>OW285238.1:37948077-39261145 GCA_935421215.2 Melolontha melolontha
GTATCTAAAGAAATTTACAAAATTCAAGTATTGATTATGAAACTTACTATGACTTAAAATATTCTGTTATAAATTGGTATATGTAGCATAATTTAAAATTTTTAAGTTATTAACATTTATAAACTATAACGTAAAGAGATATAATAATTTACACGACATCCAAATACACAGATGTGTTTTTCTTAACACGATCTGCATTGTTGTATATTAAAACTTTTACAGAAAATAACGAGAAACTTTACATGAAATGACCATGAGATTTGTTTTATCGATGTTCATACAGGATGTATTCAAAATTTACCCGTTTGAAATTTTTCATTGCTGTTTTCAGCTTTATTTAATTATTCAATTTATCTAGGTTAGAAAATATCACAGCAATACGTGTACCTACTGTTATAAGTTTTCAGCAATTCCGCAACAATTTCCTTAAAATTGTCACTTTTTTGTTGCCTAGAAAACCGTCAACAATACGTCGAAATGATAACCACGCTGCTGCAGCTTCTATTGGTAATAGCAACATATCAAACTCACTGTCATTAAGTAGTTTCCTAATTTGAGAGCCCACAAATATGCCTTCTTTAATTTTCGCATACGAAAGTTGTGGAAATGTGATCGTGAAATGTTTAAATGCAGAATCATTTACAAACAAGGCTTTTATAAAATTTTTCATAAGGCCAAACATGATATGAAGCGGTGGAAGGAAGACATTTTTGGGATCAACTAACGTTTGAATTTTAACGTTTTCTATACCAAGTGAATAGATTTGTCTAGCAGACCACGTGTCCCTTATGTAATGATGTGCAGTTGTATGGCTGTTCCACAGGCAATATTTCGTGAAGCCACCTTGTAAACCAGTCAATAAACCAATCACCTTCAGATCACCGCACGCCTTCCACTGTTCCACACACCTTGCTGTTCATAGTTGGTAACTTTAAGCAATGCACTCATCAAAATATGTTTCTTTTACATTGACAGTATGACCAATTGGAATCGATGGCTTTTCATTTCCAATATGAAGGAAAAACAGCCTCCAAACTATATTTGCTAGTGTCAATGAAAAAGTGCCACTCACTTGCATCATATAGTTGCTTCATTTCACCAAATAAACCCGAGATGTCATTACAAAAAAATAGGTATCCCTTTTTTGAAAATACTTAGGAAGTGGCTTACTTGTCTTTCTATAACCAGCCACTTTAGTACCCTTAGCTAAATAGTTGTACGCGCGACGCTAAAAGCTCTGCATGTTGTTTTGATAGATTCCAATCTCGGATTAAATCTCTTGACTCTGCCTGAGTTACTAAATGTCCATTTGTATCGGTCATGTATTCACTGTCACTGGTCTCAGATCGGTTGCCGTGGATACTACCGATGTACTACCCGCGTAACCAGGTCAAGTTGACAATGGGTCATCATCTGATCGAATAATTGCTTTTGTTATCGATACAAATCGGCATATTTTATGAAACGTTTATGTTTTTAATTAATTCCATTGACCTTTGTCAGACAAAAATAGCAATCGTCCTTGTGGTTTGCAGGCTCCCTCCAAAGCATTGGTATACTATGAGGCAAATAAACTTTTTCTCCACTTGCCCATCTGCGTAAAATGGCTAATGCAAAAGAAGTGCGGTGCCCATTGTTTATCCTTTTTACCGAGCAGAAAACCAAAATAATGTAAATAAGTGTATATATAGAAGAGATTCTGTAATTACACATCCATTTTTCCCAAAAATATATTGCCCACGTGCATAACAAAAATTGTGCGGACAAGTTTTACACATTCGGCTCGACATTTTTATGCGATATTATGAATGAAATCAACACGTCTGTACGATTGTTATAGTCAGATTTAGCTCCATTTCCATTTTTTTGGTCGCTTGGTCAATAAATTTTGAACTGACCGTATATCGTAGAATTTTGCTTAAAAATTGTAATTTTGTTATCTTAGGATTTTAATAATGTTTTTTTCTTTTGCGGTTATTTATTCCATTGTTAGATGAAATTTCGCAGTATTAATTAAATTTAATTAAATTGAGATAAGTTTCACGAGAATTTTTTTTTTGGACAAGGGGCCCTCTGAACCTCCCTTTCGCCCCGGAACTATTGAAACGACATAACATCAAGGTGAAGGGCTGGCTTTACTAATAATTTTCTCTAATATATAGAACATTTCAACAGGACAGAAAGTAAAAGTATATAAATAAATATTATTATTTTTATTATTAGAAACCCTAGAAACCACATTGAGAATAAGAAACTGGTAGAAAACTTTGATGAATGGAAAAGAAAATAAGTAAGTAATTAAGAGAGCCAGTAAATAAAAAATAAATACATATTTTACTCTTCAACAAATCAATGTTAATTTAGCCATTTTTATCAGACTCACCGAATCGTGCTTTCAGTATTATTCCTTAACTCTACGGCAGCTTTAATCCGACGGGCGAAAACCATGGGGTCTTCGGCTTTAAACATCAAATATATCCTTGGTATTTCATAAGTCCTTTGTAAGCCGTCCAATGTTAAAATCTTGTACAATTTCTGGTCGAAAAGATAATCGACTACGGCTACATGTGTCCAGACGTATAGGTAGTTTAAAGGTTCTATGGGATTCGTTGGAACAATAGTTTTTTCTGAAATCGGTATAAAAGCTTCTCCTGGTATTGGATGACCTATACCATCGATAATTCCATGCTCCAACCAACCCTGTGGTGTTCTAAAATTGTAAAATTTTGGTTGATATCATTAAAAATAGTTAAATGTAGACTTGTGTTACTAGTCCTTTCTTTCAATATTCCAATGTTTTGTTATTGAATTCTACAGGGATACTATGATACACAAATTTACATAATTAAAGTTCGTCTTATTATACTCTATTAACTACTATAAATATATTAATTTACGAACCGGTTGTCATATTCTTCATCGTCGAATAATTCCAGAGGTAGGTAATTAATTTTTGGAAATAAACCAAATTTATCGCCAGTAACTGAATTCATTAAAACATCCGTTGGCACAATGTGCTTAGGTTTAATGTATAGTTCATCTAAGCATTCTTTTATAGTACTTTCCTAGACAAAATAACCAAAAAACTTCATTTAGGAATTATGTGAGCAATTACATAATTATTGGAAACGAGTTGAAATAGTAATTATATTTATATTTGCGTAATACGAGGACAACTTATACCATGTTAAGCCCATCTAGTAAGTCACTGCTATTTCATTTTACCTGAAAAAATATTTCCAACAAACCGATAACTAATGATTCACCACTAACTACTATTTTTCCTGGAAAAATGTGGAATATTTTTTTTTCTTAAAAAATTTGATGGAATAAAGCAAAGTTTCCATTACTTGCAGTACGTCAATAAAGATGTATTTTTTATGTTTTAACGTTTTATATAGTACAAATCGCCCGCATAAGAAACACCTTTAAATTGTTTCAAATATTTAACCCGTTACTTTCTGATACGAGGGTAGCGCCGATTATTTCTGCAAACTAATAATGTAGTCAAAAATTATTTTTAATATTGTTTTTCAAAATATTCGCCCGTAACTCAATGCATTTTGGCAATCGATGGAAACAGTTATCATAGCATAAATTCCACTCTTCTTGAGTCACTTCAGATATAAGGTTTTTGAAGCTATCCACTGCATCTTCTGGACTTGCAAATTGTACACCACATTTTATCCTTTAGTCTTGGAAATAGAAAGACATCTGAAGGCGCCAGGTCTGGACTATATAGCGGATGCTCTAGTAATTTTAATCCGGAAGCTTGCAAAAATTCATTTGTTTGACGCGCAGTGTGACTTGAAGCATTGCCGTGATGAAGGACAATCTCCGATCTAGGGCATCGTAAACGAGCCTTTTGAACAACATCTGGCAGACATACTGTCGTGTACCATTCTGCGGTCACCGTAAATTTATTTTCAAGCACTGTTGTGTTAGGTCCTTATTTTGAGAAGTAGCTGGCTGCCATTTTCTTTCCAACACTTCGAGATTTTTTCACTTTGGCTGGATTAAGTTCTGTTGGATACACCCATTGAGTCGACTGCCGTTTTGATTCCGGTTCAAATGCATATATCCAACTTTCATCACCAGTAAGGATGTTGTAGTGCTTTAGACCTACCTCCATCATATTTCTTAAACATTTTTTACACTATTCCAGTCAGTATTGTTTTTGTTTCTCTGTTAAATTATGAGGTATTCAACGACATCAGACTTTCCTCACACCCAAATTATTACGTAAAATCTTGTTTACTGCAGTCAAGCCCATTACTCAAGGTGCTCCTAATAAACCTATGCGTAACTCAATTGTCGTCTTGAATCATTCTTCGTACGGCGTCTACATTCGTTTCAGTAATGGATCAGATTGGCCTTCCTTCGCGAAAATCGTTACTAAGTGAAACCCTTTAAAATTTAAATATAATGTCATTATCAAATTGTTCGACATTGTTTATCGAAACTGCAGTTGCTGGTTAAGCTCGGTAAGTAAGGAACTTAATCCACGTGAGAATTAATGATTATTAAAATCTCATCTCACATGCAATTGTCGCTAAATTTGTTACGTTATTTCTACAATCTGGCAAGATTATTCCCTGCCGAAGAATGGTTGTGAGAATAAATGAAAAATGTATGTCACGTCTGTCTCGAAACGTGCATATACCAGTATTTCATTCTCATTAAGTTCAACATGTTTCATATACAGGCTGTCACAGAATAACTATTCCTAATTTTCAGAAATGATAGAGGGCACATAAATAAACATTTTTTATTAATAAAGTAGTGTCCGTAAATCGAGATAAAATGAAAAAATCGCCCTAGGACTTTCCCGGCGGTATACAAAGTAAAAATTGAATAATAGCAACCTTTGAAAAACAACAACCATTTTGGTAGTTGTCATTTTACGTCTCTCACAAATTATTCTTTATTAGAGAAGTGTGTGTAATTGTTATTTTACGTATCACACATAAATCTTTATTAGATAACTTAGTGTTTGATTGAAAATGCATCATTTTACAAATATTGAATGTGTCTTGCATATGGAGCAGCTTACGGTAATCCTAACGAAGCAAAGCGAATTTATGCGGAGCAGCACAGTCAGCGTCACATTCTCTGTCATACATCATTTTCAAGATTGGTGTTACAAAGTATAAATATGTATTTTTATTATTTCAAGATCGATTTTTAAGGTACTGCACTGCATTGATTTAGAATTCTAGAACAGTTCTTCTACTGTCATCAGGTTAGCCCTGAAATGGGCTCCTTCTTGCTAAACTAATTTTCTCAATATACGTTCTTTACAACTTCTTCTTACAACAAGATCGACGTGTGACTATTAGACAAGTAGTTGAAGATACTGGTCTCTCATATCATGTGGTATATAATATATAATAACAGCCGAATTGAACATGAAAAAGTTGTCTGCAAGATTGGTTCCACTAATGTTAACAGATGCACACAAGCAAACTCGAAAAGATATTTGCAGTCGTCTTTTAACGCGAAAATTTTCTTGCAAGCCTAGTGACAATAGATAACTTCTGGATTCGTCACTATGACGTAGGGACCAAAATACAGAGTAAGGAGTAAACACATCGAGATCCACCACCGCCGAAAAATTCAAGATGCAACCTTCAGCAGGAAAGGTCATCTGTCTCTCGGTATTTTGGAATGTTGAAGTCGTAATTTTAGTAGATTTCCTGTGGAAGGGCGCCACAATTACAGGTGCTTATTTTGCCAATTTAATTCCAAAATTACGTGACTTGATAAAAGAAAAACATCAGTGAAGTTGCGCATCAACATAACGCACCTAGTCATAGGTCGGCCATTACCACAGCAGCATCCATCACATTCGCCAAATTTGGCCACCAGCGATTACCGATTTGTATTGTGAGTGGGTCAGGAGTGGAGCAAAAGGATCCACCCTCATACTGGTAAGCTATTAAAAATAATAGCTTTGTGAGAAATTGCTATTATTCCGTTCATGAATATTTTAAATTCAATGTTTATATATAATATTTTTTTTGTATTTATGTACATTTTTTCAATGTCTTTTGAGACGATAAAGATTATTATTATTATAGGCTTAAAATAAAAAAGAAATCCTCGTATGTGTCTTTAAAGTGACATTAAATTGACTAGAATCCTTTGAGCTTTCATGCAAAATACCTGATATTGTCTCCGGCGTCTCTCAATCGCTACATTTCTTGGCATTGTAAACGGCGGCACAACATACTGCATTTGAACTTTGGGCTCGAATGTGTCTACCGGAAAGCACTGCAACAAAAGCGTAAATATGAAATTAGTTTTATAACTAACTACCATAGGAAAATAGTTTTGCAATTGCGCGCTATTTTTAAAACATAATGTTGTATATAAGTGTAAGTACAGTCGGCGCCCAAGAAATCGGGACAAATGGTGTAACATAATTTGGTGCATTTTCTATCGTATAAACAGGACGTATACTGTTGTTATGGTTTTCAGTATATTTATAGTGTTATATGATATGTCAGTATTGGAGCGTATGTTACTTACTAATCAGTGTTTCCTAGAATTTATCATCCTGTTTTGATCTGTTAAAAATGATTTGTTTGCAGCTGAATAACTTCTTAATTCACTAGCTTTTAATCTTTTTTGTGCAGTTCCAACGCTACCAGGAAAATTCACTACCTCTACCGCACTGCTTGTGAACTGGAATGGATTGTTTCTTATAAAATTTACAAGCGCTCCGGCGTAGATATTTTTCTACAACCTGTCCCTAATTGTGTATTTAATGTATGCTGCTGTCTCCATTTTTGTAATATTCTATGTACACTACTTATGCCTACGTTAAACTCAATGACTAATTATCGTGTGGACCATCCATCTTGATGCCCCTGAAGTATTTTTGCCTTCGCTATTTCATTAGCGTGATGTGTTAATAAGGATGCTGCATTTTGGAATACTGTCGTGTTTAGTGACGAAAAGATGTTTCAGTCGTGTCATGGTGGCAGAAGAGTGGCAGCAGCAATTTTTTGGAGTCGATATGTGTGCGTGGATCAGTTCCATGGGTCCTGGAATTTGTGGGGATATTGGGGAGCAATTAACTACAATGGTTTACGGAAAATATAATGCTAGCGCCCGCGTCGGTATAACAATTATATCGAGACTTCACTTTTCAACACGATAACTTCATACTGCCAATGTGGTCCGGACTTATCAAATAATGATATTAGTGTTTTAAGATGGCCCTCCAGAAGTCTATATCTAAACCCTGTTGGAAGTATTTGGGGGTTATTGGACGTTATAATGTTTTACATCATGGGGAAAGTCTAGATCCGAATATTGCAGCAAGTTATATTCTACGCCACAGCGATTATAAGCAGTGATTTCTAAAAATGGAGCAATAACAAGATATTAAATGCTTTTTAAATTTGCCTATTAATAACTTATTTCTTGTTTGTGTTATATAATAAAAATTTTTGTCCTCGAGTAAAAATATTTATCATTTGTCTATTTTGTTTTTTCTGTTCACTTTTACAATAAAACTAATTATCAAATTTAGATGCAGCCATATTTTTTATGATCATTGTACTATTACCTATAACAAGCATATGTATGTGTCACACAAAATTCAAAGTTTATCAATGCTTACTAACAGCTATAATTACAACACAACAACTTCTGTGTCTCGATTTCTGGGGCGCCGACTGTACATACAAATTTATTTTGCTGTGACAAACATTTGTGAATCTATTTCGTGATGTTTATAAATTCGATATAACATTGCAAATAAGGTTGTATAAACGGAGTTTCTTAAATCGTACTTTTGAAAATAAAATATTCTTAAATTGAATATTTATGCAGGTTTGCGATTACATATTGTACTTTAAAGCCCACGTAAATTAATAAAGTGAAAATAACAATAATAAAAGAACAGCGACCTTTTAAATCAACTAATTAGTAAGTCTACGTAGAGAGAGATATTTTAATGGCCAATACACTATTGATACCATGTCGAGGTTTTTCATCCATAATCCATATAGGATAACTACAATCCTCAATCCACCGTAAAAATATTTAAACTTAAGAAACTTTCATGTTCCAAGCAAACTGGCGTTTCAATAAAAACAATTTTTAGCTGACCCCTTAAAACACTAATTAAAAGAACGAAAGATGTTTTTCATTCATTTGAACTTTTTATAAATAGATTTCACAACAATCATAGTAGCTTACGGACCAAATGAAGACGAAAATGTAAAAACTAAAGAAACATTTTGGGAACAGCTATCTGAAATAACAGAAGAAACCAAAGGAAGGGTAATAATATTGGGAGATCTAAATGGAAGAGTGGGAAGAAAGGATAACGAAACAGGAGAAACGATTGGCAGACACGGAAAAGAAACTAGAAACAATAATGGAAGAAGACTAATAGAATACTGTATATTTCACAATTTAGTTATAACAAATAGTTTCTATGCACATAAGGATATCCATAAATACACTAGAGAAGTACGAAGTAGAAACGAAAAATCGATAATAGACTATGTCATAATAAACAGAGAATACCGGAGAGAAGTAAAGGATGCGAAAGTAAGGAGAGGGTGCGAGATAAACTCAGATCATTATTTGGTTCTCTCGAAAATAAAAATACAGGGCCAAGAAACGAACGAGAAAGTAAAAACAAATATTAATAAAAAAGGGAAAGAGAAGAAGGTAGTTAGGACATACAAACTTAGAGAAGAAGAGACCGTTGAAGTGTACAAAGAAAAAATAGAGCGAGAAATGAGTAAAATCAAACAAAAAATAAGTAATAACATAGAAACAGAAACGCTATGGAAAATAGTCAGAGACACAATAATGATAGTTTCGGAAGAAAGTTGTAGGTATAGTAAAATAAGGAAACATAATAAACAAACAAAGTGGTGGAATGAAGATATAAAGCTAGAAATAAAACAAAAAAAACAAGCATGGAAAAACTACTTATGCAACAGAAATAATCAAACATACCAGAATAATTGAAACATACATGAGAAGGTAAACCCCACCAGTTTTGTATAATACAAAGGTATTTTTAATAATATAAAATATTATTAAAAATCTGGTGTGAAGAACACAAATGGGGATAGGATATATTCGGACCCGTTCACAGAAAATATTAATAGTGAACCTGCATTTGTGTTCTTCACACCAGATTTTTAATAATATTTTATATTATTAAAAATACCTTTGTATTATACAAAACTGGTGGGGTTTACCTACTCATGTATGTTTCAATTATTCTGATACATTACACATGCGGTTAAGCCGTAGTATGAGTGAAGGCACAAACAAAATGCAGTTTTCTAGAGAGTTGGCTGTGCTAACCTTTGGAAGGGCGTCGTTACTTCACAATAATTATGTGGACGGTATGCGAGGTACTTCGGCTGTCTGACAACAGGTAGCGCCGAATTTACTTCTGCGCTCGATCTGGATAATTACGGTGATAGGGCGAGGTGGTTCTTTTCTGTGAATGTGTCTGGAAATATCCTTTCTCCAGCAGGGGCGTACCGATTAGCTTGTAGAAAAGCGAAATCTACGTCTCTGGGGATAGGATATATTCGGACACGTTCACAGAAAATATTAATAGTGAACCTGCATTTGTGTTCTTCACACCAGATTTTTAATAATATTTTATATTATTAAAAATACCTTTGTATTAATCAAACATACAAAAAATATAAAGAGCAGAGAAGAAAAGTTAAAGAACTGGTAAAAGATGCAAAACAAAGGACATGGGAAGAATTTGGGGAAGCAATGGAAAGAGATAGCAGAGGAAATCAAAAACTGTTGTATGGAGTATTGAAACGATTAAGGAAAGTAAATCAAGTTAAAACCTTATACATAAAATCAAAAGAAGGAAAAATACTAGAAGATGAGAACGACATTATGGCGAGATAGAAAGAATACTTTGAGGATTTACTTAGCATGGAAATTAACGACGAAGTAAACAAACCGGAAATATTGCTCAAGTCGCCTACAAAAAAAAAGAACACACGGAACAGGACAAAATAACCATGGAAGAAATAAAAGAGGCACTAAAGAGGCTAAAGAGAGGTAAGACAGCAGGAATAGACGGAATAACAACAGAGATGGTAAAGAATTTGGGAGAAAATGGAATAGAAGTATTGGAAATACTATTTAATAAAATATGGGTCGAACAGAAAATACCAGAGGATTGGGAAATGGGAGTTTTGTTACCGATATACAAAAAAGGAGACAACAAACAGTGTAAGAATTATAGAGGAATTACACTATTGTGCGCCATGCTAAAAGTTTACGAAAGAATCCTGGAAGAGAGATTAAAAACAATAATCAAGGCGCAACTCGAAGAATAACAGAGTGGATTTAGAAAAGGTAGAAGTGTACAGGACAATATATTCACATTGAAGCAGATGACGGAAAATAGTGCAAACAGTACGATATACATAGGTTTTATAGATATAGAAAAGGATTGTATACCCCGAAACTTGGTGTGGAGGAGTCTAGAAGAAATAGGAATAAATAGCAAACTGAGGAAAACAATATCAAGCATATACAAGTGTACAATAAACGTGGTGAGAGCGTGTAATAGACAATCAGAAGAGTTTGAAACAAGAAAAGGATTGCGGCAAGGAGGAGTACTTAGTCCTATACTATTTAATATAATACTTGATGACGTACTGAAAGATATCAAAAACAACACAAAAAAGATACAAATAGGATATAGAAATATGGGGCTGGTTGAGGTATCGGAGAACGCGTTTGCTGATGATTTGGTGGTATACGCAAATACCGAAAAAGGACCTGCAAACAAACTTGGTAATTTGGGAAACAGCACTGAAAAAGAGAAACATGAAAATTAACTCAGACAAAACTAAAGTGATGGCGATAGGGAAAAACCATAAACAGATAACAATTAAAGTAGGAGGAAAGGACATCGAACAAGTGGAAACATTTAAATACCTTGGAGTAAACATTCATAGAGAAGGGAAAGAAGACACAGAGATTAATGGCAGAATTGAAAGCACGACAAAGTTGTACTATACACTCAACAAGACTTTTATCAGAAATAAGGAAATTTCAACGAAGACAAAAATGACTGTGTTTAAAACCGTATATAGACCAATACTAACATATGGGTGTGAAAGCTGGATACTAAATAACAAAACAAAATCCAGGATACAAGCGATGGAGATGAGGTATTTAAGAGCAGTCAAAGAGTAACACGCAAAGACAGAATAAGAAATGAAGTGATAAGGCAAGATCTAAATATAGAACCGATCCTCGAAAGTATAGAGAGACAGAAATTGAAATGGTTCGGACATGTCGTTCGTACGGAAGAAACAAGGCAGACAAAGAGAGTATGGAAAGCTAAGACAATACAGAAAAAGAAGAGAGGCAGACCAAAGAATACATGGGACAAGACAGTAGCGGAAAACCTGCAAAAACGTGGAATGACATGGAGACAAGCAGAAGTTGCGGCAAAAAAATAAGAAAGAATGGGAAAAATTCATTTATAATAGAAAATAGAATTAAGTTTTAATTATTGAAAATTAAGTGTATACCTTGACACCCGTAGGGTAATTTTAAGGTTTATTGATTATAATAAATAATAATTATAAATAGATTTCAAGTTTAAAATCTCGTTAAATCAAGTTTTGATGTCCATTTAATTAGAAAACAAACTTAATTTTAATGAACTATGGAAAAATTTAATATCGAAGGTTTTTAAAACGAGAAAAGATGAAAAAATCACCTAAAAAAGTTTGTGTAGAGACTCTACATCCTCGATGAAGATTCTCTTTTTTTGCTCATTATTCTCATTATTCTCTCATTATCCAACGAATGATAGCAAGTATTTGTGATTCCATCATTTCACAGACTTTTCGAATCGTGGCTTGACTCTTTCATAAAAAACATCTTGTTATTTTATGAATTCAGATGGACCATAAATTTAAATATTATTTGTGCTGAGATGAAAGCAAGTTTGAATCTATCTTTAGCGCATAGATAAATAATATCCATTTATCGGCTCCGAATTCTTTATTTATTTCCGCAAACAAACCAATTATATTTTCTATTATGCGAAAGTATACTATTTATAAAAATAATAATAAATTATGGCATTATGGCATACATTTACCTTTTTAATTTTGTCCCAAATTATGGTATACAAAAAAAAAAATAAGTACATTTTTCTTTCATAAATTTTATTTAAACGCAACTTTAACTTAATTTAAACATTATTTAGACAAATTTTGATTTAAAATTATAACTAACTAAATTGCGAATTGTAGCAAGAAGTTCGTCACTACATCTTATCGATACAAGTAAACGTCCCTCGCGGCGAAGCTTTTCTTTGTTCATATGTTCAATTTTGTAAATGTCTCACCGGAAGCCATCATATCAAGCGAGCCACAAAATTTGTATCCTAGGTATGCCGTGAACGACTGAGATAGACATAACAAGTGTTCATTTGAAAAGTCAATCTAGTAGCACGTGATTTACTGAGAACATTTTGAAGTATGTCGTAAATTAAAATTTACTACTTAATCTACGAAGTCGTATATTTTGACAGTTTCATACATACAAATAAATAACAAATAATAGGTATTTATTGAAAACTATAACAAATGTTGAAAATGTTGTCCTTCAAGATCAATGCACTTTAAAATCCTCCGTTCAAAATTTCTGATGATATTCTGCAACATTTTTTGTGATTGACATTTTCAAATGTCATTTGGATTTACGTTTACGGAACAACAAACACATACTAATATATTTGCGTCTTATTCTATCAAAATTTCAAAGTAATCTAGATTGACTTTTCAAATGAACACACGTTATGTATGAAACTGTCAAAATATACGACTTCGTAGGTGAAGTAGTAAATTTTAATTTAAGACATACTTCAAAATGTTCTCAGTAAATCACATGCTACTAGATTGACTTTTCAAATGAATACTTGTTATAGCAGTTTATGTACAGTTATCCTCACATAAATCTAGTACAAAGCCTGGAAACGGCTATACTATTAGAGAAATCGCTGAATAAATGTACACAAACAAATCTACTGTATTAAGTATAAAGAAAACGAGGGAAAACTTCAGAAAATTTGAAGCCCAAATAAACAACCAGTCTTAAAAGGATTTCCAACCCGGAACAGGATGAAATTTCAGTCTAATATTTAAGTGACCATCTATTTCGAAATCCGTTGTCGTCAAACAGTTGATAGATAAAAGGAAGTGAATATGGAAACCATAGCAGCAAAGAATATTGACTTATATAAAGAACAGGAGCAGTCTTACTATTTGCTTTAAACCATATAAATTATGGACCTAGGAATTAATTAGGATTAAATAGGATTAGGAAAATAATCCTTTCCGAAGAAAGAAAAATTAAAGTAAAATAATAGTGGCATCGTGTAAGATTTGATCAGCGATATATAAGTAGAACATAGGGAAGAAGCAATTAATTTTAAATACCTGTGAAAATATAGTTGAGCGACAGAGTTACATTAAAAATCTCGTACACTGCGCGACATTTAAAACTCGTACAACTCTTATGAACATAAAATTAGCGTTTTTTAGTTGCGTAAACGGGACAAATATACTCATACTGTAACAGAATAATTGAAACATACATGAGTGGGTCAAACCTCACCAGTTTTGTATAATACAAAAGTATTTTTAATAATATAAAATATTATTAAAAATCTTGTATGAAGAACACAAATACAAGTTCAATATTAATATTTCTTGTAAACGTGTCCAAACATATCCCTCCCCAGAGATGCAGATACGTATCAGCGTCTCTGGGGAGGGAGATTTTCTTACACCACGTTGTGCTTAAAAACACAATCACCTCAATCGAAGTTTGAAAATTTGCTAGTTTGACATTTTTCGATTATACTAGATTTTTGTGAACATAACTGTCCATTACTGCACCGTAAATTATATCGCTTTTTGTAAAAATAAAATAATAAAAGAAAGAAAACATGGAATATAAAAATATAAAATATACGTACTATTGACTTTTCTTCTTCGTAGCACATCCATCTTTCAGCAGGTGCCAGGAAGTTTTTTTTCTCTGGAACGCCTAAGTCTTTAACTATAGGCGCATGGTGCTCTGTCTTTACCTGCCATAGTAATTTGGTCTTTTTGAAAGTACCATTCTGTATTTTAGTTTTTATGTTACATTCTAGATCTGTTATTGCTTCACTGTAATAACCACGCCGAAGCTGTTTTTGATCGTCTGAATCCATTTTTAAAGAAAACTTTTAGTAAACCAAATGTCTTTAAAATGCCACATTAATGTTTGACAATTTATTATCCAGGTCACTATTCGATTTTTTAAAGACTGTTAACTTATAAATTTGGCATTCTATACTGTCGTGAGCAAAAAAATCGGGACAGTGTCAAAATCGTAATGTCAATTTCCCTTATTTTTTAGCATTGTAATTTTGACATTTGATTAATTTTCAAACTGTACGTCAGATTATCTATCATAGTGGCTAATTAAAAATTGAAAATACAGCATTTTTCGAAAACTGACCTGTTACTAGTTTGGAAATTCATTAAGAACTGTATCGGATCGGTTCAATTTAATATTGGTAAAAGCCGCAAGAATATATAAAAAAATGGAGGGAAGAGGATAATTTAAATCGGAAAATAGGTCCCGAACGTAACAAAATTTCAAATCCGCAGGAAGACGAAACAATAGTTACTGAGATTAGTCACAACCCTTTCAAAACATTAAAGGAAACTATAAGAACAATACAATTTCCTGTCTCACCTTGTAACACAATGGTTACAAGAGAATGAAATTTAAACTTGATATTTTCCGCCCTACAGTCTTTATCTAAATCTCAATGTATGGAGATTAATGAGATATAGCTGTTACCCAGGAAGAATTTTGGGAGATTGTTCAAAATGCTTGGCATCAAATTCCTATAAATGTTGTATAAAATATCGTCGCTTCAATGTCTACAAGATTAGATGAAGTTATAAATAATAACGGTGGAATGACGAAATACTAATTATTTTAATTATATTCTTTCTCTATCGTTTTTAGTAATTTGTATTAGTATATATTGTAAAAATGTTTAATAAATGCCAATGAAACATACATTTTTGACAATTCCTGACTTACTATTATGAGTAAATATAGCCACTTAAGTAGTCACAATTTAAACCCACGCAAAAACAGTGACCCGTTTTTTTTTTGCTCACGACAGTACCTAGTTCAGCTTATTTAAATTCAGATATTTTGTAACTAAATCATGTATTCCTGCTTTTAAACAGACAAAGCGTATTCTCAACTGAGTATTCGTTTTACTATATGATATATGATATCTATAACTGTGGGATATTTTCTTAGACAGGAAATGTCTAAATTATAACGAGCCATCGAAAAAATTCATAATTGGAGTAGACTGTGAAATTGGGTTGGTACTTTAGCCACTTCCACATAATGACACATTACTTGATGCTTGACAGTTTCATTTGGTTTCATTGTAAAAAAAGGTTATGGCATTGAAATGATACTATAACAAAAAAGAAAACAAATAATTTATTTAATATCTAAATCATAATCAAAATTTACATATAGCTACAGAAGTTGTTGAAAATGTTGTCCATTTCCATCTAAACACAAACCAACTCTTCTCCGCAATCCAGCAAAAACTTTATGCAGCATTTGCGGTGAGTTGTTGATCTCTTCATACTTTTCTGTTATGCGAATTCTCAGTTGTTCCAGATTATGAATTGGCGTTGAATAAATCGAATTTTGGATGTATGGCCATACGAAAAAATCACATATGTTTAAATCGCAAGACCTAGTTGGATATGGGATTTCAGTGTTCATGCTTGTTATTCTGTTATCAAAAAATTCTCTGAGATATTGAAGTGTTTCTCTGGTCGTATGTGCTGTTGCACCATCTTGTTGGAAATACCCATTTTATAATTCCTCATCATCCAGTAGATTTATGAATGAGCCGAGTATCTCATTGCGATATCGTGCAGCAGTAAGTGTACCTTCAAAAAAAAATGGGACCCACCAATCTTCTTGGACATATTCCAACCCAAACACCAACTTTTTGGGGATGCAATGTTTTTTCAACAAAAAATGAGGATTTTCGGAGGACCAACACCTCATATTCTGTGAATTAACATATCCAGAAAGATAAAACCAGGCCTCATCCGTGAAAAAAACTGTGTTAAGGATATCCTGATTGTGTAGATTATTTTGAAACCATTGACAAAATTCCACTCGTCTTAAATATTCCACTGGATAAAGTTCATGAAAACATTGTAGCTTGTATGGATGACAATGTAAGACTTTTTAAGAATGAATTGGCACGTACCATAAGATAAATTTGTTTGTTGGATCAGTACTGAAATGGATGTTTTTGGATTTTCATCAATAATATGCGGAAGAGCTTCAATATTATCAGCTGTACGTTTAGATGGCCGTCCACTTCCAGTTTTTCGACCGACGCTACCAGTCTCTCTGAATAACTTTACACAATTTGTCAAAACATTGTAAAAATCATTGTAGTCAAACACTAATTCAGGATGTTCGTCACTAAAATCAACCATGCATTCCGTAATTGAATACTGCCACTCGCCATTTACTTTCACACCTGTACGGAAGTAACATTCGATAATTTTCGCTTTTTGTTCTATGTTGAATACCATTTTTTAAATAAATTTAATTTTCTTAAAAAGATTTTTGAAAAATTTGACACAAACTTATAGTTTCAATGTCAAATAATAAATGTCATTATGTGGAAGTGGCTAAAGTACGGTTGCGGCCAATATAATCTGGGCAGTGATTTGACATTTTATGACTTTTTCATGAAATTTGGTAAATCAGGCTTTGCTACAATCTACGTTACTCTGGATACGCACTTAGGGCATGAGCCATCATGTGATGGTTATCTCAATAAATATAATCAATAGTCATTGTCATTACACTCATTACCTCATTACATTACCTTAAAAAGGGATGTCTTTAAACTGAAATTAGTTTAGTTTTGACCAACCATATTATTGATCTTAAATTAAATTAAAAGTTTTGATGTTTATTTAAGAAACGAATAACATAAACAAATTATATAAAAAATTAATATTTTGTAGCAGCTCCATTTTTTTCAATAACATTATTTAACCTTCTGGGCATTGATGCTACTAATTCTGCAGTATACTTTGGAGTTAATTCGATCCATGCTTCTTGAATTCTTTCCCATAACTGTTCTACATTTTGTGGGCGAAAATTATTACCTCTATTAATTTTTTTTCGCATCAAACCCCACATATTTTCAATGGGGTTCAAGTCCGGGCTACGTGAAGGCCATGGTAGAACTTGTATGTTCTGTTGCTGCATCCAGTTTGAGGTCACTCTGGCTGTATGAATGGGGCAATTGTCTTGTTGATATATAAAATTATTTTGGGGAAAGACTGCATTTACTGAGGGCAGCATGATATTTTCCAATATTCCAACATAGACCTCTGCATTGCATCTACCTCTTATGTGTGTTATAACTCCGGGTCCTTGGGCGCTCATCCAGGCCCAGACATTGACAGAAAAACGACCGCTTATGTGTGATTTTTGGGTATAACGTTCATCAAAGCGAGAGTTCGGAGGTCTATAAACTCTAACGTGTCCGTCATAACACGATTTAAATACCTTCTCATCTGCAAAAACAACATTCTGCCAGAAATTTAACGCTTCTAAGGAGTATTCCAAAGCAAAACCTACTCTCTGTTCCTTATTTTGCGGAGTTAAAAAAGGTTTTTTCGCTGCAGAACGATTACGTAGATCAGATCCATTTTTGATACGACGCCTTGCCGTTCGAACGGACCCAGGAAAGTTTGTTTCAGCCTGTGCGTCTACCGCACACTGGAAGGGATTTTCGCGAATAAAATCAACCAAATTACCATCATCCATCTCCGTTGAAACTCTGGGCCTACCACTACCCAATCCTCTTTCAAGCGTTTGTCTCTCATCCCATATTCTCTTAATGTTATGCACAGTACTCTTTGGTAATTGGAATATTAATGCGACTCGTCGTTCCGACCACCCCTCTCCCAGTAACGTCACAACCCTTAATTTCTCGGCCAAAGATAAATGTGGCATTTTTATAATTGACGTTTTTCATCAATCAATATGACAGTATAGTTTTCCAGGCGACTTTTTTTATGTAACAATTAAAATCCATTTACAGTGGGAAAAACTGCTGCCCAGATAATATTGGCCGCAACGGTACCAACCCAATTTCGCAGTCCACTCCAATTATGAATTTTTTCGATGGCTCGTTAGATGAAGCATACGCTTTGTTGTATATCATTAATCAAGTCATGCATGTCCACAATTACGTTGCGCGCAAAATCGACTGACTATAGTAGGCTGTATCATAATCCTTACACATTTTAAGATTTTGGAATGAGCGGCATTTCTCATTATTGTATTTGCGCTTGCTTACCTGTCATTATTGTTTGTTGTTCATTGTTGTGTTCTAATTATATTGTTTTTTACTATGTATTCCTGTGTTCTTTTCAAAAATTTGTCGTTATAAAACATTAGAATAATGCTGTTAACGATGCAACAAGACGCGTTTATGACGTAGTTTCGAAATAGAATACAAAATTAAGAATGGGACATAGACTTAATTTTATATTAACGTGCCTTCAGCAGATTTCGGCAAAATATCCTGAGGAGAACGTAGCCCTCGACATATTTGAATGTCATTGCAACAGACTGGTTCAAAATTATTTTGAAAGTGGTAGCGTTTTGAAATCCACTTAAAGAGGGATAATATGCTACATTTTTTATTTTTTTTAGGTTTGTTGTTGAAGTGTCCGGACTGCATTGTAAAAGGCAATTGCACATGTATCTGTACCACGTACAATTGCGGCATTAAAAAACGCATACATTTGAAATTTTTCTGTGTAATTGAGATTTTTTTTGCGGAACCCAACCGTATCTTATATTGCAATTTAATCGCGATATAAAAGTCATATTCACATGCCGCAATTAATTAAGTAACAAATAATAAATTACTTTAATAGGAGCAGGCTGGTCAGTCAGAAGATTAGCTGTAAGATTTATGGTTAATAAAAGCACCATTCAAAGAGTAAAATTATATATGCTATATACTTTTATTAGAGAAATCCAGATTATGGTAACTTATATGAATTTTCGTTTGACGTTTTAAAAAAGTCAAAATTGACGAAGACTGATTTACATTATTAAAATATTGTGAAATGTAGCTTAAAGAGTTGTACGCGTTTTTTAATGCCGCAATTGTACAGTCGTGGCCAGATAAATGTAGTACAAGCTTTCCTTAATAAATTTTTATGGTGTAAGTTAGTATTTTGACAATATATGTCAAATCATTTTAAATTTTATTAAACGTCAAACATATTTTTACGATGGCACGAAAGCTAACCGCAACTGATAAAGTTCGAATATTACCTAATTAAATTACAAGAAGGGTACAGTATTAGGGAAATTGCGCAGCAAATGCAGTTAAATAAAACCACCGTGATGAAAGTTAAGAAAAGATGGGAGACTGATGAGAGCATAGACAGAAAGTCGGGTACTGGGCTTAAAAGAATTTCGACTGAACAGCAGAACCATAATCTAGTTCAACATCTCCGAGAACATCCTTTCGATTCAGTGAAAGTAGCAGTTGCGGAGACCATTTTTTCTGGTTCACGTAGAACTGCAAGCAGAAGAATAAGAGATAGCGACATAAGGTCGCGTGTTGCAGCCAAAAAAATTTAGGTTAGTGAAGAAAGGAAGCAAGCCAGGCTTTTGTTCGCATTAAATCATATAAACAATGGGCCTGAGTTTTGGGAAAATGTAGTTTTCACTGATGAGAAAACATTTCAATCCACAAGTAATGGTTCTGTTCGTGTCTACAGACCTGGCGGTACAAGATACGAGGAGCAATATATAGATAATTCAGATCAGCAAGGAAGATCCTCTATAAATATTTGGGGATGGATAAGTTACCACAATGTTGGAATGTGTCATAGAATAAATGGGAGATCTAATTCCCAGAATTATATTCATATTTTGGAAAATCTTATGTTACCATCAGTCCAACATGTTTATCCTGAAAACATTTTTATATATCAGCATGACAATTGACCAGTTCATAGTGCAAACATAGTCTCGCGATGGATGGAAGAGCATAACATGGAGATTTTGCAATGGAGTGCCAAGAGTGCGGACATGAACCCAATAGAAAACGTATGGGCCGAGATGACCAAAAGTATGTCACGTATAAGATTTCAAAATCAGGACCAATTGTGGGAAGCAATTCAAAATGCTTGGCAATCTCTCATTCACAAACCAAATTATTTTAGAAGTCTGGTGGCTTCCATGCCTAGAAGGTTAAGGGCAGTAATTGATGCTGATGGCGGTCCAACAAAATATTAGCTTTTTGTTAAAAAAATTTTATTATTAAAGTTATTTTTCGTATTCCTTAATTCAATTTTAAATTTAAATTTAACTTATTATTGTACTTTTAACTTATATTTCTTAACTCAAACAATAATAAAGTAAATATATTCCAGTATGACATTTGATTTTATTATGACAAGTAGCTTAAGCTGAAGCTCGTCTTATAATAATAATATATCAAATTTATGACATATATGAAATTTAAGGTTGTACTACATTTATCTGGCCATGACTGTACCTATCTGTTTTACATCACTGTGAACAAGACTTTGAGCAACAATAAAATTATTATGACTGGTTTAACTTTACCCTTAATTATACAGACTTGAGTTTAACCTCTTTCCCTAACGAAGCATTGAAGCTCTCTGAACTACCGCCCTTGGTAAACAAACATTCCCCGAAACATACGTTCAGTTATGCTCACATAAATCTAGTAAATTGCGGACAAAAAAAACTGTCCGACTCATATTTTCACATTTTGAAACGGGTTATCGATCTTTCGAAAATAGTATATGAATTTTCACTCATCTCATTACTGTAACTTTGAGTCACAATACTTAAGCCATTGAAATTGACATTTTATCCTGTTTAATTTTGAAAATGGTGTACTTAAATGAGATCCAACGTGCGCGACATATCGCTAAAATTGAAAGTGGTCATTATTTTACTGATGTTGCACAGGAATTTAATGTATACGAACGAACTGCTATACGCATTTATAAAAAATGCAGACGCGAAAAATAGGATCAGGACGTCCAAAATGTTCAACATTTATACAATATGCATTATTATGTAATATTTTAAAGGAAAAATCCACTCGAAAAATGTTTAATAAATGTCAATGAAACACATTTTTGACAATTCCTGACTTACTATTA
Source organism: Melolontha melolontha (assembly GCA_935421215.2). NCBI lineage: Eukaryota > Metazoa > Arthropoda > Insecta > Coleoptera > Scarabaeidae > Melolontha > Melolontha melolontha. Next base: position 37,969,425 of record OW285238.1, read on the forward strand.
TGAGTAAAGATAGCCGCTTAAGTAGTCACAATTTAGACCCACGCAGAAACAGTGTCCCGTTTTTTTTTACTCATGAGAGTATCATTGGTTAAATACGATCAGCTGTTTGCTCCACTATGCTTCAAATAAACATAACCTTATTTTTAAAAGTTAATATTTTGTGTGTTTGATAACTTGAATTATGATAATGTAAACTAATGACTAATGACTCATCCGATGACGCGAGGCGCGTCATCCCTCTGGACGTTTTCTCGACAGATTTGGAGCATTCTAGAAAAGACGTTCTCATTCATATATAAGCCGTCGAGGAAGGGATGTGGACATTCATTGAATCCTAGAGTCTCGCGCAGTACACATAAATATAGATACATAAATATAAATACATAAATGTGCTTATTGTTAATAGTTAGTTTTATATTGTTATACGTTTTAATATTAATATAGTGTGTGTCTAAAGTTATTGTTAGTTTTATTTAAGAACACGAAAAGACAAACTTTACAGTGGTATTCAGGTGTGGACTAATTAATAAATAATAAACTAAGTAGACAATTAAGTGTTAATTAAGTATTCGATTAAATAAATATACAGTGCGGAAAGACGTTATTTTAAATATCGTGATGGCCAACAGAATGAAACTGTCGGAATTAAAAGTGTCCGAGTTAAAACGAGAATTAGAAGAGAGGGATGAGGATACAACTGGAAAAAAGTCGATCCTCCAGCAACGGCTTCGCAATGTGTTGATCCAAGAAGGCGAGGATCCAGAGAATTATGTCTTTCAAGTTCCAGGCGGAGATGCTGACGTGAATTCGCTGTTTATGAAAATGGAACAGCGTCTAGAACAAATGCAGCAGAAAAGTCTGGAAACTTCTGGAAATTTAGCAAAAACTCTAGAACAAATGGAGCAGAAGAACCTGGAAACTTAGCGAAAACTCTAGAACAAATGGAACAGAAGAATCTGGATAGTGCGAAAAATATGGAACAGCGTCTAGTAGATTCACAAACTCAAATGCAACAAATGGAAGAAAGAAACCTAGAAACCGCTAGAATCCTCGAGAAAAATCCGGAAAAGAAATTACTAGGAAATTCTAGAAACTTCGAAAAAAGTCTGGAACAAGTGGAGAAAGTTCTAGAACAGCGATTAGCGGAAAAATCAGAAGCGTTAAAAGAAGAGGTTTTCATAGCTGTAGAAGAGAAAATTGGAGAACATTCTAGACTTTTAGAGGCAATAATGATTAAGATGAAATTACCCGCTACCACGGGTCATTCTAATCCCAAACAGGTCAACGAAGAAGTCATACCGCGGCCTATCGAAATAAAAGAAGAACTTGTGGCTATTTCAAAGACCAGAACCAAGCAACCAAAATTTGATGGAAAGACGTCATGGGCAACTTACCTGACGCAATTCGAAGCGGCCGCAGAAGTAAACGCATGGTCTTCTGCCGAGAAGGCGACTGCTTTAGTCATAGCATTGAGGGGTGATGCTAGTGATATTTTGCCGACATTGCCTCCTGAGGAACGTAAAGATTATTCTCAACTCATTAAACGCTTGGATATGAAATATGGCCATGCGCATTTGGAGCAAGTATACCATACCCAACTGAAGAATCGATCACAGAAGAAAGGCGAGAATCTTCAGGAATTTGAGGCAGATATTGCTCGTCTAGTTCGACTTGCATATCCGATGGCGCCAGATAATTTCATGGAACACCTAGCGGTCCAGACGTTCATAGATGGTCTCCGGGATATTGATACGCAGCAAGCATTAAGGTTGGCAAGACCGAAAACCTGATCGATGCTTTGGCGCATGCGCTTGAGTTTGAGACTACAAAGCAAGCCTCTCGGAACCATGCTAGTGTCTGCACTGTTGACAAGCAGGAAAATGAGTAGTTCATGGAGCAGGTGGTTAGTAGAGTTCTAAACCAGATCAAATCAAATAAAAGAGTACTGCGATGCTGGAATTGTGGAGAGATTGGTCACGTTCGGAGTAAATGTGGTAAGGTGGCCAAGAAAGCATCGTCTGAGCAGCAGGAAAACTAAAGCGGGTCGATGAGCAGGGGCAATCATCGATCCAGCATCAGGAAGCCCCAAGGACGCCTGTCCAAGTCGCATCCCTGCAACATCAAACCAACGGCCTGTATGTGGACGCTGTTATGGAAAGAAAGACCTATGCTTGCTTGCTAGATACTGGATCGACGAAAACCATCGTGCGACCCGATTTAATTCCCAGAAATAAAAAGTTATTTTCTAGCAAATGACTTAGACATCATGAACACCTACGGCTTCCAGTTAAACATGAAAAAAGGCACTTTAAAAATAAATAATGAGGAATTGTTTCTTCATGGGAAAGATTGTGGGAATGTACAAGTAATTACTGCAGAGAATGTTGTTCTGGATGCAAGAAGTGAGACATTTTTGACGGCGTGTATGGAAGGTGATTATTTGGACGGAAATGTTACAATGTTGGAACCAAAGGCTGATGATGACGAGGTGGGCCGAGGAATAGTAGTTGCCAAAATGCTGGTTAAGTGTTAATATAGTGTGTGTCTAAAGTTATTGTTAGTTTTATTTAAGAACACGAAAAGACAAACTTTACAATAATGTCAGATTTATCGGTTTTATCAGTTTCAGGGGTATCAGACGATGAAAATCAACCGTATGAATGTCGTCAACGTCTACGATGTTGCCGTCTGCCAAGAGTGTTTTGCAAAAAGGACCGATCCATTCGAAATGTATTCAAATGATGAATTTAAAGCAAGATTTCGTTTAAAAAAACAGACATTTCAATATGTTTTAAATATTATTGAAAATAATTTGAAACCTTATACAAAGGTATTATTTCTGGAACGTTCCCTTTTTTTTATCTTCGGACATTTCATAAATACAATAAAATTATAATATATGCAATAGCAAAATTAATCTAATATCACAGGCAAGTGCCAAACCACGAAGGAAACTTAAACACAACCATAGTCTACAAATACAAACAAACAAAAATTATAAGGAATTAATTTTTTTTGTATTTTTTCATTTTATTCCCTGGTTCCATCATTTATCGAAAAGCTAAACTACAAAATATAGATACTTGTCACTATTGTCCAGTCATTATTCTATGGAATATCAAATAATTATCAAAACATCTTCTATCTGATTAATATGAATAAAAATATAATTAAAAAACATCATGAAGATATATACGCATTTATATTATTTCTTTCCGCAATTTCACGTAACGTTCACGTTGACCTTTACTCAAATCTGCAATAACATTGACTATAATATATACATTTATGGAAATCATCTTTATAATATTATGCATTCGAATTAGGAAAGGACCAGATGGCGCGGCAGTCTAAGTATAATTTACACAGGAATTTCAAAAAAGTAGATAATTTGTATGTGAGGTTACATACCTACTAACCTATATAAAAGATTATTTTTTGATGTTTGTTAATTAACATATTTTATTAGCATAATGTACATTAAATCTTTTACCTACGCTTACATAATTACATTAAAGAAATTATATAATCATCTCCTACTTAGAAATTTCATTTATATTCTGCGATTATCATAATATCTGGTAGTTACCTGAGACCCAGGACGTCGAACAATTTCTGAGGACCTGAAACGACTTATAATATCATGAATTTATATGGTAAACATTATTATATAATTATATTTGATTTACATTTTATTAACAATATTCACTATATTTACCAAACTATACAATTTATAAGTATAATAAAATTATATCTAACACATCACACACACACGAATCTAAATCAAGAACATCACACACACATAACTAAACTTAACACAACACAGTTCATTATGTTGCAAATTGTTCACGAATATATATATATATATATATATATATATATATATATATATATATATATATATATATATATATATATATATATATATTGAAAACTACTCATCTTCAAGATCAGAACCTGAATCTAATGAAAATTCTAAGGTTGACCTAGTATTTATAGTAAAAGTCAAATTTTCTAATACATTTTCAACAATATTATCTAAATCATACATCTTGTTTTCTTCTGTTATAACGTTATGAATGCTATTTTTCCATGCGTCAGCATCAATCATGTCTAATCCTTCATTCTAATAATAAATTTCTTACTTCGTCCTATTTAAATGTCTTATTATTGGCCGCAATATGATGCTTGACTTGAGCCCATACAAGTTCAATGGGGTTAAGATTACAGTAATATGGAGGTAAACGTAAAACTGTACGGCCACGTTCTCTAGCTATTTCATCGACCACATATGAAACTTGATGACAGGATGTGTATTTTTTTACAAACTCAAACAATTCAATCTTTAGCATATAATTATCAGTTAAAATTCCTTTTGTTAAAAGTCATTCAATAAGTGCCTCCTTTTTCCATAATAAAGTAGGTGACTTTTCTGTTTTAGTAGAATGATAGGGCCATTATCCATAACTACTATTTGGCTCAAGAGAAGGTAATATATTTTGCATCCATGCGACGAACGCCTCACTATTTATATCTTCATGGTAATCTGCAGTTTTCTTGGATTCAAATAATAAGAAACCCCCATTCATAAAACCAATTTCACTGCCAATGTGAAGCACAATTAGTCGCTTTCCTTTGCCAGATAGATCTTTTAAACCAGTAGAAGGACCTTCAACAAATACTTGCCTTGGATTAAGTACCGTTGTATCTTTCCATATTTTTGCTTTTGTGTAACCTGCATTCATCCATGTTTCATCTAAATAATAGATTTTTCTCCCTTCTGCACGAAACTTTCTTATACTTGTCAAATAACGACATCTCCATAAGATAATATCATTTCGTTCAATTAATATGTTATTTCGTGTGCGTTTTTCCCACTTGAATCCTAGTTTATTTAGGATTCTTCAAAGTGATGTTCGTTTTAAAGCAGGTAAACTGGCATCCCTTTAATAGCTTCACATATTTTTGTGCAAGTTTGTAACTCATTTAAAAAAAAAATTAGTGCACTTGCCTTCTAATCGTACTTTTTGATACTTCATCTAATTTATTGTAGCATCTCGGCAACTTCGTTTTCTTAAAGGAGAATATGTCATTTAAATTTCCTTAATAATGTCAAACATAGTATTCCTACCAATCCCTAATTCCCTTGAAGTTTGACGAACAGCAGCTGTTTTGGACATATTAGCTTTGTTCTTACAATACACATTATAAGCCTTTGTTCACTTTTTACATATTTTCCTTTACGCTTTTTTGATGGACCAGGTAAAGCTGCGTCATCCATGCTCTAAAACGATTGCGATTAAAAAAATAAAATAAATAATTAGTGACTTTAGAAAATGAGGTTTTAACTTTATAATCTCTATAAAGAACTATCCTTAACGAATATTAATAATAAATAGCACAATAAACAACTAGTAGAACACGCAATTGACTAGCACTGATAGAAATACCGGTCAGTACTGACAGCATAACACTAATTTGTCAGAACTAAATCAACATAATTTTGCCTGCATAAAAACGGCTTCTATTTTAGCCAATCACAAGCTCTTATTTTAAGCCCTATCTTTCAGTTTATTCTTATTTGGAATGCCGTATAGTTTAATATCAACGTAAAGTTGTCAATTTTGATAGATAACCAAATATTTACAAGTAACTTTGAAGCCGCTCTTACACTACATCATTTTGAGAAAAATCTATGACAGAAACTTGTATTTTTGTTTACTTTTTTTTTGCTTTCGACTGTACATAGCTATTCAGAGTTATTCCACAAATACTTATTTTACTTGCATGCATTTATTATAATACCAGATTTCAATTTATTCGTTCAATAAATCTATTCGTCAAGTTATTATTCAGAAATTAGTTATCGTACTAGTTTAATTCATTCAACATTCAACCAAAAAGGAACAACTTTGAGTATAGGCTCTAGGCTTAAGGGGGAACAAATTTTTAAAAAAACATTTATCTTTTTACGAGGTTATTTAAACAAATTGAATATTAATACAGCAAAAATACGTGAGAGTGATTAATTTAATTAATACACTGCGACATGTAAAACCCATACAACTCTTATGAGCATAAACGGGACAAATATATTCATACTGTCACTTATAGACGGCATAGATTATAACGGGTGTTCAGAAACATTCGAAGTCAAAGTAGTCCTTGAAAATATGAAGTCATGTCTGAGATAGATTAATTTTTGACAGACAACAGTTGACATTTAATAATTATTACAAATCAGATATAGCAAACGCCAATTAAGTTGGCGCGAGGAGGGGTAAGTTCGCGCAGATTAAAAGTAGTTGGGAGATTTGTATTTGGTTTTACATCAAATGTCAGATAATTCTAACCTCTGAGCGTGTATCACTTTATGATCCCCTAGCAAACATTATGTTCCGTCAAACGTCAATGACAAATGAATTCTGACAATTACTTGAGTAGTGGGGATGGACGTTTTTAAAAACGGCTTCTGCGCACCCCCTCCTCGCGCCAACTTAATTGGCGTTTGCTATACTTAAGTAAAGATATACGATTTTTTGTTCAGAGCCCACTTGACTTCGAATGTTTCTGAACCCGTTACATACATTGTTAATACCTATAACTTTAAGTCAAATTTGACAAGTCAACTAATGAACTAATTATATTAGTTCAAAAGTAATTTTCTTAGCGAGTTTTAATTGCAATGTAAGTAGAGTTTTAACGTTACCCTGCACTAAATATAGTTTAATTTTCGTGTATTCTTGCTCTTATCGTTTGCCGTAATTCATTAATTCATTGATATGGTTATCTAAATTCTGCCTGTTTCTGAAACTAATATCGCCTTCACAATTGTCCCAAAGATGAATCATTTCAGCCCACAGATTCTCCATGGGATTTAGATCCGGAGATTTCGCAGGTCAATCCAATAATTCTATCTCTGGATATTTGCCGAACCATTCACGAACTTCCCTAAAGGTATGGACAGGATTATTATATTGTACAAGCAAGAAATGTCCGTCATTGGAAATAGCAACGGTAAAATGCTTTCCCCTAATATATTTAGATATATTTATACTATATAGATTACCAGTTAATCTAGGATAGTTTCGAATGAGATTTCCTAGACGGTGTGTAGACATCCAGCCCCAATACGCAGATGATACCCTACCATGGAATTTGTCCTTAATCACACATCTGGTCTCAAATCTTGTATTTGGTGGCCGATGGACAAATTTTATTGATTTTTCGTTAGAAGTGAACACCTTTTCATCAACAAAAACAACGTTTGTCTCTGTAAAGGTTTCTAGCGGCGAATTTCATCCGATGGCGGGCATGTAAACCCGTTCCTAAACGCTATTAATGTGCTGTTGGCGTTCTCAGAAGAACAACCTGGGCGTCTTATTTCCATTTTTTTACCGATTCGTATGACAGACTCAACACAATTAAATTGTACTAGGTACTACATATTAGAACTGTAATTGTAACCAGGCCTAAATTATTTATTTTGCTAAAGAATTTTGAATTACTCATATTACATTATTATCTAATCACTTTTGTATATTGAACGCCAGCTGTATATCAATAGTACAATTTCCTAGAACGGCTATTATAAGAATTTATTTCAAGAAAATTCATTTTAAAATTGTATCTTGAATTATTACACAGGCCTGCATTTTTCAACTCTTTGAATGTTGATTTATAAATTTTAACTGTTTTCTAGTAATTGGGTAGCGCTGATTTCCAATCTGCTTTTATTTTTTTTGTATCAGGTAAGGTTATTTTTCAAACCAGTAAAATCAAAAAAAAAAATAGAAAAAACACGATTTATTTCATTTATAAGCTTTTATATATATATATATATATATATATATATATAAGCTTATATATAAGCTTTATAAGTTTTATATTATATTTAAAAAAATACAAAACGTTTTTCAGAAAAGCTTCGTTTGGTTGTTTTTCAGTCATATTCAGCTAAAGGAAGATCTGAAGGTAGTTTCTGGGGCAAGCAAATTTTTTTGTTTCAACCTAGACCCCAGTACTTCAGAAAGATCTGTTGAAAGTCCCAAATCTCTTACTAAATCATTCAGTTCGGCTTGTGAAAATAGCTGAGGTTGGTTTTGACCTAAGGTTGATGGTTCAAAATTACTATCCATCTGTATGGAGCCGGAAGTTGAAGAGGTTTCAATATCTTCTTGTAGTACTTTGGGGGGTATAGGTATAGGTACATCATCACTGTGAGGAACTGGTCTGATAGCTGATTTAATATTGTTTGGGTACAAAATATGTTTCAAAGTTTTTCTATTATGCCCCTTAATATCACAAAGACAAAAGTAGCAATCTCAATGATGATTTTGCGGTTCTCTCCAAACCATCGTTATTCCAAAAGGAAGGCTTTTTCTATTCCCTTTGGTCCAATGTCTTAAACCTTCTTCACATACCTTACAAACAACGTGCGGTGCCCAATCTTTATCTTGATCTCCTAATTTAATTTTGAAATAAGCATAATATGCATTTTTCACAAATTCACCAATTGGTCTCTTAAACTTTTTCAAGACGAAATATCCACAAATATAACAGAAATCATCTGGTTTGTTTTTGCAACACCGGCTAGACATATTTTTAAGCAATGTTTATTTATCAAATACCACCCACAACACTAAAGACAAATTAATTTTACTTGTTTACTGATCGACACTCGGAGCTATAATGAAGTAAATGACATTAAAATATACATTTTGTTTGGAGTGATAAACTTAAAATCCTTCTACGCAGTACTAATAAAGTGAAAGCATAATAATAGAATTTAGCAGGTAAAAATTCCCGGAAATCTTGTCCAAAATTAATACATGTAATAAAAGATTTACATCAGGTAATGAGAGCCTATTTAACAAATTTCTTTAAAACCACAACAGAAATCATTTTTGGGTTAATACCTAGAATTTGAAGTAGTACATTCATTTTAAAATGTATTAAAACGCCTATTATAAGATTTTTTTTTCTTTCTTTCTTTCTTTCTTTCTTTTTCTTTTGTGCAAAAAAAAATCTGTGGGTGGTAGAGACCAACTGTATTTTAGTTAGTTATTGCTATATAAAAACTGAGCTTAACAAACAAAAATCACGTCATCACAAATTTTATGCAGGCCTGTGTTATCAGAGAGCGGACTGAAGCGATTGAATGACCAATTGCCCCGATAAAACCTTGTGACGGTATCAGATATAGTATGCATGTTATAACAACCCCACTATTTGCTTGCTCGATTGCATTTGTTGAGCAGATGTTATTTCCGTCATTATTGTGTCTATTAATTCATAAATACTATCTTACAGTAGCGTGTAAGACGGAATATACATTTATATATTATTTCATTATATCCGCTACTTTCCAAAGTGTATTCCTGTGTTTACATGCTGTTATACAACCATATACATATACAGTATGTATTTATTGTTCTTGAGATAGTATATTTTCTAGTCTCTTCTACAAAGGATTGTTTCCGGTTTCGTTTCTTTCAGTGTTATTGGATTACAACGTTTACTATTTTAAAAATTCCATCTTATATTGTTATATTGCATATTTATTCCATAATTTTTTATAAATATAAAGTTTACTTTACGGAATTAACGGACATTTTCTATTTTCATAGACGTTTTAACATCTAAAACAATTAATTTAACACAGGAACACCTTGAACAAATTTTAATTGTTCACAGTAATGTTTTACACTTTCAATGTTTCACAGAAAATACATAGTTTTTAGTTTTGTTCTTTGCAAATTCTTTTTATTCAAAATTCGATACGCAATTCGCTTGTCAGCATTACTTTTGTTTCAGCAGTAGTTGCTGCCGGGTACCAAACCGTTTATTACATTCGCTCTGTTGTGCATTGACAGATACATATTAACTGCATATGTAGGTATACATCCAACCACACGAATCAAATTGTTCGAAACTCACGCATCGCTTACAGAAAAAAACCTATTGCGAATACAAGATAGACGCCTGCTATAGGCGTCTGCTGGCGGCTCTTGATGACGTTCGATGTGAGCTGCTGCACGGATGAGACTGCTTCGTTTAAGCTTTCATATATACAGAGAAGCAAGTAACCGTACCGAAATCTTCCGAAATAGTTCGAAGTTGTCTCATCCGTGCAGCAGCGCACATCGTACGTCATCAAGAGCCGCCACTGGCCTATAGGCTCTTAATCGTCAATCGCTCGAGTCCGTATTTGAAATATATATATATATATATATACAATAGATACAATAGATAAAATCAACCCCCCCCCCCCCCCCCCCCCCGCACACACAAACACAAGCCAAAAAAACAAAAAAAAAAACTTTTTATCAGTTCCCATTTGTAAATACTTTTACTACATACCCCTAAACACGATCCTGACCAATTTGCTAAATTCCAAAACAGAACAGAAATTAACCTCTCTTAACAAAGCCACAAACACAATATTCCAACACAAAAAAAAAGGTCTCGGGCCCCCGATACACATGTTACACAGAATGCGTGATTTTGAAAACCAAAAGAAACGGTGAGTTTTGTCATTCATTGTTTCTTACTGTAATGTAGTTTAACATCAAAAGTTCAACATCTCATTCATTTATACAGATTTAACCACTGTAATTTTTCCTTACTCATTATTAACCTAATTTTAATTTTAAATTTTAACTTTAATTGTTAATTTAATTGGTAATTCAGTCTGTAATCTAATTTTAATTCTAATTGTTAATTTAATTGTTAATTCAGTCTCACAAAAGCAAACACAGCTCTCACGTTTTCATTGTAGGAATTCTTGTTTCTAGTTACCTTACTGTATTGCAGTTTAATTCAAATTTTCTATTCATTTATACAGATGTAATAATCACGTTAATTGTCCTTACTCATTATTAATCTAATTTTAAATTTTAACTTTAATTGTTAATCTATTTGGTAATTCAGTCTTTAATCTAATTTTAATTTTAATTGTTAATTTAATTGTTAATTCAATCTCACAAAAGCAAACACAGTTCTCATGTTCTCATTGTATTAATTCTTGTTTGTAGATACTTGAAAAAGACTGAAAAATAATAAAAGTCGAAACGTCGTAGAATAAAACATCATAATTCAATAAAAGGTCGCTAAACCAATAAAAAGTCTATTATTTTTAATATTAAGACACGGCCAATAAAATAAATAAGAAAAATAAAATTCTTATAAACACTAAATATATATATATATATATATATATATATATATATATATATATATATATATATATATATATATATATATATATACATACTAATTACTATTAGCAGGTAGTAAAATGAAGTCAAAACGAAATATAATAATATTGAGATGACAGAACTGAAGAATACATAATTTTTCTAAATATAAATAACATACATACTATGATATTTCTATAAAGCGGCGATTACACATCGTATCTAACAATTACACTAATATAGTCTAATCTCCGAAATAATTCTTATTCTACCTGGGTGTAAGGGGTTTATTGGAGTTTATGTAGTCATCCAGTTCGATATTGCGATAAAGCATTGAATTTGCCACTACGGGCTAGTTTCGCTCTGTTCTATTACTTTTCGTAACGACACTAAATCTCACAACTATACATATACCACAGCTTCTTTTTTGGTTCGGTAGTACGCGCTTGATCCACATTGTACATGAATGGTACATAAAATAAAAATTTGAGAACCGCTGCTCTAGTCTTTTGTTTTCATGCCTAATCCAGGAAGACAAAAACGCCCCCTCGCTGGGCGGATGTAAACTGGGCACCAAGTATATGGATTTACCTGCCCTGCAAAAAGGATTGCTTAATCCTACAGGTAATCTAGGCACCAGTACCGTTCCGGTAATGATCGCTTTAAAGCTTAAAGTAAGAAATTAGATGTTACCTAATAAATTAAGGAATTTCCTAATGACCAAATAGATTATTTCAAATGTATTTTTATTTGTACATCTATTGTGGGCGGGCCTCTATTGTATTATGCTATAATATATTCTATATATAAGGAAACATTTAGTTTGTGTATTTAGTTATTTCTATCTTGTTTGCGGCGTTTGCTTAAAGTAAGAAATTAGATCCGCTTCTCAGTCTCGAGTCTTGTTGCACACTGTTAAGAATTATGGAGGTCTCTTTCGTGGACAGTAACAACGGAAAATGTCTGCTAGTGGTTAACAAGTACACCTTTTCAAAACAGAAAGTGTTGAAGAGTGGCGAAGTGTTTTGGCGTTGTACAAAAAATCCTTAAATTGTCCCGCAAAAGTGTTTACGCTTTGTGCAGAAAATTTAGTGAGCAGAAGTCAGCTAGAACATAATCATGAACAGAATAAGAGTAAATTAAACCGAAAAGTGATTTCAAATGCGTGTAAACGTAAAGCCGTTGATGATATTTCCGAAAAACCAGCGAAAATTATTCGTCGTGAACTAGCTAAGGAACTGCCGGAAACAATTACGATAACAGATTTCACTTATATCCGAAGAAATTTGTACAATGCAAGGAGAAAATTTCTTCCTGGGCCGTTACCACAAAATAAGACAGAAGTCCATGACATAGTGGAAGCTGCTAATGTTAAAACAAGCAAGGGTGAAAGTTTCGTTTTTATAAACTGTCCAGTGAGCAATATCATAGTGTTTTCTTGTGAAACGAATGTTAGAAGTTTATGTGGAATGCGTAAAGTGTACATGGACGGTACATTTTCGTATTGTACAAAATATTTTTTACAATTATTTACAATCCACGGACTTAATAATGGACATTATATTCCATTGATGTTTTGTTTGTTGCCTGATAAACGCAGTGAAACGTATGCAACATTATTTGAAATGCTAACAAAAGAAATCTTTCGACGTCACTCTACAATATTACGACCAGCTGAAGTTTTTGTAGATTTTGAGAAAAGCATTCATACAGCGGTTCGCGCTATATGGCCATCAGCACAAATCTGTGGTTGTCGTTTCCATTTGCACCAATCGTGGTTCAGGAAAATCCAAAGTTTGGGTTTAACAGCAGAATTTAGGAACACAGATTCCGAAGTAGGAAAATGGCTGCGATATATATTTGGATTAACGTATTTGAATCCTGACGAAGTAGGCGATTGTTTCGCCTTAGATGTGTTTGCCGAAAAACCTGCTCATGCACAGGCTGACGAATACGCCGATTATTTATTGGAGACATACATAGAAGACGATGCTCCTTTTCCTCCACATATGTGGGCTACTGCAACTCCATCGATCACTAACACCACAAACGCATGCGAAGCGTTTCATTCCAAACTAAATGAGTCATTTTATTCAACACATCCATCTATTTATATTTTTATCGAAAAGCTTAAGGAATTTCAAATAGACACTTATGTTAAAATTCAAAGTGTAGGTACACACACCAGCAAGAGTTAAAGACACACGCACCAAACAAAAATTAAGAACTCTAAATGAACTGTGTGAACAACTAAATAATGGAACAATTTAACGATTACACTTTGTAAAGTGTATATCATTTTATTCATCAGTATGGCTTCAAATACACTATTTTTTTATTATAGTTTTTATATAATTAAGTATTTGCTTTTATTATTGTTTTCATATTAGTACATATTTTTTATTTTCTATCTTTTTGCTGTTCTTCAACTTGAAATACGAGTAGGTACACTATTTCTATATTATTGTTTTTGTTTGCTTTATACGGTGCCCAGTTTACATAGACCCTCTGCGAGTACATATTTAGCTAGTGCCCGAATTACCAACGAGATTAAAATTTCAGGTAGGTTAGTGCCCAATTTACATCCAGCCCCCTCGCTATATTGCTACTATTTTTTTAATGGTACCTAATTAAAAGAAATAAACTTTCAAAACTGTATAAAAATACGAAGATATATGTTTCTCCCTCTATTAAATATAAATTGATACTGGCATGAATATACGGAAAATCTCTTATAATTTACTTGTAAAACATAAAAGTGTTTATCTTAACATAAATTTTACATATACATATATTGTCCCCGAAATACTTTCATACAATTTCGTAATTAGATATAGCAAGCGCGAAATAAGATGGCGGGAGGAGGGGGTGCCCAGAAGCCGTTTTTGTAAACGTTCACGTTAGAGTAAAATCGCTTTGGGAAGACACCAATCTGCGCAACCTGAGTATTAACGCCCTCAAAAACATAGGTCGGGCTGGGTCTAAATTAGCGCGCAATTTAAAATTCGAATTTTACGTAAAACGTTTTGTATTTTTATTCGTGTGGAGCGGAAACAACATATTTCATTTATTATGTTCGTTTGCCATGAAACATAATTTCATAAACACATTCTATTGTCTGAATGAATAATAAAGCGTTATTATTTTATTTATTTTCAAGTGGGATTTTTAACAGAGATACAACCAACAATTTCTGGTTCAATTATTTATTTTCATTATAATTTAAACATTTACATATATTACAGTTTTTCTTCTTTTACCAAGATTTTATTCATTATATTTTCAAATTTATGAATATTCATTCGGAGTAAAAATAATTTGTTGTTTACACGTCGTCTTTTATTACTACATAATTATACATAAATACCCTTAGTTACTAATGACATAAATACAAAGATAACTACACATATAAATAAGTTATATTTCAACAATTATTCATCAACTTAATCAGAAAAATAATCAAAAATATCGTCTTCAGAATCACTATCCAAATTAATTATGAATTCCTCGCAATATTGGTCCATATTCCCTACAAACAATATTTATTTCTTGCTATCGTTTATCATTGCTTGCAATATACGACAAAAATTACATTATGACAGTTTATAGAGTAAAACATAATTTACCATTCATATTTCTCTTTTTGATAAAATTGTACACGTTATGATTATGAATGATTTCCCGTGATTGTTCTGCTATTATTTGTCTTTTTTTCACTGGTATTTCAACATCTGCCGGATCACGACATCCAGATGTGAACGTTAAACTAGACATAATAATCTATAACAAATAAAGTACATGTTTCAACAAATCCTATTAAAAATTCATGAAAAATAATGTAATACCTACAGATATAAAGGCCTTCTATTCCAAATAGTTGTGAAAACAACTGATTTTGTAATAAAATAAACTCAAACAACTGATTTTGTAATAAAATTAACTCAAAGAACACGATCGACACCTTACGGACGCTAGAAGACAACTGAAAAATATTACAGTCAATGTTATTCGGCCTGTCTATATATGCAAGAACTATGTCTTTCTCTCTCGTTTGGGGTACACTTTTCTTTATAAGTTCCAAATTGGTTTCTGCGTCAGTGTCTTCCCAAGTTGACACTACTCTATATATTTTACTTTAATAAATTATTAATTTATTAAGTGATAGATGTGTAGTTTACGCCACCTAAGGTAGCTTCCAAATTGATGTAAAACTAAATACAAATCTCCCCAATACTTCTAATCCTTAATCGAACTTACTCCTCCACTCGCCAACTTATCTGGCACTTATCTAATATCAATTAAAATAAATAAATTACTTACATTGAGACGATTTGGTTTTTGAAAATGAAAGAATTTTGGTAGGCTTCCATTACAAACTTTTAATTCGCAAAACACTCCTCATTTTAATTAAAGAATTATAAATAGAATTTAATAATTTACAGCACTAAACATTTAATTCAACACATTAAACGTTAGTTCACAGTTTTTATTTTACTATAAATAAGATTTTAATATTTCACTACATTAAGCATTTAATCACACTCACCGGCTTCTAAAATATATAGCCGTGTAACAGAAAGTGATAATTTTTTACCTAAAATATTACAAACGCAATCGCAAAAAAAAAGCAAAAAAACAAGGTTAGCGTTTAATTTAATGTACTTATACCTTCCGAAATAGAATTGAGTCCTTTAAATATATGTACATATACAGAGTGGAATTCTTCTAAGTGAAGAATAATTTAGAAATTATAAATTATGGTTTTTATAATTAATTGTGATTTTCGATTTTTTAACGTACTTATTTATTTAAATAATATTATATTTAATATATATTCCCAGAGGAAAATAGTAATATTATAAGGAACTTAAAATATGTTTCTAGGTGCTATTGAAACATTACAAACTGAGAATCAGTTTAGCAGGGATTTAGCAAACGAATGGTCATACCTTTACTATAATATTGTGATAAATCTTCTGTTCGGATTCAATTAATAAAAGACACGATAATTAAAAAATATATTTATAAAAAGAATAAGTGACGCTTAATAATAACTAACAAGAAATAGCAAACTTTATATTCATTTAGATACCCATTTATGTTTACGATGTTTATTTGACGGCGATTACCAGTTGAATGAATCATCCTTCCATTAAGTGTTCATAGAGTCGTCTAGTTTTCTGGATTCTTCCGTATCTATACTATTTGGAAAAGTCCTATGACGTGCTCAGCCATTGATGTCGTTTCGGTCTCCGTGATGTCATTTAGGTCACAATGATGTCATTTAGGCAGAGTCGCATGACGCACATCACAATATCTATTTGATAGTTAAATTAATTCTGAATACGTTTCGATGTCGAACCGAAGAAAACACAACCGCATTTATTCAGAAAACAGTTTCGTTCCATCGCGGTCTCATTCTTCTGCTATGCAACTGCTTAATTTGTCGAATTACGGTACGAATTTCTGCGTCATCCGCCATATTTACTAGAACTGGCTTCGAGTGAATATCGTGAGAATTTACAAATGAGGAGTTAAGTTAAGAGCCACAACAAATATGGTGAAAATTTAAAAAGAAATTGCTGGGTGGAAATAGATTGGGAACAAATGAGGAGTCACGAGCCACAACGAATGCCTATTTTGACGAGCGTTATATTGAAATTATTATTATCATGTTATTAATAAATTGGTGAAATTTTATTTTAATGCGAATGAAAATGTCTAGGATATTCAGTAATTCGTGTATTCACGCAAGCAAGAATAACAATTTCAATTGTATTGATCGGATCAGCGATTGAAGAACTTAGATGACGTCAACAGATATAGCTTCCATATGCTCCCAAAGATAATTTCAATCGCCAACCATGGGTATTTCTTTGGTAGGTCGCTAGCTTATGAAATTCCAGTTTGGATTATCGTAATCAGCGGGTCCGATTACATATAGTGTTGGCGTCAAAACAGGGAAAATCGACAGTCGACATTTTTGAAATTTTTAAATTTCATCGCCTGAGGTTAAAAAAAATCGCGAAAATTTCAAAACGCTATAACTCCCTTATTTCTCATCTGATCTCCGCGAATCTTGTGCATTTTTAGTAGTCACTAAATTAATTAATGAATTGACCAGGACGCCACAACTATGTTGTTTGCGACAAAACAGAGAAGACACTTTAAATGTGTGGTAGACTGATCCACGATTTATTCTTAATGGCACTCCACACTACTACGCCAAGTCGTGGTACTGTATGACATAATAGCAATTTAAAATAATTTATTCCATTTGCCAGGTCTGACCAGAACGAACACTCCATCCTTTGTAAATCGTGGAAGTAGAGTGACTTATTTGAGAGGACTATTATTTTATTAATAGTGTCTCTATTGCTTCTCTACGTGCTCTGTTCCAACCACAATCACTGTTCTTCGGTGCTCAGCAAATTTTTGACAAGATGTGGTACAAGGATTTTTTTATCAGATAAAAGGAAAACTACCTCACCAGATATACCTCGTATATAAATCTTCCTTATACATTGGCATTGCCAAGTTAAATTGGAGATGAACTTATCTTTTTATTAAATCCGGCGTCCCACAAGGAAGTCTCTTTGGACTTTTTTTTATAACTTTTGTTTACCGTAGTTGTATCACCTACTGATTGTTATTTTTACTGACGATACAATAGCAACGTCGTCAGACGGAATTTTAAAGCAAACTTTTGACCAACAAGTTGCCAACCACTATAAACTTACATCAATTAAAATGGAGATTAAATAGGTACCTTGGATTTGGCTTAGACCAAAATCTGACATATATAGTCCATATTCCAGCAAACACAAACTAAAGTTCAAAATAAGTAACTGTAAAAAGCTATTCTACAATAAGAAGACTTATTTAGATGCATGATATCGAAGTATGCGGCTGCAGAAAACTCTCAAACGCCAGACTTTACAAAACAGAATTTACAATTAGAAACGCTACGTATACTAGCCCTGTAGTTTTTCTTTTGCATTCCATCCATAAATGTGATCACGGCCGCAGATAAAAAAAGCCGAGAGCTCAAATATGTTGATCGCCCACCTATGCAACCAGCAGATAGTTAATAAAAGATTAAAAAGATAATAGTCAAAACACCTCTACAAGCAAATATTGAAGACCCATCAGAGGATGGAATCTAACCCAATTTTACCTACTGTGACAATACTTTGTTGCATCATACTAACTTAATAATGACAGATGCATAACCTTATATTAATGACTACTAATATTGACAAAAGACTTACTTACAAATCTAAATTAATGTCAAAATTGCTATATGACATGTCCCGTTTTTTTGACGTGGACAGTATATAACGGGTGTTCAGAAACATTCGAAGTCAAAGTATTCCTTGAAAATATGAAGTCATGTCTGATATAGATTGATACATTTACTTAATACAATTTAATACAAGTAAAGGGTTAAACTTCTGTTTAGGGCCTAAAATATAGACCAATAGGACGCACGCGTCAATCTTGCCGTAACCATAGTAACCCCGAATAGTGTTGCCATATTTATTTGACACTGATAGGTCGTTATAGGTTATAACCCTTTTATTATACAATCTTATTTATTTAACTTTATTTTTATAGTTTATATTACATAGGTTTTTGTTTTGTTTTGTGTGTTATTGTATATATATTTATTATTATATATATTCCGCTAAATATTGGTGAGTTGTAAGTTTGTGTATATATATCGTTACATATTCTACTAAAAATTAGTGAGTTGTAATTTGTAATGTTTCAATAGAACTACAAAAGGACATTTTATAGTGTTATTAATATTTGAAGTATTTGTTATCTTTTTTTAGATGAAATGGTTTATTGGATTGTAAACCCAGCCGAAATTTTAAATGAAGATCAGATGAGGGCAGAAAATTTTGTCCTTACTGATCTCTCATTTCAAAATTCAATGCAGTGTATCCAGTGGCTGAGCCGGAGACGCCTTGTGCGCAATACCTATGCCTGTGGTACTTGCTTGGGTCAAATGTCCTTCGTAAAGAGGTCGCAGTTGAGTGATAGGTACCGGTGGCAATGCAAAACCTGCCTGACAACTGCAAGTCTAAGAACGGATTCATTTTTTGCATGAAGCCACACAAGAAGAAGCAAGAAGCAAAAGTGGTGGAAGTTGATGAATCGAAATTCTTTCACCGCAAGTACCACAGAGGACAATGGAGAGAAGGCCACTGGGTATTTGGGGGAATAGAGAGGGAATCTGGTAGATGTTTTCTTGTCGAAGTTCCAGATAGGACAGCTGGAACCTTATCTGCTGTAATTGAAAGGTATATCATATTTAAAAATATTCTCTAGAGTTCGTTATTCGCTTATTTTTTATTGTTGTCATAATAATACAGAAATTTGGTTTGTTTAGATACATTTTACCAGGTTCCATCATTGTCTCTGATGGTTGGAGAGCCTACACCAATCTTCATCAAATTGGCGGAGGGAGCTACGAGCACCAGGTGGTGATCCACCAAGAAAACTTTGTAGATCCCGAGAATGCAGAGATCCATACACAGAATGTCGAAAACATGTGGATGCGAGCTAAACGGAAACTGCGTCGCCAATTTGGTACATCAGAGGCTCTATTCCCCTCATATCTGCATGAGTTTATTTGGCGGAATAAATATCATCATATGAACACGTTTACTGCGTTTTTAATTAATATAAGTGAACAATATTTAGTGCAATAAGTGAATATGGGTGTGTGTGTGTCTATACCTTACGTGTGTTAACTATTAGGACTTTTTATATAATATATATTTTTTAACAATATCGTGTTTCATTATTAAAACTTTATTCATACTTATCTTATAAACTTTCCTATATTAAAACTATTCATTTAAAAAGATTGTATAGCCAACGCCAATTAAGTTGGCGCGAGAAGGGGTAAGTTCGCGCAGGATTAGAAGTAGTAGGGAGATTTGTGTTTGGTTTTACATCAAATGTCAGATAATTCTAACCTCTGAGCGTGTATGATCCCCTAGCAAAGACATTACAAAATATGTTCTGTCAAACGTCAATGACAAATGTATTCTGACAATTACTTGAGTAGTGGGGGTGGACGTTTTTAAAAACGGCTTCTGCGCACCCCATCCTCGCGCCAACTTAATTGGCGTTTGCTATACTTATCTTATAAACTTTCCTATATTAAAACTATTCATTTAAAAAGAATGCAATATATGGCAACGCTGCAAGATTATCAATCTATGTTACCATGGTTACGAATGCATGCATAGATTTTGCCTAAATTTAGGCCTTAAACAGCAGTTTTACCCAAGTAAAGATATACGATTACGATACAAGTAAAGATATATGATTTTTTGTTCAGAGCCCACTTGACTTCGAATGTTTCTGAACACCCGTTAGTAAAAACTTATTACCTGCTTATAACGGGTGTTCAGAAACATTCGAAGTCAAGTGGGCCCTGAACAAAAAATCGTATATCTTTACTTAAGTATCTGATACTAATTTGAAAACCTATAAAATTGTATTAAGTAAATGTATCAATCTATCTCAGACATGACTTCATATTTTCAAGGACTACTTTGACTTCGAATGTTTCTGAACATCCGTTAGAACAATTATAGCAGATTTCTGCCTCTGTATCAAGATGTTCCTATTTCTAGCCGAATACTGCACTGTATTGTATTTCAATCTACATATATTGCAACAAAAGAGTTTTAATTTTATAATACTCTAAAAATAGAGTAGAATATTTTAATTTTGAAATAAGAGTAACTTTTGGCATGAGCGTCATCTTTTTCCTAATACTGTATTTTATGAGTGTAGCCAGACAGGTGTACAGGTATACATAAATTTTATGCTTTTTATGTTTATCTGCACACCACTTCAAATAGAGTAAAGTTAATTTTGTAGATATTATTTAAAAAGTTTAAAAAAATTATATACCATATAGTTGCTATCAGCAATTTATAAAGACTCTGTTTCTAGTTTTAAACCTATTCTACTTTCTTAAAATTAAATTCGTATCGTTTACTTTTTTATAACGAGGCGAGTTAAATACATACAATAATAGAGGACGCCAGTAATAAATTTACTGTCAATCAATGAACTGTCAGATTTTGTTTAGCAACAATAAAGTTTAATTTTTATTTTGTTGGTTAGGAATACATATTTTTTGTTTTTATTTATTAATTTATAATTTGCAATCATGTCGTATATGCTAGCACATCTCCATAACGGCTGGCAAGTCGACCAAGCTATATTATCCGAAGAGGATAGAGTTGTAGTAAGTACCAATAGCAATATAACCTCGTTTATTTTTTAATTATAATCTATCATAGGTCATTCGCTTTGGACATGATTGGGACCCTTCATGTATGAAAATGGATGAAGTATTATATAGTATTGCCGAGAAAGTAAAAAATTTTGCAGTTATATATCTAGTAGATATAACGGAAGTACCTGATTTCAATAAAATGTGGGTATTAAGTCTTCGTTTCACTTATGTATTAATAATGTTTGTTTTAGGTATGAATTGTACGATCCCTGTACTGTTATGTTCTTTTTTAGAAATAAGCATATAATGATAGATTTAGGTACAGGTAACAATAACAAAATAAATTGGCCTTTAGAAGATAAGCAAGAAATGATTGATATAATTGAAACTGTTTACCGAGGAGCTAGAAAAGGAAGAGGTCTTGTAGTCTCGCCTAAAGACTATTCAACAAAATATCGATATTAAATTATATTTTTATATAGGTACATAAGTATTTAATTGTGTGATAATTTGCTAATAAATGGGGTAATTTTATTGAAATTGTTGAGTTTCTAAAAACTTATTATTATTATCACTATTCATTAGGATTTTCTAAATAAAGAAGTAAATACCAAAAAATCTGAAAAAATGTTAGTCAATTTAATTCAAAAATGGAACAAAAATACTAACTACTGATTGGGTTTAAAAAATTGATATCAGTATCCTTGCTCCAAAAGAATCACTTTTGCGTATTAATCATTTTGTCAACTAAATTAGAATTGGTCTTTGTAAGTTAGAATTTCGTTAGAAAAAAGTACAAGCACGAATATATTAATTACATTTTAGCATTCATCATTTTGTTATTATGAGGGCGATTCGTAAAGTAAGTTCCGTTTCCGCTTTGTAAGCTGAGGAGTGGGGACATCAACGCGATCGCAGCGCTGTGGTGTAGTTTGGCAGTGTTAGTGGGAAAATTTTTCGTACTATTTTGGCCGTTTACATTGGCTGCTGCAATTGAAAATCCCGCCGACTGTAAATTACGTGCTGTTATTCGATTTCTGTGTGCAAAGAATATTAAGGCTGCTGAGAGAGAGAGATTTATCGTCAATTTTGTTCTGTTGATGGCTAGAATGTTATGAGTGACCGTATGGTTGGAAGATGGTGCCGTATTTTTCGAGAAGGACGAACTAATGTCCATGATGAAGAACGGAGTGGAAGACCAACTGTTGTGACGAATCAACTTGTGAGTAATGTCAAAGAAAAATTTCGTGAATGTCGGCGATTCACAATCACAGAACTGAGTGGCTTTTTCCCTCAAATTTGACGTACAATTTTGTACGAAATTGTTACTGAACATTTAGGGTACCACAAATTTTGTTCACGATGGGTGCCAAAACTTCTTACCGATGCCCATAAAACAAATTTTTCTAGCACGTTACGATGTTGTAGGTGAAGATTTCCCAAAGCATACCGTAACAAGTGATACAGTGACCGTTCTTGATGACATACGATGTAAACTATTGCTCGGATGAGACTGCTTCGTTTAAGCTTTCATATATACGAAGAAGTAAGTAGCTGCAACTGAAATTGTCCGAAGCAGTTTCATTCGTGCAGCAGCTTACATCGTACGTCATCAAGAACCGCGAGTGCGGTGATGACTCTTGGGTCGCTTATGTCAATGTTGAGACTGTCAATGCAATGGAATTGGTCTAACTCGCCTACGAGGAAAAATAGTTTGCCGGAACTGTAGGATCTGCACTAACTTCTCTGACACGTTACGATGTTGAAGGTGAATATTTCATCAGGCATATCGTAACAGGTGATGAGACTTGGGTTGCCTATGTCAACGTGGAGACGAAAAAACAGTCAATGTAGTGGGGTTGCTCTAACTCGCCTACGAGGAAACCTTTAAAGTGCCGTCAAACATTTTCTGCGAGAAAAGTCATGGTCACTGTCTTTTGGGACAAGAAAGACTTGGGAGCCAACGGTTTGAGAGCGATGAAGAGCTGCAGAACAGTGTTACAGCATGGCTTAATTCACAGGCGGCCCACAGAGTTCTATGAAAAGGGCATTAAAAAGTTGGTTCACCGCAATGACAAATGTCCCAATCTTAATGGCAACTATGTAGAAGAATAGCTGAAAGTAGTAGGTTTAAGTTGAATATAATAAAAACTCTTCATGTATTGGTGAAGAACAAATTTTATAGAAAAAAATTTTGAGAAAGTATTGCTAGTTAATATTAATACTTCTTTGCTCAAGTTAAACTACAAAATGAATAAATAAAAATGTATTTTATCTATCATCACTCGTTTATTTTCCAATTATATAAATAAAATTAAAACCTCTTTAAAAATACAAATTTTCAATAGTACGCCCGTGGGCGATGAGTCATCGGCTTCTCGTACCCGGTCCTTAATTATCAGAGAGTGGACTGAAGCGATTGAATGACCAATTGCCCCGATAAAACGTTGTGGTGGTCTCACGTATAGTATCGATTGTATTACTCGAGCAGATGGTGTTATTTCCGTCGTTTTATATCGTTATATTGTATATTTATCCTATAATTTTTTATAAATATTAAGTTTAATTTACTAACTTATTTTTGGAGTAGTTTTCGTTTCTTCTTTTTACTCCATTTCTTTCTGTTCCTAGTATTTATTATACATAGTTTTGAGTTTTGTTCTTTTAAAATTATTTTTATTCAAAATTCGATACGCAATTCGCTTGTCATTACTTTTGTTTCAGCAGTAGTTGCTGCCGGTTACCAAACCGTTTATTATATTCGCTCTGTTGTGCATTGACAGACACATATTAACTGCATGCCACTTATGCATATCAAATTGTTCGAAACTCACGGATCGCTTACAGAAACAAACCAATTGCGAATATTTTTAACGCAATAAGCTTTACAATAGCTTTGAAAAGAACCGATGAAGGCGTAAAATGCAAATAGAGAAAATAAATAACGGAAAATTACATAAACAACACCGCCTATACATTCGATCAGACAAATATCGAGAGACTTGAAAGATCATGGCATGAGTCTCTTCAAAGAAGTTTAATACAAGCATTGCCGCATAGAGACGCGCATTGTATTAAAAAATCGAAACCGTCAACCTCTGAAGAGAAGACGAGGTTCAATATCCTTTAAGTAATATATACTTAGAACGCCTTTCTCCATATCTACCTATAACCATCTGACGATCGTTTTTCAATGTTTCATGCGCAGCATGAAACTTTTTTGGCAAGAACAGACGAAGTTCACGAAATTAGTCTTTGAGTAATGCACCAAATTTGGTAAACCAACCGCAAACATTAGTCTTGGATAGTGTTTAAAGTACCCAGAACCCAAACAAAGTTGATAGATGCATTATTTCGGGGTCAAACCACGTTTAGTTATACAATATAATGCATTAAAAATTTTCACGCGGAAGTTTGAAACTAGTTTACTTAAATATGAACTGTCCACTGAATTATTGGTTAGATATGTCCAATTTTACGAATATGAGTTGGAAAACGCTGACAGCACTTAAACTATAGATTCAAGAAGTTTTCCCACCAGCCCTTGTACAATTACTTCACATTCATATGAATTACTGGACATAAAATATGAATATTTGTTTTAGTTACATAAATATCGTTAAAAAAATCCTTGTAAACTCTGTACCAAAATAATGTTGATCCAAAACATAACGTGAATTGATTATTAATTTAATAACTATTTAAATTTTTTCTTTATATATAGAGCCATTTGTGAGTTAGTAAATGTTAGAATTATTGAAAGTAGCAGATTATTAAAAAAAATTCATCAGTTAAAAATATACTTACTATGTTGAAAACTATTAAATACGATCTGGGTTATGATATTACAAGATATTGACAATAAGGAACTACAGAGGGTCAATATTATTAATAAAAGACAGAAGTTGTTTCTTTTTGTTTAAACTTTTTGATTCGTTACTTACCAATATATCTATCTAATATTAATAATAACAACAATTCAAGTCTTAGTATCTCTGAACAGCTTAACGGTAATTAGAGCGAGCATTGGCAGGCCCATACGCCCGCGTTAGAGTGACAACAGTGACGCGCCGTCCAGATGGGCAAGGTCGTGCAGCGCACAACGGCGCCAAGGCCTTAAAGGCGCCTACGGCCACTTGTGATAAGTTAAATTTTAAAAATATTAAAAACATTTTTTGAAAGTTTACAACAAATTTACATAAAACAATTATTACAATTATTTTAGCATTGACAGCAATAATTTTATTGTTACTTCAAAGAGTGTACTTGATATTTTGGCTCAATACATATAAGGTAAAGGCGCCTATCAGTATTTCGCACGACGGCGCCGAAGATACTTGGCGCGTTACTGAGTGACAAGATATTTGACTGTCAGCATTCACTTTAAGCGAGAAGGAAAACCAGAAAAACCTCCTCAGACAGTTGAGCCCCAGATCCAATCTCGGCACCATTTATTATTTGTAACCAACATATCTGTTATCAAATAATTATCAAAATATAATAATCTCCAGTGTTGCAATTTCGTCAATTGTAGTTATTCCTTCACATTGGATTGGTATAAATCAGTGGCGGCTCTTGATGACGTACGATGTGCGCTGCTGCACGGATGAGACAACTTCGAACTATTTCGGAAGATTTCGGTACGGTTACTTGCTTCTCTGTATATATGAAAGCTTAAACGAAGCAGTCTCATCCGTGCAGCAGCTCACATCGAACGTCATCAAGAGCCGCCACTGGTATAAATATCAGATAACCAAATAAGTTCGCGCGTTTTTTGTATACAGCAGAGAGCCATGAATATTTTTTATGTTGTTGATCGTTAGCACTTGTTTGTTATCTGTCATCTGCTTTAGTATGCATTCTTCTTTTATCGTATACATACAGATTTGGTGACAATTGTTTAATTCCTAGTTTTAAATAGTTGAAAATGGCGACAAATAAAACTTTAATTCGAGGTTGTTTACTCTATGAGTACAAACTTGGTATCAAAGCTGCAGTGGCGGCGCGTAAAATATGTACCGCATTCGAAGATGATGATGCCGTAAGTGATCGAACAGCACAGAAGAAATTTGCTGCGAGAGATCTCAGCTTGACTGATAAAGCACGTTCTGGGAGACCGAAGATCAATAA
This sequence comes from Melolontha melolontha, assembly GCA_935421215.2. NCBI lineage: Eukaryota > Metazoa > Arthropoda > Insecta > Coleoptera > Scarabaeidae > Melolontha > Melolontha melolontha. The sequence goes on from OW285238.1 coordinate 37,996,023, forward strand.
CGTGCCTAGAGCTTGCAGAAAGGTTCAATGCGAGTGATTAAACCATTCGTTTGCACCTTCATTAGTTAGGAAAGACGTGGAAGTTAAGCAAATGGGTATAACAAATAAGTCGTTTTGTTTACTCTGTTCGGCAAACATTTCACGCAACGATAAAGAACCATTTCTTGATCGGTTATTAACCTGTGAGGAAAAGTGGATATTGTACTCAAATTATAAGCGTTCGTATCATTAGTTGCCGCCTACTAGGGCTGGGCGATACCGACGTTTTCGATATGGGGTATCGATACAAATCGAGGTATCGATATTTAGCGATGTATCGGGTCTGTGCACGGTATCGATTCTGAATACTGGAATCGGTAAAGTATCGATACCTTGATTCGATACCTAGGAATCAGTATTCATAACCCGTAGATATCGGTTTCAAGAGAAATAAAATTAATTTACCGATTCTACCATATCTACGATATGAAATTTGCAATATTATGATATTCTGTTTTTTTTTTTTGCAATAATTATACTTATTATGTTTATGTTATAATATGGATATTTGCTACGCATAATATAAAATTCAACATCCTTTTAAATATACAAAAAAGTTTTAAGTAAATCTATACGTTATGCACGTATAACGCTTTTGTTACAATTGAAACAGACATGTAATAAACATATCTGTAACTGTACACATGGACAATACACCTCGTATTTTCAGCATTTACTTCTGCTTAAGACACGTGTTTCTGCCATCTAGGCGTCGTCAGTCAAGCTAGTGAAGCAATGTAATACAAATGATACAAAACTTTATGAATAGATTTGTATCTGTATATTCATTACACTGAAATCGCCTACAAGATAAAGCAAATTTCATCCTATAAGGTGGCGCTTATTTAATAAGTGACATCTGACGGACGAAAGAGACTTTGCCGAAAAAGGCGACCTTTCGTTCGACCAGCTATGCTGGTACAAAAAACGAAAAAATACGTATATCGGTGTAGTCCATTAACAACGAGCCAGATGGCAGTAAATATACAAAAAGGTTTTAAGTATATCTATACGTTATGCACGTATAACACTTTTGTTACAATTGAAACAGACATGTAATAAACATATCTGTAACTGTACACATGGACAATACACGTCGTATTTTCAGCATTTACTTCTACTTAAGACATACTTAAAACCTTTTTGTATATTTACTGCCATCTGGCTCGTTGTTCTGGACTACATCGATATACGTATTTTTTCGTTTTTTGTACCTGCATAGCTGGTCGAACGAAAGGTCGACTTTTTCGGCAATGTCTCTTTCGTCCGTCAGATGTCACTTATTAAATAAGTGCCACCTTATAGGATGAAATTTGCTTTATCTTGTAGGCGATTTCAGTGTAATGTATATACAGATACAATCTATTCATAAAGATTTGTATAATTTGTATTACATTGCTTCACTAGCTTGACTGACGACGCCTAGATGCCAGAAACACGTGTTTTAAGCAGAAGTAAATGCTGAAAATACGAGGTGTATTGTCCATGTGTACAGTTACAGATATGTTTATTACATGTCTGTTTCAATTGTAACAAAAGCGTTATACGTGCATGACGTATAGATATACTTAAAACCTTTTTGTATATTTACTGCCATCTGGCTCGTTGTTAATGGACTACACTGATATACGTATTTTTTAGTTTTTTGTACCAGCATAACTGATCGAACGAAAGGTCGCCTTTTTCGGCAATGTCTTTTTCGTCCGTCAGATGTCACTTATTAAATAAGTGCCACCTTATAGGATGAAATTTGCTTTATCTTGTAGGCGATTTCAGTGTAATGTATATACAGATACAAATCTATTCATAAAGATTTGTATCATTTGTATTACATTGCTTCACTAGCTTGACTGACGCCGCCTAGATGGCAGAAACACGTGTCTTAAGCAGAAGTAAATGCTGAAAATACGAGGTGTATTGTCCATGTGTACAGTTACAGATATGTTTATTACATGTCTGTTTCAATTGTATCCTTTTAAATATATATATTATATATAATGCATACATACTTAAAAATTATTTTCTTAAAAAGTTATTGCATTCTTTATACAGAGCCTTCATTATTTGTTGTAACATGATACATATGCAACCAACATTACAGATTGGTACTACTCCTATACAAATATTCCTAGTTCAAAATAGTTTGACAGATGTTTTTTAATTTTATTTTAATTGAAACGTAAGTAATTTCTTGGAATAATAAAAATAAATTTTAGTTGAATGTTTATTCAATTAAAACACTAGTATTTATTATCATTTTAATAGCATAAATTTTATTTACAGTTAATAATGAAAAAATTGTCAATTTTGCCTCTGTACAAACACATTTTATGAGGAGCTAATGTACTGAAAGCTTTTTCACAATAACATATTTATAATAAATGTTGGAAATGATGACCATTTTGTTGCAAACAAATATTCACCCTACGTTTTAAATTTTCAAAAACATTATGTAAATCATTCTGCGTAATGTTATTTATTTCATGCACAATTGCTGCTTCTAGTTCTTGTAAATTATGTAGTCTATTTCTATATATCCTATTTTTCAAATGTCCAAATAAGTAAAAATCAAGCGGAGTAAGATCGGGAGAACGGGGTGGCCATAAATTAAACAGTCTATCGTCGTAAAATTCTGTCAAATAGTGGTGTGTGTCTCTGGCCGTGTGAGCAGGTACATTATCTTGTTGAAACCAGCCATTTTCTAATTCATCGTCATGCAGCTGATTAATAAATTCATTTAATATTCCTCGATATCTTGCTGCAGTAATGGTATCGTAAAAGAAAATTGGCCCAATAATTCTTCTTTTCGACATTCCCACCCATATTCCTACTTTTAAAGGATGTAATGATGTTTCTACTAGTTGGTGTGGATTTTCTGTAGCCCAAGATCTATAATTTTGTGAATTTACGTATCCTGTAAGATGTACCCATGCTTCGTCACTAAAAAAAGTTAAATCTAGGAGATCATCGTTCATTCGATTATTAAACCATTCACAAAATCTAATTAGCCTATCGTAATCGACTGGATGTAACTGATGAACAACAGTAACTTTATAAGGATGCAAATGTATCTTTTTTGTTAATGCTTTGTGACATGTTCCAACTGAGAGACCTACAAGAACATTTTTTTGAATGTTAACTTTGTACAATTAAAAATAAATATGAAATACCTGTTTGCTGAGATAGTTTTTTAACTGATTTATGAGGGCTATGTTCTACTCGCTGCCGAATATCATCTACAACAGCTTCAGTTAATTTGGCGGGCCTCCCAGTCGATTTCCGTTTACAAATACAATGTTTATCCTCAAAACGATGTGTTATTATATGTCTACGATGTCGAAATGAATCATAATGAAAGTCAAAATCTGGGAAGCGTTGTATAAATTGATCTATACAACTTGGAAGTGAATAACTCCATTTCCTTCGGCATCTTGTGTAGCACTTCTATAATGGGCCACTAAAATGAATGCATCTTGTTCGACGGTAAATGCCATTTTGGAGGTTATAACCTAAAATGAAATTATTTTATTTATACGTACATTCAATGTTATTAATAGATAACTAACCTTTACAAAAGTTAGAGTATCTTCAATAGCTCTTCAAAGAACTGACTTTTTTAACGCAAAATAAATATAAAATTAATGCAAAGAAAATCTAATTGACACAATACACAAAACGTACAAAACTGTCATAACAAAACATTTGAGTTTAGGAACTTATTATGCAGGATTGCCAATCCTAATGTATGCAACCAATATTGCAACACGTCACGTGGGTTACAACCTATTATGAAGGCACGGTATACATTTAAAAAAAATGCACAAAGGTGAGCTACCCGATACATCGCTAAGTATCAATACTTAACGAGTACTGGAATCGGTAAAGTATCGATAGGTATCGATGCTTTGGAATCGATACCTTCTTTATCTGAGGTATCGGGCAATCGATACCAGTTATGGTATCGGGTATTGGACAATGTACCACACTCCCAAACAAGATTTTATTGTGTGTTTGGTGGACAACAACCGGAATTGTCCATTATGAGTTTTGGAAACGGGTCAAACCATCACTGCTAACTTGTATTGTGAACAGTTTCAGTGAGTAGGGGGGAGCGGGGCTGGTTGGGCACCGGGGTACAGTGCTCACTTCTAATTATTTTCGTTATTATGTGTACATAAGGATCGCCAGCTATGAATGAGATGTTAAACATATTGCTGTGGTATTTTCCCCGCAAATATAGTTAAAAATTTTATTATTAAGATTGTACATTTATTTTTTGATGCCAGTGTATAATTTTTATTTTCGATGAATGCAGATTTTATTTTGTGTTATTATTTGACTTGTGTAGTTGTAGTACGCCGATTTGCCATGCTATTTCCGTAGACACTAATTGTTATCAGAGTTGTGAAGACGTGTATTATAAGATATTTTTTTTATCTTAGTTTTTGTAGCTTCGTGATTTTTATTAATTAGTTTTGGTGCTTTATTTCATTACGATTTATTTACGAGTGTGCAGAACTCGTAGTAGTTAATGTTGTACGTTCTTCTAACTCTGGTGTCTCGTATAAAAAAATTACATTTTACTTACGTAAGTAAAAGAAATTATTCTTATTATCTTTATTAATATTATTTTCATGTATGAATTGATTTATATTTTACCATTGTGGTAATTTTGATATATATTTTATCTTAGATATATAAATGACAAAGAAAGTTTTTAAAATTTCTATATAAAAAATTTTTCTAACTTTAAAATTTTTGCACGTTGGAGTCAAGGGCATAATATTTTTTCATGTGGTTTGCGCATGCGTAGAGGTTAGTTCGGTCTGTCACATCTAGTTTACGTTTAATATAGTGGGAGAAATTGAAATACTTCTTTGTAATTTATTAGGTTAATTTTGCTCGGTTGTGACTAAGGATTTTTTATTATACGCTTCGTTCATTTTCGTATAATATTTTTGCCTTAAAAATATTGTTTAATGATGCAATATTTATCTTAATACTTCATTAAGATTTTTTTAAAATTTTTTTTATTGTAATAAAATTTCATTTTAATTTTATTGTGATTTTCTTTTTACCTTGTTTGAACTCTTGTCTGGCACCTGTTAAATTTTGTAGAAGAAAAGTACCACGTTTTCCAATTGGAACTTTGAGGGAAGAGCAGTCTCATTTTTGAAAAGTAACCGACTGAGTGTTTAAGCTGGACACATTGGTTGTGAATTGTGAATAAGCAATATCTAATATCACAATTCATAGCAATATGTACCGACACATCAAGGCAATCGATACACCTAGAAGTTCCGCGACGGCAGAGTAACCCTAACCTCGCTTAAAATAGGTGTGAAAAAATATCGCGCGCGTCTTACACCACAGTTTTGCTAGAATTTTGATAGTAAGTAGCAAATACTTTATGTTTAGAATGAATGATAAACAATGGAGATTATAAAAATATCATCATATTTGAGAAAAGTATTTCTTTAATTAGTTTGAAAAAAAAATATATATTTTGGTAAACATTGGGGCACAGTGGTCATGATTTATGGGTACAGTGGACATTGATCTGAATGTATTTTGAAGTAGTGACCACTGTACCACAATTTCTGACTTTCATATTTTTCTGGAACTGTATCTTTTTAGAGAGAATAAGTTGGTTCGCAACAGAAAAAGAAAGACAGATATTGGCAAAACTGATCCAGGCTTTATGTTTGGGGCTATTAGAAGCACATTAGACGGAGGCGACACCGCAGTTTAGTTAGTACCGCTTTAATGTTGATATGAACTTGTGATAACTAAACCAGGTCATGTATTCAAAACATCTATTTCATCAATACGATCTCGTTGAGTTATGATCTTACATCACATTGTTTTTTCTTGTAACCAGGTCACTAGGCTAAGGGAACACACTCTAAATATATAACAAGACACTCAGAGTCAGAGAGTGAGAGTTAGAGTCACAGTCACTACAAGTCTAGTGCCTCATATTTCTAATGTAGTGTTTACTGTTATTATCGTTATTGAATTATATGTTATTATTTAATCGTTGTCCTGCATAGTATTTATCACACTGATAAACCTGCTGCATAAATGGAACTGCTTCGGCTACAATGTTACCTCCGAGACCAGGTGACATTACATGGCGATCCTGCCGACGTCTGATATTACATGGCGATCCTACCTTTAGTTAGATGATCAGATATTACATGGTGATCCTGCCATCCCATCATCTGACATTACAAACTCTTATAACATGGGTTAAATATATTTTAAGTTATATTTGTAACTCTTGGTTAATACATTTATGTTTACATTACCTTTTTTGTTTTTGATAATATGTCCGCTCAACCCCATGATCCTGTCCAGGATACCCTGGCCTGGAGCACACTGGTCACATTTTACTCTACTTGCTAAATCCCTACTACAAATTTTGTTAAGTATGATTTGTCAATATTTTAAAACATAGTATTAAGGAACCGATGTAGAAGTATCCATCTGGTTGTGAAGCAAAGCTTTTGCGCCAAGATACATAATAATTACGTTAAAAAAACGAAGAAAGTGTCGAATGTACCCCGGTCTGCCCTACAAGCAGCACTAATCCAAAAACAGCCTTCTTTGATGAATCGAAATAAAGTGGTATTCTAACAGGGTAACGCCAGGCAGTATACCGCAAGTGACCCGCGAAAGAATTTCTGAAGCTGGCTGGGAAACGTTATCACACCCATCATATTCTCCTGGTATTTCGCCAAGTGATTACCACCTTTTCTTGCCTCTTGACAACTGTATGAGGCATAAGCAGTTCAACACTTGGTATCACGTTGACGAAAGATCATTGAGTGTGATGGTAATTACTTCGATGAATAATAGCGTATTATTGTTTCTTAATAAATGTTTTACCATCAAAAACTGCACGAATTTATTTGGTTACCTGATATTTGCAGATATGTATATGCACGAGTTGTATGGAAAAAATACATAACTTAAGATTCTTAATAGAGATAATAATGAACAGGGGTATAAAAAAGGAATTAAAATAACTGAAAATTTTATTGCATTATATACAGAAATATTTTAAAATGTAAACTAATAACATGTTCTTTCTTTTCTAACATAAATAATTTACATATATATTTATATATATATTCTTTTTCTTGTAAAGATACAACCACTAAAAGTGTTTCTGTTTTATTATATACATGTATGCCGTTTTTCATTTATATTTATTTATAGTAGGCCTAGTAATATACACATACCTATTTATTTTAAAAATTTATTTATAATACACTTAATACTAGACAAAAAAAACCAAGTCCTTCTATTTCTCAATACAACTTAAAAATTTCTTTTGAATGTTTCATTTAGTTATAGCTTTAGATACATATAAATTAAATATTATTTTTATTTCGTCCTATTTGAATAGAATACAATTTGTACAATACTGCAAAACATACTTTCTTTCATATGTGTTTCCTTACTGAAGAATAATGCGTTTGAGCAAAGCCCCTTTTTTTGTTTTAATCTTGAATAAAGTAATTTTCTTTTCAAGTGTATGCCTCGTATCAATGGGACACTGCCTCGACGTAATTGGCTGGGTACAATCCCACACGCCCGTCTTTACGTCCTTTACACCAACCTTGTTCATCTTCGTCCTCAAGCTTTTCAAATACATCACCTGAAAAAAAAAACGAATTTAAAAATGAATATTGAATTTTTGCACAACTTTTCTTAATATCGACGAAAGACGTGACATATTCTATAAATAATAATAAGTAGACTCAGCAGCAAAGAGGAGAAAGTTTAAGCTTAATAAGCCATCTATATACGTCGGGCCGGGTACTTCTGGCTTATGTTAGCACAGCCATTTAATATAGAAATTATTAATAGTAGATTTTTATTCCTACTTATGCAAAATCGAATTTGATGAACAGCATATGAATCCGAAGTGTTTTGTAATTTTTAAAAGTAATCCATTCTTGTAACGTCAAAATAACATTTGATACTTCTTGATATCCAAAATGGCAAAAAAAACTGATTCCGGCAAACAAAGTACAAATTTTGTTAAATTTGGAAAGTTGCACCATTAAACAAGTCGCAGAAGAATTTCATTTGAACAAATCTACGTATATGCCGCAAACGAGGAAAAGAATATTAACTGATATTGATCACAATTTGTTCGAATATTTGAGTGAAAATTAAAAAATGACAAAGCAAATTGATAGATCTCGTTTAATATTTACTAATAATTTAAGGAACAATTATGGAAATCTATTTAAGAAGTCTCATTGATTCTGTACCTAAAAGGTTAAGAACAGTAAATGATACGAGTGGCGGATCAATTAAGTATTAGTTTATTGTGTTTTATAAATTGTATTAAAAAATTACTTGACATTTGACTTGTCTTTTAAAAAAAGTTTAATAAACACTATAAGCAATATTAGAAAATTTTGACAAGTTAGATTATACTAGATTTAAGTGAGCTTAACTGTATATACAATCGGACCCCCGTATCCGCGGTACATACGTTCCAAACCTTACCGCGGATACCGAAAACCGCAGATAATAACCAACATCTACCAATTTTCGTTTAAATGCAAGTATGTACACGTATGATATTACATACTTGTATTAAGTCAATAACAAAAGGAATTTAGTTTCATTTATTTATTTTATTATATTGTAGACTAGAAAGTACATACATATATTAGATATTAAAAATAATTTTTAATCGGAAAAAGAATCTTCAATATCAACTGATTCTTGCACCTTCACTGGAGAGAAAGTAAACGCAAGCGATGTTGATGGCGCAGGATTCTCGATCGTTGATGCCCTTTTGTAATTTTTTTGGAAAAACATTGTTATAGGAAGTTGCTGTTTCTTTTTCTTCAATTCATTAAATAGTGTTTGAAGAGGGTCCAATGCTTCAGTTATTGATCTCGTTACTTTCATACTGCGTTCCACTAAAGGATCGTAATGTACGATCTTTTCCTTTAAATCCTGTGCAAGCCGAAATACTTCGCCCAATCTTTACAAAGACCATTCAGATGCTCGTGTGTCAGTTTCTTCATCTTCCTCTTCCTCTGTCGATGAAGTTATAAGTTCCTCCAAGACTATATTTGATAATTCCTCTCCATGTGCTTCAATACACTCATGCACCTCCTCCTCCATCAAATCAACGAATCCTTCTTCACTAAACTGCCTTGCTATGATTTTGTTTACTTCCTCATCAACAGTTGGTAAATCTTCAAAGTCGCTAACAACCTTAATCCACAAATTCTTCCAACATGAATTTATAGTCGCTGGTTTTAATTCATAGTTGTTTTGATAAATGTAATTGCATCGGCGATTGTAAATGTTTTCCAGCAATCCATAATTTGCAACTCAGGCTCTATATCCATTGATATTCTAAGTTTTTCAAATAACGGGTGGGGCAAAAGTCCCGCTACCATTTTGATTGCGCGCCATCTTGGTTATGTGACGTTTAGTTCAGTTTAGCTTTAACCATTGTGTTGTGTAGACGTCCAAATTTTATTATGGATAAATATACGCCACAAGAACGAGCAGAAATAGTGACAATATTTATTGAAAATAATCGTTCCATTATTGCCACTCAGCGGAAATTGCGTCAAAAATATCCTAATCGTCCATTGCCTCACAAAACCACAATTTATCGTTTGCATGCGAATTTTCGACAGCAGACAGGCCTCGTTCTGGAAGACAACGGACGTCTCGTAACGCTGAAAATGTGGCTCTGGTGCACGATAGCGTTGCAGAGTCTCCAGAAACATCAATTCGGAGACGTGGTTCCCAGTTACACATGTCTGCACGCAGTTTAAGGCGAATTTTGAAAACTGATTTGAAAATGTTCCCGTACAAAATTCAATTAGCCCATAAATTGCTACCGAGAGATCATGATCAACGAGTTGAGTACAGTAATGCAATCCTAAGGCTGTCTGATGAAATTGAAGATTTTTCGTCTAAATTGATAATGAGCGATGAAGCCCATTTTCTTCTCAGTGGCCACGTCAATAAACAGAACAGTCGGTTTTGGGGGACACAGAATCCTCAATTAATTCTTCATGAAACGTCATTGCATCCACAAAAAACAACTGTGTGGTGTGGTATTCATGCTGGAAACATCATTGGTCCCTATTTTTTTTTGAAACTGACGAAGGTGTTTGAGTTACTGTTACTGCTGAACGGTACCAAGACATGATTCGAAATTTTCTTGTGCCTGAAATGGAAGAGCAAGGACTAGAGGAAATATGGTTTCAGCAGGATGGGGCCACAGCACACACAGCTCGTTCAACAATTCAATTATTGAATGACTTTTTCCACGAAGACTAATTTCGCGAAATGGCGATTTAGCATGGCCAGCCAGATCTCCGGATTTAGCTGCACCTGACTTTTTCTTATGGGGTTTTTTAAAATCAAAAGTTTATGTGAATAAGCCCCAAACGATTCAACATCTTAAAGAGAATATTCGTCAAGAAATTGAAGAAATTCAGCCTGAGATGTTGCAAGATGTCATGAAAAATGCCTTAAAAAGAGCCGAAAGTTGCATAGCGAATCGCGGTCACCATTTAGCCGATATAATTTTCCAATCATAACGAAAAAAAATGTAAAGAGCAAATAAACTTTTTATGAAAACCAAACTTACTTATCTTTTCTTTCAACAAAGTTATAGGCAATCAAAATGGTAGCGGGACTTTTGCCCCACCTTGTACAAGACGAGTGTATATTGCCTTAACGCGCCGAATAATACCCTGGTCGAGAGGTTGCAGTAATGAGGTAGTATTTGGCGGTAAAAATACAACCTTGATATTTTCATCTTCCACAGCAACGGATTTTGGATGGCCAGGTGTATTGTCCATTATTAACAATGCTTTAAATGGCAATTTCTCCTGTTCCAAGTATCGTTTGACTTCAGGAATGAAGCATAGGCGAAACCATTCATTTTGTTTTTATTTTTGAGGGCGCGAGGATTTTGTGAACGATGTATTACGCCTGGCTTGATCACGTGCCCTTCAGCATTAACACATAATAGCAGCGTTAACCTGTCTTTGCATGTTTTGAATTCTGGTGCCTGTTTTGCTGTTTTATGAATATACGTTCTACTGGGCATTTTTTTCCACAGCAAACCAGTTTCATCGCAGGTGAACACTTGTTTTTGGTGGAAGCCTTCCTCTTCAATAATCCTTTTTAACTCAGCCGGAAACGTAGCAGCAGCTTCTTCGTCAGCAGATGCAGCTTCTCCAGTGACCTTTAAATTTTTCAAGTTATATGTGCTCTTGAATCTATTCAACCATCCCCTACTTGCTGTGAATGGTTTTATGTCTTCTTCAGTGCTGCCTTTTTTAAAGTTTTTATAAAGACTTTGCCCTTTGCTGTAAAATATTACCACTGATCGGTATGTTTCCTATTCATATCTTCAATCCATAAATTTAACGCTCTTTCTAGCTTTATTAGTACTTTATCACGTATTATGGAAGTTTTTTTTGGCAGTCTGGGGTGCCACAGGAATAACTAGATCGAATATTCTTCTCCTTTTTTACAATCTCGCGTATGGACGATTCATTTTTACCATATATCCTTGCTACCTCAGCATTACGATTTTCTTTCTTGTTGTATTAAATCGAGAATTCGCAGATTTTCACCTAGAGTTAATACTTCACGTCTTCTCTTAGGCTTTGAGGGACAGTCACTATCACGACTTCGTTGCTTTCGATGCATTATTGAGATATTACACATAAATAACAGTACGTACAAACACATGCAATCCACGAGAACATTTAAGTCGTACTGTGACGAAAAATAAGCGGTTCTTCATATTCATGCCTATAAAAACATGACATTATATATTCAGCATTTTTATACAAATTTAAACAATGAACAGTATTATAGTATACAACCACTGCCATATATCTCGTTTATATTTACTGTTTGAAGAGCTGTTGTTCATTGTAAACTTTTTAGTGCTTAATACAAATAATTCAAACATGTACTGTCGTGAGCAAAAAAAAACGGGACAGTGTCAAAATCGTTATGTCAATTTCCTTTATTTTTTAGCGTAGTAATTTTAACATTTAATTAACTTTCAAACTCTACGTCAAATTATATATCATACTTGATAATTCAAAATTGAAAATGCCGAATCTTTCGAAAACTGATAAAGCTAGACTTGTTACTAGTTTGAAACATGAAATGGGAAATCATTAAGAAGCGTATCGGTTCAATTTAATATTAGTAAAAGTTCAGCCGCAAGAATATATAAAAAAAAATGGAGGGAAGAGGATAATTTAAATCGGAAATTGATTTCCGCACGTAACAAAATTTCGAATACGCAGGAAGACGAAACATTAGTTACTGAGATTAGGCACAACCCTTTCAAAACATTAAAGGAAGCTATAAGAACAACACAATTTCCTGTCTTATCTTGTAACACAATGGTTACAAGAGAATGAAATTTAAACTTGAGATATCCAGCCCTACAGCCCTTATCTAAATCCCATTGAAAATGTATGGGGATTAATGAGATAGAGAATTTTGGGAGATTGTTCATAATGCTTGGCATCAAATTTCGACAAATTTTGTACAAAATATTGTCGCTTCAATGTCTACAAGATTAGATGCAGTTAATAATAACGGTGGAATGACGAAATACTAATTATTTTAATGTAATAATTATTTTAATTTAATTAATAATCTTTCTCTCGTTTTTAGTAATTTTTATTTACATTTATTTTAAAAATGTTTAATAAATGTCAATAAGACACACATTTTTGACAATGCCTGACTTACTATTATGAGTAAAGATAGCCACTTAAGTAGTCGCAATTTAAACCCACGCAGAAACAGTGTCCCGTTTTTTTTGCTCACGACAGTATTATATCTATACCTGCAGTGATATATTGCACTGTAGAAACATCAGTATTTTCACGAAATGTGTAAATACATCAGTGAATAATGACGAATTGTAACGAGAAAAAGTTTAGATATGTTGCATGTCGCATCGCCGAATCGATAAATGGATCAGTGGATATCTGAATCCGCGGATACTGAAACCGCGGATACGGGGGTCCGTCTGTATATATATTAAAAAGTGATGAGAAGTACCCGACCCGACGTATAGATGGCTGTTGTTGTTTGAAAAAATATTGTAGGAAGTACTAACCTTATAAAACTTAAACTTGCCCTTCTTTGCCGAGTCTAATAATAAGACAAAGTATATGTATTCAAGGAACATTAGTCACTACTTTACGAAATTTTTTTACGATCTATTTCCCATGGTAAATCACTCCAATTCCTTAGAAGTTTCTTACTGGCTTTAGTATTTCCCACTATTTTTATACACGTATTTCTTTTTCCACTTTGTTTCTCATTTGGGCCTTCGCATTTTACTTTACGTCTTTTTTTGTCTGATTTTAGTAAGTTTTCATTGAGTTATTTTTCTTAATGTTTCTCTTTTTCTTTCTTATGTACATGCCCATTCCATCTAATTCCACAAGTATACAAACTCCGATCAACTTTTGGAGCCGAGCATACGAAAACGATTCTTAATATAATTTGATGCGCTGAATTCAAATCTTCGATTCGTTTGTCAAGATTGGTTCTAGTTTTAGAGTTCTCGCATGTTGGCTGCATTGCGCTTTTGTAACGACTGTCAGATCTTAGCGTCGCTAGAAAAATCATTTCAATTGTATTTGAAACGGTTTGTTTTTGCTCCAGAATAAGTGAAAATGCAGGGACAGTATTGCAAAGTCAATTCTAACTGTTTTTCTTTCGTTTGCGGGTGTAATATGCTCGAAAAAATGGTTAAATAATGATAAATGCGTTCAAAGATGCGTATTTGCATTATTTTGGTTTCTCTATAGCTCACAAGCCGTGGGAGCTGAAATTTGGCTGCCAATTTGTCTAGATACTAATGCAGTGGAAAAAGCGATTTCCTCATGGAAGAAAAATATCTAATTTCGCAAAGTAAACTGAATGATTTGATACATGATTTGAATTTATCTAAACAAACAGCAGAGTTCCTCGCATCACGGTTGCAGGAGTGGAAATATCTTGACACTCAAACACAAAGTCACACAGAAACAGAAGCTACCGTTTCTGTGACATTGATGTGATGAATACACCGTACGGTGCGAATGGCGTTTGTTCATTGATGGTTCGAAATACAGTCTGAAGGCTGCTCTGCTACGCAATGGAAATACAAACCATCCACTTCGATTGTTCATGCCGGATAAGCGAAGGAATGCTACAACACAATACGAAACATTTTGGCCAAGATCAAATGCAATGAACATCAATGAAAGATATGTGACGGTCTAAAGGTTTGAAAATAAATTCCAATTAAATTTGAAACAATAAATGATTTACATACTATTCAATACTATACTATCATTGGTTTCTTGATGGGGATGCAATCTGATTTCAGCTGTTTTGTGTGCCTGTGGGATAGCCGTGCAACTGACCATCATTATGTGAAAAGAAATTGGCTAAGTCGTATTAATTATGAGCCAGGAAAACAAAACGTGTCCTCTGCACACCTTGTGAACTCACAGGACATTCTCCTGACACCCCTTCAGATAAAATTTGGCTTTATCAAGAACTTCGTCAAACCGCTCAACCGTGAAGAACCGGCTTTGATGGATCGATTCACAGGTATAGCAAGTGTATAGATACAGATGTGTGTAATGCATGTCTGTGTCATTTGTAATAAGTGCGTAATACGTGCTTAACGTATTGATGTACTCAAATTTCTTTGGTATATTTGCTGCTATCTGGCATCGTGTTAATGGACTTACACCTATACAATGTGTCCGGGAAAATGTGGTAAATCTCTCGGATTCAGATAGAACATTAAAAAAATAAGATGACAAGTTCGCATAATTTTTTTCCTAGCGGCCCTCCCTACGGAGATACGGCCTCCTAAAGGACGCCACTGGAAATCAATTTTTCTTGAATAACTTTTAAACTACTTATTATAATTTAATGAAAATTTAATATGACAAACAGTAGTAAGGACCTCTTAAAATACTGCCCTTAAATTTAAATTAGCTTGTCTAGTTTACCAGGGGCGGACTAGGTTGTACATTTTAATGCTTACATTTTTAACACCCTGTATGATAAGGAGTTAAAAAAACAAATTTGGATACCTTGAACATTAAGCTAAAGAAAAGGTACTCTTGTTCATTGTCGATAAAATGAACCGTCTTCGAGGGAAAAAAAAATAAAAGAATAAATGTTTTATTTCTATTAAAAAGAACCATGTTTTTTTTTTTTTTTTGTCTGCAACAAAGTGTGATACAAAAGTCATTCCAGGAACAAAAAAGTTTTAGTTTAGGTTATTTAATACTACAAAATTACAAAGATTCTTAGAAATGCAGTTTTGTCCCAGAAAGGCACCTTAACAAAAATTATGTTTAGAAATGTACTCACTAAAGCTTGCAACGATTGAACCTAAATACGCTAATTAGAAATAATCAATTAAAAACTTCATAAGTGGGTTCAACATGGGCTCCGTGAACTCTGATACACTCGCGGGCACGACGAATAGAGGACTGCTGTACTCGCCACAACAACCCAGCATTGTTTCTTATCACATCACAATGAAATGTGATTCTCTGTAAAAGTTCCTCCCTAGTATCAACCGGAGAGGAATACACCAAGGTTTTGAGATGACCCCACAGGTGAAAATCCATTGGCGTTAGGTCGGGAGACCGTGGAGACCAGGCAATGGGACCTCCTCTGCCTATCCAACGGTTTGGATAGACGTTATTCAGGTGGTCGCGTACAGCAACGCTAAAATGAGGTGGGGCCCCATCATGCATAAAATACATGCTTTGGCGGGTTGCAAGTGGCAAATGCTCTATTGAATCCAGAAAAGCGTTCTGAAGGAACTGTAAATCAAGTTCACCATTCAATCGTGGCGGCAATACGCATGGTCCAATCAAAAAATTGCCAATTATTCCTGCCCAAATATTAATTGATTGGAACTGATGTTGATAATGATGAACGACAGTGGCATGTTTATTCAAGAAAAATTGATTTCCAGTGGCGTCCTTTAGGAGGCCGTATCTCCGTAGGGAGGGCCGCTAGGAAAAAAATTATGGGAACTTGTCATCTTATTTTTTAATGTTCTATCTGAATCCGAGAGATTTCCCACATTTTCCCGGACACATTGTATATGTATTTTTTCACTTCTGTACCAGCATAGCCGGACGAGAGAGAATCGCTATTTTCGACGTAGTCTCTTTAGTCCGTCAGATGTCGTCACTGGATTATCTGGTGCCACCAAATAGGTCAGAATTTGCTATACCGAGGCGATCTTCGCACAAGGTATACATTATCATAACGCTTGTTATGATAATTAACTGTTTTAAATAAATTATCTATTTTTTAATAAAATGTATTTAATTTAACATTTAAGTACATATATGAAAAATTAGAAATATTGGACAATTAGAAAAATACGTCAGTGGTGTATAACTGGTTGTCTTGTATGCCACTAATGCATTGACTTTTACTTTTTTTTAGCTCTACACAAAGTATGTGTAATAATAAAAAAAGAACCCGGTATATAATTTATAATGTGGTTTATAATAATAAATAAAAGTTTTTTTTTTCCTTTACATCCATAACATAACAAAAATAAACGATAAAAAAATTAAATAATAATAAAAAAACAAATTCTCAGCTAATAGAAAAAAAGGAGAGAAAAAAACCGCAAGGTTAAGTTTGGCTTTGAGTGTAAACCACCACAACCATTCCTCCTTAACCTTGTAATACAATTAAACTTACAACATAATTTCATGCCTAATTTAATTTAAATCTTTTTAGATTTAAATTAAATTCTGCGATGACAAAACAAAAATGAAAATATAGAAATCACTGTAAGCTAGCGCAACACACGTTCAGAGAAGGACAATCCTTAGTTGCTGATCATCAAATAAATATTGGCGCAAGTGCTTTTTAAATGTAGAACATGGCAACTCCTTCAGGTTGCGAGGCAAAGCGTTATATATTTGATATATATTAAATGTAAACGAGCGCTCGAATAGTGATGTTTTATGCAATGGTGGTGTAATCAATCCCTGCGACCTAATATTGATGTGATGCACGCCCGTTCGGAAAGTTATTTTATTATATAGGTATGATAGAATCCTGCTTATAATAATTGTGTGATACAGACAGGCAGCTCGTAGTACACCTCGATTTCTCATATTCAACCACTTAAGGAAGATAAAGTGTGCGAAATATGTTCATATTTCTTAATGCCGTACGCAAACCGCAAACACGAATTTTGTGCTCTTTGAATTCTTTTTTGATCATTAACATCTATGCATGGACCATACACAGAGGAGCAATACATAAAAGGAGATAATACTAAGGCGTTTCACAAGGACAATTTAGTAGCTATGGACAGATAAGACCTATGCTGGTAAAGAAGTCTCAATTTTCCATACGCCTGTTTATTATAATTTGATACCTGCTTTCTATATTTGAACGTGTTGTCTATAAATAGCCCAAGGTTATTGGTTTCAGTCACTACAGGCAAGATCTCACCAGCCATTAACAAACAAAAATTGTGTGATACAGACAGGCAGCTCGTAGTACACCTCGATTTCTCATATTCAACCACTTAAGGAAGATAAAGTGTGCGAAATATGTTCATATTTCTTAATGCCGTACGCAAACCGCAAACACGAATTTTGTGCTCTTTGAATTCTTTTTTGATCATTAACATCTATGCATGGACCATACACAGAGGAGCAATACATAAAAGGAGATAATACTAAGGCGTTTCACAAAGACAATTTAGTAGCTATGCTGGTAAAGAAGTCTCAATTTTCCATACGCCTGTTTATTATAATTTGATACCTGCTTTCTATATTTGAACGTGTTGTCTATAAATAGCCCAAGGTTATTGGTTTCAGTCACTACAGGCAAGATCTCACCAGCCATTAACAAACAAAAATTACGTGTCAACTCGTCGCAAGTCGGCACATTACCAAAAAACACTTGCGTAGCATCCGCATACATATTGTTATGGATTTTTCCCTAATTTATATTTAAAATTTAATTATATATGAATGTACATAATTCATGGATATCTGTGTATATCCGATGTGTTTTAAATCTCACATGTGAGATAAAAAACTTGTGTTTTTTGGTTATCGTTCTCATGTTTGAGGGGCCTAGAGTACAAATTCTAGGAGTTTCACATCTGAATTTATCCGGGAACGTTGTAGTGATTGATATATTTAATATTTAATTAGTACGGGTTGTTTTTTGAGTGTGACCATAGTTATGGTAGTTCATATTTATTCCCGATAATTATACGAGTTTGGTTTTCTCGTAATTTAGTTTTTGTAATTGATTAAACAACGTTGTCGAGTAAATGTGTCTCCAATAAATTTTATGTAAGTAAATTTACATGCTTAAGACGTCTTAATTAGAAAAGCTTTGAAAAGTAATTTCAATTGTGTTAATATAATTAGTTAAGAGTCTTAATTAGTAATAATAAATAATAAAGAATATTTTTATAATTTCTATGTAATATAAAAAATTATATGTAATTGTAAAATTTTGCACGTTGGGAAGTCAAGGGTATTTTTTCATGTGTTTGATGTTTGCACATGTGGTAAATTTTGAACGTGTTTCAATATAGATTATACAGTGTGGTTCTCTGGGGAGAAATTAAAAATAAACTTTGTTATTTTAGATAAGTTGATCGGAAGTAATTTAGAGGAAGTTTTAATTCACTTAGCTGTCATATTCAGTGAATTGTTTTACCTCATTGTGTCTTTGATATACACAATCTTTATACTCTATAAAGATAGGTTTTTTTTTTGTATTAAATATTCATTTAAATTTTATCTTGTGTTCATTTTTATCCCATATACCTTTACTGTGGTTTAATTATTAAAATAAGTAACTTATAAAGCATATAACTATAATATTTGTCAAGAAACTTTGACTGGCGCCTAAATAATATTGCAGTTCCACGTTTTTCCGATTGGAACCCTGAGAAGAAAGAAGTCTCATTGTTGGATATTAACTGGCTGAGTATCCTAGTTGGGTAGATTAGTTGTGGATGGTGGCGCAGTAAATATATAAACCACAATTCATAGCAATATGTATATTACAAGATTTTACCGATTCAAGAAGGGCACTAGTATATATAGAAAAGAAAAGTGGGCCCAAGATAGAGCCTTGAGGCACACTAGATGCCAGACCAACACGTTCCGATATCCGACCATCAACCCGAACCGATTGCGATCTGTCCCGCAAGAAACCACTTAATAATTTGAGTACATCATCGGAGAGACCCACATAATGGAACACAGCACACAACAGATTAAGATTCATGGTATCGAATGCTTTACTAAAATCGAACAGTATTAGAACGGAAGCGTAACCCCTATCGCGCGCAGTCAATATGTCATCCGTAATCTTCAATAAAGCCGACTCACAACTGTGACCAGCCCTAGAACCCGACTGGTAAGCTGGTAAAATGTTATAAGTGTTTATATGTTGTATTAACTGTGCAATAAGCAGTTTCTCGAATATTTTAGACAATACGGAGAGCAAACTTATAGGCCTCAAATCAGCCATAGATTGCGGGTAAGACTTCTTTGGCACCGGTATCACAATTGCTTGTTTCCATGCTAAGGTAAAAATACTTTGAAAAATATACGAGTTGATATGAACAATGTACTTCACGATGAAAGGAGAAGACATTTTTAACATATCAATACTTAAGCCATCAAAACCGCAAGATGAGGATGAGATACTAGAAATAATTCTAGACACTTGCAATTAGTCAGTTAACTGAAAATGAAAGTCATTCCCAATATTATTTTTTGTATGTGTAGCATAGTATTCAAATAGATTGCTATCATCATGTAGATTCTCAGGAGTTGAAGTAACAAGATAACGATTACTTCTATTCGGATCTTGTAACTGCAATGGGAAATCCGCATGTCTGCTACATTCCAAATTTTTTTAGAGTCGCAAATGATTGCCTGTTTAGTGTGATTTCTAAATTGTTTGTAATACTCCCAAACGTAGAGTCTTGTTCTTCAAATACTTCGCTCTAGCCCTATCTCTCAGAGAAACAATAAGTTTTATTGTTTCAGGAATCCAAGGACTTTTTTGTTTAGAAATCAAAACTGTCTTAACTGGACAGAGGAAATTAAAAAGTTCAGTCAACCTAGAGGTAAAAATCTGAACCTTAATGTTAATATCTGCAACGTAAAGAATGTCGCCCAAATGTAGATTATGTAGATGTTGTTCAAGACCATTGCTGTTGAAATTATTAAAATCGCGATAAGTGACTGACTTAGGTTGCCAGACCTTACGAGTGGCGCTAATGTTTACAACCAAAGGATCATAATGTCTATCTACATCATATTACTACAACAGAAGTTGATTCTTTGTGAATGCAATACCTTGTTTAAAACTAAGTTCATCATTTTCAGCGCCCTCATAATCGTACAGTGCTTTAACTGGTACACCTGGTTCACCATTATCAACCAGGGCATCATTTTCTTCCCACTCTTCTTCTTCGAATGGATTTACGTCACCTTTAGCAGTCGACCCATTCCTGTGAAATAATTAATCAAAACTAATTAAAGTGTATAGGCACGCCTAAATTTGGTTACATTATGAAACTAAAAGCAATAAATATAGACAAAAAAAGAGTAGAAATTTACATTAAAAACACACTGGAAGAAATAGAAATTGCAAGAAGAAATGAAAATAGAAATAACATGAGAGCAAAATGAATTGAGGTAGTAGGAGGCTGCGGTTCGCTGATCGTATTTCGTGAATTATAAAGTAAATAAATCTTACTGACAGCACTTAAATGTCTCCTTGATACAAATTTAATTTACAACTTAAAATATTTATAAAATGTCATACAAATGTCATGTTTTATATTTTATTGAAAAGTTTACAATAATTGTTGAAACTGTTGTCCCTCGGCATTCAAACATAAATTTACGCGCCGCTTCATATTTTCAAAAACCTTTTGTAAAATAAATCCGTCTACTAACTCGCACTGTCGCACGATATTGTTCCGTAAATCGTCTATTGTATGCACTGGATTTTTAAAAATAGAGTTTTTTAAGTATGGAAATAAAAAGTAATCCAGAGGAGTTAAGTCACACGATCTTGGCGGGAAACGGTCAACACTAATAATTCTTTCATCAAAAAATTCACGTAAATAATTTATTGTTTCACGGGCAGTGTGTGGTCGTGCAGAATCTTGCTGAAAGAAACCTAACTGTAACTCGTCATCATGCAGTTGATTTATGAATGTTTCCAGTATATTATTGCGATATCTTTCACCATTTATAGTTCCTTCGAAAAATATCGGACCAATAAGCCTTCTACGTGACATGGCACACCAAACCCCTATTTTTACAGAATGCAACGTTGTTTCCCTATAATAATGCGGATTGTCTGTTGCCTACATACGCATATTCTGAGCGTTTATGTAGCCGTTCAGGTGAAACCACGCTTCGTCGGTGAAAAACGTTTTATCCAAAACATCGTCGTCGTTAAGATTTGCATTAAAGAAACGACAATAGGCAACTCTTCGAACGTAATCTTGATACAATTGAACCTTGTAAGGATGCATACCAATATCGCGTTTAAGAATACTGCGGCAGGTTCCATAACTTATATCCAACTGTTGTGCCAGTCTTCTGACAGATGTTGTATGTTGTTCTCTAATTTCGTTTCTTGCATTATTAACAACATTTTGGGTCCTAACTCGAGAAGATCTTCCCCCTTTCCATTGTCTTTTTACAGGCCCAGTTGTTCGAAAGTTATTTATAATTCTCAATAGGTCACGAGAAAAGTTCTTATTTACTAAAACAACTTCAGGAAAACGTTGTTGGAATTCTTCCTTGCACATTTCTATTGAATAATACCATTCGCCGTTTGGCAAACGTCGACCGTTACGAAAGTAACATTCTAAAATGAACACCATTTGTTCTTGAGAAAACATTCTGAATGTGATTATACTGTTTTTTTTTTTTTTTAATTGTATTGAAAGAATTAATAATTCACACTGACAGTCTGTCATTAAATGTTTGACAGAAAAATATTGTGAATATAATTCACGAAATACGATCTACGAACCGCAGCCTCCTACTACCTCAATTCATTTTGCTCTCATGATATAATAGAATTTAGAAAAAATGTTTGAGACTTACGTGATTGTAGATGCTCGGTTTGTAGGGCTTTCGACTTTTTCGGTGGTTTTCAAGGCGATGTCGGTTTTCTCCGTGTTGAGTTTCGATGTTGACTTCGCTTTGGGTGCTTGTTTATTGTTCACCGAAAATTCCTACCAATGCAAAGAAACATACAAAGAAACTTGATAATTAATGCAGGAATATATGTATGAAATATAAAAAAAATAATCATCAAATGTAAATGCAAAATTCGAATTTATTTATTAAAAGAATATGGGATCAAAATAAAAAAGGTGTTGTGTGTACACTTGTGTTGCTTTTTTTTACCGTTTTCACCTATAACTATGCTCAGCAAAATATCCCAATAAAATTCAAAATTACGCTAAATATTTTCAGTGCGCCCTGTTAAATATTCTAGTTGTAAACAATAAAAATATTTGTTTATGTTGAAAAAGTTTTTTTCATGTCATTCTTTAGGAACACAAATTGTATATATTTACTTAAATATATACAATAAATATTTGAATATATTTGAATGTCTATACTTAAAATTAAAATGTTGTTAAGTAATGTAAATATAAATAAAAGAACTCATATAAGGGGGCAACTTTTAATTAGATCTAGTAAGTTGATCAAAAAAGTTTTAGCGGTTTTTTACATTGAAAATTAAACAATTACAGTAATTTTTATAAATTTACAATCTATCACATTTGCCCAATCTGATCCAAGTTTATAAATCTCGCGAAACTCTCTATTGCCTAGCATTAAGGTTGAGATAATTCATGGTACAAACGTTAGGGAGTCATGCGATACACCTACGCAGACGGAACCGTATTGTTAGTTAGGGAGGATCACTTCAGATATCACCGTGTACTTTATTGGCTGATATAAAATATACTTTTTTTTTCATTCATTATGAATTTTATTTGACTTCGTTATTCTTTCTGTTGTATTATTTCGTCTAATATCTCGTATTTATTCTGAAACTGCTTTTTTTTGTTTGTTTTTAGTATAATGTTATATACAGTTCGTATAATTCGGTTGGTGGATATGTTTTGAACAATTAATACATTACTTCGAATTTAAAAAATAAATTAATATTATTACCGGCTTAACCCATTAGTGGACAGCGTCCGTTTAAAGGGACGGCGTTGTTTGTTGTATTTATTTTATTGGGAGGGGGTATATACGGACTTGCGCACTGTAGTAGCACTATCACAACCGAGGTCAACAAACTTCATTTGCAGTTTGTGCTAGAAAGGTGACAGTGTGTCTTCAAATTCAAAATGGATCCTGCACTCTACTCCACACGGAATAACGGGTAAGTATTTACTTATTTTATATAAGACTGGCCTACTAGTGCTGATTGTTTCATATTGATGACTTAAAAATGACTGTAATAAATAGACCTGGCTGTGTAAATCAGTGTTAGAATGTATGTGTTTTCCAAAACACTTGAAAACATGTGATGTCCCTTATAGGGGACGTCGCTCATTGTAACTTGATGTCTTACACGTTTACAGGTTGACTCTCGCGCAACTCATGGACATTATAGAGGATGATGATATCAACTCTCCTGATGTACTTATTCTCCCTCCCGACAATTCTAATGAGACAGATGTTGATAGTGATGAGTGATGAGTCAGATGATGACCATGTAGGAAATGTGAATCACTTACCTCGAGGGATTCTTAGTCAACCCTGTGAACTGGTGCATGATGACGATGACGACGAGTACGAAGCAGAAGATTTGATGAGTTTAGCAGAGCTGAGGAGGAGCATGAAAGGTAACGACAAACTAATATACAAACTAGTTTATTACTGAAAATATATCATTCTTCAAACAGACGATGAAGGTGAACAATCATATGAGAAATCTAGATGGACAAAGAATCCCACAGTACTAGCAGATGGAACACGCAGAGAGTGTGATCCGGAGCAGCCATCTACTGACATCAGAAATGCCAAAACTCCATTGGACTATTTCAAGCTTTTTTGGACATGGAGCTGTTAAGCACTATAGTAGAGCAATCTAACAAATATGCATTGCAAAAGAATACCAGTTTAGACTTGTCTACAGATGAGTTACATGTATTTTTGGGAATTCTTTTATTTTCGGGATATGGAAAATATCCGAACAGAAGAATTTATTGGTCTAATGAAGACGATGTACCGAAAATTGCGCAAGATAGCATGCGATTGACAAGATTCGAAAAAATATTGAAACATATTCACTTCAGTGACACCGCTACACTCGTGCAGGAAGACCGGTTATACAAAATCAGGCCGCTCATTGATAAACTTGCCAAAAATTTCAGACAACATGGAGGTTTGCAGGAACATCTTTCAATCGATGAAAGTATGGTTCCTTATTGGTAAACATTACGCTAAGCAATATATCCGTGGGAAACCTATACGCTTCGGATTTCAAAATTGGGCTTTATGTACTAATGAAGGGTATATGGTGGGTTTCGATATATATATAGGAAAGAATAGCAGTGTTGAAAAACGTTTTGGATATTGTTTTGGCTTTACTTCAGCAAACTGAGGTGCCTAAAAATCAAGGCTACAAAATATATTTCGACAATTATTTTACGAGTTTACCATTGCTAGCTCACCTATCTACACAAAAATATTGCGCTACAGGAACTATTCGCGAGAATAGACTTGAACAGTGTTCTGTTCCAAGTAAAAAAAGTTGGAACAAAGAAAGTAGAGGCAGCTACAAGTTTTATGTTAATCAACACTCTACACTTTCAGTACAATGGAAGGACAACAAGGTGGTGTCCATAGCTTCAAATTTTGAGGACAATTCAATTGGAAATGTTACTCGTTGGGATAGAGTTTCCAAATGTACGAAAAATCTCCCACAGCCAAAAATCGTGGCTGGATACAATAAAGGAATGGGCGGCGTTGATAAGTTGGATGGTTTGGTAGCTGTTTATAGAACTAGGATACGGCAAAGGAAGTGGTACTGGCCGTTAGTAGTGTACTTATTAGACGTTTCAGTTGTCAATGGATGGCTTTTGATGAAACGGCTGAAGCCAGATGGAAATAATGCACAGTCTTTATTAGCATTTCGCCGATATATAGCGTTGACACTCTTGAAATCTTTTGGTTCAAAACCACACCAGGGACGTGTCTCCAATCCACTCACTGATGTAAGGTTTGACAATACTGGACACATGGTTATATACAATAATACCGACCGAAGATGTAAACATTGTGGAAAGAAAAGTCAGTTTATATGCGAGAAATGTAATATTGCCTTGCATCCGAAACAATGTTTCAAAGATTTTCACTTGAAATAAAATATGTTTGCTGTAATCTTCGATAATTTCTTAATAAACAGTAAGAATTTTCTTGTAAGTGTATAAGTTATTTATCTTACCTTGCAAGTTTCATATAATTAATTTAACATTGACCCAACATAACAGAGATCCAATTATATTAAAAACTAATGTCAGAGAGGACGGCGCGGGCGTCCCCTATAAGGGACGGCCTACATTTTGCAAATTCTCAAATGGATTTAGAAACCCAGCTTATTTATAGCATTTTTAATGTCATATCATCATGAATATTGAACAAAATAATAAAATTTCCAGAAAAAATAACTTTGTCCACTAATGGGTTAATAACCGGACATTGTCCTTTAAGGAAGCATCTGTACAGCATAGGCTTGGTCAGCGAGCCCTAGTGTAGAAGATGTGGAAAACAGGAGGAAACTAGCCATTACCTTGAAGTAACTTCAACTGAAGTAAGTCATACTGGTGTCCAGCAGACAACTATTTAGGATTGTCTTGGGAAACTTAGTGGGAAAGGCCATAGAAAGCAAACGCATTATCATAGGTCCGTATAATAACGAATTATATATGTCTATTACAAGCGGCAAGTGTGTTCGACGTATGTATGGAGAGAGCGATCATACATAAATTTTTACCAAGTAGATTAACAAAAGGTTAATACTGTAAGCCGTTACTCTGTGATATTCCATAATTAAATAAAACACATATTAATTTGTTATACGAGGGATAAGCTGAATTTATTGAGAATAAGAAAATCTAGTAGACTGTGAAAAACAATCATGCAATGTTTATCTAGAGCAATTTTTTATCTGTCATTTGACATTTTGATGTTGAAGAGAGCACTTTCGAATCATAATTTATTATGATTTTAAAAGAGGTTTAAGCACTTATGGCTGCAAAGAGAGTTTAAATTCAATTTTTAGCAAACAAGCACCGTACTTGGTTACAATTTACCGATGGTATAAGGAAAGCAGGGTGTTTTCCTACGGCTGTTACCGACAAAAGCCTTGGTGCTGTTAAAAACATGAAGAGGACAATAAACCCCACTTATGCGGTAATAGAGCATCAACTCAAGATTGGATTCTCAGCTGTTAAAACAATCATACACGTGGTAAGTCGTTTTGTGCCACATCACCTTTCTGATTTCCAAAAAAGCAGAGCGTGCAAGAATTTGCAATAAAACCTGCAATTTCTAAAATAATGGCGGACACCAATTTTTTTCCAAAATAGTTAGAGGTGGCGAAACTTATATTCCATTTTTTGACCTTCTTACACGCCAAGAGAGTCGTGTGTGGATTCACGAACATGAGGAAACTCCTACAATGACTAAGGTATTTTTCAGAAGTACGGGCTATTAGTTCATAGATATAACAGGTGGTTGTCTATTTCTGACGCCTTGACATTGGAAATTAGTTTATTGAACGTAGTTCTAGGTGAAAATTCAGTAGATAACCAGACTGACATAAGATATATAATGTATCATCTATTTATCATGCGCATGCATATTAATTTACAATACCGCATACATCAGTTTGTTTTTCTAAGACAACATATTAAATTTTGCATTTATTTTAAACAGTATCATACACTTTTTATACACTGTGTTCCATAGAAAATAATAAAACATAGGACTCTTAGTTTGACTCTTTCGATATATTTCGCGAGGTAAACAAGCTTGTAAAATATTTTTGTGTTTATCACAATTTATTTGTGTTCATAAATTTGGGTTGATGATTCAGTAACTCTTTCTGCAGATTTTGCATTGCCACATAGAAATATTAAATTTTACATTATTTCTATAAATATGATTTACTTACATTCTAAATATCATTTCCATCAAAAAAATTAATGATTACAAGCTAAATTTTTCAAATCAATAGAAATAATTACTAACAAATTCTTCCATTGTGTTAGAATTTCTCTTCCAGGCAATATACAGTAAAGTTATAACGTGATCAACATGGGTTGTACTTCAAAACTCAAAACATACCGTATAACAAGAAAATTGATTTGTACCTTCATTAAAAGAGTTTTACAGATGATCGTACTAATCAATATACTTTATCTTGAACGCTTTGAAATATATGAGTATTTAGTTACAATTGAACATTGATGTGTATCTTTAAAGTGGGCATACAGTGATTTATGAAGTTTAAAGAAGGTGAATTCAGTAAGAACGGTGAATTTCTAGGTATTCATCCTGCAGTACGAAGTGCTACCCAGAAATTTCCGGAATGTGAAGAAAAAACACAATAAATTCTTCTTACAATTTATTCAGTACCATCCCCTTCAAAGTACTCTCCCTCCGCATTTATACACCGATCCTAGCGATTTGTCCGTGACTGGAAGCAGTGCTGGAAGTCTTCGTGTGTTAATGTGTTCAATACTGTCTGTAATTCGGTCTGAATCTCCTCAATCGTCTCAAAACGGCGCTCCTTGAGCGTCAGTTTCAATTTTGGAAACAGGCATAAGCCACAAGAGCAAAATTTGGGGAGTAGGGCGGGTGGGGTAGTACTGCCGCCTTCGTTGAAGCTGGAAACTGATTCACAACTAGCAACGTGTGGGTTGGTGCATTGTCGTAGTGTAGAATCCACGAATTGTTGCGCCTTGGCAGGCCGCTTGCGTCGAATATTTTCTCTTAGTCGTCGAAGTGCATCGCAATAGAATCGTGCATTATCTGCTTCACCTAGTGGGAGAAATTCTTTGTACACGATGCCATCAGCGTCAAGAAATCAAATCAACATCGACTTGACGTTGCTTTGAACGTGCCGTGCTTTCTTCGGCCGTAGTGATAATGGCGTCTTCCAATACGATGACTGCTGCTTTGTTTCAGGGTCTTACCCGTATACCTATGATTATGATATATGGACAGCTTCTTTCAGCTCTGTGCACAAGTGCACACAAGAACACGGTGCCGTTTTTGTTTCGTAGCAATATGTCGCATGTTGAGTTCGCCAGGCAGATGTTGCAATATTTTATTGAGTAAACCTCGTATACTGTTGGCGGTAATATCGTATTGCTATGTTACCGGCAATGTGATAGAATTCCTGGAGTAGGGGGTAAGATTGCGCGTAACCTTCCCACGCTGGTGGTAGCACTCTTTGGTAACTGAACGTATTGTTTAAATTAGTCGTCTTTTTGGCGGTGATTTTTACCGTTATCGTTTAGGTATTTTTAGAGAAAAAAACACTCTTAGAGATGGATGTGACGTTGTGCTAATTATATAATTAAGTTTTCTGTTTTTGGGTGATTAATTTAACGGCAGCCACAACCGAATTCCAAGATTTCCACTTGGGTGTTAAGAGTACCCCTATTTAAATAGGGAGTAAAACTCTGCAAGGCCACACTAGTAGTAGATTAAACTTCCGGCATCTTGGCCACGTGTTCGAGTCCGTAGGCTTGAAGCAGAATCTGAATATCTGAATATTTTGTGCGTTCCGAAAAATATTCGAAAATCATTAATCTGGAACTCTTTCTAATTACTAAGTCAAGTAACTCTAAGAAAGACATTTTACGATGACCATTTTGTATAGTATAACGTTTCCTCTTTGTGTACCAGCCGTATGGGCAGAATTTGTTAAATAACATCGTTAATTATATTTATTAATTTTGCTTTTGTAATTTTCATGTACCGATTGAGTAATTAGAGTTATATTACTTAAATATTTTCTGTTATATTGGATAAATAGGAGTTATATTATTTTAATATTTTTTGTTATAATGGTTAAATAATAAATTAAATATTCCCTTTTCGCGCTAAAATTCTGATTGCTAATTTTTATTTGTTTCATACATTTAAGTTTACATAAGTCAAATCTCATTTCGTTTTTTTAACATCGCCAGTTAATCGTAATAGCAGTGATTCTTTTTCTTTCCTGTGAAGTAATTAACGTTTGCGTATAATATTTAAATTAAGAATAGGCTTTGCGATAAACTAGCTTGCTTATGATGTGTAACCTTTTTTTTTACTATACACTATTTTAAATTGATTTTGCTTTTTATATTTAACTTTGTACTATAAATTTGTTTATGACATCTCATCTTTGGTTTGCCATATGATAATTTCGTTGG
Source organism: Melolontha melolontha (assembly GCA_935421215.2). Lineage (NCBI taxonomy): Eukaryota > Metazoa > Arthropoda > Insecta > Coleoptera > Scarabaeidae > Melolontha > Melolontha melolontha. The sequence goes on from OW285238.1 coordinate 38,025,637, forward strand.
CGTATTGTAGTCGTTGGCGTTTGTTTTTATTATACCGTATGTTATTTTAGTTAATGTCATTTAGATAAAAATTCTTTATTAGATGTAAGGGGAAACGAAAGAGATCTAAGCAGTTTCTTTTTTTTAAGTAGAGGTTGTGCCAAATATTTATTTTCTTTTACTTATTTTGATTCTTCAGCACTGTTTAAGGAACTGACTTATGAAATTCATAGACATTTTGTATATTAACTTGTGATAGTGTAATTAATTAGTTATTTTCTCTGTTGATTTTGTTTATAAAAGCAATCACAATACATTTAGTAGCTTCCTTTTCAAACCACCTTTCTTTTCATATATCTGATGAGTTTTTGTATCCTCTACGAGTTCCGTGTGGCGTAGACCACTGCATACAAACCGAGAAAATTATAAAATACACGTTGGCGCTCTTTTCTCATTTTTGAGCTGGATAAATTTTTTACGACGTTTCGAAAGGAACAGCACGATCGTCTTCACTGGGTCTTTGGGTCTGGCTCGTTGGTTCTGTATTTGGCTACATCTTGCCCACCAAGGTAAGCCTCAGGAGAGCTACTAAGTTTTGTAAAATTTAAGAGCCAGTTTCGTGTTAATCATTTAATATTACGTTTACAGGTAGCACAGAATATGCAGACAAACAAACGCTGTATGACAAGTCCACGAAGTTATAAATGTCGTGCGTCTAAACTAAAGCATCCTCACCAAACGCTTGTTTAAATATTTTCAGTTTCCGGTGCCGTCTTACCAAGTTTGACGCAGAATTTATTTCCTCTTTCACATCAAACATTGTAGTATCCCAGAATAACTCGAACGTAACTCAATATAAACTAGCTATATATATACCTATAGCTATAAGCGATATATAGAGCTGGAATTTCTGGGTAGCACCACCTCGTACTTATTAAATAACTAATTGAATGAGAACATACGTGTTTAAACTTCATTACAATAATTAATAACACAACGTTTTCAGTTTCAAAAAGGTGTAATGTAGGCACCACACAAGGTTAGTGAATAGGTTTGATATTTTATATGCACCTTCCTTGTCTCCAGTAAATTTTGTGAGTTGATATTTTTTTATGAATTCATAAAATTTTAATTAAAATTATAAGAATATTTCTATTGTATTCAAGATTGTTATTTAAGAGATTTATTATTAGAAAGATGAATAATAAAGATTATTATTAACATTTCTATGTTAATATTATAATTGAAAAGTTTGTTCGAGAGGATTAAAGGGTTTTTTTGTACATGTTAGTTTGCGCATGTGTAAATTTTGATCGTGTATCAGATTTGATTATACAGTATGGTTCTCTGGGGAGAAATTAAAAATAAACTTTATTATTTTTAGATAAGTTTGATCGGAGTCATTAAGAGGAAGTTTTCATTCACTCAGCTGTCAATATTACAGTGAATATATTTTACCTCATGTATTATTGTAAAATACATAATCTTTATACATTATAAAGATAGACTTTTTTTTCTTTTTTATTTTTTGTATTAAATATTCAGTTTAAATTTTATCCTGTGTTTAATTTTGTGTTCTGGCCTTTACTACTGTTTAATTAAAAATAAGTAACTCATAAAAAAATAAGTATATAAATTATCGTGAATTTTTCATTGGCGCCTAGTATATTCCGTAGAACACGACTTTCCGATTGGAACCCGAGAAGTTAGAAGTCTGGTATTTGGAAATCAACCGGCTGAGTAACCTAGTTGGGAAGTTGTGGATGGTGGCGCATTAAATCGACAAACCACTATTCATAGCAATATGTATTTATCAGCAACTGCTAAAGCCACAGTATGCCGAAACATATTGTTATGATTTTTTCCCCGAAGAATAATTTTGAACAATTAGTGAATTTATTACATTTATTTAACATGCACATTTGTTTTTATATTGAATTATATTTAAATGTTTATTTGGATTTATTGTAATGACTGTGACTGTATATTGATTTATTGAATCGGAAATTCTCCGACTTGCGGTATTATATTGAAGCTTTTGCACCTGATGCCCGATTTATGCATTACGAGTGGTGGTGATCTCGTATTTTTTATTTAATTCATATTATACTTGATATCTCTCGCATTAGTTTTTTCTGTGTGAAAAAGTTTGCGTACGTAAGTATTTTTCACATTAGTTTCATATAAATTCTATTAACTATAATTCTATGATAATTGTGTTTATTTGTAATATTGAATTATTTCTATATTAGATTAAGATAGATAGCTAAGAAAATTACCATAATTTTTTTGAGGGAGTTTTTTTTGTCACGATATTCTAGAACATTTTATTCAGGATTTTGGTGGGAAATTTTATACTTGTGTTTAGTGCGCACGAGTAAAGTATATTACGAGTTTGACGTTTAGTCTATTTACGATTGAAATTTGTGGGGTTTATAATTTAGATTTTAAATTTGAGAATTTTCTTAACAATCTATTAGTTTTAATTTTTGCTCGCGAGTCACAGGAGGCTTTTCTTTGTGTGCGTGTTTTTATCACACAGACTTTTTCCTCCAAGCTATTGTTTAATGATGCTTTAGCTCTCTTTGCACTTTGTAAAGAGTTTTTTTTTTTTAATAATAAAATTTGTAAAATCAAATTGTGACTATTATTTATTGAATCTTTAATTTTCCACTTTCTCACTCGTGGGAGAGTGAGCCCTAGATGAAGCTGTCTCAAGCAATCAAAATCTCCATCTGAATTAGCACGGACATATTGTGGATGAACAGTGGACGACCAATTAAGCAAACCCACAGTTCACAGCAATATGTAGTGTCTACATTATATTATTTTTAACATAAAAGGCTGTGTTATTAATTAATATAGTTGTTCTTAGTAAAAGCGTAATAGTATCTATTGGGTAGGACTATAATTAATTTCAACGACTAATTATATTTCTAATCAAAATCCCCGGATTTGGCATATATCGATTTCTTTTAATGGAAATGTAACAATAAATTTTAATCTCTATGTATGTATATACTATTTCTTCAAGGGTACTTATATACTAGATACTTATCAAGAGCTTGTGACTTGTGAGAGAGAATTTGCTAAAATCGTATTTACTATTAATATTCAGACTAAAAGTAAAATTTTGGAAAGACGAAAAATTTTTTTTTGTAATATCTTTCACAAAACATTTCTGGAACACAGAGTATAATGAAATACTAGTTAAAAAGATTGAAGGTAATTCAACTATAAAGAGCTAATTTCATAAAGAATGCACAAAGGCCACGACTCTCATTGTAACAAAAAAAAAACTATTTTTTAAGTGCTAACTAACTAAAATGTAAAATAAAAATCAAGCATACATGCAGGTCTTCGCCAACAGGCCTCTGGTTTATCAGCATTATTCCAGCAGTTCCTGAATCCTTCGATTTACCTTTAGCGATGTCCCTGAACTCTTCCGTATATTCCTACAGACACAACATGCAAGAAATGTACACACAAGTTAAAAATGCCTCAATTTAATGATGCATGCTGCAGGTTGTTAAATGCTAATATCATTATTATTACATAAGTTATTAATTTGGCAACTAAAATTTTGGTTTAGTTTATAATTTAGGATTTACTAATTGTTAATAATATTTAAATTTAATGGAAATTTGACTGTTTTTACCCTTTCAACATAGTTTCTAATTTAATGAATACCTACTACATAAATTTAGAAGAAAATAAAAATTCAAAGCAAAACATATCTAAAACATCTTAAAACCGAAGTTCATTTTTCTATCGTATAACTACATTCAATGAAAGAAAAAAAGACAATTTATTGTATTTCAACGTAGACGTTCACCTATGAATTTATAAATAGTTTCATTTTTATAAATATTTCTATATTTCGCATTTCTATATTTTACAAAGGCTATTCCTTGTGTTTACATATTCGAAATTTTTATAAAATATGTATGAAATTACCACAGAGCGGACTGAAACGTTTCAATGACCAATTGCCCCGATAAAACGTTGCGGTAGTATCATGTATAGTATGTATCTTATAACAGCCCCACTATTTCCTTGCTTGATTGCATTCGTCGAGCAGATGTTAGTATTTCCGTCGTTATTGTGTCTATTTATTCATAAAATTCTATTTTACATGGCGTCTTTCTGGTTTCGTGTCTATCAGTGTTATTTGGTTACAACTTTTAGTATTTTAAAAAATCCTTTTTATATTGTTATATTGTATATTTATCCTATAATTTTTTATACATATTAAGTTTAATTTATTAAATTATTTTTGGAGTAGTTTTCGTTTTTTCTTTTTAGTCCATTTCTTTCTGTTCTTAGTATTTCTCTTTATTTTCATTAACTATGGAGTTACTCGTAGGGCAACCATGGTAGGATGGATTAGAGGCCATACAGATTGGTTGCATATTCGTAATGATATATTGCAATGCCTGTTCATTAAGTTTAAGGCGTCCACAAAAGTGTAATGTGCAGAGATATGTTTCTTCGAAAACTCATCTAGATAACATATTGCAGTGGATTTTTCCCCGAAGAAAAAATTAAAAGAAACTATAAAAGACTATATATTTATGTGTATTTTATTCCAGAAAAATATTTAACTATATTTCATATTTCTTGATAAATTTATTATAATATGTATTTTTACCCACGCCTGTAGATTGTTCGAACAATTGTATTGATGTATGCAGTCCAAGTTATGCGGTAGTATTTTGCAAGTGCAGATCTTTTGATTTATGTTAGGAAGGGTAATGATGCTGTTTCCGGGATACTGGTGCCTGTAGAGATTTACCAGCTGTCGTACAGATCGGTCCAAGTTTTTGTCACTGAATAGAAACTTCTTTTTTACTCAGAAATTTTATTTAATTGCGGTTTGTGTTTTGTAGTGCCTTTATTGATGTGTTAAAAATTAATTCGCGATATTACGAGTCTGTAAACTTGTAATTTTGATTAAGGTGACCTATCTGAAATCTCTAAGTTTTTTTGTGAAGTGACGTATACATTAATTAATGTATGTATATTTTTGCAATTATATTTATGTATTTTAGAAATAATTTAGTAAGATAATTGAGCTCAGTAAAATCAGTAATTTTAGGTTTATAAAATATTTTGTAATCAGAGGAATATTAAGGAAAATTTTCAGATTTCTTTTGAAGTTTTTTTTTACGAGTAAAATATTCTAGAAGGTTAGAAATTTGGTGAGAAAATCTGTTTGTTTCATGTTCAATGTGCGCATGATTTAGAATCTTGGTTACGTGTGAATACAGATAGTTTTCTGTTTGACGTTTGAATAATTGGGATAAAGTAATTTGATAAAGTCTGACAGTTTTTCTAAATATTTAATTAATAATTTGCTCGCGGTCATTTTAGTGAGGTTTTTCATCTTGATTCAGTAATATTTATCCAAGTTTTCCTCACACCTGTCACACAATAGATGTTTCAGTACGGCTTTATATTTGATAAAGTCTATTTTTTTTATTTATTTTTTTTTTGTGGGATTAAAACTTTGTGGGGTGAATCTTTGTTTGTTTTCATAATACCTTTTGTTTTATTCTTGTGCTACGTACTCTATAAGGGTAAACCTTGAAGATTAGAGAGCTCCTGGAAGGCGTATCCGATTTGAGTGAAGCTGGGCAAGCTACTGTGTATTGTGAGACAAATCTAAATAAGTAATCAACATCACAATTCACTGCAATATGTCCATCTGCACCTGACACTTCTAACGAAGAACTGTGTGAAACTTTCATGGCGGCCAATATCCCATTCAAAAAGCTTAACAATCCAGTCCTCAAGAGATTTCTTACAAAATATACTGATCGTCATATACCAGATGAATCTATTTTACGTAAATACCACTTACCAAAATGTTATTTGAGAACCATTGAAAAAATACGATCTAACCTATCTGGTCATTATCTTTAGGTAAATGCAGACGAAACAATGAATGTAATGGGACCAGATGTGTTAAATGTAGTTGTTGGTATTCTTCATCCGACAACTTCAAACCAACCATACTTAATTGCAACTAAAATATTGCCAGTCGTAAATGGTGAAACAGTTGCGGAAGTAATTGATCAATGTATTCATAATATTCTGTCATCGAATAACAACATAACATCGAATAACTATAAAGACGAGAGTTTATTATTATTTTTACTGATGCGGCAGCTTATATGTTAAAAACAGGGAAGTTATTAAAACAATCTTATCAATATGCTGCACGTTACCTGTGCAGCACATGCACTAGACCGAGTATGTGAATACATCAGGGGTAATTTTCCAAATGTTGATAAATTAGTTTCATTTAAAATATTTCTCAAAGCTAGGACAAAAAGTGGATGCCATATTTAACAAAAATCCAGATTTGAATATATTATATCAATTCTGATTGAAAAATCTATACCTTCGAAGTATGGTGCACTTTGGCAACATTTTAATCACAAACCCATCACCAGTTGTGATGTGAAACGGACATTTTCTATTTTTAAAGACGTTTTAACATCTAAAAGAACTAATTCAACACAGGAACACCTTGAATAAATTTTAGTTGTTCATAGTAATGTTTTAGATTTTCAATGTTTCACTAAAAATACATAGTTTTGAGTTTTGTTCTTTGTAAATTATTTTTATTCAAAATTCGAGACGCAATTCGCTTGTCAGCATTACTTTTGTTTCAGCAGTAGTTTCTGCCGGTTGCCAAACCGTTTACTACATTTGCTCTGTTGTGCATTTCCAGATATATATTAACTGCATATGTAGTTATGTGCCACTTATGCAGTGACCACACGTATCAAATTGTTCGAAACTCACGGATCGCTTACAGAAACAAACCTATTGCGAATACAAGGCAGACGCCTATGGGCTATGAATCATTAATCGCTCAAGTCCAGTCTCTGGAAATTACAAATTAATACATATTATTCGCAGATTTCTTATCCCGTAAAAACACAATTTATACAAAACATCTTAAGAATAATTCTATTATTCACACGCAAGGATACAAATGAAAATATTTGAATTCAATGACTAGACTACGACCAAGTAAATCTGACCCCCGGAAAATATGCGAACTAATTTACCAACGTCTTGCTCCGCACACCCTCTAACCAACACTTTACACGTTCGACAGCTGTGTACAGTCCCGTTCATGCTCCGTCATTTACAGAGCTCGTTTACTTGTTTATTAAATCGTTGTTTTCATATTCTCTTGCGTTCTTACTCGTTTCTATTATTTTTTGCTTCTTTTTGAATATCCGAACAGTTTTTCTTAAAAGTATTTCATTTTCTGTTGTTAGCTAAAGGTAAGTAATAATGTAACCTCAATTATTTTTACGCGTTTACTTATGTTACAAATATGTTGTAGATTATCCATCATCTTCATTATGGCTAAACGAAAATCGGAGAAAGATGACGCTTTGACTATACTGGAGACAGTTATCGAGTTTTGTGAGGAAGATAAACGAACAGGCCACTATGCTTTTCCTGTAGAGCAAGTCATTAGAAGAGTAGCTGCAATGACAGGAAAATCAGAAAAAAGTATTAAGCGTATCAAAACCAATTTATGCAAGAGTTTGGAGGACCAACCTTCATCTTCTACTATCCATATACAGCCAAGGAAGGAGAAAAAGTCCAAAATTATATTAGATGATGCGGACAAGTAATATATCAATATAAATATTTAACGTACTTTATATTTATTTCAATTTAAATCTTAGATCTGTATTGCGGAACAAGATCACATCTATGTACACTGTCAGTAAGACTGTACCTACTTTACAAAGTTTACATTCATATATTAAATCTGAAACAAAATTCCCCGGCAGCAAAGAAACTTTACGGAAAATTATTATTGGTATGGGTTACAAGTACAAAAAATGTGAATCGAACAGAAAAGTATTAATGGAACGACAAGATATTGTGGCCTGGCGAGCACGATATTTACGATTTAAAATGTATAACGATAGTCTTGGTGAAAACAAGAGACCCCTGGTATATCTTGATGAGAGTTACGCGAAGAATATACAATATTACTCTGAGATGTTAAAGTGTGAATTGCTTGAATTAGTGAGACGTAATAAACCAGAACCTGAATATGAAATTATGCAGCAACATTAGGTCATTCGGTGCTAAGATTACCGCCATATCACTGCGATCTTAACCCAATCGAAATGATTTGGAGCATGGTGAAAAGGAAGGTGGCCTCTAGAAATATTGATGGTAGTTGCGATGTTAAGGGTTTAATTTTGCAGGCTTTTAGTGAAATTACTCCAAATTTATGGCAAGCTGAATGCAGACATGTTCACAAAATAGAAAAAGAATATATCGAAAGGGTAAATTAATGGATATACACGAAGAATTTATTATTAGATTATGCGAATCAGATTCAGAAACGGATTGGTTACAATCGGATGATGAATAAGAATTTTGTAGTGTATTTATAATGCTATATTAATTATTTCTTGTATTACTTTAGTATTTTTGAATAAATCATATATATTCTTGTTGTTTTCTCCAAAATGTTTTAAAAATGTGTATGCATATTAATATTATAACATTTTACCTTTTTTTAACTGCAATCTTTACATTAACATTTGACATTAACGATACGACTGATTCAAATATTGGCGCGTTCAGTTTTTTTCTGGGAATGTACACAACAAACCGACAGTGCTGCTTGAAGGGTCACGCTTCGTTGGTCGTACTCTAATTTTAAGCAAAAATTATTCTAGTGACTTTTCCCGAATTCCTAACGGTTCTTGAAATATCGGATTTTGAAGTTGGCAAGTCGTATGGATAGATGCGAAAAAAATGTTGATTGTCAGTTCGTTAATTTTCATCACTGACAGTTGTTTTTTTAAAATTGCGTTATTTGTGTGCTTGTAATTTATTCAAATGAAGAACACGCGGACATAATTTTTGTGTATGGATATTGCAACGATATTACCACCGCCTCAGTTAGGGAATATCAACGACGACATCCAAACCTCTGTCTTCCAGGCAAGCAAACGTTCAGTAGAACCACCAGAACTCTTCGATTAATAGGTGTGTTCCCTAAACCCAGGCGCGGCTCGTGATGACGTATTTTGGTTTGCAGTACAATGATACGAGTGCCTCGTGTGTTTTCGGTGTTTACTAAGCAAACGTTACAGTTAGTACACGAGAATGCACGAAGCACTCGGATCATTGTACTGCAAACCAAAATACGTCATCACGAGCCGCGCCTGCCTAAACCGACTTGTGAAAGAAAACTTATGCGAAGAAACAATGCTGCAGAAGTGCTTGAGGTTGTTGAAAATGATCCTGGTATTAGTACGAGAAGAATGTCTGTAACTTTGCAAGAAAACGGACCGCATCCCTATCATTACCAAATTGCACAAGAACTTCTACCCACGGATCTTCACCAAAGAGTTTGTCTTTGTGAATGGTGGTGTAATCACCTGGATACTCTTTCAAGAACCCTTTTCTGTGACGAAGCTATATTTACAAGGATGGGATTAACAATTTCCACAACGAACATGTGTTGGCAATCGAAAACCCTCATGCTGTTTGAGAAACCCACTTCCAGAGAAGATTCTCCGTAAACGTTTGCGCTGGAATAATTAATAATGAAGTTATCGGACCACATATCTTCGACGGAAATTTTACCAGCGAAATGTACTGGGCTTTCTTGAAGAACGATCTACCTCTACTCTTGAGGTCATTCTTCTACAAATAGAAGAATGATGTTGTTTTTATATGATGGTGCCTCCAGCCCATTATGGAAGAGGTGTCACTAATTTCCTCAATGAACAGTATCCAAATCGATAGATAAGTTGTGGTGGTCCCATTGCTTGGTCTCCGTGATCTCCGGATCTCAACCCACTGTTTCATGATGTTTTCATGTAGGGACATGTGAAGATACTTATTCAACGGGAATGCCTAATAATAGGGACCAACTCATCTAGAAAATTCATGCGGCATTTGATGAGATGAAAAACAATATGGAGAACTACAATTTGGAACGAGAGCTCCGACGGAGGATTGAGTTATGCATTGCACAAGGCGGTAGTAACATTGAGCAGTTTTAATAATTGCACTTGTCTATTAGAGCATCAATAAAAATGTATTTTTCCTACTACCTACTTCGTAAGTTGGCTCTTATTGCTGTTTGGAGAGAAGTAACAGCTACTCACGACTTATGAACGTTTGTAACCCTTGACAGCGGGATGTAATATTTCACTTATACCCCTAAGGAGGTAAGTAATTTGACATTAGATTTGGCAGTGACAGATGACAGAGTAAAGAACATCTGAAATTTTTATGCATGAGATGATAATTTCAATATAACTGGTAACAAAGACCTACAAGCAATATCAGCTGCTTATTTGACTTCGCAACACATGGTTTATGGCTGTTGACGTCGAAAACACAGTAATTTTAATATTCTCCTCAAAATGGTTCTTTACAGTCGCTATAAGGTCGGCATCATCCATAAATTTTGTCCTCTTATTTTTTTTTTAATTTGGAAACAAAAAGCAGTCACTGGGTGATAAATCTGGACTATAGGGTGAGTGTTTCGATTTTTTCAACGCGCCAATCAGCAAGAGCAGCTTCTGAAAGTCTCGACTTGCGCACTGAAGCATTGTTGTGGAGCAACAATACTCCTCAATATTTCCGTTCTAATAGAATCTCTCAAATGATGCATCAAGCTTGTATAATATTCTCCATTTACCGTACTACAAAATTCCTTGACAGCCCAAAAACAGTTGCCATTATTTTTAAGTTTATTTATGAGGAATTGTTTCCGATATTTGATAAATTCCAAAAAGGAAGCTATAGTTATGCATGACCTAAAAGAAGCAGGATTCCTGATGAAAGATACGAAGGAAATAATGGATCCAGTTCATGTTAAATTGGTAATGCAAGCTTATGGAAAATTGCACGCTATTTCCTACGCTATTAAAGATCAGGTTTGAATATGTCAGAAGGAAAACGCAAGATAACTTTTCACAGCGATGTCAGAAAAAAAGGCAACGTCAGGGATCCGAATATAATGAAGATAATAATGCGAGGACTGAATCTTCACTGGATCCAGAAAGAAATCGTAAGGAAATTGAAATTTTTAAAAAATATTCACAACGTTCTGCTAGTTTAAGGCGCACAGTGTTGAAAGACATACGATGATGAATATTCGGTGGTTTGTCATGGAAATAATTAGATAACGAACGTGATGTTTAAATACACGGTAAGATAGAGCTCTTTGGCTCAAGATATTATTTTTAGCAAGTTTAAAGTCATCCCTTCTGCAGGACTACATGTTAATTCTTGGTTCGATTCTGGATCATTATAGTGATGGACCTAAGTTTCATCTCCAGTGACAAGTTGGTCGATAATTAAATCTGATTCGCTCCCACAAGGCGCTAAAGATTGTTCATACGTCTCTAGCCGGACATGCATTTGCAATGGCGAAAATATTTGTGGAAATCATCTGGCACTTACTTTTGTCATTCCAAGACACTCATGCAAAATTCTAAAGATCGTGGTTTCTGAAGCACTTAGTAAACCTGCTAATTTGTCATTTGTTTAACCTTGCATTTTTCAGTACCAAGCACTTGATTTTTTCTGTAGTGATCACATCATCGCAAAATCACTAGCAAATAGTTGACTTGGAAGGACAATCATTCCCGTATATAGCATATTTTGCCAAGAAAAATTTTTGCAACTTTTCCCAGTTTTGTAAAGCATTTTATAATTGTTATATATTCGATTTTGTTCGTTTTGATATAAATTCTATGCACAACATGAACTTACAGATAATAAAATCAATACTGTTGAACATCTTTTGTAAATTAGCACATAAGTTACTAATGTACATGTGATTTTAATAAAGCATAGCGGCCACTTGTATTTTACATTCTCAGAAGATAATTAACAACACTGGGTCTTTCAGCTTGAAATTTATGCACCGATTAACTCAAACAGCTATTTTGATACAGCTACGTCAACGGTGACACTACGCGGTCATTCTAAGAATTATATTGTTACAAATCGCACATTTGTTTACAAAACTGATATTCGGTCAATTTTACTATTTGTATCAAACACGTGATGTTTTTAATACTGAGGAAATGCAAATTTCAGAAGCTACATGTCGTGTCGAATTATTTGGATATTCATTTTCTTTCAGTCATGCAAATTAACTTAACTAAAAGTTGTCCTCAAAACTTCGCTTTTAAATAAAACTATCTAAAGAAACAACGGAATTACGCCATATAAAAATGCTAAGCTTAGCAAAACCACCGAATTTAAATAACTACGATTTATGTAATTGTACAAAGTGTCCCGTATCGTTATGTTCAAATTTTAGGAGTGTAGACTTCATTTCTAGTAACAAAAACGCAAAACTTGTATATCCATTTTTATTTGTTTCAAAATTACAGATCTATGAATGTGATTGTCAGATCATGAAAAAAAAATGTAATCCTAAAGTCAATACAAACAGATTTTATTTAAAAAAAGTTATACGATTCAATAACAGGCCTGTGATTGTTAACGTCGCATAATAAAATGTTATCCTAAAATAAATAAACACGTGTCGTAGTGCATACTGTAATTTCTTGGAGATCTACAAAAAAGAGTACTGGAAATTAATTTATGATAAAGAAGGTTCTTACTTATTTGGTAAGTGCTGAACCATGAATATCATACAATAAACAAATGTTCAGATGACTGTTAACGTTGCATTTTTTAATAAAGGATTAAATTACGTTTCAGTTCATACAACAGCTTATTAGTGAGTGGACACGTTTTCTTTATTCAAAATGCCTTACCGATTTTCTTCTCAAGAGTATACGGACATGGATTTTGTGTATGGCTACTGTAACGGCAGTGCACGTCAAGCAGTTATTGAATACCGACATCGGTTTCTCGATAGGTGCATTCCTCATTACAGAACGTTTCTGGAAGTACACAGACAATTTCGGGAATGCGAACTGCGTGATTATCTTTTCGACCGAGGATTAAATTTGCCAGCAGACTTAGAGGAAGAAGCAGTAGCTATTGTTACAAGGGATCCAACTCTCAGTGTACGTCGAATCGCTAGACAACTAGGAGTGCCACGAACGACAGTATGGCGAATTTTAAAACGTGAGGGCTTATATCCATATCACTATCGCAGGGGACACGGTTTGCTTGAAGCAGACCACTGTAGTCGTCTAGTTTATTTTACCTGGTTATTAAGACAGTCACGGCTTCATTTTAATTTCTGCAGAACAGTCCTCTAGACAGATGAATCTACGCTCACGAGAAGTGGTGTTACAAATCTGAGGAACCTGCACAGGTGGTCATCAGAAAATCCCAAAGCTATACGCCCATCTAAATTTCAACATGAATTTTCTATTAACGTTTGGGTGGTCCTAATCGATGACTTGTTGATTTGTCCTGTCGTCCTTCCTGTGAGGTTAAATGCGGACAATTACCTTCAATTTCTTATTGACGAACTACCAGGTCTTTTAGAGGATGTCCCACTGAATGTTCGACGAGACATGTGGTTTCACATGGATGGGGTACCACCACATTTCGGAATTGCTGTCCAAAATTGGGTTAACGTCAATTATCCAAGATGGATTGGTCGAGGTGGTCCTGTTGCATGGCCACCCGGATCACCCGATCTTAATCCCCTTGACTTTTATTTATGGGGGTACATGAACAATTTAGTCTATGCGCAAGTTTCGAACACAAGAGAAGAGTTGTTGGATCGTATTAACCTGGCTACTGAGCAAATCCGACAAAACAAGTATGAAATTAAGATAAGTACTTCTTCTGTTGGCTCTGCATTCAACAAGTAGGTGGACATTTCGAAAATATTATTAATTGAACTTCTTTAAATAAAATCAGTTTTTATTGACTTTAGGATTACATTTTTTTTTATGATCTGACAATCACATTCATAGATCTGTAACTTTAAAACAAATAAAAATGGATATAGAAGTTTTGCATTTTTGTTACTTGAAATTAAGTCTACTTTACACTCCTAAAATTTGAACATAACGATACGGGACACTTGTATAATCAAAAAATAAGCTTTTTTAATAATATTGAATTTTCTCTTTGTACGTATCATTCCTTTCTTAAATGAAAATTTTGAAAATAGTCAAGTTTAAATTGAATATTATTCTTCAAACAATATTTCAACAATGTTGGATATAAAAGTTTATAAGTTAGGCAGTGGTATACAACCCTAAACACACTCCAAATGTTGCTAATAATTTGCTGAAAATCAATGACCTTATAGGCCTGGCAAAAAAATAATTCATAATAATTTGAATTAAATTACGTGGCCTTCTTTCGAATAATTAGCAAATCTATACTGTATATTAGGGTGGGTCAAATTATATGAAACGCTTTTTCTTCATAAAGCGTATAGCAAAAAAGTGCCATCTGATGAAATCACTTTGCTAGTTCTATAGTTGTTCTAGTTGCTTCGGTCGTTTGCTAATATGCAGCGCCGAATGTACTACGCTCGGTCTTAATAATTTCTGTCAGACAGCGAAGTCGTTCTTTTTTGTGAAGGTATCCTTTTCCAGCAGGGGCGTACTGAGGAATCTGTAGAAAGATATAATACGTATCTGCGGCTCTGGAGAAGCATACGTTCACAAAAAATATTAATAATGAACTTGTATTATGTTCTTCACACCAACTTTTTAACAATATTTTACATTATTACAAATACTTTTATATTATACAAAAATTGGTGAAGTTTTTGCCTATTTAATGATGTTTTAAATTATTCTGTTACTAAAACATAGCCTAAAATGGACTCTGAACTAATATATTATCGGTTTTCTATGATTTCCTTAGACCTCGTTGAAGTACATACAATTTACAGGAACTTTTGTTACGATCGATTTTTTCATTTTCAAAATCGTTTTGGTAGAAAAAAACGACCTGAACAAATAATTATTTTCAAGGATTAAATGATAACATAATTTTTAAATTTTTAAGCAGACTTATGTTTAAACCTCTTAAAATGTATAATTTTAAGGATTTTTTAAATAGAAAGTAGTTTTTTTAATTATTTTTTGCTTTCCACTCGAGGCATTTTTTTATGACTTTCTATTGTTACCGTTATAACACCTTTACGATTCCTTTTTACAACCTTTGGAAACACTGGTTAACAATTATACATGTCTTTCCGTTTCTTGTACGAGGGCGACCTGAAATGTTTCCGGAATCGGCAAGAAATGGCCCACGAAGGTTAAAGTGGATTCATTGGTCGTCAAAGGCAACATTTTTTATGGCAACTGGCAAAATTTCAGACGTCTACTGTCAATAGTTGTTGTTTAAGAGTGTGTTTTGTGTAGCAAGTCAGACGGTTTCGTAAAAATGGATAAAATCAAATTTCGTGCAGTGATAAAACACTTCTGAATGGCTGGGAAAACGGCCATGGAAATTCGAAATATTTTGCTAGAGGTGCTTGGCGGATCTACTCCATCATTGTCAACCATCAGCTTCTGGGTGAGCAAGTTCAAACGTGGCCGCACAAACACAAGCGACAAACCACGTAGTGGACGCCCAAAAACCGCTACCAACGATGAAATGGTCCACAAGATTCATGATGTTATGTTAGCCGATCGCCGATTGAAGCTGAAAGAGATAGCAGAGACAACAGGCATCTCAGAAGAACGCGTTGGCTATATCCTACACGAAATTTTGGGTATGAAAAAGCTTTCGGCGCGATGGGTACTGCGTTTGCTCACACCGGAGCAAAAACGAAATCGGGTGACCGTTTCGGAGGAGTGTCCGGCCAGGATCCAGCGCAATCCAAGGGATTTCTTCATGCGTTTCGTAACCGTGGATGAGACTTGGATCCACCACTACATACCGAAGACCAAGGAACAGTCGAAGCAGTGGACTTTTCCGGGCGAATCGGCTCCGAAGAAAGCAAAGACCGTTCCATCGACCGGAAAGGTCATGGCGACCATTTTTTGTGATTCCCAAGGTGTGATCCTCATCGACTATCTGCAGAGGAGAAGGACGATCACGGGGCAATACTACAGCGATTTATTGACCCGATTCGATGCAGCATTGAAGGAGAAACGGCCTCGTTTGCAGCGGAAAAAAGTGCTTTTCCACCACGATAATGCACCGGCTCATTCATCCCGAATCGTCGTGTCCAAATTGAATGAGTTGCGCTATGAATTAGTCACTCATCCTCCGTATTCACTGGACCTAGCCCCCAGCGACTTTTTCCTATAACCAAACTTGAAAAAATCGCTGGGAGGAAAGAGATTTGCCTCAAATGAGGAGGTCATCGCCGCCACAGATGGCTATTATGCAGACCTCGAAACATCCTACTTTTCCGACGGCTTGAAGAGACTGGAGACTGATTCCGGAAACATTTCAGGTCGCCCTCGTATATGCATCGGTATTTGTGGATCAGTTAATGGTGGTCCATCAAACTCTAAATATTCTAATAAATGATCGTACGGAATGTTTCTAGCAAACGGTGGTTTAGATAAAATACTGTCGTTATTTAAATCAACCATGTCGATATAATCCGTAGAGTCAAAGTTCACTCAATTTTGTTTGCATAACTTTTGCATTTTCTTCATCACCAATTTTAAATATCCCAGTAACTCCACATTGGGCTTTTTCAAAACAACTAAATGAGGTTCTTTAAACACAATTTGATGGAATTTGTCATTAATTTTCTCTCTAGTCAATGAATCATTTCGAAAGAGAATGCAGTTATGCAGGAACTTATACGTTGTTTACGAAGCACTGCATCTCTAGATTTAATGTTTTCTCTAGTCACTTTAGTTTTATTCACAATGACAACTTCACCACGATCATCTCTGAAATTTATGTCTGCGAGAACAGCTGTTAAACATGAAGCCACCCTATCTGAAACTCCAAATTTACCATAACATCCTAGCAGAATTCAAAACGTCTTCTGAAACTTTTTCATTTTCAATTTAATTTTTTCAAGTTTAGCACGATCACTCAAGAAAAAAAATATATTATAAAATATCACGATTAGTCGGCAAGTTAAGATCAAACGTATTTTTAATATTATATTATTAAAGATCTGGTGTGAAGAACACAAATACAGATTCACTATTAATATTTTTTGTGAACGTGTCCGAACATATCCCTCCCCAGAGACGCAGATACGTATTTCGCCTTTCTACAGGCTCATCGGTACGCCCCTGCTGGAGAAAGGATATCTTCAGACACATTCACAAAAAAGAACCACATCGCCATATCACAGAAATTATCCAGACCGAGCGAATCCAGCCGAAGTACCTCGCCCTGTCCACATAACCAATGCGAACCAACGACACCCTTCCAATGATGGCACAGCCGTCTCTCAAGAAACTGCATTTTGTTTGTGCCTCCACTCATACTACGGACTAACCGCATGTGTAATGTATGAGAATAATTGAAACATACATGAGTGGGTAAAACTTCACCAGTTTTGTATAATACAAAAGTATTTTTAATAATATAAAATATTATTAACGATCTGGTCTGAAGAACACAAATACAGGTTCACTATTAATGTTTTCGCATTGGTTATGTGGACAGCGCTCGGTCTGGATAATTTCTGTAATATAGCGATGTGGTTCTTTTTTGTGAATGTGTCTGAAGATATCCTTTCTCCAGCAGGGGCGTGCCGATGAGCCTGTAGAAAAGCGAAATACGTATCTGCGTCTCTGGGGAGGGATATGTTCGGACACGTTCACAAAAAATATTAATAGTGAACCTGTATTTGTGTTCTTCACACCAGATCTTTAATAATATTTTATATTATTAAAAATACCTTTGTATTATAGAAAACTGATTGGTTTTACCCACTCACGTATGTTTCAATTATTCTGATAAGTTAAGATCATTTAAATAACTTGATGAATTAAAAACAAAAATATCTTGATAAGGCATATGTCAGAATGTTGATTCAGAGCTTGCAAATGTTCTTTTTGAATGAATATGCTAGATGGATCCTCCATATCAATAATAACTTTGAAATTTCAAATTGTTTTTTTCCACTTTTTTTTTTGTGACGCTCTAGAACGAAAAAAATTTGTTTTCACGGAAAAAATCATAGAAAAATCATGATTTATTAGTTGAGAATCCGTTTTAGGCTATTTTTTTTAAATATTAGTAACTGATATCTACACTAAAATAAAGAAAAATAGATATTAATAGAGGTTCTGAAAGGTGTCAGAAATACCTTTCTAGAAAGCCTATTCTGAGCAATATACTATAATGATGGGATTTTATTAAAACAAATTTTTACTCAGAATCATCTATAGATTATTTTTTTCTATACGCTTTATCGAAAAAAAAATGATATACCTATATTGCCAACTTTTAAGATGTCAAATATGTATTATTCATTCCGAACGACTTTAGTTTCACTATTAATGTTTAATAATTGAAATATGTTCACATTATTTTTGGAAATGACACATGTCTAGCGGAAGGATATATAGCTAACCTAGATACCTAGGATAATACTAAATTTTTAATATGTTTTTCGCTAAAACTTAAATTATTAATGCACATTAATCACACCGAACTAATTATTCTGCAACTAAAAATAATCACACATATCAACAACAAAGAAGAGAAGTAAGGAGAGTATACAAATCGATGATAAAATACCTCGAACTGCGGCCAATTCATTGCCATATTTACACCGTGATTATTGGACCACCACTTTAAGTCTTTCTCGTGATCCGCATTATTAATTGTATGATATAATTCTTCGTATATTTGCGGTAATCTGAAATTACAAAATGCAATATTATTTTATAAATGTAATTTACGGAAATCACTTACGTTGGATCTTGTGATATATTTAAATGCTTGTGGATGTGGAATAGGGTTTCCTTAATGAATAATAACCTTTCGGCCTCTAATTCTTGACATTTGTCAAACACAACCGTCATATCTTCCATATATTTAGGATTGTAACTGTTGATTTCCTGAAGGGCTTGGTTATACTTGTCCCTGTTCTTTTGCACTTCTTCTTTCGATTTGTGTACTCTATCTGCCATTTTCTTCACCTAAAATATTTAAAATAATTAGGGACAAGGAAATTAAAGGTAGTACATCTTAATTTTATTTAGTACTGTACAGAGATGTCCCATAACTTATGGGCTATACAGCATTTGGAGATAATAGACATAAAAAGCGTTATTTTGTGCCTGAGTTTGCCTATGTAAAATGTTAAAGTTTAAAGAGGTACTAGATGTTGTAAGAGGAAATTATGAAAACACACTGCAATATTAAAAAATTGTTTTAATCTACTTTAGTAAATTTTGAAAGTGTCTATCGTTAACTTCAATACATTTTCTTAAAAAATTGTCAATCTACATTAGTAAATTTTGAAAGTGTTTAGTTAACTTCAATACATTTTCTAAGGATTTTTACTTAACCTTTTCAGATCCGGAAAGACATTTATATATATATGTAATTTGTAATAACAGTAGGGCTTCTTGAATTGTTTCAAGTTCAAGTTTCTCCTGTGTATTGATTTCATCACCGTATACTGAAGCCGTTATATAACCCTACCGATAAAAATTTAATGGGTTAATATCTGGGCTACGAGTTGACCAAGGAAATTTGCCACCACGACAACTCCATCGATATGTAAAACACTCATTCAAATGATTCCGAATAAATGTAAAGTGGGGTGGGCACCGTCTTGGATGAACCTTCAGAGGTATACCGTCCAAAAGTTAAAGTAAAGTAAATCGTTTTATAAAAAATGCAGTATTGTTCTCCATTAAGTCTCTGCGGAAGTTAAAATGGGCCAATCAAGAAATTGACGACACCAAATATCTATTGAAAACTCAAAAATTTGGAAATGTCTTTCTCTGAGTAGGCGTGAATTTTCATAGTGATATTTCTCCAGTTTCCCGTGTCTTGTAAAAGTTGCCTCGTCTTTTCAGGAACATGGAATCTCCATGTTTCTTATTTAGTATATTTTGACGAAATTTTAATTTGGCTTCCAAATCTCCTGGTAATAAATTTTGAACGGGCGTAAAATGGTAGGGAGTCAAATTTTCTGCATGGATAATGATTCTTAAAGCAGTTGATCTGAGATATCTCATAGAAACTTCCAAACGCCTGTTTAATTCAGGATTTTCCGCCATTCTAACCAAGATCTCTTCTTCTTGTTCGACTGTTACAGTCTCTGTTCGTTCACCAGAATTTTTGTTATAAAACGAACCTTCTTCTTTGAAATATTTTTCGGTCTGAAATGATTTTGGTTGGGTAGACATGACAGAAATAGGAAGAAAGCATTGAATGGTTTGTCAATATTAAAGGCACACTTTGTAAATTAAGTATTTTTCAGCCATTGGCAGAATGTACAATGGCACATTCAAATGCGAAAATCTGGGCAACGGCTTCAAAATTAACTTTCAATATTCTGTACCTCTTTAACTTGAAACATTAATTAGGCAAACTAGACTCGAAATAACTATTTTTATCTCTATTACTTCCGAATGCTGTATGGTCGATATTTTATGGAATATACTGTATACGTTTGGCTTGAATGAGTATCGTTTGTTACTTACTATGCTGAGAAGTTAAGATTATAATTTAGTGTTGTTAGATACTGGAAGCTTGAAAGATCTTCCGGAAAACATCAAATTGCATTTACGTGTTGTATAATATGTTCAAGATAATTATTGTGCTAACTAAGCTTGGAACTATGTTTCCTGATTTGAAAAATGCTTTATTTGATTGTGGCTATATCTAAAATTTAGCTTACAGATGTATTTTCATGTTACAACTAGATTAAATCCAAATTACAATTGTAAGTGACGTGAAGAAGTAAGTATCAAGGTTTGAAAGACGAAACAACGGAAAAAAGACTTACAAAATAGATATAGTGCATAAGAAAAGGATTCAACAAAAACTTATTACATATAAACTACTAAAATTCTAATAATAATAATATTAATACAAAATTCATGAACATCACAATGGGTTTACGACAGATTGGAAACAAAATGTTGGATAATAAATCAAACAGGTGAATAAAACGACTAAAATATGGAAGGAAAGGATGGAAAATGTCATTGAAAAAATATACAGCATAAAAGATATATCTACAGAAGAAAAGGGAATAACATTATTTATGCAAAGATGATATAAAGTGCTAACGTATAGATCGAATCAAACGAAATTATTGAGATGTGCTGGTTGCATCTTACAAGTTGTATATAAAATAATCAATAAATCCTTCAAATAACCTCGAAGAATATATTACTAGAATCAGAATTTCGAAAAGTACATACAGAAAAATACAGACGACTGCCTAGATAGATTATGAAAAAGCTTTTGGTCACAATGATATAAAATAAATTAATGTAAAAACGTAAGATTAAAAGATATCTAATAAGAACCATTTAACGCGTGTATACATTGAGCTGCCCAAAAGTCACGTCAGAGTTTTAAATGTTCATAACTTTTTTGATAAATGTGCTATAACTTTCACCGGCATTTCAATATCAGAGTTAGATTTAGCGAATCAACAATTCATCGTTTAATCGGACATTTTATGGAATAATAAAATCAGATTGTACCAAACAATATAAGACCTACCGTAACTTATGCTTGAGAAACATGTGCAATAAATAAAAAACATACGAACAAACATGAATTATGGGAAAGGATAATTTTAACGAAAATTTATGCAGGTATTAAGGCGTAGAATTTAGAAGGTCAAATAAATAAATAGAAGAGCTGTCCAACCAGCTAAGCATCGTCTAAGTAGTTAGAATGCAAAGAACCAAATGGTTAGGACACATAGCTAGGGTGTCCGAAGATAGGTAGACCAAAAAAAGTCTAATCGGAGTAGAAGGAGGGAAAAGAAGAAGAGGACGGCCCAGGAAAAGATGGTTGGAGGCAGTGAAGAAAGATGTCAAGGATATATAAGAGTCACAAACTGGAAAGAGGAGGGAAAAGACCAAACGAATGGCCATGAAGAGTAGCAGAATCAATAGTCTGATTATGTCGGATGAGGAGCATTCCGACATTCATTGTTACGTCAAGTAACAGAAACAAGATTTGGATTACGTCAACACTAAATGAATTTCATCGAATGCATAGTGTTTCGCTAGCGTTCAATGATAGTCCTTCCCTCGAAAATAAAGACAATAGTGGAATAATAATAAATAGTGAATGGTATTGTGAATAATTATATACAGCATGTGAATGGACAAAGAGAATTGTGGGCCGTTGGCATACTACTGAAGCTACAATGAGGCTGAGGGATACATTTGGAAACATTAATTTTGCCGGGCGACTCTAAACGTCGTTTCGTAGTGTTATTTTGAAAAGAAAGTTATGCAAATAAGCTTAGGACTAGTGTAGTTTAAAGACAACATTCCGTCTGTGATTTTTTATGACATAAAGAAGGAGCTTTGTGAAACAGAAAATTGAAGCTATTTATTTCTACAGTGCAGTAAATTTTCAAACTATATTTGTTCTCATGCATCAAAACTAAATCAAGTTGCATAGTAAAAACATTATTAATTATTGAAACCCTGGTGTAACTTTTTGAGCCACCCCTATACATGCTAAATATTAGAACGATTGCGATATTTTTAGATTTTTAGGATGTCATAGAAATAATTAAATCAATTAAATATTTGCAATAGTAACAACCACAAAAAATCATTTGATATATCGTAATGTCGGTCAAAGTCTAGTACATATAGAAAGCGACAGATAATACTAGATAGAGTTAAGGGTATACAAAATAATAGAAAAAGAGTCAAAGTCGATACCATGCCGAAATAACAATTGGCAAAATATATAATTTCGGAAATGTAGGAGAAATATGAAAGAGTCAAAGGCAAGTGTTTGAACAATTACTATAAAATTCTTAAATATGTTCAAAAAATGTTTTGCTTTAATTTGCGAGTGCCAGTGGATGACAGATCCGTTATTATATATCAATTTATAATAGGCCACGAGTAAATTAATATATTGTGATATATGTCTCTAGGTATGTCAAACATATATATGCAAAATTAAA
Organism: Melolontha melolontha; assembly: GCA_935421215.2. NCBI lineage: Eukaryota > Metazoa > Arthropoda > Insecta > Coleoptera > Scarabaeidae > Melolontha > Melolontha melolontha. The sequence continues at coordinate 38,048,660 of OW285238.1, forward strand.
GGGAACGGGTAGATAATAAATATCGTTGGGAAATTACAACTAATCAAAAACATGTAAACGAATGAAATTCACCCTTTATGAGGTTATATAATTCCACCATCAAGTGAAATGAAGAACGAATTTTTTGATAACATTGGCGTCTTTTAACAATCAACTATTGACCAGTAAACAAATTGGTACCGGGTCATGAAGAAAAATGGTCCATCTGGAAACTTTTAATAAATTACACACAGGTTTTGTGTGTAATTAATTACATACATGTTTTAGTATATCTAAGGATAATGTGAGGAAGTCTCTGCAGTCATCTGAAACAATTATATGTGATTATAGGAACTGATCGTTTTCAACATACGGATGGTTTTTGATTTACACGACATGCAATGAAGTAGACCTGATTTTGGCAAAACCAAGCATCATTTGATGTTGTGGAATTATATTTTGTGATGGAGTACATACGAGTATTCATTGTCGTATGTAATCCTTGATTATGCACACAGGAGGGCGGGTTGATTTATAAGGTCTCGAACAACGCCATTGTGTGAGTAGTGGGGATAGAAACAAGTTATAACCTGCAAACGGTAATTTAGAGTATCTCGTCTTAGCATGCAAAGTCTCTCTTTTCCTATGTACCATCGTTGAGTAACAGTGTTATTTATTATGAGTTTGATTTCTGGGATGCGTATCAAGCAATGATCTGTGATAGAATTTTTAACGCTGGAAGGTTACGCCATTCAAAATTTACAAGCGCTTAAAAATTGTATGGCAACGATTGTATGGATGTGAAGAATGTTCGCGTGCACAACCTTGTCATAGGTGTTTGACAAAAGCAGTCAGGTCGACCAATATCAGTGACGTATGAGAAGGATAAGTAAAATGCACTGATTCAAGGAAATCGTCTGATTACACAAAAACAAATTGGTCGGTAATTAGGCAATAGAAAGAGTCGTTCAGACGTTGAATTACAGACAAATTTGCGCCAGATGGGTCCCGCGACAATTAAAGAATGTCATGAAAGAATAAAGAAAAAAACATTTGTCAAAAACGAACTTGTTAACCAGTATTCACGTGAAGGAGATTATTTTCTTATGAACATCACCACCGAGAACGAATCTTGAGTTCATTATTATGACCCAGAGAACAAGCGGCAGTCATTGGAATATAGTAGTTCTGATTCTCCACGTCTACAAAAATTCAAAAGTGTATGCTCACCATTTTATTTTATTTAATTTTATGGAATGAAAAGAGAGTGAATGACTCTCTTTTCATTCCATTCGAATATCTGCCAAAGAGATGGACGATTCATTTAATAAGATACTGCAAAACTTTACGATCACTAAAGAATCGTATCCGGAAAGTAAGTCTGGAAAACACGAATTTTTCCTTACACCACGATAACGCCAGACGGTATTGCAGCAACGAAATGATGAAGACAGTGACGACCCTGAAATTTATGGTAGTTCACACACTCCAAACAGTCCTGACTTGACACCTTCAGATTTCTGGTTGTTGAAGGAGGTATTGAAATGTCCATATTTTTCATCAGACACTGAAGTTTGGGCTGCCGTTGGCAATTGGATCAATAGCAAACAAGGAAGTTTTTTCATGGACGGAATGAAGAAATGAATTCGGCGTTTGAAGAAATATGTTGCACTAAATACGAGGGTGGTTCGGAAACTACGTGGCCTAACATTTTATTTTTCAATATAGTCTCCTGCTCGTTCAACACACTTACTCCAACGATATTCTAAATTAGTAATGCCTTCATTGTAGGTCGATGAATCCAAGTCCTCGAAACAGCTATTTACAGCGACGATTACGTCGGAATTAGACGAAAATCTCTTACCACCGAGACATTTTTTCAGGTTTGGAAAGATGATAATCGCTGGGAGCCAAATCTGGGGAATATGTATTGTCAAAAACAGACTAATTGACAGATCGCTCTGTACCAAGGTTAGTAAATGTATAAGTTTGCCTCGTAACTAATGGCGATCGCCATATTGCGCGTCATCGAGCGTGCCCATGCCTTTCCTGTCTAGTTGACTAGTAAAATTACCGGTCTAGATTGATGTTTGTAGTGTTCGTAGCGTTGTTTTCTAATTTCATAGTGTTTTATGTGCTTATATACAGGGTGAGTCGTGAGGAATCGACCAAACTGTAGGAGTGTATTCTACAGGAGAAAGTAATGTAAAAAAACTCAAATGTTGCTATCCGATTTTTATTTGTTTTCGAGTTATAGCGTAATTAAAAATAAACAAAATTTCATACATTGAATTTTGTATTTTATTGGTATCGTTCTTTATAATATATTTTCAAAAATACCGCCATTCATTTCAAAACATTTTTTACATCGTCTACCAATGGCGCTGGTTGCGTTCCTGATTGCGTCAGGATGATGTTTGATATTGTCAGCAGCATTCATAATCCGTTGAATTAGTGCATCACGAGTGTCCACTTTTACTTGATACACTTCATTTTTTAACCAGCCCCATAAACAATAATCGAGTGGCGTGAGGTCTGGAGACCTAGGAGGCCAACCAATGTGACTACCACGTCCAATCCAACTCCCTGGAAACCTTTCAGCCAAATGTTGCCTGACTGCACGAGCGTAATGTGCAGGCGCTCCATCGTGCTGGTAGAAGATTTGGATTCTGATGTTTATGGGAACATCCTCTAGCAGTCCGTGCAGTTCATTTGCTAAAAAATGTAAATAGGTGTCTCCCGAGAGGCGATTCTCAAAAATGTAAGGACCAATTAAAAAAACATAGATCATACCACACCACACGTTTACCGAAAATTTATGTTGAAAGTTACTTTCGACTGTTGCGTGTGGATTTTCGTCTGACCATACATGCTGGTTATGACAATTATTAATACCGTCACGGGTGAATGTCGCTTCATCCGTAAACAGTATACGCGATACAAAACGATCGACAAAATTCCATACGTCTACGATTATCATCTCGTTGTAGGTGCTGTACTCTTTGTACATGGTACGGACGTAAGCCATGCTCGTGGAGTGTTTTTATCACCCTCGTTTGTGGAATGCCCAATTGAATACTAATTCTCCGTGAGCTCGTAGTTGCGTCTTCTTCTACTACATCCAGAATATCTTCTACTTCTTGTAATTGTTGTCGACTGCCCCGTTCAGATATTATGTTTACACTGGGAAGCTTTCCGGTCGCGCACAATGTGTTGAATATACTAATAAATACAGTTTTATTAGGATGTCTGTGATGTGGAAACAGTTGACGATATTCATTAGCAGCAGTTGTAGCATTCCCATCACAAAATCCATAAACAAACACCATATTAGCATATTCTAAATTAGAATAAGTGTGTGGCATTTTAGTTTGTTACACTATAATCGTACAAACGTCAAGTCAATGTCACAATACCCGAACACAATGTATAATTTACTCCAAGGTATAGGGAACATTTTTTATGATGGCAGCGCCCTCACTACATCAACGATGAACTGGAGGTAGTGACATTAGACGCATTAGGCATACAAACCACTCTACACTATTTCTCGACTGCTTTCAATGTCACTACCGCTAGTTCGGAAAACCACGAACAGGTAACGCTTCAGCTAGGAAGACTTCCCTATAATGAATTGCTACCGGGGTTGCACTATTTTTACGAATACATACATAAACATGGTAAACTAAATCTACATTTTTAATTACGCTATAACTCGAAAACAAATAAAAATCGGATAACATTTGAGTTTTTTTACATTACTTTCACCAGTAGAATACACTCCTTGAGTTTGGTCGATTCCTCACGACTCACCCTGTATAAACTTTATTTGACTATTTACAAGTGTTTAACATTATAGTGAGAGGTAAAACGTGTATTTCTATATGGTGCAGCTATTAAACTAGGCAAAAAGCATGGATCATCAGACAGTAAAACATTGAAAAAATTTTTAAAAATTGTGAATTAAAGTAGTGTAATGTAATTAACTCAATAAATTTTTGGTTTATAAAGATTGCAATTTTATTTTGGTTATTTATAAGAAAACTGATATCCAGCATAGTATTTACATTGGTGAACCCATTCTTTTAGACATTCAAAACCTTTAATTAACTCAGTAATAACAGTTTATTGAAAGACAGTGGTTGAGATAGTAGAATACTAAATTAATAAATATGTGATGGTGCTTCACTGAGTCAACCACCTTCAATTCCTTTATAATTTATACGCGCATTTTTAGGCAAAAAAAACTTTTTTCTCCCAGAGTACACCAGTCATTAACCATTACTTAAAGCCATATATAAAAATAAAGGACGACATGCTTTGTGTAAGTATATGTGATTAGATCGTGCATAAACCAGTCTTTTTGTCTAAAGAAAACAGTGATTTACTTTACTCGATTTATACCTATTTAATGATAAAATTAAAGTCAAAATCATTTTAATTTGAATGGGCATGCTGAGTGACGCTTTCCCGCGTAAGAATATTATTGGTGGAGAGTTACGAGGCAACCTTATACATTTACTAACCTTGGCTCTATACTGCCATATTTAACCTATTAAAGGATGATTCTACAGAATCGTAAAGAAGATTCCTGCAAATTCCTGCCATCTCTGTGTTAGGCCACGTAGTTTCCGAACAATCCTCGTAGCGATTATGTCGGAAAAATAATTATGAACATTGGTAGTACGATAAATTTACTTCATTTTGAGACTGGTTTCATTAGTTTGCTTCTGTTTTGTTTTTATTTTATAGACTTGGAGACCTTATATATGAATTCGCCCTCATTGTTTCCGACGCAAATGAATAAATAGCAGATAAATAATCTGCTGCGAAGAACCTGAAAACGACCTTAACGACTGCAACTTTAGGATATGCTCTAGAATATCATTCACTGGCTTCTTGTCAAGTGAAGAAACAGAAAATCAACGTTTAGCAAATGAAAGAGTCGAGGAATTAGTTATTAAACTTATGCAATATTTAGTAGGTTTAGTTTTGCTATTGTCTTTTGTTTAGTTGGTCCAATACACATCTCAATAATAAGCTGTAAATCCGAAAATTCCACCTTAAAACCCTTAAAATTAACTCATGTTTATTATAGATATTATAATTTTGAAATACAGAATCGCTATTATGTATAGAAACGGTAAAATATCTTAAGAACAGTTCGAGATATCTAAATGAAATTTTAAACGGGGAAATGTTTGGATCTTTTTGGCAATATTTTCATTTTCTTTTTCAAAAACTAAGTCAAGATAATTTTAATCGTAGGATTGAATTTTGTGAAGTTATAATGGAAAAAATGAATACGAATCCAAATTTTGTTTCATATACAGTATAACAACTTGAACTACGAAAGCCTATTGATAGGAGAGGGTGGTGGGAGGTAAAATTAAATGTATTCATTTAGCTTATTTAGCTACTTATAATATGTTTTTTAATATAAACGTGTAGAGTTTGTTAAATTAAGTTTATATTATGGGAAAACTGAAATTGTATTGCATACTAATTGCAACTAAAGAACCGTCAAATAAAAAATAAGTCCAACAAAATAAAATTTATTATCATAATACAACTTTAATAAACAATACTTTTAATTAATTACGTGTTCGAATCGTGCACCTTGAATTTCTAAAAAAATCCCCTACCCGATCATAAAAACCACGTCTAACATTTGCCAGCATATCGGGCTTAATCGATGCTAAGAAATTTCTTATTTTTTGACGTAGTTCATCTAAATTATTTGACCGTTGATGTTCGAAACCGTAAATTCTTGACTTTAGATACCCCCACAAGAAAAAATCATTAGGGGACAAATCTGGTGATCTGGCCGGCCATTCAATTGTACCGCCTAGAGAAATAATTCTATTTCCAAAGGTATTTCTTAAGAATTGACGCACAATTGCACTGTTATGTGCAGGACATCCGTCTTGCTGATACCAAATACTTCCTATTTCAATATTGGGTATGTTCTGGATAAAAGGAATAATGTCATATTGCAGCAATTGTAAATATTTTTGTGAATTTAACACGCCGTTTATAAAAAATGGACCAATTATATTGTCCCCTAACATTCCAATCCAAACATTCAATTTCTGTGGGTATTGTGTATGAGCTGTATACGATTTATGTTTATTGTCTTTTGACCAATACCTTATTAACATAGGATTATATCGACCGTGTAAAATAAATGAAGATTCGTCAGTAAAGAGAATATTAGAAATAAAATTTTCATCCACACCACATTTCTCAATTATATCCAAACAGAACTGAACTCAGTTATAATGATCTCCAGGAAATATTTCATTTACTTTTTGTACATGATAGGAACGGTATTTATTCTTCTTTAATACTTTTCTAACAGTTTCACGGGAGACATCGACACTTTCACTAATTTGGCCTAACGTTTGGTATTCATTTTCTTCAACAGTAGCGCATATCATGATATCCCGATCCGTATTATCATGTGCGGGCTTTTTATGTAAAGAGGGAGGGACACATCCGTATTTTTCAAAATTTTCCTTAATTCGATGAATTGTATTTAAACGTGGAACAGGACGATTAATGAAGGTAGTTCTCCAAATATTTATAATTGATGAAAGTGTGTGGCCTCCATAAAACCACTTTATAATTTGCACTTTTTCATTAATTGTGTATTCCATTAGGATAAAGTTTGATGGTTCGCTAAAGTATTTCACATAACCACTGACATTCCTGTCATATAAAAAGTTGACAATACTAAAATGGATACATTTAATTTTACCTCCCACTACCTTCCCCTAACAATAGGCTTTCGTAGTTCAAGTTGTTTTACTGTATAATTTTCACGGATGAAGCAACATTTTGTTTAAATGGTCATGTTAACAGACACAACTGTAGTTACTGGAATGATACAAATCCGCATTGGATGGATCAGGTGCATACACAGTATCCCCAAAAATTAAATGTTTCGATGAAATTTAGTAGCAACAATATCGTGGGAGCTTTTTTGCATTAATGACAACTTGACAGTAGATGAACTATTGGAAGATAATAACATCCCTCGACTTAAAATCAAAACCAGGAAATATGGTTCCAGCAAGATGCACCAGTACACTATGCCATTAAAATTTTCTTAACGCTTTTTTCCCAAACCGATGGATTGGCCGACGAGGAACTATCAAATGACCGGTAAGATCACCAGACTTGGCACCACCTGTTTTTTTTTTGTGGAGGTATTTAAAAAGTGGGGTTTACGTTAATAGGCCTTGAAGATCTCAAATTACAAATTTGGCAAGAAATTGTCGATATACCTTTGATTTGGTGGGAAAACGCAATTCGAGGCTTCATTCGACGCATCCATTACGACCAGGAAGTGGTGGACACTTTGAACACTTTTTGTAAATAGTTTTTTATTTAATAAATGTCTTTTTATTGTTATTATCCTAAAAGAGACCGAAACAGTTTTTATCCGTTTTCTTTTAACTGTTTTGGAAAATAGATATACTGCAGGGTGATTTATGAGTTCTCCGACAAATTTTGCCATATGAAAGCGCATGTAATTTTAACAAAAAATTATTTAAGGAAATAAAAGACATCAAAAGTTTGATTGTAATTAATTTAATTTTTCAAAATCACTTAAATATTTTCATAAATTGCTCAGAACTCGAAATTATGTGAATACATAATTATAATAAATGCTCAAATTGTCCTCCTCCCACTTCAATGCATGCTTCACAACGACGAACTAAAGAGTTTTTCACTCGAACGAAAAGGTCTGGTTAATTTCTAATTTGAGTAGCAGAATTTTGTATTCTCTGCAACAACTGTGGTCGTGTATTAATTTCCTCTTGATAAACAATTTGTTTTATGCGCTTCCAAAAATAGAAATCTAAAGGATTTAAGCCGGGTGGTCGCGGTGGCCATGCAATTGGACCATTGTTACCAATCCACCTGCTACTAAAGTGCCGATTTAACCACTCAACGACTACCCATTCGCGATGAGGTGGAGCACCGTCGTGTTAGTACCACATAGTTGCAATAACGTTAAGAGGTGTATCTTCAAGAAACTCGAAGATGTTTAAAAAAATTCTGTAAGTATCTGCGTTCAAACGTTCTTCCAGCACATGCACAGGCAATAAGTTATCGTTGAAAATTCTACTCCAAACGTTGATTTTGAATCACTGTTGGAAATTACGTTGTCTAATCACATGTTGATTTTGTAATGCCCAGATATGATCGTTATGGTAATTGTTAATTCCGCCTCGTGTAAAGAATGCTTAATCGGACCACAGAAAATTTGAGATGAAGTCATTACTTTGGACATGTTGCTGCAAAAACCAATTACAAAATGCTAGCTGTCACTGAGCATCTCCAATTTGTAAGGCTTAAACATTTTGTCGATGGTAAGGATGGTAAGGAGGTAAAATTTCGACTTACTATTACGATCGAAAACTAAGGGACAAGTCTTAACACATAAATTCTTCATATTTTTACGTTGTAAGTCTGATTTCATCTACTAAACGAATGTCATGACACATAATGCCACAGAAATGATAGTCAAGCGTTATTTAATATTGAGCTTTTATTTTTAATTAAATAAATTGGAAAATATTAATACATATAATTTTTTATTTATTAATTTATTAACAAATATTTTATTACATATCCTAACTGTTTTCTGAATGACAACGATATCCGTCGCACTTAATCGACATCTAAATTTTCCCAGTGGTTTTCCACCGTTTCCCACAACTTCACTATTTGCTGGTCTAAAATTACTTTGGTATATTTGCTTAACTAACAATCCCCAAACATTCTCAATGGGATTAAGATCGGGACTACGCGCAGGCCATGGTAATACATTAATATTATGCTCCTCCAGCTCCTCCCAATTCTTGAAGTGTGAACAGAACAATTGTCCTGTTGTAATGTAAAGTTATTTCCATGAATTTGTGTTACGGAAGGAAGCATAATATTTTCTAATATATTAATATACATGATGAAGTTGAAACGATTCTCTACTCTCCAGCATATACCTTGGCCTGGCCTTGTGCGCTAATCCATCCCCAAACATTCAACGAAAAAGGGCCGCTAGAGCAATTACGATATAAATATTGATCATCATACCCACAATTTTCAGGCCTATATACACGCTTATGGTACTGAAAAATTTTTTCGTCAGTGAAAATGACATTATCCCAGAAATCTTGTTGCATGTTGAGATATTGATTAGAAAATATCATTCGTCGCCATATATGTTCTTCTGTTAATTCTAATTTATAAGCCGCTGCATAATTGTTTAAGCCATAGTCTCTAATACGACGCCGTGCGACGAAAGCAGATAATGGAAAATTTGCCATCTGAACAGCTTTACTGGCGGTATAAAAAGGATTTTCTAGTAAATACTGAACCAAATTGTGGTCCTATTCATTTGTAGAAGCCTTATGACGACTTGAATCACGTTTTCTAATGAGCAAGTTATTATTTTGCCATTTACGGTAAATATTGTAAATGCTGAATGCTAACATTTAAATCAGCGGCCACCATCCGCAAAGACCAACCATTATCCAATAAAGCAACTGCTCTTGATTTGCGTTCAACACTCAAATGCGTTCTCATACTGAAAATTATTCGTTAAACGACAAATACAAACTGACATTGGTGACATTTCATAAATTGGCAAATCACCATTTTGTCACGAAGTAGACTTTACAATGTACAAAAATAAGTGTCCCTTATCGCAACCGTACTTTCAGATTGTATGCTATTCTCCGAGTACTAATTGAAGGATTGTCAATCACAGCATCAATAACAGCTTCTTCCTGTTCTACATTAACTACATGTGGTCTAATAGCTTTTGCTGGAGTAGGATTACCTGTTTCTCGTAATCTTCGGAAATATTGTCCGAAAACTGAGTGATGCGGTAGATGACGAAGTGGAAATATTTCTTGATATTTTTGCACCGATTCGCGTGCATTTCCATTACAATAACCATAGACAAATATGATATCGGCATACTCTTCAGTGCTATAACTGACATTAGACTGATACAGACTGACATGCGTATTTAAGCTTTGTTTTGTTATTAATAAATCATAACAATAGCCATGAATGAACATTTAAATAATTACAATCAAAGCTTTAATGTCTATTATTTTGTTAAATAATTAAAATCGGACATATGTCCAAATAATATTTTTTGTTAAAAATTCATGCGCTTTCATATGGGAAAATGTATCAGTCATGTCATAAATCATCCTGTATATTTACATCGCTAACTTTGGAAAAAAGATCTTCCCAACGATTCAAGCACTGTTGCCGTTTAAAAAAAATCAAGTTAGCCTTGGATTTCAAATATGCGACAAGAAAAAAAAATGAAAATAAAGCGAAAAAGATAAAAATCTTTTCTTATGTGCGTGTACAAAATTTCATTATATCTCGAACCGTTCTTAAGATACTTGACCGTTTCCATACATAATGTGGAGCCTGTATATTAATCAAATTAGGGTCTTTAGAAGGAGTCAGAATGCGAAAACGACCATTCAAACAGATAAAACAATATGGATTGTGCTTACATTGAGATATTCTATCTTACTTAGAAAGTTTCATCTAAATCTATATTCCTCGGTTGTCTATTTCCAACAGTGGCGGCTCTTTAATTGAGAGTAAGTGAGCAATTGCACCCAGGAATTATGAAACAAAACAAACCAAGCGGCGACTAACTGTGAAAGTTATTATTTATTATGTATATTATGTATTCATAGTTATTGACGAGGAACGTGGCACGCTAACAACGTACATACACCGATCGTCGTCACAGATATAATGAGCAAAGCCCAACTGTTGCTCTGTTTAACATTACATTGAAGGTGGGGAGAACTGTATTTTGCCTTACTTCAATGTCGTATAATACATAGCGTTGGAGCAAGTGGTCCAGTCTGCTCACGGCCGTTGTAAAATGAATACCGTCTCTGCTTTAGAGAACGCGTTTTCGCGGTTAACGTATGATGAAAAAATCGCAGTAAAAAATCTTAAACGGCCGATGCCTCAATTATCTGTAGAAAATAAACAATCTGTTAAAGGTAAAGACGTTATAAGAAAATTCAAAATGAATATTTATCAGAAAAATGACTGGATTTGTGGGTGTGAAATTAAAAATACTTTGTTTTGTTTTCCGTGTCTTTTGTTTGGTGGTGAACCGTCTTGGTCAAAGAACGGAATAAGAGACTTAATTCATCTTAGTGCTAAAATTATTAAACATGAAAATTCCGAAGGGCATTTGAAAAATATATTTAGTCTAAGAATGTTAGGAAAAAATAACAGTCAGAATGTTTTAGATTCAACATATAGAAAAGCAATTCAACAACACAATGAAAAGATAACAAAAAATAGGCATGTGTTAAATTTAATAATAAATTGCATTATGATGAACATCAAACGGCGAATAACAAGAGGATTTTTCGGGAATTGATAAATTTTACGGCAGAATTGGATAAATCGCTCAGAGATCACATCGAAGCAACACCGGTTTTTAAGGGATTATCAAAAACGATACAGAATGAGCTGCTTGATGCAATGTTGAACGTGTATCATGTGTATCTTCATATCTGTGATAGCTGATGAAACCACAGATGTGTCCAATCAGTTTCAGTTGGTGGTTGCTTTAAGATATATTGTGAATGCGAGACCGGCCGAAAGATTTTGGAAATTTCTTCTGCCTAATGGACATGATGCTAATTGTTTATCTGTCTCCATCCTTAACGAAATTAGTTGGCTTGTGGATGACCCAGAAAAACTGATTGCACAGAGCTATGATGGGGCAGCAGTCATGAGTGGTGAAGACATATCCAAGACCAGTATCCAAGGGCTAATTTTGTACATTGTTATGCACATCAGATAAAAATAATTATGTCACATGCTACATCGAGCAGTAGTAATTGCAGAATTTTTTTTTGCCAATCTGACGGGATTATGTACATTTTTCTCCACTTCACCACAACGAGCTGCAAGATTGGAAGAATTCCTTCAGAGAAAAAGCTTACCTCGTTCTTCAAAAATAAGATGGAACTTCAATTCTAGGACAGTGAATACAATATATGAGCACCGAGAAGAAATAATTGAAGCTCTAGAACAAATCGAGGGAGAAGCTAGTTTACAAACTACCATTCATCAAGCTAGTGCCAATTTGCGAATTTTAGAGGAGGAAAATTTTATCTATTGGTTAACTTTCTTTCATAAAATTATGCCACATATGGACATATTGTTTAATCAATTACAAAATGTCAATACAGATGCATTAAAAATCAAGAATAATTTAGATAATTTTGAACGCGCTATTGGAAAAATTCGAACCGAAATCGCTGACACAGATAATCAGTTGGTTAAACAAAATGACCCAGAACTGACTCCTCGACCATCAAAGCGGCGAAGAGTAACTGATGGTAGCCAAAGAAGGAGGGAAACTATTGAAGTGTGCGATATTATTTTGCTAGAAATAAAAACTAGATTTCGGTATACAGGGCACTTAATATTAGCAAACTTAATTTCTTTTAAACAGTTCTCTTTTCAAAAAAAATTTCCGGAAGATTGCCTTAAAGAAGCAGTAAAATTTTATCCATGCCTCAATGAAAGCAGACTACGAACTGAATTAAGCGTTCTATATTCTAGAGAGGAATTTAGGCAAAATATAGAAGTCGGTGCTGTAGGTCTGCTAGGTCTTCTGCTGGATGGACTAAGCGACACCTTTAATAAAGTTGTTACGCTTTTAAAAATTGTCATACAATCCCAGTGACAACGTCCGAAGCGGAACGCCAGTTTTCACGGCTGACGAGAATAAAAACTTTCCTGAGAAATACAATGAAAGAAGAGAGATTAAATGCCCTTACTATGTTATCTTGTGAAAAAGAATGTATAAATGATTTCCCAAACTTTAATGAAAAAGTGATAGAACTGTTCTGCAAGTCAAAGATACGTAAAATGGACTTCGTTTATCTTCCACAATTAATTAAATACAAATCGGAGATTCGATGAGTATATTTATATCGGAATCAGACTTCCGGTTTAGCCGGAACGATCTTAACTTTTTATTTGAGGTCGAAACATTTTAATCGTATAAGCAATCAGTTAGGATGAAATCACTGAAACTTCAACACGGAAATAGATAAACTACAAGTAGCCAAGTGTATGATATTACTTATTTAGTTCGATTCGCCATATTTCTCGAAATTTAAAATTTTCTTCTTTGAATGCACAGCCTTCGTTATTGATGATTTGAGACTTATAGAAGACGTAATATTAAATTTATTCGTTCTGAATGTAGAGTAAATTTGTCATCGTATTTTCTTTTAAAATTTTCATTCGCAATCAAGAAACTAAATCAATTACCTTCCTTTATTTTTAACATTATTTTGTATTTTTGCTACTATAAACACGGAGAGGCGACATGAAAATCAATGCCTACGTCAAACATAAAAATCGCAAATGGATTTACTTTTAGGAGGTTGTAATACTGCGGACAAAGAGTAAGTACATATATACATAAAACATCCTTACCATTGCCGCTCTCTGGTTGGTAAACACGATATCAATGTGGAAAATGCAGAGAAAGAACGACAAAAAGCAAATATTATCTCGTATATACATATATATAAAGTGCGGCTGTGGTTGAATAAGAACCCCTTACCTGATCCTGTGACACCGAACTGTCTCCCGTCGCGTTTCGTTCTTGGTTCGTCGCCGACTTTTCGGTCTTGCAGGCCGTGTGATAATCACTTTTCGCCTTATCTACCTTCTGCAGGAGTTTCACCCAGGGTTTTTGAGCTTTCTTGAATGAATCCTCCATGTCTTTTCTCTCCTTAATATGCATCATGCTCTGAAAGATAAACATTGGATAAACAATGTGTTGTAAATATTATTTATTGTGTCGGTTTATAGAATTTGTTTAAAGCATACATTTAGAGCGCAATGGCTTAAGAATATGCAAATTTTATTTGCTTTTAAAATTAACTTCATTAAATATCAATAACAAAATAGTTTAGATTCTATTTTACGGGAATAGTGGAGATCAAGTGTGCATTCGATGTTCCTAAAAGTAATTATTGGAACGTTTAGAGGACCCTTGTGGAATCAATTTATCCTAATAATTTTTTTGGCGCAAAACCACCGTTAATCTCCAAAAAAATTAAATACGTTCAAAATGGCCACTAACCTTCTACGTTATGTTTTCGTCTAAATACACATAAAACATATTTTTTGGCCATTGTATGGTAGTCTTGATTTATGCTAATACCATTTACGTTTATATTTTTTTTAATATTCACTTTAATTAATCGTTAATTTTGCAAATAAACGCAATTGAAAATTTGACTGTCAAAAAAACGATTTGTCAACAATAATTTGCTACAGATCTGTCAACTTTAGTGGAAGAAAAAGTTACTGTTCGTATATATTAGAAGGTTATTTTCCATAACGTAATTTTTCAACAGAAACTTATGTAGTTTGCAATTAATAAGTGTAAATTTATTGCTTTTTTATATATTAACGGTGCCTTTGAGTCTAAAACTTTATTAAGATAAATTGATTCTCCATGGGTCCTCTAAACGTCCCAATAATTACTTTTGCTAACATCGGATGCAGACTTGATCTCCACTATACCCTTTGGAATGTAATAATACTTGTGTAAATCGTTCACGCTTTGAAGCAACTGATCTATATTCGGTGATTTTAGCTTTTAAAAGCTAGGTTCAAGAACACCAAATTATACCTAAACATCAGTTTGGATTTCGAAAGCATGCAACTATCGAACAAATACAACGCATCACAAATAAAATAATGCAAGACCTGGAAGATAAAAAGTACAGCAAATTTTCAAATTACTTTATGTCAAAGAAAAAAGAGACGTATGAAAGGTATAAATTATTTATAATAAGACAAAATAGTGAAAAAATAGAAAAGTATATCACAGAATTAAAAAATCCAGCCAAACAATGCGATTTTAGAAATACAAAACTAACGGATGACCTATAAAAACTATGATGATAATAGGTATCGAAGATGAAGGTGTGAGAAAAAAAAACTGTTAGAAAAAGAAGACATGTCACTAGACAAAGGTATAGATAAGAGACCGGACGCATCGGGCCGAAATTACGATAAACCATATAAATAGTCTATAACATCGGTAAGTACAACACGAAGTTATTGAATAGCACTATTCATTCAGTTAACCGCGCATCTATTTTTTGTCGTTGAATTGCGACGCAATATCTTCAATTTTACAGTAAAATTCCTTTCTTCATAGGCGTAGATAGCGTGAAGGGTTTTTAAAAATTATTTTATTTATTAGTTTATATTTCGTAAGATAAATAAAGAACGGTGGGTTAGTTTCTCTTTTTCATTGTTTTAACTGTTAATTACATAGTGAATTTCGTTAAGTTTCAATAACTTACGCATACATTTTTAATTTTTATAT
Organism: Melolontha melolontha; assembly: GCA_935421215.2. NCBI lineage: Eukaryota > Metazoa > Arthropoda > Insecta > Coleoptera > Scarabaeidae > Melolontha > Melolontha melolontha. Next base: position 38,064,084 of record OW285238.1, read on the forward strand.
TTAGATCTAGAACATTGTTTAAGTTACTTTCTCAGATATGATAGGGAACAACGTCGAGAATGGCATCGTAAACCAATGGCGAGTTGGATTAAGGGTCAGACAGATTGTATGTCCATTGCCAGTGATTCCGAAATTTATTCTAAAGTCTGTGAAATATCGTTCAAAAATTACAAAAAATCGTTCTTAAAACGTCACTTAGTATCGCAAACACATTCACAGATATTAGACCCGTTAGAATCTGACAATTTTAAGAAATATAAATTTAAAAGTCCCACCTTCAAAACATTTCTCCAAATATATTCTGGTCAGAATGTTCCTGGCGAATCCACCTTACGAAAATATTATGTTTCTAAGTGCTACACGAAAGCAGTAGAACGCATTAGAAGCCATCTATCAAATCAGTACCTATGGATAAGTGTCGACGAAACTGTCGATATATTAGGAAGCTGTGTGCTAAATGTTGTAGCTGGTGTACTACATCTAACTATTCCATATAACGCATATGTAATAGCTACAAAAGTTATAAATACAGTTGATGCGCAAACAGTAGCTAAAACCATTTACGAGAATATGCACCAAATGCTTCATTCGGGCGACAGGTACAAAGAAAAAATACTTTTGTCAGTGACAGTGCTGCATATATGTTAAAAACTATCAGACTATTAAAGAAAACATATCCTAATATGCTGCATATTACTTGTGTAGCACATGCTCTCCACAGAATCTGTGAATATATTAGAGACACCTTTCCGGAAGTTGATGGACTTGTATCCGCTTTTAAAAAAGTTTTCAGAAAAGCACCATTGAGAGTAGCTCTTTACAGGAAAAAACTTCCATCTTTGTCACTTCCTCCCTCTCCAGTAATAACTAGACAAAATTTTATTACATGTTTAAATGAAGATGCTCGAAATATTGTACTTTCTTCAGGTTCACCTTGCAAATTTGCCAAAACTAATCACTTATTTTGAAAATCAAAATCTCAAATTAAATGATGGATTAACCACATTAGATGTGGCTATTAATAATTTGAATAATATTCCAAGTGACTTCGGATGTGGCTTTCAGCAAAAGTCAGACCCAGTTTGTAATAGAAATCCAAATTTAATAACATTGCGGCAATTGTGTATGGGAACAATGTCTCAAAATCTAACTGCTCAATACGCTGAAATAAAATAATATTTCCAGTATGCACCTGCAACCAGTTGCAATGTAGAATGAACGTCTTCTATCTGCAAGGATGTATTCCAATCAAAGTGAACAAATTTTGCAGAAGAGAACCTTGAGAAAGTATTGCTAGTTAATATTAATACCTCTTTTACTCAACTTGAACTACAAAATGGACAGATAAAAATGTATTTCGTATTTTATACACACCACCCGTTTGTTTTCCAATTATATAAATAAAATTAAAAACTTCAAAAATACAAATTTTCAATAGTACGCCCGTGGACGATGAGTCATGGGCCTCTCGTGTCCAGTCCCTGGTTATAGAATATGCGTGATTACTGAAAATTCGAGAAAAAATCTAGAATACATGAGAGAAAAAGAAACATAAAATCAAACAAAGGAAAAAATTGACATTAGTTATCAAACTTAACCGGGAAACATCGGTAGAACAAGGATAGAAGCGGAGAAGAGCAACGTGTGGAACGAAGAAGAAATTAGACACAGAACAACAGATAAAAAATTGTGAAAGTTGTTTAATAATCACAAAATAAATCAATGTCCAGCTTACGGGAAAACATGTTCCAACTGCTTATTAAAAAATCATTATGCTAAAAGTGCAGAACTCATAGAATTATAATAAAATTACAGATAATCTAAATGGAAATAATGTATAAATAGATATAATTGAATCAACTACTGTCAAATAACTTTAGAAATAAATAATAAAACCAAAATTAAATTCAAAGAAGATACAGGCGCTAGCGTAAATATAGTAACGATAAATTAATTCAAATTAGCTAGTTTCGATACAAATAAAATAAAAAGAAACACAGAAGTACTTACTACATATACATGGGATAAAATTCATATACAAGGTATACAATTTAAATTTAAAATTAAATAATATCTGTTTAAATAATGTAGAATGTAGAAGGAAGAAACGACTCAATGTTAGGGTATAGTACTAGTATTGAATTAGGTGTAATTAAATTATATAGTAATGTTAGTGTAAATTCAATTAAAACTTCCTAAAGATTATGAAAAAATACAAAACTAACGGATGATCTAATAAAAACAGACTAAACTTCTGGATAAATGGTCGCGACTCTCAACTATTACTTAAGAATGAAGGACTAATATACAAATTTATTCACAAGCCCATTTAGGCTTACGAAATTCAATTTTGGGGATTAGCATCTGCTTCGAACATCATCATCCCAGGACTTCAATCTAAGACCTTGAGGACGATAGTTGATGCCTCATGATTTGTATCTACTAGTGTAATTGCATGCGATCTAGATACAATTAGTCAAAAACTAAATTATGAAGTTTGGTGAAAGTTACATCCAGACACGAGACTTGAAACTCATCCAAACAGGCTGGCCGAAAATTTAGTATCATAACCTATTATGAGACGTATGATCTGATCAGGTTTTACTGGTTTTCAATTCCTTCAATTCAATTCATTTCAATGCTGAGTTAAAGAAAAAACGACTGGTTAGATTTAGATATTTAAGACGTGTGATAAACCTCCAAATTACGCTTTTTACTCTGAACCGTACACAGCAAGGTTAAACTCTAGACTTAGAATATGTACTAAATTGCAAAAATTTGGAGATGCGCAATTTACTTTGCAAGATTACTATTATACTATATACAAGGTCCATTTTTGGAAATATTGGTTACACAAATACGTTCTTTCTGTTGTATCCCAAAAGATTGAATACATGTTCTTACTTCGTATTTTTTTGCAAAGTTAAGGTGAATTTTAAAAACATATTTACATCCTTTAAATAACATCGGTTTTGTGAACACAAAATACAAAAATTAAATAACCTTAATTTTCACAAACGACATTTATTAATCCAGACGATCATTTCGTATGCATAATAAATAATAACTGGCTAAATTAGTTTGTGATTTAAGTAGACAAAATGTCATCGATCAATATTCTGCTTTGCTTGCGCGAAAGGAAGTTAGCAGATAACAAAGCCGCAACAAACACAAGAGACTAATCAGTTTGATAATACATCAATAGTGAACGGAGATGTAGAGATAAGAAGGTAGTACGTTCACGATGGAAATGGAAAAATAATGAGAGTAATAAAACAGTATCTCACGTATAGCGTAAGTATTTATTTATGCTTAATTATAGGCCTAACAACCAAGTGGTGGAGGTGCCGGTCGTGGCACCTCTAGTACTCTATGGAATTTTATGGCATTTAGGAGAAAGAAAATTAGTCCGACTGGAAGAAGTGGCCTATACATACTTTAAAACTGTATTTCATTTAATTCTCTGTTTTGTTTACTGTATTTTAAAATTCGTTTTAAGTATATTTACTTATCTTAGTTATGTTAAAGTTAGTGCTCGGCCTATGTTTACTATACCATAGGTATCATTTTGAAGAGAAGTTTTGTATGTTTTATAGGTTAGGTTATAATATTCCTTAGTCTAATGGATGCTGCTGTTCGGAACGTGATTCCTAATATTAACAATTCGTTGGTAATAATTAGAAACCGGACACGAGAGGTTGATGACTCATCACCCACGAGCGTACTATTGAACATTTGTATTTTTAAAGTTTTTAATTTTATTTATATAATTATACTTACAATAATAAAACGGGTATATAAACGGCTACAAAATACAAAAAACATTTTTATTTGTTCATTTTGTAGTTCAAGTTGAGTAAACGAGTATTAATATTTACTAGCAATACTCTCTCAAGGTACTCTTCTGTAAAATTTGGTCTCTTTGAATGAAATAGATCAATGTAAATAGAAAACGTTCTTTTTACATCGCAACTGGTTATAGGTGCATACTGGAAATATTCTTTTATTTCAGCGTATTTAGCAGTTAGATTTTGACGAATTGTCCCCATACACAATTGCCGCAATGTTATTAAATCTGGATTTCTATTAAAAACTGCGTCTAACTTTTGCCGAAGGCCACATCCGAAGTCACTTGGAATATTTTTCAAATTATTAATAGCCGCATCTAGTGTGGTTAATCTATCTTTTAATTTGTGATTTTGATTATCAAAATAAGCAATTAATTTTGTTAAATTTCCAAAGTGTTCCTGAAGAAAATACAACTAATTTTTTAAATGTGGAATTTGTGTCAGTTGCTTGCACTCAGAAATACTCCGAGCATCGTCATTTAAACATGCAACGAAATTTTGTAAACTATCGAAATTCTCTGCATAAAAACTAGTAGCTTCCAACCATGTCCCCCATCTAGTTAATACTGGAGAGGGAGGCAGTGATAAAGGTGGCAGTTTCTCCCTGTAAAGAGCTACTCCAATGGTGCTTTCCTGAAAACTTTTTTAAAAGCGGATACAAGTCTATCAACTTCCGGAAAGGTGTCTCTGATCACAGATTCTGTAGAGAGCATGTGCTACACAAGTAATATGCAGCATATTAGGATATGTTTCCTTTAATAGTCTGCCTTTTTTAACATATATGCAGCACTGTCACTTACAAATAAAAGTACTTTTTCTTTGTACCTGTCGTCCGAATGAAGTATTTTTTTATTATTCTCGTTAATGGTTTTAGCAACAGTTTCCGCATCAACTGTATTTATAACTTTTGCGTTATATGGAATAGTTGGATGTAGTACACCAGCTACAACATTTACCACCACACAGCGTCCTAATATATCGACAGTTTCATCGGCACTTATCCATAGGTACTGATTTGAAAGATGGCTTCTAATGCATTCTGCTGCTTTCGTGGAACACTTAGAAACACAATATTTGCGAAGGAGCATTCACCAGGAACATTTCGACCAGTAAATTTTTGGAGAAATATTTTTAAAGTGGGATTGTTAAGTTTATTTAATGGAATATTAGCCGCCATAAAAGTTTCATAGAGTTCTTCGTTAAAATTGTCAGATTCCAACGGTTTCAATTTCTGTGCATGTGTTTGCGATGCTAAGTGATGTTGTACGTGCGATTTCATGGAATTTTTTAACGATATTTTACAGATTTTGTAATAAATTTCGGAATCACTCACTATGGACATACAATCAATATGACCGTCAATCCAACTCGCCGTTGTTTTACGATGCGGTTCTCGACGTTCTTCCATATCATATCTGAAAAAGTAACTTAAACAATGCTCTAGATCTAAATACATGAAAACTGCAAATGTATGGGTAAGTTATTGAAACTGAGGGAAATTCAATCAAACGATATTAAACAGGATCTATCACAAAAATTAAGATATAATTAACAGTTAAAACTATGAAAACAAAAAACTAACTCACAACATTTTATTTATCTTACGAAATATAAACTAATAAATAAAATAAATTATAAAAACCCCGCTTCTATCTACGCTCATGAAAACAGAAATTTAACTGTAAATATCCAACAAAAAGCGTCGCAATTGTTGATGAAAACAGATGTGCGCGCTAGCCAAATCAATAGTGGATTCAATAACTGCATGATGTACTTACAGATGTTGTAGACTATTTATATCGTCCGTCGCAATGACGACGTCATTTCAATCCGATGTGTCCGGTCTCTAGTAATAATAATAATAATTCATGCCTTAGCATCGCCCAACAGCTTAATGCTAATTACACCACGATAACCTTCACACCTTTTGGGACAGCGGAGTCACGGATCCGATCCCGGAAATCTCGGCATGATAAACCAGCGCGTTACCACTAGGCTATCGGCCGGTCATTAGATAAGTCGGACGTGGTAATGCAACTTCGTGACGACTGACTACTTATCATTACATATATCATAAATAATGTACAAGACATTCATTGTTGATAGGGAAGGGTAGGGTCACGGAAAATTCGATTATACATGTTTTATAAAAAAGGATCTCCTCGGGCCAATATTCCCGATAGTCAACGGTTTTGCTAGTGCGAAAGGAAATTAGGCAGACAAAAAACACACGGTCGAGATTTTAATCAGTTTCACGGTAGAGGGATATTGAACGATGATGTAGAGATAAGTAGGTAGTACGTTAACGATAGGGTTAAGGAGTAAGTTGTACGTGTAAAAGATTTAAATGAAAAAGAAGAAGTGTAAGAGAAATAAAGAAGTTATTAAGACCTAAGTATATTAGTGTTCAAGTGGTACGCGACATTATTTTAAATTATTTCACCGAAAAACTTTTGAATTTACAAGTGCTCAACTACAATTACAAGTTTGATTTGGATAAATTATTAGATATGTTTAATTATGAGGAACTTCAAAATGTAATGTTATGGCAAGGCTCAAGTCGTAATATGCATACAAAGTTACAACGTTATGGACCTCTAAATTCTGTTACGGGAAACTATTATAACAATGTTAACTCCCATGGCCATCGAAGAGAAGAGTATTTGGCAATATTTATTTATTTCACCATTACAATGTTTCCTTAAAAAAATATTTATGAATCAAATATAGATAGTAACTCTTCCTTATTGTGATCTATGTATTTATTTAGTGTATAACTTAATATTTAAAATTATTTCTAATTGATTGAAGCAAATCATTTTCTTGTGAGGTCACCTTGTTTAGCGCAACATTGACATTCCGGATTTGACTTAACTCGTGAGACTGTGAATTCATTTCTTTTTGCTGTTTAACTTCGGAATGCGCTATTTATATCTTGTTTAAATTATCTTTGTGATATTTAGTAGTAGTTGAACATATTGAATTCCTAATATATTAACGCGAGTATGTGTACTTTCATTTGATATTCCATATTCCTAATCCTTTATTCACTTAAGAACGATGTTTAATAACATTCGTCGGCACAATTTAAAAATGCAATTTATTTAAAGCATCATTATGTGTATAAACGTATTATGATGCCATTAAACTAATAAAGAATATTTATAAATGCTGAAATATGTTGGAAAATACACTGCTCCATTTTATTAAAAATGTTAATACTTTTTCGAAATGTTCCATTTTTCATTGCTTTTCACTGTGTATTAATTTATAGAGGCTAATTGATTAAAACATGTACAAAGTTTATTTTTTAAAGGTTGTTAATTATCAAAGAATCGAATATACTTCTCTATATCGGCATATACAATTTTATACAAAAGTTTTAGAAAGGATTCTTTAGTGGTGTGTAAATTTCTTAGAGCAGTATATATGGAAAATTTTATTAGAATATTTTTACATCAGTTTTCACAATATTAAATTATTTTACGTTTTCTAATCGTAAATTCAAAATATGTGCGACATTCGTATTATTAGGTTTCAAAGTTTTCAATAATAAGAGAATTATATAATGTTCACCAGACTTTTTTTCCAAATTTAAAATCCTGACGTTTAATTGCTTGAATGAAAAAAATCTTTTAATATTTTGGAGCGATATGTGTTCTTTTCAGAGATATTTAATAATAACTTTTACTTCAAATTTAATCATTTTTAAATATGTATATATATATATATATATATATATATATATATATATATATATATATAAGGTGAACTTAATAAGTCGGCGATTAAAGGTCTGGTTCTTTACTTCAAAGTATGTATATATATTTAAAACAACCCTACATGTTTCGGCAATGATGCCTTTGTCAAGGGAATACAAAATATAAATGACAGAATATTCTGTCATTTATATTTTGTATTCCCTTGACAAAGGCATCATTGCCGAAACATGTAGGGTTGTTTTAAATATATATACTTTGAAGTAAAGAACCAGACCTTTAATCGCCGACTTATTAAGTTCACCTTATCATACCAAGGTCACGAAGATATTATATACATATATATATATATATATATATATATATATATACCGCATGTGTCAAATATCATTAGGCATAGGGAATACGTATGAGTACATACGATGTATATGTATATGGAAAGCCGATCCCATGCCGGCGAAGATCGCGACGGCTGGCAACGATTGTCTCCGATTGTTTCGCAAATACAAGTTAGCAGTAATCATTTGACCATCGACATAGGTACTTGTAATGCGTTCGAAAATATCATTTACGAATTGCAAGGGGTTTGCTTTTCTTATTTCTTTCAGTAGATGCAGGAAATTTTTAAGCTGCGGTGCGTCGCATAAACAAAAGCGTAATTCTAATAAAATTAAAGAATAATCCTAATAAAATAAATAAAAAAGGATTCTAAAAATTATAATAAATTATACAAGAGGTTCAAAAATTCCTCCTTGCACAGCAAGACATTGTCCTAGGCGGTTGTAGAAATTAGCTCTTACATTTGCTAACATGTCGGCAGTTAATGAATTCGCAGCCTCAGTTATTTTTTCTCTTAAGGCAACTAGATTTTCTGCTCTACCAGCTTCATGAGTATAAACAATATTTTTTGGATATCCCCACAAAAAGAAATCATTTGGAGATAGATCAGGAGATCGCGGGGGCCATTTAATGTTTCCTGTTCCAGTAATAAGACGGTCAGAAAAAGTATTTCCTAGAAATTACTTTACCCTCACTGCATTATGTGCTGGACAGCCATCATGTTGAAAACAAACGATTTCCTGATTTATTCCAATGTTTTGAATGGCGGGAAGTATTTGATTTTTCAGTAATTCGAGATACTTGTCGGCATTTAATATACCATCAATAAAGTAGGGGCCTATAGAATGGTCACCTAAAATACCTGCCCAAACGTTTAGTTTTTGAGGACACTGAGTGCGATTTGCAAAATGCCGGTGTTGATTTTCCGAAGCTCAATATCGAAGAACAGATGGATTGTGCTTTCCGTGTAATGGAAAAGTTGATTCATCGGTGAAGAGAATATTTTTAACGAAATTTTCATCTCGATGTATTTTTTCCATAACGTCTTGACAAAACTCCATTCTCCGGAAATTGTCCTCGGGAAATATTTCTTGAGTTTTTGAATATTTGAAACATTTTAAACCATTACGTTTCCAAATACGTGAAATAGTTGGTTTGCATTTCGTACAGTTATTGAGACAGAAACAAGTTTCAAATTTATTTATAATATTATAAATTGTTTGTCTGCAAGGTACGGAACGTCTGCAAAAGTCAGCGCAAACAAATTCATGCACTCATTGCAGACTTAGCAGCATAAAACCATTTTACTAACTGAAGCTTTTCAGTGGGTGTATAAAGAGCCATTATACATTAATTTTATTGTACGCTTTGAAACTGTAACGGCCGCAGCTAGACTGAATGCAAAATTTCCAGTCAATCGGTATGGGAGACAATCGTCAGTCGTCGCGGTCTTCGCTGGCATTGGACTGGGTTTCTCATGTACGTATACATTGTATGTACTCATACGTTGATTCTCTATGCCTAATGATATTTAACACATACGGTATATATATATATATATATATATATATATATATATAAGTATGAAGTAGGGTATATACTAAAATATTTACGTGGAGTAATGTTTATAAATCACAAGTGCATTAAAAACACCTGGTTGAAATTTTCACGATTAATCAAGCAGAAGTATAAAATAAATTAGATAACATCAATAATATAAAATTAGAAAACATTACCTTTGTCAGTTCATAGGATGTGGTTAAGGAAATCCAGACAAGTTTGAAACGAAGAAAAGCACCAGAACTTGAATTAATCACTTGTAAATTTCTGGCAGAAGTAATCGTATTGTCGAAACCTGGGAAACTACTAAGCGATGTTAAGTCCTATTTCCCCTATTGTTTCAAAGCAGTTTGAAAAGCTGCTATTTAAGAGATTAAAACCTATAATAGCAAATAACAACATCCCAATTTTCAATTCGGCCTTAAATGAAAACACTCAACAATTGACCAAGTCCATCGGATGACGTATATAATTCTAATGTGCACTCGAAGGAAGAAATATATGCTCGACGATCCCTTTAATTCGTTGCAGGTATATAGTACATGAAGTCTAATTTCTTATTTTTTACATCTCCTACACCAGTACTCCCTAGGTACAGATGCTTCTTTAAAGGATAATCTTCATCTTCGGTAATAGTCATAATTTCTTTTTTATTGCCACTTATTAGGTTGGCTGATAATCTACCATCCGCCTCTCCTAGTAGTGCTTAGTATGGACCTGATCTGCCGTTAACCTCCCATTTCCTTTTATGTTCTCTTTCTAGTCATAACCAGATCTCTCTTCTAGCGGAATCCTTAGCGATTTCATATACAGGTTCTGGTTCGATGAAGTTCCGTTTTGAGCTTTACTTGGCCAGTTCATCGGTCATCTCTTTATGTCCTGACACCCGTATCAGTGACACAGTATTATCTTGTTCCAGTCTGTTGTCGACTTGTTTGAAGTGTTTAACCTGTTTGGATCTAATAATTGGGTTGATAATGGCCTTAATAATCGCCTGACTATCAGTAATAAGGTTGATTATTCTATTTGTACAGCTGGCTACCCTGCATACAACTTGCCTGGAAAATCGTCATGTACTTCCCTAGACTGAGTGATTTCTTCTTTCTAAGGCATATTCCACAAATTCATACTACTATGCCTTAATTGAATTGCGATCTAGTTGAGAACCAATCTGTTCCTTGGTCGGTGTTTAGCTTAACTGTAAACATAATCTCAGGTGCCAGTGTCGGCCCGCATCTATCCGGCAGTATCATTCTACATCTTAAATATATAGATACAAAAAAAATTAAATATATAACTATCACTAGTTTGTTATAAATTGAAATTCAAAATATACATATTCTAAGAGTGTATTAATTTTATTGTCCGTAACTGTAGTATAATTATTGTTATATTGCTTCATTAATTAATTAATGCACAAGTATTTATTGCGTAAATGACCATGCTTTTGTACTAGGTGGTCGTTTAAAAACAATAGATTCTCTGTACAAACAATCGAGCGAGTGGCCAAAGTGTATGAAAATGTATACCTATGTATGTATGTGCATGCTTCATTGAGGTCACGACGTAATCGGATTATCAATGGACAGGTAAGTTCGCGTCGACAGAGAACGCGTTCTGCGGTCTGGCATTCCTAAGTAAAACAAAAAAGCCATCGGACTCTCACTTTCACGTCAATAATCAGGAAAGCTGATGTGGTTAATTAATACTTCAAATTAATAGCTAACGCATTTAAAGTTATTAAACTTGTCGCTCTAAAATAATTTTGAATACGATTATTAGCATGTAGTACTTCTACTAATTGTGTTTCTGAAATTATATATAGGGCCATTCACTTCGGCATTTAGAGATTGAGTATATTGTAGTTCCAATAGAACTACATTATATTGTTTTTATATTTTTGATAAAGGATTATTATCAACCGGGAAATTTTATCTTTATCTTATATACCAACAGTAATAGAAAATGTTAAAAATCATATCTGTATATATATATATATATATATATATATATATATATATATACTATATATATATATATATCAACATACACAACGTATATATTAAGAAGCATTTATTGACTTTTTTGTTTCGATCTTCTCTTAGAGCTCGTCAGTGCACGTGGAGAAGTATATACTAATTGTCATACACTGTCGCTAAAGTATAAAACAATCTTGTCAAAAGAAAGAGTCTCGCGACATCTGACGGCTAAAAGAGGTACGTCAATAGCCCTTTGCCTACAAGTAGTGGACTACGCAGTAAACATGCACTTTCCTTCTAGTAGTAGCTTAGCTACTCAAGGAAAAGTATTGGCACATAAAGAGCAGAGTACGTAATGTACGGTATGCGCCAAAATATACAGTACTGGATTTCGTGCCGTTCTTATGTGCATGTCTGCTTATCGGCGTATTATTGTATCAACGTTATGTGTTCGTAGAAGTGCAAAGAACATTGCGCTGTGAGGTTAGAGTTAAAAGTGCGTCTCACGATGGAGGTAAAATTGTTTACTGTGGAGCGCTCGCACGGAAACGGCTATCGGGGTGGGCCGAGATTCAAGCTAGTGGCGGAACAATAAAATTAACAATTTGATAAAGTGGCACCAAGCAACGCAGTTATGCTATTGTTAAGAAATTTCGTGATACTGGCTGTGTATTGCGCCAACGGAAGGGAAGGTCTGGTAGGCCAGTAACTGTGAGAACAAACCAGAATCAATAAGTCAATAAGGTTTTTAAGTCACCTGAGCGAAGTCTTTGATGAACGTCCTCGAAATTGAATATCAGCAATACGTTGCTTCGGCGATGGTTTAAATACGTAGGTGGATTTCCGTATCGAATTTAGGTTGGACAACGTTAGACAAACCTAGATATACATGCCAGGGTTGTGTATTGTGGACGAATTGTGGCTATGGCGTACGAGGATCTAGATTTTTGCGTAATGTGTGGTTCTGTTACGAAAGTCACATTCACTTGGAGGGTTACATCAATAAGCAAACATAGTGAGCGCGTAACGATATGGTGTGCACTGTCACCACACGGTGTGCTTGGTCCGTATTACATTGAGAATAATCATGGTATACCTCTTACTGTTACCCAGGAACTTTAGAGGAACATGGTGCTCAGGCCATTTATTCGGGATATCAGAAGGTTTTATCGTAGCAAGAATCTCTGGATAGAAAGTGGTTTCAACAGGACAGAGAGACCAGCCACACTGCTCGTCACTCTATGGCAGTGGTGCAGGACACTTTTCAATGGCGGATCCTATCCTGCGGGACTGATTCCAACTACCCATCACATTCTCCTGATCTTACATACAGCGGGACAAACCCACCCAGAACTGTGAACGCATTACGTGAGAAGATCGTCTGGGTTTTCCGGAATCTGCAGCAACCTATGTTCTCAAATATGTTTGAAAATCTGCGTAACCGTTATGAATAGTGCCTACAACGCAACGGTGTACATTTTGAACATGCATACTACAGAAATAAAAATGTATAAGTAATAATTAATGTCTGTATTGCTCCAGTAGCTGTATATTTTGGCGCGTGCTGTAGAAATTGAGTATTCACATCTAAAATATCTTTTAATGTATTCCAATTCATAGAAAGGGTCGAATTATAAAGTACAGGATAGTCGGCTTTTCAAAAAAATTGACGGATCTGCTATTGTTAACCCTTTCAAGCTTAGTGGTCTCGATGTGGAACCACCTTTTCACAATTTTTTTTTCCCACCGGCGGCAGCCTATCTTAATACATGTGTTTGACTTTGAGTTGGTCGGCAATTTCTTTTATTTGTACTGTACTAGAGATGCAATGACTGCATCATTTCGAGTTTCTAAGAGGTGTAACTAGTATTAACAGTTTGTATAATAAATAATTTTCTTGTGTATACTTTGGATAAGTAATATTGTTATTTACCGAAAGTGCTGGTTTGTTCTACTATTTGCGTTCATACTGCTAGATGCAGCAAAACTTATTTCGCGCTTTTGATTTGGAGGTTCCAATCGGGACCACAAGACCAATAATGTACATTTTCCAGATTTTAAACATGTATAAACGAATTAACCTAACTGATTTATCTAGCGAAGATCTGTATTCGTTGATAAAGGAAATTCCTTCCGAAGTATCCGAAATTTCCGAAAGTGAAAATAAATATAATGAAATGGAAGTTGAATTATGTCCGGGTGACAATATCAATTTTTTATCTAATGATGAAGATGATAGGGCTGCAATAAACAATGTTGCCTCGGACAGTGAAGATGAATTGCCACTTACAGCTTTTTTTGCCGAAAAAGTAAAGTGGACCAATAATGCACAAAACGCTACAAATATTATTCCGTTTGAGGAAAGAGTTGGACCAAATCTTCCTGATGACCTAGAGTATCCTCTTTACTACTTTTTGCATTTATTCCTCGATACTTTATTGAATACCATAGCATTTCAACCCAACTCATACGCGGCGCAAAAGTACTGCAACAATGGGCATTGACCAACAACATTAGAAGAATTCAAGTGCTTTGTCGGCATCAATGTATTATGGGAATAAAAGAGTTGCCCAGTTGCAGACACTTTTGGTCATCCCGATTGGCAATAAGAGACCATTTTATATCATCTTGTATAACACGTACAAGAAAACTTTACAAGAAAATTTTACGCGTCTTTTATATGAATCAATGTCCCGAAGGCTAGGGAGAGTTCTCGATGACAAAATATAGAATTTTTATTTGGTTTTTTGTTTGTGTTTTCATCTAAGTAGTTAATTATTATTAATCATTAATAAAAAGAAATAGAAGAATTTTTTCAATTCATACAGATATTGCCATAAACTTTAAAAACTTTTTTTTATAGTTTATGGAAATTATATAAAAAAATATCGACATACTACCTAATTCAAGAAGAGAGTCAGTCACCTTAACAAAGAAAAACCTTTCTGTAAATAATTTCCCTTATTACATTTATGAACAGTCCGCTTTACAACACTTAAAAATTGGGAAATACTAGTTGTAAAGTGACAACCCCACTTTCCTATCAGATATATATCCTATCAGATATTACCTATCAAATAAAAATAATTGTTTCATTAAATTCCATGCGAAATAATGTTATTGTTTTGGTTAACCTGTAACTACCTAGTGGTTCTAAAGGGAACCACCATTTTTTTGGTTTATATAAAATCAAATAACTTTGGTTTCTCTTTTGTCATTTATAACCGATCTTCTATTAAAACAGAAGAAAAAAATCAATTTTCAAACAAATTAAAAGTTCGTCTTGAAAGGGTTAACTGGAAAATCCGGTAACGAAGTTTAAGTAGTAAAAGAACTAATTATAAAAGCTAGATGATAAACCATCCTCGTGTATTAAAGGCCTACGATTACGTGTTATATCACAATCTAAATTAGATATAACAAGATTAAGCAATCTATTATCCCAATTAACAATAGAATTATATTGATTAAAGTTACATATATTCATTAATGTATTAATAGAAGATCATGAATGCTCATGTCAATGAAATGAGAACGAAACTATTTATAGGAAAGAAAAAATCAAATATTTGCCGTAGATTAAATAACAAGAGGCGGTTACTGTAAATATTCATTAAGAATACTACGAGGGCGGATTGATATATAAGATCTCTATATATATATTAGGGTGGGGCGATTAGTATGGAAGGAAAAAAATCTTAATGGGCGCTTCGCGTTTCTGATTCTTGGGATTATACTGAGCAAAAAAGTCCACTAGACCATACGTCTACGGTGAAAATCGAGCTTCCAGATTTTGACTTGCAGTTTTTTCTCAGACTTTTGTCACGTTTTTTTTTGGATATTTTGGCCTATAACAGCCAAACCATTGAGATTTTCGATCCAATACTAAGACAAAAATTGTAGCCAAGACAATAGTTAAGAACTCTCTAGTACATCGCAAAAGCATTGGAACGCTCCTTCAGGCAGTTTTGGCCTTGTGAAAGTGCAAATTTTTCGTGAAAATATTGATAAATTACCATTTTCAGTTGTTCATAGCGCAAAATCATAAAAATGTTCTATTTCTTATTTTTTTCCACTTTTTTTATCCAAAAATATAATGTTTTTTTTTGTTTTGTTCAATATTTATTTTGAAAATTATGAGAAATTCATTTAAAGTACAAAGTAATTGTATTGGTAGAGACAAGGTATGAATCAAGAAGAAAGCAATTATTGTTTTAAACGATTTCACATCAAAAATTCCAATTCAGTGTATTTTTCATTCATAGATTGCCCTACAAATCTTTTCGAGATTCCATACGAGGCGCTTTCTTTCGGCCTTCAGATACAGATGCCATTATACCTTCACGGTTTTTGTCGTTTGAGCGCTTAGTAACACTAGCTAGTAGCTGGACATGACGCTCCGTACCTTGAATATGACAAGGTATTAGTGGGTCTGGAAATGGTGGATCTTCATCACCTACACATTCGAGATATTGTTGTAAATGCTCATACGGAATTTTCCTGGTAAATGGCGGTTCAAATAACAATGCTTTGTCCTCTAAATCGATCATGTGAACGTAATCCGTACAATCAAAATTGATGTTTGGTTTTACATATTCGCGAAGCTCAGTTAAATCGCATACGTTGTCGCGAATATACAATATTTTTTTGAGTGCCAATATACGAATTTCTTTACAATCATCGAATAACATGCTCAACAAAACATTTTCACTGTGTGCGAAATAGGAATTATTCTGTATTACGGGATTTACGATGTTACGTAAGTTGTCTGGTAAATATTGCGTCCACTGGATGAATTTTCCAAGCAGAGCACTACCGTATACAGCCGAATTGTAGTATTTGACGTTGAAATACATGGGAACATACACTTTCATGATGTACCTTGCCAAAATTTGTAAATTTTGTGATGGGTTTTCTATCGCAATATACACACGGAGCAATCTACTAGCTTTTGTTATCCATCTCGAATGTCCTACCGGTCCAGGTTTGATGTTTGCAAGATTAATTGAGCAACTACCATTTGAAACGGCTTGGGCAATTTGGTATAGATATTTAACGTCTGTAGAAAGTTGATTTTCAGCATCTGTACTCATTGGAGGAATGTGTTCAAGCGGAATAAGTTGAAAATTTTCGATAACCTGAAAAATGTTTAGATTCATGCACATCTGATGCGGTTGGTTGATATATTGGATCAGATGATGCACCTGAATGTAAAGATGGTAACACAATCGATATTTCTGTTTCGACTGGCAAATATTCAGGTATTGTAAGTCTGCGTTCGTTATGCTGATCCAACATGAATTCATGGAGTCTGTCAGGAATTTTGCCACAATTACATCGAGCTGTTTTGAGCTGGCATTTACATTTTCCGATGTAAAATATTTTCGTTGTGCTGTCAACAAATTCTCTGAATTTAGCATCATTTTTTGTTTGTCTCTTACAAGCTTCACGGTAATTTTTCAATAATCTGCCCAATTTCTTAATAATATTTTTTTTTCCAATAACCTCAATATTTAATTTGTTCCAAATTTGTATCAATTTGTCGCAAACGTGTGGGGTGAATGTGTCGTATGAAAACATTTTATTTGCGTTTTTGCAACGAGCGGCCATGAAAAAATAATGTTTCAAAATGTCGCTCGTAGTTGGAAGCGAAATATCGTCTAATTCAGCCTCTAAACCGAATGCCAATACGTTTTGCGAAGGCATATGTTCTAGATTTGATGATGACGCTGATGATTCTGGCTGCGTCTCCATCTCCACATTCTCTGTATTATCAGAATCCACTGGATTATCCATATTTTTTATATCTTAAATAAAAAAAATGTTTTTTATTAGCACTGCACAGTTTATACACGAAACAATTATTTCTAAAACTTACATTTGCGGCAGATATTTTAAAATGCGTATTTAATTTTATGTGTATTTGATGCTGTGATCGTTTACAATAAACTAACAAAAAAGCGTCAAATGAACGGAAAACAATAGAAGAATAAAAAATAAGAAATAAAATAAATAGAATAAAATAGAATAAAGTAATATGTTCAGAGAAATTGTAGCCCGAGACAATAGCTACAACTTTACTTTTGAAAATAAGTCAAAATTTCAAATAGTTTACGAAATATGAGTCCAAGAAAATTTGCAAATTTTCCAAAAAAATAAAGTCAGAGAAAAAACTGCAAGTCAAAATCTGGAAGCTCGATTTTCACCGTAGACGTATGGTCTAGTGGACTTTTTTGCTCAGTACAATCCCAAGAATCAGAAACGCGAAGCGCCCATTAAGATGTTCAAATCGCCCCACCTTAATATATATATATATATATATATATATATTATTATTTGATATGAACCACAAATCGGAATAACCTAACGTTGTAATAAACTATACATTATAGAATGTGCATTTTGAAATTGACATTTTGTAATACTTATCTATAAGAACAAACATACTATTAGTTTTAAAATATGTATTATTGATCTATATGGAGTATCAACACTAGTGAAAACAACTCAAAAGGTTTTATATACACAGAATAAAATCTAATATATTTGTCCATCCATTAGAAATAAATATATGTATTTGTTTATATACTGTAAACAATGCAGCTGTCAATTAAGTCCAGTGCCACAGGTTAGGTGTGTTTGAAATGGCGATAAAACACGTCAATCGGAAGATAATAAAGGATAGTTAATTAATCGATAAGAGAAGAAAAATATGACGTATAAATTTATAATATGGAAACGTGAATTATAAAGAAGAAATTGTAGCGTCGGACGTTAGAGAAGGACAGAATAAATGCAAAGAAAGCAGATAATATGCGGCTTTGAGAAAAAACACTTGGAAAATTGTATTTAAAATGTTAAAACATTGTTAGAAAGAAATATTAAGAAAACGTAACCAAATATAAGAACAAAAGTTTTTAAATATGGAATATCATTTAGCCGAGTGTTATAACTAGACTGCGGAATTGGCGCTATCCCGTATCGCGTGTGATTCATCGGTGCCGACAATGTACAATCGATCAACTTAATATGTATATATGAATGTTATAGCGCGATGGTATTGATAAAAGTTGTCTATTTGTATGTCTTTTAATGCAAACAGACGGAGTTGTGAAATATATTTCGCCAGAGTCGTAATAAAGGCATTGAAATGCAATGAAAATAAATAAAACACTGAAGTTAAATGAATTTAAATTAACTTGAATTGAAATTAATTCCAGATATATGTATATACAAAATGCATTTACTTTATTTAGTGAAAAATTCCCAATATTGAAAAAGCATAAACTTGAAATTAATTATATCACCTATAATTAAAGTGAATGCTTAGTCACACCGCAGTAAATATTTTTTATTCACATTAATTATTACAATATATTCTTCTAAACTTTGTTCTGTAAAGTGCGTTTCTTCATTAGACAGTATGTCTTTAAATATAGAAAAACTTCTCTCTCAATATCAGAGCTAGTGAGCGGCGCATATAAATAATAATCTTCAAATTGAATATATCTACCGATTTCCGTATTTTAAACATTACTACAAAAGCCTTTCAGGACATTAAAATCAGAACTACGAGCGAATATTGCATTTATTATTTAAGCGAAACCGACTCTGTCTGTGCGCTTGCATGACTCATTAGAGGATAGCGTCTCTTCCGCAGTTTAATTATAACTTACAAAATGTATTTGAAAAAGGATTGACGTCATAGGTCGTATATATAGAAAATTTCTCAAGAAAAGGACACTTACCGAAACATCGTCTTAAAGCGGTGGTCACAAATAAATATTTGTATTGTAAATTATATTGAATTTAAATTATATTAAATGAATAATAAAGACATACAAGACTTTGAAGTTTATTACAACAAATTTATAAGATCATTTGTTTATATGGATATTTGACTGTTCAGGAATAATTTTAATTTCTGTTTTAAAAGACAAAGGTATAACACAGATATCTCTTAAACTGTAAGTACAGTAAGGTCTCACGAACATTTAAGGATATCTGATTTTGGAACACGCAATTAAAAACTTTCATTAGATTTTCGAAATATTGAATTAAATAAATTGTGTCTTATTGACTATTTTATGTGGTAGTGTAAGGTCTCGTCACATGAATATGAAATAACACATTTTGCTCCTAAAATATTATCACTTTATAAAACTACTAAATCCATAACCTTTATAATTTATCTATTTTAAATAAAAACACTGTGTCATACTTTTCAATAAATCTTCCAAAATACGGCTGTGTATTACTTTAGACCAGTGAGTCTTATTTGTAGAGTATAAGACTCACTGGTCTAAAGTAATACACAGCCGTATTTTGGAAGATTTATTGAAATCTAACAAAATCTTCAAAGTAATATTTTAGATATATATATATATATATATATATATATATATATATATATATATATATATACATAAGTATATTCTGACTAGAGATAAAGATTTACATATCATGTTTTATTGAGAAATAAAAATATAATTGATGATATTTAACACATTTGAAAATTAATGTATATTTTTGCAAAGTGTGAACAATAAATGTATTAAACTTAACATGCTATTGTATTATTTCTCTCCTTATTACATTGGATGCTAGACCTAGTTGCAAGGAACCATTTTTGTAAAACAAAAACCCTGAGAATAATTTTAAGAGTCTAAACTACAAATATGTGTGCATGATGATTCATGTTTAATAATTGACGATTCATATTTAATAATTGGCGCCCATTTTGAAAATTAAAGTACACAGCAATATGTATGAATGTAACGTGTGTTCATTTGAAACGTCAATCTAGGTTACCTTGAAATTTTGATAGAATAAGACGCATATATATTAGTATGTGTTTGTTGTTCCGTAAACGTAAATCCAAATGACATTTGATAATGTCAATCACATTTGTTATTTATTTGTATGTATGAAACTGTCAAAATATACGACTTCGTAGGTTAAGTAGTAAATTTTAATTTACAACTTACGACTTCAAAATGTTCTCAGTAAATCACATGCTACTAGATTGACTTTTCAAATGAACACCCGTTATATGTAACCTTAAAAGAAATCAGAATTTTTTTCTGAACCGTTTTTTCTACTGATGTCACGTCATTTTTGAGAAACATTACATCAACTGCTGTTGCTTCTGTCTGCTACACAATATACATAGCAGCTAACTGTAGTGCTGCCTTTCCCTCAGAGTGGCTCATTTTACCCGTCATACTCTCTTTCCCCTCCTCGACAGCTTCATCTTCGTTCACCTGGTGAATGACAGACAGAGCGATTTCGTCGTCATTTAAAATTTCATTGCCCAGCTCTTTTTCAATATCCAATAAAGCATCTTGCTCAACAATGCTTACACCATTAGGCAGTAGCTGAAGATCGTGTAACAAAGACACGCTGCCGTCTGGTTCAGAATTAAGAAGGTTAGGCTCATATGCAGTACTATTGTCTTCACTTCTTGCAACAATGTCTTCTACATTTGGCCATACTTTTCTCCAAGACTTTACTGCTGTTGATGGCCGTATTTTGTCATAGGCAATAGCCACTATATAAATAACATATTCATGTTGATTGCCCGTAGGGCCTTTACAAGATCTGTGCTTTTGTCATTCTGCAGTTTACCAAGAATTTCCGAAAGAAGCTTTCGGCGATACTTTCTCTTGAAGCATTGTATAACACCTAGGTCCATTCGTTGCTAATGGTTTGTCACGTTAGGTGGCAGAAACAAGAGCTTTATGCCACTCGCACTCTCACATTCGAGTTCGTCCGGGTGGGTTGAAGAAGTGCTTTTGCAGGCAATTTTAAACTCGACAAATAATTTTTCACTTGAACGAGCTACTCTTTGAACAAATATGTGTCTATCCATGCCTATTTTTGTACCCGATAGTACACTGGGAGGGTTGACATGTTCAAGTTATTAAATGTTCTAGGTTTTCCTGATTTACCAATGACAAAGAGTTATATCTTACGAGTCCCTCAAGTATTACAGCAGAGTATCACCATCACTCTTTCTTTACTAACTCAAAACACGGTGCTGATTTTTCTTATGATGTAGCAATTATTTTTATGGGCAATGGTTTAAAGTTTGATCCAGTTTCGTTGATGTTAGAGACTAGGCCGGAATTAGATTATTTTTTCGAGTTTTTTGGTAAAAGCACTAGCTGCTGCAGGATCCGCTGATAGCTTTTCACCATTAACTCCAAGAAGATAAACTCCATATCTTTTTTTTCCAACGCGAAACCCATCCTTCACTAGCCACGAATACCCCTTCCTCTGGAAGTTTACAATGTAGGATAACAGCTTTTCCTTTTAAGATTGATCCGCTGATGGGAGTACCTCTTCTAGGTTCTTGTATGAACTATAGCCACAGTGCATCATCCACCAACTCGTATTAAGGGAAAAAGATGTGACACGCCGAAAGCACTTTTTCTGTTTCTATTTGTGGATTTGTCATTCACCTACTTTTACCTACTTTAAAATTATTGCAAATACTTTGGGCCGATTCACTTTTATCTTTACGCTCTAGAGCTTGTAGTCTTTGTTCCATAGTCACAAATGTTGCGTTTTCGTTTGACACTCATTTTCCAACCACAACCCAACGCAGCGTACAAACGACGAAAAATACGTATGTACTGTATTTCAGCACAACAGCAAGTATAAACATGTAAGCGTTCTTCCAGTGGTCTAGGAAAATGTGACTCGTAGTCGGTCAACTCAGGTAACCAGCCAAACCATCCTGTGGACGAACCAACTAAGGCCGAATTAAAGGGAGTCTACTGTAATTCATTTTGAGACTGGTTTCATTATTTCGTCTTTTTTTGTTCTTACGAGGGTGGATCCAGAAATGAAACAAATAAACATTTTTTATTCTCATAGAAGTTTAGGTATATATGTAGTTAGAAAGAAGAAACTTTGCTCTATTTTTTTACATAATCGCCATCTTTTTCTACGCATTTTTGTAGATGGTACTCCAATTTCTGTATCCCAATGTCGTAGAACTCCGCCGCCAACCCGTTGAGGGAGCGTTTCACCCTTTCTTTGACTTCATCGTCGCTCCGGAAGCGTTGGCTATTCTTTCCTTATCTTCTTGACACTTTTGAAGAAACTGACAAAGACAATTAAGGCGTTTCTCCTTGAGTTCTGATGTAAATAGCTGCGGTACCCATAAAGCACAACACCTGTGATACACTAATTTTTCAGTCAAAGCTCTTTCCATTGTACCGTAAGAACTCCCAGGAATCCGAGCAACAAGTTCACGGACGGTGATCCTCCTGTTTTGAAGCACTTCGCGTTGGACCATCTCGATAACAGCCTCCAAAACAGACGGTCTTCCACTCCGTTCTTCATTGTGGACTTCCTTCCGACCGGTACTAAACGCTCTGCACCACTTTCGGACGTGTTGAACGGCCATACTCTTGTCGCCATACACATCTGTCAACTGACTATGAATATCCACGGGTGGAGTCCCTTTGGCGTGCAAAAAGCGAATTACGGAACGAATCTCGCACTAGGCGGGATCAACTACGGGAACCTCCATCTGGGACGGCTGCTGAGCCAAGACTGAGTGGCGTAGCGAAGCGCGCGCAGTGTTGCCAACAGTATTTTTTTAAATCCGTTAAATTTGTTGTAGGTTTCCGTCAAAAATCCGTTAAATTTTTTTTTTTCCGTCAATAAAATCCGTCAGAATAAAAAATGTGCCAAACAAATAAAATTTATTTTATAATAAAATTTTATAAAAGAAGAACTTATATTAAAAATCGAAATTAAAATCGTCATCACTGTCCGTACCATCAACAGGTTGGCCCATAGCAGTGGAGGTTGAAGGTTCGCTTTGCCTATAGCTTTGCATAGTCCCCACCATACGAATTACTTTTTCAGGCAACTCATATGAAAAGCAGGTTTTATCGTTCCTCTTCAGCCCTGATCTTATATTCAAAATTGCATTTACCATACTTTCCTTCATTTTATTGCGCAGCTTTGATTTCACAATATTCATCACACTAAAAACCCGTTCTGCCTCTGCATTGGAGTATGGCAAAAGCAGAATTGAAAAAGCAAAATCGCATAACTCCTTGAAAGGATTTGTGCCTGTAGCATCTTCATACTCTTTGACTTCGGACCAAAACGCCACAGTGTCATTGATGTTCTCCCATTTAGTGTAATTTATGGCGTTCCATTGCGTCTCGATTAGAGATATTTAATGTTTTGAATACTCTAAATGGGCCAATAAGGGACTTAAAGATTCTTTGTGAACCCTTAATACGTTTTTGCATGAGAGTAGATTGGTTTTCTGCAGGATTTCGATATTGTCAGGTAACCTACAGTAAACAAGACGGAGACTCTTTTAGGGAACATTGAGAAATGAGAAACTGACAACTTACCTCAAACGTAATTGTTGAATTAATTTTAAAAGAAAGTTAATACACCGTTGACGAAGATCTTGTTCACTTTGCCCGTTTATAAGACCTTTTTCCCTCATTTCTCGTATCTTGGATTCGAATCCGTAACCAAGGTATGGCTTAGGGTCTAAATGATTCTCCACAATTATAGTTAGCGGATCAATATTGGGACGTGGCATGACTACTTTTGAAACCAGAAATCCAATAAGCGTAGATAAATCCGTAAACAATTTACATGGATCAGCATCTTTGGCTTCAAAAGATTTGTTCGTTAGTTGCAATTGTTCTAATATGGGACATAGGAATGAAAATAAGGCCAAATTACTCTCATCTTTATACATATTGTACAACAATTCAGCAGTATAATTTCGTCGGGATATTTCAAAATGCGTTTGAAGTTCAAGCCATTGTTTCAAAATTCTATGTACAGCCGAATAAATTGATAACCATCGGGTTTGACAAGCTCTAATTATTTTTAATGGTTCGTGACCTTCATTAATTGTGCGATGCAGCTCTTTGTATTCAGCCTGTCGAACTGATGATTGAGAGAACCAATTGTATGTTTCAGAAACCATAAAATCCAGATTCCTCGGTAAGGTATCTTCTGAGGCGTGAGATACCGCAAGCTGAATCGAGTGACAGACACATCGTACAAGAACTAATCCTGGAATATCTTCTTTTAGGATTGCATGTACGCCATTATTTACACCTGTCATAACACTGGCATTGTCAGTTCCGATGCCAAGAATATTTTTAAACTCCAAACCAAATTCGTTTAGCGTCTCTTTAACCGCGGAAACTATTCCTTCTGCATTGCATGCGGTTAGTGGTGCCAATTTTAAAAAAGATGTTTGTATTTTCTTGGATTTTGTGCTGTAAAATATTATTACAATGCCAAGATATTTTACCACAGTTATATCCGTAGACTCATCCAGAAGTAAACTAAATTTTCCATTTCCAATATCTACTTTTAAATCATCTTTAAAGTGAGGGCTTAAGATATTTTTAATAATATTGGAACACTTTGTGCGATGCAATTGCATGTCTTTAACTGCTTGTGAATCATCTGCCACCTTTTTCATTATCCGCCCTAAATGATCTACTGTTAGTACGCTGCAATGTTCGGCAATAAACAGTGTTGTATAAGCTTCCAAATATTTGCTTTTTTCTGTCTTTTTGGGAGTAAAATTAATTGTTGCTTGGCGTGATGGCGCCAACATATCTGTATTCTTTATATGTTTCTTCGAAATCATATGAGCTTTTAAATCAGAATATTTATTGCTACTACTTACGATACATCGACAAAATATGCACTCAGGGAATGACTCACCAGAATTTTTATCTGTTTTCATAATAATCCAGTCTTTAAACAGCTTGTCTTGAAGCCATTCACTACGAAATTTTTGTTTATATTGCACTTTCGGCATTTTTGTCACTGTAAACAAGATTAATTGCACAACACACTGAGAATAAGATTATTCAACTCACTAAAATCAAGACGTATATACGCCAGTGCCAGTGCCACATACACAATGCAATGATCCAATAATTATTTTGAGAGGATTCGGGGCCCGGGAAGTCCCGGTCGAGCCGATAGACTACCGCCGGTAGTCTGTGGTGCTAATCATGCGGAACCAATGACATAGTGTTGTTTCATCCTCCTGGTTTGAAGGAAGTCGGTATGTGTAGACCGAAGTATGTTTTCAAATAATACAATATTTTTTCTATTTACACTAATATATTTACAAGTTTAATCTTGGAGTTCCGTTAAATGCAACAATGCAGTATCTGGTCTTAATACTGAAAACCGAGAAAACTGGCTAATAAATAATATTTGCTCCTATTTAGATCACTGAGATCTTAGTAGGAGCTGTTTGTTAGATCACTGAGACCTAAGCTTTAACTCGAAGAGATCGTACTTGTAACTGTAGTGAACTCTAAGAGATCTTGTTTGGAACTACTTATTCATTCTCTCATTCCTCGGCAAGAAGCTTCCTCCCACCCAGTCAAAGAGGGAGAAAACAATGAAAAAGGAATATACGGAAATTTCCATATAACAATTATTTACATTTCCAAGAAAGTACATGCTGTAGTTTCCGACGTCACAAATGTATTAAAACAAACAATATACGCCGGAAACCCTTAATTATAGAAAACAAAATACTTCCCAAAGTAATAAATATACAATGCACAGAGATAAACTAATGTTCGCAGAATCGAATCGAACCGAAACCATTTAACCTTTTATAATAATATATAACAGGAAATATGTACAATAAAACTTATTCTATTATAATTATACTTATTCAAATAAATTATTTACCTAATCGATGCAAAGGGTTTTGCCTGTAATAAAAATAAATAGTTTTTATGACTGTAGAAAATACGACAATGAAGAAATGTAATACCTGCCCAGTCCTAAAGCAATTAACAATATTAAACATATCCCAGAACTCCAAGACCTTTTCTATATACAATATATAATATTTACAATTTAAAAACTAGAATTAAATATATTAAACCTACATCTAAATAAAACTAAAAATACAAAATTAAATCTATTTTGCCTGAACAGTGTAATATGATATTAACAGACAAAAAATAGTTTGAATCGGTAAACAGCCAGTTAACACACTTACAGAACTTAATTTAGAATTTTTTTACGGAAACTTAGTTTCCGTTAAAAAATCCGTCACCCGTTGAAAATGTTTTTTTTCCGCTCCCCTTCACCAAAATCCGTTAGATATGACGGAAAATCCGTTAAGTTGGCAACACTGAGCGCGGCAGGTGGAATCGAAAGTGGGGAAACAGCCGCGCACAGCGATGTTGCCAGATTTCGCCTCGCACCTTCCCGTGCAGCTGGAGCTCTTTGGGAACCTTATTTCTGGATCCACCCTCGTATTTTATAGAGTTGGAGATTTTATATACGAGGTAAGTCCAGAAAGTAAGTTCCGTTTGGTAATGAAAAGAAATCAAGTAGAGATACAGAAAAACTATTTATTATAAAACAATCTACAAACTTTAAGCTATATTTCTACATAGTTTCCACCATTTTGTAGGCATTTGTCATAACGTGGCACAAGTTTTTGTATGCCTTCTTCATAAAAGGTTGCCGCCTATGTTGTCAACCGTGTAATAACATGTTCTCTGAATTAATTTTTCGATGTGTCAAGATTTGCTTGGCTTTCTTTAATCACTCATTACATTTTTCCTCGCAGATTTGTCGATGAATGTCGACTGGATTAATGCTCTTCGTATTTAGAAAACGAATTACAGATCTAATTTCACAAGTGGCGGGATTTTAAATCAATGTCGCCATTCTAAACAAGCACTACAAAATACACAACAAACAGTGATCTAAAATTGGCGTTATCTTCTTCTCCTTGACTTAGAGCAATTGCCGTGTGTGCACAGAACTGAGATCGCAACGCTGCCGCGGCCAAAAAAAAAAAAAACTTTTTGGATTTACCTCGTTTTAAGGAAAAGTATTTTGGAATTTCTGTTAAAGAAATATCTAAGATAGATAAGAATATTTATTATTAAATTCATTTACAAATTTTGGATGTAACATTATAGAAGCCTGTACAAGATTAAAACCAAGCTAGCCGTATTTAGGGTCGCACGCACTTGTAATTTTATTTTGCTTAGTTTCGCGATCGAAGTACAATTTGTGAAGTATTTTACAAAAGAGAACGATAATGAAAGTAGATAACTGGAGATGCGATTCTAATTTTCAAGCTTGCTAATATTTCCTTTATAATTATCATTTAAATACTAGAGGATTATATTAATTAAACCTAATGAAATCTAATTTCACTTCTTTTCAAATTACTTACCTTGTGGAAGTTATCCTTTTGCCATAATTTGATTTTAGTTATAACATCATTAGCTAAATTATCTCGAATTCTCGTGTGAACGTCGTTCCGTCTGTCCGCTTCACCAAGAATTCCCTTCCAGGCAGCTTCCGTTGTTCCATATTCCGGTCCTTTCTCTATAATATCGTTCCATTTCTTCGACCACGTTTTCAGACTTTTCGCGTAGTTTTTTTCGATTTCCGCCCTTTCGTTGATCAAAGTCATTAGGTCTTGGCACAGTTTGTAACCATCTTCTATTCGTTTCGTTGTCCTTTTGTAATTGCTCGGTTCCCAAAAGGAATCGCTAGTTGCTATAAGCATATTGTCATCACTGTGGTGCGACATTATTGCCGCCAATTATTTTTAACACCTGTAAAAGAAAGAAACGATTCTTAAAAAAATTAAATAATATTACCTGAACGCAGATGACCGCCGTAAAGGGTCAGAATGGCGAAAGTTTCTTCGCAATGTTAAGAATAGAGACGTTATGTGCATTATTTCTGTCATGGTGTTAAATTAATACTGACAGCAATAAATATAGTTTGACAGATCAAGTAATACAAGCAAATGTAATAAAATAATGACATTTAACGCCTGGCTATTTTATAATGCTCTGGTAGTCAAAATTTAATAATACAATTTTCATGATATATCAAAATATCCATCATGAAAATTATATTATTAAATTTTGTAAACCCTTGCTTGTATTGAAATAAGAAATAAATTCAAGAGTGGAAGTTTCATAAATAATATTACGGTTCGCGACATAAAAAACGGGACAGTATTTTTACCTATTGTGACAGTACTTTGTTGCATCATACTAACTTAATAATGACAGATGCATAACCTTATATTCATGGCTATTAATATTGACAAAAGACTTATTTACAAAACTAAATTAATGTCAAAATCGTTATAAGACATGTCCCGTTTTTTTTTTGACGAGGGCAGTAATAACTATATATATTAGGAAATTTATATTTAGTTATTGATCAGACTGTTAAAGACAATAAATATTGTACTGTCGCGAGCAATAAATTCTGGTCGTCAATGTTACTTCAAAATTTAATATTCTCGGCTGTTGTTGCAGATACTTCTTGGTGAAACATTTTAACTTCATACAGTAAATAATAAAAATAAATTAAAACACTTGGCTTGTTTCACTGAGATTTATTTAAATTCTCTAACAATTGTTTCGGCTGTTATGCCATTCTCAAAGAGATCTATAAATCTAACTTAAAGACTATCGCACTTGTTCTTATATGTTGTCTGTTCTTGTGTGTAGTGGGGGTGGTACTATATTGTGTATTACGGTGTCTATAAAGGGTGTATTGGCATATTCTATCTGTGTGTTGGTGATTAATAGATTTTGTTTTTTCGCTATTTTTATTTCTAATATTTCTAGGAGGTCCAATCTCTTGCTTTTTGTGATATTGTGTATTAAGTCGCAGTTATCTATATCGGGGAAGTGGTTGAGTTCTATACAGTGTTCGGCAAAGCCTGTGTTTTTCTCACTATATAAAATTGACTTTTTGTGTTCTTTAACTCTGTTTTTAATGGCTCGTCCACTTTGGCCGATATAGATAGCTTCACAGTCTTTACATTTTAATTTATAAACACCTGATTGGTCCATTTTATCTCTTTTATCTTTGTTGTTGCTAATCATTGTTCCCAAATTTGTTTTATTTACCCAGCTTATTTTGATATCTAATCCTTTTACTATTCTGTTTATTTTATTAGTGAGTTGTGGTATGTATGTAATTTTGTGCCATCTTTGTATATTTTCTGTTATTTTCGGGTATAGGTATTTGTTCTTATTATTTTGTATTTCTTTACGTTTTAACAGTTTATCTACGATTTTAGGGTCATATCCATTATTTCTTGCGATTAATTTAATTGTGTTTATTTCTGTATTAAAATCTGTCTTGCTTAATGGTGTGTTTGTGGCTCTATGTATATAACTATTGAATGTTGACATTTTTATTTTCATCGATTGTTTCGCGTTTGCATGTACAGAAAACCCACTTTTACAGACAACATATTACATGCAAACGCGAAACAATCGATGAAAATAAAAATGTCAACATTCAATAGTTATATACATAGAGCCACAAACACACCATTAAGCAAGACAGATTTTAATACAGAAATAAACACAATTAAATTAATCGCAAGAAATAATGGATATGACCCTAAAATCGTAGATAAACTGTTAAAACGTAAAGAAATACAAAATAATAAGAACAAATACCTATACCCGAAAATAACAGAAAATATACAAAGATGGCACAAAATTACATACATACCACAACTCACTAATAAAATAAACAGAATAGTAAAAGGATTAGATATCAAAATAAGCTGGGTAAATAAAACAAATTTGGGAACAATGATTAGCAACAACAAAGATAAAAGAGATAAAATGGACCAATCAGGTGTTTATAAATTAAAATGTAAAGACTGTGAAGCTATCTATATCGGCCAAAGTGGACGAGCCATTAAAAACAGAGTTAAAGAACACAAAAAGTCAATTTTATATAGTGAGAAAAACACAGGCTTTGCCGAACACTGTATAGAACTCAACCACTTCCCCGATATAGATAACTGCGACTTAATACACAATATCACAAAAAGCAAGAGATTGGACCTCCTAGAAATATTAGAAATAAAAATAGCGAAAAAACAAAATCTATTAATCACCAACACACAGATAGAATATGCCAATACACCCTTTATAGACACCGTAATACACAATATAGTACCACCCCCACTACACACAAGAACAGACAACATATAAGAACAAGTGCGATAGTCTTTAAGTTAGATTTATAGATCTCTTTGAGAATGGCATAACAGCCGAAACAATTGTTAGAGAATTTAAATAAATCTCATAGTGAAACAAGCCAAGTGTTTTAATTTATTTTTATTATTTACTGTATGAACTTCAAAATTTGATTAAATTGTCAGAAATTGTAAATTTCCCCCGCCTGATAATGCCTATGTCAATGAATTGTCAAGTACAGTGACACCATAAATGAAATCTGACAAAGAAAAAAGACAATTATTGTCATGTAACATGATTATAGGTTATGACATTTACGACGGTTATACAATGGAACATTTGCCATTGTGTCAAAGCATGACTGACGACCAGAATTTATTGCTCGCGGCAGTATCATCTGTCGCATCTTAAAAAACAGTACAGGCTTCTGTGAGACTATATGTGTCTCTTTCTAATTATAGAATTAATGTATATAACTCTTTCATTTGCTAGTGTGAAATGTCAGATTCTGTTAAAAATTTGAATAGAGTGAAATTAACTAAATCATTTACTATCCTGTTTATAGTAGTCAAAAGGTGTAATTTGCAGTGTTTATCTGTTAATTTTCGAGTACATTTTATTTTTTATAGCATCATTTTACTGTAAATGTAGTAGCTTTTATAACTATTCCGAAATTCTTATCTTCTTTAAATGTAAGTATTTTGTTAGCCCTTGATGAACTATTACGTATGTTAGTTTAGAGCAATATGGGTATTATTGATAGAAAGACGAGACTAAGATAAGTACAGTTGCGACCCTTACAAACTCAGACACCGAGTTTTGACACATTCTGCAAAATTTGTTATGGGTAAATTTGACTTTTATCCGGTGTGGTTATGTCAGTGTCAATTTACTGTAAGTCGGAAGCGTACACAATTTTTAAAATACCTCAGTTAAACGAACTGCAAAAGTAGATAATCAGAATTAGGCTTGAGGACGGCATGAACATTAGGTACATAGCAAATGAAATAAACGTTGATAAAAACACGATACTTTTGAGGAAAATCGAATTATTAGAAGAAATCGACAGTAGGCATTTTGCTAATCTGATGAGATGATCTTCCAATATTGTAAACTGTTTTAGGCGGCCAACCTCTGATAAAGATATGCGTTTAGTCAATTTTCTAAGGGAGCACCCTTCTAGTTCTGTGCAATAAGAGCAAAAGTGGAAAGTAATTTTCCCGATTCCATAAGAAGCAGTTGAAGAAGAATAAAAGAGACTGAACTACAAAATCGAAGTGCGGCCAATAAGATATTTTTGTCAGAAACAAATAAAGAGGAAAGACTGCGCGTGACGCCTTTCAACATATAAACAAAAATGACAATTTTTGGGAAAACATAGTCTTTTCAGATAAAAAACTTATCAATCATGCCGTAAACGTAGACCAGTTGGTGAAGGACTTTCCGAACAATATGTTCAGAAAATTATGCGCAGTGGACGTTTTTCTGTGAATGTTTGAGGGTGAGTGAGTTACCGTGAAACGAGAACATGTGGATTATAGTGGACTATTATAGTGAAAGAACGATTGACAGCTTTAGTTTGTAGAGATATTCTGAAGCAAGCACTATTACCTACAGTTATACCCGTTTTTGGAAATAATTTTGTATTCCAACAGGATAATCGCCTAATTCATACAGCACATCTAATAAGCAATCGCTTTGCAAACAAAAGAAATAACCACATTAGACTTGCCAGCGAGAAGCCCAGACCTGGACCCCATGTTATAAATATGATACCCCGATTAAAATATTTAGGGCATCATGGCCAAAGAAATTAATAATAAGATCTTGCCTCTTCTTCTTCTTTTTGTGCCTCTCCGTCATCGGAGGTTAGCGATCACATCAGCAAAGGTCTCTCGATTTGCAGCAGCTCTAATGAGTTGTTCAAAGTTTAATCCGGTCCAGTTCCTAATATTCCGCATCCACGATAGTTTCTTTCTGCCAAGCCCACGTTTACCTTCTATCTTTCCTTCAATTATGAGCTGCAGTAGGTAATATTTTTCATTTCTCAAAACGTGACCAAGGTAAGTCGTCTTTCGCATCTTTACTATGTGGAGCAGTTCTCGATCTTTGTAAGTTTCCTCATTAGTTGTATGTGATGTCCATGGAATTCTTAGCATTCTTCGGTATGTCCACATTTCAAATGCTTCTATACGGTTCATACTGACAGTTTTCAAGGTCCATGTTTCCACTCCGTATAATAGCGTTGACCAGACGTAACACTTTGTAAACCGTACGCGTAAATTTACATTTAGCTGTTTATCGCACAGTATGTTTTTGAGTTTGAAGAAGTTTTGCCTTGCTTGTTCAATTCTGGACCTTATTTCGATGTCATGGTCCAGTCTTGAGTCAATCCAGCAGCCCAGGTACTTAAAGCGATCAACCCTGGTCAATATTTCCCCGTCAACCCGTAGAGGTATGGGTACGTTTGAATTACGAGAAATTAACATTACTTTCGTTTTGCTGATATTTATGGCCATATTAAAATCTTTGCATGTCATATTTAATCTGTTGATTATGTTCTGTAATCCTATATCGGTATCCGCAATCAACACAGTATCGTCTGCATAACGGATAGTCGATATATTGACACCGTTTATTTTTATTCCGTCGTTACAACCCCTAAGCGCCTTCGCAAACAGATACTCTGAGTATATATTAAATAGTGTGGGGGACAACACGCACCCCTGTCTCACTCCTCTACAAATGTCAATGTTTCTTGAAGACAAGTTAGTCTCGACTCTTATTCTTGTGGACTGGTGTCAATACAAGTTTCTGAGAAGTCTCAAATCCCCATCATCCAGCCCGATTTCCTCCAGGAACTCGAAAAGTTTATCATGGTTTACTCGGTCAAACGCTTTCTCAAAATCGACGAAACAAATATGTATGTCTCTTTGTTGGTCGTGGCACTTCTGTGCAAGGACTTGTAGGCTGAATAAAGCTTCTCTAGTACCTAACCCATTTCGGAATCCGAATTGTTCCGAGCCGATGTTAGATTCGCATTTGTTATATATCCTCTTGTGTATAATTTTTAATAGGATTTTAAGAACATGACTCGTCAGGCTTATGAGTCTGTAGTCGTTACATTTCCTTGCACTATACTTTTTTGGTAAGGGTATAAAAGTTGATTCAAGCCAATCCTGGGGAATTTTGTCTGACTTATATATGTTGTTAAACAGAAGTAGAAGTAGATCTGTTTTCCTCATTTATGAGTTTAAG
The DNA here is from genome assembly GCA_935421215.2 of Melolontha melolontha. Lineage (NCBI taxonomy): Eukaryota > Metazoa > Arthropoda > Insecta > Coleoptera > Scarabaeidae > Melolontha > Melolontha melolontha. Next base: position 38,097,827 of record OW285238.1, read on the forward strand.
TATCTCTGAGTTTATTTGATCAGGGCCCGGACTTTTATTATTTTTCAGCTGGTTAATAGCATATACAATGTCACTCTTTAGAATATGAGGTCCTCCTATATGTTCAGCGTTGATGTCTAGCTGCTGTCTTTCGTCTGCGAACATTTCGTGAATGTACTTTTCCCATTGTTGTAGCTTCTCTTCTTCATCAATTATTATTCTGCCATCTGAGTCTTCTAGCATATTATGTATTCTTTTGTTATTGTGTGTTATCTTTTTTATTTTTTCCTTATGTAAGTTGTACATGTCGTTTTTGTACTGGAGCTCCTCAATTTTCTCACATTTCTGTCTCATCCAGTTCTCTTTTGCATTTCTTATTTTGTTTCTTATTTCCTTATTTACTTTCTTATAGTCTGCTTCATTATTCTTAACTTCTCGCCTTTTCCCCATTAGATTTAGAATTTCTTCAGTCATCCATTCTGTTTTCTTTTCTACATAGATTGACTTTAAATTGTTATTTGTTACTTCTAAAACTATATCTTTGAAGTTGTTCCAAATGTTATCCATGTCGGTTATACTATTATTGTCTATTCTAGTTCTTAAGGTTTCGAGTTGTATGTTTAGTTGTTCAGATGTGTTTGTTTTAACCGTTTCCTCCTTTAGAACTCCCATGTCAATTCTATTTTTATCCTTCTTTTTTCCATCATTTTCAGCTTGAGACGCATATTAACCACCACCGGGTTGTGATCCGATCCAATATCGGCCCCAGGATAAGTTTTTGCACTAAGTATTGTGCTGCGGAACCTACGGTTAATAAGGACATAGTCTATTTGATTCCTTACGATTCTATTTTTGTTGTGTTGTGGGGATGTCCATGTATATAGTCGTCTTGGGTGGAGTTTAAATAAGGTGTTTGTAATGACCATATTGTGTTCTTGGCAGAATTCTATCAATCTATCTCCGCGATCATTTCGTTCTCCCAAGCCATACTCCCCCACGATGTTCTCAACTTTTCCTTGTCCAACATTGGCGTTCATATCACCCATTATTATAGTCACGTCCTGTGGTTTTGTGGTTTTTAGTAGGATTACTAGTTCATTGTACCACGACTCTATTTCTTTTTCATCCTTACCAGCTGTTGGAGCATACGTCTGAATTAAGTTTATATTCAACGGATTCCCTGATATTTGTATTAATATGTTTCTGTTCGAGTAAGGAACAAAATTTTTCACTGCTTGACTGACACTTCTGTTAAGTATTATGCCTACTCCATTTCGGTGTTCTGCTTCATTATTTCCGGAGTAGTAAAAAGTTTTCCCCATTGATTCCGTCCTACCTGATCCTGGCCACCTCGTCTCACTGATACCCAGTATGTCAAGCTGCAGTCTATTCATTTCGTGGCAGGCATTGGCTAGTTTTCCTGCCTCAAACAAAGTCCTCACGTTCCATGTTGCTGTTCTTAAATTGTTTCTTGAGTTTATTGTTTTCTTATCTCCACTCAAAGCCATCCTCCCCGGAGATCCGATTGGAGGATGAGTTTTACCACCGGAATTTTTAACATCGAGCGATTGCATCTTTCTTCTATTTGAGACCATGTGATTCTCTTGGGAATAATTTATGGTTGAGGTAGTTTCCCTTTGCTTTCCTCAACTACAGGGGTTTAAACCTTCTTTTTTTTTGTTATCCATTATGGTTATCCCGCCAATGTTCGGTCGTCAGAGCCTCGTTCGTTATCTTGCCTCTAAGTCGTGTTAATTATGGTGAAAGTATCTCTCCAGCAGCATGTACTAACGATTTTATAGTAAGATGAAACACGTGTCTGTATGTTTTTTGAGACTGTCAAGAGAGCCTGATGCATCATCTGAGATTCTATGAAAGTGAAAAGACGCGGAAAACTGACGGAAGGTGTCTTGTTCTTCTACGGCAATGCACCAACGTACAAGTAAAGACTTTCAAAAGCTGCTCTTGTAGATTGTGGCTTTGAAGAAATTGAACACCCACCATGAAGTCCAGATTTAGCACCCAGTGACTATTTTTTGTTTCCGAATCGACGATGATGAACTTCAAGCAGCTGTAGAGAACCATTTTGCAAGGAAACAAACGATGGATTAGTTTTTTAAACTGTGTAATACCTGTATTCAAAAGCAAGCAAACGATATTGAAGAATCAATTTTCGTTGATGTTCTAGTCCTTTGGTTTCATGCCTTGTCCGGGAAGATAAATAAAGTCCCCTCGTATATTCACGCGGAATAATCGACACGAATAAGATTAAAAAAACTAAAGTAGTGTTTAATATTCATACAGGTCACAAAAATCTAAGCAGTTTTCACTTAATGATCTCAAAATTTCTAATTTTCTAATGAACGACACTGTTAATTAAGTACAGCTTTTTTTTTTAAATACAGCTAGGAACGCAGGAAATATAATTAATTTCTATTTTATTATTATTATATAATTTCATACTATTTTGCTTATTTAGATTACTTGCTACCATAAAATTATATAACAGAAACATATAATACAGGAAAATAAAGTAAGAATAAATGTAGTTTACTAAATACGATATTAAAAGGACAAGACAAACACGAACATACTTTCATATTTTACTCAATCAAACACGCAAGTATTCTAGTAAATATACTAATTTAACTTTAATTACACATACACATTTACAAAAGCAACGATAATTGTGTTTTAAAAGCGTCTACTGTCACTTCATAAGTGTGACCCTTTTCATATTTTGCCCGCAATTTGAAACGCAATATTATTTACGTAATTCGCGGGCAAATATTTTTATTTTCTATCATAATGACACGCTTTTTATTAATTGGATTTCATAAAACGTACTTTTATGGATGTCAGATAATACGCGCGGAAGGTTAGCGTGTTACCTTTCATGAATGCGTAATCGGATTTAAATTTAAAAGGCTTCCCAATATGTAAAATAGGAAAGAATTATTCTAGTAATCGATATTGTATTAAACGATGGTGGCTTATATATTTCAGAGAATATATCAAGGCATGAAAGCGTTTATTTATAACTCGAACAAAACCATTTTATAATTCTAGGTTTTCACGAATTTCATCTTTCTTATTTTTGATACAAGCATAAATTTACGGATATTCCCAAATCATATAACATAATCCGTGTCTGTTGGTAGTTTCACGGTAGTTTCATTATAACGTATGGTCCCAAAGTTTTCAGAAAAAAATTAGTTGGTGATAATTTTCTCAAAACTGTTTTACTTTAAACTACATATTACAACAATTAACAATAAATACTTAATCTTCGAATTATTGATAGTGGACCATTACCTTCAATGGCCCTGTTTTCTTCTGACTTGTCCCATCATCCTCTGGACAACAGCAGGATCATTTTTCTGTTTTTTTTTAAATTGGACGTCGTAATGGGTCTTCATTTGCTGCTTCCCATCCATTTTCATACACATTTCTGGTCAAAATTGACCAAAATTGGCCAAGCCTGAGGTACATTGGGAGGACTGTCTAATTTAGGAACAATGTTTAAGATGTTAACGTTATACCAATCGCTAGTAACTCTAGCATATGCCATGAAACTAGATCATCATTTAAAAACTGAAACAGTTTAGAAAGGCAATTTTTAATGTAAAGTTGTGCAGTTAAGGCTTCTCCTCGAACACGATTAATGTACGGCTACAAGATAAATCCAACCTCAGAAATGGCACACCACGATAAAATTCTGTCCTCAAATTTGGATTTACCTTTGAATTTAACATTGTCTGGTGCGTTTTCTATGTCCTCGGTATAAAAACCGTCGTTTCCCTTCATCTCTGAATGGGGCAATGTGTAATATTTCTGGTCATCCATTACAATCAGTTTATTGACAAAATTGATGCGCCTTAGCGCACGACAAGACCTTAGTAATTTTTCTAACTGGCCCGCGGTATATTTTGGTACTTTCCTTCGTTTTCGAAACATCACGTTATTTCAGGAAATTGATCGAAAAACAATGGTCTTTGAAACGCTGAATCTTCGACCTATTTTTCGCTGTGAAACTCTAACTTGTCCTTAACGGCTTCAAGCATTCTTTGTTCCCACACTTGGCTCAAAATTCTTGCTTAACCACTTTTGGGCAAATTAACCCTCGGACTATGAATTTTTTAATAATTTTTTTTTCAAATATTTTTATGTGTAGAAGACGCGTTTTGTTGTTGAATCAATATGGAAGATTCTGTCCTTTATAGTTGTAATTATTAATTAATTTATCCAGAAATTTTTACGTAAGGCGCTATAAATTTTTTTAATTGATTTGTTGTTGTAATTGAAACCTTGCACAACTGAGGTGGAAGACGCTCATGACGCAGTTTGATATTACATGCACAATAAACAGAAGAAAATTAAGCTTGGCGGAATGGACCATTCATTTCAGTCGCTGCCTCTCAGACTTTAAGAATTGCCTTTTCCAGTTGAGAAATAAATCATCAATAGATAACACATAAAACCTATCACCTTACAAACCCATAAAAAAAGAAGATATGCCGAAATGATCCGGATACTGTGGAAGATGTGTCCAAACTATCTTGTGTAAAATGTAACGCAGTATTGCATTAAAGCATAATCCTTAAAATAAAATATTTGAGACATAGACTGCTAGTTAGGGCTAATGTCCTAGCGCATTTGGAAGAACTTAATTCATTTATTTCTTTATTAAGAAATGACCAAGAGGAAATTTCCTAAAATGGTCGTTAATAGCATTCCATTACTAGCAGTTACACTTGCATATCAATACATTTGCACGATTAATTACTGTAAACATAAATATAACTATATATGCATCAGTGGCGGTTTTTATGTAAGAGCTGCAGAACACATTAATTAATTTTTTAAAGCACCAAAATTAATTATATTGACTGCTTCTCAGAATATTTTAAAAATATTATTTGAACATAGGTGAAATTATAATACATATTATGGACAACCCACGACTGTATATGCAACAGTGCATACAAAATGTGTTCCCAGCGCACAATAATAAATATCTTGCATTGTGATTGGTTATTTAATGACAGCTCAATCGGAGATATTTGAAGTCGAATGGCTTTCATCTACCGATCTACCGATTCATTCAAACTTAACCATCATTAAAACAGTTTAATTACCAGAGAACGGATGCAATTTCCATAAAACGCAATCGGCAATTGGAATTGTGTATAACGTCGCTCAGTACATCCCGGCGTAATTCAATGAAGTATTTGTTTGACTTACTCGGCCACCTGGTCTCGCAGCGATAACAATGCACAACCCAGCTATTGTATTCGGAGAATATAGTGTTATAGTGTTTCAGTGGTGTCGTGTACGTAGATAAAATAAATAAATTTATCGTATTTCGTAAGAGAAATAGCACGTACATTCCTAATCTTTTCATTTAAGCAACATCTGCCAATTATTTTCACGTAAGTGTGCATAAAATTTCGTTATTTAATTTCGTTTATTTAAAGCACGAAAAAAATTGAACCCGTTGGAATCTGACAATTTTAACGAAGAACTCTGTGAAACTTTTATGGCCGCTAATATTCCATTATTTAAATTGAACAATCCAATTTTGAAGACATTTCTGAAAAAATATACTGGTCGAAATGTTCCTGATGAATCAACTTTACGCAAATATTATGTTTCTAGGTGCTATACGAGAACAGTAGAACGCATTAGAAGCCATCTTTTAAATCAATACATATGAATAAGCGCCGACGAAACGGTGGATATGTTAGGACGCTGTGTGGTAAATGTTGTAGCTGGTGTACTACATGCAACTATTCCCTATAACTCATATGTAATAGCAACAAGTGTTATAAATAGAGTTGATGCGGAAACAGTTGCTGAAACCATTACGGAGAATATGCAAAAAATGCTTCATTCGGACGCCACGTACAAACAAAAAATACTTTTATTTGTCAGTGATAGTGCTGCGTATATGTTAAAAACAGGCAGACTATTGAAGAAAACATATCCTAATATGCTGCATATTACTTGTGTAGCACATGCTCTCCACAGAATCTGTGAATATATCGAGACACTTTCCCGGAAGTTGATAGACTTGTATCAGCTTTTAAAAAAGTTTTCAGAAAAGCACCATTGAGAGTAGCTCTCTTCAGGGAAAAATTTCCATCTCTGTCACTGCCTCCCACTCCAGTAATAACTAGATGGGGAACATGGCTGGAAGCTACTATTTATTATGCTGACAATTTCGATATCTAAAACATTTCGTAACACTGCTAAAGGAGGATGCTAGAAGTATTGGTGAGTGCAAGGAGCTCACACAAATCCCAAATTTAAAAAATCAGTTGTACTTTCTTCACGAACACTTTGGAAAATTGCTAAAACTAATCACTTATTTTGAAAATCGAAATCTCAAATTAAATGACGGATTAACCACATTAGATGTGGCTGTTAATAATTTGAAAAGTATTCCAAGTGACTTCGGATGTGGCCTTCGGCAAAAGTTTGAAGCAATTCTTAATAGAAATCCAGATTTAATTACATTGCAGCAATTATGTATGGAGACAATTCCACAAAATCTAACGGCTAAATATGAAGAAATAAAAGAATATTTCCAGTATGCACCTATAACCAGTTGCGATGTAGAAAGGACGTTTTCTATTTATAAGGATGTACTTAATTCAAAGAGAACAAAACTGACAGAAGAAAACCTTGAGAAACTATTTCTAGTCAATATTAATACTCCTTTACTCAACTTGAACGACAAAATGAACAAATAAAAATGTTCCAATTATAGAAATAAAATTAAAAACTTTAAAAATACAACTTTTCAACAAATACATATGTATTTCGTAATTTTATAGATCACCACCCGTTTGTTTTCCAATTATATAAATAAAATTAATTAATAAATATGTATTTCGTAATTTTAGATAGATAGATCACCACCCCTATCCCCTATGTTTTCCAATTATATAAATAAAATTAAAAACTTTATAAATACAACTTTTCAACAAATAAATATGTATTTCGTAATTTTATAGATCACCACCCGTTCGTTTTCCAATTATATAAATAAAATTACATATTTTAGAAATACAGCCTTTCGCCAGTACTGCACTGGGCTTTGCGTCATGTGGTAAGGGTGTCCGTTCTCTATTAATTACATGTAAAACAATATAGAAAATAATTAAATTATTAATATTAAATCAATAATTTAAATGTCTGCACTAGGGGCCATCTGTTGTTGATGTATTTAAATACTATTTTAACCTGAAATGGTGAAAAAGCAAGCTCGATATATATCGCCATTTTCTGAGTAAGCGTCTTTATCACTTTCAAATTATAATAGATATGTATATGGATGTATGTAATATATTTTATTTGTGTTTTATTATTTTATTGGAATTTTTTAAAAATTTATTTACTGTTATAATTTATAAATTAACTTTATATCAAGTTACCCTAAAAGCTATTAATTTATGTAAAAAAACAAAATTATCTGATTACAAGAAATCTATGGAAATTTGGAACTCAATGACTTCCAAATGGCAGAGCGTGTAAGGATCGTTCAGGAAACTTTACAATTCTTAAATAAAGGGGGCATCGCGTTATTTCTAAAGTAGTAACAGGTGATGAAACGTACACACGTGAAGTTCCCACTCGCCAGGATAGCCGTTTATGGGTCCATCAAGACGCGCCAATCCCAACGATGTCAAAAAAGAAGAGATCTATGAAGAAAGTAATGTACGTAGTTTTCTATCGAAGTACAGGTTTAGTAAAAGCAATTAAGCTTTACTGTTACAGGTAACTGGTACATCGTAAAATGTTTTCCTGCTGTTTTTCAGTCAATCAATATTTGCGGGTTACTGTTACACCAGGACAATGCATCGTCACACACTACGTGATTTTCTACATAAAAATAATGTAAAACTTATCGAACATTCACCTTATTCATCTGATTTGGTAATGGGTGACTTCTGGTTGTTCTTCTACCTGAAAAAGAGCTTACGTTGTCAACCTTTCGAGTTGGTAAATGAGATTGACGAAGCCATTCATCAATTTGTTAGTTGCTTGTCACTTGTGGAAAGTTCGATTACAAAAGTGCATTGCTGCTGATTGGGAGTACTTTGAACATGAATACATTCATTTTCCAATATGACTTGCAGTTTTCTTATATTTCAATAATTCCAGTGTGCCCCCTCTATAACTATTTAATCACCGATTGGCACTCCACTTTTGTTTCACCATCACGTTTCAAAACAAGCTAAAACATGTTACTTTCTACTCAAATAATAAGCGTCTTTATGATCGAAATGAACCCATATATTGAAGGATTGCCAACTTGAAAAATAAAATAAGATCTTTTTAATGTTCTTTCTTCAGGTTCACTGATCCGCCTTCATAATACGAGGTGCATTCAAGTTCTAAGGCCTCCGATTTTTTTTCTCCAGATTGGAAAGAGATAGAAGCATGTGCATTGTTTTAAAATAAGCGTGAGTTCGTTGTCAATACGTTACAGAGATGGCAGCACTGTACGGCAGATGGAATTGTAGCGGCAGCGTCGAGAATGAGAACTGTTTTAGATACTTAAAATGGCTACGTTTTCCTTACTTGAATAGCGTGCAATCATTCGTTTTCTGAATTTGCGTGGTGTGACACCAATTGAAATTCATCGACAGTTGAAGGAGACATGTGGTGATGGAGTTATGGATGTGTCGAAAGTGCATTCGTGGGTGCGACAGTTTAATGAAGGCCGAACATCGTGTGACAACAAACCGAAACAACCTCGGACTCGCACAAGCCGGTCTGACGACATGATCGAGAAAGTGGAGGGACTTGTTTTGGGGGATCGCCGAATGACAGTTGAACAGATCGCCTTCAGTGTTAGCATTTCCGTGGGTTCTGTGCACACAATCCTGCATGACGACCTGAAAATGCGAAAAGTGTCCTCCAGGTGGGTGCCACGAATGCTGACGGACGACCACAAGGCTGCTCGTGTGGCATGTTGCCAAGCAATGTTGACGCGCAACCAAGGCATGAATGGGACTTTCTTTTCGTCGATTATGACAATGGATGAGACGTGGATGCCATTTTTCAATCCAGAAACAAAGCGCCAGTCAGCTCAATGGAAGCACACAGATTCACCGCCACCAAAAAAATTTCGGGTAACCGCCAGTGCTGAAAAAATGATGGTGTCCATGTTCTGGGACAGTGAGGGCGTAATCCTTACCCATTGTGTTCCAAAGGGCACTACGGTGACAGGTGCATCCTACGAAAATGTTTTGAAGAACAAGTTCTTCCCTGCACTGCAACAAAAACGTCCGGGAAAGACTGCGCGTGTGCTGTTTCACCAAGACAACGCACCCGCACATCGGGCTAACGTTACGCAACAGTTTCTTCGTGAAAACAACTTTGAAGTGATTTCTCATGCTCCCTACTCATCTGACCTGGCTCCTAGTGACTTTTGGCTGTTTCCAACAATGAAAGACACTGTCCGTGGCCGCACATTCACCAGCCGTGCTGCTATTGCTTCAGTGATTTTCCAGTGGTCGAAACACACTCCTAAAGAAGCCTTCGCCGCGGCCATGGAATCATGGCGCCGACGTTGTGAAAAATGTGTACGTCTGCGTTTTCGGGTGAGTAGTTAGTTAGAAAAAAAATCGGAGGCCTTAGAACTTGAATGCACTCGTATTAGGATAATATTATCCTATTAAATATACAGCTTATAACAACTACAAAGTAATATATTAGATGCTATTTTTAATATACCTACATATTAAAATATCCAGTTTCACATTTGCATATTTATATGTTTTTTCTAACATTGGCGTTATTACAAAATAATACGACCGTCAAAACTTACGATCGGTAGTCTTAATGTTTTCTTATTCTCTCGTCGTGCAATTATTTATCGCTTTCTAAAAATATAGTATCAAACGTATGGAAAAATTTAAAAAAATATTTAGTGTTGAATGCGCTAATTTTAATATTGTAATTTGTATAGGAATTCAAGTTGCTGTAATACTAATGTTATTGTTTTACTGCTATGCTGGCAACTTTATTTATTTTTCCCCCCCAAAAAATGTTATTTATGGCTTTGGATGTGAGTTATATTAACAACACTAATTCGTCTCTATTCCTTCAACAAGCACTACTGATGATTGAGTTATCGATTATTGTTGGGGCAGACGTTTAATAATACTGATAGACGCGTTTCGCATGGACAGGACAGTTTCCATTAATTATTGGTAACCGTTAGACAGAAAATTAATTATGTGATACCAAAATTGCCATGGTGAACGTCCTTTGAATAACTAAAATTGAATTAAACTCATTAGAATATTCTATATGGGAATTCTGTAAAGAGACACTGAGAGTCCATAGGTTAGAGTATATTCATTTAAATCGTTTATGGTTGATTGCCTTCGTTACTGTCGGTCACGTTAACAAAATACAAAAACATGTAATAAAAAATGCAGTTAAAAAAATATATATAGGTTTATAATCTAGGATGTCGCATGATAAATTATAGCATTTGAAACGTTTATGTTGTAGATATACATATGTACATTTTGCATATTTAAATAATAAAACGAATCAAAACAAAATATAAAATTTAACCCAGAAAGTATCCAGACCAAAACGGTATGTATAAAGTAAATGAGAATAAATTATTCGGTTAATAAATCGTTTAAAATGTACAGGTATTTAACATACTATTTTAATTAATCTTAGTTCCATAATACTTTAGTTCTATAAAACATAATTACTTTTAAGCAATTTTTTTTCGTGAGTTTACAGGGTTGTCGAAAAGGCGGGAACAACGCTCTGGCATCTAGAAGATATAATTTGAGTTTTTAAAAGTAACTGCTAGAATATTTAGGAATATATTATATATAGGAATAATAGATATTTATGTATTAAGGGAATAAACGACAGTTTTAATACCGAGACAGTAAGTAATGCCTTTTCTGTTGAGGGATTATAGACGTTTATTCCCGAATTACATACAAAACTTTTCTCCCGACCTTAAATGTAATAATTTATTTCATTATTAGTTTGACAGTTGATTGATAGATTGATCTGATGTCATTCAATTAAGTTGGTTTGTCATGAAAATGTGCATAGTTTCTGGTTACTAAGGTAAAACGAGCTTAAAAAATTTTACAAGTAAATGAGAACGAACCTTGCACAAGCACTACTATAAGCAACCGCCAAGTTAAGATATCAGATGATTGTCCATATATAAATATTGTAAACTCATATAATGTTACTATTACGATTACAAAATAACATTGATTGATATATTGGAATGCTTCGTCAATCTGACAGTTAAATTAATTTTGACTTAAATAAATGAACCAAAAGTCATTCACTACAGTATTCACTTTATTCCCTAGGGAAAATCGAATATTTTATTCCCTAGAGAATAAAGTAGTCTAATATATGTCAATTGTCAGATGTATAAGATGACACTTTATTCTCGGTCGGGAGAAAAGATAAATATTTTATCTAATTTTGACACATAAAGTGACACTTTCCAAAACTACATGATGTTAGGAAACGCTTTATTTTTCGTAACTAGTAACACAGAAATGAAGAACGTTTAATGACACAAACTGGTTGAATCTTCATTTTATGCATTATAAACATTTATTACACAATGTGAACGAACAATTGGTGAGGTTAATTCCACCAGGCGTAGAATTCATGGCAGCTGCACTGATTTCATGATGCAAAACGGAACTTGCATTTGAGCTTAATTCACCAAGAATATCAGCGGCAATCCTTTTCCTATTTTCTATAGAATTCCTAATCCAACCCTCCGCTACGGTATTATATTTCGAGCCTCCGTGTCGTTTAGCCTTCAAAATATACGCACCAGAATCTGCCGAAAACGTAGCCGACGACCTTCTGAAGCAGTTTTCGGTATATAAGAAAGGATCCGGTAGTTTCAAAAACTAATACTCTTCGATAGATTATCGATTTTATTAATGCCAACTGGCTGTGCGCCCCATTTGCTATTATTATAACGTTTCGTGGATGCAAAGAATCTACTAGGATCAAAGAAATTTTGCCCTACAATATTTCCTTTTGTGATCACAAACTAACGCGTTACTTTTGTCTTTGTGTTAGGGATCTTTGTTACAAAATGAGAAAACTAGTCTAAAATATCTCCCTTACGTAGAAAAGTTAACTCACTTTTTCGACAAGTACCAGCTATTCCAACGATCAATACGACCTTTGTCGTTAAATATGTTATAACCTCAGCTTCTGTCATAAATCGGGAGACGTTTTCATTTGATAAGATATCAGACTTTTATGCATGGTATCCCTCTGACTGCCTCTTTAGAAATATATGTAAACTGGTATCTTTTACAATATCAATATTCTTCTTCAAAGACAATTCACTTCGCAACATGGAATAAAGAGTACAGAGTGTTAAAGGTTTTTGATTCTTTCTTTCCTCGAAATAGGCTAATAAAACCGTCTCATTAATCCATTTAATTTTTGTCTTCAAATTACTTCCCAAATTTTTCGTAAGCCAAATTATACTGGGCTTTCGACTTTTGTGAAATTAGTGTCGATAATGCACTTTGTGTGGCCTCTTCTATATCGCTTGGTAGGCCGCCTGAATCTGAATCCGACATTTTTATTCGTACGATGCAACGAAATATTTAGCTAATAAAAGTAAATATTTATATTTAAATTAACAAACACTTGTCAAGTCCAATGATTATTATCAATAGCATGCAAACTGTCATTACTAATTTAATACGACTTATGTCCTATGGCGTTTCTAAGGAAATTAGTTATGACGTTTAATGTCACATCAACTGGAAAATTATAAAACTATGTTTTGGTCAAAATTAGATAAAATCTTGTATGCAATACGTTATGAAATGTTATTTTCTGTAACACCTGCAAATATTCCATTTCGTTACACAAAATAATCCATTTAATAACTGGTCACATAAATAGCTATTATTAAATGTACAACAGAATCCAATTCTAGTGCATGTCAAATTTCCCGAGAAAATCATCTCTGTGATAGAACTGGCTTGAAATGTCCCCATGGTGAAAAATTATATCCCTATAAAATGATGTTTACCCAAAAACTAACAGAAGACGACCTAGACAGTAGATTGCAGTTCTGCGTCGAAATACAGTGAAAGCTCCCTTAACGGGCAGTTCTAATAAGCGACCATCTCCCTTAAACGACCAAATTGTTCGGAACCGATTTTCGCCCTATCTTTTAATACATAAGGGCCGGTTTATTCACCTTCCAGTAAAGTATCGAGTAACGCTACTTGTAAGATAAAGCCTTACTTGCCAGATTAAGTGTTTATTCACCGTCAAGTAAAATTTAACCGCCCAGTAAAATTACTTACTTGGGAGAAAATTTACTTGCTGCTCATCTACCCTATAAAGTGTCAAGTAAGACTAATATCATGCTGTTTGTGAACTGTCATGTAGAAAATTAAGTTATTGACAAGTAAAATGGATTTATTTGAAGACATTGACGATATTTTAGACAACGATTTTGTCAATATTAATAATTTAGTGAATCGATATCGAATAGAAGACAATTTTAATAAATTTTATGATGACGAATTTGTTCGTTTGTATTGTTTATTACATACTGTGTGTGTGGTAAATAAAGTATTATGTATTATTAACGTATATCTTCTAAACAAAAATTTCATCTTTATTTCACATGTAGTCATAGTAAATTATAATATGATGCTAGACATAAAAGATATATTTAAAAAAAACTCTGTACAAAATAAATATAATAATAAAAACAACCAATATTAATACAGAATATATATACATAAATTTATTTACTTGTATTGAAAATACAAAAAGGGGTTGAATAACAATTTTTTTGATACTTCTGACCACGCATCCTCCTTTTGTTTCCATGTTGTACTGTTAGTCTTTTTGCATTTGATGACATTCCATTTTCTATGAAATTAAACAAGTTTTGACAATAAAATGCGAACTGTAGCCTGGGATTAGGTCATAATTTAGGTAAAAATATAACAACCTTTTTTATATTAAAATATGTATTTTATATTAATAATGTTTATGAAAAAAGTAAAAATGGACAACACGTGATAACACACAACAAACGCTTGAGATTTAAGGTTATATTAGATGCACTCATTTGTCATGCCGGCAACTAGAATTTAAAATTACCGAAAGCTGTACATCCTTCTCTATACCATGTGTTAGTGGTATGTTACATCTTTCTCTATTTTCCCCTAACCATACTACTGTTGTAAAAACATCTAGTTCTTTCCAGTAACTAACCGACCTTTAAAATTATATGAATAAACCCAAAAATAGTAAATGTGCCAAGTATATTTAATTGTCAAGTAACTAACAGGTACTTTACTGGAAGGTGAATAAACCGGGCCTAAGACACCTTCCCATAAGCCAGCGCTCCTATAAACAGGCGCGGGCAACATTTTTTTCAGCCAAAGCCAGAAAATATCTCCCATAAGCGACCACGAAGCTCCAACAACCGGGCGAATTAAGATTTTAACACGCATTACACATTTCTAGACTCGATGATTCCCTTAGGGGATTTACCGTTTAAGAAACAGCTGGTCGTTGGTTCTTTGTGCTTTAGTTGTGATAGAGAATCGGGTGTGTGCATTTTTAACAATGCCTCCACAAAAAAGAATGTTAGAATGTTAATATTTTAGAGGCATTATATTTTATCTAGTCTAGTTTATTCTACCTGGATATTAAGACAGTCACAGCTTCATATTAATTTCTGCAGAACAGTTCTTTGGACAGATGAATCTACGTTCACGACAAGTGGTGTTACAAATCTGAAAAACCTGCACAGGTGGTTATCAGAAAATCCCAAAGCTATACGCCCATCTAAATTTCAACATGAATTTTCTATTAACGTTTGGGCGGCCCTAATCGATGACTTGTTGATTGGTCCTGTCGTTCTTCCCGGGAGGTTAAATGCGGACAACTAGCTTCAATTTCTTATTGACGAACTGCCAGGTCCTTTAGAGGATGTCCCACTGAATGTTCGACGAGACATGTGGTTTCACATGGATGGGGTTAACGTCAATTATCCAAGACGGATTGGTCGAGGTGGTCCTGTTGCATGGCCACCCACATCACCCGATCCTAATCCCCTTGACTTTTATTTATGGGGATACATGAAAAATTTAGTCCGCGCGCAAGCTTCGAACACAAGAGAAAAGTTGTTGGATTCCCCTGGCTGCCGAGCAAATCCGACAAGACAAGTATGAAATTCGGATAAGTACTTCTTCTGTTGGCTTACGGGCACAAGCCTGCATTCAACCAGGAGGTGGACATTTCGAAAATATTATTAATTGAACTTTTTTAAATAAAATAAGTTTTTATTGACTTTAGGATTACATTTTTTCATGATCTGACAATCACATTCATAGATCTGTAACTTTGAAACAAATAAAAATGGATATACAAGTTTTTCGTTTTTGTTACTTGAAATGAAGTCTACTTCACACTCCTAAAATTTGAACATAACGATACGGGACACTTGTATACTTATTCTCCTTCATGCACAGGGCGTGAATTAATAATACCCTCTAAATATCGAAAATATATTGAAAGTGATAAAGTACCCATAATACTTTTACGTTTAACCAAAGCAAAATAAACAAAACCTTTTAATAGATCAACCTTAAACGGCTCGACTTGTATACTTGTTCGGGTTTGTTATTGTCCTTTAAGCCACTTTCGTATTTCGGCCATAGAGGCGCTGCAATCTTAAAAAGAATTGCCACTAGTTTCTCTGTTAATATTTCCCTCAAAAAATATTGGTATATTGTATGGCACAATATAAAAATTAAAACCGATGATCAGTATTGGGAAACAATTGTTCAGCACAACAAAAAGGTAAAGCAGAATAAGAGTTGATCCAAATTCTGAGGACGTTTCAACGAAAAAGACCATCCGAAAAATAAAATATCTCATGATATTACGATGTTCAATTAAGAAAAGATATTACATATAAGGAGTATTAAGCCTGCCGGGTAGTCAAATACAGTAAACGACCGCAAAATACATTCAAGGTACATTTATGGGGTTATTTGAATGAACGCGATTTTAGCACATTATGTGTGCCTACATGTACTCTAAATTCACAAAGAAATATATGCAAAAATGGTTTCGAGCAGATTAGAAGATCCTCATTTTACAGTTAATGATTCGAAATACAAAAGCCGTTTGTGCACTACTTGGAAGAACTAACAAGGTATTCAAACAATAAATTAGCCTGCCCGATCATCCGATGTTAATCCTATTGAAAATGTCTGGATACTAATGAAGTGTCGATTAGACACAAAACTTATGGAGGCGTCTATAAGCTCTTTATGCACATAAGTTTGAAAGTGTGCACAAAACATTTTAGCCTACTAGAGAGAAATCAATGAAATATATGAGTTTTAAGTTTAAGGTGGAATATTCTTAAGTCCGATTTTACAATACTGTCTTTTACACTTAATAAACTAATTAGTTTGTTAGTTTTCGGACAGATTAAAAGGGACCGGAAAGTATAGAAATGTGTATCAAATAATGATCACATTAATTGATTTTTCATTATAAAATTCATTATTTGTTAAATATGTTGTTCCCAATGTATTGCTTACCTTTATTATGAATTTGGGGTTTAATTTTCTAAATAGTTAATTGGAAAACATTTGTAGGAATTGTAGGTATCTGTGGATGATATTTTAATTACCTGTTTCTTATACTTTCGTTCTTGTTGGTTTTTGTTCCTTATGTATATTGTACTTGTATTTACAGTATGTATTTGTTTTTCTTTTGTTTCTACTGTCTTTTATTACTACATTGTACCCGCGGTACAAAAATATATTGATAACTACATTCATTATATTAATGCCAATAAACTGTATTATATTAAAAAGATGTATTGTGGAAGATATACTTGTATCATAACTAGAGCAGACCAATTTCCGTGCGCGCCATGTGCGCCGATGTAAGGATGATTGTATTGTGTTGCGTTTTTTATTTGTATTGTGTTTTTTTAAATCTTCTGTCGTGCACACAATCACTGATTTCATACATTTTCCATTTTATTTATAGGTACATACAACGCTGCTATAATATGTACTATTCTTATTTTTGTGTGTTTATGATATTACTTTAATAGCAGAAAACCAAATGTATATTTAATTATTTCTGATAGAATAAATGTCTCTACTTCTATACTTATATCGGTAACAAGCTCATGTTGCGTCCCTATTCTATCGCATATTCTGATATATTACGAATTACACTCTCATACCGGCGGTCATGGCGCTTACGGAAATTGGTCTACTCTAATCATAACTATTCATAAGTAAGACGGCAGACTATGTGCCCCAGCAGTGGCACGCCAGCAGTGGCGTTGCGTGGAGAGTTTAGCAGAATAACAGTGCGCTTACTTAAAAATAAATATATCGAATCCCTATACAAAACGTTAAGAAAAAACATAAATAACTTACCCAACATGTTTACATTGTTGCAAAAAAATGCGGATGTGCGCGGTGAAAAAACTGCACCATAATATATGTTTCTGTATTAGTCTCGGAAAGGTTCGTACGTAGCGACGTATATATATATATATATATATATATATATATATATATATATATATATATATGTTTATATACAGAGAAGGATTGTTCGACGTTGAGAGATGTTATATTTGCATAGTTAAAGCGCTCTTTGTATCTGTACAACGGATCTTCAGTATTGGTAAAAAGTTGCCCTAATTTTGTAAAATCTACATTTTTATCTAATACACTATTAAATTTTTCACGGACACAATCACTTTTTTCATCTTCAAGGATATGCAGCACTAGTTTTACGTGGTCAATAATTGCTAATGAGTCCGATAAGGACAGCGCAGTGTTCTGTAAATTTTTTATTGCGTCCAGTATTGGAACGTAACTGTCGTAAATAATTTTTAAATTTGCTGCAACTTGAGGATTGTTAAATTGAACCTGGCTGAGCCGTATTGCAGCTGCTTCTTTGGCATCTAGTTGTAAAATCACTGATTTAAATTTTTCAAAATGTTTATAATAATAAAATGCTGCTTCTAACCAAGTACCCCATCGTATAAGAATTGGTTGCGGCGGCTCGGGTATATCAGGACACAGCGAATGAAATAGCCGAATCCGTTTCGGAGATTTAAGAAAAACCGCTTTCGTTTGTCCAATCAGTTGATCCACATCAAGATAAGTTGTACGTATAGTGTTTGTTACAAGGTGTAAAGCGTGAAGCAAACATGTGACATGCAGCAGGTTTGGTTGAATCGTTTTGAGTAAGTTTGCCGTGGAACACATAACCTTGGCAGCATCGGTAACTAACATTAACACTTGCTTCGGTAAAATCTCAAATTTGTGTAGTGTTTCTATTAATACATCATATATCGCTCTGGCAGTACACCCTTGCATTCGTTTACAGGTTAGTAAATAAGGAGGAGAAGGTCCTTGCGGAGTCAGCGTCCGTACTAGAATGGCTAGGATGGACTGTTTTTTAATATCTGTAGTTTCGTCTATTGTTAACCACAGGAATTTTTTTTTACCGTATTTTTCGTGCAATTTACAATTCTCTCACGCACTGACGGTAAGTAATTCCGTAGCGTACTTCTTGCTGGTAATTTCCACGTAGTCGTATTTCTTCCAAAACTGACGAAACATTGGGTGTTCCACTTTTTGCATTGGTATATTGGTCGCAATTAACATCATTGTTAAATCACACAAAAATTTATTATATGATCTGCGTCCACTATTATTCGATTTATGTTTGTCACTATTTATATGTCTTTGGCACTGACTTGCTTTCCAAGTTAATAAAGTTGTTTCACAAACTAAACATTTCACTACGGTACCGTCAGATATTAAATCGGGAAACCGATGTAAAAATTTCTTTACTACGTTAGCATGCAACCGAGTCGATGCATTCTTTCTACGCACTTCCGACATTTTCAACACGATTGTGTTAACAATGTATCGCTTACAACGTCTCAACGGCAACTGAATTGATCGTCGTACGCCTCTACTCGATCCCTCCACATCACGCTACTGTTCGGGCACATAGTCTGCCGTCTTTATAACTCTCCCAATCTCCCAAATGTTCATATATATCATAAACTTCGATGATCAATATTTTCTATATTGATTATTTAAAAAAGCACCTGTTGCCGCTTTACACAATTTTTCGGAATACACTCCTGATAGACAAATACTATTTCTAAAGTTTTATGGCCCACAGGTAAATTCACTGCAGGTACTCCTTATAATCTGCTTAGTATTAATTGCAGGAATTTTAAAATATTTTGAATCTTACTATAATTATTTTGCCATTCTAAGTCTACAGAAGTATAAATTTAAGAAAATGTACCTACATACATATTTTAATAAAGTGATAGTTTTGGGTGTTAATTTATGTACTAGAAAGTGTACATTTTCCTATATAGGATTTTTACAATAACAGATCAGTCACGTCATAACCAGTAATGTCAGGTATAAAAACCTAAGTGATTCAATTTACTAAAATAGTAGATACAATTTTTCCACCATTTTAGGACATTTGTATGTGCAGTGTTACCTACTCCGCGCATTGTTGTCATCATCACTGTCTATGCTCTGCAATATGTTCAAACCTGAATATATTTTTGAAAGAGCATTTTGTATTCCGCTTGAAGATAAAACTCTCTCTTCTGCTTGTACTTCCTCATCATTGATGGGATTATTCTGTAACTCGATCAGATCTTCATTGCTGAGAGGTTTGTCGTGCGTTGCTACAAGTTGTTCGAGATCTTCTACCGCGACATCTTTAAGTTCAGACCCCTCAATCATTGCAGCAATGTCTTCAAGCACTTGTCTCTGCATCTGGACAATTCTTCTAGGTGCTTTCACTACATCTGGCCAAAGATTACGCCACACCCTGTCTACAACTCTTTTTAACTTCGTTCTAAGCCTCGTCTATGTTGTGAATAGCCTTCATGATGTTGTATGACTTCCACTACTCTCGCATAGACTGTCTTCCTTCCCTTCAATTTAATGAATTAGTTGGTTAAAAGGGCGGCGATGGTAATAAGCTTTGAAGTTTGCTATTTCTCCCTAGTCCATAGGTTGTAATATTGACGTAGTGTTTGGTGGAAGGAACTTCACGTACACTTTTAAGTCTCTCGGCGTATCAAGTGAGGTTGGATGTCCTGGGGCATTGTCTAAGGGTAATATAACTTTACGTTCAAGCCCATTTCTGTCACAATAGGATTTGACTGACGGGCAAAAACTATTAGAATACCAATCTTGATAAACTTCCTATGTAACCCACGCCTTTCTGTTGGACCGCCACACGACTGCTAGGCTTGTCTTGTCTGTACCTCGCATTGCGCGGGGTGTTTTTGAATGGTACACCAGTAAAGGTTTCAGCTTGAAATCACCAGTGGCATTACCACCCAGCAGAAGTGTTAGTCGATCTTTCACAGCTTTGAAATGCTGGCTTGACGTTCCTCTTTAGAAATGAATGTTCGAGATGGCATTTTTTTCCAGTAAAGCCCGGTCTAATCAACATTGAAGATGAGACACGAACTCTTGAAACTTGTCTAAACTCAGCTGCAGCTTGAGTGTCCGCGTTGGCGGGCTCACCTGTTATGTGGATATTGTGAAGATTGGAACGCTGCTAGAACCGATGAAACCAGCCTCTGCTGGCAGCAAAAGTCGGAGTGGAACTCCCTTCACCTTCTTCTGTCTTTAGCATCCCATACAAAGATTCTGCTTTTGTGTATATGAGATCTTGAGTCAGTGGTGTGTTCTTCTTATTTAAATCTTCGATCCAGACTGCCAGCAACTTCTCCATTCTTTCTAGGATAGAGGATCTCGAACGAGAAAGTTTTGTTGCACTTATAGGTGTTGAACTTTCGTTGGAAAGTTTAATTTTATTCCGATTTTAAAAAATCGTTCTCACAGTCGATTCTGAGAGTCCAAAATCTCTGCCAACAATTGTTGCTTTGCCTCCATTTTCCATTCTTCTTAACACCTTCATCTTCAATACTAAAATTACGCATTTAAGTTCCTTTTTCTTCAGTGGCGGCATTTTTAACGTAGCGTTAAATTATGTATGTATCTCCACCAAACGTTAAAACACGACCGCCAGCCGAGATAAACATATGGAACAAACGAGGGAATCCCCATAGAACAAAGTCGTAGAATGGGGAATCCCCAATTCTTCAATCAGAATGGTCAGAGAAAGCGGGCATTCCCGCGACCAAAGAGAAGTCAATGACTACATTATGTACATACATACATATTCTTAAGTAAGCAATTCGCGTAATACGAGGCATTTTAACGCAAAATTTGAAATTCTCGTTAAAGCGAAACCGCGCATAACGGGGTCGCGTAAAGCGGGATATTACTGTACTTTATTAATGTATTTAGGGGTAAAGAACTATTCTGGTTGACATTAAAAATTCATAACATACGAATAGTGGTTTTAGATTTATAAGTTACAATTGAGCTTTTAACTTTTTATCATTCATTTATCTATGAATTCTTTTGTTTCAGTAAAAATATTTCAAAAAATTAAGAGCCAATATTCGATATAGTGTTTTTATTTTAATATCTGTTTGACTTTTGATTACATCATATTTACATGCTTTAGAGACAAATTACGAGTCCACTGTAAAATATCAACCGGATAAAAGTCACACCATAATGCTTAATACTATCTGCTTGGCAAAAGTAATTCGAGTACAATACCAATTATTACCTGTGTCTAAGAGTAATTCAGGATAAAAACTAAAAAATATAAAACCTTTATATTCTGTTGTTTAGTGTCAACGTATGTACTGCTATATTATGTCATGATTATTAATATTGACTCTAATATTTTCATTCTTTCCGTTTTTTATTCTAAAACATTCATACTATATTTCTAAATTTTGCAAAATAAGAAAAGTACTAATACAATTACCGAAGACCCACTTTTCTAGCAGGATAATCCCTATTTCCACCTAGCGAGAACTTGTCTAAACAGGTTCGAAGAGACTCATGTCAATATCTTGCCATGGTTACTGACCTATTGCTAATCGAATATGTGTGGGATATTATGGGAAGAAAACTGATAAACTTAGCGAATCTCCCGCAAACATTAGAAGCTCTCCGGAATTGCAGTTTGCTTGGAAAACCATACCCCAAGAGACATCGACCACCTAATTAAATCTATGTCACGGGGAATGAATGAGTGTGAAGTTAATAAGGGCGCCCCCAACACATTATTAACAAAAATTAAATGAAATTATGTTAATCTTTTGTTCTTTTTCTTTGAAATAATAATCAATTATTACTTCTAAATAGTTATACGTTTCTGGTAAATTTGGTCCAAAAATTTGCTCCCCTTCTTGGTGTTGCAATTTCCATGTTATATAGTATATTTATCAAAATTACAAATTTGAGCAATGGAATAATTAAATGTGAATATTAATGAAATATCGATGGTGATCGCACAGTGCCAACAATGTCCTGTCAATAAATTAATTAACTGACATGCCTATTCTGTTGAACAATTAGCTTTATCTAAAGAAAGATTCACATTCTTGACTGTACGCAGAGTGACTTGAATTTTAATTACTTAATGCATATTGTAACGTACACAATAAAGGAGGAGGTATAGCCTTATAATAACTGCGCATATACATAGACGTTGTATATAACGAAATCATTAGGTAATAACACTATTGACAGTGTATATGAGCATTTGCAATTTGTAAGTGTACTCAATTTAACGACAATGAAATTATGCTTAAACTACAATGCTTTGGAATGACGTACAGTTGCGGCCCTTATAAACTCAGACAGTGTGACAAATAACAATAAAATAAATTGAAAATTGAAAAATTGAAATATAATAAAGTTAATATTTTATTGTAGTACCGTTAGCATTTATGACCATTTGGAGTCTCCTCGGCATTGACAGAACTCTGCGTTGTACACAGCCCACAGATATTTGCCCCCATGTATCAGAGATACTTTGAATCAATTCTTGACGGTTTTGAAGCAAGATCTTATTATTATTTTCTTTGGCCATGCAACCCCAAATATTTTCCATGGGGTTGAGGTCTGGGCTTCTCGCTGGCCAGTCTAATGTGGTTACTTCATTAGCTTGCAAAAAATCTCTTATTAGATGCGCTGTATGAATTGGGTAAGTATCCTTTTGGAATACAAAATTCATTCCAAAAATGGGTAGAACTAAAGGTAAAGTGCTTGCTCCAGAATATCTCTATAAACTAAAGCTGTCAATCGTTCTTCCACTATAACACATATTCCCGTTCCACGGGAACTCACCACCCCAAACATTCACAGAAAAACGTCCACTGCGCATAATTTTATGAACATATTGTTCAGAAAATTGTTCACCAACTGGTCAATAAACATGAACGCGTCCATTATTGCATGATTGAAAAGTTTTTTCATCTGAAAAGGCTACGTTTTCCCAAAAGTTGACATCGTTGTTTATATGTTGAAAGGCGAAACGCAGTCTTTCCTCTTTATTTGCTTCTGACAAAAATATCTTATTGGCCGCACTTCGATTTCGTAGTTCGCTCTCTTTTATTCTTCCTCGATTAGTTCTTATGGAACCGTGAAAATTGGTTCCCACTTTTGCTTTTACTGCGGTGCTCCCTTTGAAAATTAACTAAACGCATATCTTCATCAGGAGTTGATATTCTCTGTCGCTCTGAAGCAGTTTACAACATTGGAAGATCATCTCGTAAGATTAGCAAAATGCCTGCGTTGTCGCTTTTTTCTAATAATTCCAGTTTCCTGAATTTTTCGTTTTGCCAACGTGTTTTTATCAACGCTTATTTCATTTGCGATGTGCCTAATGCTCATGCCGTCCTCTAGCCTAGTTCTAACTATCGACTTTTCCAGTTCGCTTGAGGCATTTTAAAAATTGTGTGAGGTTGCAGAGGCCGCAACTGTACTAAAGACTGAACCTTTAGATTAAAAAACTCATATACATGCACATATTTTTAGATTTCAGGTGTGTTTCGAAATGTTGGGGAGTTTCTGTTGTTTGTGTTGACGGCTTTCTCTCAAAAACTGTTATTGATATGCAAAACTATGTTAGAAAATCAAGATAAAAAATATTATTTTTGAGCTCTCATGAATAGTGACCAACTATGCAAAAAAATGGAAAGTATTGTGCAAGCTTGATGCATCATCTCGGAGATTCCATTAAAAAGAAAAGGACACGGAAAACCCACACAAGGTGTTTTGTTGTTCCACGACAATGTACCAGTGCACAAATGAAGACTTTCCACTACTCTTGCTGATTGTGGCTTTGAAGAAATTGAACACCCAACTTATATTCCAGACGTTGTCTGCAAGAAAGATTATGATGATTGTTTTTTGGAATAGAAAAGGTGTGCTTACTATCTGTTTTCTTGAACGAAGCACAACAAAAAAACTCTGCGAGGTATTGTCAAACTTTGGAAAAATTAAAAGCAATACAGAACAAGCATAGAGCTTCTCAAAAATTTGATTTTTGCATGACCACACGGCGATTCGCATTCGAGATCTCCTGGATGCTTCAAATGGGAGGTGTTTCCTTAACCACCGTATAGCCCAGATATTGCACCCAACGAGTACCACCTGTTTCCAACGATGAAGACCTGGCTCGCAACTCAGCGCTTTGACGACGACATAGAACTCCGGGAAGACATGACTAACTAGTTGAAGTCTCAGGTGGCAAAATTTAATGACGATGGAATTTTCAAAGCTTGTTCGCCGCTATGGTAAGTGTCTAAATTTGTATGGAGACTATGCTGAAAAGTAGTATGTAAGTGTCGCTTTCAAATGAATATAATAATTTTTTTCCAACTCGTTTTTTAATACCAAAATGTAATCTAATGAAAATGAAAAAGCAATTAGGTGATATAAAGCTCGATCATTCAGATATTGCAACTGCATACGTCTTCACTGTTGATCTAATTGTTCTTGGTGTTGTTGAGACGATAGTGCTGCTCTTCTTCTCGATTCAACTCGTAGGACTTCTTCTGCTCACCTTTGAGAAGTTCTGACTCTAACACGTTCATTTTCGTATAAACAATTTGATTATTACTGTTTGCTTTCTTTTGGCGTTCTATGATTGCGTATCGAGAACGGCGGCTTATGTTCGAACGCGGGCGAGACATCTATACAAAATCAATAATCATTTTTCCATTTTTTTCTCTTACAAAAACCCAGCTACTTGTTTAATTGTTTTTGAAACATCAATATCATTAATATTTTCACCTTTCAAATATAACACTTGTTTGTCATATTTTTTTTTTAATAACATTTAGACATTTAGATCTAACCTATACACATTTTTTTTTAAGTTTTCATATAAGACAATTATTCAAGATTAAATCAAAGTTATTTTTCTTTTTATCATTAAGATTTCATAAAAATATATTAGGGTAAATAGAGTATATGATTAGCAAACCTCACCTTTGTAATAAAAAAGTACAACTGAATCAAGTATTTGATTTATTTCATCGGTGCGGAAAGACTTTTATCGCGCCGTGTTAAAAAAATTCATTTTACTATAAAAACACTCGCGTATTCGAATGCAACGTTGCGTGAAAATTTAAAGTCAATCGATTGATTACTTTTCGACTTTTGCGAACGTAAACATACGCAGGCTGAATATATATACAAAGATTGTATTTTTGGTTTCATTTTCAACAATTTTTACGTTTTAAAGTTAATATTTATTTCATGTTGCAACTAAGAGACAAACGATTTCCTATAAAAAGAAAAAGAAGTACCTATAATTATCGAAAAAATGTGAATGTGTGATGACAAAATATATCATCGAAACATAAGAATACTTGTGGCTTAAAAATCAATTCATCTTATGGGCTTTGAAAAGTCAAAGCAAACATATTTGTTGAAATGTCATAAATTATCCATTCCACAATGATTACAAAACGCGTTTCTATGATATGAAAACGAATTAAATTTTAGATAACTTTCCTTATTATATAAACATTTATAATAACCACAGATACATATATAAAACTGTCTTTAAAAAAAAAAATCCAATCCTTCTTGAATGGTGAAATGAATTTTTAGTATCAGCTTTATTATATATGCATATGCATATACATATATAGTTTTGATGAAAAAATAGATTATTTCGTAATTTGCAATTTACTTCTTATGCTTGTGAACTTTTGCAAAAATTGTTTACGACACAGTTTCGACAATAGTGCATAATACATATTAATTTTACTTTGCAAAAAAGATTTATTTCGTATTATGTGCATAAGAGCATAAAAATATAATAAACATAATAAAGAAATTTATAATGTTTAATAAATTAATTAAACTTAAAATATGTTTAACATTTTTCGGAGGATAAGAGGATTGCTTAACAATAAAAAATCCGTTAAATACACAAGCCGACATGCATAGTGTAATGATTTTATCATTATATTTATCTAAAAATACCTAGCATATTTTAAAGAATTTTACAAAAAGCATAGTGATAAAAATCGAAATCGTTTGATTTGGTTATTCCATTGACAACTCCATAACTATATTCGTTGCAGTATTTTAAGAACTTTTTTAATTTCTTTTCTGTTGTTTTTTTAATTGGTATGCAGGTTTAGACACCCTAGTCTAAATGATTCCATCGCAACTCAATCGAATTGCAAACTTCAAGACGGACAAACTAATAACTTTAAAATTGCTTTTTCAAATTTTATGCGAAAATGCTCTTACAATTTTAGCAAAATGTTTGGTATTACAGTGGAAGTCGGATATTATCGGATCACGGATAATATTATCAATCGGTTATTGTTATTACAACTAGTCGGTCCCAAACAACATGATATAAAGGTTACTTAAAAATAATCCGCTTACAATAATCAAACTATCGACTATTGTTATCAATATTCTGATAATAAAGATTTATCCCTTAAAGAAAAATGTGCTATTCTTGAAAAATATGATACGGAAAATGGGTCAACGAAATGCAGCTGCACAAGTAATAAAGATATCATAACCACTTTGACGCGAAATTAAAAAAAATCGAACCGTTATCATGGAAGCTGCAAGGCAAAATGAAAATTTGAACTGTAGGAGAAATCTTGGTGGAAAAGATGAAAAAGTGGAATCAGCATTGAAATTGTGATTTTCTAATGTACGTGAACAAGATGCTCGCGTGAATGGTCCTTTGATGCGGTAAAAAGCAGAAGAACTTGCAAAATGGGAAACAATGACTTTATGCCACAGAAGCGACGTTCCACCGTTATAAGCACGAGCATACATAGTCTATAAACGAACACATGGAGAAATAAAAGATGCTGATTTCGGTGCGGCTGATAAATGGATTAAGGGTCTAAGATTATTTTTGAATTTTCACCAGACAATGTGTATAACGCCAATGAAACTGGCCTATTATCGAGCTTTACCAGAGCACACATACATCTTTAAAAATGAAGACGCACAAGGCTGTAAAATTTTGAAAGAATGATTAACCGTCCTACATGGTGTTAATGTGATTGGGAAAAAAGAAAAACTTTTAGAGAATCGGCAAATATCAGGATCCTCGATGTTTTAAAAATGTAAGTACGTTACCGGTAAATTACCACTCAAATTCTAATGGCTGGATGACAACAGTAATTTTTAACGAATAATTAATAAAAAAGTGAGATGCTAAATTGAACCCTAAAATTATTTTAGCCATTGACAATTGCACTGCGCATAGTGTAAATTTACCACTAAAGAACATCAAAGTTGTTTTTTTACCGGCTAACACCTGCTACGTTTTAAATTTCTTTATATATTTACTTAACGTTTTATCGCCCGGTATACTCGTTTCGCTTTTAAATTTCATCATTTTCATTTTCTCGAACACGTTGTCGCCATCTGCGTAATTTTATTTCTATGGTATATTCGCCCCTCCCGACCGCTGGCGATGTTTAGATGCAGGTGGAAAGATTTCATTCGTTGACGTGCCGTAAGTGAGCACTGTGGGTTAATAGGTGATTTCGATTGCACTCTTGAGGGTAGTAAGAGGACGTAATTCCGCGTAGTTTCAAAAGGTGCGGACAAAAACGCAAAGCGTTAACAGTTTGGAACTGCCGAATACCGTTTACGAATAAATGACGGAAAAGTGGGAAAAATCCTTCATTGCTTGAGTTTCTATAATTGGCAATTCTGGGGCGTGAATACGGACCATCTGCATCTCTCCGGAAGTAGTAATCCAGGCCCCAGACACCTTCATCTCATTAACGAATCTAATACAGACTTAATATCGACGAATCACCTTTAATTACCGTCATCTACTGGCCACTGCGATTCCGAAAGAACAACGCCGACTCGTATATTTTCTTGGTATAAATTTTGACACTTAAATTTCCGATTTGAAGATTTAAAAAAATCATATATTCACTAACTTTCGAGATTAATTTTTTTATCTGTTCATATTAGAATCTTTGTAGCCTTTCATAAATTGTATGTTTCTTCTAACAAAAAGCTTTTATAAATATATATGTATGCATGTTCTTATTTAGAGTATATTGTTATCATTCGGTAGTTATTATCAAAGCAGTCTCGTCCCAACCTGATTACATTAAGCAGCGTCCACTATATTATGGAGAAGAGTGAATACCTTGCTAACTCTAATATTAATTTAACCGCTTCCAAAGCACATTCAAATCATTATATTATCTCCTTCATAACCAAACAATTTGAAACATACTCGAGTGGGTAAAACTTTTTTAAATGAAACAAAAAAAAGCTAATAACACCAAATATTATTAAAAATCGAGCGTGGAGAACACAGTACAAGTTCATATTTGTGTGAAAATTGCTATCCTAACCAGGCGATAAGTGTTTCGACTTACTCGTCAGTGCATGGTACTGGGATAGACAAAATTCACAACAATAACACCAAATTACATGGAATTAAGTCAGAAAAGACAGCGTGAAAGAACATTCAACGGCGCCCATTGACTAATATCAACTTGTTGATTTGGCGTTCGTGATGTTGACATTAGTTAATGAAACACAGTAAAGCCTCGTTTAGTGGTTTCTCGATTAACGCTGATTCGATATAACTCGAAACCTAAAAAAGCTCAAGATTTATGCTGATTTAAATTATGGCAGTATTTCGTTGATTCATATATTAAAGATAGCGAAAGTATAGAATCAATTGTGCATGTCGAAAAAATGTAACATCATTGATGATCTATGGGAAATATGAACCTCGCTCGGCTAGAGTTATGTGATAAATAGATAAACGCAGTGTCAGAGAAGATATCTCCAAAGATGCAAGGATTCTCAACAAGAAGAGCCGATTGTTGGCAAATTGTCAACCTAATTAATACAACGGGACTAAGAGAGGTGAGAACCTTGCCAACAGCGACTTTCAATAACTGGCAGAACAAGGAATTTATGTTAGAAGATTGAAAATAGTCATTCTGAAAGCGAATAATCCAAAGATCTTGTCATACATTTCCTTAGTAAAAGTTTGGTACCGATAACCAAAATCTTTCATCAAATTGTAGCGAATGACCCAGATTTTTAAAAGACTGCAAAAGCAAGACGAGACGTTTTAGATACGATTTACTACCAACACTTGCTTAAGTAGAGAAAAAGAAAGCGACAAATGGCTATAGACGATTTCATCACAAAAAACCAGGAATTTCAGGAGCGTCAGGGCCTTCATAACAAAAATGAACTGTTTATGAATTTTTGGTCGCGTGCCCCACCTTCTTTATTTGCTAGGTGTTAAAGTGACCAAAAAAATATTTGTCACGCTACTGTGCGACCGACTATATCATAAAGAGTATCGAAGACGATCTTAAAGGTTGTCGACAATAACAAAAAAGAGTATTGTCCGTCAGTTTTAATTATCGTCTCCAATTCAGTTATGGATCTTTACATGTATACATGTGTACGCTTGATTTACGTCTTCGATTAAGGGAAGATTGTTACCAAATTGGACGTGAAATGTCCCATCTTACGTCTTGTTTTAGTACATCTTCTTTTAAAAATTCACAGGCAAGTATAAATTTTTAATACTAGGTCTTTTACCATTCTTTTCATACCAGGTTATCGAAGACTTAGCATACAATGTTGTCTAAACCATGTTATCTTATAGAGTTTTTATGAACATAAACAATGGAGCGTGTGTTTGCGTGTAAATTCAATAGCGGTCTTTTTTATAGACATTCTGAATCCATATTAATATCTTATATTTGTTACTTCTCGTAACAAAAAAAAACATTCTCGTAATACACATGAAACGAAGAATGATGTAATTATATAGAATATAAATCCAAAATATTTTCCGCAAATTCTGCAAAATATGAAAAATATTGTTTAAATTATTCGCAGCTCAAGTAAACAAAGCTGCTCCAATGTCGAGTTTTTATAACATCGACAACCGTCTCAACAATATCATCTTTTAAGTTTTGATAAATATAAACATTAGCGCGTTAGCGTGTAAATTTAATCGAAGTATTTTCTATAGACATTCTGATCCATAGGCGGTACATGATACTATTTTCAAGGGGTTTATAATTTTGGGGTTCACGTCGTACTTGAATGACAATTTTTTGGATTCATATTCTATATAATTGCATCTTTCCACTACCCATATGCTTTTTATTTATTTCAAGGACAGCCTGTATAGCATGTATTTAAAGAAACATGCTTTATTATTAGGACACAAATGAAACAGCCTATATATATTTTTGTAAAAGCATATTAAATTGCCCTTATAATAATAATAATAATAATGACAATTAAGTTTACACAACATTCCTTCTTTTAAAATGTTAGAAATGCAAACGCGAGGTACAAAATAATTAAAATTAGAAGCCGTTTTAGATGAGATTGTTACAATTTAATTGTTCTAGAACATTTCTCCGACCATACATTAAAGCGACAATAAAGGCGGTTGTCTAGACAAGTTTATCCAATTTTTGGAGACTCATAGATAAGTACATATGTGTTTTGAAGAAAAAGCGCCAATCTTCAAATCTAAAATACATTTTTGTACAGTTGGTTATTTAAACCGAAACATAAAATATACTCTGACTCATTCCACATAAATGTTCATTTTTTTTTACATATCTTCTATTAAGGTACAAGGTCATTTCAAATGCATTCATGTTAATTATTACAACATATCTATCCATGTGTGAAAATAATTATGCGTGAATAATATCAAGCTTTGTACGTGAAACGACTTTTCCAGAGAACAATTTTTCGATTCCTAAGATTCATCGCAGCGGAAGAAATGCGCTGTAATTAAAGGCTATCCGTACTTTGAGAAAATGAAAGATATTATTTTCTTTTGTGTGCAAAAAAAGATATGAGCGATAGGTATGCATATGGCAAATATTACAAGTTTTATGTATATACGTATAAGTAGTAATCGTAACCAATCTTGACTATCAATACCAGCTATTATTTATGGCTGTAAAACTTAGGTTTTAAAGATGTGAACGAAATTACAAATTATATTTTGTTATAAATGTTTAAATTAAGTGAATCTGCTCAAAATAATTTCTTTGATAACACAAGAAAAAACTGGATAAATTGTTTGTCTGAAGCCGTTTGAGTTTTTAATTTTTAAGACGCTTCTTATTTAAAAATTTGATAAAGAAAAAATATAATTAACTTGAAAACGAATTGGTATATAAGGTCTTCAACTCTATAAAATAGAAATAATAAAAGACAAAATAATGAAATCAGTTTCAATTTGAAGTAAATTTATTGTACTACTAATATTCATAATTATTTTTCCATATAATCACCATTTGGTGCAATACATTTCTTCAAACGCTTAATCAATTTCTTCATTACGTCCACGAAAAAACTTTCTTGTTTATTGTTGACCCAGTTTGGAACAGGAGGCCGGAAAGAACGCGTTCTTTCCGGCTTTCCTCTACGGATACGATTCTTTAGTGACCGTAATGTTTTGCAGTATCTTATTATCGTCAATCCCTTCGACAGATATTTGGTATGAATGACTCCCTCTGCATCCGAAAATCTACTTATTAATTTCTGTACTTCGTGATTCAACAGTCTCTTTATAGCTTTGGATATTATTGATTTATTATTTTTTACTGTACACGAAATAACTGTACTATATCGCAGCCGGTCTGACACTGGACACATTGGAAGCATATTGCTGTGAAATCTCACATTTAAAAAATAAAATAGATTAAATGAAGTATAAATTAATCGAAGGTAGCATAAACAAAATCAATACAGGTCGTGTTTTTGAATGCACCTGTATATAACATGACAATTTTGCATTAAACACATGATGTAAATAGATTAGAGGTTATAATGAATTTCGGCAATAATTATAATCTAATTAGATATATAATGCTTGCTTATGTACCACGACTGTATAAAAATGATACTAAAAATCATTTTTTCTTGAATTATTAGTTATATTATTAGCAATATATGTCTTATATTTGTTGATATTTCATGAAAATATCCTTTGTTACGATAGGAATTTTGTATTGTCAGATTCTTTTAGAATAAGAATAAATCCATGTAAAACATCTGGTATTAACAGAAAAACCAGTGTAGCCTGAAAAACAATAAATGGCTATAACAAATGCGAACCAGATGTAGAAATATTGTTATTACCAAATAATAATATATTGCTTCAAAAATGTAAATAAAATAGCTGGCATTTCAATAATAGTTATTTATGTATTAAGGGCATAATTAGGAGATTATGGCACGAGGGAAAGTTTAAAGCCCGACGAAGGAGGGCTTCTAATCTCCCGAGGGCCATAATCGGCAATTATGCCCGTGGTAGGCGCGGCTCGTGATGACGTATTTGGGGGTGCAAGTACAATGATGCGAGTGCTTCGTGTATTCTCATGTACTAACTGTAACGTTTTCTTAGTAAACACCGAAAACACACGAGGTACTCGTATCATTGTACTTGCACTCCCAAATACGTCATCACGAGCCGCGCCTGCCCGTGGTACATACAACGTTTTATTCGATTTTAGTTTCCAAAACATTCAAAAAATATATATTGCTTTGTACAACAAATATGTTGCTTTACGTTCTAAATATGTCAAAATTGACAATTTGATGTTAATAAATGTTCCATACTGACATTTGTTTTTATTAATCCAATTGTTGCCTAACAGTTTTTGACTTATCTGTGCCATAAAGACTAATTATTGATTGATCTGTGCCATAAAGATCATTTTATGCCCGCATTTGGGTGCTTATAAACAAGATTATGGTTCTAAAATCGAATAAAAGGTAAAAATGCATCCGAATCCGCATGCCTACAATAAAATATGAAAAGTTCAAAGGATTAGAAATGTACACGTTCCAAATAAGTAAGAAGCATGGGAAGGACAAGGAAAGCAAAATACGAAAGACATCTAATAAAAGAAGAGTAAATCTCTGCAGGTCTAAACACGCAAACTAGGTCGAAATAGAAAAATTCGTAGAAATCAAGGAGGGAAATAAATTTAATCTTGAAATAAAATGTAAAACACATAAATTACCACAAATGAGAATTTATTTTAACAAAATAACTTCAGGTAAAAAAAGAAAAATCTGCAAAAATCTGTGGATTAATACAAGGCTTAAAATGGAAAAATCCATGACATAAAATAAAAATCGGAAATAAATATGAAAAGTGGGAGAGAAAAGAGGAGCATCTTCCGAGAAGCAAAAACGACACGGTATAAAAGGGCGAAAACAGCGTCAGAAAGGATTCATTCGACATTTTTCACTCGGAGTACATTCAATATTCCAACATTTAACATTCATTTATATTTAAAGTTTGAATAAATTTAGACTTCTATTAAGAAAGTTATAAATAATTTATTATATATCTACGTTTACAATTAGAAGCATTTTTGATTTATAAGTATTAATATAGTACTCGATATTTTCTTTATACAACTAGTTTAATTTATAATTGTATTGAAACTCTATTCAAGTAAGGGCCGATAAAATCTGCAGATTTTATTTAGTAAGCAAGTAAATTTAATTTACTCTATAGATTGGGTATTATAAATAGCGAATAAGAAAAGTCTGGAAGTAAATCTACCAATGAATTTACACCCTAGAAAATCATGGTATTAAATTTTATTCGTTGGTTAAATGCGAACAGCTGTTTTCTCCATTGGTTCAAATAAACATAACTTTATTTTTAAGTTTATATTTTGTGTGTTTGATAACTTGAATTTTGATAATAATGCTCGATTTATTGGTCTGTATTTTACAAATATAAACAAAAATAAATGTAAAGAATTAGGATTTTTTGTATTTTTTTCATTTTATTCAGTGGCTCCATCGTTTATCGAAACGCTAAACTGCAAAATACATAGTTATTCAAAGTTATTCTACAAATACTTATTTTACTTGCATGTATTTTTTATAATACCAGATTTCAATTTATTAGTTGAATAAATTTATTCGTCAAGTTGTTATTCAGAGATTTATTCGCTGTTTATAATACCGGCCCTAAAAGTGTTACGAAGAATAGGGACAAAAGTTGAATAAGTAAATAAAGCACTATATTATTTGGAGTCTATAAAACTGAAATGAAAATATTTTAAAACATATATGAATTATTAATTTGAATAAAGTAACGATAAATACACCACTCTGAGTGTAAATTTATGCATGATATCTGAGTAAACAAGTAGGAAGTTAGATTTCCACGAGTGATCTCATGATACCTGTGTAATTGAATTTTTGCGGTCAAATATGCATTGATAGACATATAATAAAAACGTACATAAAGTGTGGAGATAGACGTGTTTTTCTGTAGGAACCAGACTTACACTTAAATAACCGTCGAATAACATGCTCAATTAGAAAGAATATATCCGTAGAATCTAGATATCCTTATCCAAAGAGTCAAACCGTGACCTTGAATCCTAGCTTAACGTTCGGAGGGAAAATACCCCCTTGGTTAAGTAAAATACTCGAGTGTGGTATTTTTTAAAGATTCAATAGAATCTGAACAAAGACTTCCAACAAAAAGTGTAGTTTTAACAAACACTTTATGTAAAACTCTCTCATGATAAATAGGTTTATAGCTTAAGTAATGAGATATCTTAAGTTTAAAAAAATTAATTGTGAAAATACAAAGATACAAAAAAAATTTTTAACTATTTACATTGGATGCTAGGCCTAGTTAAGTAGAAACCGGAAGATATAGGTCTGAGATGAACAAACAATATACAGAGTTTAAAGAAATATATCCTTGAGTAACTGCCCACACAACATTTACTTCACTCACAGCAATATGTACATATAAAATAATACATGCGCGTGCAAACAAATCCTCTTCCACTGCGATACTGGGTTTGCTCCCAAATGTGCTTACTGCATTACATAGATAGTGCGTGCCACTTGTTTTGAAAATATGAAATTATTCCCAGATTTTCATTGCCAAAACTAGTAATTAAAAATACAAGATTTTAACAATGATAGTTTACAAATTACGTTATAAGACATCACATGTATAAATTTAATATACATTTATTTTTATTTATCACACACTAAATAATTTTAACGCTTGCTAGAACCTAGTCAATGAAATATTTGCTTCCAAACACACATTATTTACTTAAGTCGTCTACAAAATTCCTATTTTTGCTATTGTTGAACGAAAAATAAGATCCATTACGTGTTGGTTGTACTAAAAAATTCATAGTTTGTTGATTTTCTGGCATGCAATCAAAATGACGTCGAAATACGTACGATTTGTAAATCTGGCAAGGACTTTCCCATAGTTTCTGTTTATCTGCGAATATATTAATATAATTATTTATATTTAAATGCAAAAACAGAATTTTATTAAGATTAGCTACGAGTATACCGGGTGTCTCAGTTATGTTGTTCCAATTTCGCACCTCCGTTATCTAGTAAAATAAAAATTTGAAATTTGAGGCGTCTGATATACACCTAATGTTTTTTAAACTGACCCTAATATTAATATTTTCTCATTTCCGGTCTAACCGGAAACAACCAAAACTTTTTTATTTTAAATAGCATTCTGTATATTTTCTTCAAAATTTGAATTCTGCGGAAAATTCTCTTTCCCATGAAGTATTACACTTTGTATTTAGACTTCAAAACGGAGATTAAATTGCATTTTAAATATTCAAAAATTGAGATTGTAGAAAATTATGAAAAGCATTTTCGTTATTTCTAAAGAACGGACACGCTTACCACCCAGTGCAGTATTGGCGAAAGGCTGTATTTCTAAAATATTTAATTTTATTTATATAATTGGAAAACGAACGGGTGGTGATCTATAAAATTACGAAATACATATTTATTTGTTGAAAAGTTGTATTTATAAAGTTTTTAATTTTATTTATATAATTGGAAAACAAACGGGTGGTGATCTATAAAATTACGAAATACATATGTATTTGTTGAAAAGTGTATTTTTAAAGTTTTTAATTTTATTTCTATAATTGGAACATTTTTATTTGTTCATTTTGTCGTTCAAGTTGAGTAAAGGAGTATTAATATTGACTAGCAATAGTTTCTCAAGGTTTTCTTCTGTCAATTTTGTTCTCTTTGAATTAAGTACATCCTTATAAATAGAAAACGTCCTTTCTACATCGCAACTGGTTATAGGTGCATACTGGAAATATTCTTTTATTTCTTCATATTTAACCGTTAGATTTTGTGGAATTGTCTCCATACATAATTACTGCAATGTAATTAAATCTGGATTTCTATTAAGAATTGCTTCAAACTTTTGCCGAAGGCCACATCCGAAGTCACTTGGAATACTTTTCAAATTATTAACAGCCACATCTAATGTGGTTAATACGTCATTTAATTTGAAATTTCGATTTTCAAAATAAGTGATTAGTTTTGGCAATTTTCCAAAGTGTTCGTGAAGAAAGTACAACTGATTTTTTAAATTTGGGATTTGTGTGAGCTCCTTGCACTCACCAATACTTCTAGCATCCTCCTTTAGCAGTGTTACGAAATGTTTTAGACTATCGAAATTCTCAGCATAATAACTAGTAGCTTCCAGCCATGTTCCCCATCTAGTTATTACTGGAGTGGGAGGCAGTGACAGAGATGGAAATTTTTCCCTGAAAAGAGCTACTCTCAATGGTGCTTTTCTGAAAACTTTTTTTAAAGCTGATACAAGTCTATCAACTTCCGGAAAAGTGTCTCTGATATATTCACAGATTCTGTGGAGAGCATGTGCTACACAAGTAATATGCAGCATATTGGGATATGTTTTCTTCAATAGTCTGCCTGTTTTTAACATATACGCAGCACTATCACTGACAAATAAAAGTATTTTTTCTTTGTACGTGGCGTCCGAATGAAGCATTTTTTGCATATTCGCCTTAATAGTTTCAGCAAATGTTTCGGCATCAACTCTATTTATAACACTTGTTGCTATTACATATGAGTTATAGGGGAATAGTTGGATGTAGTACACCAGCTACAACATTTACCACACAGCGACCTAACATATCCATCGTTTCGTCGGCGCTTATCCATATGTATTGATTTAAAAGATGGCTTCTAATGCGTTCTACTGTTCTCGTATAGCACCTAGAAACATAATATTTGCGTAAAGTTGATTTATCAGGAACATTTCGACCAGTATATTTTTGAAGAAATATTTTTAAAGTGGGATTGCTAAGTTTATTTAATGGAATATTAGCCGCCATAAAAGTTTTACAGAGTTCAGATGTGTTTGCGATCCTAAGTGACGAATTTTTGACGATATTTTACGGATTTTGT
Source organism: Melolontha melolontha (assembly GCA_935421215.2). Lineage (NCBI taxonomy): Eukaryota > Metazoa > Arthropoda > Insecta > Coleoptera > Scarabaeidae > Melolontha > Melolontha melolontha. Next base: position 38,135,611 of record OW285238.1, read on the forward strand.
AATAAATTTCGGAATCACTGACAATGGACATACAATCAGTATGACCGTCAATCCAACTCGCCATTGTTTTACAATGCCGTTCTCGACATTCTTCCATATCATGTCTGAAAAAGTAACTTAAACAATGCTCTAGATCTAAATAAATGAAAACTAAAAATGTGTGCGTAAGTTATTGAAACTGAACGAAATTCAATGCACACTTACATCGAAATAATTGGTAGAAATAGATTCAATCAAACGATATTAAACAGGATCTATCACAAAAATTACGATGTAATTAACAGTTAAAACTATGAAAACAAGAAACTTACTCACAGCACTTTATTTATCTTACGGAATATAAACTAATAAATAAAATACATTATAAAAACCCCGCTTCTATCTACGCTCATGAAAACACTTTAAAAAACACTATATTCTCCGAATACAATAGCTGGCTTGTCCATTGTTATCGCGGCGAGGCCAGGTGTCCGAGTAAGTCAAACAAATACTTCATTGAATTACGCCGGGATGTACTGAGCGACGTTATACACAATTCCAATTGCCGATTGCGTTTTATGGAAATTGCGTCCGTTCTCTAGTTATTTCGCATTTGAATTTAAAGTAGCAAAAATACACTTCCCAAAAATGCATTTTTAAGATCTCTGTTAGAAATAATATTCATTTAGAAAAAAGCGATTTACAAACATTTTATTCAAAGTCAAATAACAGAAAAATAATGTTAAATGAAACAAAAGATAATTATACTTATTAATTTTATTTATTTATACAAGAACGGTATTTATGAATCTCTTAGTGGCACCAAACTTGAACGTGAGCGCTAGAAAAAATGCTAAAGAAAATGTTCAAAATGTTGTCCATTTGCTTCAATGCAACATACGGCTGGATGCAAAAGTTCACCAGAGGTAACACTTCTTAATAACTCGGCATTAAGAGCTGCGCATTCATTTCTAATTCTATTTTTTAAATCTTTCAAATCTGCAAGAGGCGTGTGGTATACCTTATCCTCATAGAAAATAATCTAACGGCGTTAGATCGATTGATCTGGCAGGCCATCTTATTGGTCCATGTATGTATTTGGGAAGATCTGATTAACATAATCACAATTCTAGAATTGTGAGCGAGTGCCCCATCATGCTGAAAATACATGTTGACATGTATATTCAGCGGAATATTTTCAAGAAAACTTGGAAATTTGCCCTGAAGGAATTGTAAATATGCCTCACCAGTTAAGGTTCCTTCATACTCTGAAGTTCTCTGAAAGTTGGTTTCTCTCATCCAATGAGGATTTTCTATAGACCAATAATGGCAATTGTGTCGATTTACGGTTCCATATGAAAGCGGCTCTCATCTGTCCATATAATATTGAGCTAATCTTCACGGGCAGTCGCTAGCCATGCAAGAAACGCCAGTCTTCAGTCATAATTTCCTGGTTCTAATCCTTGATGCAGGTGAATTTTGAAAGGCCCGAATTTGGCGGATTTTAGGATTCGTTGAATAGAAGAGCGAGAGATTTAGCATTCTGCTTCAATTTCTCGAATTGAAATAAGCGGATTATTAACCACACTTTCTAAAACACCAACACTGTGCTCTTCATTAGTAGCAGTTTTTCTTTTAAAAACGTTTTTTTTCTTTGGCAAAGCACCAAATGTCTCCAAATTTGAAGCCAGATGTGTAAAATACATAGCGCTGGGCATCCGTCTGTCAGGATACCGCTCTTCGTAAACACGGAAGTGATGCCTTTCGTGTTTACTGTTTTTTCTACAATCCCCCATAAATGTGGATCATATTCAATTTTTCCTCATTTGTAAAATCCTCGTAATTCATTTTAAATACAACTTCGCTCGAAGCAACTTTGAAACAAATTTTAACAGCACTTTTGGAACTGCCAAAGTTAACCAACAAATAATGTCAAATTTTGCTTTAATTTCCATAGATCGCTTTTGCTTCTACGATACCAATTTTTGAGTATGTAAAATGCAATTTCACCTCTGTTTTGAAGTCTAAATAAAGATTATTTTTCGTAGAATTCCAGTTTTGAGGAAAATATACAGGGTGCTATTTAAAATAAAAAAGTTAAGGTCGTTTCCGGTTACACCAGAAGTGAAAGAATATGAATATTAGGCTCAATTTAAAGAACATTAGGTGTATATCAGATGCCCCAAATTTCAAATTTTTATTTTATTAGATAACGGGGGTACGCCTTTGGAACAGCATAACTGAGATCCGGTATACTGTTTTTGTGTAGTATTAAATAAAATAAAAAGATTTTAATAATATAATAATATTATTAAAAATCTGATGTGGAAAACACAATACAAGTTTATATTTGTGCGAAAGTATCTTTCCAGACCTGTAGACGCGTGTTTCATCTTATTATAGAATCATCACTACCTGCTGCTGGAGCGATACTTTCAACATAAATAACTCCCTTACTATATTGCAAAAGTTATTACGAAAAGCATTGAACGTCGTTCATTAATGTCAACATCACAAACGCCAAAACAACCATCGTTGTCTTCATAACACAAATATGTACGTCTTACATACGTAGGACTTAGTCAGGGGTTTCCATCTGACGGACACAACCACAACTTTCGGAAACTATTATCGTACTTCCACTCTATATCGGATACAATCGATAGCGTATATAACAAAATAATTTGAATCATACTTGAGTAGGTGGTAAAACCTCATCATATTTTGTATAAAACAAAAACAGTTTTATTAATATAAAAATATTATTAAAAATCGTAACTACCACATTTAGTGCATACACACCACTTCAGACTTCCGACTGTTTCAAAAACAAAACTTTCTTAGCTGGATAAAAATTTGACTGCAATGAAAAAGCCATCTAGAAGGTTAACGGCTATTTTGAGGAGCTTGAAGAAATCTACATCAGGGAAGAAAGCAAAAACTTAGAGAGAAACGCCAAACCAAGAGCATTCAACGACGAGGGGATTTTGCCGAAAAGTGAAGTAAGATACAAAACTCATCTTGTCTTTCATATCCAACCAAGTTAATTGAACCACCTTTGTAACTCTGGCCCAGAATATTAGAAATTATCACCATAAAAACTAAAATCATAAAAATATTCAAGTAAATTTAGTGAGAAATTTCTTGGATAAAATTTCTAGCCAGTAACAATTTAATGACGTAGGTGGTGATCTTGAATCTTATTAATGCAAATCTCGCCCAAACCCATCATATACACTTGAACTAGATTTTAAGACATATCTAACATTAAACCTCCTACGTATCCACAAAGGAAGAGGTAATTAGGGAGGAGTTTTAGAATAGGCGGACTGAGACCACCTTGTGAACAAGCCGAAAGTAAAGAAAAATATTGTCAAATATGTATAACGTGTCAAATGAACTAGGCGACACTGAAAATATTGAACGTCCTCTTTTAAATTAACATATTTATAGTACATGCTCCTGTTTAAACGACCCCTTCGACATTTGAGCGTTATAATTAAACACATGGAAGCGAATAGAGAATTACAGAATATACTATTAATATTGACAGAAGACCCATTCCTAATACGCCAGTTCGAAATAAGAACTTGAGAAGTCATGGAAAAATATTTTAGTTAATTAATGTTAGCATCTATTAAATGATCGCACAGCATACTTAACGTTAAGTGTTCATTGGTGACCTAATTAGAATACATGAGATGATGGCAACTTGAAACATATATTTAGGATACCAAGCAAGAGTAGAGAAAGGCGATTTAAATTGTTTATGTATCGTCTTTAGGAATATGTTGTGCCAATCATTCAAATATGTATTTAGTGAAATATGTAATAATAATAATAATAATTTTATTGACCCATCGATTAAATACTGATATAAGTCTCGCCAATACAAAAGACAAAAAATATACAGAAGCAGATATTACATATATCCACTAAAGAGTGACAAAAAAAATATTATTATTATTATTAAGGTTCACGTCCAGTATTGATATTATAAAAACACTCTTTAACAAAGGTAGCGTTTCAGACTGCACTTAAAGTTATTTCTAGTTGTGCAAGCCCTTACATTTTTTGGCAATCGATTATACCGTGTGTAAACGAGGTAAGAAAACGACACTGCTGCGCGAGACGCGTTCCCGCCGCTGTACTTCTCCGATATGTTTATTGAATGTATAGTGTAACATTTGATTGGATAAGCATAGGCCAGCATAAGGATAGGTCAGATGTAGGTATGGTATACACATACGTATGATTGGATAAGCAATGACACGTCAGGAGTAGGTGTGGTATACACATACCATGCTATTATTTTACTATGCAACATATCCATATGTTGCATTTTAAAATAATCGAGTCAAAGCATTATACGATAGGCAACCCATTATACATACTACCCTAGCGTCAAGAATAACTATTGGTTAGTGTCAATTGAAAGACGTCAAATATTATTATTATTATTTTCCCTATTGTGCCATTATCTAAGTTACAACACTTTCACAAATGTATTCCAAGGAGAAAAAAATACAAATGTGCCTATGGTATCAAAACCATCAAAGTCTACAAATGGTGAGCGACTTATTTTCTCTAGAATTTCCCCATAGACCGATACCTACACGTTCGACAATTTTAAGAGTGTATAATAGATTTAAAACAGAAGGATGTGTCGCTGACCATAAAAAAAAGAATAGAACGAAAACAGTGTTAACGGAAGAAATGAAATTAAACATTTTGTTTTTCGTAGAAGAGAATCCTTTAAAATCGTTGAATTTTATCCGTCAGAGTTTAATATATCACCCTCAAGTGTGCGCAATGTACTAAAAATTGAAAAATTTCGGAGTTACAAATTGCAAAACCATCAACAGCTATTTGAAATTGACAAAATCTCTCGAACTGAGTTTTGCGAAGTAATGTTTGATTTAGTAAACCAAAATGAAGATTTGTTATACAAAATTTGTTTTACCGATGAAGCTACCTTTTATTTAAACGGGAAAGTTAATTCTCAACATTATAGGTATGATGGCTGATTTTATGTTTTTACAAAGTCATTGTAAATTATCCTTACAGATATTGGGCGCACAGGAATCTTCATATACAAAATTGTACACACGTACAATATAATGAAAAGGTTAATGTCTGGTTGGGCATAGTAAATAATACACTGATTGGTCCCTTTTTTATAAATGGTATTTTAAATTCTTACGCTTATTTGAACCTTTTGCGAAACTCATTACTTCCTGAAATTCGACAAATTGCAATACAAAATTGTTGGTATCAACGCGACGGAGCTCCACCACATTCAACAGTTGAAGTAAGGAACCTCCTCAATGAAAATTTTGATCCTGATCGCTGGATTGGAAGATACGGGCCGATAGGATGGCCAGCAAGATCCCCAGATTTAGCCCCAAATGATTTTTTCATTTGGGGTTACCTCAAATCAAAAGTATATACGCATATACCAATATTAACAACACAGGAATTGAAAACCAGGATTACAGAAGAATGCAATAATCTCAGAGCATCACCAAATAAAATAACCAATTCTATACGAAATTTTTATTATCGTTTAGGTTATTGTTTAGAACAAGAAGGCGGTCATTTTGAAAAATACTTATAATAAAAATATTTAAACATTTAATTCCTTATGTATATCAATAAATGACCTACTCTTTGTCTGTTTTTAGAGTTTAAACACATTTGAATTTTTTCCCTTAGAACACAACACTGAAGAGTATTCAAAAAGTACTGCAAATTAGTTTGAAACGCGAAAGAATATTTGACGTAATGGGTTGCCTATCGTATAATGCTTTGACTCGATTATTTTAAAATGCAACATATGTATATGTTGCATAGTAAAATAATAGCACGGTACGTATTGCGTGTGTGGTATACAGTATACACATACGAATTGCGTGTGTGGTATTCACATACGTATTGCGTATGTGTATACGCGACGTCTTTCAAAGATGAGAGGTCTTGCACCGCAGATAATAATGATAAAAATGCACAAATGCTGAACACTAAAAAAAAAATAAAAATATTCAGAGAAAACAAACGCATAATTCCATCAAAACGAAAGAGAAATCTGTATTTTTATAAAAGCACAAACCTGTCATTGCATACATAATTAAATTCCGGCGATGTACAAACGCTATATCAAGGAAAATATAAACAAATGAAAAAAATTAATACGCTAACGTAATTAAATAAAATGCTGCACTTGAAGACAAAATTAAAAATATTCTGAGAAAACGGACGCATAATTCCATCAAAGAAAAGAAAAAAATATGTGTACCTATTAGTAAATTGCATAAACCTGTAATATGGATTTCAGGTGAAAAAGTACTAATGCAGAACCGCTACATCGCAAAAAATAAAAGTTTGCTAACGTAACAAAATAAAAACGCAATTCTATGGTTAAATAATTTTTTTTGGTTGTGTATTCTTTGCCATTACAATCGATGTTCTACGTATAATTATTATGCACATCTATCGTCGACGTAGCTGATCAAACTGGGCACAGACACGCCTGGCGCCTGGTGCTATAACCGTCCTTTCTCTCTAGTGTACTTGGTGGGGTATCGTTTATCTCTCCGTCGTTTTCTCACCGCAGTTCCATACGGTATATTCACACACAAGCATAGTAAGGTGACCTCTCATAGGACGCCGTTCTATGTCGAGGAACTCGGAAATTTGAAACACTACGAGTTTCATAGCTATGGCTCTGGGAATTCCAGATGAAAGACGGCTTATTCCAAATGCATGGGCAGCGCGCATATATATATATATATATATATATATGTATATATATATATGTATATATGTATATATATATATATATATATATATATATATATATAAGTAGACAACGAGTCTTTGCCGTTAAAACAAGTATGTAAAATAAAAAATTGTTGGGGAATCCGGCAATAAAAACCTTTAATTAGTCAATTAGAGTCCTTTATTTTATACCTTATATTTCGCTCTGTAGATTTAGAGCTTCATCAGAGGTCACTTTAATCAAAAGAAAATACAACCTTAGCTAATTTAGTCTACTAATTATAAGAAAGATCAATACTTACAAAAGCGGACTAGTTGTTGTGAGAGATATATACATTTTCAAAAAACAAAACCGGTAGACAACAAGAAATCCACGTAATACAAACAAAACGTCATATTAATTAAAAATTGTGTCTTTAAAAGCTTATTGTTATTACATATTAAAAACCATTTAAAAAAATTCCTTTTTTCAGCAAACACATTAAAAAAAAAAGAAACACGTAGTAAAGAAACTAGTTGTCTTGATGTAAATTACATTTTAACAACTTAAGTGTTGACACGGTAGTGTATTGAATTTTCAAAACCAATGTCATATTCGTATATGCAAAACCGAATATAAAAGTACACAGGTGAAAAACAACCAATGTCAAGGTTAACGATATATATACAGATGTTCAAAAGTTGCGCGCTTAATTTCAATAATGTGTTGCTTTACAACAGGTTAAACTTAATTAAAAAGAATTGCAAAATTAAAATTATAATTATCTGAAAAAATTGCGGAAGGACAAATGTGTTAAATGACATCAATAGAGTTAATATTCTGTGTATTTTGGTGAATTGAGTTTTTGATATTAGAAAAGGTCAGCAAAAAGGCATATATTGCGCTTAAATTATTTGTGTCAGATCTGAAATTCATAGCGTTAGTATTATTTTTGATCTCAACCATCTCCAAAAACTCCCTACATTTTAAACTATTAACTGTCTGGAGGATTTTAACATTCTCAAAATTTGGGTTGTGGTTGTATTTGATCATATGTGAGGACAAAGCACATCTGCTCTTCCCAGTTCGAACGTCGCTTTTATGTGTGGTAAGTCTGGTTTTTAACCAAGTTGAGGTATGACCTATATAAACTTTGTTGCATTCATTGCAAGGAATGCTATATACATATATATATATATATATATATATATATATATATATATATATATATATAAACACAAGCAAGAGTCATAATTCCGTACTGTCTAAACATAGGCCTGCATGTGTCCCGACACTTCAGGTTAAAAATCAATCGTACTATTCTCTTTTGTGCTATAAAAAAATCTATTTATATTTTTGACTCTTCCCACATCATTGTATGATAAATGAGGATAGACCATTTCATAATATACTCGCAACGAACTTGAAATATCGAGGCAACTCTTCAACCTCAGAACGGCATAGTAGCACCTTCCGATCCTACCAGTTACACTGCCCAGGTGCACAGACCGGTGAAAATCATGATCTATAAATATTCCTAAAAACCTTGTGGATTCCTCATTTCTAGATTTTAGTGTTATTTGGCTGGGCGAATTGTAGAAATTTACTTTCACAGTTTTAGTTTCGTTTAAGATCAATCTATTCCTTAAAATTCCTTTAGTTCATTCACGGCACGATTCACGGTCGTTTCTAAATCGTTTATATTATCACTAGCTATAGCGAATGATGTGGCATCCGCATAATTAATTATATGACCATTAGAAAATTGCACTACTCATGGCATTAATAAATAACAGAAGAATAAGTGGCCCTAAGAGAGAACCCCGAGCCACGCCAAGACCTACGTCATATAAGTCTGACCTTCCGCTATTCACACTGATCCTTATATGTCTTTGACTGAAGAATGATATTATCACATCTAATGCGTTTCTCCTTATGCCAATCGCATATAGCTTTTCTTCAAGTATTCTAATTCGTATTTGGAGAATGTAAAGTAATTTGCATGATAACAAAAATCGATTTTTGGTCAAGTATTATTCAAAAATCTTAGAAAAGTTTTATAGCGGAGCGCACAGTGGTTATGATGAGACTAGTTATCACAGCTGCATAGAAGTCTGTTATGGGTAGTTCGCTTTTTAGAAAAATAAAATTCTTGAAAGATACAACAGGTATAATATATACCTATATAAACTCTTGATAATGTATATCGAACCGATAAGGTTATTTGTTATATGTCAGTGAATTTCGGCTATAGTAATTTTGAAATACTAATTAAAACGTATATATATAGGGTGTTTTTTTAGCTGCATGAGAACTATCGATATCGATAACTATGGTTTGACAGCTGAGAATGTCAAACTGTGTTGACATTTCTGTTCAGTAAGGTTTGACAAGTCATCATGAATCGTTTGGCGCCAGAACAACGCTTCCAAATTGTGGAAATTTACTTTAAAAAAAAATAAATCTGTTCGCGAAGTTCATAGAGCACTTCGTCCATTTTACGGTCAACATAATCGGCCTAGTGAGCAAGCAATTCGTGCAGTTATTGATCGTTTTCGCACTAATTTTACTCTTCTCGATTCAAAACCATCAACAAGACAAAGAAATGTGCGTACCGAAGAGAATATTGCTGCTGTAGCGCGAAGTATTGAAGAAGACGCCGAAATGTCGATTCGTCGTTCTCAACTTGTTGGCCTTTGTCCTTCGACTACGTGGAAAATTTTACGTAAAATACAGCTCGTGCAAGAATTGAAGCCAAACGACCATCGTTCGCGTCGCATTTTTGCTGATTGGACTCATTTGAAACTGGCCGAAGATGAGCATTTTTATCAAAGAATTGTGTTTAGTGATGAAGCTCATTGCTGGTTAAATGGCTACGTCAATAAGCAAAATTGCCATATTTGGAGCGAAGGCAATCCTCAAGCTGTTAACGAATCACCATTACATTCATTAAAATTTACTGTTTGGTGCGGTTTACACGCTGGCGGCATCATCGGTTTCTTTCTTTCATCGTATTTTTTACGAAATGAGCAAGGAGCTGCCGTTGCGGTGAATGGCGAGCGCTATCGAGCCATGGTAGACTGAATTTTTGTTTCCAAAAATTAATCAGCTGAACATCAACGACATTTGGTTCCAAGAAGACTTGCCATACAGCGCGCTTAACAATCGATTTATTGCAAAACCAATTTGGTGACAACTTTCTTTCCAGAAGTGGTCCTGTTCACTGGCCCCCTCGTTCGTGCGATTTAACGCCTCTGGATTACTTTTTATGGGGCTATGTTAAGTAATTGGTTTATGCCGACAAACCAGCAACTGTTGAAGCATTGGAAGCCAATATTCAAGCCACCATTGGCGCCATACGGCCAGATTTATTTGGAAAAAGTAGTCAAAAATTGGACTGATCGAATGGACCATGTAACTCGTAGCCACGGCGGACATATGCCGGAAATCATATTTAAAAAATAAATGCCATGAAATAATCTACCGGATTATAATAAAAAAAAATTAATTCCAACAATATTTCTGTCTTGTATTATCATTTTAAGTTCTCAAGCTCTTAAAAAACATACATTATATAGAGAAGAAAGATAGAAAGACTTGCAATAGTACATGATGGGCATAACGATAGTCCATTTATCCTTGTGGAAAAATGTAGAGGTCCTGCAGAGTTGTACGCTTTAAACGTATTTAAGGAAACTGCAATATCTAGAAAGACGCTAACTACTTAAGGTTTTATGAAGAAGAGGCCTTATGGCCTAAAATATCTGATTAAGTACAACTTTTTGTAGCTGTCTTTATTATAAGAAATTAACTTTAGCTTTAATTTTTTTAGCTTTAGTTTTTCTCGAGACTATAATTTTCAAATTTTGGATCACAGTAGTTCGCAACTGATTTGAATGAATTTTTGCTATTTTTTTTTTTGGATTTAATTCACTCTCGTTAGAACTACATAATCATAATTCATCCGTAACTTCGATGCTTTTTAGATAATTAAATTTAAATTACTTTTGCAATCCACATACTTTAATAATTGTTGTTGAACAGATAGCAAGCACATTCCTGATTATAACCCTGTTTCCCTTTTTCCAGACATTTACAACTAGAGTTATTATAATAATTCTAGTTGTAATTGTCTGTTCATAATGATTGTCATGGAGCTATACCATCAGCAAAATAACTCCATACATTTCAAAAGCAAACTTACAGACATTTGCAGGATTGTTTTCCAGATAGTAAATATACGTGAGTCGTTTTCTATCTGTTGCGCCTAGTGAGATAATACACAATTTTTTTAAAGAAACACATTTACTTATAATTTTGCAAACTATTTCCCTACAAAGTCTATGCATCTGTGAAAATCAATCTTCAAAACCTCATCAATTTTTCCGCGTTAGGTTGTTACTTTGATTTTTAAATGTAAAAGTAAACTCCTTAACTTATTGTCTACACGTGGAAACAGAAAGAAATAATTAGGGGTCAGATCTTGACTAAAATGTGAATAACCATTTATTTTAATTTTGAGGTTTTTGAGGATCTTTGCCCGTAAGTCCACCAGCAAAATTCCAATCCCAGTAATCCAAGAATATGCCACCACAACAGAAATAAACAAAAACCTTGACACTAGAGAAGGCACACTTCACGTTTAGGGGCCTATGGAAGCAACTTTACAAAAAACGGCCAACGGTCAAAAGGTAAATCCATAAATGTAGAGGTAGGAAGGAATGTCAAATTTTTGAACTTCTAATTTCTAATTGTAAGTATTGATAAAAAGTTTAATATCGTTACATAAATTTTATTATTGTTTTATATGTCCGCAATAGTAATGCAATATTATTGGGCATTTCTATTTATAAGTGAATAATTGACTCAGTAAACAATTTCCTTTGAATAAGATAGTCTGGGCACTGAAATAAAAGATGATTAACATGAGCGTAATTATGTCTGCACTTACACCTTGGTGAGTCTTTGTGTAAATAGGCAGGAAATTGCGCATGCCCAAGCTTCAACCTAGCAATCGCCTTACAACTGTATCTTGATGCTTTCTGATTTTGATGCCATATCTTTGCACAATTTCTCAGATGGATATAAGTACTGGGTCATTTTGTTTTGATATGTTCTTTTCTATTGCTTATTCGATTCTTCTTGCAATATTTCTTTCTTCACTATTGACATAATGTCTTGCCGATAAAAAACCTGGATGCCATACCTGCGCTTGATATGGCTTGTTTTACTAACGAATTTACAATGACATTAGGCGTTATGCCGACGTGTTATTTCACCCAGTAGAATTTTACAATATTTTCGCATTATTTCCTTAATGCATCAAAGAGCTCAACAATCCTAGATTCTCTTGTCTTCTAAACTCGGACACTCCTTGCGTCTTTAATGACATATCCCTATGTCATTAAAAACTTCTTACAAACTTTTGTCCATACTTCATCCCATTTTCAATTTGTGTTTTTTCAGAAATTGTTCTATTCGGTTCGAACTTAATTTTAATAAATTAGGAATCCAATAACCGGATTCGTCAAATTTATTATTAGAGCTGAGGATGTTTGCGGTATAACCATGGTTATATCATGTAACCATAGTAAATTACTATGGTTACATGATATAACCATGGTTATACCGCAAACATCCTCAGCTCTATTTATTATAGTAACCATTTTTGGAATACTAGGGGAGTCTGCAATATTCTGGGCTTGATAGTGAAAATGACAATTTATATTTCCAATTTTTTTTATTTTTCTACATAACCTCCATTAATATTGATAAATTTCATCCAGCGCTGTTCCAGTGCCATTATCTCGTCTCTGTCGTGATGTAAAGTACCCGTCTACAGTCGCATTTGCTTTTTGATTGGACGAAAAACGTTGATCAGCAATGAAGATTTTGAGCTTTTAGAAGAGGTGAAACTGCGGGGGAACTATATTTGAGCAATAAAGTGAATATTCATAGTGTAACTCCTTTAGTTTTCCCATCGCCAAGACACGTCTGCGGGCAGATGCATTGTCCTGATGGAGGACGTTTCTTCTCTTCTGCAAGCGGGTCTGTTTTTATGAATTTTCACTAGAAGGTTAGATGAGTATTCCCTAGTTGTTGGTTTACCGTTCCCAAAATAATCGAGTAACAGAATTCCTTTCGCATGCTAAAACACCGACGTCATGACCTTTTCCACCGATGGCATTATTTTCGGCTTCGAACTGCTGTATCGATTCTGCTTTATAATGGTGTTTCATCCATGTTCCATCTATTGTCGCAAATCGACAGAAAATCACTCTCTTTTTCGTAATACGTACCAAGCATTGTGTGGAAAGCTTGCACAAAGCTTATTCATATTTCATATTTAGCACTTTTTCGACGGTTTTCGGTATGGTTGTCCTTTTCGGACTTCCTTCACATAGATTATCTTGGATGCTTTCACGGTCACGTTTAAAATCCGTCGCCCATTTCTTCACGGTGGAAATTGAAGTAGAATGGTCACCATACACATTTACAATCCTAGACTAAATTTCGACCATCTTTCACGAAGAATTTTATTGCCGCGCGATACTCGATCTTTCCATTTTGAACATTACATGCACAGCAACTGATTTAAGCAACTGGCTATAGCCAACTGCTGGTTGGAATAACTTGCAATTTCACATGGTGTCTATTAATAATTGTACCAACAAAAGGAAAAAAAATCATACGAATAGTGCTGCCATCTATGAGCGAGGTCGTGAACATTTCAGACTACCAAATAGCAGTGACATTTATCTTTCTCATTATGCACGATTTGTATTATAAATGTTTACTTATTAATTTATTATTTTTTCTTACACAATCCACGTTTAATTAAAATTATAGACCTTTCTAAAAAATTTCTGTACATGAAAATACAAATATACTTTTAAATAAATAAATCTTGCATCCAGGATATAGTACAAAACAAATTCCATTAGCCTCTAAGTACTTTTACCAATAATTATAAATATGTACTAGTAAAATGTGCATACACGCACAAATGCATATATGTATATGCACCGGCACACACACAGAGTATGTTTTACATATTAATTATATTTCTCCAAGAAAATCAATTGACGCTAAATACAAGGTTCTGATTTCCGTGTTTGGTCCGCTATGTCTATTGAAAATCGATTTAAATGGGAGAAATATTTGCAACGATTAACTGCTGTATGCTTTTACAGTTAATTGACGTACTGCGCTGAAAGAATAAAAAATAGATATATTATTGTTTCCGACTTCTATATGTATGTTTTGTCGACTACTGCTATAGGTTTGTATTGACAGAAATATGTGTTCGTGTATTGTTACTTACGGTCCACAATGGATAATTAAAATATAATGCGATGAACCGTGGGAATACTAATACAGTCAGATGAAGAGGGAAATAGACAATTTGCTATTTTACATGTCAACGGCTCCGACAGATTTTTCCGTTGCTTAATGGAATAACTGTTAATGTTTAAATTTGGAAAAGTTCTTAAATTTTGTGTTTGTTATAAATCCGTAAAGAAAATAGACCTGCGACAAATGACCTTCGTTATTTAAAAAAAAAAACGCGAAAACCCCATGTTCTTCTTTTACCTGTAGCACCGACATTTGGCCTTGTGGAGAAAAAATAAAAACACATCCTTGTGGCCATTTCTAAACCTCTATCCAGTGGTGTACTCTAAATTTTTATACGACGTTTCGTTTCTTTCTGGTCATCATCAACTATCTAATTTCTTATAGGATTGGATTTAGATATCTTCAGAAAGATTTTTTTTTCTGATTTCAACCATGTACCACATGCTGACTAAAGTTTTTGACATTAGGTTTTATTTGAAAGAATAAATTATAAGATTAAATAAGGTAGCCATGGAATTTCAATCTGTCAAACATTTCATTTATTGTTCATGAATAATACAAAAATGTCATACACTAACGAAGAGAAACGAAATATGATAAGTATTTTTTATTCTTCGAAACGAAATTCAACAGTAGCGAGTACAAGATAACAAAAACATTAATAAAAATACATAGAAAAGTAAACAATAAACAATTACAGTAAATGTTCAATTATCTGGCCATCTTCGGTAATGCACAATTGGGCACGCCTTCTGGCATTTTGTACTGCCCTTTGTATAGTTCTTCTAGGAACTGCATCGAAGGCATTCTGAAGTCTGTCTCGTAATTCTTCAATGTTTTGTGGCGCATCTACTTTATAAATATTATTTTTAACATATCCCCATAAAAAAAAATCTAGCGGACTTAAATCAGGTGATCTCGCAGGCCATTCAACAACTCCCCTATTTCCAATCCAACGGTTTGCAAACTCTTGATTTAAGAAATTTCTAACAGCTGCATTGTGTGCTGGTGCGCCATCTTGTTGCCACCATAAATATTGTAATTGATTTAATGGGATATTGTCGTCAAGATAGTCAGATACGTATGTACGTAAAATGTTTAAATATCTTTCTCCATTTAAATGTTCTTCATACATAACTGGTCCTAAGAGACGATTTGCCAAAATACCGATCCAAACGTTTATTCCAAAACGATGTTGTGGTCTTCTAGCCCTGTTTTGTCGGTAACCAATTACAATATTCTAGCCTTCTCAAATTATCTCCAGGCAGTAAAGAGTGACTAACATGGATCCTGTATGGTTTAAACCTACTTTTATGTAAAGTTCTCCAAACTCTGGACTGGCACAAATTTAATTCTGACGCTACTTCGCGTGTAGATATTGATGGATTATTATTTATCTATAAAAATACAAGATTAACATGAAATTTGAAAACACGCTTTTAATTTACCATTTGTAAAATATTTTGTCGATTTTCATTTAAATTCCTGTTGTCTTGACCATTACGCGGCTTAGTAAACGATCCATTCTCGACCAAATTTCTGTCGAGATCTAGAAAAATGGTACGATGAGGCTGTTGTCGTTCTGGATATAATTGTAGATATCTTGTACTCGCTACTGTTGAATTTCGGTTCGAAGAATAAAAAATACTTATCATATCGCGTTTCTCTTCGTTAGTGTATGACATTTTTGTATTATTAATGAACAATAAATGAAATGTTTGACAGATTGAAATTCCATGGCTACCTTATTTAATCTTATAATTTATTCTTTCAAATAAAACCTAATGTCAAAAACTTTAGTCAGCATGTGGTACATGGTTGAAATCAGAAAAAAAAAAATCTTTCTGAAGATGTCTAAAAATATGGCGCCTATAAGAAATTAGATAGTTGATGATGGCCAGAAAGAAACGAAACGTCGTATAAAAATTTAGAGTACACCACTGGATAGAGGTTTAGAAATGGCCACAAGCGTGTGTTTTTATTTTTTCTCTACAAGGCCAAATGTCGGTGCTACAGGTAAAAGAAGAAAATGGGGTTTTCGCGTTTTTTTTTTAAATAACGAAGGTCATTTGTCGCAGGTCTATTTTCTTTACGGATTTATAACAAACACAAAATTTAACAATTTTGCCAAATTTAAACATATACTCTATCTCCAATAATAAGCGAGATCCCCATGGTGAGGGCCGAAAATGAATCAGCCTGTATACATACTGTGTGTGTACAGTAGATATGTGCTTAAAAAAAGAAAAAAAATATTAACAAAACTTATAGACCAGAGCGGATTGATACAAAATAATGAAACTAGTCAAACATACAAAATGAAGTAAATTTATTGTACTATTAATGTGAATACAGTCCAATCTAATTGATTTTATGCAGTATTGAAAAGTAAGTACGACATCATCAAAAAAAAACTTTGATTATTCAAAAGAAAGACCGGTTTACATACATAAGAAAAATTGATTTCTTGAGTAGGTAACGCTATTGTAATTAAATATTTTTTACATATGTTTAAGTAGCAGTTAAATTTAATATATACAAATGTTCTAAATGTAGATCTTGGTTTCCAGGTTGGAACCGCGTAATTGCCAACGTTTCGTCCACTGTTGCAAGAGACATTTTCAGGGCTGTACGTAGATGTTCGTCGATTGGCAGTAGCTAGAAGAATGTTCTGCTTAATAACAGACTTATACAAGATTAATCTTAGATTATTTCGCATCTTAAGGATCTAGGTATGTAGGTATGCATATGATTAAAATAATTTCAACAGTTTTCGTGGCTTATGTTTTCAACAGCATATTCAATAGCTGTGTAAAGTTCTTCTAAGTTGTTGGGTTCTTGTCGTCTTATTAAAGTTTTACACTGATGAATCAATTGAATTCAAAAATGGAGAATACGGTGGTAGATAACAAGTATTCATTTGAAAAGTCAATCTAGTAGCATGTGATTTACTGAGAACATTTTGAAGTATGTCGTAAATTAAAATTTACTACTTAACCTACGAAGTCGTATATTTTGACAGCATCATACATACAAATAAATAACAAATAATAGGTATTTATTGAAAACTATAACAAATGTTGAAAATGTTGTCCTTCAAGATCAATGCACTTTAAAATCCTCCGTTCAAAATTTCTGATGATATTCTGCAACATTACTGGATTGTTATTAATTTCCATGCATTTCTGTTCGATTCTCTGTAGCATATCATTCAAATTCAATATAGGTGTTCGAAATATGTTATTTTTTAGATAAGGCCACAAAAAGAAGTCGCAAGGTGTTAAATCGCATGAACGTGTAGGCCAGGCAATTTCAGTATTTCGACTAATTATACGCTCATCAAAAAATTCTCTTAAATAATCCAAAAATTCTGCAGTACAGTGACAAGGTGCTCCGTCTTGTTGGAAATATGCATTTTGTAGTTCATCATCATGCAACTGATTGACAAATGATTGTAAAATTTCCGTACGGTACCTTTGAGCAGTTAACGTTCCCTGAAAAAATATTGGTCCAATGATTCGCCTTTGGCTTATCGCTGCCCAAACACCAATTTTCTCTGGATGTAGCGATTCTTCATTAATTACATGTGGATTTTCACTACTCCAAATTCTTGTATTTTGTGAATTTAGGTATCCCGTTTTATAAAACCATGCTTCATCAGTAAAGATGACACTTTGCGAAAGTTCTCCATTATTGTTCATATTTACAAACCAATTACAAAATTGTAGTCTACGTGGGTAATCAATTTCTAACAATTCTTGTACTGCTGTGACACGGTATGGATAAAGTTGCATATCTTTTTTTAATAAGTTGTGAGTTGTACCAACAGAAAGGTTTATTTGTTGACTCAAATGTCGAAGAGATGTTTGTGGTTCAATGTCCATTATTTCTTCAACACGATTGACAAATTGAGGTGTACGTTTCTTAACTGCTCCGCTGCCTGATTTTCTTAAGAGACTACCAGTTCCAGAAAAAAGTTTTAAAGTTCTATCCAAAGTATTCTTAAATTGTATATAATCTATTACAAAATGTGGAATCTCAACTTGAAATTCTACCATGCAATCTTGAATAAACCCGTAAACCATCAATTTTATTACCACTTCGAAAATAAGCCTGGACTAAAAAAATTTTATAATCTTATTTAAATCATCGTTACATTTAAAATTCTATTAAAATAATAATATCTGTCAAGGTGAAAATCGAGATTATTTTGCATTTAAAAAGGCTTTGCTAAAACAAAGGACTACAAGGCGTCGGTCTATAGAATTTGATTGTGTTGCATCAAAAATATTTTCGTCCGTTTTAAAATTCGCATAAATATAGTTAAAATAGTAATTTGGAGTCACAAACAAGTTCAAAAAGTGCACAAATTATTAGAACAACGTTTGAACATATTTTTATACGATTGAAATAATTTTCCTACGAAATATCTTCGATAGCATCATCTGGTGAAGGTTACCCGAGTACCCAAGCTTTTATAAAGTAATAAAGTGTTAAACCTACTTGAAAACCTCATCCGAAGTACCTGATAATATACACTGTACCCGGACTACAGAAAATTATCCGAATTACCCGAGCATATCCTTAATCCCTACTGGCGATATATCAAGATTTAAGACGCAGAAGCCACTTTTTTCCCAGTTTTGCTGCCTTTCCTACAAAACACAGGTCCTTTATTATATTTCAAAGTAATTTAACTTCATTCAATACAAAACTATATCTTGATTTAACTGAATAAAAATAATCATTTAGATATATTAAAATTAAGAATCTTATCTAATTAATTACAAGTAAATTACTTACCATTTGATATTGCTTATTAAATATAATTATAATAGTTTATGTGTTATTAACCTATTGAACCACAATTTTAAGTATTTAATTCCGCTCTATCATAGAGTTATAAAATACGATTTGACCGTTGAGCCGAGTTTTACATCATGCATGTATAGTTTTCTAGAATCAAATAAATATTTTATATGTACATTTTAAAAATGGTGTTTTTATTTATTCATGCGCAGCGAAATAAAATTTAACAATATTGTTAATGTAATTTACATAGTTATACATGAGTGTTACTGTCCACGACGATCCTGGGATAAGTAAGTTGAATATTCTGTATCCAGTCCATGCTCTCCACGACATCTATTTTCAACTGTGGATACTGCTACCAATCAGCTGTTAGATCCAGCGATAAAAAATTATATTTAAGAATTTAAAAGGCGCCCAAACTCATTTATTTATCATAAACTAATTGTATTCACACACATTCAATTCTATTCCCTACCAACTACGGGCACGTAAATATATATATATATATATATATATATATATATATTCGATACAAATAATTAAATACCAGGTATCTATCCCATTGGACACGCCATGGATACGCTACATAAAGCTTTTTGTTTTACTTTTATTTTACTTTTAAAAGAAGTTTAACGTTCAAAGTATTTAATTTTAGTCACATTTTAATTAATGCGGCATAGGTCTGTCGACATATTCGACGTAAAGAGGTATTATTGATGTCAACAAAAAAAAACATCGCCATATGTGCGGTCAAGTATGTTTTGGTAAGAAAACAACATTCACTATTTATGAATAGGAACTTATGTTAAAAGTATCGTCTGGAATTGTATAGTATTTTCTTTGCAAATCAATAAACTTGAATTACAGCTGTATTTCGGTAAATATAAACAAACAAGAATATGGACCGACTTTAACTACATTTTGGCCCCAAAAATTTGGAAATTTTTGGTGAATTTTTTCAGTTAGACAATTATACGTATTTTTTTTTTTTTTTTTTTTTTTTTTTGCCGTGAATGACCTAACAGGATTCTAAATTTCAAATTTTTTAATGTATTTCATATCTGTTAAAAGTAATTTAAATAAATATCTATAGCGAAAATCATTTTGGGTTAAAATTTCAATAAGCAATATCTTACTTTAAGTGCTCATTTTACAGTTATTCCATCTATTCCATAGTTTACATGTAACAGAACTGATAATTTTTAAAGTATTATGTCATATAAGTGATAAGGTTAGAGCTCGACAGAACGCATAGGGTAACGTTATCTCCAGCGAGAGCGCACTGTGCGGTGTTCATACATAACGTGCACCTTATGTTATTAATACAACTTCGGGATTGAGTGATAAGCGCGTCTCTGGAATTGTGGTATTTACAATTGTTAGTAATAACGCAATAAACTTCTATTACTCACACCGCTTATGCTGCCGAGTTCGTCTTGATAAATACATTTTGTTTGACTTCATGCTGTTTGCATCAAATTTTGTTACTGTATTGTGATTCAGTGAATTTTTTCTAAAGAATAGAGAAGCCTAACAAATTGCTGATCAAATTATTTCTCTTAGAAGGAAAAAATTTGCTAACAAATAATTATATATTATATATATATATATATATATATATATATATATATATATATATATATATATATTGAAGTAAAGCCGAAAGGGCTTAATGAAATATACATACGAAATTGACTGTTTAAATTAACTGGTAAGATAATTTTTAAAAATGTGAATTATAAATATCTATGTGAATAAGGTCGTGAATATTACATATAGATGGAGTGGTGTGCAATATTTAATATGTTGCATGTGCATAATTCAATGATGCATAAACGTTAATAACGAAGCATACTTAACCTCAACATGTTTACATGTGAATACCTTTTGATCGTTTACCTTTTGGTGGGCTCAGGTTTATGTTATATGTCCGGCTAATAAGAACAATTAGACTCTTGTGTCGTGCATAATAAATACACTGATAATGTAGGTTCGGTGTTCCAATCAGAATACATACAAAATTAAATGGTCCACAAACTCGATGGATGATGGAAATTTTTATAATGCAAATTCTACGAAATGAAACTAGTGAGTAAAGGAGTAATGTAAATGCTTTAATGAACGTTTTGTTTCACAGGTAAGTGAGATATATCATAAAATTAGGATTAATTGAAATGCATCATGTCACGTGATAATCGCTACAGAAAATAAATTCTAGGTTAAACAAATTAATTAGACAAAATTGAATTTAATCACTAACAAACATAGATGCTTCTCTCAAAATTTAGCATTTGTAAAAAAATAAAGGGGGAACTGTATTCTTCTGGCCTTAAATTACATAATACTTAATACTAAATGTACCCATAAGGTATATCTATTCAAAACAAAAACTTTAATAAAGGTTTTACTGAATTAAATGAATTGATACAACATTTTCAAAATTTTATAGGAGATTTCAAAATACTTATGTTACAAATGGACGAGGATTGGTTATTCTGGGGTCTTCCCGTTTCCAAAAATGCAGGAGACAGGTTTAGGCGGTTTATCGGACGGCCTCACAAGGTTCGCTTCGGGTCTCGCTCGATGTTGCCCCCGGAGAAATGCAATTTTCGTTTTATCAGGAACTGGTGGATGTATGGATGCACAAAAGGCGTTAAAATGGAGCTGGATCAACAGGTAATATTTTTATGTGTTTGTTGTATAGTTTTCTAATATAAAAACATGGTTTTTCTACTTATTTTCAGAGAGGCACTTAATAAAACGTCGGCGTGGTTTTTAGAATTTTCAACATAGTGACGCCAACTATCGTTTGTTTTTAATCCTCGTTTCTTATTCGTTCAATTTGTATTTATTAATTTAATCTCGCTACTTTTTTTTATGAAAATGACAATTTAATTATTTTAACCAAATGGCTACTTTACAAAAATTATATACATTGTTCTCGTGAATAAATAGTTGTTATTTGTACATACAAGTTTTATTTCTATGCTGATTTATAGTCGAGATATTTCCCGCGGTTATTAATTTGAAAATGTACAGCTTTCTCTAAAGAATATGCGTCATCAATAATCGATCAATTAAGTTGAAATGTTTTCGGTAATACATGATATATAAATAAACTGACTAAGGCAAAAGAAAAGATAAACATAAATGAAAATGCAAATTAATTTTTAACAATTAGAACGCGAAATCAACTTTATTGATATGACAGATGAAGAATTCAGTTCCAAAAACTTCTTATTTCCTAATATTTACATTTTAACTAAATTAATCTGTATCTTACAAAACTATAATATTCTTATGTGTAGGCTTGACCTACCACAATATATATATATATATATATATATATATATATATATATATATATATATGCAGGATGTCTTTGAAATAAAAAGAAAAGGTATGAAAAATGAAAAGATGTTAATTATATAGAATATGAATTCAAAATATTGTGAGGTAATTACGACGGAAATCCAAAATTAAAACCCCCATGAAAATTCTAATATATGCCGCCAATGAATTGAAGATATCCAGAATATAAATATGTACTTCTATTGAAGCTATACACACACCGTATATTTACATACTAACAGCTGTGATGTTGTAAAAGGTACAATATCCTGTATGCTAAGGTCAATACCTCGTACAAAATTAGCTTTTCGTACATTTAAGTAAGTATGTAATTAAAAATTAAAATGTTTATTAGATTTATTCACAAACACATTTTAAAAGTCATACTAAAATTTCGTGTGTATTACGAGAATTTTTTTTTGTTAGAGAAATTTAAATTCGATTGTCGGATTCAGAATGCCCCACTGTATTCAAAGACAGCAATGTTTATAAACACAAGCGATAAATTTTATTATGGCAAGGGTTATAACCTGAGTCAGCTGTTTATTTATATAAATTTATACTTCTAAATTCTTAAATATATATTGAAAGAACATGCAAGATGTGTGCTTTACGTGCACTTAAGTTACAATTATATTACCTTTAATCGAAAAATTGAAACGATCGACAACAGAATTTAATATTAAAAAATTAAGTGTTTTAATTATTTCAATATATACGTTATACAATATGATCATTTATATTTACCCTCTAGCAAGCCATGAAATTATTTCTTGAAAATATCGTGTTGGTAGTGACAAATAAAATACATCTGTCATTATGTGTATGTTCTGATAAATAAAACTCATCTGTCATTAATGTATTTATTAATTGGCACTTAAAAATGTTTACAATAAATCATAAAGTTTTTCTGATCGAATCATACTTTAGGAATGGTGTAAAATTAGAAAATGGAGAATGGTCGTACTCCTTGCAGCCTTGTATAGAAGAATTTCGGGCAGAATTTCCAAATTTTCCAACAACATATGACAGTTTGCGGCAATTAATTCAAAAGTCAGTGGTTAAATTCCGTGAAACAGGGTCTGTGTCTCGAAAACAGGTGCTGGTAGATCACTAAAGCAGACAGTTGAAAATATAGCAGATGTTGAGGGACGAATAAATCAATCACCTAAGAAATCGATTCGTAAGCTTTCACAACAAACACAACTGTCATATGGGACCAGCCAGAGAATCCTTAACAAAGACTTACAAAAATTTCCATACAAATTTCATTGCGTGCAAGAGCTGTTACCAATAGATCATGTAACCAGAGTTAATTACTGTCAGTGGTTCTTAGGTACGATTAATAACGATGACGTTCTTGACAAATCCTTCTGGTCCGATGAAGCATGGTTTCATTTATCAGGATATATAAATAAACAATGCGCATCTGGTTTAGTGAAAATCCACATGAAATTCTTGAAACACCCTTGCATTCACAAAAAATAGGCGTTTGGCTTGCTGTTTCTCGTAGACGGATTATTGGTCCAATATTCTTTAATAATACGATAAATGCAGAACGATATCGTAATAATTTATTGCTACCATTTGTAAATCAATTACATGATGATGAGCTCCGCGAGGGATATTTCCAGCAAGATAATGCAACAGCCCATAAGACAAGAGAAACGATGGAATTATTGTATGAATTCTTTAATAATCGAATAGTAGACTTTCCACCACGATCTCCGGATTTAACAATTATGGACTATTTCATTTATCCACGTCTAAAAAATAGAGTATTTACGAATCGTCCACATACAATTGAAGAACTTACTAATGCTATCCGAAATGTCTGTGAGGAAATTACACCACATAACTTAAGGAATACCTTCAATAATATGAGACGAAGAGTTGCGCTATGCATAGAAAATGAAGGAGCTCACTTTGAACATTTATTGTAGCTGTTTTTATTATTTTTTATTTTTTCAACTGAACCGTTTGTATGTAATTATTTGTCAAAATGACAAAACTTAATCTGTCATCAGTATAAAATAACCTATATCACACACACGCTGCAAAATAAGTTAACTTAAATTATGGTACCAATTTAAGTTTAAAAAAGAAAAATGTCATTGCCTTCTAGAGGGTAGAAATATATGATCATATGGTATATAAATTAAATTTTACAACAGTTTATAATTTTAGTCTTAACACTAATTAATGAATTATGCGCATGTACAGCAATACCTCTTCGCCCGGTTGACATTTCAAAAAGTACAGTGCATAATTATTTCGTTAAAATATTCGTTATTTTAATTCGTTAATTTAAAAGTTATTTATTGATAAATCTAAATAACGGAATTTTATCGATTTTCTAGATGTATTTAGTTATCTTAACTTACAATAAATATGTGACAAGACATTTGGTCAAGGCTGTATTTCTAGATATTACTTCTTTAAAAATAAAAATACAAACAAAGAGTGAAAATTTAATATTCGAAAACCAAAATTATGCAACACACCAATATAATTAAATTTTTAAAAAGCACTCGCTCAGTAATTGCCGTGATTTTCGCCAGTGATGAAATATTAAAAATATTTACACACTGTAGCAGAGATGACACAAAAATAACGAGCATGGGAGAGGCACTCAAACCGCGAAAGGATAACCGAACAACAAAACCACACCCTACATACCTATGGTTTAGTTTTCTAGAGAAATTTTGACAAGAATTATTAGTCACCGTGTTACGAAATTATTCTAATTAATACAAACCTTTTGGCAATAGTATTCATTATTTCGCTAGAATTGCAATTTTGAAATACCATTTCTACATATATAGTGTATATACAATGACACCAAAAATTATAGAGACAATGGTAGATAAGCAATAGGGGTTTGAGGCCAATCTACCGTGATATTATGATTAGACTCTAATTGTGGCAGGCGACGCTAGATATTTCCGGTCTATTTTTCTGATCTATTGAATTTAATATGCGATATATGTTCGTTGTAACGGGTTATTATTGACCGTTTAGTTTGACCGTCGTATTCAAATTACTAAAGATAGACGTTTTTTCTAATGTTGTCAACTGTGGTAAAAACAAATTGTGAAGTGTCGTTTATTTACCTGAAAGAAATTCGCGAAGCCTCCCAAAACATATTGTCAGTAGATAAGCAATGGAGCTTCGAGTCCAAAATCTCATGTATTTTGTTATAGAGCTTAATTTTGCATTCAAGGTTATTTAATATGTGACGTTACTGTTGAATAACACAAAACATGTATGAACACAGGTGACGAAGAGATTAACTTGTTCATTATCTGTTTATACGTCGGTCAAACTAAACGGTCAATAATAACACGTTACAAAGAACATATATCGCATATTAAATTCAATAGACCAGAAAAATCTAGCGTCGCCGCTACGCATTAGAGACTAATCAAAAGATAACGGTAGATTGTTTGAAAGTAGTAAAAAATATAAACAACCCGAGGGCGTTAGATTGTTACAAGTCCACTCATATTATTACGAACCAAAAGAACACGTGTGTCGACAAAGGCCCAGTGTCAGGTAGTTGTCTTTTCGGATTCTTTGAAAAGTAGAAGTAGAAAATATTAGAGCGTGGGTGCGGAAAACTAAAACACATGAGTGCCGTTTCAGAAGTGGGGTGAGTAATATAATTTTTAGTTTTTTCTTTAGTGTATACGTGGACACCTTTAAAGTACTGCGCGAATATTTGCGTTAGCTTTACTATGCCCTATGTTCAACACTATGTTTGTTATTACATACTAAGGATGGCAACTTAGTTGTCGAAATACGTATTTAGGATACGATTATTAATTGCGATAAAAAAAAAATTATTGCGAAATGTACTCGTGTGAGATTCGAGCCAGGTCTAAAATTCGAATTATTATTGTTCCATCGGCAAAGTTTTGTTTATGATTACATAATGCAGCGCCATATCATTATGAATATTTATTTGCGTTTGCTACACAATTTCTATCCTTTCCTTAGCAATTTTATAAACACTCAGACAATATAAACACTGAGACAATTATGGCAACGTGGAAAAACGACTTTACTTTATAAGTTTTCTCTGTCACGTTTTAATTTCTTGCAATTTTACTATGGGAACACAATTTCGTCTAATAAACATCTCTAAACATCTAATAAACATCTAATAAACAAATACAAATAGTTTATGGGTAAACACTCTTAGATAACATTGATGTTTGTAAATAAAGTCTACTTGCATGCATACACTTCAATTATACTGCATACTCTGTTTGACGCACACCTCCTCATTTCAATAGTTCTAGCAAAATAAACGAAGACGGCTATTCACCTAAACGTAGTATGAGGAGGTATTGATATCTAGTTAGCGTAGGCCATTTTCCTTGGACAAAACAAAATCTTGTTGTAATGGCAAGAAATAATGACATTTTAAAAGTGTCACTGTAAAACCTTATATCAAGAAGTTGAAGTATTGCTGTGCAGTAAATTTTGAATGAAAGCATTTCGAATGCAAATGTGAAAATCGATAAATTGCATCATAAAATACTTGTATTTGAAGAGCTCAAGTGGTAAGCAAATTTGCGAAGGTATGCTTAACACACTTGGCGATCAATGCTCATCATATGCGACTGTCAAGAATTGGATTGATTGGGTCAATCAAATGAGGAAAATTTTCTATTGAAGTTGAGAAGCGATCAAGAAGACCGATTTCGGTGTCCATCCCCGAAAATATTGACGCAGTTCATGACATTATCAGACTGCCGAATTGGGCTGAAACATATAGCTGAAGCAATAAAGATTTGAAATGAACACGTCCATCATATAGTTCACGTCGATTTCGAAATGAAAAAAATTCTAGAAAATGGATTCCTAAATGCCTGAACGAGCAAGAATGAATGCATCACTGTCAATCTGTCCGTTTTGAAGGAGATCCAGATTTTTTAACTGTCGTGTGACTATGGATGCAACATGTATCCATTTTTACGACCCAGAAACAAAACAGCAATCGAGGGAGTGGAAGCTACATAGTTCTCCAAGGCTTAAGAAGTTTCGAGTTCAAGAATTCGCTGGAAAATTTCTTACATCAGTTTTTTGGGATATCCGTGAAATAATTATGATCGATTGCCTAAAAAAAGGGCCAGATCTTCGCTGGAGATTCTTATTCTAAATTACTACCCTAAGAGGGAAAATTAAGGAAACAAGACGTGGCATGTTACTGACATACAACTAGTGAGTTCTTTGCTTGCAAATAAGTAATAGTTTGCCTTTACGAATAACTCGCACTCAAGTATATAAAGACATGGCAAGGTAAGTATGTTGTTCCTTTCAGTGCTCAAGCAGAATATGACAAGGACATGATCAGTAAACTAGAAGCACTATGCAGATCTAATGCTTTGTTCTACGTTAAAAACTGGCTCTTCATCAATAATGATCTTAAGCTATGGCATGACTTGAACAAGTATTGCAGGCATGATTCGCAAGTCTCAAATGCACTTATGGTGCTTAACCGAAGAATGCGTTGTGCGCTCTCTCTATTTTCAAACAGACTTTCCTCTTCAGAATGGCAGCTGATTGCGCGAACATTCCGAATCCCTCTACCTAAAGAGTTTCAAGGCGAAAGGGGCCATCCAACTTTTCCTATTCCTAGCAACAGTACAAAACTATCACGGGCCTAAATCCTGGTTCTTCTTTCAGAGTATGGGAATTGGCACCGACTGGGTGATAATGATACGAATTACTAAGAAGCTGAGATATACGTTTGGCATGTCGAAATAATGAATGGTCTGTCAGAAAGGTCTATGAAACTAATCCAAAACTTTTCAACCAGTGTTACTAATGATGAAACGCAGAAACCGTTTTTATTGCAACTGGTCGATTATCATCGCAAACAAATCCCCAGCTTTCAAAAAGAGACATTAAATAAATTAAGTTTGATATGATTGTGATAGGATTTCATTTGATTAATGCTGTGCTGTTTGTACAATCTAGACTATTACAAAACTTGTTAGTTACTATGTAATGTATGTAGCGAAAAATGTATTGTTTTTGCAGAATAATGCCCCTGCACACAAATCGCATTACCATGAATACAATTCGGGATCTAAGGTTCGAATTACTGGAACACCCACCCTATTCCCCAGATTTAGCTCAAACTATTATCTGTTCTTTCGATTGAAAAAAAGTTTAAAAGGACGTCAATTATTGTATAATGACGAGGTAATAGAAGCTGTGGAAGACCAACAAAAATATTTTTTTAGAAGGGTTAAAGGCGTTGCAGGATCGCTGTATTAAGTGTATTCATTTAAGAGGCGACTATGATGTATAATCAAATATTCCAAGTCCCAACTTTAAATTGTTTCAATAGTAGGCTAAGAATATATCAATGCCCTCTCGTAATCAGGAAATTATAATTTACATAATTCATTAATTACACAGGCCTGCGATGGTAAAATTGTCTGGATTTTATACAGTGATTTCAATAGATTTTTTGGTGCTGAAAATGGGAAAATTATTTAAAAAATTCCATCACGTAAGGTTTTTTTACAATCTGGGGTTTTTTGACCTATCTGCATGTATTAGTCTTTTTGTAAAGGACAATTTTGTTAAACTGTTTAAATAAACTATTATAATTTTTTTACTTATGATGATGCAAGAAGTTGATATTCTGAATAAACATACACTAGATTTATGATAAAGAAGTTACAAATAGAAATAATTGAGCATGTCGCAAGACATGACTCATCATCTTCCTGTTACTGCATCTACCTCCCCACCTCCACTACAAACATATTGCTATTCTAGACAAAACAGTTAGTTCATTCAATATATTTTTTACAACTGTGGTGTGAATTTGTGTAATTAGTTGACATTTGTGATTAGTTGCTGAGTTAATTTAATTTTTATTTTACGAGTTTTTTAAAAAAACAACAAAGAAACATTACAGATTTTGTAAAAAAATATTTTGCATATTTTGGTGTGAAATTAGGAGACCAAGACAAACCTTGGGCTCCTCATAAAGTTTGTTCAGTGTGTGTTGAAGAGCGTCGCCAGTGGTCACAAGGAAAAAAACAGTCTTTTCGCTTTGGAGTGCCTATGGTTTGGAGAGAACCGATCAATCATAGCGATGATTGTTATTTTTGTTCGTGTGTAGTACACGGATTCAATTTAAAAAACAAAAAGGACATCGTTTACCCAAACCTTCGATTCGCAACACGTCCTATACCTCATGGACCACAAGTACCTGTTCCTTCACTACCAGATACATTAGATGATGTATCTGATGACGAAATGGTTTCACGTACATGCGCAAGTGAACTGAATGAGGGAAGTGATTACTATGATACTGGAAGTGATGAGCCAAAACTGTTTGACCAATCCGAATTAAATGATTTGGTGAGGGACTTAAGCCTTCCTAAGGACTCAGCTGAGCTTTTAGGCTCAAGGTTGAAAGAAAAAAATTGTTAGCACCTAGCACAACATTTTACTGGTTTAGGAACAGAGAAAAAGAGTTTGCTCGATATTATTCTGAAGAAGATGCACTAGTTTTCTGTAATGATGTACCCGGGCTCATGGAACAATTCCACGTAGAATATAATGTTTCTGAATGGAGACTCTTTATTGACTCTTCAAAAAGGAGCCTTAGGCCGTTCTTCTACACAATGGAAGTAAATATGCTTCTGTACCAGTGGGAAATTCAGTTCATTTAAAAGAGTTTCATAACACTGCTTCAAGTATCTTTGCAGCCAGTTTCCTCGCTTGTCAGAAGCAAAGATAAAGGAGGGTGTTTTTGTTGGGCCGGATATAAGAAAGCTTATGAAAGATGAAAATTTTGAATCTAAAATGGAGGAAGCAGAAAAACAAGCATCGATAGCCTTCAAAAATGTGGTTACAAATTTTCTTGGCAACAAAAAACATGAAGATTATAAAAATATTGTGCAAAATATGTTAGAAAAATTTAAAACCTTAGGCTGTAACATGGGTTTGAAGGTGCATTTTCTAGATTAGCATCTCGACTGCTTCCCTGAAAATCTTGGTGCAGTAAGTGAGGAGCAGGGGGAAAGGTTCCACCAAGACCTAAAAGAGATGGAGAGAAGATACCAAGGAAGATGGAATATAAGCATGATAGCTGATTATTGTTGGATGTTAAAAAGGGATGGTCCACTACGAGATTACAGAAGAAAAAGCACAAAAAGGAGTATGGAAAGACAAAGAAAAAGATATTATAAGGACTTGTAAAGACATAAATAGTATTTTACTGTTTCTTTTCATTAGATTTAATGATATTTGTAAGTAATTTTGTTTTTTATATCCTTTGTAAATAAATTCAAAATGTAACTAAAAATAATTTTTAATTTTTAAAAAATATAATTTGAAGCCTTTTTGTGAAAAATCCTTACGTGATGGAGAAAAATAGAGTTCATATTTGGATTCAGCGCCCAAAAACACATAAGAATCAGCTATCAAATTTAAAACAATTTTTAGAAAGTTAAAAAACGCAAGCCTGTGTTATTAGTGGGATAAACATACTCTTTATAAATCATACATAAAATCTGAGCTAATTGAATTAGTTAGTACTGCATGGTTGTTAGTAAGTAAAATCATAAAAAAAGCTAGACGTAAATCACCTCAAATAATTATTTACGAGATTCTATTTTTAATAATTTATTTAGAAAATTCCGTTAAAAAAGACTATACTTCCGCAAAAAAAAATTCGCACATAAAAACATGGGCATGTTTTTTTAATAATTTTTCTTCGCAAAACGGTTTTTTTAAAGATAAACATATTCATACACACGTACGTACACATCTGTGCGAAGTATTAATCAAATGTGCGTGCGTCGGGTTTGTCTTTTAAACTCATGTACACAGAAGTTGCTTACTGAAGGTCAAGAATAACCAAGATCATCGTCCGACAACCGAACTTCACGCATTCCCACACACAAACACAACATGTCCACCACGCGCGGAACTAGTTTATAAAATTTATTTTAAGTGGTCTATGTACGTATATATATGTACGTCGTCCCACTTATATTTAGACTCTTGATGCGAACGCTTGTGACAATCAACTATGATAATGGTGCGATATAATAAACTGAGTACCTAAATTCACATGGTTACATGTACGGGATGGGTACTTCATAAACGTAACATTACGGTGCGGTTTCATTAAAATCGTTAAGGAATATTAGACACGTTCACTTTTTCACTTTGTAAGTATGCATGTATATCGACCTACGCGCTCAGAACTCCCACACGAGTGAATTAAAATTACGGAGTTTTCTAAGTACAGTACCTTTAAAAAGTTTTGAAACACGAACGCGTTATAAAAAAAGGTAGTTACATGATCAAACAAATTCTTATTTATCAAAATAATTTCCGTCATCTTGAACATACTGCTATCAAGGCTAGAAATAGAACATAAACAGAAATTGAGACTAACGGAAGGTTAATTATATACTAAGTCACTATTAAGAGTATTGAATCCTAGGTTTTCAGGCAATATAATTAAAAGCAACAAAATAGAAATTAAGAATATCGTCAGCTTGATATCCGAACATTGTCCTTTGAGGAAGCTTATATTCAGCACAGGTTTGTTTAGGGAGCCGTGGTGCAGATGTGAAAAACAGGAGTAAACTAGCCTTCATGTACGATGTACTTGTGAAGAACGAAGGGACTCGTGTAGAAACATTTAAGTAAAGAAACATTTAAGTAAAGATCTATTGAATCATACGAGGCTATTCAAATTTTCCTTGAAGAGGATAGTGGCTTTTATCGCGGACCCAGGGCTAGTAGAATGGAGAGATTTATTGGGGGTGGTACAATGAGCATTTTTCTCAGTGCCTACACATATTGATGTCTAAACTAAAGAATAGAATAAAAATATCGTTACCAATTATGAACAAATGCTTTAAAGCTGCTGGAGGCTTCGATGGCATCTTTAACTTGTTTATTAAGAATTTTTCTTTAATTTAAAAAAATTACCAGCTGTCTAAGAAAATTATCTGTTAGAGACAAATTTGGTAGAAATGTTGGATGTTGAAGAATTTCATTGCTTAATACTTTAAGTTTCGAAGCTATTGCTTGCAATGCCTAAGGTCTTCCATTGTCGTGTAACAGAATAGGCCTTTACTTGCCCATTAAGGCTGAAGCTTATATTAGATAATGTTACGTAGAGTTACGTTTCGCATATGTAAAAATATTTTAATTCAATTTTAAATTATATTTCTTCACAAATATATTTCAAATTCTAAAATATGAATTCAACCTTAGACATTTTCTGTGTATATATTCGTTTGCAAAATAGAAAGTATTTCTTTTCTTATTGTACTACGACGGACCTTTCGAAACCTACCTGACGAGAATGGTCAACCCATATCTAACGTTTGGTTACAGATATTCTCACTAATACATTTCATTTAACTTAAGTTATTAATTTAACTACGTAGTCTTCTCTTATTATTATATCGTGTCGCATATCATTTTAAAGCTTGTCTCGCAAAGGATATTTTAATATTTGTGTCATCGATATCGCAACTCTTAGCTCGCGTGTTTTAATTAATTAATTATTCAGGACATCGACAACTTCAATCCCTTTCCATTGGGGCAATAAAACCGAAACCTTTTCCGACAAACCAGTGTTCTTTTCGACACAAATTCCTTCTTCTGTTCAGAACCTTGATAAGTAAAACATCTTACTGGTCGTACTGTCCAAATACCGGCCATGATCCATGTGCTCATGCACCTTCGTTTCTAAGGTAATCTGTATTGTTCAATATATATTATTTTTCATTTAATTCACATTAATTTAATTAATCTACTCGAAGGAAACACCGAGGGAAAAAGTATTAAATATTTTGAAAGAAAGAGGAGTAAGTGTTAAAATAATAAGATTGATACGAAAAATTTACAGTAACAACGTTAACACTATCATAAATAATAATATAGAATCTGAAACATTTACAACTGAAAACGGTCTGAGACAAGGAGGCAGTTTAAGCCCAACGCTTTTCGTAACATATATGGATGAAATAATAAAGAAATGTACCACAAAAACTAGCAAGTACAATGTTGGACACTTACAACTACAAAGAGTAGATATCTCGGAGGGAGTTTTCGCAGATGATGTCGTTATAATCGCTAAAAGTGAAAAAGAATTACAACAGAATCTATAAATATGGAACACAGAGCTGGAAAACCACAGAATGAAAATAAACAGAAAAAAAACAAAAGTGATGACGATAGGAGATGCACCAAAAAGCATAAATATAGAAATAGACGGGGTAAAAATAGAGCAAGTGAAGACTTTCCAATATCTTGGAGTCCCAATAGACGAAAAGGACACACAAGAAGTAGAAATAAACCAGAGAATAGACAAAACGATAAAGCTCTATTATATGATGAACAAGAAATTCATAAACAATAAAGAAATTTCGCGAGACACAAAAATGAAAATATTTAAAGCGATATTTAGACCCATACTAACATTTGACTGCGAATCCTGGGTTTTAAGCTAGAGGCAAAAAAGCAAGTTACAGGCTGTCGAGATGAAATACCTGAGAAGAGTCCGAGGAGTTACCAAACTAGATAAAATAAGAAGCATGAAAATACGAGAAGACCTGGAAATAGAATCAACACTGAAATTCATAGAAAAGAGACGGTTGGGTTGGTGGGGCCACTTGCAAAGAATGGAAGGCGTAAGACCAGCTAGAAGAGTGTGGGAGGCAAAAATACTGAAAAACAAAAGGAGGGGTAGGCCAAAAACGCAATGGGATGGAGTAATAGCGAAAATACTGGAGACAAAGGAAAGAACATGGACAGAAGCAAAAAAAATGGCGGAAGAAAGAAAAGGATGGAAAGAATTTGTAGACGCCTAGAATAAAAATACAGTTTCGTCCGGACACCATTATATGGTAGAAGGGAATTTAGATTAATTATTTATTATTAATTAATCTAACTAATTAATTTCTTTGTCCTTCTACCAAACATCGGTACCACACTTGTCCAAGTAAATGATGCAAACCTTGTGGCCGACCAACATACGCTTCTACAGGTAACTCTGTATTACGAAGCTCTTCAATCGTGTGATGTCTGGTCTTAGTAATGGTATTCCTTAAATATGGAAAAGTAAAATAATCTAAAATTGTCAAATCTGGAGATCTTGGAGGAAAATTAATAATTCTTGTATCGAAACATTCTTGCAAAAAAGGTATTGTTTCTCGAGATTTGTGCGCTGGTGCATTATCTTGCTGGAAATATCCTTCCGTAAGTTCATTATCATAAAGTTCATTATTATAATATGTATAATAAAAAATAATAAATATAATAAACGGCTTTAATAGTTCATTTCTATATCTTTCAGCAATTATGGTTTGATTAAAAAATATAGGCCCAATAATTCGTCTTGTTAAAGCTGCTAGCCATACGCCTATTTTTCCAAATTCTCATATTTTGGGTTTATACAAGGTGTGTATAAATTGGCGGACCCACTACACGTGGCGACATTCTTGGTCAAATTTTGAGTTAAAAGTCCTAATCCTAAAACGATGTATCAGGCTTCCTTTGTCTTCAGAATGAATTTGACAGTAGTAATGTATTTGACTAGAACAACATTACGCTGCCTACTTATTGTTTTACAACGTTGTCAGATGTGTTTTTCGTCAAAATAAGTTAATAAACAAATATTAAAAACAAACTTTAAAATCAAAAAGAAAACTTTAACGAAAGGATAATAACAACAATTCTTCTTTCTTCTAAATTGTAGCTCTTTCAGTCAACAAATATCGAGTAATAATGCTTATTTCAAGACTGAAAGTCCGAACTTTAGGAACCTCGTGCAAAGATATGGAGCATGGTACAACATTTTCGTATTAGGATTTTGGACTCCGAATTTAACGAAGAACATCGCCGCGTGTAGTGGGTCCGCCAATTTATACACACCTTGTATACAAAGAAAAAATTACAAATCGTGTGGCAACATGTGTAGTGGATACATATAGATATATAAAGCTAATTTATTTGAAATACACAATAAAATTTTTATGTGTCACCGCATTTCATAAATCATCTGTAATTGAGTCGTCTTGCAAATCGGTGTCTGTGTCTGAATCGTATTGCAAATTTATAATCAAAGGTGCTACTATTTTGTACATGCGCATATATTCGTCCTCTTTTGCTATTGCGTGTTTAACAGCATTTTTCCAATTTACAGCAGTTATATGCTCCATAGCATTTTTATGTGTGTTACACTGCTTTCACTAAATTTCGGTGCCTGATTTGTTCGTCTTATGGTATTTTTCAGTTGGGCCCGTATCAATTCAATGGGATTGAAAATGCAATGGTATGGTGGTAAACGCAAAATTGTATGTCCTGCTTCTTTGGCTCTTTTATCCACATAATAATCCTTTAAATATTCTTTTGTCTTTATCACCTCTATTAATTGGTTTTTTATCTAATGATCCTCAAAATATAAATCATTTGCTTCTAAACATGTTTTAATATCTTTCTTATTATTACATTTTGTAGGAACTTTGGCTTGCTGTCGAGAATGATACCGAGCGTTGTCCATCACTATCACACTATCTTTTGGTAAATTTGGCAGCAAAGTGTCACGAAACCATTCTTCAAATAAAGATGAGGTCAGATCTTCATGGTAATCTAAACTTGAGGATTTAACATTTTTAGTAGATAATAGCGGCTGTCCGATCCATCCTTTTTCTGACCCAGCATGAAAAATTATTGTTCTCTTCCCTCTCGAAACCGGCGCGTCCTACTGACACATACTTGAACTATCGACCCAACCTTTGCAAATTGTGTCATAGGTGTCATACCACGTCTCGTCTAAATAACATATGAATCGTCCTTCCTGTCTATACCTTCTAATTGCCATTAAGTATTCATATCGAAGTTTCTGTAACCTCGGGCTTTCCATAATTGTGCGACGTTTGCCTATAGTGCCAAACTTAAAACCAGCTTTCTTAGCGTCCGCCACAAGGTTGCTTTAGAACACTGAATATTTATAGGCTCATCACTGATTCTTTTATGTAAGCAGTCAAGTGTAGATATATTTCCTCTGTAGAAGGAGTATACTTGCTGCCTAATAGAGACATCAATTTTTCTCGGTGCTCTTTGTCACTTCTTTGCTTTCGAGGCCCTGCGTTATTCTTAATTATTTTATATATTGTTCCAAAAGGCACCTTGGTTAATTGCGACGTTCTGGGTTTGTAGTTCGTTATTTTCTTCCATCAGTTTATTGTTAATTATTATCTGTTTTGCATCGTCTGATATATGCTTTCTCAACAGTATTATCACTATCCACATCATAATCACTAACACTTTCAGCAAAAGGTCGCCACATGATCGTTCAGTAAAGAGAGAAAAATCAAATATGTATACAGCAGTAAAGATTAACAATAAATGATAAATAGACTCAATATTAGATGTAATATATACCAACTCTCCTAACTATATTTACTTAAATTTTCTTTAATAAATACAAGCACTTATTTCATCTAAATTGTAATTTAATGACTATTTAACTATATATAACTATATATTCAAATTAACAACTGTTGGTACTTACATTATTATTAAATTTTATTTCATCTAAATTGCAGTAATTACAATTTACTTAAATTTTGTCATTACGGACCTCAGCAGTGTGTTTGCGTAAAAGACAATCGTATTGAGCGGCCAGGTAGTTATTGCCGCAGGTAGTGAAATAAAAGCATTAGAGCCGTTCAAAGTTATATTCTTATAATTTGAAATAAACTATACATGCATATTTATTCGAATATCCGTAAATACATACATACATTCATTTTTATTATTTATTATTTCTTTTTCTCATATAAACCGAAAAAGTCTCACAAGAACATCGCTAATCATTCCAGACATATTCAATATTCGTGAAATTATTTCATTAAAATCGTTCTCAAAACAAATTATTCATTGAGACTCCCTCGTTCAACACCGGTCTTCCATTAACCTCTACCGACATGGGATCCATTAATTAATTTATGGACGTAGCCCGTACGCCAATAAATCTAATCAAATCAAACCACCAATGATGCAATTTGTGTGGCATATCGATATCCGTTATGTCATAAATAAATTTTTAACATGCCTAAGCATATTAACAAATATTATGCTATTTCATGCGCTATATTTGCAATAGTAATAATTAATATTGCAACTTTCGATAAATATTAGTCTGACTAATTACGCTAGCATATACGCACACAGACACTGACTAATTAAATTTACAAATATGTACAGTTAGTGGAACAAATAATGTCTCCGCTCCGTCATTTCAATATTGGTTTCCAAGACTAAACAGCTTTCCTTCAAAAATCTATCTATGACAAAGGCGATTTTTTCAAGTTGGTAATGTATACATACAGCACGGAAGCGAGGTAACTAATCGCAAATATATTTCTCTCTGTAATCTGTAATATTTCTCTCTGTAATCGTATACACCCTTAGCATGTCTTATTGGATATTTGGCGTACTAAGTACCATT
Source organism: Melolontha melolontha (assembly GCA_935421215.2). Taxonomy (NCBI): domain Eukaryota; kingdom Metazoa; phylum Arthropoda; class Insecta; order Coleoptera; family Scarabaeidae; genus Melolontha; species Melolontha melolontha. The sequence goes on from OW285238.1 coordinate 38,173,386, forward strand.
GATGCATTCAGAAACAACTAGAGATAAAATTGAGAAATGATGATGGGAGATTTGTAATAAAAGCAAAATGGCATTTTAATTTCATTCATTGAAATTTCAGAATTAAAGAGTATGAAAACAACAAAAATTAAGGGTTAATAAATATACGTAAACATTTTTCTTATGTGTAATGTAGAAAATGGAAAAATAACATTATAGTTAATACAGTTATCGCCGCCAATGTTAAGGTACTTATCTCACCGAGGCACAAGCTTCTGCATACCCTCTTCGTAAAAGGTGTGATCCAAATTTCTAAAATACTGCCGTTCTTCATCTTGAAGTTTGTCGTCGTCTTCAAACCTTTTACCCGACAAATGAGCTATCAACGGCCAAATGAAAATCAGAAAGAACCAGGCCTGGACTATGAGGCGGATGGACAATAAGTTTCCAATTGTGTCTCTGAAGCCAGGCGTTTGTCTGATTTGAGGTGTCCTGTCTTTCATTGTTATGCAAAAATCTGATTTATTTCGTCAACCTTCCTCTTCGTTTCTATCGAATGGCTTGGTGTAGTTATGAAGTTTCGTTTTCGGTGGTAAAAACTCTATGAGCAAAATGCCTTGCATATCCCAGAACACTGTTGCCATTGTCTTTTTACAGACTGCTGAACTTTGAACTTTTCGGTGTTGCTGAACTCAGATGCTTCCACGTCATCGAGTCTTTCTTTGGTTCTGGGGTATGGTGGTATACCCACGTTTCGTCTCCTGTAACTAGAGACTTTAGAAATTCGTTTTTCTGACGATAGCGCGTTAAAAGTTCCATTGTCCCCGCAATTCGTTGCATTTTGTGTTGGTCGGTCAACAGTTTTTGGTACCCATCTCGCGGACACTTTTCGATAGTGTAATTCAGATACGATTTCATGAACAAAACTTTTAGGAATGCCGGTCAGTAGAATAATTTTCATCAATCAAGGCTGTGGGAATGTCTACTGCTTAAGTTTTCTGCAAAGTGAAAGTTTACTGAATGCAGATCACAAAAGGTATAAAAGAGAGAATTTCCAACGACAATTTGAAGCATTTTAACACCAATCCAGAAGATTATTTGCGTCGCTTTGTTATGATCCCATGAAACTTGCCTCCATTGCTGTGATTCAGAACTGAAAAGGTCGTCTCAGCATTGGAAGTATCGTGGCAGTCCTCAGCAAAAAAAAATAGACGTTTCCGTCGGTTGGAAAGATAATATGTTGGGATTCGAGAGGATACTTCTTATTGACTATTTCGCCAAGGGCCAAACTATGCGTCAAATCATCCTCGTATATATGTGTAAAGTGTTCCATGGTTTTGTCACTACATCACCTCGGCGTAAGAGGCTAGAAATGTTGATTTGACTTTCACTTCCTCAACAATCCCGACGAAAACAATTTCTCACACGCCGGTCCCGAGATTCGAAATCTCGACTAACGGCACTCTCGTTGCGGTTGTCTGACGCTTTTACAACTTGAGCCGTTCAGCCGTTAAACAAGATCATCAAATGAATATTATTATGTTAGTTTTGGTTCGGAATTATGAACAGTAATATAACTGCGCAGAACTGATACGCACAACTTTGTTAATTCCAGAATTGTTCTGAATTTGAGTGAAACCAAAACACATTGAAACTTTACTAGTGTGCCATCTAGTGGCAATTTAAAGAAGTACAAAAAAGCTCTAATTTTTTAATCGTTCTGTATAATTGCACATATAACTGTATTCTTTGTGGAAGCTCATTGCCCGTCGAGAATTATTAAAAAAAGAAACATGAATAATAATGGTAAAAATATGATATGAAATATTTTAAAATATTTACTCTAATTTATTATTTATTTTTAGAAAATAAATATCGAAGCTGCAGATGATTGTACCTCGACATTTTTTTTCTCAACATCAACTACTTTTTCTTCTATTAAATCGCCTACAAATTTGAGTATAACGTTTACCTTTAAATTAATTGCCTTTGCTATGCTTTGATGCAAAAGTAAATTAAGTTAATGCACCCAAATTTTTTGCTTCAAATTCTCTATATTTTTTATTTAGATTATGTTTACCAGAGACTTAGAGACCAACGGTTTACCAACATTCAAAAATGTCAAAACTGATAAACACAGTGCGCAAGCGCGAACTATTAATTCTGTTAGAACAGCAAACAGCGAGTACGATTGCGCAGTAGTTCTAGAACTGTTCAGAATTGCGAACCAAAACAAACCTAATAATACATAATTATTTTTCTCGTGATTTGAAATGTTAGTCAAAATCTTTTAATCGTAAAACTGCCTGTGTGAAATCCGAAGATATAACAGTGTTGTTGGGGCGTATGTGGCTGGATTTACACTTCGAATCCCGAGTCGTAAATCCGTGATGACTAGATTCTGTTGAATTGTCGTTGATTCAAGTTGTGAATAAGAAGCTCTTCTCTCGATCAGTGGTTCACAATAGTAACAACACTTCTTGAAGGCAAAACACTCATTAATTACTAAATACAAGAAATCAATGTTACATAAGTCAAGCAAAACATGTAAAACTTGGTTACATTTCCTAAAACTAGTAACTCTTGAAGCTGCTTGGAATGGCACGTGTGATCTCGTTGATAGATCTTAGCAAACTTCAACTTTTAATTCTAAAATATTAGCCAGGTAAAGAAATTGCAGACATAAGACTCCACCCTATTTCTTATGATTGGTCGAAACAGAATAGGTACATAAGTTTACATAAACTTCACATCGCTACATTGTATGGAATAGATGTCAGGTACATACGGTTTTCTCCAGACTTGACCTTGGTTAAATCGTGCGTCCGAAATACTATTATACAAAAGACCTTCGAAAATGTGACCGTAATGAAAATTGTAGAAAGTCCGTCTGACTTAACGGGCAACTACGTGTTTATAACAATAGGCGGCAAGTCTTCGAGTTAAACATTACAATGCTTAACTGATGTATCTGAACATTTGGTAACCATAGCGGCTACACCTTAAAGTAAAAAATAACTGTAAATAAAATAATAAATACGTATTTCAAAGTACATTTTCTAAGAAGGATGAACCAAAACATAATTGTGAGATAAACGGTTAATGCAGGCCGTGCTTTGAACAATACTTTTTGGATAAGGTAACTAAAGGTACGCCATAAAATTATGTTTGACGCTGCCATAAACGTTAAAAACGGGGAATGCCGTGATCTGTCTGAATAAAGTGTATAAATTTCAAATTATAAAGAAATCTTGCCTAAATAAAATTCGATATTTTAACCTAAAAAACTAATTAATTAACAACGTTGTCCAGATTTCTAGACAAGTGTAAAAAGTTAATATTATTCTTATTAAGTAGCATACTCTATATACATGTAATGATAACCTGACGCCAAATTAATTATCTTTCAAGTTGTATTAGGATAATATGTAGGTGTTCAAACAGTTATTATTTTATATAAAGGCTTTCATTACTTCTTTTTTAAAGTTCAAGTGAAACTACTCAAAAATGACTGTATATTAGATGTATCTCAATTTAACTTCTAATATATATTTTAGTAATCTAATTTGAAGTTAAATATTTGAGTATTTATCACGTCATAAGCGCGCAAGTTATTATCTAATCTACAAATTAAACTTTGTAATTGCCATCTGAATAAAAATTGTACATCTCGGTTGCAATACGGGCATGACTTGCATACACCCCGTTTCTACTTTATGTCTGGAATATTATATTTTAACATACAAACGGGTGTACATATTCCTAAAACGATGTTACCTTGGTCATTAACTAACTAGTAAAACCTGCCTTTGTTTATTCATTTCGCGGTAATTTAAAATTGCCAGATGCTATATATTACGCAAAATAACTGGAATAGCATTAACGTTATTTAGTTTTAGGCCTCTTGTATACATACACCGTGGAAGCAAATAAATGCACGATGTGGTACTTACTCTATTACAAAATGTGCTAAGGTTAACGTCGAATATTATTCGACATTCTATCTGACAAAGTCGAACAAGCGATCAGACGCAAGTAGAAAAGGACGCAAAGTTTTGCTTTCTTCAAGATAATGCTCGCGGCAACACTTGAAACATAAATGAATTTTAGGAGAAATTTATTCCACGTCTAACATAAAGACCCGATCTTGCGCTGTCTAATTTTTAATTGAATTTCTAGACATGAGAAATCGGATCGGACATTGGATCGGATCACAACCCGGTGGTGGTTAATATGCGTCTCAAGCTAAAAATGATGGAAAAAAGAAGGATTAAAAATAGAATTGACATTGGTAGTTCTAAAGGAAGAAACGGTTAAAACAAACACATCTGAACAACTAAACATACAATTCGAAACCTTAAGAACTAGAATAGACAATAATAGTATAACCGACACGGATAACATTTGGAACAACTTCAAAGATATAGTTTTAGAAGTAACAAATAACAATTTAAAGTCAAACTATGTAGAAAAGAAAACAGAATGGATGACTGAAGAAATTCTAAATCTAATGGGGAAAAGGCGAGAAGTTAAGAATAATGAAGCAGACTATAAGAAAGTAAATAAGGAAATAAGAAACAAAATAAGAAATGCAAAAGAGAACTGGATGAGACAGAAATGTGAGAAAATTGAGGAGCTCCAGTACAAAAACGACATGTACAACTTACATAAGGAAATAAAAAAGATAACACACAATAACAAAAGAATACATAATATGCTAGAAGACTCAGATGGCAGAATAATAATTGATGAAGAAGAGAAGCTACAACAATGGGAAAAGTACATTCACGAAATGTTCGCAGACGAAAGACAGCAGCTAGGCATCAACGCTGAACATATAGGAGGACCTCATATTCTAAAGAGTGAGATTGTATATGCTATTAACCAGCTGAAAAATAATAAAAGTCCAGGCCCTGATCAAATAAACTCAGAGATACTTAAACTCATAAATGAGAAAAACATAGATCTACTTCTACTTCTGTTTAACAACATATATAAGTCAGGCAAAATTCCCCAGGATTGGCTTGAATCAACTTTTATACCCTTACCAAAAAAGTATAGTGCAAGGAAATGTAACGACTACAGACTCATAAGCCTGATGAGTCTTCTTAAAATCCTATTAAAAATTATACACAAGAGGATATATAACAAATGCGAATCTAACATCGGCTCGGAACAATTCGGATTCCGAAATGGGTTAGATACGAGAGAAGCTTTATTCAGCCTACAAGTCCTTGCACAGAAGTGCCACGACCAACAAAGAGACATACATATTTGTTTCGTCGATTTTGAGAAAGCGTTTGATCGAGTAAACCATGATAAACTTTTCGAGTTCCTGGAGGAAATCGGGCTGGATGATGGGGATTTGAGACTTCTCAGAAACTTGTATTGGCACCAGTCCGCAAGAATAAGAGTCGAGACTAACTTGTCTTCAAAAAACATTGACATTTGTAGAGGAGTGAGACAGGGGTGCGTGTTGTTCCCCACACTATTTAATATATACTCAGAGTATCTGTTTGCGAAGGCGCTTAGGGGTTGTAACGACGGAATAAAAATAAACGTTGTCAATATATCGACTATCCGTTATGCAGACGATACTGTGTTGATTGCGGATACCGATATAGGATTACAAAACATAATCAACAGATTAAATATGACATGCAAAGATTTTAATATGGCCATAAACATCAGCAAAACGAAAGTAATGTTAATTTCTCGTAATTCAAACGTACCCATACCTCTACGGGTTGACGGGGAAATATTCACCAGGGTTGATCGCTTTAAGTACCTGGGCTGCTGGATTGACTCAAGACTGGACCATGCCATCGAAATAAGGTCCAGAATTGAACAAGCAAAGCAAAACTTCTTCAAACTCAAAAACATACTGTGCGATAAACAGCTAAATGTAAATTTACGCGTACGGTTTACAAAGTGTTACGTCTGGTCAACGCTATTATACGGAGTGGAAACATGGACCTTGAAAACTGTCAGTATGAACCGTATAGAAGCATTTGAAATGTGGACATACCGAAGAATGCTAAGAATTCCATGGACATCACATACAACTAATGAGGAAACTTTGAAAGGGGTACACAAAGATCGAGAACTGCTCCTCATAGTAAAGATGCGAAAGACGGCTTACCTTGGTCACGTTTTGAGAAATGAAAAATATTACCTACTGCAGCTCATAATTGAAGGAAAGATGGAGGGTAAACGTGGACTTGGCAGAAAGAAACTATCGTGGATGCGGAATATTAGGAACTGGACCGGATTAAACTTTGAACAACTCATTAGAGCTGCTGCAAATCGAGAGACCTTTGCTGATGTGATCGCTAACCTCCGATGACGGAGAGGGCACAAAAAGAAGAAGAAGACATGAGAAGTGTATGTGGAGGCTGTAGTTGAATACGATTATAACGAACTCGGTATATAACGATCATTCGGTTATAACGATCTAATTGAAAAATCCCGTCGGAAGTTCCTATTGAATGCATGCATTTTCGTTCAGCTACAACGAATTCGAATTTAGCGAACACTTGGTTATAAAATACTGTTCTAGGTCGTGCGAAGTCAGAGTTTGGATTCATAACGAATTGTAGGTCGAAGGCCGGTATGTTGAAGGAACATAAATGAATGACAAAATAAATCTTAAGTCAATCTGCCTTTTTGGTGTGTTTTAATATGCACGTGTGTGTGTGTGTATATAATTCTATATAATTTCTCTCGACGTATTAAATTTGTCATTAAATATCGTTAATATTGGTAAAGAAAATCAATTTTCTTGTCAGATAAGTTAAATAGAATTCGTAAGATACAAAATGGTTATGCAAATGCCCAAATTTTCTGTTATACTATGGCTTTTCTAAGCCAATAGTGTAGACCATTTGGGCACAAAGAAACAAATATTTAAATGCACAAGCACATATGAGTTCATCTGTTCGAAAAATTTGTCAACCGGGAGAATTATAGGGTTAGAAATTTGTAGCTAAAAAGAAGAGGGTCTTGGAAGTGACGAGGGAGAAACTGACAGAGAAGAGGTTCCACTTCCAAAAGCAGATGTAGCCCTTTTGGAGTTGAAACCTGTGCAAAAGGAACATTTTTTTAAGACAATGGTTAGGTTAGAAAACAATATCAATTACGAGATATTCAGAAATAGAAGAGTAGAAAAAAATACATGTTTTTTGTTTTCTAAGAATCTAAATTTCACTAAAGAAAAATTGACTCATTGTCTTTAATTTTATATTACGTATTTTCTGACATTTTAAATAAAGACGTCAACACAATAATATATTTTGTTCTTTTATAACGAACCCAACAGTTCTTGAAAACCAAAGATGCACACTCTATTGGGATATCGCAATAAATACAAACATACAAATTTTAGTAAATAGACCAGACATCGTACTTCAAGATAAAGTGGAACACATCACATACTTAATAGACACAGCCGCACCAGCTGACAACATTAACAGTAAAACAAAATTAAAAAATACAAACCACTGCAGGTGGAGCTTCAGCGTATCTGGAAACAGAAAAACGTATATACAATTCCCTTGATTATAGCAGAGTAGTTACACTCCATTATTTCTCTAAAGACCTCAAATTATTAAAATTACCACGCATGGTCCACGAATTAATGCACCGATCAATAATATTCAACACAGGTAGTATAGTCCGTAAATTGCTGATTAAACACTCCGATGTAGACTTCTATAATCACAAGAATTATGGAAATGACAAAAAAAGACCAATAACAATAAATTACATCATATTACTTGTAGTAAATACAATTCTATGATGTATACCAAATGGCATATTGATGCCACATACATAGCTGGAGATATTTTGGACGTTATCGGGTTTGATATCGGCAGTACACGTAAACAGCATAACCCACGACAACAAAAAATGGGTGTCCCAGACCAGACATAGAATTTATTTTGATTTATGTTTGATGTACTAGACCGCTTTTGGAATAAATACGCAAAGTGCGAATTGCCAAGTCCGACAACGTTACGAAATTTTCTATCTTCTGTTCGCAAAGATATTGAAAAAAGAATTAAACTGGAATTGAAAGATAACAAACTGTTATTGTACGTTGATGAAACGATGGAATGGAAAAATTAATAAGTGGTTAATGCTATGGTAAGTACAATGGAACCTCATCAACTTGTCACCTTCTATGTTACTTGCTTCCAGACGAGTCGAAAAGTGTACTGCCAATGAGATTTTGAAGGTGGAGTTGAAGTCATTGGACAAAGTTGAAATTTCACCAAAGCAAATATTAATGTTTGTGAGCGACGGTGCCGCAAACACGCTGTCTTTAGGTCGATCTCTCAAAGAACATAGTGCCAACCTCCTATATGTAACGTCCAAAATCCACGCTTTGAATATTGTGGCACATCCATGAGTAAATGAGTTAATAGCTAGTACAAAGGCAGTGTTTCTAAAGTCTCCGAAACGTACTCGACTATTTCACAGACTGTGTCCTGAAATACCTGAACCACAAGAGCCAATAATTACGCGTTGGACAACATGGTTGAAGGCTACGTTTTACTATCATCAATATTTTGATCATGTCAAGAAGGTAGTTTTAAAATTTAGTACGACAGAAGCTGCAGGTATCAAGAAAAGCCAGGAATTATTTAAAGATCCTCAGGTTAAAGAAGATTTACTAACTACACACAACAATTACTTCGGACTAGCCGAGGGAATAGAAAAATTACAAAATTCACGCACAGCTATGCGCTGTAGAAGGCGAAAGAAATAAGTGTGATAGAAAAATTTGAAAGTGTTTTAGATAAAAATTCCTGTTTTCACATATTAAAACTAATTTGTGAAGGTGCGTCTAAAGAGCCATTAAGTTCTTTTCAAGATCATTTTGAATATGCAAATATAACATCATTAGATGTGGACGGTCGTTTTCGGCATTGAAACACGTTTATTCCGCACGTCGCCCTAACTTAAATGAAACAACTATGGAGACATATCTGACGATTGGAATATTTGAAAAATCTTATCCAGATAATGAATTCACTGATGATTCATAAGGCGGTAAGTGTTTGTGCACGCTTTATATTTTTTTGTTATAATTTAAATTAAATACAAAATTTCATGCGTACGCCGCTGGCCTGTGTCGAATTTGCTATCTCTAACCAACACCGCAAGATCAGCCGTGTACCTCCGAGCTCAGACCCTCGAATATGTGGGCAGAGTGAAATGTATCCCGCGTATAGGCTGAGGAAATGCGAGATAACTCGACACCATAACAATAATTAGACTGCCAAAAGGGCGCTATCCCGTATCGGGTGTGGTTCATCGGTGTCGACAATGTACCATCGATCACCTTCTTTGTACGTCTTTTAATGCAAACAGACGGAGTTGTGAAATATATTTCGCCAGAGTCGTAATAAAGGCAATGAAATGTATATTTATCTTTACGAAAATAAATAAAACACTGAAGCTAAATGAATTTAAATTAACTTGAATTGAAATTAATTCCAGATATATATACAATATGCATTTACTTTATACAGTGAAAAAATTCAAAATATTGAAAAAATATAAACTTGAATTAATTATATCACCTAAAATTACACACCAGAGTAAACATTTTTTATTCACATTAATTATTACAATATATTCTAAACTTTGTTTTGTAAAGTTCGTTCTTTTATTAGACAGTATGTCTTTAAATATAGGAAAACTTCGCTCATCATCAAAGCTAGTGAGTGGCGTACAGTAATAATAATCTTTAAATTTAATATATCTACCGATTTCCGTATTTTGAATATTACTACAAAAGCTTTTCAGAACATTTAAATTAGGGCTACGAGCAAATATTGCATATTATTATTTAAGCGAAACCGACTGTCTCTGTGCCTGCATGACTCATTAGAGGATAGCGTCTGTTCCGCAGTCTATTAATAATAGTCTTTAATACCCAACAGGGGATCCAAATTACAGCATGTAATTGTAATAATTTCAATATTAAATATAAGAAATAAATAAATAAGAAGTCAGGCAAATTTAAAAATAAAACTAATCAAACTAAGCAAAACAATATAAGGAATTAGCTTACCTAGCAATTGAAAAAAATCTTAAAAAAATTTATTAGCAGTAGTACTCATAATGTTGACAAGCGAACGCTGCAATACATTGGTCCTTGCCGTAGGCACATGAGCAATGCAGTTGAATCGTGAATCCTCGGCACGTGTAGGGAAATTCTTGGCATAAGGAACAGGTAATTGATTTTATTATTTAATAGTTACAACAAGAAGGAGCTACGTTTAGAGAGCATATATTCTTAATATGTGCACTTATATATACAGGGTGTCCAGAAACTCTCCTGACAAACGAAGACCGGAGTTTCCTTAGATAATTTTAAGACAATTAAACCCAAATTCACCTAGTCCGAAAATGCTTCCTAAGGGAGCTAGAGTTCTTTGAAGATGGCGCCTTGTATTTATTTTTTTTTGAATTCCTCCAGAACGCTTCTATTTAGAAAAACAAAAACTGGTATGCTTATTTATCCTCCAGAGATGAATCGATTCCATCAATTGCGAATTTCTAGTACCGGTCATAGGCGTCCGTTTTGGGTAAGTCAACGGTTATTTTAAGGAATAACTTTTTTGTCTTTAACTTTGAAGCATTTGTGACACAAGATTATTAAATTTTCAGGTATTCCTGTACTAAAAGGTACTCTTACTTTAAGTCGGTAGGATACACCGTTTTCTAGAAAAATCGATTTGTAAATTTTTCGTTTTTTCTTCATTAAAGTTCAATTTTTTATTTTTTGCAATAGTTAGCTCTGAACTGCCAACAGAAGTAAAACCTACGTTTTTCATTGTCAAATTGTTGTCAGTTCGCGAAGTTTATCTTTTCATTTTTTACTTTGTGTTATTCAAACGATTTCAATTTAAAAAAAAATTGTTTTTACTAATGAGGAATACGCCGATATGCATTTAGTTTATGGCGAAATGAGGTGTAACGCTGGAGCGGCGCAACGTAGATACGCTGAAAAATTTCCCAATCGTCAGCATCCCACTCAACGATTAAGAGAAACAGGTTCAGTGGTCCCAAAAAATAATGAAACAGGGAGACATAATGATGTAACAGCAGAACATGAAGATGTTATTTTAATGGAAGTTGAGGAAAATCCAGAAATTAGCGTTCGAAGACTATCTGCCATGTACCCCACAATTTCAAAATCTTCCGTAGGAAATATCTTACACAAAGAAAATTTATATCCTTTTCATTTTACAAAGGTGCAAGCACTGCTAGAAGGAGATTTTCCTGCTCGCGTAGAATTCGCTAGATGGTTACAAAATTAGAAAAATCAAGATGAAGATTTCTTCAGGAACATTTTGTTTGGTGACGAAGCTACATTCTCAAAAAATGGAATTTTTAATGTACATAATGCACATTATTATTCGTACGTTGGTGACAATCCCCACGTTGTTCAAGAATTTAAGCTTCAGCATAGGTTTAGCATAAACGTCTGGATAGGAGTAGTTGACGATTATCTACTTGGACCTGTGGAATTACCTGCTCGTTTAAATGGTGCTGATTACTTACATTTCCTGCAAAATATTTTACCTGATTTGTTAGATGAGGTGCGTTTAAATATTCGGCAAAACTTATGGTTTCTACAGGACGGCTGTCCGGCCCACTTTAGCAGGAATGTACGAGACTTTCTAGATAATAACTACGAAGACCATTGGATTGGAAGAGGCGGTCCAGTTGCTTGGCCAGCAAGGTCGCCGGATTGAATCCTTGCGATTATTGTGTTTGGGGATACATAAAAGCATTTGTTTATTCCGTTCCGATACAAAATCGCCCACAACTCTGGCTAAGGATACAAGATGCTTGCAACGAATTTAGAAATAACTTTGGAATTTTTGCAAGAATTCGGCGTTCTCTAAGCAAAAGGGTAAACTTATGCATAAAGACTAATGGTCATCACATCGAGCAACTTTTGTAACAATCTACCTTTGATACTTGTTCTTTTTTTGTTAGTTTCGTTCCATTGTAATAAATAATTTGTTTTTAATTTATTAAATTAATTTTCATCCATGCCTTGATAGTCCAAGCCAACTTCGTCGCTAAAAATAAGTAGGTACATAATAAATTGAACTTTAATGAAGAAAAAACGAAAAATTTACAAATCGATTTTTCTAGAGAACGGTGTATCCTACCGACTTAAAGTAAGAGTACATGTTAGTACTGGAATACCTGAAAATTTAATGATCTAGTGTCACAAATGCTTAAAAGTTAAAGACAAAAAAGTTATGCCTTAAAATAACAGTTGACCTACCCAAAACGGACGCCTATGACCGGTACTAGAAATTCGCAATTGATGGAATCGATTCATCTCTGGAGGATAAATAAGCATACCAGTTTTTGTTTTTCTAAATAGAAGCGTTCTGGAGGAATTTAAAAAAAATAAATACAAGGCGCCATCTTCAAAGAACTCTAGCTCCCTTAGGAAGCATTTTCGGACTAGGTGAATTTGGGTTTTATTGTCTTAAAATTATCAGAGGAATCTCCGGTCTTCGTTTGTCAGGAGAGTTTCTGGACAGCCTGTATAATGAAACGCCTTTCACAACGATATCTAGTAATACCTTCAAGTATAAGGAAAAAAAGGTTTTATCAGAAAATACATACTTATTTATCTGACTAAATTTAATTGATAGAAATAATTTTAAAATGAGTTACATAGAAAATGCATGTATAATCTATTTGTAGGCTTTTAAAACCGATATAAATCATAAGATAAAAAGGTGTATCAATCATGTCAATTATAGAATTTGCTTAAATGCAGCATAAACTTATTCATGAAAGTAAAGGTGTTGACTTGACTCATTCATATTAACAGAATATTAATTTTTTTATTTACACTTTGATTAGATATAGCAAACAAAGATAATTTATCGTTAAAAAAAAACCTGCCTTTAGTTAGCCTTGAAGTCAAAATCTATGTCTGAACTTAATTCAAAAAATTGGCCGTCTGTCATACCATTACTTTTAGCTGTCATTTGCATATTTAATATCTGTTACTTTGCTTTACCTCATCTATTTACCTCAATGTGGTATGAAAAGTCATATAAAACCCAAGCGTCGATTTCTAAAGAAGGAAAATAAGATGAAACAAACATCAAGTAATGAAAAATCTCAAAAATCAAGTAATAATAAATTATTGTTAACAAGTGCTTTAATTGCCACTACATTTGATGAAAGAGATTGGATAATTGATTCGGGATGTACAATGCACATGACGAAACACAAAGATTGGTTTTCAAACTTTAATTCTGAAAGTAAAAATGTTACCATTGCTAAACAACCAAACAATACACAGCAAATGATATAGCAATTAAATTAGCAAATAATGAAAATGGGACGATTACTGATGCCATGCATGTACCAGATATAACAATAAATTTGTTATCAGTTCCCAAAATTACTGAAAAAGGTTTAACAGTTATCTTTGATAAAAAGCAGTGCAAAATATATGAAAAATGTGAAATTGAAGGTGAATTGTAGATTCACAGCTTCGAAAATTGAAGGTATGTATAAACTAGATTATACAAATGAAAATTCATTTCATGTCAATGTTGAAAAGCCAAAAAGTAATTTGGGTGCTGGTGGTTCTCCAATGACTTGGCATAAACGGCTTGGTCATTTAAGTAGAAGTGGTACGTTACAATTGAAGAATTTTTCTGATATGAATTTCAATAATGACAGTGATTTAGATTAAATTAAAAATTGTATACCTTGTATTGAGGGGAAGCAAAAGCGAGAATTATTTTCTAAGTGTAAAACAAGAAAAACAAATCAGTTGCTAGAGTTAATTCATTCTGATGTGTGTGTGGACCTATGTCTGAAACAACATGAATGTTGAAAAAATCTGTTACTCTTAAAACAAAACATGTTAATATTACGCTAACAATGTCATTTTCTCAATGTCGAATCGTACGTACTTTCGAAATAGTCACAGAGTCGATCGGATTTGCCCTTATTCAATTCATGAATGTTTTGCTGAATTTCGAACTGCATATCCAGAAGTTGCTGTCGAATAAACTCGAAATGGTTTTGTAACTGTGTTTCGTGAGACAAAAGGAGTGTTAGTAGAAAAGGAAGGCAGTGTACAACCTAAAAAACGTACAGAGGAAGCAATTGAAAATATATGACAAATAATTGATAATGAAACAAGAATTTCAATATATTCCCTAGCAACTATCCATTGGATTAATATTTATAAATATTATATTTTATAATACCGAATAGACATCGGAACATTTACCAATATCTGGTGATATTGCGTATATTCAATCAGAACCAAGTTGTTTATTAACAGTGCGAAATGCATCTTGTTGCACGGGTGTGAAATTTGGAACATCACTAAATTCGTTGAACACGGTGTACAGGTCTTCAGACAGCTATATGCAATACTGTTACCTTAACTACACTGCTGTATTGGCTGCTGTCAATTCTATATTATTACATATATATCGCCCCTGATTTACCCATCGACGTAGGAATCCATAGAGTCCAAGTAGTATTATGTATAATAATAAAAAATTAATTTATTACTGCAGCACCGTTTTAGATACTTATAATAAACAATACTAATTGCTTCGATTTGAATAATCTCTTTCGACAAGGATCGAACGCACATTGTTCTTCATACAACAATTAATGTTGTTACATGTTTATGTTACATTTAGGATGGTTAAATTTAATATTCATATTTCTCTATTTGACTGCTAATTGTGTTCTGTATTACCACAATACCTTAACTTCTAAAGTATGGTTTCATTTACATATCAAACATTTCTAAAAATTGCCACAATAACAAACTACAAAAAACTGCAAAAAAAAAATAATTTCAAGTACTTTTTTCTAGTTTCATTTAGTACTAGTTTATTGAACTGCAGTTGTAGTGTATATTTCCACAATACATTCACTACAAATGTTTTGTTCTTTGCATAACAACATTTTTACCAGTGTAGATGCAGTCCTTATAAACCAGTCGGCATTTTCCATTAAAAACTTGAGGTATGAGAATTCTTTTTCAAAAATTGCAAAACACAACATTCAATTGTTGAAAAACGTAATGATAAAATAATGAGTCGAATTTGTCTTGCACTCTGTATATTGCAAAATGTTTATGTATCAACATAAGTATAATTCATACGAACATATTTACAAACTAGCAGGTTAAATTACATCTAAAGATAAATTTCCCGGCGATACAGTTACATATATTGCGCATGATAATGCTATCTTAATTTGATATTAATGTGTTGAGAAAATAACAGTATCTCAAGTCAAAACTATTTACATACCTCCAAATTGTTTATTTGCATGACAGTAATTTGCCTGGATGCATAACATAAATAACATGTTATGAACGTGTTTTTCTGATGAGCATAAAACACATTAATGACAACATGTAGGTAAAGATAAAGATAGAAAACCACAAAACTGGATTTTTCAATTCTGTTATATGATCGCCTGAGCTGCTCACTTTGTCTCTCTCGAAGGTGCGGTTCGTTATTAGGTTACATACAATATTTAACATTTATCAAATACTGATAATTTTCAGATTTAATTTTATTGTTAAAAATATATTCGATATTAGTGGCATAAATACAATTTATATTGCATGAGAATTGTTAACGAAATGATATTATTTGTATTTATTTATTTATTTAATATTATCAAGCAAGCTATTTAGTTAACTCAACTAGTCTTAGCTTGATACAATATTTAACATTTATCAAATGCTTCTAATTTTAAGATTTAATTTTATTGTTCAAAATATATTCGATATTACTGACATAAAATACAATTTATATTGCATGAAAATTGTTAACGAAATGATATTATTTGTATTTATTTATTTATTTAATATTATCAAGCAAGCTATTTAGTTAACTCAACTAGTCTTAGCTTGATACAATATTTAACATTTATCAAACGCTTCTAATTTTAAGATTTAATTTTATTGTTCAAAATATATTCGATATTAACTGACATAAATACAATTTATATTGCATGAAAATTGTTAACGAAATGATATTATTTGTATTTATTTATTTATTTAATATTATCAAGCAAGCTATTTAGTTAACTCAACTAGTCTTAGCTTGATACAATATTTAACATTTATCAAATGCTTCTAATTTTAAGATTTAATTTAATTGTTCAAAATATATTCGATATTACTGACATAAATGCAATTGCATGAAAATTGTTAACGAAATGATATTATTTGTATTTATTTATTTATTTAATATTATCAAGCAAGCTATTTAGTTAACTCAACTAGTCTTAGCTTGATACAATAGTTAACATTTATCAAATGCTTCTAATTTTAAGATTTAATTTTATTGTTCAAAATATATTCGATATTACTGACATAAGTACAATTTATATTGCATGAAAATTGTTAACGAAATGATATTATTTGTATTTATTTCTTTATTTAATATTATCAAGCAAGCTATTTAGTTAACTCAACTAGTCTTAGCTTGATACAATATTTAACATTTATCAAATGCTTCTAATTTTAAGATTTAATTTTATTGTTCAAAATATATTCGATATTACTGACATAAATACAATTTATATTGCATGAAAATTGTTCAACGATATATTATTTATATTTATTTAATATTATCAAGCAAGATATTTAGTTAACTCAACCAGTCTTAGCTTGAGTTAATTTCCGTATAGTTATTATAACAATCAATATTTCACTATTTATTTTGACAGCTTCTTCATAATCTGCTTCAAATTGACCCTTTTTCTTCCTCATGTTTCTTTATTTACATATAATGGACTATACAAATGATCATCACGAACTCTTATAGAATATTACTGCTACATGGGTTGAAAAGATTCCTGTATCTACACATGGATGGCAGTGTCGTAAGTATTTTATTGCAATAATAACGGGTGTTTAGAAACATTCGAAGTCAAAGTAGGCCTTGAAAATATGAAGTCATGTCTGAGATAGATTGATACATTTACTTAATACAATTTTATAGGTTATCAAATTAGTATATTAATACTTAAGTAAAGATATACGATTTTTTGTCCGAGCCCACTTGACTTCGAATGTTTTGAACACCCGTTATAATCGTTTATAAGAGTAAAAAATGCATAAATTCGTAGTACATTTCCTTATCTCTATTTGAAAGCCTTATCAAGAACCGATATTAAAAAGGATATGGATAAAACTCTGGGTGGGTCTACACTATCATATGAAGTTGTTCGGTTTTTGTTTTAAATGACTCCAATAAAAAAATTAAACGAGGACAAATCCAATGAGCAAATTGAATTAGAGCGGGAACCTATTAATCTATTAAACAACAGTTCGTTTGGATAACCTTGTACAATCAGGGTAGTTATGAGCAGAACATCTTGTTGAAACTCGGCGTTTATTAAGTCGGCCAGAGATTAGGCAGGTAGACATTTCATCAGTCAACCCAGCTACTATAGAATTAATGGGTTATACAGAGTAATCCATCTCAAGTGAAGGAGGTTGGTATGAGAAAAATTAGTTTGTTATCATTGTATAGTTGGCAATAGTATGTTTTAATAATTCGCAAACTTGAATGTAATTATGTTCAAAGATTATGTCGCAACGACAACTAACATACATACAAATGACAGGACTGTCAAACAAACTGTAAATAGCCATAATCGGTATCTGACAAACGTAAAAATGTTCTAATCTAGGGAATTTTTTGGTACCACATAGAGAATCCAATCCCGCAAGCCTGCGAGACTGAAACCATCAATCCCGCGGATCCACAGAATTTTCGGAATTACAAACTATCACAATGCTTTTTTCAGTTACTAAAATAATTAACTACCAGAAGTTAGTTATGCAATAAAAGACAGCTAAATTCAAAATTAAAAAAATTAATAAAAATTATTAAGATTTTATCCGACGTAGTAAGGGCGTTACCAGTTCGTTCCTTAGCGTCGTGTTTTGTCTTTACAATTTGCTTATCATGAAACGCAATATGGTTTCAGCTCAAATCAACGTTGCATCTTCGCGACACAAAATACTGACAGCAAGTTTAATGGGGTCTAACATACGTTCAAGATCAAGCAAAGTTGCACCTTCGTGCTCAATAAAAGATTATGAGGATGAATTTTTTTTTTGATCAATAAGAGCTTTGGATATGCATTTTTTAACCTTGTTGAACCTCGGTATTATTGCTGCCAGACTGCTCCACCGCGTTCTGCAGTCTCGTATTAACTGCAACTCTCTGCCAAATTCTGCTTTTATATAATTTTGTGACAGATCGTTTTTCATTGGAGATTTTGAGCTAAAAAGTTTGACTACTTTCGGGACTTTTTGAATTAGTTCCCTGAAACAATGAATTAGCTGTGATTAAAACGACTGAAAAACAAAAGCAAACTTTTGGATCATATTTTGCTAATGGCCTGATTATTTGGAACAAGATTTATATTTCTTTTTGGCCTTTTTATATGTTTCCGTTTTTATGTCTATCTAAATATATATTACAATTAATCATAATATCACCTTCACTGTTAACAGGGAAATTCACTTCAGCAGTATGTATTACATCATCTTCTGCTTCTGTTTCTGAGTTAGTGTTTTTAGTGTTTGTTGAGATTGGTGGCATCACTTTAGAGCCTGTGCACTCCGTGAAGTTCCTTGGTCTGATTCTGGAGCCAGGCCCTTGTTGGACCGGGCATGTTCGTCGCCTTTCGTGTAGGCTCTCATCTGCTTGTTATGCGATTGGAGTGGTGCGTCGTAGCCTGGGAGAGTCCACGGCTAGGACAGTATATTTTTCATTGTTTGAGTCTCGTCTACGGTATTGTCTAGCATTTTGGGGATTCACGACCGCTGGGAATCTTCTTTCGATTTTTAGGTTGCAGAAGCGGGCGGTGCGGCTCTTGTGCGGGGCGGCAGCGGACGCCCACTGTC
Source organism: Melolontha melolontha (assembly GCA_935421215.2). Taxonomy (NCBI): domain Eukaryota; kingdom Metazoa; phylum Arthropoda; class Insecta; order Coleoptera; family Scarabaeidae; genus Melolontha; species Melolontha melolontha. Next base: position 38,192,338 of record OW285238.1, read on the forward strand.
GGCCGTTGTTTGCGGATAGTGGAATCATGACGGTTTATTCATTGTTATTATACGAATCATTGTCTATCATTTTTAAAAAGCAAAGTAATATCCAGCATAGGTCTGATGTTCATTCGTATGACACACGCGGCAACCAACTTCTGAATTTACCAAAGCCCGCGACAAGAGCGAGTCGCGATTCAATATTTTGTATGGGCTTGCAGCATTTCAACGGACTGCCAATGAACATTAGGCAGTCTTCAAGCTTAAAACAGTTCCAGGGGAAATTAAAGGTGCTGCTCCTCGGGCAGGTTTTGTACTCGCTGGATGGGTTCCTTGCGGGTTGACGTTGGAATCCCTTGCTTTATTTTTAATTTGTTTTTATTTTAATATTGCTTTGATCATGTGTTTTTATTAGGTGACTTGTATTTGTTTGTTTTGGCAACTTAATCAATTACTGTTATGTGTTTATACTATAATTGTATGTGTATATTGCTTACTGTCCACGTACTGTATGTGCTTATTGACAATAAAATTCTATTCTATTCTATAATGCTAGGTGCACCCCATGAGCATAACATAACTGATGATGTGCTGATAACAGTCTGCCAACTTTCTTCATGGCTGCAGCACCATCTATTGTGACTGCGACAATATCTCGTTCCAAGTTAATATTATATTCCTTCAGCTTTTTATCAAGAGCAGATTTTATTTAAATATCAACGATTTCTTAACGATGACTATTCATCGAATGTTAATGTGAATCGCTTTTGAGACTTTTTCAGTGCTTCAAGTTTGTCGATGTAAGCCTTTACCATAATTTGAAGCGAACTGCCAGAAAAACGCAATTTGTAGCCTGCTAATTAAAAAAGTTCATGCAGATCACTTGATTTAATAAACTTAGCGAATGGTATACCATCCTTAGCTACCATTCGAGACACCCTTTCTTCCATAGAAACTTTTTTTTCACTTGGGAAAAATCTGTAATTTTCTTCTTTTTCTCGACAATCCTACTGCCTCTCCGCGCTTCGATTAATTTATGCTTTGTTCGTAAATGAGTGTGAAGGCGTTTAGTTGATTGAGCAGATTTTTATGATAGCGGAGCAATATTTACATTTAGCTGAAAACCCATCTTCTGCCTTTAAAAAATGTTTCCAAACGAAGCTTGAGCTTTTATTGTCTTTGTAAACGACACTTACACTCATTTTGTATTATCACTAGAGATCGGACACATCGGGCTGAAATGTAGGGGAACCTGTCCTAAAATGACATACTCGGCTTATTTCTTATATTTAACGCAAGATGTGGCAAGCGAGGCGTTTGGCATGTGTCTGCAGTTGCATACCACACATATTTCCAACGGCTGTTGATTTAAACCACGTTTAGTGCTGAATGCGAAGGTTTGTTGTAAACATACATCGAAAAGTTTTGTACGGCAGAGAAATTATCGTTAGTTTTCTTATGAATCTTAAAGTTAATCTTAAAAACCGAAACGCCAACACGTAAGTATATATTTATGCTGTATTATCTAGTAGATATTTTTTGGTTTTATTGAATAATTAAAATGTATCAGTACTATTAACCTCATCGTGTAAATGCCGGTAAAATGACACACATCTCACTTCGATAAAATGGCTTACTATGTCATTTTACCTGAGCAGCATTTGCTACATGTTTAAATGCATATTTATCAATTTATTTTTTTTTAACATTTTCATTTAATAAGGATGAATCAAACATTGAATTATAAGATCTAATAATAAATTATTTTTCCAGAAACTATACTTCTAATGACCGTGTTAATTTTTGACGAGATTTAATTGGTGTGGACAATACATCGTCTCTTAATGTAAAAGATGTGTATTACGTTCCGGGCAATAATTATTTGCGTTTTATTTTAACATATAGTTTTTAATAATATTTGTTTCTAGTTTTATTATATTATTATCGGAATATGGGTAAAAACCAATTAAATCTCGACAAAAATAAATTATTTTTATTATTATTTTTCAGGCTATGGTGGGAGTCTACAAAAGAAAAAGTAATCGCCAGTCATGGGATAGGGAGAACATGCAGAAAGCCATAGATGCTGTAAACAATGGCGAAGTTGGCTGGCTTAAAGCATCAAAAATGTATGGGGTACCACAATCTACTCTGAGACGCAGAGCGCACAATAAAAACAAGCAAGTTTTGGGAGTGGAAAAAAGACTCGGTCGTTTTGCGATCACATTTCCGTTAGGGCTTGAAGAGGAACTAAAGGAACATATAAAATTGTTAGAATCTCAATTGTTTGGGTTATCATGCAATGAAGTTCGTCAACTAGCATTTCAGCTTGCGGAAAAGAATGGAATTGAGCACAGGTTCTGCAAGGATACAAAAATGGCAGGTTGGGAGTGGCTGCGTGGTTTTCGTATGAGACACCTAGATATCTCACTGAGGCGGCCTGAGGCAACATCATTTGGCAGAGCCCAAGCTTTCAACAAACCCCAAGTCAGTATATTTTTTACGATTCTATAGGACACCATGAAAAAACATAATATCCATTGCACTAAAATCTGGAATATGTATGAATCTGCACTCACTACAGTGCAAAAAAACCTAATAAAGTGTTTGCTACAAAGGGAAAGAAGCAGGTTGGTGCTCTTACCAGTGCTGAACGTGGCCAACATGTGACTGTAGTTTGCTGTATGAGTTCATCAGGAGGTTTTATTCCTCCAGCATTAATTTACGCAAGAAAAAGGTGGAAGAATGAGCTTATTGATGGAGCGCCAACAGGAACTGTGGGACTTGTACAGGATTCTGGTTGGATGACTGGCGAGCTGTTTCTAAAATTGTTGATGCATTTTAAGGAGTATACAAATCCCACTTTGGAAAACAAGGTGTTGCTGCTGCTCGATGGTCACTCGAGTCATAAGCATGTCGATGTAATATCATACGCCAAAGAACATGGTATACTGATGTTGGCTTTCCCACCTCACTGTACTCATCGTCTGCAGCCTTTAGATGTTTCCTTTTTTGGCCCGCTGAAGACGTACTATGATTTGGAAGTGACAAAATGGTTGAAATGTAACCCTGGTAGGGTTGTGACCCAATACCAAATTGCTGGCTTATTTGCTCAGGCATATGGAAAGGCAGCTACCAATCAACATGCCTTAAGCGGCTTTCGAAACACAGGAATCTGGCCCTGTAATCCAGACATATTTTCTGACCATTTATTTTCTCCTGCACTGACTACTGACAGAGTCATTGACGGAGTCGATGAAAACAGTCCCAGAGTAGTCGAGAATAAAGCCACCACTACGAGTAAAGGTGATACTGCCCCAACTCAAGCTCAGAATTATGTAAAACCAATTGACTTATCACCAGTGCCATGTGCTTCTCAGTCCCGTCAAGGAAAAAGAAATCATGAGGGATCTCAATTACTCACAAGCAGTCCTTATTTAGAAGAGCTTAAGGCCAAGGCAGCGGAAAAAAAGAAAGTCGAAGAGCGTCGTGCTGCAATACGGGCTAAAAAGAATTTAGCTGCAATGAATAATGACGCAAATGATGACGAACCTTATGCAGATGAGGATGATCAAGATGCAGCTTGCCTATATTGTAATGTACTCTACAGTCAATCTAGGTCAAGGGAACTGTGGATGAGGTGCATGAAGTGCTCTTTGTGGGTCATGGCGAGTGTGCAGGACTATCTGCTAGAGCAAAAACCTTTGTGTGCGAAGTTTGCCAATAGGAAATGTGGATATGTCATTTTACCCACATTAACTAGGATAAAATGACACACTGAACCTTTTGTTTAATATTAGAAAATTATTATTATTAATAATGTTTTGAGAAATTTGTTTGCAGTAATGGATATGTGAACCATTTGAAATAAAATATTATGTGTCAAGAATGTTGTTTATTAAAAAATAACCAAATTGAAACATTTTTTGTTTAGGGTATGTCCATTTTAGGACAGGTTCCCCTACGTCATTACGACGGACGATATAAATAGTCTACAACATCTGTAAGTACATCACGCAGTTGTTGAATAGAAAGAACTATTCATTCGATTAACTGCACACCTATTTTTTGTGTGTGGTTAACCGAATGAATAGTGCTATTCAATAACTGCGTGATGTACTTACAGATGTTGTAGAATTTTTTTGATAATAAATGTCATGTCAAAATGACGAGTTATCTCGGTTGAGTCTGGCAGGTTATATTTAGTTAAAGAAAAATTAAAAAAAAAACAGTAAAAAGAAACATACAGTAAGTTTTCTTCTTTAGTAAAATACATAATTATTATTTTTTGGACAGACGATCAGCAAAAAAATTAGTAAGGCAAGCGGTTAAAGGAAACGACGTCTCATCTATAAACAATATGTCTTTAACAAAGTTATCATCATTCTGAAATTTTTCTATCACAAATTCACAAAATTGCATTCTCTTGAACATATCGTCACATTTTTATTCGGGAGCAAGCAACTGAGAATCCATCATGCTGACACATTGTTCATTCCTAATCATCATGTACAGTTTTTTAATACTGTAGCTTCTGATATCTTCACTTCAACAGCAATTATTGACACATTCTTTCTTGGAGCAGCTAAGACCTGTTCTTCAACTTTCTTGATGCTTTAGTTCTTGTTTCGATAGGTCTTCCGTACCTTGGATCGTCTTGAATTGATTCTCTACCCCATCCAAATTGGTTAGTCCCAAATTTTACCATAAAATATGATAGTGCATCTTGCTTATGCACGTTAGTCATCCCCAATTGATAATTTCCTTGTTTTAAGAATTTTATCACGCTTCCATTTTCTGAATTTCATTAAATTTTGGTTAAATAAAGCTCTTTAAAACCAGCAAAACTCTGGATTTAATCCAAATGCAACAATTTGATAGCAAAATCTTGGTATTGTCATTTAATTTTTTCATGGCTAGGTAGATAATATAAAAATCTCATGTTATACAAATTACCAAGAAGGAGCCCTTCAAGTATTGAAATTGTGTTTTCCTTGATTTTCATTAGACATTTATTATAGAGTTATACTCGTATAATCCACATTCTGGCATTAAAACTGAAAAATTAAATGATTTTTACAATTATTGAATCATAAGGACTGTAAGTAATTCTTGAAGCTGCCACAACTTGTAACTATTGTAAACGTAATTTTTTTAGAGGTGTTCATACATAATAATGAGGTAGCCCAAAATCTGTAGCAGCAGTCTACGAAGACAAGCTAAAATTACACAGGCCTGCATAAAATTTGTGATGGCGTGATTTTTGTTTGTTAAGCTCAATTTTTATATAGCAATAACTAATTAAAATACAGTTGGTCTCTACCACCCACAGATTTTTTTTTTGCACAAAAAAAAAAGAAAATATAAAATAAATTTATAATAGGCGTTTTAATACATTTTAAAATGAATGTACTACTTCAAATTTTATTATTAGTAGTATTAACCCAAAAATGATTTTCTGTTGTGGATTTAAAGAAATTTGTTAAATAGGCTCTCATTACCTGATGTAAATCTTTTATTACATGTATTAATTTTGGACAAGATTTCCGGGAATTTTTACCTGCTAAATCCTATTTATTATGCTTTCACTTTATTAGTACTGCGAAGAAGGATTTCAAGTTTATCACTCTAAACAAAATGTATATTTTAATGTCATTTACTTCATTATAGCTCTGAGTGTCGATCAGTAAACAAGTAAAATCAATTTGTCTTTAGTGTTGTGCGTGGTATAGATAAATAAACATTGCTTAAAAATATGTCTAGCCGGTGTTGCGAAAACAAACCAGATGATTTCTGTTACATTTGTGGATATTTCGTCTTGAAAAAGTTTAAGAGACCAATTGGTGAATTTGTGAAAAATGCATATTATGCTTATTTCTAAATCAAATGAGGAGATCAAGATAAGGATTGGGCACCGCACGTTGTTTGTAATGTATGTGAAGAAGGTTTAAGACATTGGACCAAAGGGAATAGAAAAAGCCTTCCTTTTGGAATACCGATGGTTTGGAGAGAACCGCAAAATCATCATGAAGATTGCTACTTTTGTCTTTGTGATATCAAGGGGCATAATAGAAAAACTTTGAAACATATTTTGTACCCAAACAATATTAAATAAGCTATCAGACCAGTCCCACACAGTGATCATGTACCTATACCTATACCCTCCAAAGTACTACAAGAAGATATTGAAACCTCTTCAACTTCCGGCTCCGTACAGATGAATAGTGATTTTGAACCATCAACCTCAGGTCAAAACCAACCTCAGCTATTTTCACAAGCCGAACTGAATGATTTAGTAAGATATTTGGGACTTTCAAAAGATCTTTCTGAAGTACTGGGGTCTAGGTTGAAGCAAAAAAAATTGCTTGCTCCAGAAACTACCTTTTCTTGGTATAGAAATCGTGAGGCTGGATTTGTAAAATATTTTGCACAAAACGGACCACTCGTGTACTGCCAAGCAATTGCTGATCTACGTACTTTCCTCGGAGCTCCTGAGTAACGTATGTATATTTATGATAAAGTTTTATTTTTGTATTATACTGTTTGTATATGCTATTTGTATGTAGTATTTGTATATATATATATTTTATTATTTGAATATAGTATTTATGTTTTTATTGTGATTGAAAAGGAAATGGTGAACACATGTTGTGTGAAAACATATCGAGCAAGAGGTGGAGATGTGAAATTTCATAGACTTCCATTTCAAGATCATGAGGTAATAAAAACAACCTAAATTATGTATGAGCTTACTAGTTTCATTCTTTTCGTAGTTATGCCAATTATGGCTTTTATGAATTGGCAATGAAGATCTGTTTGCCAAGAAAGACAGAGACTTAACTAATTATAGAATTTGCCACAAACACTTTGATCCGATGTGTAAATTGGTGACTAGAGTTGGATTGAAGCCATCGAGTCTACCAAACTTATTTCTGCCCAACTATTCTGGAATGTTTAGTGATTGTTTCCTAACTGAAGTGGAATTACAAACAGGTAAATCATTTTGTTGAATATACAAAATCTGAACTACGAAAAGTTTTACATATAGAAGTATGATTATTAATAAACTGGAGTAGAGTTTAATCATATAATATGTTTTATCAAGATTTATATTTATACATATATCCTATTATAATATGATATAATCATATACAATAATTTTATTTGTGTTTGACAAATATTAATTTTTGTTGTATAGAACTAACATTAATTGAGACAGGCACCAATTCAAGCCAGCTTACAGCAGTGAAACGAAAAATTGGGAATGGTAATTATCTTATATCTATATAAATTTGTTTACTTACTTCTAATTTAATAAACATGTAGAAAGTCAAAGTGAGAGCATATCAGAACCAGGACCATCGAAGAAGCATTTACTCGAGCTACATCAACAGAAGCATCACAACATAGTAATGCTCCTTTATTTGTTTTCGCAAATTTTATTTAGTTTACTAATTATAGGTGATTTGAGCAGGGAAGACATTCATGACCAGATAACTCCATCTACAGAAGTACAAAGTGCAGTTATGACAACACCAATTAAAACACTTAAAGGTATTGATATAAAATTACTTATACCTGTATCTGTACAAAATTATTGATTTAGAGGGTTTTAGATATAAGAAGAAGGCAGAACTTGCTTCGTGCAGTAAACGTTGAAAGGCGAGTACAGTTATCTCCAAAAGCAAGGAAACTGCATGGTATTTCAGAAAATCTCTTAAGAATATCAAGAAGATTAGATGAAGAACGTACAGATTATGTTCAAAGATTAATGGCAGCCAATAAATATCTCAATTCTCCAGAATATGTTAAAGCAACAGTAAATGAAACAACATATAATTTTATTATGTCTCAGTTAAAACTTCAAAAAGTTAAACCATATGCAAGACGTTTTACTTTTAAGAACAAAGTATTTGCTCTATCATTAATGAAATTGAGTCCTCGCAGTTACAGATTGCTTCAAAGATCATTTGCTATGCCATCAAGATGGACATTAAATAAAATGTTAGAAATATGTAATGGACAATGTACAATTTCATTTTACTTGTAAGGCTCATGATCTTAAAAATATTTTAACAGATTATATTCTGAAGTTTTATATTAGTACTTACACTAGCAATATAAATAAAGTTTTGAAAGGACGCGATAGAAGGCAAAATTTTAAAGATCCGCTTAAAGAAGATGCATATCAAAGGCATTTAAAATATGTTAAACTTAGAGAAGCTTTGAAACAAAGTAAACAATTAATTTAATTTTTAATAGAGTTCTAATTCTAGAATTAATAGAATTTAGATACATTTTATTTTAATAAAATATTTTGCAATATGTATTTTACTGTTTGTTTGATACTTTTCCCATTCTAATAAAAAAAAGGATTGAATTCGTTTAATTCTTTTATTCGTCATTGAAAAAAACCATTGCATCGATGCTATGTGTTGACTTGTGTTTTTTTTCTAGAAATATAAATGTATTCTAGTTTCATTCATATAATATCGTTATATTCTAGAAATATCAAATCAAAAGTAGCAAATATAATTTAAAATTTTCAAATATTCACATTAAACTTAACTATTAATTACAGTATTGAGATTAATCGAGTATTTCGTAGGAAAAGGCGTACTAACTAATGACCACAAATAGTTTATACGCCTTTTTCTATGAAATATCCGAAATGGTTTATAAAATTAAATCTACTAGGTATATATCAAGATTTTAATTTGCCGCCTATTTGATAGTTCGTGACCCCAGCACTTTAGCGCTATTATGTACGTCTATAAACAAGGATAGCTTCCCATCTATATATGTTTTATGCACTTTTATGCACTTTATCGCACAACTTAGCCAACACTCTACCTACGAAAGCAGAAAAAAGCACCTTCCACATTGTTCATTTGCTAGCTTCCGGGCAGTGGCGGCTCGTGCTAAAAATTTTAAGGTGTTCTGCAAGTTTTACAAAAAAATTTACCTTGCACGGGCAGTAAGAGGTTGTCTCCCATCGATCTTATCGTGCTTTCTTCGCCTTCCGCACTGAAGTAATGTATTTCTGGAACGACTGTCAATTGTCACACAAAAAAATAAGAGTCACTAAGCACTACTTTACTAACAAATTATTTCTTATAAATTAAATCTATTCTACGTTCTTTTCGATTTGCAAATTTTGTTATCACTTTGTCATTAAAATTGTCTATTTCGGAGATAAACTTTTTTTCGATAGATAGCATGGAAAGAGATGTTAAACGATCTTCGGTCATTGAATTTCTGAGAAACGTCTTAATTCGATTTAGTGTTGAAAAGCATCGTTCGGCCTCTGATGTTGTCATGGGAGTTGTTATTACAATTTCTAATAATTTTCTAGTCTCCTTCAGCGTATCTCCCAGATTGTTTTTTATTAAAAATTTTAGAAGAGGTAGTGCGCCTTTTAAAGATCTACAATCAGTTATTCAGTAAATAACAGACAATTCAGTTCGTAATCTTTCCTTATCAAGGGTGGGATAATAGGAGCATGCGGAAGTGAGTTTGTCCTCAGGAAATTTACTGCAATACTCTCCAAAGCATTCCGAAAAAAAAGTGATGCCACTACTAGATGCTCTTTAAAATGAAATCGATCTTTTGCACAATTTAGAATAACATCACACACCTCTAAAGCCGAAATTCGATGATTAAATCTGCTGTTATTTGGACGTTTGCGTTTTTCTGGTGGTGGCTCATCGCTTATTAAATCTGTTTAGTCCATTTACTAATTTAACATAACTTATAAACAATGTAACCCGTTATTTTAATAATGTTCCAGTCACTTGGCTTTTGACACATTGTCGAAATTACTTCAAAAACGTCATCTTTCAAATATCTCAGTGTTATTTAAATTCTTTTAATAAAATTTGTATCGTATATGTTGTCTTTTCTTCGATCCTACCTTGAATAAATACAATAGTGAGTGTATTCTCTTAAATATTTAATCTTCCTTTCTTGTGATCCTTAATTTTTGGATTTTATATCACTTTATGTTTAACTTCTTTCTATAACAGCTTCTCTGTGCCTGTTTCCTATTACTTTTCATTCTCATTGAACTTGTTATTAAATTCCTTCTGCCAATACTATTCTTATTCCAGTTATAATTTTTCGATTGTCAATTTATTACAAACAAAATGAATATGGCCATCGCAATATTACTACATTATATTATAACATTATTTTCTTTAGATTGACATTTAGATTAATATGGTTTGATTATGTCGGCACTTTTATTAACTTTTAAAATGTAAAAAAGTAGTTATAGTGGCATAACTACAGTAGATGGACATATGGTTTCGCGGACTTTTTTGTAGATATTAATACGTTCTATAATATTGTACAACATTTTTTTGTTCTATCAACAATAGTTTCCGCAGCGTACGCGATGGCAGATTTTTTGTGACTAATTTTTTCACACCTTGGGTTACATTAATGCATTTTTATTGGGGATATCTTTTTTTTTTGAAAATGTAATATAGCCTATGTCACTCAGTGAAAATGCAGCTTTCTAATGGTGAAAGAATTTTTGAAATCGGTCCAGTAGTTCTTGTGTGAAAGCATTACAAACATACATACAAAAACACAGATGTTTCCTCTTTATAATATTAGTTTAGATACCGTCATATCGCCCTCGGCGGCCTCGGCGCTGGTGTAAATGCAGCGAAAATACCTGGTAAAATCACGCATTGGTTTAAGACAGCCCCGGGGGTAGCGGGGTGCGCGCGGGTGTTTGAAAGAGCTCTGAACGCACGTACGTGTGGACCAGATAAGGAACAAGTGAGCGATCGCGCGAATTAGGTTGGTTATTCCACTGGTCGCCTATTGTATATTATTTGATAATATACTATAGGTATATAACCGGCGTTAAGTGTTGGAATTTCGGAAGCGAATATCTCGCCTTCTACTGATCGGATTTTGATGATTGAGGTGTCAAATTGTAGGGTTTGATGTCCCCTACAGGACGATGTAGAAAAATATGCAAATTTTTTGATATACAGGGGGAGAATTTTCACAACAATATGTTACGCTTTTATACACTTCAGAAATGTCGGAAAAATTATGTAAAAGAAAACTAGTTATAACTAATACAGGTTCGCCCGCCCAATTTTTTGGGAGCTCTGCAGCACTGCAGCGCTTATGCGCCAGCCGCCACTGCTTCCGGGGTGTATACAATTCTACTTGTTAACATAGCGCTGGAAGTTGCTATTTCATAAATAATTTTAATTATTACCTCCACGTTAATAAAGCATTCCACATTATTCACTCATTGTACCAGAGCAAATAATTTCAAATAACAAAAGTTTGTCTTTGATGCCAAAGACGAACTGATAAAGCCGCACCAATGTGGAGGAGTAAAGAATTAATTAAACTCGAAACGGCGAAAAGTACGTGCCTACAGAAATATGACATTTATTTAAGGAACAAACGATGAAGCGAATATCGACTTACTTATTCATTCTAAAATAATTCCGGATCCCTTTTTATGTAACAATATAATTGAATTTACCTACTACTTAAAAGTGGACTCGAAATTATAAAGAAATTAAAATTGCTTACCAAGCGTACTAGAGCGTGAAAATTCTTGTAAAATATAGGAAATCGATTGACAGCCAAGCAAAAGAACGTTTCTGAACTCTTTCTTTTCTTTATAGTCGAGGTGATGTACCCGTATATGGAACTTCGCTTTCTGAGCGTCTATACAGGGTTAGTTAAAGTATGGAGACGGCGATTTATTGTCGTTTATATTCATTTTAGGGAATTATGTTCAATATAAAAGTTTGTTAGGATATTTTGATCTACATTTGGGAATATCTGATTTTTTTTTCTTCAATTGTTTTTTAGTTACGCCTGTCCGCGCAGTTTTTTTAAATGGGAACTAGTAAATTTTACTCTACCATTCGATAGAGAATTTTTTTCTCTTTACAATAATATTTTTGTTTTTTTAAATTCATTTTAATAACTTTTTTATAAGAAAAAGCCGGTTCATGTGTTTAACAGATGTTCGGTACATCGCAGATAGACAGAAGCGTAGCGATAAACAAACTTGAGCGACATAATTTTATCAGTGGTTATTGTGTACGTCAAATCTTTGACAGAAATAATTCATTTGTGCAATTTGTTGCTGTTAATATTAACAATGGCGAGTTTAAGTGAACATTAACGAATTGAAATACTTATGATGTTGGGTTATGGAGATAGACGCATAAGTTTACAAGAGGTTTGTAATTTATTTAATGATACGCATCCAAATAGAAATCCAATTTCTAAATCCGTTGTTGGTAAAACTTTAAGACGCTTTGAACAAACGAGTGGCGTTAAAGATTTGCCAAGGAGTGGTAGACCTAGAACAGCAAAAAGCGATGATACGAGGGTGGTTTGACAATTAACTTGGTTCACACACTAATAGAGGGCGCAAATGTAATCTGTATATGTAGTCATAAAGTGTCATTCCTATGAGTTAATATTCTCTGGTCTTAAGTCATTCTGACAGTAACTCGTTGTTTGACAGTTACTTAAACAGAAGTGTTTCGAGCAATAGCGAAAAATGGATAAAGTTGGAATTCGTGGAGTGATTCAATTCTTTTATCTTGAAGGGAAAACAGCGAAGGAATTCATGAGAGAATTTCACCTACATTGGGTGACTCATGTCCTTCTTATGAGTGTGTTCGACTTTGGGTAAATGAGTTTAAGCGTGGCAGAACAAGCATTAAAGATGCACCACGTCCTGGAGCCCCGAAATCAACTGTGACACCCGAAATCATCGATAAAGTCTATGATTTGATTTTAGCCGATAGACGAGTGAAAGTGCTCGAGTTAGTGGAAGCCACAGGCATCTCAACTGAACGAGTTCACTTAGTTTTGCATAAAGAATTGCACATGCAAAAACTGTGAGCAAGATGGGTGCCGCGTTTACTCACTCAAGAGCAAAAGCGAATTCGCATGCGAATATCTGCCGACAATTTGCAAGTATTTCAGAAGAATGTAGTTGAGTTTTTTCGCCGTTTTGTGACAATGGACGAAACTTGGATACACCACTATATATCCCGGAAAGTAAACAGCAGTCGAAACAATGGATTGCCCGTGGCGAATCGGCTCCGAAAAAAGCGAAATGCGTTCCATCCGCTGGAAAGGTCATGGCGTCAGTTTTTTGGGACGCAAAGGGAATTCTCCTAATTGACTACCTTGGAAAGGGAAGAACCATTACCGGTGAATACCATGCATCACTTTTGGACCGATTAAAGGCGGCAATAACAGAGAAACGCCCGGGAATGGCCAAGAAAAAGGTGTTGTTTCACCATGACAATGTCCCCGTGCAAGTCGTGTCGCTCAGCAAAAATTGGCCGAGCTACGATTTCAACTGCTTCCGCATCCTGCGTATTCGCCAGATCTAGCTCCTATGGACTACCATCTATTCCCGAAACTAAAAATTTTTCTGGCAGGACGAAAGTTTGAGTCTAATGAAGATGTCATACAGAAAGTAAACCAGTATTTTGAAAGGATCGAAGCAATTCATTTCCGTGAAGGGATCGGGAAGCTGGAGAAACGTTGGGGCAAGTGGGTTGAACTTCGAAAAATAAAGTACGTTGCAAAACTTAAATTGTTTTCTTTCATAGCAAACCAAGTTAATTGTCAAACCACCCTCGTAACAAACTGGATATTTTATTGGCTGTATCTGAATATCCCCATGTATCAACCAATCAATTAGCGGCCAATTTCAATATTTCACAGTCATCGATCGTGTCATTTTTAAAAAGTGAAAAGTATAAACCTTACAAGGTACACCTTCTACACGAGTTAACGGAAGATGATTTTGATAGGAGATTACAATTTTCTGAAGAAATGTTAAATATTTGCAATAATGAAAATTTTGTCAACAATGTTCTTTTCTCTGACGAAGCTACTTTTTGCCTTAGCGGTGAAGTAAACAGACATAACTGCAGATACTGGTCATCGGAAAATCCCTCTTGGTTTTTGGAGCACCATACGCAGTACCCCCAAAAGGTTAATGTTTGGGTTGGCATTCTAGGTGGTCATACTATCGGTCCCTTTTTCATCAATGGCAATTTAACTTCGGCTCTGTATTTGCAGTTATTGCAAAATGAAATAATATCTGCTAGTGCTACGCTCTATCCTCATGAAAACAAATGAACACCTGCCCAATGACAGTATCTGGTTCCAGCAAGATGGCGCCCCACCACATTATGGTGTAAATGTTCGTCAATATCTGGACAACGTTTTTCCCCACAGATGGATTGGAAGACGAGGAACCATTGAATGGCCAGCCCGTTCGCCAGATATAAGTCCATAAGATTTGTTTCTTTGGGGATACGTAAAAAACAAAGTTTACAAAGATAAGCCCGATAACGTCGAAGATTTACAAATCCGAATTACCAAAACGATAGAAGAAATTCCCCGAGATTTTTTACAGAACTCTGTTCGGGGTTTTGTAAATCGATTGGGTCATTGTCAAATTACTATGGACGACAATTTGAACACTTACTTTAATTTACTTTGTTATTAATTTGTTTAATTTTTCTTGTAAAAAAGTTATAAAAATGAATTTAAAAAATACAAAAATATTATTGTAAAGAGAAAAAATTCCTCTATCGAATGGTAGAGCAACATTTACCAGTTCCCATTTAAAAAAAAATACGCGAACAGGCGTATCTAAAAAAACAATTGAAGAAAAAAAAATCAAATAATGAACAAAATTCCCTAAAATGAATATTAACGACAATAAATCGCCGTCTCCATACTTTTAACTAACCCTGTATATTACGTAATTCGTAGGATAGACACGTCTTCGCGATCTAAATTTATTATTCTTAGTAAAAAATATTTTAAAGCGAAGGAAAAAATTATGCAAAGATCTTAAATATAATCTTAACAAATTGTTCACTTGGTTTTTTTTTAACAAGATCTCCTTTTAAAATAAACGAATCACTTATTTTGGGTGATAAATGTTTTAGAAATTAAACCTCAGAGAAAATCTTTGTGATATTTGACAGTTGAAGTTTAAATACCGCTTCCAAACATATTTTACCAGCGTCTTCATATAATCGATATTTTCTGAGATTTATTATGAATGATTCGCATTTTGTAAACGTTCCTATCGCTTTCTCTCTATGGGAAAGTTTTGCATCCAACTGTTGATTATTATATTATGTTATCCTCTAATAAATTAATGTAAATGTTAAACTATCTGATACAATTGTATTTAAATTAATTATCAATATGCTAAATTGAAAAAGACGGTTAAAAATCTGAAGAACTATTTTTTCGAGTTTGGCCTTTGTGAATAGCTATTCAAGAATTAGATATTGTATTCACTTGCCCAGTAAAGAAACGCTTAAAAATTTGAAAATATGATCATCATTACTACTGTATAATTAATTTCCGGATCTCGAAGGACTAAATGTTGCCGTTGTATTCGGCTCATGAAGGAGCATGTATAAATTGTTGTATGACCCACCGCTCACGAGGCGTAACTACCGTATAAACTGGTTATTTGGTTTTAGTTGGTGGCAGTTATATTGAAATTTGTTTTTTCTGAATATTTTATTTAACAAAAAACACTTAAATCTAATTTATTAAGGTAATCTCACAAATGAAACACTTAATGTAAATTTAAAACTTAAATTATTTACTATTATATGAGACTGTAGGTCTCTTGTTCTGAATATGATACTGTTGAGTATCTTGTTGCTAGTGAATACTGTTTGGTATGAATGTTATGAAGAGACCCGAGCAGTCTCTTGTTGTTGAGTTGACACTATTCTATTCTGCGCTGTGTTATAAGTAGGTAAAATATACCACTACCCCTACAAACTAACGAGTGATCATTAAAATTTTCGCTCAAGTAAGCCATGTACACAAAAAGTATGTCCTAACTTAAGTTATTAGAGGGGATCTGTCATTATAATTTCAAACGTCATGAATCATGATTGTTAAAAAATAATTTGAAATGCTGAATTTTATATTAAATATATTTATAATTTTTATACAAAGTAATAGAATATTATAAAAAATGTGTAAAATGTTGACCATTCTCCACCAAGCATAATCGCACTCTATTTCGTAGAGCATTGAAAACATTGATCAGTATTTGCGGTGAGTTATTGATGTGTTCACATTTTTCTATGTATTTATGTCTTAACTCTTGTAGATTATTAATGGGTGTTTCATAAATAATATTCTTTATATATGGCCATACAAAAAAATCCATGACTGTTAAATCACACGATCGTGGTGGATATGGAATCGCTGTATTTCTACTTATTATCCTATCGCCATAAAATTGTTGCAAAAACTGAATATTTTCAAGTGTAACGTGAGATGTAGCCCCATCCTGTTGAAAATATCCGACCTGGAGTTCATCATTAGTCAATTGATTAGTAAAAACACTGAGAATTTCGTTACGATATTTCTCCGATGTTATCGTGCCCTCAAAGAATATTGGTCCTATTAATCGGTGACGACTCGTACCTACCCATACGCCTATTTTTTCTGGATGTAGAGGAACTTCTCTGTAGAAATGAGGATTTTCACTGGACCACATACGCATATTTTGCGAATTAACAGAACCTTTCAAATAAAACCAAGCTTCATCGGTGAAAAAAGTATGATTTAAAATATTGTCTGTCATTGTTTGAATAAACCATTGGCAAAATTGTGTTCTTTTTTCATAATCCGTAGGTAATAGATTTTGTACAGAAGTTAATTTATATGGATACATGTGCAAGTCCTTTTTTAAAATTTTTTGATATGTTCCATACGAAAGCCCTACTTGTTGCGAAACTCTGCGAATAGATGTTTGAGGAGATTCGTTAATAATTTGTCTGACATTTTCAATTACGCCGCGACTTCTCTTGAGAGGGGGACCGCTTTCTTTTTTTCCTTAAAATACTGCCTGTTTGACGAAAAAGATTTACACAATGCATTAGCGTATCACGGAAAGTTTTATAGCTAGGACCAGTATTTGGATATCTCTCTTCAAACTCCGCAAGGCAATTTTCTATTGAATGTTGCCAAATACCATCAATTTTTTGAGATGTCAGGAAGTAACATTCTACCATAAACGCTTTATGCATATCATTAAAGGCCATTACTTTTTCTTTTGATGAAACTTTAAAATATATATTTGACACTGACAGATGTTTGAAATAACATCTTAATGACTAAAGCTACGACATAATTTTTATATACACGGTCAGCTACGAGTGAAAATTTTAATGGTCGCTGGTTATTACAGAATTACAATCCGCGTATTGGTTATACATTGTATTAGTTGAAGTCATAACAGTGAATTTTTCAGTGTTCAATTCGTAGATATTGTACCTACTGAAAACAATACCCAGATTTAAGAGTCTTAAAATTCTAATCTTACTAACAAATAAATAATAATATATCATTACTAATTAAGTATTAGTTGAAGTATGTAGTTGCGCATAAATCCCATTGTTCGGTAATGGAACCTATTATGTATATTTAGGAAACGTGCTTAACAAAAGATGGTCAGATTAAACATCGTCTCTTGAATTTGTTCACTTATAACGACAACCCTAGGCAATATACAAAAGGTCTAATACATAAAGAAATACATTTCGACAAACTAAGGTTGTAGCAGTATGCAAAAACGCTACACGTCGAGACGCTTCCTTGCTGGTTCTGTTTTGCCTTTGTCTTGTACATGTAAAAAACTTAATCTGTTATAGAATATAGAAATACGAGGGTAAGCTGAAAAATTCGGTAACTAAAGTACAGTCAAACTCGGATATAACGTACCCTAGATATAGCGAACGCTCGGTGATAACGAACAAAAACAATTTCCCCGACCAAATATCCTATGCTCGCAATATATTTTGCGCTTGCTTATAACGAACTCGTTTGTAGCGAACTCTCGCTTTTAAAGTTCAAGTTGCTAAGAGAAATATCTGCAATGACGCTTGGATATAACGAACCATACCCTTATTGCGACGGTTATTCTTCAGTAATTCCCCGTTGTATATGTATAGGTACATCGTAGGATCGAGATGTTATTCTTGCTTTAGTTGTAGTCTAACTGTGATCTGATATACATACATAGATGCTAACGTTTATACATACATAAATAATCATGGTGAAACGAAAAGTGTTAACGATAAAAGAAAAATTATCTATTATTGTGGAATTAGAAGCAGGGCGTTCAAATTCAGATATAAGCCGGCAATTTAATTTACCAAAATCAACAGTGTCCACAATTTAAAAAAATAAAGAAAAGTTAAAAGGAGCAATCAATTTAAATGTTAGTAAATTAAGAAGAATTAGAAAACCTATAAGAAAAGACGTGGATAATGGTTTAATAAGGTGGTTTAGCTACCAAAGAAATCAACGTGCATCGATTACTGGAGAAATGTTAAAATTTAAAGCAGAAAAGTTAGGAAAACTCCAGAATACTAATTTTACATGTAGCAGAGGCTGGATAGACAGATTTAAAAAAGATATAATATCGTTACAGGAAAAATACATGGCGAAGCCGCAAGTGTGTCAAAGCAAACTGTTAGCTCCTGGATTAAAGACATTTGGCCGAATTTAAGAAGAGGATATGAAGATGTTGATATCTTTAACGCAGACGAAACAGGACTATTTTACAGAGTAACACCTGATAAAACTTTAAAATATCAAGGGGAAAAATGTGTTGGCGGTAAGCATAGTAAAGAACGCATAACAGTATTAGTGTGTGCAAACATGACCGGATCGGAAAAGCGAAAGCTATTAGTTGTGGGAAAGTCGAGGACTCCTAGATGTTTTAAAAATTGTAATCAATTACACGTTTCTTATGCATCAAACAAAAGTGCGTGGATGACGTCTGTATTGTTTGAAAATGAGCTAAGACAATGGAACAAGGAATTAAAAAACAAAAATAGAAAAATTTTATTAATGGTGGATAATTGCCCAGCGCATCCCCATACAGAAAATTTAAAATTCATTAAGCTGGTCTTCCTACCTCCTTGTACTACAGCAATACTACAACCGATGGATCAAGGAGTAATTTACTGCCTGAAATCACATTACAAAAGAATTCTTTTGACTCGGTTATTTAACTGCCTTGAAAATAAAGAGAATTTAAACATTTCATTACTAGACGCTATAGTAATGATCAATACTGCTTGGACACGAGTAACTTCAAAAACTATTGAAAACTGTTTCCGCCATGCTGGTTTTCTGCGTAATGCGTTATTTGATGAGGATGATGATCTTCCGTTATCACAATGGATTTTAAAATATGCTGGTGATGAAGATGATGATAACCTTCCTCTTTCAACGTGGATAGATAGAAATAACATTAATAATCCATTTAACAATGAAGATTTGACCAGATATACAAATGTTGACAGCGAATTAATAACTACTGAAGCTCCATCTGATGCAGAACTTATAACAAATTCTTTTGAAGGTGATTTACAAGAGGTCATGGAAGATTCAGATATGGAAGAAAACGCAGCGAGACTACCTACCATTGGAGAAGTGTATAATGCCTTGAATGTTTTATCAACTTATATTACCTTTACAGATGTAGATCATAGTATAAAAGACATGTTTAATCTGTTACAAAGTAAGATTGAAAAAGATATGTTAACAAAAAAATCTACTCAATTAAAAATCACGAATTATTTTTTGTCTGAATGATGTTTTTTAATACTACAGTTATACTTTCTTAATGTAAGTATGTATTTACTATGTTTATTTAGTTCTATGTGAAAATTAAATATGTTTATATGAATTAAACTCTAGTGAATATTATTTTAAATACAAAGTATGAAAAATACTAAAAATCGTTTATAACGAACACTTGCTTTGAACGAACAATTTTTTTTCCTTTTGCGCGTTCGATATAACCGAGTTCTACTGTATAACAAAAAACAATATTTCAGTGAAATGTGTTTTTCAACATAATCTCCCTAAATAAATACATTTATTTAGTCGAAGCTAAAGTTTCTTAATGCCTTCACAGTACTTATTTTCCTCGAGCTCCTCAAAATAGTGGCCAACGGCAGCTATCAGCTCCTCATCCGAAGCAAATTTCATACCGACGAGGTGTTTCTTCAGTTTGGGTAACAGATGATAGTCCGATGGAGCTAAATCCGGCGAATAAGGGGGATGCTCAAGCGTTTCGAACTTTAATTTGGCCACTTCCCCTTTGACAATTATGCTCGTATAAACTGGAGCATTGTCTTGATGGAAAATAATTTTCTTATGCTTTCCTCCGGGTCTTTTTTCGACGATAGCCGCCTTCAATCGATCCAAAAAATTAGAATAGTATAGTGCAGAAATCGTTTGTCCCTTTGGCGGGTAGTCGATAAGCAAGATTCCGTTCGCATCCCAGAAAACGGAAGCCTGACTTTGGCCTTTTTGGAGCCGGTTCACCACGGTTAGTCCACTGTTTTGATTGCTGTTTATTTTCTGGTGTGTAGTAGTGGACCCAAGTTTCATCGCACGTCACAAATTTGCGTAAAAAATCTGTTGGATTTTGCAGGAACCGCTCCAAAATGGCTGTAGAACATTCTACGCGTTTGAGTTTTTGCTGTGTTGTTAGTAAACGCGGCACCCATCTAGCACACCGCCTAGAAATGTCTAATTCAACATTTAAAATGTACGACACCCGTTGTCTGGAGATGAGTGTAGCTTCAGCAATATCTTGCAATGTGTATCGGCGATCAGTTTTCACAAATTTCAAAACTTTTTGCACACTTTTTGCAGAAGTGGCTGTTTTAGGACGTCCAGAACGGGGATGGTCATTTATGCTCGTACGACCTTTTTTTAGATTCGTTCACCCATTTGCAAACAGTCTTAAAACAAGGAGCTTCCTCGCCTAACTTTACCATATCAATATGAATTTAATCACTGCACGAATTTCGATATTGTCCATTTTTAAGAAGCGACGCAAGTACTCTGCTTTGAACGAGTGTACGCAACAAACTACTTGACAAATCAACATGAAGTTTAACGCGTATATCATTGAAACATCAAGCTATACAATAGCGTCAAAGATTGCTTTTACATAGCGCCATCTCATAGTTAGTTGCGTCAAAGATTGCTTTTACATAGCGCCATCATAGTTAGTTGCGTCAAAGATTGCTTTTACATAGCGCCATCTCATAGTTAGTTACTGAATTTGTCAGCTTACCCTCGTAAATAGATATAGTAAATTATGTTTAACTCTAAGTGAACAAACATAATTCAATAACTGCCCTCTACTACTATTGTAAAATATGTAATACACCTCCATTTAGAATATACTCCTACACTTTTGTAAAAGAAATATATGTAAAATTGTTCAGTTTATCATTACTTGATGACGCCAAAGTTTGGCGTTGGGAATATCTAAATCACTATCTGAATCAGAAATCAGGACAAAGCTACAAACAGCACAAACTGGCGTGATTTAAAAATGTCACGATATAGCGGGCAACTAGACGCAGGTGAAATTTAGTAGGTAACTTTCGTGACTAGGGACATTATGGGATTTTCTCTCACTAGTGACGGAAATCAAATTTTCGCTGCAGTATTCAGTGACGAAAAATGTCTTTTTATAAAGGGTCGTAGAAAAAATTAATTGTAGTTTCAATTTTATTTCGTAAAATATTTGTAACAGTATTTATGTCCCTACTAGGTATAGTTTAAAATGTTGGTATACTGAGTCTTTTATATTGTAATGACGTATTTATTTAGGTGTAACGCGAATGAATCTGAATGATAAAATTTCCTTCAGAAAATCTCAATAGTCTGTAGAAAACAAAATTCTGTTACGTAAAGCCATACTTGAGCCCATTTGAGCATATGTCATACAATTGTGCGGAATAACAATCAAGTCCAACATAGCAATTCTACGTTTTTAGAATAAAGTGCTTGTCATTATTGACGTACCTCGATATGCCCCAAATATTATGATGCAGTGTGATTTACAAGTGTCGTTAGCTGAAGAAGTGATCAAAATTTATAACAAAAAATAAACTTGTTAATCACGCCAATGTATTCGCTAACAAAGTATTTGAAAATACAACTGAAGTGCGAAGATTGAAGTGATTCACAACAGATTTAGTTAAAAGTATGCACATAAGCGCGGTATTAATATTAACCATAAGACTTTAAAGTTATTTTTAGCAAAAGAAATTGTACACTGGAGCAATATCTTATTCTTATGATCATTGTCAACACAGATATTTTTTATCCTTTTGGGTAGACTGCCGAGATCGAGGAATTAAAAAAAATATTGAGATGAAGTACTGAATAAGAGTGTTTTACTTTATAAATCAATTCGGTAAATTATGCGTTGAACTTAACACGTAATTGTGGTAATTCAAAGACAAAAATTGTATTGCATATTTAATAGAGTACAAAGTTGCCATAAAACTCAGTGAACGCGCAAAATGTGTTCATATTAGAAATTAATAAATGAGAAATTTAGAAATTTAGAGGTCACACCGCTAATTGCATAACTAATTTATTTATAAGATTTTATCCCGAAGTGAAATTCGAACTCTTCTCTCGCGAAATATAGTAAATTAGTATTAATTAAGACATTAATAATTTTACATAAGCTTTACCAACAAGTTGATTCCTTAATCATAATTATTGCACAAGCCTACTTTCTCCTATTATCAATCAAATCATTTGAGATTAAAACTAGAATTTCTTCTCTGCGCTAGTTTATTTAACACATAATTTCATTGCCGCTATTACATTGCTTATTATGGACATTTATCTTTTTGACAAAATTCCTTTGTAAATCATTTTCAGATGGAACTATTAGTGCTTGGTTGTCTGTAAAGTGTACTACGAGGCGATTCGTGGAGTTCCGTTTCTGCCTAGTGAGCAGATGAGTGGGGATATCGACGGGATCGCAGCGCTGCGGTGTAGTCTGGTTCAGTGTGGGTCGGGCAGTGTTAGTGAGAGAATCGTTCGGATAATCTTTTGTGCTATTTTGTTCGATTAAAATGACTGCTGCAATTAAAAATCCCGCCGACTGTAAATGTATGCACTTATCCGATTTCTGTGCGCAAAGAACATGAAGGCTGCTGAGATTAATCATGAACTTTGTTCTGTTTATATTGAAACTGCCATGAGTGACAGTAGTTAGAAGATGTTAGTGTATGTTTCGAGAAGGACGTACTAATGTCCATGATGAAAAACGGAGTGACAGACCAACTGTTGTTGAAGAAGAAACTCTTGAAAATCGGCAATTCACAATTGGTTGTTACTGAACATTTAGGTAACCACAAATTTTGCTCACTATGGGTGCCAAAACTTCTTACCGAAGACCATAAAACAAAAAGAATATGATCTGCACTAACTTCTTTGACACGTTACGATGTTGAAGGTGAAGATTTCCTCAGGTATATCGTAACAGGTGATGAGACTTGGGTCGCCTATATCAACGTTGAGACGAAAAAACAGTCAATGCAATGGGGTCGCTCTAACTCGCCTACGAGGTCAAATGTGCGGTCAAATTTTTTCTGCGAGAAAAGTCATGGTCACTGTCTTTTGGGACAAGAAACGCGTGCTTCTTGTAAACTTTATGGAACGAGGGACCACAATAAACATTGAAGTTTGAGAGCGATGAACAGCTGTAGGACAGTGTTACAGCATGGCTTAATTCACAGGCGACAGAGTTCTAGAAGAGGACATTAAAAAGCTGGTTAATCGCTATGACAAATGTCTCAATCTTAATGGCAATTATGTATAAAAATAGCTAAAAGTAGCAGCTTTAAGTTGTATATAATAAAAACCTTTTCATGTATTGGCGTTTTTTTAATAACTAAACGAACTTACTTTACGAGTCGTCCTCGTATATTGAGAAAGTTGTTGCATTAATGGCTATTTCCTGTGATGCTACTTTTCTCTAGAATCAATAAATACATATACACTGGTGAATGTGAATACCATTCTCAATCCTGTTCCATATTTGTTGGTTCTGGTTATTTTAAGCGTGGTGGTAATTTACTATATTAAGGGCCGGTATTATAAACAGCGAATAAGTCTCTGAATAACAACTTGATGAATAAATTGAAATTAGGTATTGTAAAAAATTCATGCAAGTAAAATAAGTAGGTATTTGTAGAATAACTCTGAATCGCTATGTATTTTTCAGTTTAGCATTTCGATAAACGATGAAACAACTGAATAAAATGAAAAAAATACAAAAAACAGAATAATTTAAACATACATGAGTGGGTAAAACCCCACCAGTTTTGTATAATACAAAGGTATTTTTAATAATATAAAATACTATTAAAAATCTTTGGGAAGGGCGTCGTTGGTTCGCATTGGTTATGTGGACAGGGCGAGGTATTTCGGCTGTCTGACAACAGACAGCGCTGAATTTACTTCTACGCTCGGTCTGGATCATTTCTGTGATAGGGCGATGTGGTTCTTTTTTGTGAATGTGTCTGAAGATATCTTTTCTTCAGCAGGGGCGTACCGATGAACCTGTAGAAAGGCGAAATACGTATATGCGTCTCTGGGAAGCGATATGTTCGGACACGTTCACAAAAATATTAATAGTGAACCTGTATTTGTGTTTTTCACACCAGATTTTTAATAATACCTTTATATTATACAAAAAACTTAATTCTTTATTATTTATTTTTGTTTGTATTTGTAGACTAGTATATTGCGTTTAAGTTTGCTTTGTAGTTTGACACTTGCCCGTGGTGTTAGATTAATTTTGCGTTCTAGAAATTATACTTATCGGTATAAGGTTTCAAATTATTTTCAATAATATTTAAAACATACTGAAATTTCTGTTTTCTTAATCGAAATCTTGCTTTAAATTCATCATTCGAATACATTTCGAATGGATCAGTCCATTCGTGAAACACTCTTGGCAGACGGCAACGTCGTAGACGTTGACGACATTGATACAGTTGATTTTCATCGTCTGATAATTCAAATACCCCTGAAACTGATGATACCGAAACCACTAATGAAACCAATAAATCTGACATCATAATTCAAGTTATCAAACACACAAAATAAGTCTAAACTTTTAAAAATAAGGTTATGTTTATTAGAAGCACAGTGGAGCAAATTTAACCGATGAATATAATTTAATACCACGATTTTCTAGGGTGTAGATTAATTAATATATTTACTTGCTTAGTTTCCTTATTCGCTATTTATAATCTTATAATCTATAGAATAAACTAAATTTACTAGCTTACTACATAATATCTGCAAATTTTTATCGTTTATAATACCGGCCCTGAGTAAATTTGTAAGAAAGTATTTTCTTTTGAGCATATTATATAATTTCTTAATATTTACATAGTGAAATACGTCAATTAAGCTGGCGAACGCAAGCCAGTCATATTTGAAACGTTAAAATTGTCTATCATCGTCAAGTGTGTTTAGTAAAGTTTGCAATTTCTTCATGGAAAGATATACGATTCAGCAACTTCTGAAAATTATCCAATTTTTTTATTAAAATAATGAGAAAGAACGGAGAATATATTACTGCAGTTCAAGTCAGTGTTGATGAAAGCCCTAATTTATCTATTCCAAGACATTCACAACAATTGCAGCTGTCTAGAACGTTTACTT
Organism: Melolontha melolontha; assembly: GCA_935421215.2. NCBI lineage: Eukaryota > Metazoa > Arthropoda > Insecta > Coleoptera > Scarabaeidae > Melolontha > Melolontha melolontha. The sequence continues at coordinate 38,217,913 of OW285238.1, forward strand.
AGCATATTTTACGTAAGCATTTGGTCTTACATACAAAATTGGTTTCAAGCAAAAACTGAAGCCTTTAGTACATTGCAAACGTCGTGCATTTAATGATATCGCCTTGTATCAACTTGAAAATGATGGTGATTTTGGTATGATAATCGCAGATGAAGCTGATTTGCAGCTCTCCGGAACGGTAAATAAGCAAAATTGACGTCATTGGCATGAAAGTCATTCACGAGAAGTCTTTACATTCTTCAAAAGTGACCGTTTAATGTGGTTTATGGCGCGGTGGCAAATTATCGGTCCTTATTTCTTCTAAAATGAGAATGGTGAGCTGTACACATCGATAATAACTAACTTTTATGGCCTGAACTGAATTATATTAATTTAACTTACATTTGGTTCCAACAAGATGACGCTACGTGCCACACAGCCCATGAAACAATTGTTGATTGTCTCAAAAGTTTAGTCAATTATTTAAAAAAAATTGCTCTCTCGAGTGGCCTTCAAGAAGCTATGATTTAATACCTTTAAACTTCTTCTTGTGGGGTTATTCTATTGTTCTATTGTTTATGGGAATAGACCAAAGACAGATGCATTAGAATTAAATAATCCACGCGCCATTCGTGACATAAGGCTTAATTTTTTGAAAGAAGTTCTTAAAAATTGGGTTGATTCAATTTGGTCTTGCAGGAGAAGCAGAGGTGGTCAGTAAAATGAGTAGATAGTAAGGAATGAAGTTATATGTGTCGAATTAAATGTCGAACTACTATACGAAAACGCTAATAGATAAAATAACTGAACAATATAGAGTAAATGAAAATCTCGAAGATAATAACAGGACACAATCCTACAGTCCGACGAAGCACCGGTAGACGTAGGAAGCGGTAGACGTGGAAGCGCTAGTGAGATGAAATAAGTCTATTTTTTGGTGTGTGCATAGCGGTCCACTGTCTTAAGATAAAAGCTCGTCAAGACGCCAGGAACGCTTAGAGTCAATATGATGGATGTAAAGCGTTCCATGACTTTGTTACTGCGCCTCCCCACCGTAAGAGAATAGGAATATTCTCTTACGGCCATTTGACTTTCATTTCCTCAACATATAAGAGTAATTGAAGAGGATACCGATCCCGGAAAACACCCTACCCTCTCACAAGCTAGTACCGAGATTCGAATCCTCGACCGACGGACTCTCATTGTTTGATACTCTTACCACTGCGCCGTTCAGTCGTAAGGCAAGTAGATAGTAATATTATTTACAGAAATATTTACAGACCACAAAATTTGTTTTCTAAAATTTATATATACTAAAAGACCTATTAGAATTCGATTTAAAATAAAAATAATACATATCAGTGTAAAATACAACCAACGAAATTGAGTTATTACAATTTTAAATTATTTTTAAAAATAATACGAATAGTACTCACTGGACTTACATAAGTTAAACTTTTTCTGATAAACCTTCACTAGTAGTTACACATTGTTTGATATTGCACTAACTTGGGTCATTCCATGTTTATGCCTTTTCAATGAGGTGGGTATTTGCAAATATTTTCTGAGTTGGAAACGTGGAAACACTGTCGAATAAAATTTTAAAAAGTGGCTATCATTAAAATGCTTCGACAGTTCCAACAGTTCAAATGTTCGAAACAAGATCATTCCAAGACCTTTATCGACCTTTATTAATTCCTACATAATATATGAATATGTCGAGTGAAGAAAGAAATTGTTCATTTTCAATATGACAAAATGCAAGTACTAATTCCACGCTTAAATTCATTAAATCAGTATCCGATGATAGTCATAGAATATATATAATTGTTTCAGCCTTTACTTGATGAAATTCCATTATAACTATTATCAGGATAAAATAAAACAAATTTTAATGAACTTCACTTTTTAATTAGCACTGTAACGGTCGTTTCGCTCCAACCTGAGCTTCATCAGACATATAACTGTTATTGTTATATGTCTGATGAAGCTCAGGTTGGAGCGAAACGACCGTTACAGTGTTAATTAAAAAGTGTAATTCGTTAAAATTTGTTTTATTTTATCCTGATAATAGTCATAGAAGATTCTTGGTTCTTCAAACGTGTTCCTAATTTTTGCATACGTTTTCCCATAAAAAAAAGACATCGAATCACTGACCGGTATTGCTTTTTTCCATAATTCCACAAATACATAAACTTCCTTACTTTCAACATGTCTCAAAACAACACTACTCGATGAATCTCTCCGAAATTTTGACAGACGTCAACTAAAGAATAGTACTCACAGTCGGTTAATGTAGATTTTGACAGAAAGTGTCATCTGGCCCCAAATACGGGTATTTTTCATATCACCCTCGTATATACACCATGATGTAGTGTCCCTTGATATTATATTTATTTTGTGATACTACCTGTATGTAATTACTTTAAAATTTATTTATGCTGATTGGCAAACTAAAGAAGAAACCGTATTTGATAAAACACAAGTAATCGACTAACTTGGAAACTGTAAACTATATATCTACTAACCTACTCATATTCCGAAGTAGACTTCAGAATCAATATATCGTGAAATTGTCAGAAATACGAATAATATCTGTCCCAATTCATATATTGGTAGCAGATGTGCGACGTGTCGCTATGTACAAAGAGCTGGTTTCGTTGTCAGACAGTTTTTGTTTCAAGCGATGTCAGAGTTAACTAAAAGGCACTTCCCCTCGTCATTTCTATTTTGATATTCATTAATAGATCAGTTTTGGTTTGGTTATAATTCACACGAGATGTGCGCGTGATATTTTTGGAACAGACTAAATAATTCACACACCCTCGTGCAGTAAATCGTGAAAGTCGTAAACTGTCGATTATTTGAATGAAAGAGAAACGATAGCTTTTATTTGCTTAGATAAAACAACTACGTTTACTTATAAGTAATCAGAATGTTACGTATCACTTTTCTTTATATTTTTTTATGGTGTACAGGTTGGTTTACAATTCTTAATGTTGGTCATATTTCACTTAAAATGTATGTACATTTAGTTTTTCTTGCCTAAGCAGAGTGTGTTAAAAAATAATGAGAAAAGGCAACATAATTTATAGAAAACGAGCAGTCTGTCCTTAGTAAACGATGGCCTTTCATAAGAACTATGTTTGCAATGATCCTAAAGCAGCTTTGCTTAAATTGCTTTATTGTGAATACGTGCTTTTTGGAAATCGTTGCTATGAAACGGAAATTAATTTAATAATTGTAATTTTGACTTATCTGTTTATTTAATTCAGTATGTCTATTCAATTTGAAAATGCCTCAACATTTAAGTATAATTAATAGAGCTAGCGTGGTAACGACGTTGGAATAACTTGTGGTCATTATGACAAGTTGCCTTAGAGTTCAATATGGGTCAAAATACTATCCTGAGAATTAAGCAGAGTTGGGTTAATGAAGCAAGATTAACAAGAAACGTTGGATCAGGAAGAATAAAGACTAACACTGTGGATAACGATGCAACACTTATTAATAAAGGCCGGATTATATGCAGTTTGCATAAAATTGCATAATATATGCATTTTGTATATTATTTGCATATTTTGTAGTAATTCAGCATTTTTGCAAATTTTAAGTATCCGAGTTTTATTTATTTACTAAATCAAATTTATTTTAGGCATTACTAAAAATATGTCGTAACAAACAAACAAAAATTAAACAACCCTCTTTAAATTAAAAATAGCATTTTATTAAGCCTCTTCCCGTTACTTTTCCAATAAGCGTCTCCAAGAATTTGTTAATGCTCTTCCCATACATCCCGACCGAGACAAAATTCCAGGAAAAGCTAACACCTAAAAACTTCTAAATAAATACAAAAATACATTTTACAAGAAAATTAGGAATATATGTGTTTCTTTGTTATTTGAAAGAATTTATTCCCATATTCGAAAGTAATTGTATTTTAAACGTTGGCTTTTCGAAGTGTAAACTTGTGAGTTGTAAGTTCTGATATATAATAGCAAAAATGCCGAAAATAGCAACTGTGCCTGGATGGATTGCACCTTAAAAAAGTCTTTTGCGTAGCATGCTGCAAGATTGTGAATAAAATTTATTTCCTGTTTATTTCCTCTTATTAATTAATTAATTAAGTTCTTAATTATTCCTTTATCTTTTACTAATATTTGTTTTATAAGAAAAAAACCGATGATGTGATAGAGAAAGTTCCAAGTCGACCAACATATGAAAACTCCATCTCATGCTGCAAAACTAACAAAGATGAAATTGGCGAAGAAGAGTCAGCAAACATTACCGCAATGTTTGCCATCAATTTCCAAAAAATCGAAACAAGAACAATTTAATGAAGATTTGTGTCAAATGTTTGTGTGTGCAAATATTCCACTACATAAATTAAACAATGTCAAGATATTTTTGTAAAAGTAGATCTTCCGATTCCCGACGAGAGCGCGTTAAGAAAAAAATATATTCGCTGTATCTATGCAGAAACATTGAGTAGCATTAAGAGGGTTGTTGCATATTATCTCTATATATGCGTAGATGAAACTACTGATAGTGTGGGCCGATACATAGATCATTTAATGATTGGTATCCTTAACGTATCGGTTCCAACAAAACCTTATTTAATTTCATCCAAACAGTTGGAAAAGGCAAATAATTTGACTATAACAAGGTTTATACAGGAAGAACTGGCAACTTTCTTCTTATCGGAATCGATTCCGACAGAGAAAATTCTATTGTTTTTGACGGATGCTGCACCAGGCAGCTTTCAACTTGAAAATATTTTACCCAAATTTAATTCACACAACTTGCTTGGCGCACGGACTAAATCGTGTTGCAGAAGAAGTCAGAAACCATTTTACCTTAGTAAATACTTTAATTAGTAGTGTTAAGAAAGTATTTTTAAAGGCCCCCATTACGAGTTCAGTTTTACAAACAACATCTGCCCGGTGTTCCGCTTCCTCCTCAACCAGTAATCACACGATGGGGTACGTGGTTGGAGGCTGCTATTTTTCATGCAAATCATTATGAAGGAATAAAGACAATTATTATGAATCTTGATAGGGATGCACAATCTGTGATAGACGCCCAAAAGGTGTATTCGAGTAAAGAAATACCTCCACAGTTGGCCCAATTACAGTTTTATTTCCACTTCTATATTGCAGTTGGAAGAACAATTTATGTCGCTAATCGACAGCGTTGAAATAATAAACAAATTTGAAAAGTCATGTTTTGATGTTAAAGCAGGAGTGGGACAGTCCGTGTATGAAAAATGTTTAAGTGTAATGGACAGTCCGTGTATGAAAAATGTTTAAGTGTAATAAGAAAAAGTGAGGATTTTCAAAATCTAAAGGACATTGCTAAAATCCTGTAAGGTGATTCAGTAGAAAATATTGAGTTGACAATAGATGATATTTCTAATTTGAAATATGCTCCTATAACAAGCGTCGACGTACAACGAACATTTTCAATATATAAATTACATGTTTTCAGACAAGCGTCACAATTTTTCTGATGAAAACTTTGAGAAATATGTGGTTGTAAATTGTTTTCATAGTTAATTATGTTGTAAAATGTTCTAAATAAACTTTTAGTAAACATAATAGAATATTTTTTCTACAGTATTCCATTTTCTAACATTCCTCGTATTTTTTTACCTGCATATTTTTCATAAGGAAGTGCATATTTAGGCTAAAACATCTGCATAATTATGCGCATATTCCAGTTTTTTTTGCATATAATCCGGCCTTTACTTATTAACTACCTCCGAGATAACCCCTTTTCCACCGCTATAGCAGCAAAACAAGAAACTGCATTTCTTGCATCGCACAGGACAGCTCTTCGTCGAATTAAAACTCTAATTTAAGAAACTATTCTGCTACTAGAAAATGGTCTCTAAACAACGACGTCTGGAGATTGCAGAAGAATATGTTAATATGGACAATAATGTTTGTGAAAGTGTCATCTTTTCAAATGAAAAGAATTTCCAATCATTTCATAACGGTGAATTAAGATTATATTCACCACGTAACAGTAACAGGTATTCATAGGAATACGTTCAACAAATAAAAAGAAGTGGACCGTTCAAGGGCCAGGAATTTGTTGGAGAATAGACGAACGATTTACAGGAAATACTTACAGAACTATATTAGACAATATAATGCTACCTTCTGTAGCAGAAATATTTGGTGAACATTTTATGTTTCAACAAGACAACAGACCTATTCATACTTCGAATGGCTTGAAGAGAACAAAGTATCTATATGGCTGGCAAACAGCGCCGACATGAACCCCATTGAAAATGTCTAGGCTAGTATGGTCAAGAAAATTTATAATACCAATTTTAGACCTCAAAATTCAGAAGAATTGTGGCAAGCAATCGAAAACTGTTGGGAATAAATTACACCAGAATACACACAGTAGTTTAATTGAAGGGTTTTTTACAAAAACAGCCTTAGTCCCAAAATGCCAGTGTTGATGTTTACACAGTCTCGTGTGCAAAAACGACCACAGTCCAATGATATTTCCAGCAAAAATGGTTAAATATAAAAATTGGTCTAAGGCTGTTTTTGTAAAAAACCCTTCAATTGATTCAATGCCACGACATCTTCAGAGCGTCATTGAGCAAAACGGTAGTTTTACAAAATATTAGTTTTATTAATTTATTTAATGAGTAATGTTAAAAAGATAATCTTTTTTATAAAATGTAAAATTAACAAATTGTTTAGAATATGATCAGATTATTTCACTCGTTACTATAGATATAAATACATGAATACATTGAAAATACCATTATCAACAATTAAATAATGCTAAATTCGCTATTAAGTCTTGTCCTCATTTTTTATGTCGCCCATTGTACCTGATATCAGTTTTGCAAGAAATAGTAGTAATAATATTTATTCGTCCAATAGATATACGAGTTTATGGTTTGACAATTAACTTGGTTCACACACTAATAGAGGACGCAAATGTAATCTGTATATGTAGTCATAAAGTGTCATTCCTATGAGTTTTTATTCTCTGGTCTTGAGTCATTCTGACACTAACTCGTTGTTTGACAGTTACTTAAACAGAAGTGTTTCGAGCAATAGCGAAAAATGGATAAAGTTGGAATTCGTGGTGTGATTTCAATTCTTTTATCTGGAAGGGAAAACAGCGAAGGAGATTCATGAGAGAATTTCACCTACATTGGGTGATTCATGTCATTCTTATGAGTGTGGGTACGACTTTGGGTACGACTTTGGGTAAATGAGTTTAAGCGTGGCAGAACAAGCATTAAAGATGCACCACGTCCTGGAGCCCCGAAATCAGCTGTGACACCCGAAATCATCGATAAAGTCCATGTTTTGATTTTAGCCGATAGACGAGTGAAAGTGCGCGAGTTAGCGGATGCCGCAGGCATCTCAACTGAGCGAGTTCACTTCGTTTTGCATAAAGAATTGCACATGCAAAAACTGTGCACAAGATGGGTGCCGCGTTTACTCATTCAAGAGCAAAAGCGAATTCTCATCCGAATATCTGCCGACAATTTGCAAGTATTTCAGAAGAATGTAGTTGAGTTTTTTCGCCGTTTTGTGACAATGGACGAAACTTGGATACACCACTATATCCCGGAAACTAAACAGCAGTCGAAACAATGGATTGCCCGTGGCGAATCGGCTCCGAAAAAAGCGAAATGCGTTCCATACGCTGGAAAGGTCAGTTTTTTGGGACGAAAAGGGAATTCTCCTAATTGACTATCTTGAAAAGGGAAGAACCATTACCGGAGAATACTATGCATCACTTTTGGACCGATTAAAGGCGGCAATAACAGAGAAACGCCCGGGAATGGCCAAGAAAAAGGTGTTGTTTCACCATGACAATGCGCCCGTGCATTCAAGTCGTGTCGCTCAGTAAAAATTGGCCGAGCTACAATTTCAACTGCTTCCGTATCCTGCGTATTCGCCAGATCTAGCTCCTTCGGACTACCATCTATTCCGGAAACTAAAAACTTTTCTGGCAAGACGAAAGTTTGAGTCTAATGAAGATGTCATACAGAGAGTAAACCAGTATTTTGAAAGCATCGAAGCAATTCATTTCCGTGAAGGAATCGCGAAGCTGGAGTAACGTTGGGGCAAGTGCGTTCGAGGGGACTATGTCGAAAAATAAAGTACGTTGCGAATTGTTTTCTTTCATAGCAAACCAAGTTAATTGTCAAACCACCCTCGTATAACAGTTGAAAAATGCGGAAACTACTACTACTAGATTCCAGAAATTTTCCTAGCAGCCCTCGTATCCAAGAAATTTTTCTAATTTATTTATCCTCGTTTCTTCGATAAAAGTTGCTTGGTAGTAAAGCAAGTATGTGAAAAGGTACACTTTGCGAAAAATTGGATTACATAGTAATGAATTACTTGTGACATATTCAGGACTTTTGTCTAGAATTATTCTTACTGCTAATGATGCAATCTTACTTTCAAAAGTATTCCATAACACAGGCCAAAAAAAAATTGCGTGAGTTTGTGTAGTCAATTTCAATACATTATAATTATGAAGTATTCATCGTATAATTAGTTTGTTTGAATTGACTCCGGTTCTGGTGATAAACCATGCAATCAAAAGTATAGTATATGTTAAGAAAATCACTCGTTAAATTCTCCACAACGTTGCATAATACTACCGAGGCTAATGAAATCATAGATGGCGCTCATACTTATAAACGTGTCACATCAGCTACTTTAGCTAATTTATTTTATTTTACTGGTAGTTATTGTTACGAAAAAAGTATGCGTTCTTTAGAAGCTTTGTGTTAATAATTCCAACCATTTCTGCTATATATGTGGTAAATATTGTCGAGAGAAGTAAGGAAGAAATATAAATGATTTTGTAAAACAAGCTTACCAAGCATATTTTGGAAAACAATTTGACCAACAAGACAAATGTTAGGTCCCACACAAAGTTTGTAAAACTCGTGTGGAGTCTATTGGACTCAAGGAGCATGAAAAGGACTTCCATTCGGAATGCCGATGACATGGACTAAGCTAAAAAACCACTTTGATGATTGCTACTTCTGTGTTACAAATGTAAAAGGTATGAACCGATACAAAAAGCGTTCTTGGGGTTTAGCCAAACATGCAATCCAGTAAGCCACCAACACTACATTTGCCAATGCCGATATTTACTGCCTCTGTGATGATGTTGAAATGTTATATGCTTAGAGTGAAAGCAATAGTGAAAGTGAATTTGAAGGATGCAGTCAGTACATCAGGGTTTTTCTAGAGTGAGTTAAACGACTTGATTCGAGATTTAAATTTATCGAGGAAATCAACCGAGCTTATTGCGTCAAAACTTAAAGAAACCTGATGTATCAATAACATGTTATCAAACTAGACAGCGCGATATTCATCCAAATTTTACTGAGAACCAAAAGATTGGCGACTGTTAATAGATAGCTCAAAAGAAAGTTTGAAATGTGTGTTACTGCATAATGGAAATAAATTAGCTTCAATCCCAATAAGTCATTCAACTAAACTTAAGGAAGAATATCAAAATATCAAACAGACAGAATTTCGTTTGTACAACATCAGTGTGTGTAAATGTAAAAATAGTAAATTTTTATTAGGCCAGAAAAGTGGATACCTTAAATATTCCTGTTTTCTTTGTCTGTGGGCCAGTCGTTAGAAAAATGAACACTGGGGTATGAAAGACTGGCCGTCGAGAATAAAAATGGGAATTCTCCCCATATTACTACTACATATTAAACTTGGGCTTATGAAACAGTTTGTGAAAACTTTAAATAAGGATGGTGATTGCTTCAAATATATTTGTCAATCATTTCCTGGCCTCAGAACAAAAAAATTAAAAGCAGGCATCTTTGATGGACCACAAATCCGTACTTTTATAAACATCGATTATTTCATTAATCACATGGCTCAGGTTGAACTGGAAGCACGGACAAGCTTTGTATCAATAGTCAAAAATTTTTAGGGGAATTATAAAACTGAAAAATATTCCGAAATCGTTGACAAAATTTTGAAAAACTGGGAACTAATATGCGTATCAAATTATATTATTTGTATAGCCATTTAGATAAATTTCCTGCCAATCTGGGTGATTACAGTGAAGAACAAGGGGAACGGTTCCACCAGGACATTAAGATAATGGAGGAAAGATATCATGGCCGGTGAGATCGCCATATGATGGTAGACTACTGCTTGGACCTTACAAAGGGACCGTCCTGACCAAAAATCAAAAAGACAATCAGACAATCAGATACAAAACGTTTTTCTTCATTCATATTTGTCTTTCAGTATTTTATTATTCATTTTATTGTTTACCAGATATAATTTATAGCGTTATTTTTATTTGAAATCATTTGAATAAAAGCTGTTAAATATATTGGAATATTTTATTTAATTTTATTTCAAATACGAATGGATTGCCTTTATCTCAAAAAGTGGAGTCAATTTAACAAATATGTTATTATTTTCATATTTAGTAGACCAAAATTACCTGAGTTGTAACTAATAAATACCATACCGCAGAAACAATGTTGCCCTGTGTAATCAATATCTTCGCGTTCTTAAAACTATATAGACAATAATAGAGAAAAGAGTGTTTGTTTTAAGTGATTATCTTTGCGTTAACAACCGTTTGGTGCAGGTGTTGCGCATCACAAACCCACATATACGAATTCATAAACCTTGTAATTTAGTTGATATACACAATATATTTACATTGGTTGTAATTGGCTGACTCTGTCAACCAACCGGGAACAAGGACGTGACAAGCAGACCCATTACAAAAGTCATTACAGAGGATCAAGTACAAATTAAAGTCTACGGTTCCACTGAAAAGAAGCTCGAAACTTTTCCGAATAAAATAAACACATTTTATATATTTCATTCGAATATCTGTAAAAATTCCGACACAGTACATCATCAAAGAAATCAACATTATATAAGCAAGTGGACCAGTAAAAGTGTTGCCAAAATTATATAGGTATACAATCAATTAGTGAAAGTTTGACTAATGTCGTAACATCATAACCTAATACGATATATGCATTATAAAATAATATTTTATACACACGGGAAAACGTTAATTTCAATTTAGTGTCAATATTTAAGTATCTTGATTAAACATTTATTGCAATACTTCGGCCATACCTTTTTATTGTCCTGCTAACGTTATATAAATGATAATGATTGTCATCCATCAGGAAAAATGTTTATTTAATTCAATTAGTGAAGCTAGTTTTACTCGTGATGCAATATTTATACAGTCTGACTGTATAATTAGTTCCTCCATTAAAAGCAGCGAAAGTGAGGTCGTTTCAAATATTGATCGGAAGAGAGGTCGGTCCAAATGTACTTTGTTTAAACGGTGTTAATAGAATTTCTATTTTATTTGATCTACTTAAGTTTATTGCATTTTGAATGTGGAAAAGAATTGGTCTTCAAAAATGTTGATGTTTATTTATTTATTGGACAACAGATTCACAAATCCAAATAAAGAACAAAACTTTTGCTTATTTAAAAAGAGTAAATGATAATCAAGAAAACATGGTTCAAACGTCCCGTGGCTTGGAATAAAGAGCAAGATGATTATGAAACCCTGTACCCAATGTAGCTCAAAAACTGTTATAGTCATAGCAAAAAAATTCAACCTTGATTTCAACTTTTTTTTAACAAAATATTTTGCAAAATATGTGCAGATTACCACTTTACCCCACACAGTGTGGCAAAGTAACCATGATAAAAGTATGGCAAAACAGTCTCACATGTGAAGCATTTATTACACATTTACACATAAAACACCTTTAAGAACAAAGTTGACATGTAAATTCATCGTTATCTTCATCGCACCCACTCCATTCTTCATGCGCCCATTTTCTTGCATACTGGACAGCATATCCAGGCCTCCCTTTTTTAGATTTTGAGAAAAGGCTTCATCAGTAGAGACGCTGGACATCTTCCTGTGCATCATCATCACTACTGCTTATATATATATCTTAATTTCTTTGTCGTAATCTTGCTTTTAGTCTTCTTCCTAACAGAAAGTTGTCTTTTAACTGCTGCTGGTTTTTTTTTAGATTCCTTTACTATTTCTAGCTCATTCTTATAAGGACTTTCTGTGATTATTAAGGTAGAACCTCTTTTTCTATTATTTCTCAGCGTCTCTGTTTTACATTTTGGAATCGGCACGATGTCTTTTGGACTGACGAGTAATCCCGAGCAGTTTGGTCTACTATTTTGGATATTAGGCATGTTTTGATCAACAGGTCGTTTGTTAGTTTGCGAAGTTGAAGGAACTGGATCCGCTATATCATTTGCTTTTTGCCAGCATCATTGAAACTTTTGTTTTCCAGATGATCTTCCCCAATTTCAACTTTCTGCCAGTAACTTCAGCTGCAGCAAAGTCTGCATCACTGAACACATGTGGATTATACGGAACAATTTTACAATGTCTGAATCCATTTATAGCTGTTGTATGACTACTGCTCGAAGAATGCAGCACCAAACAATTTGCTAAGTTGAAATTGTGATACGGTTTTTCCTGGGTTATTCTTAAGATATTTTTCAGTCTCTTGAACATAAAACGTATTTAAGCCCCCCCCCCCCCCCCCTCAATAAATGCCACATCAAGTAGCTGTTATTTGTGACTGCAAACAACACAGTCACGAAATGATCACGTGCCATATTGATGAAATCCAAGTTTTTTGTATGTGTAACATATCCATCTAGTTTTAACAAGCAAGGATCTTCCGCTGTAGGCTTCGCATGCTTCAGAAAATTCTTAAACCATTTACTGAAAATGTCCATCTGCATCCATCCTTATTTATGACAGTCGAATTCAGTTCCAGGTGGAGCTCCCTCTATTAACTCTTCTTTCATTCTCACTCTAGGAAAAATGATCATTGTGGGAATGAATTAGCCACCAGTAGACATGCAAAATAAAACCCTTCTGTCCGCAGATGTAAGACTGCATATTTGGTTTCTCCCTTTTAGTGCTAAAATTTTGCTTGATTAGACTGCACAGTTGTAAGTCCCGTCTCATCTACATTAAAAACCCTCATAGGTCTGTATGGGAATCGACCAATGCATTCATCTAAAAGAACAAAAACCTATCAATGCTAGGCTTATTGAAGGCTCTACCTCGGGCCGCACTAGTGGCTTCAGGTGTACGAAGACTACTTTCCGGATGTCTGTCACGAAATCCCTTTAACCAGTCTTCCCAGCAAGCTGGGTTTCTGTGTTAAAACTATGCCTCAAGCCATTTTTCTCAGCTAGCTGATATGCAAGTGATCTAACGTCTTTTTTAGTGAGACCATCAAATCGAGTTTCCAGTTCTTGAATATGTTGAACTATTTCTACTTCTTCTTCAAAAGTCAAAACTGGGTGAATAGAGCCTAAGACTTTAATATTCCCTTTAGCATCTCTATTTTTATCTAGAACTCTTCTTTTGAGAGTATTTCGCGGAACATTATAAGTTTTACTGGCTGTTTGGAATGGCATATGCTGTTCTTTTACGGCTTTAATTGCTTGTGCCGTAGCTTTAGGATCCAATAATACCTGGTATGACGTTCTAATATATTTCCCTAGCATTTTCTGCAAATAAATTTTCACCTTTACACGCAGTAGAAAATCTATGGGTTAAAGTAGCCACTCCAATGTTTGCACGGAGTATAGTGAACACTTAGTGGCCACTTTAACCCATTTTGCAACTCATGAGAAATGTCATAACCTACAAAATGTACTTCGCATATTCATCAATTCTATTACACGGACACATACTTTATGCCGTATGTTTAGGCTGTGCAAAGACTCTTACATTTATTAAACGCGTTGCACAGTCTCAACACTACATCAGGCACGTGCAAAAACACAATTATGCAGATATCACCTGATGTGTACACGTTATGGTTTTTTTTGTACAGTTGACGGTAATGACGCCTGCAATAGTTCAGCACTTTACCGTACAGATAGCGCTAATAGAATAAAAACAATTACTTGTGGTCACTTTACCCCGAGTGGCCACTATACCCACATCTCCCCTATTGGTCTTTCATATGTACCTAACTATATTATTGTTCACTTAATGTTTTCAAGTTCGATGTCCTACTTTCTGATAATAGACTCATTTGTTGGCAGTTGAATTTTGGTTATTTTATAACAATCACCTTCCTTTTCAGAATAGGTGCAACCAAAGCAATTATTTAAAAATCCCAGAACATTTATTTACATACTTTAATTGATTCTTAAACACTTTGCATATTATAAAAAGGTAAATGTGAGATTCAGAAAACAACGAAACTAAAATAACAGTTAACAGTTAATTTATCGTTAATGGACTAAGTTAAATACAGTGCACCAACATTTGGTTAATTAATTTTTTTCGTCATAAAATGTTCACGTAACGAGAATGTCTGTTTATACGGTATCCACATTGTTAATGTGTTGTGTTCAACGCGAAAATTGCCAAAGACATTCGCTACGCTATTTTCAATTTATGGTCGCATTACTTTAACAGTTTCCGACAGGATTCGCTCAGGATTATATGCCGCAGCCGGAAATAAAGGTCACAAAGTTTCTGGTATTCCACCAAAGGGACTTCGATTAAAATAGTTCCCCTCATGTTTATCTATGTCTCTCGGGAATGCTTATATTCTTATCCCTATGTACTAAAGACGTACAGCTGCACAGTTGGTTAGCACTTAACAGAATGAAAAAAATAAAGAAGACATCTGCTTGAAAGTTCAAGAGAACAGAATTATTCTAACAAGCTGGTAATACTGTTAATTGCAGAAAATTTGCGTATTTCTTTACATTTTCCCTTTATTTTTACTTGCTTTGTACCAATATTAGCGTCAATAAATATGCTTATACAACGAAACAGGCAAATATCTGGACGATAAAACGGATGTATATTTAAATTTATCGTGTTATAATATTGAATATATTGAACTGTTGGAAAAGATTATACAGGGTGTATAATCTTTTACAATATTTCAATTCAATTCGATTTTACAATTTCGATAGCAACTGAAATTTTAAATTGCGCTCTTACGAAAGTGTGAAGCATAGAGCAGTCATATTTTACAATTAACACATTACATTCCACATTTCCATAATATTTTGCAATTCCCAACATTTTCTTTCCGTTAGAAATTTAATAATATGGAAGTTATTGCAGAAATTTTTGAAAACTTGTACTATTGAGCGTTTCACGTTCACGGTGCAGTATGGACTTTATGGAGAAAGCGTACATAGTTGTCAAATTGTTCAATACAATCTGCCAACTGATAAAATAATTTTTGAAGTTTAATTTTAAAATAACCTCTATTGACGGTGTTGTCATAGCACATAACCTACATAAATTAAACACGTAATTATAATGAAGAAAATGTTGAATTGTAGTTTTTCAATTAGAAATACAATATTGGTTATCAGCATGCTTCATTTCGATACACTTTTTTTCATTTTTCAATGTTTGCGTTGTTCGAACACAGAAATAAATATCATTGCTGCCATTTGATTTTAGGATTTTAAGTATATTTGACAGATATGTTCGTACTCTACACAAATAACGTATATTGTATACAATTGACGACAAGGTATATTAGTTTTTATGTCATTATGTTTATATTTTTAAATAAAATATCAAGTAATGTTAACGAAAATTAATAAATAATATATATAATATATATACGTCGCAGATAGCAAGATTTAAATTTGAAAATTATCAATCTGACCAACTACATGCTTTATATAAAAATAAAACTCTAAGCTTTCAAATTAAATAATTCCAATTTATTAATGTAAAAAATGCAAAATAGAAAAAATAGTATAAAAAACTCGTTTCACAAGGCCTTTTGCCGCACTCGCTCTTTAGAAAACTCGCCGCTATCGCTGCTCGTTTTCTAAACTGATCTCGTGCGGCAAAATGGTGCATTATGAAACTTGTTTTTTAATATACTATTAATTTTTGGATACAATTCATTTTTCATAAGTAAAAACACAAGAGCTTTTTTTATCGGATAAATTTCTCTTTGTAACGAAATTATTTTGCCAATCAGTAATTTGACGAGAAAAACTTACATGAAAAAATTGCGAGACCGAAAGGTCGAGCGATTTTGTCTAATGTAAGTTTCTCGAGCAAAATTACTGATTGGAAAAATTTTGTGTTGAAAAGAAATTTATCCGTGAAAGAAAAGCTCGAGTGTTTTTTGGCAAGATAAATTAACGACATGAATAAAACTTTTTAAATTGTCTCCATATTGACGATTTTGTATTTCTTGTGTATTGCGGTATTGATCTTTTGATATTTGTTGAAATTTCCCCAAACCGACTCGTACATTTTACGTTCAACGATACTTAATAGTTATTACCTGTCAGCTGCCAAAATAAATTAAGTAATGCAGGGCTACTAGATATGTAACAGGAAGAAGAATTTTTATCGGAGGAAGAAGCATTTTTATCGGTGATAAAAAGCTATATATGTAGGTTTTTATCGCTGTCAAAGTGACAAAAATGTCACCCGCAAATGGACATTTTTATATAGGGGTTAATTTGTCATTTTAAAATCACGATGAATCACGATACATTTGATGTTGTCGGAATATTAGAGTAATCAATTAATTGAATGTTAATAAATCAGCCTCGGAATCATCATTTGAATTTGATTCTTCTACATGAATTTCTCAATATCATCCAGCAGTCCATCAATAATCACATCTCATCTACAATTTTTTTTACATGTTTGATGTAATTTTCCCAATTTTCAGCTGTTAGTTTATTATATGCATTTACAATTAGCTATGACATATGTTTTACTTTGAATGTAGTGTTATTCATCTTTATATGGTTCTTTACTTGTGGCCAAGCTATCTCTCTTGGATTTAGCTCACAGAGATAGGGTGTTGAACGCAGAACTTGCCGGTGAGCTTTTTTGCCAAAACATCAATCGCATATGTATCATATTTATGTCGAACTTGTGTTACACAAAATAACAAAGCTCTTTTTTACATATTATCTTCAACAGGTATATTCTTTTCGGTCAGCTAGTTTATTATATTTTCCTTCCTTCATGCATTTGTAGGAATATTGTCAGTCTTTCTGCTGTGATATGTCGCATTATCTAGAACAATAACGACATTTTCTGGATTGTTTGGTAATAACTGCTCAATAAACAATTTTCCAAATAATTCTGCATCCATTTCATTATGAGCGTCAGCAGTATTTTTTTTTGCACAGAAATGTAAATTCAGCCCCCGCGAGAAATCCATTTTCATTGCCAGCACGTAGTAAAGCAAAGCGAGGACTAAGACCAGTTGGAGATATTAATCCTGTACTCAGTCCCCGAATAAATGCACCTCGAGTACTTTTAATAGTAGTATCATGCCAAGTTTTATTTATAGAGTGCCCTACATTAACCCATGATTCATCTACGTAGATTATACATCTACCTAAAATTATTATTATAATAGGTGTATGTTTTGATGCAAAGAATAAACAAATATTACGTTCAGCTCTAAATCATCTTCATCTCATAATATTATCCCGTTTAATAAGGATTCTTTTTCGTTTTACTTTTTGAAATTCGAAACCAATGTCTCTCAAAAGCCTATATAATGTAGATTGTGCTAAATTAGATAGATCATTGTTAACGTTGATGACAGCAAGAAGAATTCCAATGCAAATACCAAATAAATAATAACAACGGGAAAGTAACAACAATATTTGACAGATGAAAATAAGTTACATTATGACCACGACAATTTCATTAACTGCCAAATCAAAAATCACTAACAAAAATATGGATACATTTGACAATGGTTAGAGAGATAAAAAAAGTAACCGTTATTGTAATTGTTTAAAGAGAAACGGTGATGTATATATCTCCATAAGAATGTACACTGCATCGTGAACGTGAAACGATCCATAGATGACCTAACTGACAGTTGAGAGTAGGATGATTTTCGTAAAGCTTGACATTTTTAGGTTAAATAGCATTGACGGATCAAAAAGAAGTCAACCATAGATCGTTCCAACCTCCGTATTCAGTATACGTCTTATGGGAATTTGTTTCATAGTTGCCAAATCATCCAATCAGCTGTACATTACCATTTCCGGTTAATTATTTGACATTTCACGCGATCAAATCATAACCTTTATTTACGTTTTTTATCGTTGAAGGTGCAAAATTATTGGGATTCATATGACATTTTGCTTATTATTTTATTAAAGTAACTAAATTTTAACAGAGTGCATAGCGAATTCGCTGCACGTAAAATTATAGGAAAGAATACTACAAGGAAAATAGCTGTATTTCAATATTTATTAACAAAACTACACACATTTCTAAACAAATATACATATGATCGATAACTATGCAACGTACAGTGAATATTTACTTCGATATTGGGGTGTTATGCAATTTATTAAATTAAAAACGATGATGATCCTTTAACAAATAATAGTTTCCACTTTTGTAACAAAAAGAACTGGAATCATAAAAATACGTATATTTTTCCTATTATATTTATATTTATATCTTTTTATATTATATTTCGTCCTACTTTTTTAAATTCGAAACCCATATCGTGTAACAATCTATGTAAAGTTGTTCGACTGAAGTTAGGAAGTTCATCATCAGCATTGACAGCAGCAAGAATTGTATTTAATGTAGGTGGCATATTCTGTATAAAAAAGCCATGCACTTTACGTCGAATAGCTGCATCATATGTATGTAGTCGATCATTTAGTTGTATGCCTTTCCTTTTTTTAGGTTTTTTTGGACTTGATAATAAACCAGTTCGTTGCTCCTGTTTTACATGATATATTGCACGGTCTGAGATACCCAAAGCTTTACTTGCTTCTTGAACGGCAGCATTCACATTCATTGATTTATTGAAATAATTGAAAACATTTGCAATTATACACTTCTCCTTACGGGTAAATTTGTCTCCTTTGCGCCGTTTTCTTCCTACAGGCTCCATTAATGCAGTGAAAACTGTAATTACATTTATATTATGTTATAACGTTTATAAAAATCAATAAAAATACCCATATTACCCTGTGCACGCTTGAAAAAGATAGAAGTGTTCAATTTGTGCAACTATATAAACAAATTAACAATTTAACGAAATATTTTAAAAGTAGGACGATGACGGTTGACAGTTGATGTTAATAGACAGATACATACTGTTGTCGATGCCGACAGCATATGTCAATAAGTTGCAACATAGCAACCGGAAGTGAAGATAGCGTTAATGACAGCAACTAAGGATAGTAAGAGATAAAAGTTGCTATTATAACCCATACTGAATACGGAAGTTGGAACGATTTATAGTTTGATTTGTGTGTTGCTTTAAAATAGTTTAAGAATTCCAAACCATGATTTTATATGATTCTCGGTGTGGGCTAACTCAACAACAATCCATTGACCGACATTACTTGACTGTTGGGAAAAATGCACCCCCAAACGGTACTTTTTACAACTGATGTGTATACATAGTTAGGTAATAAGTTTTGTCTACGACCCTTTATAAAAAGACATTTTTCGTCACCGAATACTGCAGCGAAAATTTGATTTCCGTCACTAGTGAGAGAAAATCCCATAACGTCACGAAAGTTACCTACTAAGTTTCACCTGCGTCTATTTGCCTACTGCCGCTGTATAACGTCATTTTTAAATCACGTCAGTTTGTGCCGTTTGTAGCTTTATCATGATTTCTGATTCAGAAAGTGATTTTGATATTCCCAATACGCCACTAGAAATAGTAAATCACGCTGAGAAAACCTTAGCGGGCTTATTACGAGAAAAATCGAGAAAGAGGTATCAAGAAGTCTATGCAAAATTCATTGAATAGAGGGCTGATAATAGCGTAAATTCATATTCGGAAATTGTGCTACTTGCAATTTTGTAAAATTTTGGGAAAATTTGAAGCCATCGACCTTATGGTCTACATATTCTATGTATCAATATTTAAATCATAAACAATTTAAATATGATCTATAATTTTGTAATTTTTAATTGAAAATAAAATATTTGTTTAGATAATTTTTTTAAGTTTGTTATAATGCCATTTACCCGTTAAAACAAATGAAATATAGCTTTAAATAATGAAAATATTCTTTAATAACTTGAAAATACAAAAAGGCATCTCAATGAAAATTTTAGTTGATCTACGGTATACCGAATTTTGCGACAATTTAAAAAAAAAAAGGCTCTTTCGAATTTCATTTTAAAAAGGAACATGACAGACCAGTAAGAAATTTAGATAATTCTTTAAATGTTTTACAAAGTGTAATTGAGAGTCCTAAATTATCTGTGAGAAAATGTGCAGCTAATTTAGGATTACGTAAATCATCAATACATCAAATATTAAAAACATACATGTTTATTCCATTTATACCAAGATATGTCCAAACGTTGCAAGAACGAGACAAGCGTTTAGAGTTTCCCTTCGTGATACAAGGTGAAATAGAAACGGACAAAACATTTCCACAAAAATTTTTATTTACCGATGAAGCGACATTCACCACAAATGGTGTAGTCTGTAGTTGATGGTCTCAAGAGAATCCATATTTCCAAATGGAGTGTAAAAACCAATATTCACGAAAGATAAATGTGTGGTGCGGAATTTTGGAGAGAGGTGTGGTCGGACCGTTTTGTTTCAGCAAACTCTAAATGCTGAAAGGTATTTAGCATTTCTGACTGCTGAATTAGAAGATGCATTTGACAACTTACCTTTACCAATAAGACGCTCTTTGTGGTTTATGCTGGATGGTGCACCTGCACATAGTTTTCGTCGAGTCCTGCAGTATTTAAACCAAAAATTTCCAAAAAAATTAATAGGAAGATATTCAGATGTGTTTTCTGATAGGCCATTTGAAAACCAAAAAGATTTGCAGAACAGGATTAGGGAAGCGGTAACGCATTTAAATAATAATCCCAATTTCCTGCAAAATGTCGTCAGGGACTTAAGTAGACGTACAAATTTATGTTTTGACCGAGGGGGGCATCATATAGAATGATGCTTGTTTAAAACATAAAATAACATTTTTTGTATTTTCAAGCTATTAAAGAATATTTGCATTATTTAAAGCGATATTTCATTTGTTTTAACGGGTAAACGGGTTTTAAGTAAAGTAAAAACTTTTATAAAGAATAAAATTTCCTGAGAAATAGACCATAAAAAAGTTTTCCCTTTGTTGCATACTTTCCTGGACACGTTGTATATGAGTTTTAATTAAAAGTTAATCGTATTTCTCTCAATAGAACAAATACTTTCCGTAAGATTTGTCTTTTAAATCGTTCTAAGTTTTCCTTATTTTACTTAAGCAGAAGCCAAGTTCAATATATAGTTTACAGTCATATTGTAAGGTTTTATACAATTTTAATTTTGCTCTATGGCTTAGGATTACGCCGAAAATTTATAAACATAAATAGACGTTGCTTTTTGAAGAAGCAACAATTCCGGTTGAATTAACAATAATCTACAATTTTTTTAAAGTGTACATATATTCCAGTTGTTCATTCTAAACCTATATATTTTCTTTAAACAAATACGCTACACCTGTGCATATTTGTTAGTAAGTTTACAATTGCAATATACTTATCGCACATACCAAGATTTATCTTATCTTTTAGACATTTATCACTAAACAAATATGTTATTTCATACAATAAAATCCCAGAATCAAAAATATTAAATATATTTGGTATAATTTTAGGATGAATTACTTTAAAATATTAGTAGAGCGAATTAATTATGAATTCAGAAATAGGTCTATGTAGAAAACCGTTAAAAATGTGCTGCGAGGTAGCCTTTTTTGAAGGTAAAATGCACCAAAAAGTAGCAGGCATGTGGGCAGCTTGACTTCAAGAAATGCTATTTGAAGCAAATAAATTATCCTAGTGCAATTATTGTTCTACAAACCTGCACTACTCTGCACTACTCAAAAAACAAAAGTAATCACTTTTTTGTACTTCGATATTTTTTTATATTTTAAGAGTTTTGGATGAAACTTGAACTAATTTTAACAAATTAAAAATAGAAAAACACTATAACAACCTACTACTTACTTTTATGCAAAAATAAAGTGGTTGAAAATGAAATCAAATTAAATTAAAAAAAGTCTGACAACTTCGCTAAATTAGCATGGCCTCCTCTTGCCTGCACAAGTGCTACAAATCCTTCGCAAAGCGTTTTGGGGAGAATTGTCCCATTCTTCAATTAAGGCCTGTGCCAACTGTTCAGTTGTAATTGAAGGATTTGGACGTCGTCCAACACGTTTCCCTAATTGATCCCAAACATGTTCGATTGGATTCATGCCCGGGCTGCAAGTAGGCCAATACATTTTACGGATATTGTGGTCATCAAGATAATCAGTGACGATTTGAGCAACGTGAGGACTGGCATTACCTTGCATAAAAAAAATTCTTTGTAGTGTCTATACCACAGTCAAAGACGACTGAAAATGTCTTCGAGTTTGCTCATGTGCATCGGTTAACATTCGTGGTACCCATCTTCCAGACAAATTTTTCATGTTCAATTCAGCTGTAATTATATTATATACCACTGATATGAGAGAGACCAGTATATTCAACTATTAATCTACTTTTCCCGCTATTTGGAAGAGTACTAAAATTGTTCCTGTCTTAAAAGCTGGTGATACTTCGGACATTGCCAACTACCGTCCTATTGCCATCATTTCGAACTTCGCAAAAGTTTTTGAAATTGTATTATACCAAAAGGTATACCCTCTTATTAAGACTGCAATATCACCGAATCAACATGGCTTCATGAAAAAGCGATCTACTGCCTCTAACCTTGCGGTATTCTCTCAATACGTTGCTGACGCGTTGGATTGCGGGTCACAGGTTGATGTCGTATATACTGACTTTGCCAAGGCATTTGATCGAGTGGATCACGCTATCGTGCCAGCTAAATTGGCGAGTTTTGGATTTAGTAAACCGCTGGTTAACCTTTTAACTTCATATCTACATAATAGGCCTCAACGTGTATTTTACAACGGATATTTATCGACACCTTACATTGCCACTTCGGGAGTTCCGCAAGGCTCTAACTTGGGTCCTCTACTTTTCCTTATTTTCATTAACGATCTCTCAGACCAGCTCGAGTCTAATAACCTTTTCTTTGCCGATGACTTGAAGTTGTTTTCTCGAGTCTCCGACTCGAGGGACTGCCTTCGACTTCATACGGATCTGGTGAATATAGAAATTTGGTGCAAGGATAACAATTTGCCTTTGAACCCCGTTAAGTGCAAGCTTTTATCTTTCACCAAAAGACGTAATGTTATGCACTTTGATTACCAACTTGGGGATATAAGTATATCCCGTGTTGAATCAGTTAAAGACCTGGGCGTTACCTTCGATATGAAACTGACTTTCAATGAACATATCAGCAATGTGTCTAAGCAGGCCACACAAACTCTTGGTTTTATTATCCGCAACAGTGGCGAATTTTCTAACGTGAGCGTATTGACATCCTTATTTAACTCATTAGTGAGATCACGTTTGGAATATGCCAGCTTGATATGGTATCCGTTTTATCAATCACATAAACGTCTACCTGAGCAAGTTCAGCGGCGATTTTTGAAATACATGTGGCTCAAGGTGGACGGCGTCTATCCCGACAGGGGCTTTGATCACACTCAACTCCTTTCTCGTTTCAACGTGCCTTCTCTCTCCTTTAGACGTTTTGTAGCCAGTCTCAACTTTCTTCATAGACTTCTTCACAATGAAGTTGACTGCACAACACTATTATCCTACTTTAATTTTCGTATCCCACTATTCTTCACACGTCCTTCCCGTACTTTCTATCTACCTTTTCCTCGAACCAATGTGTTGGTCAGGTCTCCTGTCTACGTTATGAGCAGTAATTACAATCAGGTTTCTTCTGAAATGGATATACATGTTCATAGTTTGTTGAGCTTCAGACAGCGTCTCTATAACATCTGTGATGTGTATTCGTTGTAGTGTGTAATTAATTCCTGGATGTTCTGTTTCTTTTTTTGTTTTTATTGGTTTTGATCACTTGTCCAGACTATTGTTTATATTCATATATATTATTTGCTTGAATGTTGTATATTATTTTAGGTTTCTTTATATTTTTTATATTTAAGAAATTATGTCTTTATAATACTTTTTTTTTCTATTAGTACTTATTGTTATGTGTATGATTTACAATTTTGTTTTATTTTATCCTGTAAATGGAATTATAATTATGTTGGGTAATAAATATATAAAATAAAATAAAAAAAATAATCTAATAGTCACACGTCGATCTTGCTGCACGAGATCATGGACCTTTTTAACAGTCTCTTGGGTAGTGACGTTTGTGGGCCCTCCATCTACAGGTTCATTTCTACACGACTATCTACCACACTTAAACTCACGACACCACCTTTTAACTATGTCATATGATACTGCAGATTTCCCTAATGTCCAAATACACCAAATCATGATGTATTTGATTTGGGGTCATCTCTTTTAAACGTAAGTATTTAATCACCACTCGTTGCTCGACACGATCCACTTTGATACTGATATGAAACTCTCTCAACCTCGGGCTTTTAATGTAGACACGCTTTAACAGGTTCAGACTTGTAAGTTTCTAGCGTTAGTCTATACATAGCAGGTTACAATGCGACGTGAAGATAAATAATTGTTTTGGTTTATGAGTCAGGGGCGGAGCAAAGGGATCAACCCTCGTATATTGATCTCTCGGACGTCAGTCTGTCTCTATAAACTGCTTCCCTATAAGCAAATTCCTGTCTCTGTATACTTATATTATCCAACCCTAGGGATGCACTAAGAAACTTATACGTGTAAGTTTAGAATTTCATAATAATAATTTATTTTTACCCAACAGATTCAATCCAAATAGGACAATAAAATATTGATGGTGTATGACACGAATAAATAAATTAATTAATTTGAGAAAAATAGAAAAAAAGTCCTTAAATAATTCGTTTGGTAATGGAACCCTATATAATATATTCGTTCTGGGTGTTGAAAACACAAAACTTGTATTTTCAACATCGAGTGTAGAGGAGTGTCTAGAAGTAACGCGTGGCACCAATAAATTTATTTGTGCTAACGGCGATGCTGTGTAGATCCTATTACTTCGAAGGTTCGCCACTAGTAGTGCGTTCTTCTTGTCTACGCACCGCTAGCATTTCCAATCCATGCTTCTCAAACAAATCCTCGTAGTCTATATTTCGTTCTGGATAGACATCGTCCAGCCCATAACTCGAATACTACCAAACATTTTAGCTGAACGCGTTCAATTTAATTCAGGTGAAGATCATAGATTGGGTACCAAACGTTAAACGCATTTTCTGACTTACTAATGACCTACGCGAAATGAAGATTTAAGTATTACGGGAGGCAACGACAGAAATGAATTATCCATTCCAGCAAGCTTTACTTTTTTTTGTTAATTATGCATGTAATATAAAACTCTCTCATGAGCGTTTTCCATCTCAATTGTACAACGGGGGTAGCAAGAGGGTCACAATTACAACAAAAAGATATCAATTTTTTGTTGTAACTATGACTCTCCTACCAATGCCCGTCGTAATACGAGAAGAGCTTTTTTTTATAATATCTACCTAGCTATGAAAGAAGCGAATTAGAAAACAAGCAAAAAAATATTTATCAATGTAAAAACGTTTAACACTAACACACTTATTCCAAGGTTTCTTTAATAACGCTATGCCTTAGAAAAAAAATTTGGGTAATTGGTATGGTTTGGTAATTCCGCAATATATGGCCCCACAGCGTTTTCCACGTCGTCATTCGATAAAAATCGAAGGCGTCATTTTTTATTGAATGACGACGTGGAAGTAGATCTCGGTTTCCGGGTTGTAACGGCGTCGAGTTAGGCGTAATTGCCAACGTTTCGTCCACTGTTTCAAGGGACATCTTCAGGACTAAAACGTCTAAAAACGGAAGTCTCCCGTTTTTAGACGTCTTAGTGACCCGCAATATCAATGGCAAACTGGGCCACACGGTTTACAGGAAACCGACTCATACGGACCGATATCTGAACGGGTTTTCCCATCATCACCCGGCACACAAACAAGCGGTCATCAATACTCTTGTACATCGCGCGTTTTCTATCTCAAAACCTAGGGCACTGCCCTCCGAACTTAAGCATGTTTCTAACACCCTACTCCAGAATAATTATAACGCCCACGACATACACCGTACTATAGTGAGACATCGTTACCCCAAACCTCGAAGTGAACCCGATCCTAACATCAGCACCGCCTTCTTACCGTATATTCAAGGTATCACCGATCATATAGGAAAGGTTCTACATAGAAAGAAAATCAAAACTGTCTTCAGACCCCATTCTAAAGTTTCGGGCCTCTTGTCCTCGGTCAAAGACAAAATATCTCCACTCCAAGCACAAGGAGTGTATCGCATTCCGTGTTCGTGTAGCAGTGTGTACATTGGCGAAACTAAGCGGCCAGTCAGCGTGCGTGTCCGAACATGAATGTTGTACTAGACTGTTACATATAGCCGGTTCAGCGCTGGCAGAACACAAACTAAACTCCGGTCATCAAATTCTATTCGAAGATGTCAAGCTTCTGTCCCGTGAATCGCATTATTTCCTAGGAAAATCCGTGAATCTATTGAAATTTACAAACATCCCCGCAATCTCAATAGAGACGATGGCTATACGTTACATCCGACGTGGCAAACTCTACTGCACTCAACTAAGAATCACCACGCCCATACGACGTATGCCATTGCCTCATTGTCCCCAGCCAATAGCAGGCCACCATCTGACCCGGTCCCCCCTATATAAGTTGTACCGGTCTCTGTCATAGCATTCTTCAAGCTACTGCGAAACGACGAACATCTACGTACAGCCCTGAAGATGTCCCTTGAAACAGTGGACGAAACGTTGGCAATTACGCCTAACTCGACGCGGTCCCAACCTGGAAACCGAGATCTACATCTAGAGAACGACCGCGGAAACCTACACCGACGTGGAACATCTAGCGTGGATGTTGTAATTCCTGGAAATAATTCATTGATTACTGCATGAACAATTCGTGCCTTATGCACAATGCCATTGTCGTGCAGAAACTGAGGTTTCTGAGCAAAATTGTGGAATCTCTTTTCACGTATAGCCGTGTTCAAGATCTTAATTATGTCTTTGCAGAGATTTCCTGTTATTGTACTCCCTTTTGGCATATACTCAATTAAGAGAATCTCCTCCGCGTCCCAGAAAACTGTGACCAGCACTTTTCCCGCTGAAAATTGCGCTTTTGCCTTCTTGGGCGGTGGAGAGCCCTTATGAACCCATTGTATGGACTCTTGTTTCGTGGGCTGGTCTTCTTCTTCAAATAAAACAGTCAAATTCTCTCACAAATTTTTCATCTACATTTTTTATTCGGGACTAAGCAGTCTGGGAATCCATCAAGCCGACACCTTGCTCATTCCCAAATCTTCGTGTAGAATTTTAAAAACACTCATTTCGGATAGACCTATTTCTCTAGCAATAACTGAAACTTTTACTTAGCGGTCAGTCAATACCAAATCTTTAACATTGTTGATGATTTCTTCAGTTCTCCCTTCCACACTTTGGGTCATCATGAATTGATTCTTTCTCCTATTTGAACTACTTACACCAAAATTTTTCTTGGAAATAGGTTGGGCTATTTTTCTCCATACACTGCCACCATTCTCTCATGAATATTCTTCAAGCTACTGGCTTCTTTTGATGAAAATTTCACGAAGCTTCTGTGTTGCTCAAGTTTTAAATCAGTTCTTGTCTCTTCTTTAAACGAATGTAACGAAACGTTACAAATATTAAGCGATTCGAACCAAACTTGGAGGTGACACTATAAAATGTCACAGAAATTTGATGTAAGAAAATTGTTACGATAGCATATTGTTTTCATAGTTAGGTGAATAACATAAAAGTCCCCTCGTAGTATGGCGGAAGACTGCCACAGCGCTGTTTATGATAAGAAACAGCGCTGTAAGCTGTTAAAAAATTTAAACGAAGCTTGCTGGTTTCACCCGTAAATTTATGTTGCTGCCTCCTGGACTAATAGTACCAATGATCAAACCCAAAGACTTAACAGAATTATGCATATCGCGAAATTGAGGCATAATTGAGGATTTCAAAGACCTCAATTCAAAAAACTTTGCATGAAGAATTGTGTGTAAGAAAAATTAGTTTCCTGTTGGATACCGTATCTGTTCACCAAAGAACAGAAAACAGGGTGAATTGGTGTCAAAAAACACTATACCGCTTCAAACTCTAAAAACGTGTACAACATCGTGAGTGGTTATGAATCTTGGATTTACACATACGGGTGTTCCAATGTGAAAAAAAAAGCCGACAAATGTCATCCGCTCTTGAAGTGCCTACAAAAAGATGATCGCGACATTTGTCTTGAAAGCAGGTCAAGATCAAAGAATTGTTACTGCCAATTGGTATACAACCATTTGTTTGCCGCAAGTCATCGCTGAGCTCCGAGAAACCAACGCACAACGACGAATCATCCTCGACCAAGACAATGCAAGTTCGCACACGGCTCGCAAGACAATAAAATTTTTAACGCAACAAAGCGTCGAATTGTTAAACCATCCTCCACACAGTCTCTACCTAAGTCCCAACGAATTCTTGACCTTTTCGAAAATCAAGGACGGACTGCGTGGTCAAAGGTTCCAGTCGTCAGAAGAAGCAGTCGGTGCCATCAAAAACGTATTGTTGACTGTACCAACAAACGAGTGGAATAACTGCTTCCAGTGTTAGTTCGAGTCTTCGTGGAGAATACTTTGAAAAATAATCAAATTTTTAAAAGCTATCTACTGTTTTATTGCAGCTCTATATGCAAAATATAAAAGACAACCCTCGTATGAGTTAAATTGGCAATTTTTTGAAAAATTTTGTCCACTGTTTTAAGCTAAATTATATATTTAATATGTTCTAATCAAAAAATAATATTAATTACAATAAAACAATGTAACACAAGCAAAAAAATATGTCGAACAGTTTAAATGATGTGTACTTGGCGAATATAAATATAAAAATGAGAATTATGCGACCACATGAATACAAATTTAGGATAGTAACGCATAAAAAAATCTCACGCTTTCCCGTACATTTACATGTCTTATCACAAACAATAGGTTATCTTATTTACAGATCGAAGAAACAGTTACTTTCAAATTGACTTACTGAAGAAGTTAAAACTCAACTTAGCGTTCATAAATATACGAGTAGACAATTAGAGTGTCATATATCATCGTAAAATTCTGAACGCAATTGCGACGTATTATGCAAATAGGCATATTATTATGATGTTGACTAGCTTAATACAATAGTTTAGAGCTGGAATATTTAATGTGCAAGTCAAGGCAGTCTATTTTCATTAGTAACGACAAACGAGAAAATTAAAAGAATTTTTTTAAATTAATGTGATGATATGTTATGTTAATATGCGCGCGCATTAATAATTATATAATAATTGTATAAAATGTCTTCATCCTATACAATGTATACACTTTGGTTGTATTGTAAAAAACTAGAATTGTCAATGTTTAAACGTGCAATAAACGAGTTCTAGACTGCGATCGTTAAAAATCTTCTTATTAATTATTTCACAGAAGAATAATAGCGGAAACATATATATCTGGCATACAAAAAATAACAAAATAAACAATTGAACATGTTATAAGACTTGTAGAAGAAAAGATACTTGGAAGATTTGGCATTATGTTACTGAGCAAGCAAACATGTTAGTATATTCAGGATGATCCGGCAAATAAATACTAAGTAACTAGTTTACAGGTTATTTATCAGGCTGGTATAGAGCTTTAAAAATATCGCACAGAAGAACAAGCTTGACATTTGTAAATGCAAATTAAATATTGAGGAACTAATGATCCCGACTGCTAGACAAAATTTTTCTGAGGCTTTCGATAATTTAGGTACAGGTATTGGTAAATCCAAATACAAGCCAAGTAAATGCGAGACATTTCTGAATAAAATAGAGACGGTTTATTTTACCATCTCTGTTCAGTATACTACCAGATTGTGCAATGAATAAAAGTGATCTTGGACAAGTTTGGGGATTAGTTGGAGGACTGCCAAACCAAAACTAAATTTTGATTATGAAGTGTATATATAAGGTGCACGTATGTGGCGATACAAAATAAACTCAATAATAGATGTAGGTCTAGATATCAACATCAACTAAGCTAAAATAGTGGGTGTATGCACCAGTACCCACAATCTATTGAGAATAATTAAACAAATGCAGAAAAATGTAAGAATATCCCCAGCATTTTAGGATATGTTTCCTTTAATAGTCTGCCTGTTTTTAACATACCGATAGGTCCAACCCGCTACGGGCCATACGAAACAATATACATATGGAACGTAATGCGATGTGGCAACCTATGTACGATGCCACTCAGCGTGCGCATACATAAGTCCGATGATCGAGAGCAATAGATTGCCCGTCATTCGTATCTAGCTGTGCAAACGTAAAGGTTGCAACAGTTGCAAGTTCAACTATTTAGAATTTTCGAGACAATAACCCCTAGAAATATCGAGGGAGTGAGGCGGGAGTTTTACAATAGGCTCGGCTATTATTTGGGGAGAGAGGGCGGTATTTTCGAATCCTATATTTAGTGACTTTCTTAGAATTAAAATTTATTTTGCAGAATTATTGATTTTTCTACTTTTAACTTTTAGATAACGTTATTGTTTTTTTATTACTTAAAATTACTTTTCCGTAGCAGCTAAGAATACAATAATAATAACTTGGAGATATAACGACCTTATTATATCTGAAACAAATGGTCAAATTACGTATACAGAACGAATATGCAAACGACTATATCCTTGCGCGGTTTAAGTCTTACTAAATTCATAACTCTGCAATGTATGGTAATGTAAGCTACTGCGCGTAGAGGGAGGGATTCGCTGTTGCCACTTATTGCCGGGTATGGCCCGTTGAGAGCTGGACCTATGTGTATACGCAGCACTGTCACTGACAAATAAAAATATTTTTTCCTTGTTCCTGTCGTCCGAATGAAGCATTTGGTGCATATTCTCGTAAATGGTTTTAGCTACTGTTTCCGCATCAACTGTATTTATAACTTTTGTTGCTATTACATATGCGTCATATGAAGCAGTTGGATGTAGTACACCAGCTACAACATTTACCACACAGCGTCCTACTATATCGACAGTTTCTTCGGTACTTATCCATAGGTACTGATTTGAAACATGGCTTCTAATGCGTTCTACTACTTTCGTGTAGCACTTAGAAACCTAATATTTGCGTAAGGTGGATTCATCAGAAACATTTCGACCAGTATATTTTTGGAGAACTGTTTTGAAGGTGGGATTGTTAAGTTTAATTAATGGAATATTTGCTGACATTAATATTTCACAGAGTTCTTCGTTAAAATTGTCAGATTCCAACGGGTCTAATTTCTGTGTATGTGTTTGCGATGCTAAATGACGTTTTACGTGCGATTTTTACAGACTTTGCAATAAATGTCGAAATCACTGGCAATGGACATACAATCGGATTTACCCTTAATTCAACTGTTTCACGGTGCCATTATCGACCTTGTTCCATATCATATCTGAAAAAGTAACTTAAACAATGAAACTTAACGAAATTCACTGGAATGAAAAACCGTACCTTATTTATCTCACGAAATATAAAATAAATTATAAAACTCCTCACGCTTCTATTTACGCCTATGAAGAAAGGAATTTAACTATAATATTGAAGTAATTGCGTCACAATGCAATGCCAAAAAGAGATGTGCGGTTAACCAAATGAATAGTGCTATTCAATAACTGCGTGGTGCTCAGCGATATTATAGACTATTTATATGGTCCATCGTAATTTCGGCCTGATGCATCCGGTCTTTAGTAATAAATTTCTAGTTACACACTGCTTTCAACTTTAAGTGAACAATGAATGTTATGATAAATTGTAAATGTGTTTAAAAATTTATATCCTACATTTAATTTCATTTAATTTATTTACAAATGAACAACTCGTTTTAAGACGAAACACTATTCCTGTAACATTTTAAAAATAAATAAACTCAAAGATTAACATAACAACACAATTTATTCAAATTAATAGCAAACATAATTGTTAAATAATATATGTGAAAAGTAAACCTTAAAATTATGTGTATGTGAGTATTAGTATCCAGTATAAAGTCCGTTATCGTTATTAACTCATTATTATTAACTCACCTTAATCGTTGTGGTATCAAATTGACCAGTTGACAGAAAATATTGAGTTCAACTTTATGTCATTCTGCCTGCAGTCGATGTTTTAATTGTTTTTCGTTAGTAATGTGATGTTTTCGTAACCTCGTTTCGAGCAGCTTACAAATGCTCGATAGGGTTGAGGACGGGTGGCTGAGGTGGTGTAGGAAATATGTGTGAAATATTGTAAGCGACCCATGTTCGATTTGTTGCGTGGGCTGTAGGTTTCGGATTCTTATCACTTTCAAAATTGTGTTTTGTTGAACATGGTTTTTGTAGAACTTATTCAATAGACATGTATAAAGACGGCAGACTATGTGCCCCACACTGTTAAATTTAATAATACACATAACGTGTATTCGATAAAAATGTAGATTTTACAAAATTTTATGATTTTAAATATTTGAAATGTTTTAAAAACATACGAAAAGGTTGTAAAAGGGTATGAATCATACCCTTTTTTGTAAAATCTACATTTTTATCTAATACACTTTATGTGTATTATTAAATTTAACAGTGTGGGGCACATAGTCTGCCGAAAAATAAATACGGCATCTCATTTTAAAAATATTCATCTTCAGGAATTAGTAATCTTATGTTTACAAATGGGATAATGTATATACATGTCACATGTATATACATTAACCCATTTGTAAACATAAGATTACTAATTCCTGAAGATGAATATTTTTAAAATGAAATGCCGTATTTATTTTTCTCCACATTCTGTTGCGACCATCACAAGTAAATATATTAAAAGACTACTTTTATCGGAGCATAATAGTTGATCCCTAAAGTCATCGTAAAGTATATCGTTACTTAATTATTCATAAGCAAATTGTTCCCTGTCTTTTGATTTACTTTTCTAGCTAAAGGTTTTTTTTCTGGCAAATTTTGACTTATACTTTTGGCGTTTAAGGTATTTTATAACACCTTTTTTTCTACAGGTGTCCTTGAAATAAAGAGACAACATATGATAAATGCAAAGATGAAATTATGTAGAATATAAATCCAAAATATTATTATTATTACGTAGCGAACTCCGAAATTAAAAACACCGCGTAAATTGGACTACGTGGCGCCTATGAATTCATAGTATTCAGTTAAAAATACAAATTTTCAATAGTGCGCCCGTGGGCGATGAATTATGGGCCTCTCGTGTCGGGTCTCTATTTATTACAATATTTGAATTGTAAAACTTTATCCATATTTAAAGAAGCTTCGAAGAACGTCTTTTGGATTTGCGAGGTTTTATACGCCGTCCATTTGGCCGTATTTCTACCATGCTTTTGTTAGTGAATCAATTCAATTCACAGTCTCTAAGCTGCCAATAATTACATAAATTCACGTTTACCGAATTTCCTTCAATAAATTCCATTAGAAACAATGTTACCATTCTTAACTGTATACTTAGCTTTAGAACTAATATTTAATTAGCATAATTTAAAATTAGATTATTAAATCCTTGCAACATTTAATATTGAAGTTGGCATAATTTACCATAAATCAGTAACTTTGGAAATTTCCCGAGTTATGTCGTCACCTACAGCTGATACAACCCACATTATTTATTAAATATTCAACTTTTTTGGGTAGTAGTAAGTTTTGCTTACTTGCAGTATTTTGAACACTAAAAGAATCAGTCCCCTTTTAGCATAAAGACATATCAGTCTCATCATATCAGTATTAAAATAACATCAAGACACATCAGTTGACATCAGTCTACGATTAGTATCAAAACATCAGTTTTATCAGAACAAAGAACACAGTGCCATTTCGACATCAAACCATATCAGTTCAATCATGAGTCTAAAGACGGCAGACTATGTGCCCACACTGTCAAATTTAATATAATATAATAAATTTAATATATATATATATATATATATATATATATATATATATATATATATATATATATATATATGTTTATATTCTCGGCTGTTGTTGCAGATACTTCTTGGTGAAACATTTTAACTTCATACAGTAAATAATAAATAATAAATTAAAACACTTGGCTTGTTTCACTATGAGATTTATTTAAATTCTCTAACATCTGTTTCGGCTGTTATGCCATTCTCAAAGAGATCTATAAATCTAACTTAAAGACTATCGCACTTGTTCTTATATGTTGTCTGTTCTTGTGTGTGGTGGGGGTGGTACTATATTGTGTATTACGGTGTCTATAAAGGGTGTATTGGTATATTCTATCTGTGTGTTAGTGATTGATAGATTATTTTGTTTTTTCGCTAGTTTTATTTCTAATATTTCTAGGAGGTCCAATCTCTTGCTTTTTCTGATATTGTGTATTAAGTCGCAGTTATCTATATCGGGGAAGTGGTTGAGTTCTATACAGTGTTCGGCAAAGCCTGTGTTCTTCTCACTATATAAAATTAACTTTTTGTGTTCTTTAACTCTGTTTTTAATGGCTCGTCCACTTTGGCCGATATAGATAGCTTCACAGTCTTTACATTTTAATTTATAAACACCTGATTGGTCCATTTTATCTCTTTTATCTTTGTTGTTGCTAATTATTGTTCCCAAATTTGTTTTATTTACCCAGCTTATTTTGATATCTAATCCTTTTACTATTCTGTTTATTTTATTAATGAGTTGGGGTATGTATGTAATTTTGTGCCATCTTTGTATATTTTCTGTTATTTTCGGGTATAGGTATTTGTTCTTATTATTTTGTATTTCTTTACGTTTTAACAGTTTATCTACTATTTTAGGGTCATATCCATTATTTCTTGCGATTAATTTAATTGTGTTTATTTCTGTATTAAAATCTGTCTTGTTTAATGGTGTGTTTGTGGCTCTATGTATATAACTATGGAATGTTGACATTTTTATTTTCATCGATTGTTTAGCGTTTTTACAGACAACATATTACATGCAAACGCTAAACAACCGATGAAAATAAAAATGTCAACATTCCATAGTTGTAAAGACTGTGAAGCTATCTATATCGGCCAAAGTGGACGAGCCATTAAAAACAGAGTTAAAGAACACAAAAAGTTAATTTTATATAGTGAGAAGAACACAGGCTTTGCCGAACACTGTATAGAACTCAACCACTTCCCCGATATAGATAACTGCGACTTAATACACAATATCACAAAAAGCAAGAGATTGGACCTCCTAGAAATATTAGAAATAAAACTAGCGAAAAAACAAAATAATCTATCAATCACTAACACACAGATAGAATATACCAATACACCCTTTATAGACACCGTAATACACAATATAGTACCACCCCCACCACACACAAGAACAGACAACATATAAGAACAAGTGCGATAGTCTTTAAGTTAGATTTATAGATCTCTTTGAGAATGGCATAACAGCCGAAACAGATGTTAGAGAATTTAAATAAATCTCATAGTGAAACAAGCCAAGTGTTTTAATTTATTATTTATTATTTACTGTATGATATATGTTTATATACTAAGAAGGATTGTTCGACGTTGAGAGATGTTATATTTGCATAGTTAAAGTGCTTTGTATATGTACAATGGATCTTCAGTATTGGTAAAAAGTTGCCCTAATTTTGTAAAATCTACATTTTTATCTAATACACCTTATGTGTATTATTAAATTTAACAGTGTGGGCACATAGTCTGCCGTCTTTAATCATGACAGTATCAACATCACTTCAAGTTCAATTAAAACATCTACAGTACTATAATTTAAATAGTTTAATATTAAGAATTTGTGAAATAGGCTGAAATGTTACCTAACTTACCTAAGTTTCAATATAGGTAACTGCCACGAAATAGCTTAAAGAAAGCTTATTCAGACGTTACACTCCGTTTCAGTAGCGGGTCAAGATAGAGCAAAATAAAATTTTAAATAAAAAAAAAATTCTTTTACTCACCGTTCAGTTGGGCAAATTTTATTTTCTGCTAGATGCAGGTTACCAATATTTTAGCCTGGGACTGTACATACATTTACTTACAAAAATATATTTATTCGAAAGAAAATTAATTTTTATCAGCTAAATAAAATAAAAGCTATATGTTACAATATTTATCGCAGTTAATAGGTGTGGTGTAACATAAGTGCACGACAAAAAACTATAAAACCTTATTATATATAAACATCAATTTTTTTTTGCTTGGTACGTTTGATAATATTACAAAAGTGTGCATTTGCCTCACAAAAACATGAGAAAATCGTTCATTTAAGTTGCTGTTATTCAATGCAATAATTTGTGCACTTGGATTAGAATTTTAAGTATAAATTATCAGGGGAAAGAAAAGAATGATCAATGAATGTAAAATAATTAGTAATTAAATACATAGCAAAAAGGAAATTATATCTTGAAATTGGCCTTGTTGAAAACAGTACCCAACAGTTATGAAAATATACAATGCGTATAGCGCCAAAGAAAAGATCGAGTGAAAGGTAAATGTGATTAATGCCTTCATACGCGGTCCAATGTTCACGTAGTAACGAGAAAATAATTTTTCTCTATTCGAATTCGGCACTATCGTAGTTAAATATATGGGCGGTAGTACGGACTTCCACCTCTAATTCATCAGTAATTCTCTTTACCGACGAATTATATTGTTCTGTCGGTATTTGTCAGTACCACACACCAATTTAAATTAAAAAAAATATATAAGTAAATAATTCCATACAAATAATTAAAAACCAGATATCTATCCCATTGGACACGCTACATAAAGCTTTTTGTTTTATTATAAACAAAATAATTTTGCTTTTAAAAGAAGTTAACGTTCAAGCTATTTAATTTTAATACATTTTAATTAATGTGGCATAGGTTTGTCGACATATTCGACGGAAATTGATATCCATAAAAAAACATAGTAATAAAAGTACCATATGTGTGTGGGCATTAATGTTTTGATATGAAAATATAAACATTTACTATCATTATGAATATGAACTTAATTAAACGCATCGTCTAACCAATGTTTAGAAATTTCAACGATTTTTTTGCAAGTAAATTAACTTGAATAACAGCTGTATTTTGGTAAATATAGAATAAACAAAGATATGGACCGACTTTAACTATATTTTGGCCCTAAAAATTTGGATATTATTGGTGAATTATAAAATTTCTTTTTTGATTTTCAATTAGACATTAATACGTATTCCGCAAATTCGCATAGCTTTGGTGCTATTCAGCGATAACTCTGTATAAAGAAAGTGGATCTCTCATTGCAAGCCATTGTTCTGGACACCCAAAAACTTCTAATAATCGAGAAAAGAGTATTATAGTGCGCAAAGTCAAGCCTAGACAAAGTGCTTATAAAATACGACGGAAGTGATAGAAGAATTATGAGAGCGCTGTAATCCGAACAGCATTAGTAGAATCAACACAATTCGTAGAATCGTTGACCACGTAGCTTATTCTTCACGTACAGGAACAAAAAGAAATCACTGTGTTCCAAATCAAGTACCTACGGCGAATAATCCATTAATTCAATGTTTGGCGGTCACATGAGTTGTTTATGCCGAAGAATGAGAACTTCCATTGTCATGGTGAAAAATAATCCTCGGCCACTGGTTGCTTTTTTCTTATTTCTCCAAAGACAACTTGCAAATGAATGGTTGTATACCATTCAAAATTGATCGTTCTACAGTTCTTTAGTGGCACTAGTTACATGAGCACTTCCTCCAAAAAAACAATACGACCAGTTACTTCGAAGTGCCTCTTACACTAACAACGTTCGCTAAGTTCGGGTCATCTTGGCACACCGGCACCTTCGACTGCTGTTTGCTTTCGGGTTCATACGCATAGATCCAGGATTCGTCACCTGTGTCGATGTTATACACAGCTTTTGATGTACCAGAATTCGATTTTTTAACCATTTCTTTGCACCAGTTGACAAGAGTCTTTTTTTTGAGCGATTGTCAAATTTATTCGAACAAATCTTTTTAACGGCTAAATGTTCATGCAATATCTTATATATGCTTGTCATACTAATGTTCGCGGTGTCTTAACAAACGGTATAAAAATTTATGAAACAAAAATATACTTGTCAAGGAGATTCGTTGTTTTTTCGGATTCTATGGTTACTTTAGCGTAAATAAAGTCACCTGCTTATAAATGGAAAACGTTTATTGGTAATCGTGTAGCTATGATTCGAGAAAACGTGCTACTTGTGGCTTCAAAGGCTTGCTACCCTCTGAGATTAAACCATGCCAAATGGTGGGTGGGTTACATGCCATGAGGAATCTTGGCCTGAATCTGTTTTGGCATTCCGTACTTACGTAACCCAATAAGAACAAAAGCATACTACATTAGCTACTTTTACGCCATTATTGGAAGACCTTTTAAACCGATTTTCTTCGCTTCCCAAAATACAACGTATAATTTGCGCTCTATAAAAAATTCGAAATTTCCCACACAGAAAACCTTAAATGATTTTGAAGCCGCCGAGTTAGTTGCGAAGAAGCCAAATACCTCGGCATGCAATTGGACCGACGTCTCACGTGGAAAAAACACTTGGTCTTAAACTAAGCCAAATATTCTGGTTCATTGGCTGTAGAGCCAAGTTACCATTAGACAACAATGTACTGCTCTACAAAAGCAATCTCAAAACCTCTTTAAACATACGGTATCCAACTATAGGATACTGTAAGTAATCTAAACTTAGCAATCCTTCAGCGGTTCCAAAATAAAGTACTAAGAGTCATCATGCGCCTTACTACGCCTCCAACGAGATTTTTCAACTCCACAACCCACTAGATGTGATCAACCACTTCAGTGTTCGGTGTGTCAGTGCACCCTAATGTGCTTCCCAACCAGTTAAATGCGACCGATATCGATTAAGTGCGTAGGCTGAAATGTCTGCTGCCACAAGACTTAACAAAAGAAACAAGGTAAAGATAGATCTATGACATATTACATCTAGATTTAAGGTTTAGATATAATTAAACGAGATGACTCATTGGAATGATACTGTACATGTCATTTTGCCTATGTCGTGCCAAACGCTTACTGCCTTTAGGCAGATTGCAGTTATCTCTAGAATTTATATAAAAAAAGATTGATAAAATTTTCGTTTAATATTGTTTGTTGAAGGTGTATGTAAACTTTTGTAAGTGAGTGTACTCCTTCTCGATTCTATATATGTACTAATATTTTCACAATAACAGCTTACTGTCGATGTATAACACCATAAGTATTTATACATCAACATGTTGCAATATCAATAATTACTGACATTACAAGAAAGTCGCACATTCAAAAGTATGCACATATTAAAACTCGACGAAACTAAAAGGAATTACAAAAAATTACTCAACGAGATAACGCGACCGTTGTTGAATCAGTTAAATAAAATGAAATGTTTACCCAACTGTTTAAATATTTGATAAGAAACTATTTATTATTCCTTGAAAATTCAATATTTTTGACATTATTCGATTTCGATAAGAATAATGACACCGAAATATGTGATAAATGTGTTTATATAAGTATATGAAACAAAAATTGATTATAGTAATAATCACACATCGAAATGTATAAATAAACGTAATTTGTATTTATAAACAGCCTTGTAATTAAAAAATAATTACAGTGACGAATTCATAATAATTTTTTTTTTTAAATATAAATTATTAATAATTGATTGCCCCAAATACTAACAAAATTTTGGTTAAATTATATATTGACTGTTGTATGCGTACAGAATTAATAGAGTAATGTGCCTTCAAAAAATTTCCTCATTAGAGACGGCCATGCTTTTTTTAATGGTTGGTGACAGTGCACGTATTCTGTCACAAACGTATAATTTTGATAGTTTGGTTATGTCATGTAAATGTGTGTAATAATTAGTAATTTAGTTTTGAAAAAATATTTATTACAATAGTCAAAATTGAAGAAAATAATACTAAAGCAGAAGTTGGAAATGTTTATCATTATTTTGAAGACAAAGTTGAACTCTACGTTGTTTCATGCTTCAGAAGCCATTTATTAGAATTTCTCGGGTTGTGTCAGCACCAGAATTCACAATAGCATTACGAAGCTCTTCGATTGTGTGATGTCTGGTCTTGAAAATGGTATTCTTTAAATATAGAAAAATAAAATAGTCTAAAATTGTCAAATCTAGAGATCTTGGAGGAAAATTAATAATTCTTATATCGAAACATTCTTGCAAAAAAGGTACTGTTTCTCGAGATTTGTGCGCTAGTGTATTACCTTGCTGGAAATATCCTTCCGTAAGTCCAACATCATGAAGTTCATAATAATCTAATAATTAATTTCTATATCTTTCAGCAGTTATGATTTGATTAAAAAATATAGGCCCAATATTTCGTCGTCTTGAAACTGCTAGGCAGACGCCTATCTTTTGTGGATATAGAGTAGTTTCCACAAACTCATGAGGGCTTTCTGCATACCAAATTCTCATATTTTGCTTGTTTAAATATCATGAAAGATGGAACCAAGCCTCATTCGAAAAAAAGCATTTGTCGAGAATGTCATTAGTACAGGGTGGCCCAAAATGACCGAAGGGGTTTGAGTTCATTATAACTTCTTATTTAAGACATAATTATTAATTTTTTTAAATTTTAAATACAGTATACATTAATGGAGAATATTTTTAATTTAATTATGAAAAATTATATCTCGCAAGTGGTGGCCATTTTCTGCTTCGCATATTCGTCCTCTTTCCAAAACATCTTCCATAACCTTTCGCAAAACTTCAGGTGTTATGTTGTTGATTTCGTCGCGTATATTATTTTTTAATTGTTGTATGGTTCGAGGCTTATTAATATAGACTTTTCCTTTCAAATAACCCCAAAGGAAACACTCTGAAGCGGTTAAATCCGGTGAACGCGGAGGCCAATTAAAATCGCTTGTACGGGAAATAATTCGTTCACCAAAGATGTCGCGTAAAAGAGCCATTGTGTCCCTCGCAGTGTGCGCTGTGGCTCCATCCTGTTGGAACCATACTTGCGGATGGTTTTCCACGGCTGGCCTTAAAAAATTTTCCAACATTGTCCGATATCTAACACCAGTGATGGAAACGGCGACACCGTGTTCATTTTCAAAAAAATATGGGCTAATTATCCTTTCCGACGAAACACCGCACCAAATGGTACACTTAAGTGGGTGTAATTCTCGCTGTTGAACTACTCTTGGATTTTCCGTAGCCCATATACTGCAGTTTTGCCTATTAACGAACCCATTTAATTGGAAATGGGCTTCGTCGCTCATAATTAAATTATGAATAAAATCATGATTTTCTTCTGCTTTTTGACGAAAATAAATTGCATAATCAAGTCGTTGCTGGTAATCTGTCGGTTTCAATTGTTGGACAAGCTGAATTTTGTATGGAAACATTCTTATTGTATGCAAAATTCTCTGCAGCGACCCTCTTGAGAGGCCAAGTTGTGTCGAACGTCTCCTGGTTGATGTTTCTCCATCTTCCCGAATACTCTCCTGTACCCGTTCAATATTGTCATCCGTCTGTACCGTTCCTTACTGCCCCTTGTTCACGAAAATTTGCAACCAGACGGTTTATTGTTGACTCTGAGGGTCCAACCCGCACATTAAAATAACGACGATATGCACGCTGAGTCAAAACAATGGATCGTTAATTTGAGAAATAACGTTCAACGATTTTGGCACGTTGTTCAATTGTGTACTGTTCCATTTTAAATTCCCCAAGTCTTCTTTACAAAATACTGAAAACAAAAAAAAAAAAATTATAATAAAAAAGTTATAAGGAATTACCCTTCGGTCATTTTGGGCCAGCCTGTATTTATGTTATTCACAAACCATAGACAATACTGTGTTCTCATAATAATATCTACCTGTTTGAGTTCCGAAACTGCTTGAATTTTATATGGAAACAACTTTAATAAATCCTTTTTTAAAATAGTATGTCATGTTTCCACTGACAAATGAACATGTGAGTTTTGCGATTGATTTTTTGGGTGAGGTGTAGATTCGACGTCGAATATCCTCTATCTAATTTGCTATTCGTTTGCTCTACCGCCATGTTTACGAGTTATTGCCCCTGTTTCACTAAATTTAATAACACAAGCTTGAATATGTTTTTTCAGTAGTGCGTAAGTAACTAACAATCTAGAATATTGTTGCCGGAAATCCTATAAGCACTGATTAGTGGAATAAACCCAATCTCCATTTTCTAATTTTTGGCCAGTTTTATAGTAACTTTGAATAATAAATGTTTTATGTTCTAACTCTAACATTATAATAAAATAGTTTAAAAATATAAGCGTTTATAATTTTAATTTATGTATGACAAATGCCAGAATTTGAAGTTTCTAAAGCTTCGCAAGTGCACCAATCTTCGATTACTTAATTACTTAAACAACAGCCTACTATAATGAGGAAAGTTTTTGAAGGCACGTTATTTTGGGCATATACTTTTAAAACAAAAACAATTTGAATCATACTTGAGAGCGGGTAAAACCCCACCATTTTTTACAAAAAAAAAAAAACATTTTCAATAATATCGAAATATTATTAAAAATCATGTGTGTAGAACACAATACCTGTTAACTGTTAATTTGTGTGAAAATTGCTTTCCAAACATGCAGATATATTGCTGTGTACTTTGATTTTCAAAATGGGCGCCAAATATTTAAATACGAATCGTTAATTAATAAACATGAATCATCATACACACATATTTTGTATTTTTAGACTCTTAAAATTGCTCTCAGGGTTTTTGTTTTACAAAAAAGGTTCCTTGCAACTAGGCTTAGCATCTAATGTAATAAGGAGAGAAATAATACGATAGCATGTTAAGTTTAATCCACTTATTATTCACACTTTGTCAAGACATACATTAATATTTAATATATGTCTGACGAAGCCCAGGTTGGTGCGAAACGACTCGTTACAGTGATAATTAAAAAGTGAAATTCATAAAATTTTATTATTTTATCTTAATAGTTAATATTTAATTGTATTAAATATCGTCAATTATTAGTAAAACATAGTACGCCAATCTTATATCAGATAATATTCACATTTATATAGATATATAAATAAAACTTTGAAGATTTAGATTTCAATATTAATATTTCAAAACACAAGCTGTGTATTACTTTAGACCAGTGAGTTTTTATACGCTACAAGATGCTAAAGCATGAAATAGTGTTTTTATTTATTTTTTTAATTAAAAATTAAAAATGAATAAATTGTAAAGTTTGTAAAAATTTAATAGTACTAAAGGTTGATAATATTACAAAAGAAAAATGTGTTATTTCAAATTTACGTGGCGAGACTTTACCCTGCCACATAAAATCGTCAATAGCACACGATATATTTTAATTAGTATCTCATATATTTAACGAGAGTTTAAAATTTCGAGTTCTAAACCGATATCTTTAAATGTTCGTGAGGTTTGTTTTCCCTACTTGCAAGTTAAAGATATCTGTATTCTATTTTCTGTTTTCAAACAAAAATTGAAATTGTACACGCTCAAATAAGATGTCCACATAAAACAAATAAACTTATAAATTTTATTTTAGTACTTGAAAGTCTTGAATGTCTTCATTACATTACCGACCTGTCTAATTCCTTATTATATTAAACAAACTGAAGTAATAATTTTCTTTAAATTAAAAATATAAAAATTCTAAAGATGAATTGAATTCAATATAATTTACAAAACCAAAATTTTATTTGTGACCACCGCTTTAAAAACCACTCTTCTTGAGAAAATTCTCTTTATATATCCCCTGTGACGTCTATTCTTTTTCAACTACATTTTAAGTTAAAATACTCTTCTAAATAATATTCCATAAAAACTTTCGTTTTTACCTTAATTTACGTTTTCTGAATACAATTTCTTTGTAATAGTGTTTAATATTTTAAACGTGTTCTTGTTTTCTTAAACGTTCCGTTTCTTTGTACCGCAAGCTATCTGTCTTCTCGTTCGTACTATCCTTTTCCTCCGTCCGATGCCGTGTTTTCCCTTCGACCAAAAATATATCCAACCATCGAGCCAAATTTGAAAGCTGCATTGTTCATAATACATACATAAACATTTCAATTTTTAATGAATGAGCAAATATTATGTTGGACTCTATCATATACATATATGTATTCTAAACCCTCTGAATTGTTTCAATGTATTAATAATACATCAGAATAATTGAAACATACATGAGTAGGTAAACCCCACCAGTTTTGTATAATACAAAGGTATTTTTAATAATATAAAATATTATTATATCCTGTCATTCATATTTTGTATTCTCTTGAAAAAGGCGTATACAGCCGAAACATGTAGAGTTTTTTAAATACATATATTTTGAAGTAATATACAGACCTTTAATCGCCTACTGATTAGGTTTACCATATATATATAGAGCATGATTTAAATTTTAAGTTATTAACAATTATTAATTAGAACGTAAAGAGATATAATAATTTACATGACATTTTACATAGAATATAACTTTACCAAATATACACAGATGTGTTTTTCTCAACACGATCTGTATTATTGTATATTAAAATTTTTTTACAGAAAATACTGAGAAACTTTACATGAAATATAAACCTTGAGATTTGTTTTATGACGATGTTCATACAGTGTGTATTTAAAATTTACT
Source organism: Melolontha melolontha (assembly GCA_935421215.2). Taxonomy (NCBI): domain Eukaryota; kingdom Metazoa; phylum Arthropoda; class Insecta; order Coleoptera; family Scarabaeidae; genus Melolontha; species Melolontha melolontha. The sequence continues at coordinate 38,262,758 of OW285238.1, forward strand.
CGGTTTAAATTTTTCATTATTTTCAACTATATTTAATTATTCAATTTATCTTGGTTAGAAAAGAACACAGCAATATGTTTCTTATTACTATAGACCATCGTTTCTCAACCTATGGGTCGCAGTGATATTAAAGGGGGGTCGCGAAATAGCCTAAACAATAATGAACAATTATTTTATAAGAAAAAATATTTTTTTTAAATCATTTAACTTACAATAAGTACACATGCTAAGAAAAGAAATTAGTTATAGTTTGGGGGTGCTATAGAGTATAGACTATTCAGTACATAATGCTGGAAAAGACGAATTTCACCACAAAAACTCCCTCGCACAATACAATCGCATCACAAAAGGCAGCATGGAAGAACACTCAGAGCCGCTCATTGGCTAATGTCGATATCACGAATGCCAAATCAACCATGCTGTCCACACACAATTGTAAGGACAAAGTAAATGGTTTCCATCGGATATTCACAGCTATAACCGACGAAAACTGTATTAATATAGTATTAAAACTGTATTAATACAGTATGTTAGTACTGTGTGTGTAGTGAAACTTGTCTTCCTAGCATCATGCACTGAAGAGTCTACTACAAGACGAAACACGTGTCTGGAAAGTAATTTTCGCACAAATTACTTTCCATTCATTTGTACTATTGTAATAGAGTTGGTTGTTACTAGTTGGAATTCCATTTAGTAAAATGCACGAGACACTTGAATTAAAGCACGTGTTAGAATCTCCAAAAATTGTATTAATAAAAATACTTTTAACAATAAAATTTTTGGAAATTCTAACGCGTTTTCAATAAAATTTTTGGAAATTCTAACGCGTTTTATTTCAAGTGTTTTGTGCAATATATTAACTTGTACTGTGTTCTCCACGCCAGATTTTTAATAATATTTCGATATTATTAAAAATATTTTTATTATATATTTTTCAAATTATCCAAAAATGCTTATTTAATGCTCTCACTTTGTTATATGTAAGTTAGTTTAGTAACGTCGTAAAAATTCCTTCACGTTCTAATGTAAATATCGAAAGTTGGATGAAATAAACGTTGGAATACAAATTACAAATGATGTTTTTGCAACACTAGTTCGTACGTGATGTTTGCTACCTAGAGAATACTAAAAGTGCGATATATATCCTGAAATGATAAGTCAGCCCGAATTGAAAGATTAATTTGTTATTTTTAGAGTAACAGTCGTAATAGTTCAAGCTACATATTGCACGAAAATCCGTAATATTTCTGCTTTTCTGTATTACAGCTCAATTTATTTTAAAGAATAATTCCTCCATAAACAAAAGAAATAATTATATTTGTGCCTATGCATGTATGTAGGTTATAACATGTGTTAAAAAGTCTTTACGTCCCGGGTGACTATGAGCTGGAGAATGTACGAGGGCTGAACCCTATGCTCCGCCCCTGACCCATTTATAACCAAAACAATTATTTATCTTCACGTCGAATCTTCACGTCACGAATTATAACCTGCTACGTATAGACTAACGCTAGAAACTTACAAGTCTGAACCTGTTAAAACGCACGTAAAGTAGACGCCCGAGGTGGAGAGTGTCACATATCAGTATCAAAATGGATCGTGTCGAGCAATGAGCGCTGATTAAATACTTGCGTTTAAAATAGATGGCCCCAACTCAGATTTGGTGAATGCATTATTATTAAATATGTCGTCAATACATAACATCTACGTTATACTTTTAAAATCACAGTGAAAATGCGGAAAAGGTCAAATAAAAGATCCAATGCAATCTAAATGTAAATGAAAACATCAGAAAAATAACCGCAAGCCTTTTAATAAAATTGAACAAAGCGTTGTAAAGCTTTCCGCATTTTTTAACGAGCCAAATCATTAGTGAATAATTACAGGAGCTTTTGTGTTAATATAAAGACATCGTCGAGTTCTTTGACAATCGAAATATACACTAAATATCTTGACAAGTCTCGTTCGTTATGATTGTGACTCCGACATAAACTAACGTCCAAGCTCAAACTTTCTAAAGAAAATGAAGAACAGATATTGAAAGCGTGCAGGACATAGCCGTTCACAGCCTATTTGTAAGAAGTTAAAGACGTCAATATATTTGAAAAGGAAAAAGAATAATCTCGTCTGGAAGATTGCCTAAGGGTGACGTTCCTGCGCGATAGATCAATATTTAGAAATGTATTACATCAAGTGATAAAGTAGATTTAGAGTGGCGATTAAATGTTGGAACATATTTAAATGTAACAGAAAAAGTCATATTGCAATGTGTATACTAAACTTATTTTATTGTGTATTAAAATCTTAAATCCTTCTTGTAGAATAAACTTCAATGTTCAATACAATGTTGAAAAGTTTCAATTTCAAAGCTTAACCTTACATACGAAGTGTGGCCAGAAAATAACGAGATAGATGCTACTACAACCGAACAACGCTAGCGCCAAAGTCGTGCGACCGACAGCTGTGTAGCGCAAACCCCTCTCTTTCGATTGCCGCCCTTCCCGTGTCTATAGACATAATAGTCCGTGGCCTTCGTTATAAGATCTATTTTTTATTTTTCCGAGAAAACGATTCAGTAGAGTAACGAATTCTGCTGAAATTTCATATAAAACCTACAAAAAACGCTACTGAGACTTATCTTCTATTAAATGAAGTACATGGCAATCAAAGTTATCACGTGCGCGGGTATTTAATTGGTTTTAGCGTTTCCAAGATGTCCAAGAATACGTTAAAGAGGACGAACAGTCTGAACGCCCTGCCACGTCAAAAAAGGATGAAAATATTGAAAAAATCGGTAATCTGATCAGATCTGACGGACGATTAACTATTCGTGTGATTGCTGAAACTGTAAGAATTGACATAGAATGCGTAAGGCAAATTTTACACAAAAATTTAGACATGCAAAAAGTTTGTACGTAAGTGGTGCCTAAAATTCCCACAATCGAACAAAAATAATATGGTGAGAATATTTATACTGATACTTTAAGTGCCATTGAAAATGACCCAAACTTCTAGGAAAGAGTGATAACATTGTCTTTCATCTATGATCCAGAAACTAAGCATCAATCGATGCACAGGAAGATCCCAACTTCGCCGAGAGCTAAAAAAGCGCGAATGAGCATATTAAAATACAAAGCTATGCTTTTTTTATTCGATCTCCTAGTTTTCTTCGAATAACACACCTTCTTTAGCAGCCCATTAAAAATCGGCAACAACTGAATCGTTAATTTCATTCAGATATTGTACACCCTTGGTGCAATCAACTAAAAAAATATTGGATTTAGTACCGTCAGGTCCGAAACACCAAATTTTACGTGCTTTCGTGACGTCGTAACGCGCGAACTTTGAAGTTGTCACGTGGATTTACATCACCGTTATCGATATCTTTCATGAAGCCTTTCTATTGTGTTTGTTGGGTCTCTCGTCTCTCGCGATACGATACAACGGATCTTCTTCTATATATATATGAAACTAGCTAATCCCGACCACGCTTCGCTGTGACTCAATCTGAAATGAAATGAATGAGGAAAGAGATAAATGTATTATAGTAAATATAAATTCACTTGGAAAAAAATCATCCAAGTGCGTTGCTGTGGCTATGTGAAGTTAAAGGAAAAAAAATGTTTTTAACAAAAAAATAATTTTTTTAATTGTAAAGCTGATGAATTGATTACATTTTTTGTTTAGTCCATTTAGTTATTTAACATAACTTATAAACAATGTAACCCGCTATTTTAATAATGTTCCTGTCACTTGGCTTTTGACACATTGTTGAAATTACTTCAAAAACGTCACCTTTCAAATATCTCAGTGTTATTTAAATTCTTTTAATAAAATTTGTATCGTATATGTTCTCTTTTCTTCGATCCTACCTTGAATAAATACAATAGTGAGTGTATTCTCTTAAATATTTAATCTTCCTTTCTTGTGATCCTTAATTTTTGGATTTTATATCACTTTATGTTTAACTTCTTTCTATAACAGCTTCTCTGTGCCTGTTTCCTATTACTTTTCATTCTCATTGAACTTATTAAATTCCTTCTGCCAATACTATTCTTATTCCAGTTATAATTTTTCGATTGTCAATTTATTACAAACAAAATGAATATGGCCATCGCTATAGTACTACATTATATTATAACATCTTTAGATTGACATTTTTAAATTCGTTATATCTTTTGAATGGAATGTCCGATTTTAATAATTTAAAAAGTATTTTACTGGTATTGAAATGGTCTTTAATAAAATATCATTTAATAGGATAAGGAATAATACAGAGGTATAGGTATGGATAATATGGTTTGATTATTGTCGGCAATTTTATTAACTTTTAAAATGTAAAAAAGTAGTTATAGTGGCATAACGACAGTAGTTGGACATATGGTTTCGTGGACTTTTTTGTAGATATTAATACGTTCTATAATACTGTAGAACATTTTTTTGTTCTATCAACAATAGTTTCCGCAGCGTACGCGATGACAGATTTTTTGTGACTAATTTTTTCACACCTTGGGTTACATTAATGCATTTTTATTGGGGATCCCTTTTTTTTGAAAATGTAATATAGCCTATGTCACTCAGTGAAAATGCAGCTTTCTAATGGTGAAAGAATTTTTGAAATCGGTCCAGTAGTTTTTGTGTGAAAACATTACAAACATACATACAAAAACACAAATGTTTCCTTTTTATAATATTAGTTTAGATTAGTTTAGATTACACGAATATCTATAGGAAGAATGCAATTTTAAATCATTATATAAAAACCATTACAACATGACATACCGTGTGCACAACGTCGTACGATCGATGGATATATAAGTAATGACTGGCCAACTGCAAGTATATTCGCCTTGCTTGAACACAATGAGCGACTGATAGGAATATTCAATGTGTTAGAGAGAGATTATTTGATTCGTACTTAGATCGTATGTAAAATGTGTTGGATAAAGAAATGGAACGCCCGTACAGTTAGACAGTAGAACAGATTGAATATACCTCTCTCAACCCTAACCACATAAACTCGCTATTCGTCTTCGTCTTACTACATTGTGGTAGATCAATCACTCCCCGGCATTCATACGGTATAAGATATGACAGTACACAATATAATATGTAACATGTAAGAAAGAGTTAAAGTATCTTAAATAAGTAAATATTCTATTAAGATTAACCTTAAATCGCCGAATAAAGCAAATCTCCTATGCATATATGTTCGGTGGCGGCGCTTGAAAATTTAGACACTCGATTTTAACGTGAATGTCAAAAAATTTTGCAATGTGTAAATCAAATTTTCATTAGTCATTTTGATGACAATGTCACATTTGACAAATCCATAATCAGTTTATTTTTTAAAATGCCGCAATTATCAGAATTACAAAAATCTATTATCAAAAATAAATACTAATTTTGAAGCCAAGTTTTGTATTCTGATATTCGAAATGATATTTTTGAAATTTAAGTAGAGCAGTTTTATTAATCATTTTTTTAAATTTACTATTCTTACAATACGTTTTACATTCTACATTCTACGCTAATAATTGATTTGAGTAAGTTTTAAAAAAAGTTTACATCGTTTAAAATGTTTTTGTATTTAAGTGTGTCAGTTTTCAAGGGCCACAACTTAACATATTGCAATGAATTTTTCCCCGAAGAAAAATTAAAAGAAACTATATATATATTTATGTGTATTTTATTCCAGAAAAATATTTGAAAATATTTTATATTTTATGTAAATTTTATTATAATGTGTATTTTGGTCCACGACTGTATATAGTGCGAGCGTGCCGCCGAGGTTTGCAGTTCCCGCTATGTAGGAAGATATTGTCATTGTCGCTCTTTTGATTTATTTTAGGTAGGGTAATGATTCCATTTCCGTGAAGAAGGAGTTTTAGAGATTAACCAGCTATAGAACAGATCAGTCTAATTAATTGTTTGCTGGATAAAGACTTCTTTTTTATCAAGGTTATTTTAGTAATTTCGGTTTATGTTTTAATTTAGTGTCTTTGATGTGTTAAAATTAATTCTCGATTTATTACGAGTCTTTTAGACTTGTAATTTTTGATTTATGCGGCCTATCTGAAATCTCTTATGTTAATTTTTTTGTGAAGTGTGATGACTACATTAATTAATGTACGTATATTTCTGTAATTATATTCATTTATTTAGATATAATTTACTTATATTATTTGTATAATATTGGAGCTCGTAGATTCAGTAAAAATTGTAGTTTATAAATATATTTAGAGTCAGATGAATATTAAGGAAAATTTTCATATTTTTTTTGAGTATATTTTTTTATTTGTAATATATATGCTAGAAGGTCAGGAATTGGTGGGAAAATTGCCTTTGTACCATGTTGAATGTGCGCATGGGTTAATTTTTTTTTGATGCGCGCGCTTACAGTTAATGTTCTGTTTGACGTTTAGTTGGGAATAACGTAATTAATGAAGATTGACAGTTTTCCTGAATATTTAATTAGGTTAATTTTGCTCGCGGTCATTTAGTGAGGTTTTTTCTCTTTTATTGTCATTTGTATAAAAGTTTTCCTCACGCTGTTACACAATAGATGTGTCAGTACGGCTTTATACTCGATAGAGTCTATTTTTTTTTATTTAATTTTTTTTTTTGTAAGTAAAACTTTGTGCAGTGAATCTTTGTTTACTTTTCTAATACCTTTTGTTTTATTTACGTTATCACGTACCCTATGAGGGTAACCTTGAAGATACAAGAGTTCCTGAAAGGCTGACCCGACTTGAGCTAGACCGAGGAAGCTACTGTGTATTGTGAGCCAATATAAATAAGCAATCAACACCACGATTCACTGCAATATGTATACTGTTTTCAAGTTGTCTCTTAACATTTGTATCGACAGAATAGCAACTACCTCGAGATTACGATAGCCAATGCATTTTCGTCTGCGAGCACAGTTATCGAATTGCTATGTATTTCCAACAGCTGGAAATTATCAATCCTCATGTACAACTGTAGCATGTTCGCACATTGGGAAACCATCTGCTCTGTTTGTTTATGCACCAGATAGAATAACGAAGAAGATTGTGAATCCAAAGGCATTGGAGTGATAGATTGATTATAATAACATAAAATTGATTCGTTCTTTAGCTAGAGAATAAACAAAAAATTTATATAGGTTAATGTCAGTTAACACAAAGCAAGTAATTTTTCTACAGAATGTGGCTGAGCAACGCTGGTCCACGGGCAGCTAGTATATAATATTAAAAACGTATTTTAAAATAAAATCAGAGAAACAAATGACAAAATGAAGGTAAATTCATTCCCAGTAGATTCATGTGTGCCTAATGCATCATAAGTGCTTTTAACAATATATTCGTCCTTGTTGTGGGTATATGAAGCAATTGATTGGAACTTGATTAAAAACGTGACACAAAAAAATCAACTTTGGACAGCAAGTAATTATCTTCATTTAAAAGTGTCTAGATTATGCAATGACCAGCTCAAGCAATCTTAAAAATGAATTTTCATAGCATCCCGTTTCTTAGCACTGCTGCTCTTTTTCATGCCAAAAATTGCATCTTCTCTCTTTGAAGCATAAAAATTTTGCAAAATCTTCAATGTTGATACATTTAAATGTATATTTAGCACTTTTATTTTTAAAATAAATAAAAACTTTGTTTACTCAATAAATTTTTTTTTCTTTATTATCAACAGTCAATTTTACCTTAAATAATCTTAAGTTAATTAAATAAAAATAATTTAGAAAAACGAAATAAATTGCTTCTGTGGGCAAATTACTTTTATGACACTTATATACAAGAAAGCACAAGTTTCTTCTAGAAGATTGTTTCAAACTGAATCACACTCTAAAAAACAGACCGAAATTTTAAAAATTTTGTTAACCAGTTTATACATAGATGTTAAATTTGAATGTTTTCTGTCTAAAAAAGCAAGTAAACTGCTGACCAATTGAAGTGGTCCACCCTAATTTATCCATATTACTAGACAGCAAACGACATGTTACAGTTTATATGTATTTAATAAAGGACAATAAGCAGTTCTTAAGTCAATTTTATTTTAAACTTTCAAAACGCAATTGTTTTCAACAATATTTTTACTAAAAATCGAAATTAAAAAACAAATTAAAAAAAATTAATAAATAACAAACTATTCAAATTTATAAAGCCAACTCGATTTTAATATCTTGTCGGAGCACCTCTTGCACGTAGTACAGCCAAACATCTTCTTGGCATGCTACCAATTAGAGCATTTATAAAGTTTTGAGGAATTCTTCCATTCCTCGCGTAACGCATCGCTTGGTTCCTCTAGCGTTGCAGTTGGTGAAAACGCGCCCGCAGCTGTTGTTCCAGTTTATTCCATAAGTGTACTATGCAATTACAATCAGGAGATTCTGCAGGCCATACCATTCTGTCAAAATGTTATCGTTCACTAATACGAAACGACATCCAAAATTCTGAACAAATTTAATAACAACTGGTATAATGCACAACATATCTCTATATCTTTCGGCATTCATGGTTTGACCTCTCAAGATAACAAGGTCGGTGTGCCTGTTTAATGAAATGCCGCAAATACAGTAGCACTACAACCTCCAAACAATACACGTGATGCCATATTACGTTCAAGATAGCGTTTTCCTGGTCTTCTCCATACTAAAACTCGACCAATCTGAATCATGCAAAGTGAATCGAGATTCATCAGTGAACAAGCACCTACTCCAATCTTCTTCATTCCAAAACCGATTATATTGAGGCCACTGTTTTCTGGCAATGCGATGTTCCCGGGCTCGTAAATTAAACACATTTAATCTCCTTCCAGCAGTTCTATTGGATACCACCACATTTGCAGCGTGACGTAAGGTATCATCAAGCGCTCTAGAAGATTACACAGGATTACGCAACACAAGTAAAGGCAGATGTTGGTCTTGCGCTGGAATTGTACTGTGTTGACATGTAAATTACACACTACCAGTTCTATTGTATTTCTTGTATGTATTTCTCAACAGCTCAATTGATCACAGCATGTGATACATTAAAAAATCTAGCGACTTTTCTGGTAGACCATCCATTTTATACCATTCGAAGCACTGTATTCAAATTGTCATTGCTAAGATGCGGCATTTTCTAAAAATATATAAGCAAAAATGAAGCTAGTACTAAACGTCATACACAACACAAGACATATCGCACCCCATTAAGAAAAGTAACACAAGTCAAAACCCTCGCCTATATTTACCTGATAACAACTCACATTCGACGAGAGCGGAGCTACAGATTCATGTTGCTATTCTATAGAATATAATTGAATTTACCGCCATAAATACTTGCCTATATTATAAAATAAGCTTATACTATTTTAACATAAGTTTTAAAGAATTCTTTTAGTTCATTTTTCTTTTTTCAAATGCTGCATTTTTGAGTTATGTCACTGTTCTTGCCGGGGTACGATATGGCATTCGCGCAACGCCAACATTGATTTGTGCAAAATGGCAAAGGCAAACATTAACATTATAATAACAAATTATCAGAAAACTTATATTAAAGCGTATATAATGTAAACATGCATTAATAATTTGCAGATTATTAAAAATACACTAAAGATAGGTTGACTTAAATGGACCACTTCAATTAGCCAGCAGTGTAGTTTGATATTTAAACTAACCGAAATCCTTACTTTTTCATTATATTCCGTAAGATTAAACACGCCCCTAACAAGATTTAAAAAATTAGGACAACTTCAGATTAGATTAAATTAGATTAACTGAGGTGGCCATATACCCTATTCCAGAGCGACCTTCCTAGATTTAATGTGGACCTCGTTTCTCGTTAGAGTACTTTCTCTAGCTCTACTATTTTAATTAAGCTTAGTAGCTTTGAAAACAACTCTTCTAAATATAGTTCCTCTTTAGGATATTGATCATCCATTTGTGCACTACGAAAAATATAGCTGTACAGAGAAAGAGAGGCTTGAGAAAGTATTGCTAATTAATATTAATACTCCTTTACTACTATTAAATGAACAAATAAAAATGTATTTCGTATTTTACAGATTTATTTGTTTTCCAATTATATAAATAAAATTAAAAACTCTTTAAATATACAAATTTTCAATAGTACGCCTGTGGGCGATGAGTCATCGGGCTCTCCTGTCCGGTCCCTTTGTTATAAGTAGAGAACGGACACGCTTACCACATGACGCAAAGCCCAGTGCAGTACTGGCGAAAGGCTGTATTTCTAAAATATTTAATTTTATTTATATAATTGGAAAACGAACAGGTGGTGATCTATAAAATTACGAAATTCATATTTATTTGTTGAAAAGTTGTATTTATAAAGTTTTTAATTTTATTTATATAATTGGAAAACATACGGGTGGTGATCTATCTATCTAAAATTACGAAATACATATTTATTAATTAATTTTATTTATATAATTGGAAAACAAACGGGTGGTGATCTATAAAATTACGAAATACATATTGCTATGAACTGTGGTGTTAATTAATTATTTGAATTGGCCCACAATCCACAACAGCTTGCTCGGTTTAACTCTAGTCGGTTCAGCCTTCCAGGAGCTTTTGTATCTTCAGGTTACCCATGAAGGGGTATGTGTTAAATAAAAAAGGTATTAGAAATAAAAGTCACGTTAACAACACAAACATATAATTTTAAAAAATAAAAAAAAAAACTCTCTTAACAAAGTATTAAGAGTGTCTTATGCAACACAAATGCAATAGACTGAGGAAAACTTGCATGAATATTGACTCGCATGCAATGAAAAAACCTCAATTGACCGCGAATAAACCTAACCTAATTAAATAGTTAGCAAAACTTTCAAATTTAATTAATTCCGTTACCCTAAACCACAAACGTCAGACAGAAAATTATCTGTCAGCGCGCGCAACTCAAAATGACAGGATCATGCGCTGAAATAACATGATCGACGTTCCCTCCAAATTTCCCTGACCTTCATATAACTACAGCCAACAAAACCAAAAACTAGCAAAAAAAACTAAAATGTTGAAAATTTTTCTGACTATAAATAAATTATAAAATTTAATGAATTTACGAGCTCATATCAATATATAAATATCTTAGAGCAATACATATAAATATAAATATACTTGCAAATGCACACGTACATTAATTAATGTGGTCGTCGCACATCACTAAAAAATTATACTTAAAGAGAGATTTCAGATAGGTCGCACAAAATCAAATTTACAAGTATCCAAAACTCGTAATAAATCGCAATTTACAGTAAACACATCAAAGATCACAACTAAAAACACAAACCGAAATTAACTCTAATACTTTGAATAAAGAGGAAGTCCTTATTCAAAAAAAAATCAACTCGACCTATCTATCTAAAGGATGAGAAATCTCTAAATCTCCCACTCGGAAATGAATATCTCCATGCCTAGAACCTAAATCAAAAGACCGTCTATGGGCGATACACTTCCGTCGTTGCAGGAACCGCATACATCAAGACCACGCTCGAACATCATACAGGCGTGGACAAAAATACACATTATAATCAAATTTTAAATTAAATATAAAAAATCTCTAATTAGTATCCTGGAATAAAATGTACATAATTATAAATAGTCTATTACTGTTTTTTTAATTTTTCTTCGGGGAAAAATTCATGACAATATGTATTTGTTGAAAAGTTGTATTTTTAAAGTTTTTAATTTTATTTCTATAATTGGAACATTTTTATTTGTTCATTTTGTCGTTCAAGTTGAGTAAAGGAGTATTAATATTGACTAGCAATAGTTTCTCAAGGTTTTCTTCTGTCAATTTTGTTCTCTTTGAATTAAGTACATCCTTATAAATAGAAAACGTCCTTTCTACATCGCAACTGGTTATAGGTGCATACTGGAAATATTCTTTTATTTCTTCATATTTAGCCGTTAGATTTTGTGGAATTGTCTCCATACATACATAATTGCTGCAATGGAATTAAATCTGGATTTCTATTAAGAATTGCTTCAAACTTTTGCCGAAGGCCACATCCGAAGTCACTTGGAATATTTTTCAAATTATTAACAGCCACATCTAATGTGGTTAATCCGTCATTTAATTTGAGATTTCGATTTTCAAAATAAGTGATTAGTTTTGGCAATTTTCCAAAGTGTTCGTGAAGAAAGTACAACTGATTTTTTAAATTTGGGATTTGTGTAAGCTCCTTGCACTCACCAATACTTCTAGCATCCTCCTTTAGCAGTGCTATGAAACGTTTTAGACAATCGAAATTCTCAGCATAATAACTAGTAGCTTCTAGCCATGTTTCCCATCTAGTTATTACTGGAGTGGGAGGCAGTGACAGAGATGAAAATTTTTCCCTGAAAAGAGCTACTCTCAATGGTGCTTTTCTGAAAACTTTTTTAAAAGCTGATACAAGTCTATCAACTTCCGGAAAAGTGTCTCTGATATATTCACAGATTCTGTGGAGAGTATGTGCTACACAAGTAATATGCAGCATATTAGGATATGTTTTCTTCAATAGTCTGCCTGTTTTTAACATATACGCAGCACTATCACTGACAAATAAAAGTATTTTTTCTTTGTACGTGGCGTCCGAATGAAGCATTTTTTGCATATTCTCCTTAATGGTTTCAGCAACTGTTTCCGCATCAACTCTATTTATAACACTTGTTGCTATTACATATGAGTTATAGGGAATAGTTGGATGTAGTACACCAGCTACAACATTTACCACACAGCGTCCTAACATATCCACCGTTTCGTCGGCGCTTATCCATATGTATTGATTTAAAATATGGCTTCTAATGCGTTCTACTGTACTCGTATAGCACCTAGAAACATAATATTTGCGTAAAGTTGATTCATCAGGAACATTTCGACCAGTATATTTTTTCAGAAATGTCTTCAAAATTGGATTGTTCAATTTAAATAATGGAGTATTAGCTGCCATAAAAGTTTCACAGAGTTCTTCGTTAAAATTGTCAGATTCCAACGGGTTCAATTTTTTTTCGTGCTTTAACGATCCTACGTGACGTTTTACCGTTGATTTATTGCAATTTTTCAATAACTATTTCTCTTACGAAATACGATAAACCTATTTATTTTATCTACGTACACGACACCACTGAAAACTATATTCTGAGCACTATATTCTCCGAATACAATAGCTGGGTTGTCCATTGTTATCGTGCGAGACCAGGTGGCCGAGTAAGTCAAACAAATACTTCATTGAATTACGCCGGGATGTACTGAGCGACGTTATACACAATTCCAATTGCCGATTGCGTTTTATGGAAATTGCATCCGTTCTCTAGTTATAAGTACCTAATACGATCATGTAATAATAAAATTATTCACTATTTATGATTACACATAGTATTATTTTGTACTCTAACAATTGCTACGACGATGGCTAAGTCAGATGATATATTTGTAATAATATTTATACAAAACTATAAGCAGACATAAGTTTAGAGCAGACAATATGGCTGTGTACTCAAAGTAACAGTTTTACAATCGACGTAGTCAAACAGGCATTACCGTGATTAGTAGCTCGATGAGCGATCATTATAGAAATGATAGTTGTTGGCCCATCGATGCGGAAATGTAAAAGTGGGACAGAATCAAGAAAGAAAGAGATTATTATTAACATTTATTATTAGCACTACTTTTGTACAACTTCAAAAATTCCTACGTCGTATAGTATCTTTCTTACGACAAATGTATTGTGCAAGCAACCACTTTAAGAAATCACAATGTTGTAACGTTTGTAATTATCGTTTGTAGTATGGGATATTACAATTGTAGTTATCCTATCTATACAAATATATACCGATAGGACCAGATCGGAACGGGCCATAATAAGCAATAAGTGGCAACAGCGAATCCCCTCTACGCGCAGTAGCTTAAATTGCCGCACATTGCAGTTATGAATTTAGTAAGACTTAAACCGCGCAAGGATATAGTCGTTTGCATATTCGTTCTGTATACGTAATTTGCCCATTTGCTTCAGACATAACAAGGTCCAATTTATTTTTATTATTGTATTCTTAGCTGCTACGGAAAAGTAATTTTAAGTAATAAAAAAACAATAACGTTTTCTAAAAGATAAAAGTAAAAAAAATCAATAATTCTGCAAAATAAATTTAAATTTTAAGAAAGTCATATTTCCTAAACGCATTTACGATCCTTTCAATCGTCGAATGCGAAGGAATAGGCCGATTTGCGTACTCTACAGCAAATAAATCAGCGGTTGTTCGACAGGAATTGCCGGCAAGATACCACTAGACTATTTGTACCTTCTCTGCGGTTGTATACACTGACATGATAACTACCTTTACGTTTGCACAGCTAAATACGAATGACGGGCAATCTGTTGCTCTCGATCATCGGACTTATGTATGCGCACGCGGAGTGGCATCGTACACACGTTGCCACATCGCATTACGTTCCATACGTATATTGTTGGATATGGCCCGTAGCGGGCTGAACCTATCGGTATAGCGGGCGTATTTTTTAACTTGAAACTTTTAAATATCTTAAAAAATAAACAGTTCACGAAAAAATGCCCAGATTTAAAATTTAATAATTCAATGGAGGAAATACATTGGTGCTACAATTAGTTCCTCTCTCTCCATCCACGTAGGTGTGGCGGGGGTGACTTTCAAATCTTAAATAAGAACCCGTATATTTGATTACAGATTCGAATTCTACTAGAAAAAGTACGTAGGATTTGTCTGAATCATTTTTTCCAGTTAATAATAGATGGCGCTGTAATCAATTAATTTTTTTTTTTCAATTTCTCGCCTGAGTACCCATGAAAACGATTCTGCAATACAAGTGCAATAAAAAAATAGGTTTTCTTTGTAAATAATCAAAATCAGTTTTAGAAAAACTTTTTCATTTTACAAATTACGAATAATTGGGAAAATGTCACCTGTAGAAATGTAAATTACTGGTAAATAAATTATCTTTAGCGTAACCCTACAACAACGACGTGCACGTAGTACCACCTTGGTGTGCTTGATTAACCTGAGTCTCCTCGCCTCTCGCGTATTAGGGTGCTTCATTTATGTAAGTCCCTCTGCCTCTCACTTATCAGAGTGCTAGATTTTCCCTCGCCTCATCATCTTTCAATTAAAGTAAGTGCTCAAAATGATGGCCTTCGACTTCAATGCACTTATTGATCCGCATTTCAAATGAGTGTAGACAACTGAGAAGTTTACCTTCTTGGCAGAGACATTTTTGATTCGCTCTATCATATTTTCACGAGTTGTTGGTATTTGACTGTATACTTTGCATTTGAGTTAACCCCATAAAAATAAATCTTCCAAAGTAAGATCTACCGATCCAGCTATTATTGAATTTACGATCAAGTACTTCACGTGCTACCACCGAATAGTGTGCTGAACAGCCATCATATTGAAACCACACTTCTAAGCTAACGTCTTCAAGTAGTGCTGGCAATTCATTTTCAAAAATGTCTCGGTACATTTTGCCATTCAAGTGGCCTTTAATAATGTGGGAGCCGATGACTGTTCCCAATTATTTTACACCACACGTTGACAATTCAAGGGCGCTGGTGTTCAACTTGGTGTTCACTCCAGTAATGTGTATTTCGTCGATTAACCGTTGCGTGGTTTGTGAAAGAGAACAACACGTAACGAAAAAAATTGGGGTTTTGTTGTAATTGTTGAAATGCCTATTGACAAAAAGTTACCCGAGTTTGGAAAGCAACGCCATGAAGATCTTGATATAAAGACACATCATATGGATGATATTTATGAAGTTTTAAAATTTTCCAAGCACTGGTGTGGGATAATCCAGAATTGCGAGCTATTTCTCTTGTGCTAACATAAGGATTAACAGCTACTGTAGCTAATAGAGCGACTTTATTATTTTCTCCGGTGACTGTTGCTCGACGGGTCCTTTTTTTCCGGTGAAC
Source organism: Melolontha melolontha (assembly GCA_935421215.2). NCBI lineage: Eukaryota > Metazoa > Arthropoda > Insecta > Coleoptera > Scarabaeidae > Melolontha > Melolontha melolontha. The sequence goes on from OW285238.1 coordinate 38,278,685, forward strand.
ACTTCCATGATTAGTGAATTGTTTGATAGTATGGTAAAATGAAGCACATGGCCAAATCCTATCCGGAAAACGCTGAGACTTCTGCCAGCTTCTCCATACACCAGAATCATTTCAATTTTCTCTTGTACAGTTAAATACTCCATTCTGTAGTAGGTAGGTACTATTAACAGGTTAACAGAAACAGGTCTTTTACTTTTCGAAATATTCTTCGAACTCAGTAAAATAAATTGTTTCTTAAAGTTATTTCTTTGTCTTGTACGTTTATTTTGTATTTTTGGAATTAGAAAAAATACGAATGAAAGATGTAACACAAACGTTAAAAACATATGTACATTGCACATACAAAAATATTTTTATAAAAATCATTTTCAACATAAGAAATGGTATTAAAAGAAAAATTGTGCTTATTGTTAGTTTATGACAATAATTGGAGAACGGACGCAATTTCCATAAAACGCAATCGGCAATTAATAATAATAATAATAATAATCTTTATTTAAGAGCATGTAGCTCGTAAGTCTCAAAAATATGTACAGTACAAAATACAAGATATAGTATATACACTAGAGAATACAAGACATTGCAGTATATACAGTACAGAATACAAGATATCATACTATAAGTAACAAACAATAATAGTAATGGTCAATGCACAACACCGATAAAGCTAAACAAAAACATAACATATGCCCCTACAGAACAGTGTATACATATGCAGGAACATAATGGAAAAATTGTCGATCAATAATGCAAAAATGTACAGTGCCATACCAAAGCAGGGAACAATAGATAAGCCAATGATATCATCTATATCGAAATAGTTTCTTTAATATAAATAACACACTTTCGTTTAAAGTTTATTATATTACTACTAGCTTTAATGTCATTAGGAAGTTCGTTATATAATTGTAGCCCCTTGTAAAAGAGACTATTTTGGCTGTAATTGGTCTCGACTTTATTTAAGTAAAAGTTACCCTTAGAATTACCTCGGGTATTGCGCTCGTGGACCTCACTAACAAACCTACAGTGACCCAAAAGATGACTCGGTAGTAATTGGTTAATCATTTTATATATGAAGAGCATAGTATTAAGGGTCACAGTTTGTCTTACACTCAATAAATTTGCAGTTTCTAACATATCAATTCTGCTTCGTTTATGACATCCTAGAATAATTCGTAAAGCTTTATTTTGCTTTTTCTGAAGAACCCCCATTTCTGACTTATTCATCAGAAATAGTAAGGTTGAACAAAAATGAAAATGTGGCGCTATAATTGTTTTGTATATTGTCATTCTTGTCCAAGAACTTAGATCGTTTGCGATTCGTCCTAATACGTCCTAATTGGAATTGTGTATAACGTCGCTGAGTACAATGAAGTATTTGTTTGACTTACTCGGCCACCTGGGCTCGCCGCGATAACAATGGACAAGCCAGCTATTGTATTCGTAGAATATAGTGCTTTTTATAGTGTTTTCATGAGCGTAGATAGAAGCGGGGTTTTTATAATGTATTTTATTTATTAGTTTATATTTCGTAAGATAAATAAAGTGCTGTGAGTTAGTTTCTTGTTTTCGTAGTTCTAACTGTTATTTACATCGTAATTTTTGTGATAGATCCTGTTTAATATCGTTTGATTGCATCTACTTCTCCCATATTATTTCGACGTAAGTGTGCATTGAATTTCGTTCAGTTTCAATAACTTACGCACACATTTTTAGTTTTCATTTATTTAGATCTAGAGCATTGTTTAAGTTACTTTTCAGAGATGATATGGAAGAATGTCGAGAACGGCATTGTAAAACAATGGCGAGTTGGATTGACGGTCATAGTGATTGTATGTCCATTGTCAGTGATTCCGAAATTTATTACAAAATCCGTAAAATTTCGTCAAAAATTCGTCACTTAGGATCGCAAACACATCTGACCTCTGTAAAACTTTTATGGCGGCTAATATTCCATTAAATAAACTTAGCAATCCCTGTTTAAAAATATTTCTTCAAAAATATACTGGTCGAAATGTTCCTGATGAATCAACTTTACGCAAATATTATGTTTCTAGGTGCTATACGAGAACAGTAGAACGCATTAGAAGCCATCTTTTAAATCAATACATATGGATAAGCGCCGACGAAACGGTGGATATGTTAGGACGCTGTGTGGTAAATGTTGTAGCTGGTGTACTACATCCAACTATTCCCTATAACTCATATGTAATAGCAACAAGTGTTATAAATAGAGTTGATGCGGAAACAGTTGCTGAAACCATTAAGGAGAATATGCAAAAAATGCTTCATTCGGACGCCACGTACAAAGAAAAAATACTTTTATTTGTCAGTTATAGTGCTGCGTATATGTTAAAAACAGGCAGACTATTGAAGAAAACATATCCTAATATGCTGCATATTACTTGTGTAGCACATGCTCTCCACAGAATCTGTGAATATATCAGAGACACTTTTCCGGAAGTTGATAGACTTGTATCAGCTTTTAAAAAAGTTTTCAGAAAAGCACCATTGAGAGTAGCTCTTTTCAGGGAAAGCTTTCCATCTCTGTCACTGCCTCCCACTCCAGTAATAACTAGATGGGGAACATGGCTGGAAGCTACTAGTTATTATGCTGAGAATTTCGATAGTCTAAAACATTTCGTAACACTGCTAAAGGAGGATGCTAGAAGTATTGGTGAGTGCAAGGAGCTCACACAAATCCCAAATTTAAAAAATCAGTTGTACTTTCTTCACGAACACTTTGGAAAATTGCCAAAACTAATCACTTATTTTGAAAATCGAAATCTCAAATTTAATGACGGATTAACCACATTAGATGTGGCTGTTAATAATTTGAAAAGTATTCCAAGTGACTTCGGATGTGGCCCTCGGCAAAAGTTTGAAGCAATTCTTAATAGAAATCCAGATTTAATTACATTGCAGCAATTATGTATGGAGACAATTCCACAAAATCCAACGGCTAAATATGAAGAAATAAAAGAATGTTTCCAGTATGCACCTATAACCAGTTGCGATGTAGAAACGACGTTTTCTATTTATGAGGATGTACTTAATTCAAAGAGAACAAAATTGACAGAAGAAAACCTTGAGAAACTATTGCTAGTCAATATTAATACTCCTTTACTCAACTTGAACGACAAAATGAACAAATAAAAATGTTCCAATTATAGAAATAAAATTAAAAACTTTAAAAATACAACTTTTCAACAAATACGTATGTATTTCGTAATTTTATAGATCACCACCCGTTTGTTTTCCAATTATATAAATAAAATTAATTAATAAATATGTACTTCGTAATTTTAGATAGATAGATCACCACCCGTATGTTTTCCAATTATATAAATAAAATTAAAAACTTTATAAATACAACTTTTCAACAAATAAATATGTATTTCGTAATTTTATTAGATCACCACCCGTTCGTTTTCCAATTATATAAATTAAATTAAATATTTTAGAAATACAGCCTTTCGCCAGTACTGCACTGAGTGGTAAGCGTGTCCGTTCTCTAACAATAATACATTAATTTACACTCTATTACACTATAACTTAACACCATATTAGTTAAATCTATGTGTTATCCAAGGTTTAAAAATCCTTTAAGTCTACGCACTTCATGTGTATTGTCTAGTAAGTTTACTGCAAGATCGTTTAGAACTGCATTCTTTTGATAAAAATTTCGTGGCGCTTCTACGCTCAAGTTCAAATCATTTATTTTCTGTTCTTTAAACGAATGTAAAAGTAACAAATATTAAGCGATTCGAACCAAACTTTGAGATGATACTATAAAATGACACAGAAACTTGACGTAGGAAAATTATCGCGAAGCATATTGTTTTCATAGCTAGGTAGATAACATAAAAAAATCCCCTCGTATATACCGTTTCTTCTGTCAAGCCCATATTATTTACATGTTTATTGAGTTTTTAATTCCCTATTAATAGGCCCACTATTAACCTGTGTTTAGTAAGTCTGTAAGTTAAATGAAGTAATAGAATAAAATTGTTTTGTAAATAAATTTAAAATATCAAAATTGAATATATTAGTAATTGTGTAAAGACGTATAAACTACTATGCATTCAAAAGAATGTTAAATGATAACACTATAACTTCTAACATTGAAATACTGAACTAGTTTTTATGTCATAATATATTCCCGTTGTAATTTTAATAAGCATTGTTTCTTGCATTTAATTTTTATTTACTATATATTCCTGGTGAGTGTGAAGTAGTTTTCTGTGCTGTTCAGTTTGTGTTATTCTCTCTCGGCACACACCATTTATACGAGATAATAAGGACACAGCGCGGGAACGAATTGAGATACATCTATCTAATATCATGGCATAATTCAATTGTTTTCGATCATTGTATCCTTTTGTGCTAATAAAGTAGTATCAATGTTAACTAGTTATGTGTTCAAGTGCTAGCCAGAATTCAATAATTTTGTAACGAACACGTTCTACAAATAACACGAAGATTATGTAAGTGGCATGAAATCAAGGATCCATTACAAATTTTATAAATTTCTCCGATGTTTGCTAGAGGGTTTGATACACTTTTAAGGAAAGTTTTTCCAAAATTCTAGTTTATTGATTTGACTATTTCAACAGATTGTACTGAACGAATTTCATTAACTGGAACACGAGACTCTTAAAGATTAAATGTAGACTACGTGAGTTTGTAAATGTATGGGAGTCGGACCACTAATCTTATCAAATCTGCCTTATAATTATAAGTATATTTATGCTTATCGTTAAGTGTAAAACGGATAAAAATATTACAATAAATGATCAACATGTATACAGAAAGATAATATTCTATAAATATATAATTTATAACTCCAATTTTCTACATATTAAGGGGATTAAAAGAATTATTTAATACAATTAAGAGAACAATTTAAGATATTTCCTAATTAACTTTTAAAAAATGTTTTTTATGTTTTAATATAACTCCTTAAAAACTAGTTTACTTTGTTTAACAGTCATTGTGTAATATAAATATAACTATCAAAACAAATAAAATAGTATATTAAAAAACAAGTTCATAAGGCACCATTTGCCGCACGAGATCAGTTTAGAAAACGAGCCGCGATAGCGGCGAGTTTTCTAAAGAGCGAGTGCGGCAAAAGGCCTTATGAAACGAGGTTTTATACTATTTTTTCTATTTTGCGTTTTTTACATTAATAAATTGCTTAAATTGGAATTATTTAATTTGAAAGTTCAGAGTTCAATTTTTATATAAAGCATGCAGTTGGTCACATTGATACTTGACATTTTCAAATTTAAATCTTGCTATCCGCGAAGTATATTATATTACATATTATTTATTAATTTTCGTTAACATTACTTGATACTTCATTTAAAAATATAAACATGAGTGACTAGAAACATATATATGTATGTTGTTGCCAACTGTATACAACATACGTTGTTTGTGTAAAATACGGACATATATCATATCTGTCAAATGTACATAAATTCTTAAAATCAAATGACAGCAATGATATTTATTTCTGTATTCGAACAACGCCAACATTGAAAAATGAAAAAAAGCGTATCGAAATGACGCTCATTTCGATACTGTTTTGGGTTTTATAAGTTCACTTCGAACGCAAAATAGAAAATAGTATATTAAAAAACAAGTTTCATAAGGCACCATTTTGCCGCACGAGATCAGTTTAGAAAACGAGCCGCGATAGCGGCAAGTTTTCTAAAGAGCGAGTGCGGCAAAAGGCCTTATGAAACGAGTTTTTTATACTATTTTTTCTATTTTGCGTTTTTTACATTAATAAATTGCTTAAATTGGAATTATTTAATTTGAAAGTTCAGAGTTTAATTTTTATATAAAGCATGCAGTTGGTCACATTGATACTTGACATTTTCAAATTTAGATCTTGCTATCCGCGAAGTATATTATATTACATATTATTTATTAATTTTCGTTAACATTACTTGATACTTCATTTAAAAATATAAACATGAGTGTCATAGAAACATATATATGTTGTTGTCAATTGTATACAACATACGTTGTTTGTGTAAAATACGGACATATATCATATCTGTCAAATGTACATAAATTCTTAAAATCAAATGACAGCAATGATATTTAATAATCGACGAAGGAGATACTTGTTGAAACTTCATTATATAGATATAATAAAACACAGTTGTATAGTTTCAAAATAATATATATGCACTACATATGTTTCACCACACTGTGGCTTCATCAGGTGGATGAATATACTAATTCAAAATATTAATTAGATCTTATATATATCAATACAAAGTACAGAACTAATCTTATTCTAAGAGGGGGTGGACATGTATGAGTTTTAAGTTTAGTAGGGGGGAGTTATTTATGTCTAGTTGGTCATTTAAAATTATACCTAATTTATTATATTTGTTAATTTCTAAACTTTCTAACATATTAAGTTTTTTACTTTTATCTAGAACATGCAAAGTTTTAAAATTAGTATTGAATTTGTGATTATGTTCTAGGCAATGATTGGCAAAAGTTGAGTCTGTCTTCTTGTCTCTGTGGCTTCTTTCATGTTCCTTCATTCTAATATCAAATGTCCGTCCTGTTTGTCCGACATACACTTTTTTACAATCTTCGCATGTCAACTTGTAAACCCCTGAGTTTAATCTATTGTCCGTTTTATCTTTGTTGTTTTTTATAGCGTTTTGTAAGGAATTGTTGGTTTTGAATGAAATGGTCTCTTCTTTACTTGTTTTTATTAAGTTTCCTACTTTGTTTGAAATTGTACCGATGTATGTGATAGAATTATAACTGAATGTTTTATTGTTTTTTACTGTTGGGTAAATTGAAGATATCGTTTTAGATTTCTGTAGTTTTTTTAGAATATTATTAATTAAATTTATGGTGAAACCGTTATTTAGCGCTATAACGTGTATTCTATTTAGTTCTATATCGAAATTTTCTTTACTCAACGGGACGTTAATTAGTCTGTGAAGCATTGATTGATAAGCAGATAATTTGTGTGTAATGGGGTGAAACGAATTTGCGTGTATAGTTGTGTCTGTATGTGTAGGCTTGTGGTAGATAGAAAATTCATGTTTTTTAGTTGTGTGTGTTATAGTGAGGTCTAGAAAGTTTATGGATTTATTTTCTTCTATTTCAATGGTAAATTTGATGTTTGGGTGAATAGTGTTAATGTAATTATGTAGAGATTTTAATTGTCTGTCTGTACCGTTAAAAGAAACTAATATGTCATCCACATATCTTATCCAGTAAATACAATGTTTGAACAACGGGTGTTGGCTTATTATGTTTTCTAAATGATTTAAGAATATGTCAGAGAGTAACGAACTTAGGGGATTTCCCATAGCTAGTCCCTCTGTTTGTTTATAAAATAATTTTATAAACAAACAGAGGGACTAGCTATGGGAAATCCCCTAAGTTCGTTACTCTCTGACATATTCTTAAATCATTTAGAAAACATAATAAGCCAACACCCGTTGTTCAAACATTGTATTTACTGGATAAGATATGTGGATGACATATTAGTTTCTTTTAACGGTACAGACAGACAATTAAAATCTCTACATAATTACATTAACACTATTCACCCAAACATCAAATTTACCATTGAAATAGAAGAAAATAAATCCATAAACTTTCTAGACCTCACTATAACACACACAACTAAAAAACATGAATTTTCTATCTACCACAAGCCTACACATACAGACACAACTATACACGCAAATTCGTTTCACCCCATTACACACAAATTATCTGCTTATCAATCAATGCTTCACAGACTAATTAACGTCCCGTTGAGTAAAGAAAATTTCGATATAGAACTAAATAGAATACACGTTATAGCGCTAAATAACGGTTTCACCATAAATTTAATTAATAATATTCTAAAAAAACTACAGAAATCTAAAACGATATCTTCAATTTACCCAACAGTAAAAAACAATAAAACATTCAGTTATAATTCTATCACATACATCGGTACAATTTCAAACAAAGTAGGAAACTTAATAAAAACAAGTAAAGAAGAGACCATTTCATTCAAAACCAACAATTCCTTACAAAACGCTATAAAAAACAACAAAGATAAAACGGACAATAGATTAAACTCAGGGGTTTACAAGTTGACATGCGAAGATTGTAAAAAAGTGTATGTCGGACAAACAGGACGGACATTTGATATTAGAATGAAGGAACATGAAAGAAGCCACAGAGACAAGAAGACAGACTCAACTTTTGCCAATCATTGCCTAGAACATAATCACAAATTCAATACTAATTTTAAAACTTTGCATGTTCTAGATAAAAGTAAAAAACTTAATATGTTAGAAAGTTTAGAAATTAACAAATATAATAAATTAGGTATAATTTTAAATGACCAACTAGACATAAATAACTCCCCCCTACTAAACTTAAAACTCATACATGTCCACCCCCTCTTAGAATAAGATTAGTTCTGTACTTTGTATTGATATATATAAGATCTAATTAATATTTTGAATTAGTATATTCATCCACCTGATGAAGCCACAGTGTGGTGAAACATATGTAGTGCATATATATTATTTTGAAACTATACAACTGTGTTTTATTATATCTATGCAATGATATTTATTTCTGTATTCGAACAACGCCAACATTGAAAAATGAAAAAAAGCGTATCGAAATGAAGCTCATTTCGATACTGTTTTGGGTTTTATGAGTTCATTTCGAACGCAAAATAGAAAAATATATATAACGTAGTAAAATATACATATAAAAAAGACGCACAAAAAAAGTTCACAAATATTCAATTATCATAATATACACATTTTTGCAAAGAAATTTTCAAACATCTACGAGCATAATACATCCTTAATATTATAATAAATATAGTAATGGTTTTTTAGTAAATTCCCACGAAATAAAATGCAATATAGTCGATCCAAAACAGTAATGATCCACAATTACAAAGTAATATTCATAGGTTATATCTCGACAGCTGTCAATTTTATCGGATAAACTGCGGGTAGCTGTTTTTCGCAAAATTTTGCTTAGCAAATGTTCGAGACTTAATAATTTAAATTAAAAGCTCGAAACCGAAGGTCGAGGGATGAAATTGACAACTCGAGGGGTATATGTTAAGATTATTTCTCAAATGCCATGTACCTTATAAAAAATACAATTTGACAACTTGTGTCAAAATCAATAATATCGTTCTAATTGGATGAAATTTGAAATTTATCGGAAATAGTATTGGTATTCAAAGCTAAAGACCATTTAATCGGTGTAATATTGTTCCTATTGGTTTTAATTTGAAACTATGCAAGATGTTATTGGTAGATAGAAAATGAGGGAAATAATCACTTATAATACGATGAGTAGTCAATGTTATGTCGATTATTTTTGTGGTGGTGTTAAGAATGTCAACGGCGCTGGGATATTAATTTGACGGGTGCTTGCACGAATCGAATTCGAACGCGTCATTGACATGAGTGACACCACCAAATGATTTGCATAACATTAATTACGAATCGTATTCGGAGGACTATTTAATGAATCGAATCATTCAAGTCCGTTTTACGCAAATTAAATAATTTATCATTCGAGCCATTCATGAATAATTTTTGGTCAATGCAAGTGTCGGAAAACGTCCCACACAAATTTCTCTCAATAAGTTTGTTAAAACTGTTAAAAATCGTTTTAAATTACGATGGAAAGTGAGTTGAGAAGATTTGGCGAGAAAGATGATGGAGAAATTGATGCAGAGATCACAAAAAATGTACCTGAAAATACAAAAAGATCTCGTGAGTCAGTTTGGCGGCAATTTTCATAATTTTTCTGGAAGAACCTGCAGTTTCTTTCTCGCGGTATCCCTGGCTTCTCTTGCAGATTTGAAAACGATGTCATTAAAAGGATTAATTACAAGACTGTTCCAATACATCCACATGTATTGATTTAAAAGATGGCTTCTAATGCGTTCTACTGTTCTCGTATAGCACCTAGAAACATAATATTTGCGTAAAGTTGATTCATCAGGAACATTTCGACCAGTATATTTTTTCAGAAATATTTTTAAAGTGGGATTGCTAAGTTTATTTAATGGAATATTAGCCGCCATAAAAGTTTTACAGAGTTCAGATGTGTTTGCGATCCTAAGTGACGAATTTTTGACGATATTTTACGGATTTTGTAATAAATTTCGGAATCACTGACAATGGACATACAATCAGTATGACCGTCAATCCAACTCGCCATTGTTTTACAATGCCGTTCTCGACATTCTTCCATATCATGTCTGAAAAAGTAACTTAAACAATGCTCTAAATCTAAATAAATGAAAACTAAAAATGTGTGCGTCAGTTATTGAAACTGAACGAAATTCAATGCACACTCTTACGTCGAAATAATTGGTAGAAATAGATTCAATCAAACGATATTAAACAGGATCTATCACAAAAATTACGATGTAATTAACAGTTAAAACTATGAAAACAAGAAACTTACTCACAGCACTTTATTTATCTTACGAAATATAAACTAATAAATAAAATACATTATAAAAACCCAGCTTCTATCTACGCTCATGAAAACACTTTAAAAAGAAATATATATTCCGAATACAATAGCTGTGTTGTCCATTGTTATCGTACGAGACCAGGTGGCCGAGTAAGTCAAACAAATACTTCATGGAATTACGCCGGGATGTAGTGTGCGACGTTATACACAATTCTAATTGCCGATTGCGTTTTATGGAAATTGCATCCGTTCTCTAATTATAACATCAACAGCCGCTTAAACAAATTTATTCTTTGTTTTTATAAACATAAACAATGCAGCGTGTAAATTCAATAGAATCCATAGAATCTGAATCCATATATTTATTATTTCTCGTAACAAAAGAAAACCATTGAATCTACATAAAATTTATTGACATTAGGATACAAAAATGTTATAAGTTTTTATAGCTTCGGTATGTAAACATACGCTGTAGCGTATGTGTGTGTGCAACTTCAATAGAGGTACTTATTTATACACATTCTGAATATTTGAATTCATGGGCGGGAAGCGATACAATTTCATTATTTCGAAAACTTTCTTAACTTTTATTGATTGTGTTATTTTTTGTATTCATTTTAATTGTTCTCAATAAAATTTGCATTATTGGATTTAATTAAATATATTTGTCGTTGTTGACCAAGAGTATGCCAAACCTTATGATTGCTGAACTCCCAGAGTTCTATTGAAATTCGTAAAAATATACAGCCTCTTTCATTTAAAATAACAAAGTTAACATCATTTCCGGCTAAACCTGAAGTCTGATTCGGATATAAATATACTCATCGAATCCCCGATTTGCATTTAATTAATTGTGGAAAGTCTTATTAATAAATATCTAAGTTGCCATATTAAGGATATTCGAATGGATCCATACAATGCCTAACCTTGATTATTTTCAGAAAAACAGCACTTGAAAGCAATTAAAGTGACTATTTAATTCATATGTCCTGTAATGTTCATTAACCAATGAAAAAACTTAATTTTAGTTATTTCCATGGTTACAAAAAAATTACAGCGGTTATTGAACTAGTCAAAATTCCATCGAATATTGTACTAGTTATGCTAGTGAATATTTAAACAAATAGAAATCTTTATTTAAACTCTATTTAAACCGAAAATTAACATAGAAATATGATTTTCTAACAAATTGAAATGTACAATTTGAGAAACTTACATTGGAACAGTCTTGTAATTAATCCTTTTAATGACATCGTTTTCAAATCTGCAAGAGAAGCCAGGGATACAGCGAGAAAGAAACTGCAGGTTCTTCCAGAAAAATTATGAAAATTGCCGCCAAACTGACTCACGAGATCTTTTTGTATTTTCAGGTACATTTTTTGTGATCTCTGCATCAATTTCTCCATCATCTTTCTCGCCAAATCTTCTCAACTCACTTTCCATCGTAATTTAAAACGATTTTTAACAGTTTTAACAAACTTATTGAGAGAAATTTGTGTGGGACGTTTTCCGACACTTGCATTGACCAAAAATTATTCATGAATGGCTCGAATGATAAATTATTTAATTTGCGTAAAACGGACTTGAATGATTCGATTCATTAAATAGTCCTCCGAATACGATTCGTAATTAATGTTATGCAAATCATTTGGTGGTGTCACTCATGTCAATGACGCGTTATAATTCGATTCGTGCAAGCACCCGTCAAATTAATATCCCAGCGCCGTTGACATTCTTAACACCACCACAAAAATAATCGACATAATATTGACTACTCATCGTATTATAAGTGATTATTTCCCTCATTTTCTATCTACCAATAACATCTTGCATAGTTTCAAATTAAAACCAATAGGAACAATATTACACCGATTAAATGGTCTTTAGCTTTGAATACCAATACTATTTCCGATAAATTTCAAATTTCATCCAATTAGAACGATATTATTGATTTTGACACAAGTTGTCAAATTGTATTTTTATAAGGTACATGGCATTTGAGAAATAATCTTAACATATACCCCTCGAGTTGTCAATTTCATCCCACGACCTTCGGTTTCGAGCTTTTAATTTAAATTATTAAGTCTCGAACATTTGCTAAGCAAAATTTTGCGAAAAACAGCTACCCGCAGTTTATCCGATAAAATTGACAGCTGTCGAGATATAACCTATGAATATTAGCTCTTTTCAGGGAAAAATTTCCATCTCTGTCACTGCCTCCCACTCCAGTAATAACTAGATGGGGAACATGGCTGGAAGCTACTAGTTATTATGCTGAGAATTTCGATAGTCTAAAACATTTCGTAACACTGCTAAAGGAGGATGCTAGAAGTATTGGTGAGTGCAAGGAGCTTACACAAATCCCAAATTTAAAAAATCAGTTGTACTTTCTTCACAAACACTTTGGAAAATTGCCAAAACGAATCACTTATTTTGAAAATCGAAATCTCAAATTAAATGACGGATTAACCACATTAGATGTGGCTGTTAATAACTTGAAAAGTATTCCAAGTGACTTCGGATGTGGCGTTCGGCAGAAGCTTGAAGCAATTCTTAATAGAAATCCAGATTTAATTACATTGCAGCAATTATGTATGGAGACAATTCCACAAAATCTAACGGCTAAATATGAAGAAATAAAAGAATATTTCCAGTATGCACCTATAACCAGTTGCGATGTAGAAAGGATGTTTTCTATTTATAAGGATGTACTTAATTCAAAGAGAACAAAATTGACAGAAGAAAACCTTGAGAAACTATTGCTAGTCAATATTAATAGTCCTCTACTCAACTTGAACGACGAAATGAACAAATAAAAATGTTCCAATTAATTAATAAATATGTATTTCGTAATTTTAGATAGATAGATCACCACCCGTATGTTTTCCAATTATATAAATAAAATTAAAAACTTTATAAATACAACTTTTTAACAAATAAATATGTATTTCGTAATTTTATAGATCACCACCCGTTCGTTTTCCAATTATCTAAATAAAATTAAATATTTTAGAAATACAGCATTTCGCCAGTACTGGGCTTTGCGTCATGTGGTAAGCGTGTCCGTTCTCTAATTATTACGTCTCGATTCTCGCGTCCGTTAATAGAAATTTTGTGCCCAAAAAGCAGTAAAATAACTGTCCGCGCCCGTTCAAGAGAATGTCCGCATAAGAGAAACCAATTTATTAAGAATTCCCTACTTATAAATTCGGGACGAGATAAAATGTCCGCTTAAGGGAAGTGCCCGGCTAATAGAAGTGCCCGTTAAGGAAAGTTTCACTGTATACCATTATTATTAAATATTAAAAATAATTCAATTTAAGGAAATATCAAATGTTACAAAACTAGAAAAACAGGGTATTATTTTATTTTTTGAGAACTTTATACCTTCACGTAATCAATTACCGACCGTAATGAAGAAATAAATGCCCAACAATTAACCTCGATCAGTGAACAAATTGGTAATAGATCACAAAGAAAAATTATTCGTCTGGAAGTCTCGTAATGGTTTGGGCAGATAGATATAAGATTAATGTAAGGAAGTATGAGCGCTCAACTGGAAGAATTTTCTATCATTATAGGAAAGAACCGATCTGATTATTTCGATATATTCTTTACTCTGACATATACGAAAGCGCACATTTTCATTGACCTTGCCAAATTCTTTAGTACTATTTAATATGTATATTCGTAGCAGCACAAGTAAATAAATAAATAGGTAACCAACTAATGGCAACAAGACAAAAGCAGACCCTAGCGTATATAATGAATATAATAAGGTTAAATAAGGTAATCTTGTTTTTCTAGAGCTAATTTACCTACCTTGTCGTTACAAGACTATCTTCATTTCTATTTAGTTTTATAATCTCTCCTATTTTTATGAATGTATGTTTTTAATTATATTCGTATTTGTTTATTTCATATAGGTCTTCCACGCCTCAACAATTTTATCTTACTTGATTATAGTCACGATTCATCGGTTTTTGTGGTTGTTCAGAATTTAATTTGGCCACTACTACAAAATTTTGTCCTATCTTTTCACACTTTTAAATTTCCCCAATACTCTCCACTATAGTACCACATACTATAACAGTAAGTTTAGAAATTCTTGTTACGAGGGATAGTTCTTAAATAAAATCCATTTGTGAATGAGAATAAGAATGACGCGCGATCGTCGCTGTGCGCATGTGCGTCTGCTCCCAACATGCTTTGCGCGTGTTTAGACATCATTTGCATCGGTATCGTCTGTTTCTGTGCTAAACTGTAGAAATTTATGATGTTTAAGAAAATTGAGTCGACCACCAGCTGTGAGATACGATCTGTAATTCAATTCTTGAGTGCAAGAAATTTGACAGCAGCGGAAATTCTGTGAAGTTTACGGTGATAATTAAAGACCGGATTTAAGGCATAAAATTCCAAAAAAGGCATAAAAATTAGATAAACGACACAAAAATTACTATACCTAATGACATTTTATTTTCACCAAATATACATTTCTAAATAAATTAAAAGAAAAAAAATACTAATCACGGACACCATTGATTTGCTAACATTTTATTTATTCAAAAATACATTCTCAAGCCAAACTTTTAAAATAAGAAAAAAAAACAAAAAACAGAATAATATTTTGTATTTTGCTGCCTTTTAGTCTGGTCTTTACTGATAATTAGACTGCGGAAACGGCGCTGTCTCGTATCGGGTTTGATTCATCGGTGCCGACAATGTACAATCGATCAACTTAACATGTATATATGTTATAGCGCGATGGTATTGATAAAAGTTGTCTGTTTGTACGTCTTTTAATGCAAACAGACGGAGTTGTGAAATATATTTCGCCAGAGTCGTAATAAAGGCAATGGAATGTTATAAATGTATTTTTACGAAAATAAATAAAAGACTGAAGTTAAATGAATTTAAATTATTTTGAATTGAAATTAATTCCAGATATACAGTCAAACTCGGATATAACGTACCCTAGATATAGCGAACGCTCGGTGATAACGAACAAAAACAATTTCCCCGATCAAATATCCTATGCTCGCAATATATTTTGCGCTTGCTTATAACGAACTCGTTTGTAGCGAACTCTCGCTTTTAAAGTTCAAGTTGTTAAGAGAAATATCTGCAATGACGCTTGGATATAACGAACCATACCCTTATCGCGACGGTTATTCTTCGGTAATTCCCCGTTTTATATGTATAGGTACATCGTAGGATCGAGATGTTATTCTTACTTTAGTTGTAGTCTAACTGTGATCTGATATACATACATAGATGCTAACGTTTATACATACGTAAATAATAATGGTGAAACGAAAAGTGTTAACGATAAAAGAAAAATTATCTATTATTTCGGAATTAGAAGCAGGGCGTTCAAATTCAGATATAAGCCGGTAATTTAATTTACCAAAATCAACAGTGTCCACGATTAAAAAAAATAAAGAAAAGTTAAAAGGAGCAATCAATTTAAATGTTAGTAAATTAAGAAGAATTAGAAAACCTATAAGAAAAGACGTGGATAATGGTTTAATAAGATGGTTTAGCTACCAAAGAAATCAACGTGCATCGATTACTGGAGAAATGTTAAAATTTAAAGCAGAAAAATTAGGAAAACTCCAGAATACTAATTTTACATGTAGCAGAGGCAGGATAGACAGATTTAAAAAAAGATATAATATCGTTGCAGGAAAAATACATGGCGAAGCCGCAAGTGTGTCAAAGCAAACTGTTAGCTCCTGGATTAAAGACATTTGGCCGAATTTAAGAAGAGGATATGAAGATGTTGATATCTTTAACGCAGACGAAACAGGACTATTTTACAGAGTAACACCTGATAAAACTTTAAAATATCAAGGGGAAAAATGTGTTGGCGGTAAGCATAGTAAAGAACGCATAACCGTATTAGTGTGTGCAAACATGACCGGATCGGAAAAGCGAAAGCTATTAGTTGTGGGAAAGTCGAGGACTCCTAGATGTTTTAAAAATTGTAATCAATTACCCGTTTCTTATGCATCAAACAAAAGTGCGTGGATGACGTCTGTATTGTTTGAAAATGAGCTAAGACAATGGAACAAGGAATTAAAAAACAAAAATAGAAAAATTTTATTAATGGTGGATAATTGCCCAGCGCATCCCCATATAGAAAATTTAAAATTCATTAAGCTGGTCTTCCTACCTCCTTGTACTACAGCAATACTACAACCGATGGATCAAGGAGTAATTTACTGCCTGAAATCACATTACAAAAGAATTCTTTTGACTCGGTTATTTAACTGCCTTGAAAATAAAGAGAATTTAAACATTTCATTACTAGACGCTATAGTAATGATCAATACTGCTTGGACACGAGTAACTTCAAAAACTATTGAAAACTGTTTCCGCCATGCTGGTTTTCTGCGTAATGCGTTATTTGATGAGGATGATGATTTTCCGTTATCACAATGGATTTTAAAATATGCTGGTGATGAAGATGATGATAACCTTCCTCTTTCAACGTGGATAGATAGAAATAACATTAATAATCCATTTAACAATGAAGATTTGACCAGATATACAAATGTTGACAGCGAATTAATAACTACTGAAGCTCCATCTGATGCAGAACTTATAACAAATTCTTTTGAAGATGATTTACAAGAGGCCATGGAAGATTTAGATATGGAAGAAAACGCTGCGAGGCTACCTACCATTGGAGAAGTGTATAATGCCTTGAATGTTTTATCAACTTATATTACCTTTATAGATGTAGATCATAGTATAAAAGACATGTTTAATCTGTTACAAAGTAAGATTGAAAAAGATATGTTAACAAAAAAATCTACTCAATTAAAAATCACAAATTATTTTTTGTCTGAATGATGTTTTTTAATACTACAGTTATACTTTCTTAATGTAAGTATGTATTTACTATGATTATTTAGTTCTATGTGAAAATTAAATATGTTTACATTAATTAAACTCTAGTGAATATTATTTTAAATACAAAGTATGAAAAATACTAAAAATCGTTTATAACGAACACTTGCTTTGAACGAACAATTTTTTTTCCTTTTGCGCGTTCGATATAACCGAGTTCTACTGTATATACGAAATGCATTTACTTTATACAGTAAAAAAATCAAAATATTGAAAAAATATAAACTTGAAATTAATCATATCGCCTATAATTAAAGTGAATACTTAGTCACGCCACAGTAAACATTTTTTGTTCATACTAATTATTACAATATATTCTAAACTTTGTTGTGTAAAGTGCGTTCTTTTATTAGATAGTATGTCTTTAAATATAGAAAAACGTCGCTCAACATCAGAGTGAGCGATGTATAGAAATAATAATCTTCAAATTTAATACTTACACCGATTTCCGTATTTTGAACATTACTTCAAAAGCCTTTCAGGAGATTAAAATCATGGCTATGAGCGAATATTGCATCAATCTTATTATTTAAAAGAAAGCGACTCTGTCTCTGCGCCTGCATGACTCATTACAAGGTAGCGTCTGATCCGCAGTTTAGTGATAATGCTATCGGTGACAGTAAAGTCAGTGAGAATGTTTAAGGACGAATGGGTTAATGTGCATAATGAGCCACGCTTTGGACAACCTTCTGTGATTTTTGAAGATTTGGTTGTTGAAGTAGGCAACAAAATTCCAAAGGACTGCGTTATCAATTGATTTTCCACAGGTTTCGAGGTCAGTTTTGTACACTATTGTTTCGTGGAAACTGGAATATGAAACTAAAAACTCAAAACTAAAAGATTGGGCTATGCTTTATTGTTTTTGACTCGATACGATCAGGAAGGAGATGAATTTTGGACCACATCATTACAGGAAATGAGACTTAGGTGTTTCAGGTGACTTCTGAGTCCAAGCAGCAGTCAATATCGTTCTTAACCGGAGTGAAAGCCAAACAGACACTTTCACAACAACGAAACATTATGGCAGTTGTATTTTGGGACCGCAAAGTAACTTTGTTAGTGGATTTTATGCCGAGAGGCACAACAATCGATTCTAATGGGTATTATGAGACGTTGAGAAAACTCCGGCATGCCGTATAAAAGAAGCGGCGTGGCCTACAGTCTTTCGGTGTGATCCTGGTCCATGACAATGGAAGGCCAGATGTTTCTGCACGAACACCAGGTCTAATCAGGGCTTTTGAATGGGAACAAATGGAACATCCACCTTACAGTCCAGACCTTGCCCCCAGCGATTTTCACTTGTTTCGGTACGTAAAAGAGCTCCTTGGTGGTCAATAGTTCGACGACGACGAAGTGAAAACTGCAGTCATGGATTGGGCTTCTTCAGAGGCTGAAAATTTCTTTAACATCGAAATTCAAAACCTTGTTAAACGGTATGACAAGTGTTTGAACAAAAATGGAAGTTATTTAGAAATGTAGATGAAAGTATCTATAATGTGAAAATAAATATATTTTAATGATATTTACAGTATTTTTTCTTACTCTATTTAGAAAATAGCCCTCGTACATTAAAATCAAACATGATCAAATAGAATTAAAGTTCTAGTCTGAAAATAAGAATTTAAATCGCTTCTTAACGATTTATTTTTACACACTATTTTATGTGGAAGAAAACTACATACACAGATGTCTACAGTAAATTATTATTTCATGTTGTGGTGACCAAATTACTATACTGAATCCTGCATTATATGCGTCATTTCCAAATGTTATCATGTGATAAAGTTAGGATAAGATTTTTAAATACACACAGTCAGATAATAAAACTGATCTGATAAAATTCGGTATAATGAAAGCTAGTACTGCTTGCAGACAAATTTAAAAACAAAGTTAAAGTTATGTTTGTATTACCTGACAGGTTGTGAAGTATTTGAAAACATAAATCTTTTATTATAAAACAAAAGCAAATATTGTGTGGAGCGAGAAAGAAGACAGGATAACAGTAATCGCTATGGACATTCTTCTAGTGCCGTTTTTAAATTCTGCAAATTAACCGTCGATTTATTCATCGTACAATTGAAAGGCACGGCCACGCTGTTAGAACTCCAGCACTTATCAAAGCAGTGAAAACATGAAGTCGTCATAATCTCATTGGGAAGAAAAAAAAATAATGCCCCTGCAAATGGGAATATTCAAATGGTCCTCTCAACAAAGTACTCAATGAATACCTGCAGCTCCATGCTGATCATAGAAAAAAGTTCGTTTAGAAGCATTGCAATTGGAAAAATCGCAAGCACTCAATTGCAAGAAACTAACATTGTTCTATCCTGATTTCGGATAAAAAACTATTTAATGTTGAAGAACACTACAATAAACAAAATGATAGGATATATGCCCACAACAGTAGATAAGCCGGTGAAATTGTTCACTGTATTCTAAGAAACTACCATGCTGGGTTAGTAATGGTATTATAAGGAGTTTCATGGTATGGAGATACAAATTAATTTTTGTGAAAAAGAAAATGTTAAAACAGGCGCAAAAGTGTATCAAGAAACAGTTCATGAGAACTTTGATATACCATTAACACAAACAATATTTAATAATGAGTGATAGGTAATTTCACCAGGATTCAGCACGAGCTCATAAAGCAAAAAATACCAGGGGTGGTTAGAAAGAAATGTACTCGATTTTATTAGGCAAAAAGATTAACCATCATCCAGCTAATAGAAATAATTATCAATTTGGAAAATCACACAGAAATTTGGACAGAAATATGTAATAAAATCTGTTTATTAGATATAAATGTTATACGAGCGCTATCAATGAATGAGCACAAAGATTAATAGAGCTTTCATAAAATTAAAAATAGAACAGCTTGAATAGATTGTTTAAATACGTTTGCACTAACAATTGTTGGATATTTTGGAATAATCATTTTCTATAAAAGTTCTTTTTTTAAATATATTATATTAAAATTGTCTGTGTAATAGGATTTACTGACTATTTATACAAGATGTCCCGTATCGTTTCGTTCAAATTTTAGGAGTGTAAAGTAGACTTCATTTCAAGTATTAAAAACGCAAAACTTGTACATATATCCATTTTTATTTGTTTCAAAGTTACAGATCTATGAATGTGATTGTCAGATAATGAAAAAAAATGTAATCCTAAAGTCAATACAAACCGATTTTATTTAAAAAAAAGTTATACGATTCGATAACAGGTCTGTGATTGCTAACGTCTCATAATAAAATGTTATCCTAAAATAAATACACATGTTTCGTAGTGCATACAGTAATTTCTTGGAGATCTCACTGGAAATTGATTTATGATAAAGAAGGTTCTTACTTATTTCGTAAGTGCTGAATCATGAATATCATATAATAAACAAATGTTCAGATGACTGCTAACGTTGCATTTTTTAATAAAGGATTACATTACGTTTCAGTTCATACAACAGCTTATTAGTGAGTGGACACGTTTTCTTTATTCAAAATGTCTTACCGATTTTCTTCTCAAGAGTATCCGGACATGCATTTTGTGTATGGCTACTGTGACGGCAGTGCACGTCAAGCAGTTATTGAATACCGACATCGGTTTCCCCGATAGGCGCATTCCTCATTACAGAACGTTTCTGGAAATACACAGACAATTTCGGGAATGCGGACTGCGTCATTATCTTTTCGACCGAGGAGTAAATTTGCCAGCAGACTTAGAGGAAGAAGCAGTAACTATTGTTACAAGGGATCCAACTCTCAGTGTACGTCGAATCGCTAGACAACTAGGGGTGCCACGAACGACAGTTTGGCGAATTTTAAAACGTGAGGGCTTATATCCATATCACTATCGCTGGGGACACGGTTTCCTCGAGGCTGGCCACTATGCTCGTCTAGTTTATTCGACCTGGATATTAAGACAGTCACGGCTTCATTTTAATTTCTGCAGAACAGTCCTCTGGACAGATGAATCTACGTTCACGAGAAGTGGTGTTACAAATCTGAGAAACCTGCACAGGTGATCATCAGAAAATCCCAAAGCTATACGCCCATCTAAATTTCAACATGAATTTTTTATTAACGTTTGGGCGGCCCTAATCGATGACTTGTTGATTGGTCCTGTCGTTCTTCCTGGAAGGTTAAATGCGGACAATTACCTTCAGTTTCTTATTGAAGAACTGCCAAGTCTTTTAGAGGATGTCCCACTGAATGTTCGACGAGACATGTGGTTTCACATGGATCACCACCACATTTCGGAATTGCTGTCCGAAATTGGGTTAACGTCAATTGTCCAAGATGGATTGGTCGAAGTGGTCCGGTTGCATGGCCATCCAGATCACCCAATCTTAATCCTCTTGACTTTTATTTATAGAGATACATGAAAAATTTAGACTACGCGCAAGTTTGGAACACAAAAAAAGAGTTGTTGGATCGTATTCACCTGGCTGCCGAGCAAATCCGAGAAAACAAGTATGAAATTCGGATAAGTACTTCTTCTGTTGGCTTACGGGCACAAGTCTGCATTCAACAAGGAGGTGGATTATTAATTGAACTTTTTTAAATAAAATCAGTTTTTATTGACTTTGGAATTACATTTTTTTTCATGATCTGACAATCACATTCATAGATCTGTAACTTTGAAACAAATAAAATTGGATATACAGTACAAATCTCTTCCCTATAGTCACCTACAAACGTGTATTACGTATGTGTGCGTTAAAAAAGCGAGGAGTGGGGACCCACGAAGCGATGCATACATGCCTTTAGTTACAGTTTGCTTGTAAAGTTGGATGGTTTGCTCAACTTTTGCGAATAGTCCGTATTCACGATGGATATTTTTACCCTTGAACAAAAAAAATATGTCGTAAAACAGTATCATCTTGGTCGCAGCATAAGAGAAATTGCACGGGTATTTCAAATTAACTTTCAACGTACCATTGCGTTTGAAACGATAATTACGGGCGAAAATAGTTGAATCTATCCTAAATATTCAACCGCAAACGATTTTAAATGTTCAGAGAATCTTTTATGACAGATTAGGACATTGCTTGTTTGCATTAGGAGACCGTTTTGAGCATACAATACATTAAATAGTTTACTTTTTATTTTTTTAATTCTAGTTTTATTTATTATGTATAGAATATAGAAGTTATTATGATTTACCGCTTTATTTATTGTTATTGTTATAGGTATATCTGACATTGTTTTAAACGTTAAAAATATTAAAATCTTCCAAAAAGTCCACACTTATTTGTATTTATTATTACATAAAGTCCCTATTATTGACGGTAGTTCCACATTCATCGACGTTTATACTATGTATGTATGTGCTTACTGCTTACATCCAAACTGATCTACAGTACATACATACATACATACATGCTATGTGCGTCCCCACTCCTCGCTTTCGAACGCACACATACGTAATACACGTTTGTAGGTGACTATAGGGAAGAGATTTGTACTGTATACAAGTTTGGCGTTTTTGTTACTTGAAATGAAGTCTAGTCTACTTTACACTCCTAAAATTTGAACATAACGATACGGGACACTTGTATAGTTTTATAATAAAGATTTAAACGTTTTTTCTATTATTTATATTTAACTATAGGCTATATACCATATACAATATATTATATCGATCGTATCGATGTTTAACTAACATCAAGTGTAAATACAGTAATAGAAAAATGTTAAAAAACATATCTGTATATGTATACATAGCCGCACACAACACATATTGTACGCATTCTATCTTAAATCGTAACAAGAGAGGCTCATTATTTATAAATAAGTTATAAATAATGAGCCTTTAGGGAAAAAATGGGGATTTAGGAGATGATTTTAAAGTAAATAGGCTTTCCAAAACGTACATAGGTATATTGCACATATAAACAAACATACACACAAAGACAGAGAATATACACAATATTAATATTCATTCATTGTGGTGAAAATGATAATGAAAACAATTTAATTGTTTATCGAAATATAATAAAGGAATGAAACCGATAGCTAACTTGTATCAATTGAACCCATTATTTAGGACAATTGCAATACCTTGTTAATAAATTATGGCAACAGAAAATTATAATTTATCCGATATTAATCTAATGAAACCTTAACACTTAATAAAAGTGAGTACAGATATATTATCTGCATTTTAAATAAATTTTAACATTTAAAAATATAACCCATATCTCTTAATATTCCCGGCAATTCCCTTAGCCGTGTTATGGATGCAGCAGTAGATTATAATTTTTAATTCCGAATCGTCTAATTCTCTTAATAGTGTTGTCTATTAAAAGGGTTAGAATTTTTCTTTGATGACCTGATGGTTTTTAATATGGCTCACTACATTTTGATTTGAATTGAAGTCCAGAGGAATCTTTGGTTGACTTGGTTCTATAACAAAGAGCGTTGTCATGGATAAATGGTTAGAAATCTTGTGAACATGAATGTAATTCAGAGCAATACATTTTTTTTTGTATTTTTTTGTAGTTTTGTATTGCTGGTGATTGATTAACTTCTATAAAGTATGATACAGAATTTTCCATTATAATGCAAGATCTATTCATTATATATGGCAGGAATTTTACTGTTTATAGGATACATTTTTACCGACTTGGTAATGTTTCCTAACAATTGAGCATTTTTCATTGTAAATAGGATGCGCCGGAGAAATTTTCGCCCCCAAAGCAGGCAAGAGCTTATAAATGTCATATATCTAGAATGGCAAAATTTAACACAAGAATAAATATTACCAACACCTGATTGCGTCTATGCCTAGACGATTAACATACCTCATAGAGAAGAATGGAGCTATGATTAAGTATTAAGTTGTTAAGTTTGTTACTATTTCTAAAATATAATTTATTCAAATTTAACCTATTTATTTTAAATTGTCATACCGTTAACCTATTTTTAACGAAACATGTTCACACTATAGAAAAATCGATAAACCTATCAAATTTATTTGGCATTTCTCTTTACCTGTACATGCTACAAATATAAAAAGAAACAAAAAGCAATCCAATATCAATTAATTTTAATGTTAAATATTTGAAAAATGCTTTTATTGAAATAGAAATGTATTGCACGGATATATAATTACAAAGCATTTAAAACAATGTGAAATACACTTGTATGTTGAAATACTGAACTAGTTTTAAAGGCACTGCTTCCATTTAATTTTTATTTAGTGTTGTCATTTTAACTTAATAATTAATAGTAAGAATTTGGGGAGAAATAAGTTGTGATACATCTATCAGTAAAGAAATGATCGATTGCAATTCATATTGATTACAAAAATGTAGCGAGTTGCAATATGTAAAAGTTTAGTAATTAAATTGGCAAACAAGATAGGATTGATAACAAAAGGCCGAGGTATATTCTGATCAATTTTAAAAACAAATTCCAATTCTTACACATATTTCACAATTAGGTAATATTTAGTAAAAAAAATAGGAGATTCTATCAAAGTCAACAAAATGATATGATTTATTATATGAAATGCTCACTGTAATCCCACAAAGCGAGACGGCATCACAATCATAATTTGTATAAAAACCTTACTTTATGAATGCTAATATATCAATCGTCTAAATATAAAATATAACTTTCTGAGTCATATTAGTATTTATGATTACAGCAAAAGCAATTAAATAAATGATAAATCAAAACAGATAGTAGCTGAAAAGCTAAGGGTGATTTATAACTTATACGACAAACGTAAATGGATGATCAAGAATGCTATTTTGAACAAATAAGTTTTTTCTATTTCGCACACACAATGATCTCATTTTGATACGCATTCACGGCTCGAAATGAACCTTATTTCGAGACGCAACCTTTCATTATTCAGTGTTGGTTTCCTGTTCAATTTGGAATAATATTTGACACCCTGCTTAATAGGTTGCTGCTTAATAGGTTATGTACCTACCAGAATACAAAAGATAATACATGAATGTAGAATAACGACTATTTATTATTATATTTTAGTACTTAAACAAGGTAATAATGAAGCACAAAACTCAATATAAAAATATAATTATGTTAATGTATTTTATTTTAGTTATTGTAATTAGTATAAACATTTACATTAACTTGCGATGAATCATAAGCATTTATACTAATGCCAGGTAGGTTTTGATTGGACACTAACGTTTTCCTTGTAGTATTAGTTTCAACAATAACTTTAGATTTTTTATTTCAAGATTGTGGCTGTGAAACGCTTGAACACCCACTTGATGTATTTTGTTCAGACGAGAACATTTGAGCAACCTCAATTTTTCTTTTCATGGATGTATCAATATAACCCTCAGCTATAGCTGACGATTTCCATCCTCCATGTTGCTTAATTGTAATCAAATCACCACCCTTATTTGCTATATGAGACGCACTGGAACGTCTAAAACAGTGTCCACTAAATAATTCAGGATTTGGTAATTTAAGAAAGACCGCAATAAGTTTAGGCATCTTGCCTATTGTATGAATTCCAATTGGACATGATATACAATATCCATTGCGATAGGTAAGAAAGAAACGTTCAATGGTTGTGTTCTTTGGTCTTAAACTTATATATTTTTTTATTAAATCAATCCATTTAGGGGTTGTGATTGCAAAACTTCTAGGTAAATAATTTTTTGTTTTAGGTATCGAAAAAACAATGAAATCATCCTTATATTCAATATCATTGATTGACATATTTACTAATTCATCTCGTCTACAAGCTCCAGCATAACCTATTAATAATGCAACCTAAAATGAAAATGCTATATAAATTGTGTTTTAATAGAGAAACAGAAATACCTTTATTGCAGGGTACAATTTATCATCAGCATTTTCTATAAAATGATCAATTTGTTTCATATCTAATATTTTAGATTTCTTTGGCTGATATCCTTGTCCACAACGTTTTAAGAATGCTTGTAGTTTAGAATATTTTGATATAGGTATCTAAGTTCTTATAGATATTTAAACAAGAACGCAACATAGAATATAATGCCCATAGTGTCGAGGGCTTTTTTATTTCACTTTGTAGCTTAAAATATGCCAATAAAACATTTTCTGATAGTATGTGAACTTCATTTTCAATACACCAAGATTCAAATTGCTGACAATTTTTTTCATATACTACACGAGATTTTTCTGGCAATAAATTTCCAGATGTATTTTCTGCTATTTCACGGAGATTCGGTGGTGTCCCGCTTAGGTAATTAGAATTATCGATCATTTCTTTATAGTTTCTGTTTGAATTAGAATAATAATAAATTTTAAATGACATTCGCTATTTAAAAATAGGGAATGTCAGTTTGACCAACGTTTACATTTCAAAAAAGTAAATGTCACTTATTTTATACAAATTGCATACTATGAAAAATACAAATTTTAAAAGTTATGGATATGCGAAATAGAAAAAATAGTATAGAAAACTCGTTTCATAACACGTTTTGTTGTCCTCGTCCTTTGGAAAACGAGCCGAAGGCGAAGGCAACAAAACTTGGCCTCGTACAACAAAACATCGTCTTATGACACTAGTTCTCTAATATACTATTAATGTACTGTCGCGGTCACATAAAAACGACCGGCACTTTTTCCTATTGTATACATCATGTCACTTAATAATGAAAAAAGTCAAATATTATTTAAATTGTCATTAGTGTCATTATTTACAAAGTCATAATGCCTCACTTAAATATTGCACAAAAAAGTAGTATAATGACCCTTTTGGAAGAAGGTTGGTCAGAGAGAAGGGTAGCCGAACGATTTCAAGTGGCGAAAAGCACTGTTCATTATATAAATGCCCGATGGAATCAGAGACGTTCATTAGAAAGAAAGGCGGGGACTGGTCAGCAAAAAGTTTCAACAGAGGAAGAGGACAATGATCTGATAAACTTTTTGATAAATAATCCTTTTTAAACTGCTGTGGAAGCACGACGTGCGACAAACTTTCCAGGGTCTATCAGAACGGCACGGCGTCGTATAAAAACTACATCTAACATTAGAAGTCGTGTTGCAGTGCAAAAGCCTTTTTTAACGCAAGGTAATAGAGAAGAGAGAATCGGGTTTGCGATACAATATTATATGCACGACGCAAATTTTTGGCAGAACGTAGTTTTCACGGATGAGAAAGTCTTTCAGTCATATTACAACGGTCACGTTAGAGTATATAGACCAACAAACACTCGTTTTGAGGAACTATACATCCATAATGTTAGAAAAAGTGGCCGTTTTTCTGTTAATGTTTGGGGGTGGATGAGTGCCAACGGTCTTGGTGTCTGCACACATGTTCAAAACAGGTTCAATGCATTAACATATATAGACATTCTAGAGAACATCATGCTACCATCAGTCAACGGCATGTTTCCTGAAAATAACTTTGTGTTCCAGCAGGATAATTGTCGAATTCATACCGCCCAAACAGTAACAGAATGGCTGCAACGACACAACGTAACAGTGCTGCCCTGGCCAGCGCGTAGTGCTGACCTTAATCCTATAGAGAATGTTTGGGGTTTGATGTTGAAGACAATTAATAAAGAAAATAATTTTTATCCACGAAATGCTGAGCATTTATGGAATACAATTCAAGAGGTATGGAACAGTTTTACTCCAGAGTATGCCCGTAATTTGGTAGCTTCCTTACCTAGAAGACTAAACTACGTTATTGAGAACAACGGCGGAGTTTCAAAATATTAATTTTAATAAAGATTTGTAATTATTTTCGTAGTAACATTATTGATTTTACATTAAAGTTGTTGTAATAATATTTGTCACTTTGACGTTTTATTATCATATTATTTAATTTTTGCTGTCATTGCTGACAACATATATAACATTTTAAAAACCTGATTTACCAAAATTTATGAAAATAACACAAAATGTCAAATTAGTGGTCGCTTTTATGTAACCGCGACCGTACCTACATGTGGCAAATCTTTAATAGTTTGATTGCGATATACTAGGTTTCTAAATCATCTGTCTGCCGTGTATTAAATAAATGAAGTAACGGAAAGTATTAGGGACTATTACCACAGAATAACAGAAAGGACAAATAATTTTTTTGTTGATTTAGATTTTAGTGCGCCGAATCCAATCAGCCATTTTGAAACTATGTCAAACAATGTTTGGAATGTTGTTTACATGATTTATTTAAACGATAAAGTTTTTTTAACATAAATTTAACTTCTCAAGAGTGTTAAAGTAAATATATTAAAACATTTATAAACACCGAAATAATACAAATTTTTTATAATCAAATGAGTTTTAATGCTTTTAGTTTCCTATTTTTATTCCAGGCTCGACAAGTATGTACATATATGTCAGCTTTTCATTAGTAGTTTAAAATAACATGAATTATTTAATGGTAACTTCTCTAATATTTACTTCCTGTCGTGGTGCCAATTTTTTTTTTTAAATATAAATTTCGAAATAAATTTGTACTAAAAGCAATTTTGTTCATACTTATTCTAGTAAACTGACGGACAAAGAAACTGTCCAACTCATTTACATTTTGTTGATTAATATGCATATTAAATTTTGTTACTTCGTCTATAAATAAAGAAAACATAATACTGTAGTAGCTGATTTAGGCGCGGCTCGTGATGACGTATTTGGGAGAGCAAGTACAATGATACGAGTGCTTCGTGTATTCTCGTGTACTAACTGTAACGTTTTCTTAGTAAACACCGAAAACACACGAGACACTCGCATCATTGTACTTGCACTCCCAAATACGTCATCACGAGCCGCGCCTCGCTGATATAGTTTAGTATTTTTGTTTACAATTATGTTATTTTGAAATAAACCGCTTAAATATCTTAACATAGTTTCAAAATGGCGACAGCGTAAACAATAGCTTCAAGGTCATGAAAAATGAACCCTAAAACATCAAAGGCACCGCGGATTTTGTCCTTTCTGATATTCTGATGAAATTATTCCAATTTATTAATGTAAAAAATGCAAAATAGAAAAAATAGTATAAAAAACTCGTTTCATAAGGCCTTTTGCCGCACTCGCTCTTTAGAAAACTCGCCGCTATCGCGGTTCGTTTTCTAAATTGATCTCGTGCGGCAAAATGGTGCCTTATGAAACTTCTTTTTTAATATACTATAAAGCAATTAAATATATTCATCTACTATCAATACTATCAATAACATCAGCACATATATAACTTTACGGCGATAATTTAAAATTAAATTGGAGTAATAGAGATAACAAAAAATATTCGATAATTTTGTCCATGAGTGTATTATCACTGCTTGCATTTCTCTAGACTCTCACCGTAAGGTACCTAATTGAAATATTTACACATCAGAAAGTTATTTTTGTTATTTAAAAGGACCAAGTGCACTTGGAAATGTGGAAGGTAATGATTTTTTAAAACCTAATAGGGTTATCAGAGAATTTATATTAAAGAAATTGTATACACATTTCACGTAAATTTAGTAGCATCTTTACTTCAACTGCTTGAACTCATTACGAAAATACAAAATGTTTGTAGCGGTCACTTGGAATTAATTTTAGAATTACTCTGAAAACTGTTAAACGTTTTTGAAGGCCGTATTTCTATTAGCTGGTAGTGATATTAAATTAGAAAATCTTTCAATTCTGCTGAAGAATAAAAAAAACTACTTCTGAGAAATTATTAGAAAAAATGAGATTTTGAACTAAAAATACGAACGATTTATCTCGTCATTTATGTACCATGCCTTTAAAATTTTTCCTGCTTAGAGATGGCCATGCTTTATGATAACGATTGGTAAGAGTGCATGCACGCACTAGTCACTTTGACAGTTTCTGTCACCAATATGTATGCAAAAATTTAACCTGATCAAAAATTTTGTTATATTACGTAGTTAAATTTAAAAGTGTTGTGAGGTTATGTCGGTACAGGAATCCCTAATAGCATTGCGAAGCTCTACGATTGTGTGATATCTGGTGCTAAAAATGGTATTCTTTAAATATGGAAAAATAATCTAAAATTGTCAGATCCAAAGATTTCGAGATTTGGACGCCGGTGTATTATCTTGCTGAAAAAATCCTTCGTTCGTTATCATGAAGTTCATTAATAGAAGGTTGTAATAATTCATTTTGGCATATTGCAGAAGTTACGCTTTGGTTAAAAAGTATAGGCCCAATAATTCGTCTCCTTCAAACTGCTAGCCGACGCCTATTTTTTGTAGATGTAATCAAGTTTCTATGAATTCGTGAGGCTTTTCCGCCGACTACATTCTCATATTTTGCTTATTTAAATAGCCAGAAAGATGGAAACAAGCCTTATCAGAAATAAGCATTAGTCGAGAATGTCATTATTTATGTTATGTAAAAACCATTGACATTACATACTGTGTTCTCGTACCAAAATCTACCTGCGTGAGTTCAAAAATATACTTGAATTTTATATGGAAACAACTTTAAGTCTTTTTTTAAAACGGTATGGTATGTTCCCACTGACAAATGAACTTCTTTAGAAAGCTTTGTAACTGATATTTTAGGTAAGTTGTTCATTCGACTTCGGATATCCACTATGCAATCTGCGGTTCGTGTTTTAGGTGCTCCACCATCAGGTTTAGGAGTTATTGCCCCTGTTTCACGAAATTTTGTCAATGGAAGCATGAACTTGACTTGTGCATAAGTAAAGTAGCAAATTAGGAAACTGTTGCCGGAAATCCTATAAGCACTGATTAATCGAATAATCCCATTCTCCACTATCTAATTTTCGACCAGTTCTAAAGTAAGTTTCGATTATATACTTTTTGTGTTGGAACTCTAACATGTTAATAGTAAAATAATACAATAAAATGTAAGGTTTTCTAATTTAAGTTTGTCACTGGCAGCTGTCATAATTTAAAGTACAATTTAAAAGTATCGCAGTGTTGTCAATCTTACTAAAGAAAATACTTAAGAAACAGCCTACTCTAATCAGGAAATTTTTGAAGGCATGGTACCTATATCCAATTAAATATATTATTTTGGAAACCATTGAATGAATTGTTTATGTTTTAATTTCTTTTATTTTTCTATATTTTTTATCCTTTTTTTATTTCAATACCCAAGATATACAATAAGTATAACAAACAAAATGTATTTTTCTCGTGTACAAAATTTGTCTTCCCCTTGATTTTTGTAAGGTATTATTTTACCGCCTAAAGTAGCAATAAAAATGACGTGGAATATTTTTAGTAAAACATTTTTCAAAAATTACTGAACATACAATCTACAAAAAAAGCATAAATTATCTCCAAATTTCAAGTTCAACACCAATTATTTTATCAACTAGAGACAACATAAGAATTTATAGTTAATGAGTAATTAAATCATTTATAAACGTTTATTAATACAAGTCTATTTTGTTCTTTATACATTTGATGTGAACGCAAATATACAAATGAATGTTTTCAGTCAGAGGTAACCTATAACGGACATGAAGTTCACGAGGTCTTTCTAATAAAATCCTTTCCCTATTATTGCACGTCCAACAGTAACTAACATCGAATATAGCGAACAGGGTTCCGAGATTTTATTATGTGGCTCTACGCGACAAGATAGTTATACAAAGACGAACTTTAATATAACCGGTTTATTACAAACTACGAGATATGTTGGGTAAATTATCAAGCGGCATTCCATCCATTTATGAATAATACACACATGGTAAATATTTTGATTGATAACAGATAGGTGGTCAATTTTGTTGTGCATAAAATTCTCTTAGCGCCGATTGCGTGGGAAGAGGATGTTAGTCATTAATTGCATGTAATGTACAACATAATTTTTGGGTTTTATTTTTCTATTTATCAATAACAAATATGTTGTGTAAAACTAAGATAATTAAAACGAATATGTGTTGTATATTTAGTTCTATTTATGAATCAACATTAGCATTTAAAAACAATTTCCGTGTTCGTTGAGTCGAAAATTTGACATACTTTTATATACGCTTTTGATCCTATCAACAAAAAGTCATAATAAAATAGATATAAAAATAAAAAAAGAAATTATAATTTAAATAATTACTGCTCAAATAATTCTGAAATAAAAATTAAAAATAGTGTTTTAACAATATTCCAGATGAAATCACACATTTTTGCTGTTTAATCGTGATTTTAATGATTTAATTATCGAAAGTTTTATTCCTACAGGTGTTAATAGACTACGTCCTTGGTGTCAAAAGAACTTACCTACCCTAAACGTGGGCGTTACTTATTTTTAATATCAAATCCGACTAAAAACATGTCAAAGAACATCAGGTGCTACACAGATTCTCATTCATCAAAACAAATGAACGTTCAAAGACTTACCGAAATAATTAAGAAATGATGTAGAAGTAATCCGAAAACAGAAATAATTACCGTGGCACTTTAATAAATCACTATTACTTGTTGCTATATTTAACACGATCCGAATTTTAACAAAAAAAAAAGTTAAACTAAAAGTATCTTCTCACATATACAACACACATGACTATTACAACGTAACTAACTGACTGTTCGTTTGAGTTGCGGTATAGATGTCGCTTTTTAATTAGAAACAAGTTGGACGCCATCTACAACTTTGCACTTAATCCTTAGGTGATAAGATTTAAATATTTGAATTCTTAGCACATTTGTTGCCGACATTCTTTATTTACTACTTAGCTATTTATTCGTAATCAACTATAAATATATATATATATAAATATATATATAGGAAAATAATGCTTTGAAATATACAAACAACTTACTGCTAAATCGGCAATTGTATTGACATGTATGCATGCAAATGTATTATTAAATTTGATGAACGTTTTTTTAAATATGTGTAAAAAATATATATTTCTATTACAGAGTATTCGAATAATGACCTATGACTTGTTACCAGTAATTTTTATATTATATTCTATTCATAATGACTTATACTTTTTGTTTGGCAGTATATATTATAGTACAAATTTATTCAAGCTCAACAAAATTCAGTCAAATGAGTTATTTAATGAAGCCGTTGTAAAAGTAGCAATACCTTGAATGGAGAATGCGATACTAACGTATAAGTTACTTACTGTTTCCTTAGATATTTAGGCCATATAGGTAGGTAACTAAAAAAATAAACTGTTTTCTTGTTTTGATGTAGTTTTAGGTATATATTTTAGTAATTGTAATATTTTTCTGCACTTACGTTTTCTAACTGGTTAAATAAATAATGTGTCAAATTTCAAAATGGGCTACAAACATAACATAGAAAATCGATATAAATTATATAATTGTATAACTGTATGATATTGTTATATTGTTACACTGTAGTATTATCGTACGTATGCTGCAAGCAATTAGTTAATTACTTTGACCAAATGGAATAGTTGAATAATCTTTTCCCTATTTCTAAAAACCCTTGAGTTTGAGGACAAATTATATACCTACAGATGGCGACTGCTTATGCTCAGCTGTAGGTATAGCAAGCGCCAATTAAGTTGGCGTTGGCGCCAATTAAGTTGGCGCGTGAAGGAGGTGCGCAGAAGCCGTTTTTAAAAACGTCCACCCCCACTACTCAAGTAATTGTCAGAATACATTTGTCATTGACGTTTGATGGAACATAATGTCTTTGCTAGGGAATCGTAAAATGATACACGCTCAGAGGTTAGAATTATCTGACATTTGATGTAAAACCAAATACAAATCTCCCCACTACTTCTAATTCTGCGCGAACTTACCCCTCCTCGCGCCAGCTTAATTATCGTTTGCTATACAGTACTGTTAAAATACATCCGGGACAATTTTAATTTTCTAATGTCTACTACTAAATGTCTCTACTAAATTTAAGATTGTAAAAATTTTTCCACCACCATTTCCCCAATAATTTTCACAGAAATATTCAAACTTGTATTGTACATATTCAGTATTTCATCCACCTGATGAAGCCATTGTATGGCGAAACAATATTGTAGTGGTATTTACAATAAAAGAATTTTTGAAACTAGAAGTTTAATTACTTATTTCTTAGCGTTATAATGAAGTTTCAACAAGTATCTCCTTCGTCAATTAACACCTTTTTTACCTATTTAGCTTAATAATGACAAATGCATATGCATTTATGGCTACTAATATTAACAAAAGACTTACTTACAAAACTAAATTAATATCTAAATTAATATCTAAATCGTTATAATCGTTTTTTTTATCGCATTTCCTTTGTCAAATTAAATATACTTACTCGCCAATGATGCTTGTTGCTACTTACTATTTATCCATACTACTACTATTGAACAATATTAAATAAGACATACATTCGGTATTAGACACAGGTATTTTAATCTTATTCTTGTTTACCTATGGGTTGCACTAATCAACCGGCCTGGATAAAATTTGTGATGACGTGATTTTTGTTTGTTAAGCTCAGTTTTTATATAGCAATAACTAATTAAAATACAGTTGGTCTCTACCACCCACAGATTTTTTTTTGCACAATAGAAAAAGAAAAAAATATAAAAAAATCTTATAATAGGCGTTTTAATACATTTTAAAAAGAATGTACTACTTCAAATTCTAGGTATTAACCCAAAAATGATTTTCTATTGTGGTTTTAAAGAAATTTGTTAAATAGGCTCTCATTACCTGATGTAAATCTTTTATTACATGTATTAATTTTGGACAAGAATTCCGGGAATTTTTACCTGCTAAATCCTATTTATTATTCTTTCACTTTATTAGTACTGCAAAGAAGGATTTCAAGTTTATCATGTATATTTTAATGTAATTTAATTTGTCTTTAGTGTTGTGCGTGGTATTTGATAAATAAACATTGCTTAAAAATATGTCTAGCCGGTGTTGCAAAAACAAACCAGATGATTTCTGTTATATTTGTGGATATTTCGTCTTGAAAAAGTTTAAGAGACCAATTGGTGAATTTGTGAAAAATGCATATTATGCTTATTTCAAAATCAAATTAGGAGATCAAGATAAAGATTGGGCACCGCACGTTGTTTGTAAGGTATATGAAGAAGGTTTAAGACATTGGACCAAAGGGAATAGAAAAAGCCTTCCTTTTGGAATACCGATGGTTTGGAGAGAACCGCAAAATTATCATGAAGATTGCTACTTTTGTCTTTGTGATATTAAGGGGCATAATAGAAAAACTTTGAAACATATTTTGTACCCAAGCAATATTAAATCAGCTATCAGACCAGTTCCTCACAGTGATCATGTACCTATACCTATACCCCCCAAAGTACTACAAGAAGATATTGAAACCTCTTCAACTTCCGGCTCCGTACAGATGGATAGTGATTTTGAACCATCAACCTCAGGTTAAAACCAACCTCAGCTATTTTCACAAGCCGAACTGAATGATTTAGTAAGAGATTTGGGACTTTCAAAAGATCTTTCTGAAGTACTGGGGTCTAGGTTGAAACAAAAAAAATTGCTTGCCCCAGAAACTACCTTCAGATCTTCCTTTAGCTGGATATGACAGAAAAACAACCAAACGAAGCTTTTCTGAAAAACGAAAACGTTTTTTTAAGAAGCATAAAGAATAAATAACTATTTCTAATAGTTTATATGTGTATATTTTTTTTAATATAATATAAAATTAGCTTATAAATTAAATAAATCGTGTTTTTTCTATATTTTTTGATTTTGCTGGTTTGAAAAATAACCTTACGTGATACTAAAAAAATAAAAGCAGATTGGAAGTCAGCGCTACCCAATTACTAGAAAACAGTTAAAATTTTTAAATCAACATTCAAAGAGTTGAAAAATGCAGGCCTGTGTAATTAACATTGAAGCATACCTGTAAGTATACAGCAGACTAATACATACTATTCTTCGCACGCAATGTAGCACATGTTTAGTGTAAAATATTCAATAAAGATAACTGCTTCTAATTAACCATACGCAGCCTATGAACGGTAGTGTTAAAAAATAAGTGTTCATTTATTAGAATAGTCAATTTCTATACTCTGATTTATGTTAAACAGTACTTGCTACTTATTTCATATTTACTTAAGTTAACAAGCAAAGGCTTATATTGCACGTTGTTTTCCTAAAGAACTTCTAAATGTTTATAATTTAAATAATCCCGCAGAATAATCATTTAATTTTTTTTTTCTACATTCGTCCAACGCGTGTAATAAACCGGTATTACCTATTATTTTTAGTGAGTTTTTATAAAATATATCCAAATATCAATAAGTACCATATTTAATAATACCTATATACGGTATCGTTATTTACATTGTGTATCTTTCTGTTCAAAATACAAGTACATACTTTTCCATAATTAATATTACCCTATCTATATAAATTAATATGCGAAATATTTATTGTTTTCATTGTAAATAGTTATTTTCCCGCCGTTATTTTCTATAACGACGCCCTGTGTAGAGATTGATGCACGTGTGTAAGTAAAAATAAAAATAGATACAAAATTCAGATTTTGCAATTTTTAGTAACCGTTGTCACAATTATAAAAGAATCTGTCATATCTTAATTGTTAAAGAAGTAATTTATTAGAACAAGTAAAACTAATTTATTCCTTGCTAGTTATACGAAGGCTGATCCCTTTGCTCCGCTCCTGACCCATTTATAAACCAAAACAATTATTTATCTTCATGTCGCATTGTAACCTGCTATGTATAGACTAACGCTAGAAACTTACAAGTCTGAACCTGTTAAAGTGTGCCTACACCAGACGTCCAAGGTCAAGACAGTCATATATCAGTATCAAAATGGATCATGTCGAGCAACGAGCGGTGATTTATTACTTACGTTTAAAAGGGATGACCCCAACTCAAATTCATCAAGATTTGGTGGATACATTAGGAGAATCTGCAGTATCCTATGACATAGTTAAAATGTAGTGTCGTGAGTTTAAATGTGGTAAACAGTCGTGTACAGACGAACATGTAGATGGAGCCCCACAACCGTCACTACCCAATAAACTTTAAAAAGGTCCATGATCTTGTGTTGCAAGATCATCGTGTGACTATTAGACAAATAGTTGAAGATACTGGTCTCTCATACCATGTGGTATATAATATAATTACAGTCCAATTGAACATGAAAAAATTATCTGCAAGATGAGTACCGCGAATGTTAGCAGATGCACATAAGCAAACTCGAAAAGTCATTTGTAGTCGTCTTTTAACACGATGTAGACACGATAAAGAAAACTTCCTTGCAAGATTGGTGACAATAGATGAGTCCTGGATCCATCATTATGATGTAGAAACCAAAATACAGAGTAAGGACACATCGAGACACCACCGCCGAAATAATTCAAGATACAACCTTCAGCAAGGCAGGTCATACTATTCGTATATTTGGATGCTGAAGGCCTAATTTGACTAGCTTTCCTGCGGAAGGGAGACACAATTACAGGTGCTTATTATGCCAATTTAATTCCGAAATTACGTGATTTGATAAAAGAAAAACGTCGGAAGAAGTTGCGAAAAGGTGTTCTCTTGCATCAAGATAACGCACCCAGTCCGCTATTGCCTCCCAGGTCCGCTATTGCAACAGCTACAGTAACTCAAGCAGGCTTCGAATTAGTTGAGCATCCACCATATTCGCCAGATTTGGCCCCCAGTGATTACCGACTGCTTCCAAAACTTAAAAACACTTGCGTGGTACACGATATCGGTTGGATAATGATGTGATATGTGCGGTAAATCAGTGGTTTGCAGAGGTTAGACAATCTTTCTTTCGAGAACAATTAGAAATGCTACAATATCCCCTATATATTAACCTTAATAGACTATAAGATATTTGCCAATTTTAGAGCAAAGGGTTCCACCTCGTATACACACGTGTAACTACTCTCCAAGCGAATACAATAATCAAGTGATATTATAGCTCGTTGCGGTATAAATAACTGTCTATGAAGTAAAACCAAGATACTAAACTTTTATAAACTTTATTAGTCAATTGATTATAAATGATAGTTACTACTAAGTACGTCTTGTTGGTGATACAGAATCCAGTTTAGAATAATGATTCAACTAATTATAAACGTCCTTTAATACACCTTAAACATTTCGTGCGATGTTTGTTCTTGAGAATCGACATTAAATTCCTCTTATAGAGTATTGTTTCCAAAAAACCGCCAATTTAGTAATAGCAGTAATTTTAAAAATTCACTTTCTTTTGCAAATTACACAACGTAAATTGTTGCTCTAATTTTCAAGGAATTATTGAAGTATTAAATTCACATATGCTGAAAAAATAATACCCAATTTCTTATTTTCTGGGGTTTACATACCGTCTAAACGGAGAGATAGCCCAGACAATAAAATGAACCTAGTGTTGAATGTCTTAATTATGCCGGGGCTGTCAGAAATCGATAATTGTTGCACCGGAATAAATTAGAAAACAATGGTTGATCACTCCACTGAATGATTACATCATTGAGAGACCACTTATTGTGGACAGAGGGAATCATACTAGCGGAAACAACGCCGTAATAAGCATGCATTATGAATCAACTACAATTTATAAAGTATTTCTTTGCTGTCACATTACCAAATTTACGGGCATAAGAATCCCTTAAAATGACTAACGTGCAGGCGCGGCTCGTGATGACGTATTTGGGAGTGCATGTACAATGATGCGAGTGCTTCGTGTATTCTCGTGTACTAACTGTAGCGTTTTCTTAGTAAACACCGAAAACACACGAGGCACTCGCATCATTGTACATGCACTCCCAAATACGTCATCACGAGCCGCGCCTGCTAACGTGTGTAGTATTACAGCGTGTATTTATGCGTATTAGAAAGAGATAAAATACAATTTGCGGGTCATATTTGGGACTGCAAAGAAACACTTTATGCACTGTAGATGTGTATCAGTAAGTAAAAGGCTTTCAAGCGGAAAGAACAAGCGTAAGAGAAATAAGTAGATCTGGTTGTCTATTAACATCAACCACGGGAGAATAAATCATTTTAAAAATCCTGAGGGATACTTTGAATCGTAAGCATCGGTTATGAATCTTAAGAACTCACAGTGTATAATGTCATCTTTACGCCTGCCTGGACCTTAGGATTCAGCAGCCAAATCCAATATTGCGATCATAGAGATTCCAATCAAAAACACTGCGTACAATTATTGATACTTCCTACTTTGTGACAAGTAAAGGCATTAAACATTATTTGGACTTTCATACAAAAGAGGAGACGATCAGGGAACGCATTAGGCGCAATTTGGAACGACTCGAAAGACATCCCAATTCACTAGCTCTGGGCCTCCTAGACAACAGCGAAGATATCAGAAGACTGAAATTCAAAAAGCCATTGGACTTGCTATTTTTAAATTAAAGTGTGAAATTACAGATACCTACAACAGTGTGCTATAAACTCATGAACATTGAAATTGTAAATAGAGTTATATACATTAGAATAGGGCTCTCTGGCGCAATTTTTGTCTTAAATAAGATATGCTCATTATTTATATGAAGATAGAATGCATAATAAACAAAAAAAACTCGCAGTGTACCGTAAAACTGGATGCCCACACCGCTTACAGATCTAAATAGACAGTCGGCTATATATTTTGCAACCTAATTATTCCACGCTACGTAGAGCCCAGTATCTTAGAATTAATAATGATAGGCAATGAGACATGCATCGAACCGACAACCAAAAATGAACAGTAGCCATTCAATTTGAAACCGATGTCAGTGCTCTTTTGAGATAAGAAAAAAACGCTCTAGCGGCTTTTCAGGAAGTTGATAGAATTATGATGACACAAAAATTCACAATTTGTCACAAATGACAAGAATTGCAGTCCAAATAAATCCAACTACTCCATGATAATATATGGCCGCATACAGTAATAGCAGTCGTGGAAACTATACAAGGGCTCTTCGATTGCTTTTGCATCTCACTCGGAGCTTGTATTTAGTGCCGCACTATACGCACCCCCGAAGGAGATGCTACGCGATCAAAAGCTCAGTTTGTATGGGACTTTCAGCAAGCAGGCTTTCTAAATTTAAGTTTCTTTTCAGAAACAGTACGTCCAAAAGGGGTATGTAGATTTACTCATAATTAGAGGTGTGATGTGAGGCATCCGCAATAGGTTAGGCGACGGTCTGGCTATTACATCATGCGCCGAATATAACAGGTATCGCCGGAAAAGTCTAGAAGGTCCGGACTATTCTCGAAGGTGAATAGACTTATATAAGCCGCCGAGAAAGGGATTAGGACAATCAGACGACCAGCAACCGGCAACGAGTATTTGATATAAATAAATACTGTTATTATTAGTAACAGCTTTAAGTGCTTAGTGTATTTTGTTATATTATTAATATAGTGTTTTTCGATTACCGTTAGTTTTATTTAAACAAATTCAGAAAGACAAATATTTTACAGTGGAAATAAATGTGTTGAATGGAAATTGATTTTAGTTTTTGGTATATTTGTTGGAGATCGCACTTTTTTTCAGTTCTATGAAAGGTAAGTTGAGGCATTATGTTTCAATCTTTTGAAGAAATCCTTAACAGATCAAATTTCAGTAATTTTTCTGCTCTCTTATGTAAAATGTACCGGCTGATTATGTTTCAATTTTTTGAACAAATCCTTAACAGATTATATTTTAGTAATTTTCATGCTCTCTTATGTAAAATGTACCGGCTGAGAGCCTAGCGATAACGCATGGCTTATTATGCCGGGGGTCCCGGGGTTGGGCTTTCCGAGGTTTCTTTCTCATTTAAGGCGAATGCCGGGAATCACTCCACGGGCGCGGAAGTAATAATAACTCATGCCTCAAGCTGTTGGGGGATGCAAACGAATAGATATGCAGTGACGGCGATTTTATTTGAAAGCGTGTATATATACCCGATGTATGTATGCATGACTCGATCGCGTTAGTATCAATCAAGACGTGTTAGATGCACTTAATAAACTGCGACGACGCAGTTTGTTAACTGCGACGACGTAAACAACATGCTAACAGCAAACACCACCTGTTAAATGCGAACTGAAATACCATATTGGAAATTTGTATACGATTTTATTATGTTAAGTGTATGCAATATTTCACAAAATGTGGTATAACATGAAAAGTTTCGAGTTTTTGGTCTAAATAATCCAGAATAGAAATTACCAATAAGACAATCACGGTATAATTTACCGTGGGTGAAAAACAGGATTACGCATTAATAAAGAGTTAAAAAATATGACTTTGTAATTTGTCTTAAATGTGTGAGTGCGCACCTTAAAAAGCGATTAGGCTTCCTTGCCTCTTCTTTTATGCCGTACAATATTACATGAAACAAACGCGGAATTGATAATACAAACTATAAAAAATATCGTTCAATATATTGCCAACCCAATTTGTAATGTTGGTTACAGATGGAGGTTCAAATATGGTTAAAGCTGGCAAGTTACTAAAACAATCTTTTCCTCAATTGCTTCAAGTAACGTGTTTGCTCCATGCATTTCATCTTGTAACAGAATTTATTAGACGCAGTTATCGAATAGTAAATCAGTAATCATTTAAATATTATTGTCCGGGCATTTTTCAGCCACCATAGCCCATAGCAGGCGCGGCTCGTGATGACGTATTTGGGAGTGCAAGTACAATGATGCGAGTGCCTCGTGTGTTTTCGGTGTTTACTAAGAAAACGTTACAGTTAGTACACGAGAATACACGAAGCACTCGCATCATTGTACTTGCACTCCCAAATACGTCATCACGAGCCGCGCCTGGCCCATAGTAACCCATTACTACGGACTATGGTGGCTGAAAAAATTACAACTCGAACCAACGTTCCCCATCCCAATGCGGAACGTTGGTTCAAGTTGTAATAAATTACAAGAAATATTTTCACATTGTTAAACCTTGTATTTTAAAATTATATTCATAAGAAGCTCGAGAAATTTCATTAAGCTAGCAGCTGTTTTCAGATACCGAAATCCATACGCAAATAGAACAAATTTCTGAAAATTATTCAATTGTTTTGGAAGCTATTTCCAAATTAGAAAACAGCTTTCCTTAAATGAAGCGCTAGGTATAGTACATTGGCCCAAAGCCATCATAGGAAATCTAATAAATAATGTATGAACACTTACGACCTACAAATTATCTGCAGTTATAAATAAGAATCCCGAATGGAAGGCTTACTAATGATACAATATTACACCACATATTCGCGTCCGTCTACATCAGCAACACTTTCAAACTAAAATGGTAATTAATTACGCACATTATTTATTATATTTATAAACGCATCACTTCACCCTACCCGGCGAAGCTGTATGCTACTGCGAATCCACTGCTTCGTCCTGCTTTATTATTATAAAATTATAGTCGTGGATAAACAATTCCGGGCACTGAAGTAAATGTCTGTTTTCAAAATTAAAATTCCTTTTTATTTTTTTTTTCCCACAAAACATGAAATATTATCTGTGAAATAAGAATTGGAAATTAAAGAAGATACAAAACGTTTAATTTATCAAAACAGCCAAAAGAAAAAGAAAAATAATAACGAAACCAAAAAATCTGGGTGTGCTTTTATATTCAGATTTTATCTGTAGTGTTGAAAGGTCATTTGAACTGTCAGTACTGACACTGGTTGACAAAATGCAAGCAGACAATGTAGCCCGAGCAGTAGCTTTGAATGAAGATGGACCCATTATTCGATACATCGCTGCTGTCTTGAATGTTCCCAGAGGTACCGTCCAAAACGAAATACAGCGACATCGTCAAACTGAGGAATACACAAGAAGGCTAGGATCAGGCAGACCTCGCACCACAAACTGACGAGAAGATCTTTTATAGTGTTAGCTGCACAAGGCGATCGTGGTTTATCACCAACAATTGTGTCTGGCCAAGTCGAAGACGTTTATGGTACTGCAGTTTCTGCATGAACCGTTCGCCGAAGATTGAAGAAATACGGATTGATGACAAAGTAACTGCTTGTCCACATTTTCTCCCAGCTTATCGTGTTCAGTGACAACGATTTGCCCAAGAACATAGACAATGGAGCTCCGTATTGTCACGGACGAGTCTCATTTTTGTCTGCATTCACCTGACGGACGAGAACGTGTGTGGAGAAAGCCTGGTAAACGATTTTCAGTGTGGTATATCTCCGAGAATGGCGTTTAGGGGAGGCGGTATAATGGTTTTGGCTGGCATTTCACTGTACGCGAAAATATCGTTGAAAATGGTACTATGACGGCTGTTAGGTACACCAACGAGTGTTTAGATGATCATGCCGTACCATTTGCTCCATTCGTAGGTGAGAACTTTAGTCTAATGTATGTTAACGTGCTCCCTCACACCACACGGGTGGTTGAGCAATATTTTGTTGCGATTAACTTTCGTCGTTAGCAATGGCTACCTCAAAGACCGGTCTTGAATCCTATCGATAATCTCTACGATTTATTAGGGTGACCGACAACCTATACCGGTAACCATTCGGGTTATTCGAATAGTTTTTCGTAAGGAATGGGAAAACATTACAGAAGAGGTCACCAACTGCATTCAAAGTTTACCACGCCGTATGGCAGAAGTCATTAGAGTTAGTGGAAGTAGTCGTTAAACTGTGTGCGAACGTAGATGTAAAACCTAGACGATAAGACCAATGAATTTGTTAATTTTGCACAATTTACTGTTTCGTGACTTTTTCCTATTGAATAAAATGTTAAGTATTTTTTTTATTTCTCATCATTACTTTGTAGATAATGTTTTATGTCTTG
The DNA here is from genome assembly GCA_935421215.2 of Melolontha melolontha. NCBI lineage: Eukaryota > Metazoa > Arthropoda > Insecta > Coleoptera > Scarabaeidae > Melolontha > Melolontha melolontha. Next base: position 38,322,773 of record OW285238.1, read on the forward strand.
TTAAAAAAAAAGAAAAACAAATTTTCTTGTACTAAAGGGCGCAATTATTTTCGATCAGCTGTTGCAATTTTTTTTTGCATTACAAGTAATAGAACTTGTTCTTTTTTTATAGCATGCTAGCTGCAACTCTAGTATTTTGTTAAGGATTTTATCACAACTAACAAATATGAAAATTTCCTTCTTTTTACAAATTTAATCTACATTTGGGGGTTGTGATTTTCGAATGATTTCAGAAATTGATATCCAAAAATTCTTATGTTCAATTTATATTTCCCTTTTTTCTTTTTAACCAGGGTTTAACCCATCTTCGTTTCCGAATGTTTGTAATAATTACTAATTAGGTATAGCAAACTAGCAACTTTAATTTTGCGTTAATTTTTATCTACAACTGCCTTTTTCTGCTTTTATAAGATGTATAGCTGCTCAGACAGTGTGACAAATAATAAATGTTGGCTGTGTAGTATGGTCTCAGTATTGAAGTTTATAAAATGTCACCTAACTGAAAGAAAGTCAGTGGCGTATAAAATAAAAAATTCGAAAACGGAAAAATTCAAATACAAATAACGTTTTTGCAATATATGCGCTTTAAAAACGAAAATGCATTCCAGTTTGTTTTTCTTGATGAAATCTGGATTTTTCAAGATGGAAGCTCTCAAAAACCACGGCAAGATGTGAATATTAAATCTGTCAAAGTAAAACAAGTAGGTAACAAAAGGTATTAATTATTTAAAAAGTATTGGCATGGGCAATATATCATTGACTTTTATCAACATTTATTTCATTTGCGATGTGCCTAATGCTCATGCCGTCCTCTAGCATAGTTTTAATTATCGACTTTTGCAGTTCGTTTAATTGAGGCATTTTAAAGATTGTGTACGCTTCTGACTTACAATAAACTAACATAACCATACCGGGTAAAAGACAAATTTACAAATTACGAATTTTTTAATTTGACAGTTTCTAGTGGCCGCAGCTGTACAGATTATGTGTTATTTTGTTTGTGATAAATATGTGTTAGTAGATGTCAATTTACCAGTACTGGGCCAGTATATTTTGTTCCAAACCAAAAAAAATTAGTTTTTAAGTGTTTAAAAGTGAACATAGAACGTAACGTATAACGTATTGAATGTAATATAAACGTAATAGTTTTAGTAACATAATATCCAACGTCAAAGAAGAAAAAATTCAATGATAGAAAATAAAATAGTATTGAAGAATTAAAAAATCGTTTGGAGAAATTAATTTTATTAACAAATTCACTCTTAAATTAAATTTTAATTTTGGCAATCCTGCATTTTAGGTACCTTTTTTAAACAAAATATATACATGAATTTTTAACCAATGAAATGCGATTACCATTCAACAGCGTTGCCATATGTTATATGATTTGAAGTAAATAAGTTCAAGACAAATAAGGTTATATTCAACAAAATAATAAAAATCGTCGTAATTAAATGCAACTATCTATTTAAAAAATATATATTTTGTAATGTTATTGCATATCACAATTATTTTTTAGGAACAATTATTTGATAATTGTGAGTATTAAAATATATATATATATATATATATATATATATATATATATATATATATATATATACATATATATATATATATATATATATATACATATTAATTAGATAATTAGGTATTAGTGTAAGTTACATTTTTAATTTTAATTCTTTATTATACAGAATCTACACACACCATTGTGGACTGGACCTCAAGCACTCTATTTACCTCATACCTCCATGAATTTATTTAGCGAAACAAAAACAAAAATAGAAACACGTTTGGTGCGCTCCTAATCAATATTAGGCAACAGTATCCAATTGAGTAAATGGTGGTGTATTCTGTTTAGTTAGTGCGTGATGTGAATCTATGGTGATGTGTTAGATTTAATTATATTTATAAGTTGGACATAAAAACGTTTGCAGTGGATTAGCAGATTTATCATAAGCACACGTGCAATAATTCTTACCTTTAGTTGTGTCTGTGTGTATGCAAAAATTTGTTTAGTGAATATGCAGATGTGCACCGTTTGAAATAATTGTTATACATTTAATTCTTACCTTTAATTGTATGTATTATGTATGCAGAAATTTTTTTAGTGTAATTTTCAGGTTGTATCTAGTGATTTATATGGTGTTAGTCAACCTACAATAAGCGTAATCACAAAAAAGATGCTAGTGCTCATTGCAGAACATTTAGGTGACCTTGTTAGTTTGCGTCTCCCTATAGACATGTTTTGTAACAGAAAGGACTATTTTTCATTATATGTGCATGTCAAATATAATTATATAATAATGTGTATCCTAAAAATTCATACTAAGGGTAATAATTGAAAGAGCTTAACTTACACTAATTCATACTAAGGGTAATAATTGAAAGAGCGTAACTTACACTAATACCTAATTAATATGTATATATATATATATATATATATATATATATATATATATATATATATATAATTTTAATACTCACAATTATCAAATAATTGTTCCTAAAAAATAATTGTGATATGCAATAACATTACAAAATATATATTTTTTAAATAGATAGTTGTTCCATTTAATTACGTCGATTTTTATTATTTTGTTGAATATAACCTTATTTGTCTTGAATTTATTTACTTAAAATTATCTAACATATGGCAACGCTGTTGAATGGTAATCGCATTTCATTGGTTAAAAATTCATGTATATATTTTGCTTAAAAAAGGTACCTAAAATGCAGGATTACCTTAATTTTCATCTGAGGATGTACGTCGACCAGTTTCTCCACGACCTGAGTCATTCCACTCGGATGATGAAGAAGAAGAGCTAGAAACAAATGTAATCATCAGAAAAAAATTATTTAAAATCATTGTTTTAATTGTTACTTACTCAGAGTCGCCATGGAAACTAGGCGGTCTTGGTGGCGGTGGCAGCATTTCCACTATTATATTTTTGTCTTCTTCACTATTGAATTTTATAGTTACTAATTCGAACAAATAATCGGGTTTCATTTGAAAACTTATTTTGAGTGGAGATATTTTTCGCAGAACAATTTCAGATAGCCTAATATCAGTTACCACGTTTCCAACTGAGTTCTTGATAATAAGTAGATTACCTTCAAATTTTATAATACAATTTTGTATATCTGTGGTTCCATTAGCATTAGTTAAAGAAACGTCTACGGTATCCTCCATTTTAAGAGTTTGTGTGCGATTTCTTATCTGACTGTTTTTTAATTCTTCTAATTTTCCTAAAGAAACACCATATTTTTTTTCCATTTTACTAAAAAAGTTCCAATAAAAAAGTGTTTATATGCACATATAAATTTGTATTAGAATAGCGATGTTAATTTTTAAAACTTCATACTTACCCCATTTTTAACAGCTAAAAAAAATAATGATCGCTGAGTACTTGTAAATTATTATAATATAAATTATAATTTACGTGTCTGTAAATGTTTGAAGCTGACGTCTGTCAAAATGTATGCGTTTTTCGTCCTTAAAGTTCACCTTCCTGAGAATTTCAGTTGGTTTCATAGATTAACTATATACAAGATGGGCATCTCTTTTTAATCGATCTCTTTTCAAAATCTAGTTGCGACAACAGTCACTGATGGCGTTGAAGTAAAGGCGCCATAATTCAAATTTTACTTTTAACTATTATTTCTAATCTTTCCTATAGACAATGCATAAACGTCGTATCAATGAATTAGTTTGATACGCGCTTAAACATTTGTTCTATTTTATAAATATGGTTGACATTAAAAGATTTTGTTCATGAATTACAGTCATATACTAGATAATAAAGGTAAAGAAAATACACACTTGGTTATTTGTTTCACTGCAATTTTATTTACAAAATACGGACAAATTTGTTTCGAACTTCACAGTTCATTCTCAACTGAACAAGAAAGGTTTACTTAAAATATGAATAGATAATTTGAAAAGTGGGAGTAACACTGTGTGACACTTTTCAAATTATCTATTCATATTTTAAGTAAACCTTTCTTGTTCAGTTGAGAATGAACTGTGAAGTTCGAAACAAATTTGTCCGTATTTTGTAAATAAAATTGCAGTGAAACAAATAACCAAGTGTGTATTTTCTTTACCTTTATCATTTAATATGTTTCACCAAGTGCCTAGCGAGACCTCAATCAATTATATAATATACTAGATAATTAATAAAATAGTAGTAGATAAATACATACATAAGCTAATATTATTTCAATTAGTGGTCCTGCTGCAAAGGTTTCAGGTCCTGTATAGAACATATAACCTAACTGATGAACAAAATATATTTTAATGCTGGTAATGTAGTATTAAAATTACTTGTTTTGTGTATTTGATCGCGTATTTGTTCATTACAATCTATGGGTGATTAATGCCTACGTTAAAGTACATTTTTTTTTGGTTTTAAGCGGAAACAGTTTACTCGAAATTTCAAATTTATATTTTTTGTCAATGTAATTACTCTTGTACCAATATTCTTTATTGTGTATATGTATCTTATACATATTTTGAAAAATTTTATACACTGAGCAGTACGTCTAATTAACGAGGAAGAAAATAAAAAAAAAAATTTTATGGAGGGAAACTCTGTGTGATCCGTAGAAACATTCTTTCGGAGCACAATGAGTGAAAAACCCTCATTTATTACCATAATGTACAGAACTAATATTGTTAAATTTCTTTGCATTTTAAAATTACATACTTATTTTCTACTTATTCTACAAAATATTTTTGAATTAAGTTTTTATGTGTTCTGTATCTTAATAAGTTTCTATAATGCAAAGTTTCATTATCAGCTATAACTATTCTGTCACGTTTCCTGGTCGTAAAACCGGAGTTATAAGATGTCTACAATATATATAACCGTGTTCTCCTAGTAATAATCCTGGCATCACCTATTTACATTCGTATCTTAAAACAGTACGATCAGAAATGGCTGTCATTACTTTTAACCAGGATGTCAAATCACAATATGTAATATTTTTCTATTCGATGACCTGAAATGACACAAACTTTTTTAGAATATATAAAGGATGTATCCTTTGAATAAAAATACTCTTTATATATAACATTTTACTTACAACTGGATAAACTCTATATGTTGCAAAATTGTTTTGCGCGAAGGCAATTTGTATCCCTTAGGGCTTTGTTTTAAAAAAGAAAGGGCAAGTATTTTATCATCTGTACTGAATGTGCGACCCTTAGGCTTCTTCTGTTGTAAATTCAATTGGCCCAAAAAAAAATTCATAGCTTGGTTGTTTAATCTAGAACTCATAAATTCCTTCGAGGCAGAATATTTATATGCTTCCTTTAATTTTTCCTTGTTTGATTTATTTTCTGTTTAGCTGCCTAGCTGTTTTGAGTAGGCCTTTTGCAACATTTATAAGTTTCTTCTTTTTGGGTGTTAGAAGTGCTTTTCGTAAATTTACTAATTTAGCAAAGTTAACTTTTCTACTGAGACCTAAAATTAATTTTTATCGATATCATTAAATGTTATGTTTTGCTATGCTATTTTCCTTTTTTTGTGCCTGCTCGAGAAGATAACTCTCTCTTCCTTTTCTTCGACTCTCTTTCAATTTCCTTGTATTGGTCTGAAAGAAGGTATAATATTAACATGGTATCCACTATGATGTGCAGGCACAAAAAGCCAATTGAAAAATTCATGAAATATCAATAAGACACTTTAAAATTTTGTATAACTACCCCTTTCTATATTGAAACTACTAGTTGAAGGAACTGCAGTGTCTTCGTTTGTAGAAGCATCAATGTTACCCAGCCCCTGTACATCTTCTTCAACATCTAAAGATATTTGTATATGGTAAATTTGAGAACAATGTTGAAATAAGTCATATTCTTACAAAATATTATATGTAAGTCTGGAATAGCATTTGCTTTCAAGTTTGTTCGGTTACGGTAAGCTATGGATTTCATCTTATTACTAAAGTGGTGTTCGCAGACGCTATGGTTTTCTTTTTTCTTGTGCTCTATGTCCATTCTATTAATAGCTTTTAACCATTTAATAAATCTCTGTAAAAAGGCATTTGGTACACACATTATAAGATAATTCTATTTCACCCTACCTCCTGTTCTTTAGGAAATCTGTGCATAGTTGCATTACTACTATTATTAACACAGTTTGGAACACAACAATAAAAACCCATTTCAGAAAATGTATAATTACAGAAAAAATATAATAAATGCAACACTTAATTAATAAGAGAATTAACACTGAAAACAAAAAAAAAACAAAAACTGTAAGCAATAAACAAATGTATTTAACGGAATATGTAAATATACAATATATATAATCGAATTATAAAATAAATAAATAAATGCAATACCTAAGTAAACTCTGGAATATATCAAAATTAAATATTTATAATTTTAGTAAAAAACACGTGTGTAAACCAAAACGTCTTAAACAGAAAATAAAACAAAAAGTAAGGTTACATATGTTACAAAATTACAAACAACACAAAAAATAAACGTTCATTTTCTGCGGGGAAGCCGGGGAAGGTAAAAGAATTGCAGACAGCGCCAATTGTTAATGTTGTCAGAACTAAAAATTTGAACCGGGAATTTTATATTTAGATAAATCCCCGTGGTTGGTTTATTCCTATATGGTCATAGTCGCACGTGTGTATTTTTCGTTGGGTTTTATTATAGTTTTTCTGTTCAATTTTCATCTCCGTATTAGTTTTTCCTTGTATTGACAATCAGTTATTGGTTTTCATCTACTAAAATAAGTTTGTAAAATTTGCGTAAGTAACATTCATATTAAATTCCAGCGAGGTTATGTTTAAATAAGTGTTTCAGATTTTATTTACCATATTGCCATGGTCTTTACGGTGGAGCAAAACGCTTTCATTTTAATGGCCCATTTTCGGAGTGCCACACACAATCCTGATGGAAGCTGGACTTATTCTGTAGAATCATGCATAGCGCAGTTTAATGAAGCCTTTCCTGATGCAAATATTCCGTATGATGTCTTTGTTCAACATAAGCGAAGAGTTTTGGATCGCTTTGAAACAAAGCATTGTATTTGTACGGGAAAATCAACTGGAAGACCTTCGCTTCTTACTCCAGCGGTTGTTGATGATATTCAGCAACGTATTGAAGATAGTCCAAAAAAGCCATTGCGAAAGTTATCAGCACAGACAGGTAATAATATAAAAATGTACTGAGAAATAGGTTTCACTTCATTCTTTCTAGGATTAAGCGAAACATCTTGCTCTAAAGCTTTAAAGAAGAGCCTCCATATGCATCCATATAAGGTTCCGTAGTCCATCGATTATATCCCATTAACTTTGAATCAAGAATAACTTATTGTAATTGGTTTAATTAAAACATAAACAATAATGAAGTATTAGATCTAACCTTTTTTACGGATGAAGCTTGGTTTCACTTATCCGGTTATGTAAATTCTCAAAATTATAGAACATGGGCAACAGAAAACCCACATACCTTTATTGAAAATGAACTACACCCTATAAAAGTTGGCATTTGGGTAGCAATATCACGTCGTAGAATAATTGGACCGATATTTTTCCATGATACGATCAATGCTGCACGTTATAGAGATATATTACAACAATTTGTGGTCCAACTCCATGATGACGAGTTGGAAAGTGGATTTTTTCAGCAAGATAATGCTCCAGCCCATACTGCGCAAGCGACATTGACCTTTTTAAGAGAATTCTATGACGATCGTCTTATTAGCCAAGGTATATGGCCACCAAGGTCACCAGACTTGACCCACCAGATTATTTTCTGTTCGGAAAGATTAAAGATAACATTTATAAAAATAGGTTACATAATTTAGATGAATTAATGCAAGCAATTGAAAACGAGATTCAAGTGATTACACAACAACAACGTCAAAATGTTTTCGAAAATATGAAACGAAGAGTTAATTTATGTCTGCAGCAGCAAGGTCAACATTTCCAACATTTTTTGTAATTGCAAAAATTACTAATAAAGAATGTTTGTATTTTTGTCATTGTAATGAATTTATAGTTATGATTTTACAATTATTTTTTTAAATAATGTTAATTAGCAAAAAACTTTTCCAAAAGTAAGCATATCGTACTTGATTTTAAGAAACAATTTTAATCATTATGCTGAAAGTAAGTACCGCGTGGGACGCTAATGTTAATTAGTGATATTGTTTGTGTTCTATCGTAAATGTAAATATGTTTGGTTGTGATAGGTTGGGTGTTAGGTTATGTGATTGTGTATTCTATTGTCGGTAAGGTTGTAGATTATAAGTAACTTTTCCTATATAGTTTCACTATTGATCACAAGGTAGAGCCAGTATAACCTAAATCATATTTACATCTCATATTTTAATTTTGATATGGAATAAATATCAATTCCATTAAATATTCAACATTACTTGTAAGAGATTGCTCGTGTCTCATATGATATTTACCATGTTTATTCTTCATATGTTGTTATATGATGTAGTGGAAAAAATCAACAAAATTTACGACTTATCGATACACCTAACATAAAAACGTTAATATATTTTTTTAATTATTAACTAAACGAGGCATTTAAAATAAAAGTGCATGACAGAAAACGGTCGAATTTTGATACTTTTGTTATATATTGTATTTTCTATATATTATTCTCATTAATTTTATATGCAACATCGCTATACCTCAGTGGCGGCTCGTGCTAAAAATTTTAAGGTGTTCTGCAAGTTTTACAAAAAAATTTACCTTGCACGGGCAGTAAGAGGTTGTCTCCCATCGATCTTATCGTGCTTTCTTCGCCTTCCGCACTGAAGTAATGGATTTCTGGAACGATTGTCAATTGTCACACAAAAAAATAAGAGTCACTAAGTACTACTTTACTAACAAATTATTTCTTATAAATTAAATCTATTCTACGTTCTTTTCGATTTGCAAATTTTGTTATCACTTTGTCATTAAAATTGTCTATTTCGGAGATAAACTTTTTTTCGATAGATAGCATGGAAAGAGATGTTAAACGATCTTCGGTCATTGAATTTCTGAGAAACGTCTTAATTCGATTTAGTGTTGAAAAGCATCGTTCGGCCTCTGATGTTGTCATGGGAGTTGTTATTACAATTTCTAATAATTTTCTAGTCTCCTTCAACGTATCTCCCAGATTGTTTTTTATTAAAAATTTTAGAAGAGGTAGTGCGCCTTTTAAAGATCTACAATCAGTTCTTGAGTAAATAACAGACAATTCAGTTCGTAATCTTTCTTTATCAAGGGTGGGATAATAGGAGCATGCGGAAGTGAGTTTGTCCTCAGGAAATTTACTGCAATACTCTCCGAAGCATTCCGAAAAAAAAAAAGTGATGCCACTACTAGATGCTCTTTAAAATGAAATCGATCTTTTGCACAATTTAGAATAACATCACACACCTCTAAAGCCGAAATTCGATGATTAAATCTGCTGTTATTTGGACGTTTGCGTTTTTCTGGTGGTGGCTCATCGCTTATTAAATCTGATGCTTCACTTATGATGTTGTCAATATTATTTCGAACTTGGCCTATACTGCGTTCAAAATTTTCGATAGCGTCTTTTACTAGAGTGGGTTCAATTTTTCTTTGCTGCAATTGATTAAACAGGATATCTACATGGGGCATTACATGATGGAAAAAAGTCAGCCAAAAATTGAAGATCGGATCATTTAATGTACGGCGAATAGAGGTGGCTGCACTACAGACTGTGTTGTTGGAGAATTGTTCTTCTATTTCTTCCATACACTCAATGAGAGAGGCCCTATTTTCGTACACAACATTAATGGCCCTGATATTAAAATTCCAACGGGTTGTTGCGACGTGGGGGATCCTTCTGTTTACAATCTTGTTTAACACTTCTACTCGTTGGGGTGAATTATTAAAAAAGCCGGGAATGTCTTGTAGATTTCCAAAAAATACACGTACTTGCGAATTTGCAGAAGCAGCTTTAGATATAATTAAATTTAATTGATGGGCATAGCAATGTATACATAGTGCGCAAAAGGGTACTTTTTTTTAATCAATGCTTGAACGCCTGCGTGTTGTCCGCTCATCACCGCTGCTCCATCGTAACTCTGTGCAATCAGTTTGTTAGGTGAATTTTGAATTAAAGCATCTATGACACTTAAAATTGTTTTGCTAAGTATTTCTGCATCACATTTTTCAGGAATGACGTAGTTCCAAAAACGTTCAATTGGCTCACCATCACGAACATATCTAAAAATAACTACCATTTGAGTTTTTGCAGCAACATCCGTTGTTTCGTCCGCCATGATCGCCAAAAACGGAGAATTATTAATTTCCTTAATTATTTGTTCTTGGCAGACTTCAAGTATGCACTGTAACAGATCATTCTGTATTTCTTTGGAAGTGCCTTTAAATACCGAACAATTTTTTAGGTGCTCACTTAGAGTTGCATCTAATTCAGCCGAAAAATTAATAAGTCCACGAAATATCCCCGGATTCTCGGAAGTATCGCTCTCATCATGTCCCCGAAGGGCCAATTCAAAAGCTCCACAAAATTTTATACAATTAATAATTTTTGATAAAATATACCGATTCTTTGACACATTTTCATTATGTCTCTGTATATTTACCCAATAAGCAGAATCTAGTTGAGCCATAATATTAGTTGACCCTAGTAACGCAAATTCCATACAATTATGAAGATGGATTTTAGAATTCCCATGTCTTTTTATTTTCAAATTCAAGTGCTCTAGATCCGTGACCCCTATTTTTTGCATCGTAATGTTCTCTTCCTTGTTTAGATGTGACGTATTTACTGTTTGTAAAACCTTGCTGACGCGCTCGACCGATTTGGGGCCATTATAATCAAAAGTGCAAACGTTGTATTTATCGAGGTCGGTTAACGTAGGGGCAAAGTTTTTCAATGTCGCGTCGCTATCTCTTGTATTCAGTATGCGTACGGGCACTATTCCGTTCTTTGGGGAAACAACAGATCCAGCTACAAATATACCCGGAGCAGCTTCTTTTTGGGAAACGACACAATCGCTACATGAATTTACTTTAAAATATTTAATTACTTCACAACGAGGCGGAATGCTAACAACCGTGTTTTCATTTGAATGCAAAGGTAATGTAATTTGCTGACCTTCAATCAAAAATGCAAGACTGTACTTTTCGTAACCTAACACCGCGTTGTATTTAGCAAGTATATCTGAACCGATAATACCTACAAGTTCATTATTATTTGTATTGTTTAATATTGCAAACTTATGCTTGACCTTGGCTTCGCCTAACCCTAGTGTAATGAAAGCGGACCCAATTGATTTTGTTTGTCCGTTTATGCCGACTATGTTTAATTTTTCTGTTTTGTCAATATCTATGTTTGTATATTTAGTATTTATAAATATAACACTTAATGAAGCACCTGTGTCAACCAGAAATAGATTCTCTTTATTATTGAAACGTACATTAACATAAGTTAAACCGTCGAGGTTAAAACAGTATTGACTAGAATCTGCTTTTAGTTGACTACTTTCCGAAAAAACTGCGATTCCCGCTTCGCTTGTCCTCATTATCAAGCTGGACCGCGTTTGATGATGCAGCGAATACTTTGTTTCGGTTATCGCGCTTATCGCGTCTTGGAAATTTCTTTCTATAACCGTGATTGTAGTTGTTATTACCGTGTTGGAAATTTCTTTGTTTGTTGTCGTTATTAGGATGTCTATACTTCCGGTATCGGTTGTCTCTACCGTGTGAATTGTTAAACGTTGTTTTTCTCGAGAAATGATAAACCGTATTATTATTGCTTGCCGGGTTGAGTATTTGCTCGTTTGAAGCGCCTTAATAGAAAAAAAACGCTGGAATAAGTGTGTAACAATTAGTGGATCATATATTTAAAAGTAAAATATAGCTCTTCTTCTAACGGTTTTCATTCATATCTAGGTAGATAATATAAAAATCTCCCTCCGTCGTAGACAGACGTGTAAGAGCAACCCTTCTTATTTAGAGTGTTAAAATGCGTTTTGGTATAACAAGGTAGAAAGTATACGAATAGCCCAGGGCTCTTCTAGAAGTTTTCGTTAATAGTCGAGTATTTTATCGCAACTTTTTCGAATATGCAGTTGAATAATGTGGAAATTGAGGGATGCAATGTTTAACATAGTACTGATTCTGAAAATATTATTGGATTTTGCTAAAGTAGTTTCAATTATAATTAATGCACTTTGGGATTTGAAGAAAACAAATTTTGAAATATTTTTTCTTGCTTCTTATTTGATTTATCGGCATTTTCATTTGTCGAACGGAAGCATCTTCTTGTGACTAGTGAGCTCAAACGAAATTGTGGATGACTAGCTCCGAATCTATATGGTGGATAACGTATTGGTTCAATTTTTCTGTCGCTTAAACAGTTTTTTAGGTATTAATTGATTATTTAGATTGCTAATATTAAGGAAGTCTATAGGTAGTAAATTTTAGTAAATAATATTTTTTTTCAATATGCCCTTTTAATCCGTGTTTTGATATAAGTATTATAATAAGTAAAGAAGCAGCGAGACGTATCCTTTAATTTAAAATGTTCTCGTTGTAATCAATTAATTAGTTTTTTATTATTAAAGAGTCTAGTTGATCAATTACCAAAACAATTTATTAGTTTGGCATTGATTTCTTTCGAACCGTAAAAATGAAGCAAATTATAAAGAAAATAGCGGCATGTATTTGGCTTCAGACCATAAGTTTTATTAGAAAAGTTTGTACGGAGAATATCCGTACATACATACATATTGCAATGAACTTTTCCCCGAAGAATTATATTGAACTAACAGTGAATTTACTGCATTTATTTAACATGTACTTTTATTTTATTTTGTATTACATTTAAATATTTTATTGAATCGAATATTATGACCATGTCTGTATAGTTATTATTGCATCGGAAGTTGTTCCGACCTGCGGTATTATTTTGAACTGGAGGTGTCCGATGTCCGCATATTTTGTCGGTCTAGGAGACAGAGGTAGCAAGTCTGTTGAACTGTACGTATGGGGTAAAAAACTTCATTTTTTACTTCTTGCAGTATTTGATTTAAAGTCGGGTTATTTGTTCTGGTGTTTTTGATGTGTATTTAGATTTCAAATACGTTTTTGTACGAGTGGTGGCGATCTCGTATTTTAGTTGATTATGCTTGATATCTCTCGTTGTAGTTTTTCAGTAGAAAAAGTGTTGCGATCCTGATTTATATAAATTCTATTTTGCTATAATTCTTTGATATTTGTGCTTATGTGTAAATTTCGTATTATTCCTATATTAGAGTATAATATAGATACTTAAGAAAATTTCCATATTTTTTACAAGGGAGTTTTTTTTTTGCTTGTCAAGATATTCTAGAAGATTTTTGGAAAGTCAGGTTGGAAGGGAGATTTTGTCCTTGTGTTTTATTGCGCACGAGTAAAGTAAATGACGAGTTGACGTTTAGTCTTTATTTACGTTTGAAATTCTGGGGTTATAATTTAGATTTTAAATTTTCTTAATTACCTATTAGTTTTAAATTTTGCTCGCGAGTCACACAAGGTTTTTCTCTGTGTGCGTGTTATTTATCACACAGACTTTTACCTCTAAGCTGTCGTTGATCCTGCCTTAGCTCCCTTTACACTTTGAAAAAGGTTTTTTCTTTTTTTTTATTGTTTAATAAAATAGTTAAGCATAAATGTGATTTTTCTTTGACTTTATTTTAATGCCATTTTGAATTTTTATTTTCCACGTTCCACGCTCGTGCGAGGGCAAGACCTGGTGCCAGAAGATTCAAGCTAGAAGAATCTACGATTGAACTAATCCGGACATTTGTTGTGAGCTGAACTTATAAGCAGAGGCGCAGTTCACAGCAATATGTACATCCATGAATTCGAAAATTTATATGATAATTTAGGTAGTTATTTCTTTATTCTTGTGACAAAACCCAAATAGTATATCTAAAGTTCTTGAGAAACTTTTCCTATAGTCTTTTTAAACTAACTATAATGTATACTCGTATATTAAATATATCAAATCACCGAACAGAAAGCAAAGTTAGAGCTAAGTTTTTATTATTTTTTGAGATATTTACATTTGATCTCAACGCATATAGTCCAACTATTGCTGAAGTGTCATTAGGGCATTTTTGTAATCTATTTGTGTCCCGAAGTCCGTTAGCGAATATATTAACAGCAATCTGCTCATTTACTGTACGGAACTTATCGATTAACGTTTCGTCGTCGCCTGCTTGTGTAATTGACAACTGGGCGAGAAGCTCTTCGACTGTCTCACCGTATTCGTTGATTGATTTTGTGCCTTGTTTAACATTGTATAACTGCGTAGTCAATGCCGTGACCGATTTTTTGTAATGAAATGACGTTTTAAATCCGTAATTAAAGCGGCGTTATTGGGGTACGATTTAAGTAATCTTAGTTTTGCCTTCGGGGATAACCGGGTCTTGAGAATGTATTTCGTTAAGCTTTCTTTTCCCGCGTTATCTAACAATGCGTCATACAATTCGATCGAATCTTCAGTTGAAGGGTTACTTCCTCTTTGCCGTTCATTACAGGTAATAAACTCGAGGCAGTTCGTAAATCAAAATTTTCAGCCGTGTTGCCAATTGTTATATTTAAATTACTTAATCTACTACTTAAAATTTCGGTAGCCTCGTTTAATGTCACGGTAATGTCTTTGATGCAATTTTTAGTTGCCTCTCGTGTACTTAAATTATGAGCTACTTTATTAAAACTGTCCCTTATATCGCATAATCTATGATTGAAATTGTCTATCAGCGCTTGCATGCGCCTAATCACATTTATATCACTCTTATTACTAACATTGTCTTTTCTTAAATTGCTAAAAAATACCTTCACTTCGTCATGTATCTGGATGAATTGATCTGGGGCGGACATGGGGGTTGGCCTAGACCTTCTCCTGGCTTCGGTGGAACTCCATTTGGACCTGAGCGGAGAGGGCCTTCGTCATCTTCTTGTTCACGTGCCGGTACACACCGTAGCAGCAGCAGGAAGTTAATATGATTATAACTCCCACAAATGCCACTACGCCGAGGATGTCGATGGTGTCCACGCTGTTTTTTATGTTGGCGTCATTGCCTGCGATGATCACCTCCTCCTTTGTCGCGTAATTGCCCATTTGTTACACTGACCTGCTAAATTTTCGGTTTTCTTTGCTGGCTCGTTCCGGGTTCCTACTATTTCCCTGCAGTCTTAAACGACTGGCAGAATGGTTCTATGCCGTAGGTAGGCAGAATCGCCATGTAATGTGGGCCGTTTGTGCAGCCACATTGTTGTGCAGGTTCGAGGCTGGGCGGAGAATCAAATGATACACATTCGAAGTTTGGTTTACATACTATAATTAATCAACGCTTATAAAATGGAAACAATACTATTTACAAGATATACACATTATAATTAGTTCAACTAAGACAGGGTAGAACGGGGTTATTAAGATGTACCCACAGTTCGTACCACTGACTGGTTGTTACTATCTCTATGACTTAAACTATCGCCTTTATATATCAGAGAAGATCCTTGTCTCACTTACAAGTTGTTTCTAGAACAAATGTACAACCCTGATGCATAGCCTTGTGTATGCAACAAATACGGAGTAAGGTCGTGTTTGGATAACACATTAATGTTTTGTATTAAAGCCGAGGCTGTCGCCTTGCCAAAGTGTTACGCATACACATGACCGTGTATCGAGTTATTACATTTCCGTCCAAGCTTTATCGCCACCAAAAAGTAAACAGGGAAAACAATATAAAGCATTTTTTTTGTTGCATCCACAAATCCATTCGTTTTTTGAATAAATAACGCTACTAAATTTACGTGTATAATTTTTCCCTCTACTTACACCAGTTTTTTCAATAGTGATATCTACTAATGGCCTACCTTTTGCTTTTAATTCTATCTTTTCTTCGTATGAATATTTAAAAAATCTCTTCACATTAATTAAATTAAAGACCACCTCCATAATACACAGAGTTTATATAAATTGTCAACAATACACAAAAACAGAAGCACGCGCACTCTAATATTATTGTTTTTACGTTAAACTCGCCGCACCGTAAAAATAGTGGCGAACATATTAAATATACCGAATCATATCGCTCTCCGCGCTGGACTAAATGCAGTGAACAGGCCTGCTAAAATCACGCATTGGTTTTAAACAGCCGCGGGGGTAGCGGGGTGCGCGCGGGTGTTTGAAAGAGCTCTGAGAGCACGTTCGTGTGGACCAGATAAGGAACAAGTGAGCGATCGCGCGAATTAGGTTGGTTATTCCACTGGTCGCCTATTGAATATTATTTGATAATAACCGGCGATCGTCGAGTTGCTGCACCAATGCGACTTTGATTTTTTGCTTTCATTTTATGTTGGAATTTCGGAAGTGAATATCTCGGCTTCTACTGGTCGGATTTTGATGATTGAGGTGTCAAATTGTAGGGTTTGATGTCCTCTACAGGATGATGTAGAAAAATATGCAAATTTTTTTATATACAGGGGGAGAATTTTCACAACAATATGTTACGCTTTTATAAACATCAGAAATGTCGGAAAAATTATGTAAAAGAAAACTAGTTATAACTAATACAGGTTCGCCCGCCCAATTTTTTGGGAGCTCTGCAGCACTGCAGCGCTTATGCGCTAGCCGCCACTGTTGTAAACATTAAAAAATTTAAGAAAAAAAACAAGTATTTAGTTAAAATATTGCAAACAGGAACTATTCCAAAAATCTAATTGCAAAAAATTAATTCTTGTTTCTTAATAGGTAGGTATAGCAAACGCCAATTAAGTTGGCGCAAGGAGGGGTAAGTTCGCGCAGAATTAAAAGTAGTGGGGAGATTTGTATTTGGTTTTACATCAAATGACAGATAATTCTAATCTCTGAGCGTGTATCACTTTATGATCCCTTAGCAAAGACATTATGTTCCGTCAAACGTCAATGACAAATGTATTCTGACAATTACTTGAGTAGTGGGGGTGCGCAGAAGCCGTTTTTAAAAACGACTGATGGTAAACGACTCAACACTTATTGCCTGTTTTGAGGATAAATCCAAGCTTTTCTAAGCCCGAAATTATGTTAGTTGCCTCGTTGGGTTTGATTTCGTCAAAAAATAACTTCAAAAGATGGGGAAATTTATCCTTTGGGACAGATCCTTTTTTTGCTCCTGAAGACATTTTCCAATTGCTGAGAATTTTTCTCCAAGCTGCTTTAAGGGGTCGAAAAAAAAACACATCTAAAAGCTGCGTCAAGTGCGTCGCGTGTGAGCAGGAGCACCGTCCTGCTGAAAGTATAAATTTTGGCGCATCAGGTAATTGGCGTTATCAAGGAAATCCTCTAGAACGTTACGAATAAATTCCAGATATCTGTTTCCTGTCAACGTACCATTGTAGAACAGTGGACCAACGACTACCGAACCAATTAATCCGCACCAAACGTTAGAACTAAATCGAATTTGTGCAGCATGTGGACGAAATATTAATAAATTTTCTTGAGACCAGTAGTGACTATTTTTCTTATTAAATATGCCTATATTTGAAAAATTTGTTTCGTCACTCCATAAAATACACTGTGCTCCATTCAAATTTTCATCACAAAAACTAGCAAACCAATGACAGAAAGCTAATCTCCTGGCTGTAATGTTTGAGAGATTCTGAACTTAAAGGGGACATACTTATGCTTTTTCAAAATTCTTTGAACTGATGAATAACTTAATGCCAATTCCTTAGAAGCATCCCTAATCTAAAATTCGCGATGGGCTTCAAAATATGCTAACTGTAATTTCTACTTCTTCGTTGACGATATTTTTCTTTGTTCTTTTCTTTCTAAATAAGCAATCATGCAGTCTAAGCTGATTGTAAAGTTTTCGAAAGTAACGTCGATCTGGCTGCTGTCGTAAAGGATAGTGTTCAGCATAATATTCGCTAGTCCTTATTGAATTTTTACTACATAAAATGTATGCTTCCAACATATCAGCATTTCTCCAAATGAGGAAATACCATAGTGAAATATTGTCAAACACAAAGCAACGAAAGTAAAACCAAAATGTTTAGAAAAATAAATAGAGAACTAATGAACAGAACACAAAATAAAAAAAAATTAATTTTAATAACTAAACGTGCCAAAGATTATATTCAGTACGTTATTGACATTTACAAAGGGCATAACTATTTGTTCTGTTTAAAGTGAAAGAAGCCTACTACTGATTTTACAGAATGACTCTTTCTACAGAATCTTTGACATCAACTAAATTCCACCGTAAATACTTTATTTGTTTTAGGACAATAGTGTATTGAAACTTTTATATTACAAAGAACATTAGCATTCAGAATTTTTAAAAATATACAGGGTGTTCCATTTAAAAAAAATTATAAATTTCAAAATTTCTCGAAAATGCGTTATTCAATTTTTTTTTCATGAACTGCATGCTAATCAATGTTAAAACCACTAATACGTTGCTAATTTAACCTACTTTCTAGAATCAATAATAACAGAGATAGCAATAGTGCGCACTTAATTTGAATCAGCCTGTATATATTTTAGGTTAACTTGTAACATGTTAAAAAAAACTACTCCAAAACGCTGACTAAGCGAACTGAACTGCCATTTAGTTGTCTGTCAAAGCATGGTCGAAACACGTAACTACTATTGCAAATTAAATTTAGTAAGCGGTTGGTAACCTGTTTGCTTTATGAAAAATTGGCCAATTTATTAATGAGTGCAAAACGAAACTCTTTTCGTCTAGAAATTGGTCAATTTCTTGGTCGATTTTTTGACCAATAAATTGGTGTGTGTAATACCGTCAAAAGTTTCGTGTTTTCAACATTGAGTAGGAATATAATTGGGCAAGATTTCATTGGTGTATTTGTCAAGGATTGCAAACGAATTATTTAATAAGGCTATTTAACCTACTTTATATTTTAAAGGAATTAATTGATTTGCTTATTTTAATTAAATTCATGTATACAAAATAACGAGCCATCGAAAAAATTCATAATTGGAGTAGACTGTGAAATTGGGTTGGTACTTTAGCCACTTCTACATTATGACATTTATTATTTGACATTGAAACTATAAGTTTGTGTCAAATTTTTCAAAACTCTTATTAAGAAAATTAAATTTGTTTAGATGTAAATGGATAAACATTTTCAACAACTTCTGTAGCTATATGTAAATTTTGATTATGATTTCGATATTAAATAAATTATTTGTTTTCTTTTTTGTTGTAATATCATTTCAATGCCATAACCTTTTTTTACAATGAAACCAAATGAAACTGTCAAGCATCAAGTAATATGTCATTATGTGGAAGTGGCTAAAGTATCAACCCAATTTCACAGTCTACTCCAATTATGAATTTTTTCGAAGGCTCGTTATAAGAATTATATCATCAATAAAATATTTACTTAAAATAATTTTTATGTTTAATTTTCACATTTAGACATGCAATTGCCAGGCGCTGTGTATATATATTTGTTTAAATTTTTCTATCTACATAAATAGGGATCATGTTATTTACTCTAAAGCTTGGGATTTACAGAGAATGTAAGCTAACGTCATTTTTCTGAAAGATTATTACTTGAGTTTAGTGATATGTCATACGTAATCCGTTGTAACGAATTAAACTATAATAAAGAATATTAAACAGTTATAATTATTAAATACAGTTTTATTTAGAGCTTAGTTTGAAAAGACGTCTTTATTTTATTATATTTCATACAGTTCTAACTATTTCTAACAACACAATTGTTCTCTTATTTAACATTTATTTTATTTAAATAAATGACTATTACAATTAAAAAAGGATCGTCAATACTTTTAACAGACAAATCTAAAATTGTTGTAAAAAAGGTTGTTGACACAATAGATGATAAAATAAAAGGCAGGTCATTAACATTGGAAATTTCTAATCAACCTCCAATTCCTTTAAAGAAAACATTATCTCAAAAAGATAAAGATACAATAGAAAAAAATATTAGAGCTGAATATAACTAACAAAGAAGATTCAGATTGTGAAGATGATATACCATTACTATGTTTTGATAAAAGTAAACAAGTTGAAAATATTAATCCAACAGACGAAATTAAGAAATTATTAAATATACAAGATCCTCGATTATTTGAAACAAAATCATAAATGTTTTATCTCTGACGTTAAGTAACATACATATAAAAATAATAAACTCCACCAACCACAATTTACATCATTAGAATTTTGGAATTTATAATTATTATGAGTTACTATATAACTTTTTGGAATTATAAATTTTTCTGGTAATGAATTACCAAATGAATCAAAGAAACTCACTAATTTATTAGTATTATCTACATACATAGCAACCCAATGACTACCACCAGTATTCCAATCTAAATTAAAAATATTATACTTATTTAAATTATCTATTCCGTATGTTAACAATTTATCTGAACTTATGTTTATTTCCTCGTTTGTAATTAATTTAAAAATATTTTCTAAGTCAATATTTGATAATGATATCTTATTATCATTTTTACATTTATCAATTAAATATTTCAAAATAATATTACTCATTTATAATACTTTGAATAATTGTTGAATTGACTGAGTAGCAAAACTTTGATTATCACTTATAACATCTGTTTTATTAGCACCATCTGCTCCTGCATTTTTATATGCTTTATAAATTACATTTGTATTTCTAATATTATT
The DNA here is from genome assembly GCA_935421215.2 of Melolontha melolontha. Classification (NCBI taxonomy): domain Eukaryota; kingdom Metazoa; phylum Arthropoda; class Insecta; order Coleoptera; family Scarabaeidae; genus Melolontha; species Melolontha melolontha. The sequence goes on from OW285238.1 coordinate 38,343,463, forward strand.
TTTATATTCATCTTCAGTATTTCTACCAACTGCTTTCAATCTATTTTTATATTCTGTGAATGATTTGTAATCACATAATTTCGTTGGGTAACAAATACCATTTTTATTAATTGTATAAAATCCAGTTTTACTATAATTTTTCAAACAGTCATTAATTGTTGTATCATCAATATTAATATAATTTTCCAAGTCACTTATTATACTTTTATGAATAATTATTTCACTATAACTTGATTTCATTCCAGCTGGTATAAATGTACCAGTTTGTTGAATATATATTACATGCTGCTGTCTATGTCTTCCTTCTGTGAATAATTTTTCTGCTAAATCTGTTATACCATTTTTCTTATGTGCATCATCAAATATATTAAGACTGTGTGTTCTCAATTCATTTGGTATACTATCTTTTTCGTATCTATATATATTAAAATAAATAAAAGCTTCTTTACATAATTCTTTAATTACTTGAATATCTTTTTCCAATTCATTTCCATTAGGTAAAAAATAATTTATTTCTGAAATAGATTTTCTTTCCATACCAAATATTATTTCTTGAGCAATTGTTGATTTACCAGATCCAGATGGACCTATAATTATTATTCTTTTTGTTTGTGATAATAATTCACCACCCATTTTTCTTTCAATTAATGATCTCAATCCAAAATTTATATTACCATTATTATTATGAAATAATTTTTTCTTTGGTCGACCACTATTAGTCATAATTAGTATTAATTAGTATTTATTAATAATTAAACGTCTGCGACTGAGAATTAAATGTATAAAAATATATTATAATAAATATGAGTAATGTTAGTGTTAAGTATTATACACATTTACCAAAGTCGAGTAATTCAAATATATCAATAAATAAATCAATAGCAAAGTCATTAAAAAATATAATAAATACAAAAGATCAATGGACTGCAATAAATGATGCTAAAAATTATTATAAAATAAATTTAGCAACCGAATATTTAAATAGACTATCTAAAGAAAATATTTCCAAAAGAAAATTAGTAAAAGAGAAAAAAATATCACAAAAAACTTTAGATTCTGCACTAAAATTAATTAAACAAGATCCAAAAATTAAATCATCCCAAATGAATCAAAATGCTTATACATCCACAAGTTCTAATCCCCATTTAAATAACATTGGGGATGGGTCGCATTTGTCCGCAAAAAAACGCAAAAGAATACAAAGAGATTAAAAGACAATCCAAGTATATCAGATGATCAAAATTTTGATGAGAATTTTAATAAGTCTGTAAAATCTTTATCTAGTAAATAATGTCATTGATTGATATTACAGATAAAAATCAATTGAGAATTATACAAAATAAAATTAAAGCTGATTGTATTGAATTTAATAAATTATCCGTTGGTTCAAAATCAAAAGCATCAGAACAATTATATACTGAAAATAGAATTTTAAAAGAATTAGGAATTGCTGCAGTTGACACAATTGAGAAAATGGATGAAGAAATTGAATATAAAGATAATAAAATTAATGTGTTAGAAAAAGAATTGAAAGATGTAAATCATTATGATGAAGATAAAATTAATAATTTATTAAATAAGCAACCAATCATTAGATATGTTGACAGACAACAAAAAGACGTTTATCAAATACTCTTTCAATCATCAATAAATGATTACAAATGAATTATTGAATGATGCAGATTTAAAAATTAATCAATTATATATGGAAAATAAAAAAATTAAATGGTTATTTATAACAAGCTTACTAGTTTTTATAATTTTAGAAATATTAGATATGATTGTTGATTATTTGATTTTTAATATTTTGAAACTATCCTCTTTTATCTTACTTTTAATATATTATTTGTTAATGTAATTACTTAATCTCATTCTGTAATATTTTAATTCTTTTACAAATCCCTCTAGTTCTTCTCTAATCTCTTGTTTCTTTTCTAGTTTTGCTATTGATAATTTTATATTTGTTTTATAATAATTTTCTAATACTGTTTTATAATTTTTCAATTCCTTTATTATCGGCTTGAATTTATTATATTTATATGATTTTAATTCTTCAATCAATTTTTTATTTTCATCTACTGTAATAATGTCATCATCTAAAATTCTTTTCAAAATATTTGAATTTTGTAATTTTATAGAATCTATTATTTCATTTGGCTTTGATGTATCACAAATATATGGTGCAGATGGTAAATCGATAGTGAAATATTCAACGGGATTATAATTTGAATTTTCATTGATTATAATATTTTTATAAGTTATTAGTGTTATTACACTTATTACATTTTTATTTATATAACCAGCATAACCATTATTTTCAATACCATCTTTGTTAAATATTGTATAATACTCATTTGGAAATAAATTTATTAAATAATTATAATAATAATTTACTTCATTTCCAATTAGTATATTTAGAATTTTCTTATTTATATTAATCTTAACAAGACAAACATTTCCATATACATATACATGCTCCTTAAAAATATTTATTTGCTTGTTAATATGAAATATTGAATATAAATTTTGAACATCTAATCTTGAAAATATATCATTATATTTTATATATTTTATTCCAGCAGTGATATTATTGTTATTGAATATTAATAAATGATAATTACAATCTAATAACTTATCATTATAATCTTGGTCATAAAAAATTATTTTCAATGACATTTATGCCATTAATTAAACATCTTTTACTTGTGTAATAACAAGAATCTTAATATCATTAGAAATGAATCCTTTGTTTAAAGTGATTTTTAATATTAATCCCTGTGTCTGAATTAATCCATAAATTGCAGCTGAATATATTCTAAAATTATTTATCCATTTATTTTTTGTTATATATGAACCGTTAGTATTGTTTAGGAAATCATCATAATGTTGTTGAATAATATGATTTTTGTTTGTTAAGAAACCCTTATTATTTGAGAATGGATATGTTTTTCCATTTGCTGTTATTTCATGATTTCTAGTATATACATCAGGATCTGGATTAAATGATCCAGTTTTTTCGTTATAAAAAACATAATAAAGATTACAAGCATATGGTGAAGATAAATTAATATTTATTGCTAATGTTGTCTTATTTGATAATACTTGTTCCATTAATGTTGAATATATTGTTTCTGGTAAGGTATGTAATTTTTTATTAAGAATTAATGTTTTATCCTTCTTAGATAATTCAATTGCTTGCATATCCATTTGATAAGAATTACATACAAATATTCCATTAACTTTAATACTTTCAGATAGTTCATTAACTAATATTTGTGATTGAGAATAAAAATCAATTCTAAATACAAGTGACTCACAATGAACTATATTTGGTTGAGAAAATTTTGCCAACATGTACTTCATTGGAATTCTAATATCAATTCCACCAACTGGAATTTCATCAATATTTTTATAATCATCTTCATTATCCTCTATGTCATCCTTTCTTCTTCTAATGAATGAATTAATTAAGAAAAATGTACCAGCATAATCGATTGATTCTTCAATTATATCAGCATGATCTTTTTCTTTGAATACTCTTAATTTAACAGATATTCTATTTATAATTTCTTGAATATAATCTTTTGATAATTTAATTACTTTATCAGTCGGATTACTGATTGATAAATATAAACTTACATGATCTAGTTGTAAACATGTATTTGTTCCAAAATGAAATTCTCTTGTGATTGATGCAGATGATTTAGGAGAAATTTCAAATGAATCAGTATATTGCCGTAAAACATTTAATGAAGAAAATATTCCTTCTTTTGATAATAACGACATTTATTATTAAAATAATATAATTAAATATATGATCCATATTTCATTGTCTTTCAATTTATGTAAAATATTATTATGTTCTAAACTAAGCTCAATTATTTGATTATTAGAATTTATTTTAGATATTGGTAAATTTAATTCTTTTGAACTGTCTTGAGAGCTAAATGTCCACAAATAGTTCTTTTGATTACGTATATATTCAGTTAGTAAATTACAACCAATATCAAGATAAATATGTTGATTGTTAAATCCAATCCACTGAATGTGTTTAATTATCATATTTTTAAATGCTTTATTATCTATAGTATTCAAATTAATTGAAGATTTACTATTACTTTTGTTAAAATTAAATGTCAATCTTTGTGATCTATTCATTGATATTTGTATTTACTAATTAAAGATAATACCTACTGATTTTTTAAGTTCAACGTGTTCATCTGGAATGGAATTATAAATATCAATTAAATGATCAAAATTATAATTTTTTGATTTAAAAAGATCTTTTATTTTTTGAACAAAGTCTGGTAATTTTGTTAAATCAAATTTTATATTTTTTAAGAATGGAAATATGTAATCAGATATTATTCCTTCTCCAATTATAATATCATTCTTATTCGTTTGATTATATAATAAGTCAAATAATTCTTTATGATTATTCATTTATAAATATTTAATTTAACATGAGTTATAATGTTCTTATAGCAATAGTATAATACAATATTTTTATTATTATTCCAATATTTTATAAAATCATCAATACTTTTTATTCCCTTTTCCGTGAAAATAAATATTGGGCTAATTGTATCAAAATAAACTACATCATATACTTCATCATCCTGATATTCTATTTGCATTTCAAAATTAAAGGATGTAGGTATTAAATGTTAGTAAATATGTAAATATATTTTTCATTTTCTCAAATATAATCTCTAAATAATCAGGAGTTTCAATATATTCATTATTTAAATGAAAGTAAGAAATCGATTTACCTTTAGCTTCAATATTAGTTATTTTAAAATCTAAATCAGGATTATGTTTAAATTTATGATAAGTTATTTGTCTCTCAGTAAAATATTTATTACAAATATTACATTTAATTTTATTTTGACGTTTTTTATTTTTCATATATATATCATCATCAAAGGGAAATAAATCTGCTAATATTTTGGTTTCGTTGGATTTTCTTATTAGTTCTTTTTGTTTATCGATACACTCAAGCAAATCAGATTTTTTTCTATATTTTGATAATTTTTTTATTCCCATTGATGTTGCAATAGTTTGTAGTTCATACAAATACATTTATTATTAAAAAAAAATTTCAGTAATATATTTAGTCACAATTCAATATAATATAGACCAAATATATTTCAACTAACTCATTCCGATTTGAAATATTAATAAATTTTTTATGTAATAAATAGATGGCGAATTTGAAAGAGCTTAGGACAATTGCCAGAAATCTAAATATTACTAAAATACATAAACTTAAAAAAGATCAGCTGATAGCAGCTATTAATAATGTAAGACATGATAACCCCATTATTAAAACAATTAAACCTACATTAAAAAATTTGGAAAAAGTATTAAGAAAAACATACACTGCTAAAGAATTCAGTAACATAAAAAAAGAGCAGATAATTGATACTCTTACAAGATTAATAGATTACAGTAAAAGAATTAAAAAGATTAGCAAAGGGTAGAATTACAAAATACTATAACTTAAATAAAGAATCTTTAATAGAAAGAATAAGCCAAACATATCCAGATTTATTAAATGATTATTATAAAAAAGATATAAATAAAGCTCTAAGAACAATATATTCTAGAGACGATATTAAAAAAGCAAAAGAGGATGATTGGATAAATAAAATGAAAGATATTATAAAAATAAATCAACCTAATCAAATATTTGAAGATATTCCAATCAATGAACAACTAATTAGATGTGATGAATGTGGAAAAATGATAACAAAGAAACGCCTTAATTTACATAAATCAAAACATGTCATAACGGATGATGTTTTCGAACTTGAAACCAGTTTTAAATCTAGAATAGTTACATATAGACATAATAATAACCCAAAAATAACTAATGAATATAGTTATATGGAACATTTAAAAGATAGGGCTATTGGTTTAATTAATAAATGGTTAATAAAACATCATAATATAAAGATAAATCTTAATATGAATATAGAATTTAAAGATGTATCTAATCCTAATAATGTAATAGATCGAGCAATACAACTTAGAAATGTAGAACTATATAAGAGTGATAATTTGGAAATATATTGGGATAATCAAAGAGAAATATTTACACAAAAAGTAGTAGATTTTCAAAATACTGAAGGATCATTTTGGGAATTGAATAATGTTCATAGTTTACTTATAAATATCAATAAATTTACTCCTTTAGGTGGTAGTTCATATATTGAACTGCCTGAGTGGATTAAGAACACAAAATCTTGTATAAATATAAAAAATAGAGATAATCAATGTTTTAAATGGAGTATATTATCTGCTTTACATCCTCAGAATAATCATGGCGAAAGAGTTAGTCTCTATTATAGATAGATGAGAATGAACTATTATTCAATGATATTGAATTTCCAGTTAGAATACAAGATATAAAAAAGTTTGAATCATTAAATCGAATTAATGTTTATGTGTTTACATATGATGGTAATAAAATATATCCATTACTTACAAAAAATAAGAAACTATATGATAGGTTTGTAGATTTATTATATTTCACAGATGGTGATAATTCACATTATTGTTGGATTAAGAATCTTAGCAGATTATTTAATAAACAAATAAATTCTGATGGACATAAGAAATTATTTTGTAGAGGATGTTTAAATTATGTTACAGATAATGAAGAACATTTAAATAATCATAAATTAATATGTAATACAACTGAAGTATGTTTACCAAAATTACCATGTATCAAATACAATTGCTCTGAATGTAAAAAATGCAAAACTAATGATATAAATGAAATAAATTTACATGTAGAAAAATGTGGTGGTACTGTTTTAAGTATTTATCCAAAAATAAAATTTATTAATTATCAAAAAATGGTCAAACATCCATATGTTATATATTCAGATTTTGAAGCTTTATTACTTTCAATTCAAGGATGTGAACCAAATCCAAAAAAATCATATACAAGAAAGAAACAAATTCATAAACCTATTAGTTATGGATTTTATATTAAAAGCAGAAATAATGATATAGAAAATCCTTTATATATATATAGAAATGAAGAAGATATTTCTAAACATTATCTGTAGAAGACATAATTAGATGGGGTAAAAAATTACATATATTACTAAAGAAAAATAAAAAAATGACAAAGTTTAATAAAAATGAATTTGATGAAGCAAAACGCTGTTATGTATGTGATTGTAAATTTAATGGTTTAAATATAAAAGTGCAAGACCATGATCATTATACTGGCAGATACAGAGGTGCTGCATGTAATAACTGCAATTTAAAAATGAAACAGCCAATATTTATTCCTGTATTCTTCCACAACTTGAAAAATTATGACTGTCATCTATTTATAAAAAATTTAGGATTATATAGTAAAAACATAAGAGTTATTCCAAATAATAAAGAAAAATATATTTCATTTAGTATGATGGTATTTAATGAAGATGTTGGCCAAGTTTTTGAACTTAGATTTATAGATTCATTTAGTTTTCTAAATCAGAGTATTAATGAATTGTCATCCAATCTTGAACCAGATCAATTGAGGGAAGTAAATAAATATTTTACAAAATCTGATTTAGATATACTATTTAGAAAAGAAAAATAATAAGGAAAGGTATTTATCCGTATGAATATATGGATTCATATGACAAATTTGATGAAACGAGACTGCCACATATTAAACATTTCTATTCATCATTAACTAAGGAACATTTATATCAAAGGGATTATAAACATGCTTTGAAGGTTTGGAAATATTTGAATATACAAAATATTGGAGAATGGCATGATTTATATTTGAAAATGGATGTTTTATTATTAGCAGATATATTTGAAAATTTCAGAGATTTATGTTTAGAAAAATTTGAATTAGATCCTGCTTGGTATTTAACAACACCAGGACTTGCATGGGATTGTATGTTAAAATATACTAAAGCAGAATTAGATTTATTACTTGATTATGAAATGTATATTTTCTTTGAGAATGGTATAAGAGGTGGCATATCTCAATGTTCTAATAGATATGCTAATTCTAATAATTCACAAATCAGTTACCTTGATGCTAATAATTTATATGGTTGGGCTATGTCTCAAAAAATGCCATACAAGAATTTTAAATGGATTTATGATATAAATCTAGATGAAATTTTAAATAGTGAGAATGAAACTGGATATGTTTTAGAAGTTGATTTGCATTTTCCAAAAGAGTTGCATGATAAATTTAATGATCTGCCTCTTGCTCCAGAAAATAAACCACCTCCAAATAGTAAAGTAAATAAACTTATTTGTGATTTCCATGATAAGAAAAAATATATAGTACATTATAAAACATTAAAACTTTATAAATATTTAGGAATTGAAATAACCAAGGTGCATAGAGGAATTGAATTTACTCAAATAGATTTTATAAGACCATATGTTCAATTTTGTACTATACAAAGACAAAAATCAAAGAATGAATTTGAAGTTGGGTTTTGGAAATTGATGGTAAATGCAATTTTTGGTAAAAGTATGGAATCAGTTAGAAAAAGACAAAATCTTAAACTTTATTCAAGCGAGTTTAAAGCACAAAGAGCTATTAATAAACCAACATTTAGAAAATGTATAATATATGGTGAAAATCTTGTATTAATTCATAAATATAAAACAATTGTTTCATTTAATAAACCTATATATCTTGGACAAGCTATACTAGATCTATCGAAATCATATATGTATGATTTTCATTATAATGTAATTAAAAAAGAATATAATGAAAAAGTAAAATTAATGTACATGGATACAGATTCTTTAATCTATCATTTTAAAGAAGATTTTAATAAATTTATTAAAAATAATCCAGATTTATTTGATACATCTAATTATCCAAAAGATCATGAACTGTATAGTGATAAAAATAAAAAAGTAATTGGAAAATTTAAACATGAACTTGGTGGAAAAAAGATACTTGAATTTGTTGGATTGAGGTCAAAATCATATGCATATAGAGATAATAATGTTCATAAAAAATTAAAAGGAATTAAAAAATCTGTACTTGATAAAGAAATTAAATTTCAGCATTATAAAAAATGTTTGTTTAATCAGAAGGAATATTATCATAAACAAAACGTTATTAGGAGCTATGATCATAATATATACACTGAGGAATTAAATAAGAAATCATTGTGTTGGAGAGATGATAAGAGATGTATCCAAGAAGATAGTACAGATACATTGGCTTGGGGGCATTGGAGAATTGAAACCAATTGAGATTTATTTCCCAAAATGTGGCCTCCTTGGGTCGGTGAATTGAGGACCCTTAAAAACTAATTTTTTTTTATTTGGAACAAAATATACAGAGCTTTCATTATTTGTTGTAACATGATACCTATGCAACCAACATTACAGATTGGTACTACTCCTATACAAATATTCCTAGTTCAAAAAGTTTGACAGATGTTTTTTAATTTTATTTTAATTGAAACGTAAGTAATTTCTTGGAATAATAAAAATAAATTTTAGTTGTATGTTTATTCAATTAAAACACTAGTGTTTATTATCATTTTAATAGCATAATAGTATATTAAAAAACGAGTTTCATAAGGCACCATTTTGCCGCACGAGATCAGTTTAGAAAACGAGCCGCTTGCGGCGAGTTTTCTAAAGAGCGAGTGCGGCAAAAGGCCTTATGAAACGAGTTTTTTATACTATTTTTTCTATTTTGCGTTTTTTACATTAATAAATTGCTTAAATTGGAATTATTTAATTTGAAAGTTCAGAGTTTAATTTTTATATAAAGCATGCAGTTGGTCACATTGATACTTGACATTGTCAAATTTAAATCTTGCTATCCGCGAAGTAAATTATATTACATTTTATTTATTAATTTTCGTTAACATTACTTGATCTTTTATTTAAAAATATAAACATGAGTGACTTAGAAACTAATATATATTGTTGTTAATTGCATACAATATACGTTGTTTATGTAGAGTATGAACATATATCATATCTGTCAAATATACCTAAATTTTTAAAATCAAATGACAGCAATGATATTTATTTCTGTGTTCGAACAACGCCAACATTGAAAAATGAAAAAAAGCGTATCGAAATGGAGCTCATTTCGATACTGTTTTGGGTTTCATAATGAGTTCATTTCGAACGCAAAATAGAAACATTTTATTTACAGTTAATAATGACAAAATTGTCAATTTTGCCTCTGTACAAACACATTTTATGAGGAGCTAACGTACTGAAAGCTTTTTCACAATAACATATTTATAATAAATGTTGGAAATGATGACCATTTTGTTGCAAACAAATATTCACCCTGCCTTTTAAATTTTCAAAAACATTATGTAAATCATTCTGCGTAATGTTATTTATTTCATGCACAATTGCTGCTTCTAGTTCTTGTAAATTATGTAGTCTATTTCTATATATCCTATTTTTCAAATGTCCAAATAAGTAGAAATCAAGCGGAGTAAGATCGGGAGAACGGGTGGCCATAAATTAAACAGTCTATCGTCGTAAAATTCTGTCAAATAGTGGTGTGTGTCTCTGGCCGTGTGAGCAGGTGCATTATCTTGTTGAAACCAGCCATTTTCTAATTCATCGTCATGCAGCTGATTAATAAATTCATTTAATATTCCTCGATATCTTGCTGCAGTAATGGTATTGTAAAAGAAAATTGGCGCAATAATTCTTCTTCTCGACATTCTCACCCATATTCCTACTTTTAAAGGATGTAATGATGTTTCTACTAGTTGGTGTGGATTTTCTGTAGCCCAAGATCTATAATTTTGTGAATTTACGTATCCTGTAAGATGTACCCATGCTTCGTCACTAAAAAAAGTTAAATCTAGGAGATCATCGTTCATTCGATTATTAAACCATTCACAAAATCTAATTCGCCTATCGTAATCGACTGGATGTAACTGATAAACAACAGTAACTTTATAAGGATGCATATGTATCTTTTTTGTTAATGCTTTGTGACATGTTCCAACTGAGAGACCTACAAGAACATTTTTTTGAATGTTAACTTTGTACAATTAAAAATAAATATGAAATACCTGTTTGCTGAGATAGTTTTTTAACTGATTTATGAGGGCTATGTTCTACTCGCTGCCGAATATCATCTACAACAGCTTCAGTTAATTTGGTGGGCCTCCCAGTCAATTTCCCTTTACAAATACAATGTTTATCCTCAAAACGATGTGTTATAATATGTCTACGATGTCGAAATGAATCATAATCAAAGTCAAAATCTGGGAAGCATTGTATAAATTGATTTATACAACTTGGAAGTGAATAACTCCAATTGCCTTCGGCATCTTGTGTAGCACTTCTATAATGGGCCACTAAAATGAATGCATCTTGTTCGACGGTAAATGCCATTTTGGAGGTTATAACCTAAAATGAAATTATTTTATTTATACATACATTCAATGTTATTAATAGATAACTAACCTTCACAAAAGTTAGAATATCTTCAATAGCTCTTCAAAGAACTGACTTTTTTAACGCGAAATAAATATAAAATTAATGCAAAGAAAATCTAATTGACACAATACACAAAACTGTCGATAACAAAACATTTGAGTTTAGGAAGTTATTATGCAGGATTGCCAATCCTAATGTATGCAACCAATATTGCAAATTGCAACACGTCACGTGGGTTACAACCTATTATGAAGGCACGGTACTGGCCCAGTACTGGTAAATTGACATCTACTTGTATTGGTCAACCTGATCGACAAAAATAATTTCATGGGCTTGAACGTAAAAATTGCAAAGTCTAAAGCCACAGCTAGCGCGTAAGAAAAATTGTATTCAACGAAAATTGCAAACTGTAAAGCAGCCTTAACAAAGATTTACTTCGGTGTCCGGAATTTTTTGTCTACGATGTTGTTAATGTTATCGGTTAATTAACATACAGTGGTAACTCAATTCTTGCGACACGAAAATTTTTTGCTTTACTTTTCATTACGTACTCAGTACTTGCAACATTCGAAAATTTTGACCTCAATACTTGCAACATTTTTTTTTTACATGCGTTTCTCAGTGCAATTTTTTTGTTTGTTTGTTAGCCACTTACACAATGCATGTATTTATTTCGATATTTGAATTGAATAAAGTTCAGGGAAGTCCCGCCGTAGTATGAAACAGATGACGATTTGAATTTTATATCAGTCCAGAATATCAAGACAAATGAACCATTCATAAAGAAGTTTATCACACAAACTGAATCCGGCCCAGGTAAAAGGAAGACGCTCAAGGTCTCCGAGTTTCCGAAAATGGAAAAATCCGTGTTCAATTGGTTTGCAAATCAAAGAGCAAAAAACTTACCAATAACAAGTGATATGTTGAAGGAGAAAGCTAAGTTACTCCAGAAAAAGCCAGGTGGCTTCAACGCTAGCAATGGTTGGCCTACGAACTTTAAAAAAAGACATGGAATCCGAAGGCTTAAAATATGTGGAGAAAAATTGTCGAACAAGAGTGATTCTATCAATCTGTTTTTGATAAATTCAACAAGAAAATTGTTGATGTTGGTTTATCAAAGGAGCAGATATACAATGCTGATGAGCCTGGATTATTTTGGAAACTTTTACCTGATAAAACTCTTGTGCGTTCAAAAGAAACCTCGGCACCAGGTCATAAAATAAGCAAAGAAAGGTTAACTTTTCGCGCATGTACTAATGCTGCCGGAAATCATAGAGTTAAATTAATGGTTATTGGGAAATCGGCGAATCCACGTTCATTAAAAAATTTTGTTGATATTCCTGTTGTCTACAAAAGTGCTTGGATGACATTGGCTTTGTTTGAAGAATGGTTCCACAAAATATTTGTACAAGTACGTAAATTTTTCGTAAAAAAAATTTTTTTCAATCTAAAATTTCTTTTAAAACAGATGAAAGAGTTTCTTCGTAGCAAAAACCTACCGCAGAAAGCACTTCTGCTCGCGGATAATGCTCCATGGCACCCAAAAGATGGCGAGTTGACGAGGCATGATGGCCAAATATCGGTGATGTGCTTTCCTCCAAATTGCACCGCGCTAATACAAACCATGGATCAGAATGTTATAAGGCTTACCAAGCTCAGCTACAAGAAAAGCCTTTTAAGTCATATTGTCGGTCGTGGACAAACTATTGACGAGTCTCTGCGAAACATTAATCTGAAAGATGCGAAATGCTTTTTAGCTAGTGCATGGAATGCTCTTAAGGAAACTTCTATTCGGACTTCGTTTCAAAAATTGTTCGAAAAACCATCTGGGAGGGATAATGAAGATATCATTCCTTTTTCAGAGCTACGTTTACAGCTAGTTGATGATGCATCTAATTTTCAGAATATTACAACTTTGCTTCAGGAAATAGAACCATTGCAGCAAATGACTCATTTTGAGATCAAGTGAGAACACTACAGATACTACAGCTTTAAATGAACAATACTGTATCGACGATGACGAAGTTGTCGGTGAAGAAGTTGGTGACGTGGTGCTTAATTTGAAAAAAAAATACATTGGAGGAAGCTATATCAGCATTTCATACTTGCTTGGAATGGTCAGAGCAAAACAATGCTTCCTTAGAGGATGTTATGACACTCCAGAGGCTTAGAGGCAGCGCAGTACGGAGTAAGCAAGTCTGCACAAAACAAACACGAATAGAAATTTTTTTTAATACAGGGTGGGGCAGAGGAACTTGCTTATTGCAGTTGGCAGTCTTGAAGCGACGGCTGCTGTTACAAGGGTGGGGCTAAGGTCACCCGAGAGGGCGTGGCTTAAAGTTTATATCCTACTCGGTTCAGTCGCCATCATGGAGTGGACAAAGATTCAACGCGCGTTCGCAGTTGAGGCGTACTTTTCTAATGGTCATTCCATCATCGCTCGCAACGTGCATTCCGTGCCCGTTTCAATATTGGGCCCCGTGACCGTGTTCCTTGCCGAGAGTCAATTGTTTTATGGGTAAAAAACTTCAGAGACACTGATGATGTGAAGAAGAAAAAACCTGGACTTCCACGAACAGTGAGAACACCTCAAAACATTGACATGGTAAGGCATTCTGTTTTGCAATCTCCTAAGCGTTCTGCACGTAAACATGCAGCTGCTGTTGGAATGTCTGCTGGTTCAATCAGACGAATCCTTCATGAGGATCTGAAATTCCATCCCTACAAATTGGCAGTGGTACAGGATCTCATCGCTCGTGATCTTGCTGCTCGACAAAATGCATGTGAGGCGCTACTCAACATTCCTCAGGACGCCATAGTTTTCTTCACTGATGAGGCTCACTTCCACCTTTCGGGATGTGCCAACAAGCAGAACATGCGTTATTGGAGCCCACACAACCCCAGACAACTTCATCAACGTCCCTTACACTCGGAACGTGTTACTGTTTGGTGTGCGATATCGCAAGTTGGAATAATTGGTCTATGGTTTTTTGAAGAGAACAACCGGACAGTCACTGTGACTTCAGACCGATATGTCAATATGGTTCAAGAATTTTTCTTGCCAGCACTTGAAGAAATGGGTGTGGGATAAGTCTGCTTCCAGCAGGACGGCGCCACGGCACACACCGCACGAGTGTCAATGACTGTTTTGCGGCAACACTTTCCAGGGCGGCTCGTCACCTCGAGAGGCGATCTGCATTGGCCGGCGCGGTCCCCTGATTTAACCCCCTGCGACTACTTTCTGTGGGGTTATCTCAAGTCATTGGTTTACAACGATCGTCCTAGGACTCTCATTGAATAACAATATTCGTCACGCTGTTGCCAACATACATATAATAACATATAATAACTTTCAAAATCGACTGAGACAGTGCATTCAAAATAATGGACGCTATTTGCCTGACATAATTTTTAAAACTTAGTAAACATAAATTTCCAATGCTATTCTTTATGTTGTTTTAAGAATAAAATTTGTATTTGTACATACAGTACAATCCCGATTATCCGAATCGCGATTTTCCGAAATCCGGTTTAACCGAAACAAACTATTTAAAAACAAAAATCCCGATTAACCGAAAAAATTCGCATTATACGAAACGCGTCTGGGATTCACCTATACTGCTAGGTGGTTCCCCTCGGGGTTTCACGGCAATACGACGGTCTAAAATGCGAATTGTTTTGGTTAGCCGACAGAGTGTTAGAAGTACATATGTATTAACGTCTGTTATTATCGCAAAAAGAGTAGTTTTATTCTCAAATATTTTACAAAATGCAGTGTCAGAGCAATAAACGTAAACGCGTTGTTATCAGCTTGCAGGAAAAACTTAAAGCGGTTCGACGATTAGATAATGGTGAATTGCTTAAAAATATAGCAAAGGATTTAGGCGTAGGCGTAAGTACGGTTGCAGAATGGAGAAAAAATCGCGAAAAACTTGAAAAATGGTGTAGTGTTTTGTCATCGCCGGCACGAAAAAGTATGAAAAGAGGTGAATACGAAAAAGTGGATGATTCTTTATTTTTATGGTTTACACAGACTCGAGAAAGTGGAATACCAATTTCGGGGACCATTTTAAAACAAAAAGCAGTGAGTTTAAGCGAAGAATTGCCGGTCATTGAAGCGCCTGAAAGTTTTTCTGCAAGTAATGGATTGCTAGACCGATGGAAAAAAAGACATGGTGTACGTCAACTGAAAGTTTGTGGGGAAAAGTTGTCTGCCGATGTATTTGCCGCGAAAAAATTTGCAGAGAATTTTATGGAGCTTATGAAAGAAAATGATTTACAACCAGACCAGATCTACAATTGTGACGAAACCGGCTTGAATTACAAAATGTTGCCCTCAAGTACCTTAGCTTCAAAAAACGGAAGCTGGAGCACCTGGTTATAAACGTAGCAAAGAACGTATCACTGTTCTTGCATGCGCTAATGCTTCTGGGAGACACAAACTTCCATTATTATGTATCGGTAAGTCAGCAAAACCACGAGCCTTCAAGAATATTCGTCCCAATGCTTTTCCTGTTTTGTATAAAAATAAAAAAAGGCTGGATGAATGCAAATCTATTCAAAAATTGGTTTTTTGAAGATTTCGTACCAAAAGTCGAGTCTTTTTTAAAAGAGCACGGATACCCCAGAAAATGTGTTTTGTTACTAGACAATGCTCCCACTCACCCAAGTGCGGAGCAACTTGAAAGTGGGGAAATAAAAGCAATGTTTTTGCCTCCTGCTGTAACTTCTCTCATTCAGCCCATGGATCAGGGTGTGCTGGAAAATTTAAAACGTAATTACAGGCGTTTGCTATTGGAGCATATTTTGGAAGAAGTAGATGAGGGTGCCAATCTCACTGAATGTCTAAAGAAGTTAAACTTGAAAAATGTTGTATATTGGATAGCTTTAACTTGGAATCAAGTAAAAGGTAGAACCCTGGAAAAATCTTGGTCAAAATTGATTCAACACGAGGAGGGACGTATCACAGAAGCAGAGTCCGACCATGAAGAAAGTTTACAGCAAATTTTCACGAAAATACCAGGATGTGAAAATGTTACGGAAACAGAAGTTAATGAATCGTTAAACAGTGATAATGTAGAAGATGAAATGACCAAGAATTAATTGAAAGTGTTTGCAAAAATGCTAATGAAATAAGCAGTGATGACGATGACGAAGTAGAATGCACTGACAATATTCCAGTAAAAATGTCACATTCAGAAGGACTAGAAGCCTTGGAGAAAGCGTTAACTTATGTAGAACAACAAGAAAATGCAACTGCCGAGGATGTTCTTTTTATAAAACGTTGGAGAGACATTGCGGCCAAAAACAGAAGTAGTGCTAAACGAGTGCAGTTAAAAATTACCTCATTTTTAAACAGTAAAGTGTAGAATGGGATATATATCTTATATTTTACGTTGCATTTAACATGTCTTTTATGAATGTACATATGTATGTATAGCAAACGCCAATTAAGTTGGCGCGAGGAGGGGGTGCGCAGAAGCCGTTTTTAAAAACGTCCACCCCCACTACTCAAGTAATTGTCAGAATACATTTGTCATTGACGTTTGACGGAACAATAATGTCTGCTAGGTGATACACGCTCAGAGGTTAGAATTATCTGACATTTGATGTAAAACCAAATGCAAATCTCCCCACTATTTCTAATCTTGCGCGAACTTACCCTCCTCGCGCCAACTTAATTGGCGGTTGCTATACATACATATTTAGGCATTTATGTACATACTATGTTAAAAAAAATTAAGTAATAAAAATTAAACAAATTATTAGTTGATGTTTATTTTTAAATTAATACATAAATTCAAGTAAAATATTTCATAAATGTTTTTAAGTCGATCTAATGATATACGCATCCTAAACTCCTATTTTCCAAAAAAAAATCGGATTAACCGAAATTTTGATTATCCGAAATCACTTTGGTCCACATTATTTCGGATAATCGAGACTGTACTGTATTTTGTTTTTATTGAGTAACGAAATAAGCAGGTTCCTCTGCCTCACCCTGTATTACATAAAAAATGTAAATACTTAAAACATTACAAGTGTATTGAACGAAATTATAAAAAAAAAAAATGCTGTGCTGAAAAGATATATATAAACGCTTTTTAATTTAATTGTATGAAAAAGTTCGGTACTTGCAACAACCTCAAAATTTGCACCGAGCCCGGTTTTCATTGCGAGCAAGAATCGAGTATCTACTGTATTTTAAATAACACAGAACCATATCCGTTCAAAGTAACAATATAGGTAAAATAAAACAAGCACCAGATCCCATGATTTAAGTACATTAAAAAAAAATATACACTTATTATATTTTTTCAAAACACTATATTTTTTACAATATAAAAATGGAAAGGCTGTTGTTTTTTACCAATTTTATAGTTCTATTTCATAAAATAACAATCAGAAAGTTATTTACAATCATTATATTCATATAAATATTTTGCCTACCTAAAGAACTATTACAGTTTGGTATTGTAGCGACACATGACATAATAGCTCTTTAATATAAACTTTTCAGTCAAAATCAAATTGTTTAATAAACTTTCTTCTATAAAATTAGAAAAGGAAAAAAAAAACAATTAAATTTAATAATCACGTTTTGGTATATACCTTAAAAATACTATATCCGAAAATACTGCAAATATTAACTAATAAATAATTGTGGAGGTAAAGTACTTATAAATCGATAAAAGGAACACATATGAAACCATCCTAGGCAAGTTTGTCTTCTCTTTTTTAGAAAAAAAATATTGTCAAATTTATAACAGAAATGGCAAATTCTAATCTAATCCGAGAAACCAATATATTCCTTGAACTACAAATAGAATCAGAGGTTGCCATGCTACCAGCCATCTAATCCAATCCAAAAGTTGCCCATAGAGTACATGTGGTTTTTCCCAAGGATTACGAAACATTTTTTTTAAGTCCACTTTTTCTTTACAATACGGGCATGTTTGTTTTTTACCTATTATGCACCAGCCTCTGATGCAAAACTCATGGAAACTAAAACAAAATATTAAGTTTTAGTAGTAGGAATAACAATTCCGATCTTCACATATCACTAAGCCTGCACAAACGGATCCTTATCCAGTGCCGGCGGACACACATTTTCGAAATATTTAGTAAGCCTACACAAACGAATGCAAAATGAGGTTTAAGTTCGCCTTAGTGTAAGGGAGAGTGGTACATACTGGGACATGGTGCATAGTGGTACATGAACTCTATGCTCCATCTATTGAAAAATAGCTACGCTAATCAACATCAGTAGTAAAGAGTAACCTATTTTCGACTTTCTAAACCAACATTCTCTTTATTACCGACAGCGTTTCTCGGGTAAAAGTAATGGCGACCATCGGCAAAGAGTAAAGTTACAACTGAATGTTGATAATATTTGGGTGAATTTGTGTATAACATTGGATGTAAGTTTGTTTAATAATTTTAAGCCGCTTTGTAGACATTATTTAAGGTATGTATACATTAACAAAGTGTTTTAATAAATATTTCTGGTTTAAAAATAAAAGAAGTTAGTAATATACTAGTGGTGCATACTGGGACTTGTTTTGATGGTATATAGTGGGACAGTCCCAGTATGAACCACGTACAGATTTACTTTAGTAAGAGGTTTATTCTTTGCAGATGCCGAAGGTTAATAGAAGAGATCTGAGAAAAAAAATGGAAATAAGTAAAAAATTACATCAAAACTATGAAAATAATATGAAAACAGCAGTGCAAAAAGTTGTTGCTGGAGAAATGACGGTAAGAAATGCGGGAAATACTTTGAATGTAAACAAGTCAGCTCTTCAACGTTCAGTTGCAAAATATCGAGCTACTGACGAAGAAGATCGGCAACAGTTGTCTTTTGAAAGAAAACATGGCTTTCGTCAAATATTCACTGACGAAGAGGAAAAGATGCTGGCTGACTACCTTATTACTGCATGCAATATGTGCTACGGGTTGACGGTGAAAGTTATCTGCCAATTTGCATACAAATTTGCTGTCGCTAATAATAAAGTAATTCCTCAGAGTTGGCATGATCGTAAAGAAGCCGGTATCGAATGGATGAGACTGTTTCGTCACAGCTTGGTCTTCGTACGCCTGAAGCTACGAGCTTAAGCAGAGCTACAAGCTTCAATAGACATAATGTCAATCTGTTTTTTGGGAATCTTAAGAATGTGATAGCAAAACATGGATTCACTACAAGTCAAATTTATAATTGCGACGAAACTGGAGTGACGACAGTCCATAAACCTCCCAAAATCGTCGCACCTGTAGGACAAAAACAAGTGGGAAAAATTACAAGCTCTGAACGAGGTATCTTAGTGACCATGTGCATTGCTATATGTGCAAACGGCCAATATATTTCTCCGTTCTTTGTGTTCCCACGAAAAAACTTCAAGCCACACATGATACATGGTGCACCACCTGGATCTCAAGGGTCTGTTTTTCCTAGTGGTTGGATGACAGCCAATAATTTTTTAAAATTTGCAAAGCACCTTGTACAGATCACAAGAAGTAGTGTGGACAATAAAATTCTTTTAATTCTGGACATCCACGAGAGTCATTGTGATTTTAATGTTATTAATTACTTTAAAGAAAATGGTGTGGTTTTATTGACGCTACCCCCTCACTGTAGCCACAAGCTACAGCCTCTTGATGTGGGGTGCTATGCTCCTTTCAAATCTTTTTATAACAGAGCAATGGATGATTGGCTATTAAATAACTCAGGTGTGCCACTTACAATATACAATATTGCTACACTAGTAGGGAAAGCAGTACCTCAAGCTCTTGTACCAACTACAATTATCAACAGTTTTAAAAATACTTGTATTTCTCCCTATAATTCTGAAGTCTTCACAGATGTTGATTTTTTGAGCTCATCTGTTACGGATAGGCCATGTACAGATAAAGAAGATTCTTCTGAAGTACCAAGTTCAGACAAAGATAATAATGAAGGACATTTTTTGAACAGTGATCCTTCCTTAAATTTAAAAAGCACAACACTAGATATTGAGTCTACTCCAAGTACTTCAATAGCAGAACCTAATACAAAGAAATTTTGTACACCAGAAGATGTAAGGCCACATGTGAAAGCTAAAGCAAGGATTAGAACAAGAAAAGGAAAAGCAAAGAAAAAATCTATGGTCTGACTGAATCTCCATATCTACTTGAACTTAAGAAGAAAATGCAAGAAAAGGAAGAAATGTTGAAAGCTAAGGAGGAAAGGAAAAATAGAGCTCGTAGTGTTAAAAGAAAAGTAATTTCTAGCGACTTTTCAAGTGACAGTGATGTTGAGGAAGAGTTAGAAGATAACAACTCCCTGGCTGAACTTTCTGATGATGACTTAGAGGACAATGACAACAGTTCAGTGTTGGAAATAAACGATTTTATTTTGGTGACATATCCTCTTAAAAGGAGCGTAAGACATTATGTAGGGCAAATCGATAAAATAACCGATGATAGATATTTTGTTAATTTTATGGAAAAGACATTAAACGCGACATTTATCTTTCCAGATAGGACAGATAATGATATCATAGACTATAACGACATCGTCTGTAAACTTCCTAAACCTACCCTAATTGGAGGTACAAAGAGAGCAGTTAAGCAGCTCAGATTTAAATTGGATTTTACACATTACAATGTGCAGTAATATTCCCTTTTGTTGCTTTAAATACTTAAATGCATTTTTTTATATTTAGAATGAATTTTCCTTTTGTTTGAAATAAAAATTTTCATCAGTGTCAAAACTTTTTTATTAAAAAAATGTCCCTTTATATACCACACTCATATTTTCCTGTGTCCCAGTATAAACAAGGGAGTGGTCCATGCAGGGACGGTGGTCTATAAAGGGACATATTTTTTTTCTACTTTGTTTTTTAACATTTGGGACACTGATTTTTTGTGTCAATAATATATATCACATTCTTCCCACAGAAAAAAAATTGATTCCCTAATACCAAAAGTATGCTTCTAAATTACATTAAAAAAAAATCGTCCCAGTATACACCACCCTCCCCTACACGTAACAATTTACGTATAGGTATATGTTTTTTTCTCACAAATATGTCTTTTATAAAAAATATCACAACTCACAACACAGTTGAGCTATTCATAAAAATAAAATTTGAGAGAAAATATTTTCTTCCAAATAAAATTTTTGCGAGTTACCTTAGAATATTATTTTCATAAGTGCCTCTGCTGTGTTAATAACGGAAATATTATTTATGAGAAGAATAAATTGTTACGTGTACACTAAAAACGAACTTAATCCAAACCGCTTTTCGAATTCGTTAGTGCAGTCCACGCCCTATTCACTTTTTTTTTCGCGCCCATTACTATTTGTAACTGCTCTCCCAGTCGCAATCGCGGTAACTTATGCATTTCAACCAGATCAATCAAATAATGACATAACAGCAATAATTTGATACATTTATAAAGTTGATGGCGTTGTTTCCGTTTGGTTATGTTCACTTTGTTCATCTATTCTATGGTGGTTTTATCGTTGTTTTATACATTTATTTTATCGTCTGATCGAATTCTATTCCTTTTTAAATTTAATAAATAGTTTAGTATAGTATATTTAATAAATCATTTAGTGTAGTTGGACGTAAAAGAATAAAAACTGTAGCGTGCATACAAGGACGACCTGAAATGTTTCAGGAATCGACCAGAAAAACACGGTATTGGTGTGGTTTTTTATTTTTCGATGTAGTCTCCTCGAAGATCAATACACTTTTTCAAACGGTGCTCCAGTCTCTTCAAGCCGTCGGAAAAGTAGGATGTTTCGAGGTCTGCAAAATAGCCATCTGTGAGGGCGATGACCTCCTCATTTGAGGCAAATCTCTTTCCTCCCAGCGATTTTTTCATGTTTGGGAATAGGAAAAAGTCGCTGTGGGCTAGGTCCAGTGAATACGGAGGATGAGTGACTAATTCGTAGCGCAACTCATTCAATTTGGAAACGACGATGCGGGATGAATGAGCCGGTGCATTGACGTGGTGGAAAAGCACTTTCTTCCGCTGCAAACGAGGCCGTTTCTCCTTCAATACTGCATCGAATCGGGTCAATAAATCCCTGTAGTATTGCCCCGTGATCGTCCTTCCCTTCTGCCGATAGTCGATGAGGATCACACCTTGGGAATCCCAAAAAGTGGTCGCCATGATCTTTCCGGCCGATGGAACGGTCTTTGCTTTCTTCGGAGCCGATTCGCCCGGAAAAGTCCACTGCTTCGACTGTTCCTTGGTGGATGATACTTGGATCCACCACTACAAACCGGAGGGTTTGTAGTGGTGGATCCAAGTATCATCCACGATTACGAAACGCATGAAGAAATCCCTTGGACTGCGTTGGATCCTGGCCAGACACTCCTCCGAAACGGTCACCCGATTTCGTTTTTGCTCCGGTGTGAGCAAACACGGTACCCATCGCGCCGAAAGCTTTTTCATACGCAAAATTTCGTGTATGGATATGGCCAACGCGTTCTTCTGAGATGCCTGTTGTCTCTGCTATCTCTTTCAGCTTCAATCGGCGATCGGCTAACACGACATCATGAATCTTGTCGATCAGTTCATCGTTGGTAGCGGTTTTTGGGCGTCCACGGCGTGATTCGTCACTTGTGCGGCCACGTTTGATTGAACTCGCTCACCCAGAAGCTGATGGTCGAAAATGTTGGAGTAGATCCGCCATGAACCTCTAGCAAAATATTTCGAATTTCCGTGGCCGTTTTCCCAGCCATCCAAAACTGTTTTATCACGGCACGAAATTTGATTTTATCCATTTTTGTGAAACCGCCTGACTTGCTACACAAAACACACTCTTAAATAACTATTGACAGTAGACGTCTGAAATTTTGAGAGTTGCCATAAAAAAGGTTGTCTTTGCCGACCAATGGATCCACTTCAACCTTCGTGCGCCATCTGTTGCCGATTTCGGAAACATTTCAGGTCGCCCTCGTATATACCCGAGATATGTATGCATGACTTGATCGCATTAGCACTACCAATCGAGACGTGTTAGATGTAAACCTGCTTTCTCGACGATACAGTTTGTTAAGTGCGATGACGTAAACAATATGTTAATAGCAAACGCCACTTGTTAAATGCGACACGTGAAATATCAGTGGAAATTTGTATATGATTTTATTATTATGTTAAGGGTATGCAACATTTCACAAAATGTGGAACATCACCAAGAGTTTCGGGTTTTTGGAGTAAATATATTCAAGAATGGAAATTGCCAACAAGGCAATTACGGTATAATTTACTGCGGGTGAAAAATAGGTTTACGCATCTAATAGAGTTAAAAAATTAAAAAAAAATATTGCTGACAGTCGCCCTACTCGGCGAAGCAGTACGCTACTACGAATAAATCCGTTTGTGCAGGCTTACATATCACAATACATATACATTTATAAGTATTTTTTGTGTTAATTCAATATTTCTCTTTAAAATAAGGATCTTTTATTTAATGCGTAAGCTTAGTATATTATAGGCTTGTTCTGATTCGCGATTCTGAACAGTTATAGAACTGCGCAGAACTGATGCGCACAACTTTGTTAATTTCAGAACCGTTCTGAATTTGAGTGAACTCAGTTTGAAGCTTTAATAGTGTGCCATCTAGTGGCAATTTAAATAAGTACAAAAAAGTTCCAATTTTTTAATCTCTGTATAATTGCACACATCTGCATAATTGCACACATAACTGTATTTTTACGGAAGCTCATAATTGCACGCCAAGAATTATTAAAGAAAGAAACATGAATAATAAAGGTAAAAATATGATATTAATATTTTAAAATATTACTTTTAGAAAATCAGTATCAAAGCTGCAATTGGCTGCAGTCATGATGATGATTGTACCTCGACATTTTTTTCCTCAATATCAATTAACTTTTTTTTCTATTAAATCACCTACAAATTTGAGTATAACGTTTACCTTTAATTTACTTGCCATTGCAATGCTTTTATGCAAAAGTAAATTAAATTAATCCACTCAAATATTTTACTTCAAATTCTCTATATATCTTATTTAAACTATGTTTACCAAAGACTTACGAAACCTTCTACTAATATTCTAAAATATCAAAACAAATAAACACAGTGCGCAAGCTCGAACTATTAATTTTGAACCGGTACTCGCTAAGGAGCAAGAACTGCTAGAACGGTTCTAGAATCATTCCGAATTAGTTCTTGCGACAACCAAAACATATAATCAAAAATTCAGAACTAGTTCGTACGTAACCAAAATACCAAACTGCGAGTACGATTGCGCAGTAGTTCTAAAACTGTTCAGAATTGCTAACCAAAACGAACCTTATTAAATAAATCATTCTTTAAATTATCTTAATATAATGGATAAGTTGAAACGTATCAACCAAAACGAACCTTATTAAATAAATCATTCTTTAAATTATCTTAATATAATGGATAAGTTGAAACGTATCAATAGTATGTTTCCATGGTTCTATTTACTTTTCTTAAAATATAATTCAGAAGAAATTCGTAATGATTTCAGGAAAAAATTGCTCTTAAAAAGGAATTTTTATTTTGAAGGGGGGAGGATTTCTTTATTAGCTAACTAGGCATGAAAAATTAAGTGACAATAGCAACCTTTTGCTGTCAAATAGCAGTCACGTTAGTATTTCTACTGACCAAGTTTAGTTTAAATCCAGAGAGTTTTGCTGTTTTTACATAGCTTTATTTAATCAAAGATGAATGAAATTCAGTTAGAGCGTAGAAGCGTGATAAAATTCTTAACGAAAGAATTTTGGTCTAAGCAATTTCGATGGGGTAGAAAATCAATTCAAGAGGATCTAAGATGCGGAAGGTCGAAGAAAGAACTACGGAAAACATCGACGAACAGGTTGAAGAAAGCAGGTGTCAATTATTTCTGTTGAAGTGGAAATATCAAAAGCCACAGTGCTAAAAAATTTTGCATGATGATTTGGGAATGAAGATAGTGGAACAATGGATTTCCAGATTGTTTACCCCCGAACAAAAAATTGTGCCGGTAACAAATTCTTAACGAAAGAATTTTGGTCTAAGCAATTTCGATGGGGTAGAAAATCAATTCAAGAGGATCGAAGATGCGGAAGGTCGAAGAAAGAACTACGGAAAACTTCGACGAACAGGTTGAAGAAAGCAGGTGTCAATTATTTCTGTTGAAGTGGAAATATCAAAAGCCACAGTGCTAAAAAATTTTGCATGATGATTTGGGAATGAAGATAGTGGAACAATGGATTTCCAGATTGTTTACCCCCGAACAAAAAATTGTGCCGGTAACAAATTTCGGAAAACTTGAGGGTTTTAACTGATGATAAAAACCTTTTTTTATTAAATTATACCAGGTGATGAGATGAGATGGGTATCACTGGGACCCACCGACAAAATAAGAATTCATGCAGTGGGTCCACTACTAAAGAAATTTCTACTATTAAAAAAGGCAAGGACACAAAATTCAAATCTTGAATTGTTTCGACCTTTACTTGATGTAAATCCATTTCACAAACTAAAATAAAAATAAAACACACAAATGTTTGTAGATTTACACTATATTTATAAAATATATATGACAGCTGTTAAACTACTAAAGATAATAAATCGGGAGTCTATAAGCTGTCATGCGGATCATGTACTAAAACATATATTGGACAGACAGGAAGAACTTTTATTAAACGTATCAAGGATCATCAATATTCCTACATCAATCGGAAAGCTGACTCAACATACGCTAACCATTTATTAGAGAAGGACTACAATTTTAATTTACAATTTGATATTCTCCATGTCGAAAATAAAGGGAAAAAACTAAGCTGCTCAGAGTCATTAGAAATTAATAAGCTCAAAAATTCTGATATACTATTAAATGATAAATTAGACTTGAATTCTTCCCGGTTGTTAAATTTGTTTGTTCTGTGAAATGGGGTTTTGCCAAATTTTTCTGTCACATTATTAATTTTGTACTTTCCACAAATTTAGATACAGTTTAGGTTGACACATAGCAATTAAGATAATAGTTTTAAGTAACCCAATATGGTTGTGTTGGATATATAGTATGTAGCATTAGTTTATTGTTATACTTGAAGAAGCTGCTGTGTGGCAAAACAGCTGTCATATATTTTTTAAATATAGTGTAAATCTACAAACATCATTTGTGTGTTTTATTTTTATTTTAACACAAAATTCAACTGGAAAATTTATACTGACGGCATTTTTGGGATAGAAGAGGAATCTTGTTAATTGAATACATGAAGAAAAGTTCTATAATTACAGGAGTCGAATATAAGGAAACAATCCTAATTTAAGAAACTGTCATACAATAAAAAAGACCCCAAACCTTTGGTTAAAAGGTTATATTATTGGGATATATCAAAATATGTAGCGCCATCTACCATTATTTGTATGTATCGCTATACTCAATAAAGTTAGTCTGTGTTTAAAACTTACACTGTGTGTACCTTATTTTAACAGGTTATGTGCCCAGATACGCGGTATTGTTAAAAGTTAGTGATAAGTTGCACAAGAATGGCTGCAAATTATATCGCTAATGTCCCGAAACTAAAAGGACGCGAGAACTATGACGACTGGTTATTCGCGGTAGAGAACTTCTTAATTATCGAAGGTTTGTCTGATTGCGTCAAAAGCGAAGCCGTGCAGGATGCCAATATGGATGCCAAGGCTAAAGCGAAGCTGATTCTAACGATTGATACATCACTTTATGTACACGTAAGGGATGCGAAAACATGTAAAGAATTGTGGGATAAGTTAAAACTATTCGATAATTCAGGATTTACAAGGAGAATAAGTTTACTAAGAAATCTAATTTCAATTCGATTAGAAAACTGCGATTCAATGGGAACGTATGTAAATCAAATAGTTGAAACAGGTTTGAAATTGAGGGATACAGGCTCTAATGTTAATGATGAATGGATTGGATCTCTATCATTAGCGGGATTACCGGAAAAATTCACACCGATGGTAATGGCTATAGAACATTCTGGAATTAAAGTAGGTACAGATTCCATTAAAACAAAGTCATTAGATATGGAAGATCATGCCGGTAAAACAGGAAGTGCATTTATAGGAAAAGCTACGGCAAACCAAAGCAAATGTAATGTAGGTCATGCTTCTACATCTAAGTCAAATACAAATACACGAAATGTCAAATGTTACAGATGTAAACAGATGGGACACTTTAAAAGCAAATGTCCGATAATATTAATTGATAAGAAAAATGACAAACAAAACACAACTAAAGTTTTTAGTGCAGTATTTTTCAACGGAAATTTTAGCAAAGAAAACTGGTATGTGGACTCAGGTGCAAGTATTCACTTAATTGCAAATGAAAGTTGGATTAAAAATATATCAACGGAAAGTACTGTTCAAGAGATAATAGTAGCAAACAAAAGTAAAATACCAATATCATGTTCAGGGGATGTGGATATCAAAACAACAGTCAATAATCAAACACACAATATAACAGTTAAGAATGTTTTATGTGCTCCGGAATTGTCAACAAATTTGTTATCTGTCAGTCAATTAATCAAAAATGGTAACAGTGTGGAATTTGGAGATAATTGTTGTCAGATTTATAATCAATGTAATAAATTAGTTGCTACAGCAAGTCTAGTTGATGGTGTTTATCGATTAAATACACACATGACAGAGAAAAGCATGTTGTCAACATTGGTTTCGGGTGATGTGTGGCATCGTAGGTTTGCACATATAAACTGCAAAGATTTGAACAAAATGAAAAGTGGTATTGTAGAAGGTCTTTCTTATCCAGGTGAAGCAAAAAATGAGAAATTAAACTGTGTAACATGCTGTGAAGGAAAACAAATGAGGTTACAATTTCAAAACAAAGGCACAAAAACTGATAGAGTATTAGAAATTACACACTCGACGTATGTGGTCCAATGGAAGTTCGTTCAATTGGAGGATCAAGATATTTTCTTATTTTTGAAGATGGTTTCAGTCGGATGGCTTTCGTTTACTTCTGAAAAACAAAAGATGAAGTGTTTGAATATTTTAAAGAATTTAAAGTTATGGTTGAAAATCAAAAAGGAAATAAGATAAAGATTCTAAGAACTGATAATGGAGGTGAATTCTGTGGTAATGAATTTAAAAATTTTCTGAAGAAAAATGGAATCATTCACCAGAATACAAACTCTTATACTCCAGAACAGAATGGTACTGTAGAAAGATTAAATCGTACTATTGTTGAAAAGGCAAGATGCTTATTGTTCGATGGGAAATTAGACCAAACGTTTTGGGCAGAAGCAGTAAATACATCTATATACTTAAGAAATAGATCTATAGCTACAGGTTTGCACAATAGAACACCATTTGAATTGTGGACAGGTAAGAAACCAAATGTGAGCCATGTAAGAATTTTTGGTAGTACTGTAATGGTCCATGTTCCTTAAGAGAAAAGGATGAAATGGGACAGGAAGGCTGAGAAGAAAATTCTTGTAGGCTACAGTGAAAATACAAAGGGCTACCGACTATATGATCCAAATAGTAATTCTGTAATCATAAGCAGAGATGTTATTATAATGGAAAACTTTGAACGTGAAGTTGGAATTATGTTAAACACTGAAGAAAATACAGTTTCTGTGGGGGAAAAGGACAAAGTGAAATGTGAAGAAGTCATGGAAATAAATGATAGTGAAAACTCTCGTCAAGATGAAGAAACTTTAACAACAGTAAGATCTGAAAGGGAACCCAAACCCAAGAAGTTTGATAATTATGTAACTTACATGTGAGCTGAAAATACAGATTTGAGCAGTGATCCGGTTAATGTTGCAGATGCTTTGTCAAGAGTTGATAAAGAAGAATGGAAATTGGCAATGGTGGAAGAACTGGAATCGTGTAAGGAAAATGAAGCTTGGGAAGAGGTAGATACTCCTGAGAGTGGAACAGTTGTTCAGTGCAAGTGGGTGTTTAAGAGAAAAGTGTCAAGTGATAACAAGGGAAGATACAGAGCAAGATTAGTGGCTAAAGGTTTTTCTCAGAAACCAGGAATTGACTTTGATGAGACTTTCTCTCCGGTTGTTAGACATTCAACATTAAGGCTATTAATGGCCTTAGCTGTTCAGTTAAATTTAGATGTAACGCATTTAGACGTTACTACAGCTTTTTTAAATGGTTATTTAAGTGAAGAGGTTTATATGGAACAACCTGAAAGTTTTGTCATCAAATAATGTAAATAGTGTTCTAAAGTTAAAGAAAGCTATTTATGGCTTGAAGCGATCTTCAAGGGCATGGTATGAAAGAGTTGATGATTGTTTAATAGATTTAGGTTATAAAAAATCAAAATTAGAAAGTTGTTTATTTATGAAAGGTGAAAAGAAATCAATGACAATTATAGCTTTATATGTAGATGATTTCTTTGTTTTTTCAAATGACAAAATTGAAACAGATTTTTTAAAGCATGAATTAAATTCAAAATTTAAAGTTAAAGACTTAGGTCAGGTTCAACAATGTCTTGGCATGAGAGTGAATATTGATAAAACCAAAAATGTAATAACTTTAGGTCAAGAGAATTATGTTAATGAATTGTTAGGGAAATTTAATATGTGAGAGTTGAAAACGGTGGTTACTCCTATGGAAAACAATTTGAATCTTAACAAATGTGATGATAAAAGCAATGTTCAAATTCCATATCAGAAACTAATAGGTAGTTTGATGTACTTATCTGTGCTGACAATTCCGTTAGTTACATAAGCCAATTTAATAATTGCTATAATGAAACACATTGGAAATGTGCGAAGCGAATTTTAAAGTATTTACAGAAAACTAAAAACTATGGTTTAAAGTTTGTAAAAGAACGTGTAGACTTGGAAGGTTTTGTAGACGCCGATTGGGCGAGTAACGCTTTGGATAGGAGATCTTAGACGGGTTTTTGTTTTAAACTTTCCAGCTCTGCAGTTTCTTGGGAAAGTAAAAAACAGCCAACAGTGGCGTTGTCTGGTACTGAGGCTGAATATATGGCAATTTCAGATGCTGCCAAGGAAGCTATTTCCTTAAGAAATATGCTTTCAGAATTAACAGATGTGACGAATTGTGTAGTATTGTACATATAATGATAATCAGAGTGCTCAGAAGCTATCGGTAAATCCTATTTATCATAAGAGATCAAAGCATAATAGATGTTAGGTATCATTTTGTGAGAAAGGCGATTGCCGGTAATGTCATTAAGTTGGAATATTTACCGACCGCATATACTTACTAAGAGCTTAACGTCTAGTAAATATTATAAGTTTCTAAATGAGCTGGGAGTTATACCTTTGTAATATTTTGATTTAGTGGAGGTATTGGGATATATCAAAATATGTAGCGCCATCTACCATTATTTGTCTGTATCGCTATACTCAATAAAGTTAGTCTGTGTTTAAAACCTACACTGTGTGTACCTTATTTTAACATATATTGCATCATGACAATTTCAGAGTTCACAAGGCTAGGGAAATAGTCAACTACTGTGACTTTATATTGATGAAACATCCACCCTATAGCCTGGACTTGGCATTAAATTATCTCTTTCCTAAATTAACGAGGTTTTTTCAGATGATTGCCTGAAAGAAGTAGTGGTTTTTTGAAAACTTACCAAAAGAATTTTTTTGGAAGCTATAGCCTTATTAGAAAAATGCCGGAATAAGTCTGTAAAATATAGCTTTTCTTATGTCTTCCATTCATAGCTAGGGAGATAATACAAAAAACTCCTTTCATATATACCTAAACTTTTACAAGTTCAGATAAAATGTGTATTTACTTGTATCAAAGGAACTGCGTTTAAATACAATAAAGCATGTTTACTTATTATTGCATGAATCAGCAAAAAAAAAAACGAGCGAAAATTACAAATCTGATGGTCAATAAAGAAATACCATTCTATCACAGTATTATGTGGATATTACAAAATGAAATACATATTCTATACGGTCCCCATGAATTAATTGAGTCCTTGCACATTATTTGGTGCTGCTTTCCTCTTCTCTCTCTCTGTGCCGGATGTATGATTATTAATAATTAACATGTTGCTAATTTGTATTGTATAAGATTAAAAATGACTTTAATTTATAAATTAGCATAAAAGAAATTGTCAGTGTTGTATCAAACAGGTATTAAAAACATATATCTCTTATCTATGACACTGGGATATAGTTTTTACAAGTTCATTATCAGAGAATAACATGTATGTCTCTGTAAATAACATCATGTGCCTATATAATTTTAACTTACACATGTTCACAACTCAGTTTATAGGTATTTTCTATAATACCTTCTTCATTTTCTTGAACTAACAATTTATTTCCACAAACAGCACATACATCTGGTTCCAAATTTCTTGTTGGCATGCCTTGAGCAGTATAATACTACAATAATATTTTAAACATATTTATTTTTCAAATGAAATAATAGTACCCCAATATGTGATGCCATTTTATCTGCACATATTTCAGAAATATCTCTGCCTAGGACACCATAATATAAACCATAAAATACAAACAATAATCCGCAATCCATCCATGTATTTGGTTTGGCACGAAACGCCAGATTTAACCCAAAGAATGTTGCCATCATAATAATATAACCTATGATACCAAGAACGTAACTTAGTTTGTAAATAAATAAAAACCACTTGTACACTAATCTAAAATGTATAGTTTAAATAATTTTTGTTACATGCTTAAATCCAAACCTACCTTGGAGTTGTGCCACCTATTGGCTTTATTAGTGCTTTACGAACAATAAGTCCAGTTATACAAGAAAATAACAGCCATACAAATACAAATCTCCACCAAAGATTTTTTATTGATAAACCTAATGGAATTGCCCACATTGCTAATAGTGTGACTAGCTACAAAATAAATATAATTATATATAACAAAGCATAAAATAATAATCTTACTAAATATGATCTATAATGTCTTTTTTTCCATTCTATTAATACAAACTGAGCAATGACTAGTGTTACAATTAAAATAAGAACCATCTCAGCATGTACTTTTTCATGGCCTTTATGTTGTTCATGCATTTTTTGATGTTCCACTCTAGAAAACAATATTAAAGTAAAAAATATAAAATTACAACCGAACATTTATACCTCCATTTTTCTTCTGGTGTAAGTTGGTCAATAGTCTGTAAACCGTAAAGATAATTAATGAATACTTAATGTTTTATTGATTACGCCTACATTTTTATTAAAAACTACATTAAACAAATTACATACAGTAAACTAAAGTTGGGTACCTTGTTTCCCATATCCACTGGGATGTGTAAATCCATTTTTATTCAGCTAAATTTATTCGACCGATTATTTAATAAATTACAAAGTTGGTTTTTAAAAGCGAGAGATTTAATATTTATAAAATTATACATGTCATTGATTTGTCAATTCATTCTCACCACATGACACCAACCGGTGTTGATATGAAAATGTCAAAATTATTGCCAACATAACTTGTTACATCATATCACATTAATAATAAAAATAACTAAGAAATAATTACTGGATTTTCCATAACTTTCTCTTCGACTAGGACATCGTTAATGTTCTCTAATAAAAGTAAAGTTAAGTCTGTCATCCAATCTGTCTAGAAATATATAACGGCTTTGGAAATATTGCCAAATAGTTTGTCTGAAAAGAGTAGGTAATATCTAATAAAAAATATTTATGTTGGAATGAATGATTTTCTTCAGAAATAACTTGATACCAAATTTATATTAATATATTTTTAGTAGTGTATAATAATAATTACTACTTTTCAATTCAATTAAAAATAATGATTCATATGCCAAAAAATATCAGAATAAACAAAAAATAGAAAACAACCTATTTCGGTTATAGTCCCAGATATTTTGGAATTACATACATGTAGGTAATCTATTATTCTATATATGGATAATCTTACCAATAATTACAATAAACATCACCGCCAATTAATTAATTAATTAGGTAGATAAGTTTTTGTAGGTATATACTACCTATATCTTAAATAATTGGTTTTTGTCATGCGCTTTACTTATACCTAGTTAATTTAATTAATTTAATCAATAGTATTGAGAATGAGGTCTAATTGGAAAAATTTGAGTATATAGGTAAGTATATATGTATTT
This sequence comes from Melolontha melolontha, assembly GCA_935421215.2. Lineage (NCBI taxonomy): Eukaryota > Metazoa > Arthropoda > Insecta > Coleoptera > Scarabaeidae > Melolontha > Melolontha melolontha. Next base: position 38,377,009 of record OW285238.1, read on the forward strand.
ATATTTAGATTTTCAGTTATTTCCATATCATATAACTTGCTTGCAAGAAATTCTTGATATTGATTATCCTCGACGAGTGGTATTTTCTAAATGGTTTTAAAATTATTTGAATGATTACTCCTAGATAAAACTTTCTTTTCGAACGTAGCATGGTTTCAACTTAATGGATTCGTTAATTCACAAAACATGAGAATGTGGAGTGAATAAAGCCAAATAATTTTCATGTTGAAGCTCCTGTATATACACTATAAGTAGAAGAAGAAACATCGATCCGATTTTTTGTAATGGTATTTTAAATCCGGAAAGATATCAACAAGAAATATTCTTGGCTTTCTTTAATCAGCTTCATGATGATGAACTAACTTTGAGTTACTTTCAACAAAAAGGTGCTAGAGCTTACATATTAGATGTGTGAAATACGAGAAGTATTTCGAAATCGTTTAATTAGTTTGAACACCGAACATGAATTTCCTCAAAGATTTTGTGATTTCTTTCGATGAAATTAAAAAAAAATCAATTTATCAAGTATAGCAAACGCCAATTAAGTTGGCGCAGGATTAGAAGTAGTGGGGAGATTTGTATTTGGTTTTACATCAGATGTCAGATAATTCTAACCTCTGAGCGTGTATCACTTTATCAACCCCTAGCAAAGACATTATGTTCCGTCAAACGTCAATGACAAATGTATTCTGACAATTATAGCAAGCGCCAATTAAGTTGGCGCGAGGAGGAGGTGCGCAGAAACCGTTTCTAAAGACGTCCACCCCCACTACTCAAGTAATTGTCAGAAAACATTTGTCATTGACGTTTGACGGAACATAATGTCTTTGCTAGGGGATCATAAAGTGATACACGCTCAGAGGTTAGAATTATCTGACATTTGATGTAAAACCAAATACAAATATCCACACTACTTCTAATCCTGCGCGAACTTACCCCTCCTCGCGCCAACTTAATTGGCGTTTGCTATACTTGAGTAGTGAGGGTGGACGTTTCTAAAAACGGCTTCTGCGCACCCCCTCCTCGCGCCAACTTAATTAGCGCTTGCTATACCTACCAGTGCAAAATTATATAGATCTGCAAGATAGAATTATACAGAAAACTAATTAAATTAGATATTGTCCCATATTGCAAAATATATTTGACAGCATTAGGAGGAAGGTGATGGACAATTTTAAAATATTCTATAATTGATTATGAAATTGAATCGATTCTGCCTTTACTTGATGTAAATCCATATCAAATGACAAAAACACACAATGTTGTATTAGATTTACACTTTATTTAATAATATTTAATAATGACTATATAACAGCTGTTTCACCGTACAACGGTTTCTTCAGATATAACAAGCGGTACTATAAAACATTTTACTTAAACGTATATATTTTTTATTTTATTACTTAATGGTATTCTCAGAAATTTCTGAGAATACCATTAAGTAAACAGTGAACGATGAAACAGCTGTTATATAGTCATTATTAAATATTATTAAATAAAGTGTAAATCTAATACAACATTGTGTGTTTTTATCATTTAATTGATTATGCTTAATTTTAATTTTGTAAATGATTTTTTTCTTACATTCAAAATCATTTTAATGAAATTTCAAGCAATGTTACAATTATAGAACGTGTCTTCAACTTTCTTCATTAGAGACGGTCATGCTCATTCAAAATGATACGTTTGTGACAGATTACGTACACTGTCACCAACCATTATCAAAAAGCATGGCCGTCTCTAATGAGGAAGGCTTTTGAAGGCACATTAGGTATATGAAATTAATGCATCAAAATGATCTTTTAGTATTAATATGACCTAAACTTTTATTGTGGAGTATATGGGGGAGGTGTAACTTTTAGGGAATGAAAGAAAACTTTTTTTTTGGCAAAATTAAAAATTTTATTGGAGATTTATTTTTGACAATATGTATTATGATGTTATACTTGATAATAAAAACGTTAACAGATTTATCTGATATAAATATATCATACTGTGTATTAAAAATAACTATATTAAATAAAAGTACACTAACTAACACTATATCGATAACAAATCACTAATTATAATAGCAATATTTATATTTATTTATACTGAGTGTTCTTGAAATAAAAAGGTAACGTATCAAAAATGGAAAGATTAAATTATATAGGATGTATACCTAAAATATTTTCCAAAAATTCCTTCTTATAAGGGAGAAAAAAATGACAAAGATATTTAAATAAATGCTGTTACGCCACTGTGTAGTACAATTTTTCAATTAAAGATAATAGATTGTAACTAAATAACTTAAATGCCCGCAAAGCACACACCTTGGATGTTTCTTTAATATATCAACTTTAAAAATTTACAAGTATAAATTTTTAACAGCTGATTCAGGTTATCGAACCCTTACCATAACAAAACTTATCTGTTTTATAAATATAAACATGGCCGTCTTTGAATACAATGAATACGATATTTGTACACCAAGACCTCGCTTAGCGCTGTTCCGCTTAGCGCTGTTTAGGTTTAAAGCGGTTTTATTGGAATAGTGCTATTTCCCGAAAATTGCACGCAGCGTTGGGCTTCCCCGACATACAAACTATGTAAATGTGATAGACTTGCTTTCATCCTTGCGGTGGTACACACGCGTATTTTTATATATTATTTTAAAAATTTGTTTATTTATTACCATAATTGTAAAAAATCAAGAATTTTAAATAAATTGATAATTCATAATTGTAAGTACATATATATTTTTGTAATACCTATAAGGATTCATATGTTGATAAATGTAATAATGTTTAGTTTTTATTATGGGTGATATCAAAATGCAAGTGCTTAGACGATTAGGATCGGGTGAACGTCAAACTCAAATTGATGTTGTATTAAACTTGTCGACTTCGAGAATACATCTTAAAAATAAAGAAAAAATAGTCTCGTCCACAACTACGACTACAACTACATCTGCAACTAGAATTACTCGTTGGAGAAATTATGAGATGGAGGAAATGGAAAAACGACTTTCCATATGGATTGATGACGAAGTTCAACGTAATATGCCATTAAGCCAAGCGATTATAATGAAAAAAATCTAAAGAATTTTTAATCATATTCAAGGTGAAACAGGTGACACAACTAAAACTTTCGTTGCAAGTGCGGGATGGTTTCACAGATTTAAACACCGAAATAGTCTTCGTAATGTAAAGATTACAGGAGAAGCAGCGAGTGGAGATACAAAAGCGGCGGCAGAATTCCCCGCGATATTAAAAACGATTATTTAACGTGGAAACTATCCTCCAGAATTAGTTTTTAATGTCGATGAGACGGGGCTTTTTTGTAAACGAATGCCAAAAAGAAGTTATTTATCCCGTGAAGAAAAGCGTGCACCAGGATTTAAGGGCGCAAACGATCGCCTAACACTTTTGCTGGGTGACAACGCCAATGGTGATTTTAAATTAAAACCACTACTGGTCTATCACTCCAAAAATCCAAGAGCGATGAAGGGCATATCTAAAAGAACTTTACCAATAATTTCGGGATCTAATAAAAAATCATGGATAAATATGAAGGGGAGGGGGTCCCATTGATGGTCGTTTCACCAACGAATAGAGTAATGTTGCCAGGTAATTCTAGAAAAACCAAGGTTCTTTTGGACGATTAGGGGGTTTCCTTTAAATGAAGATGTGGATCCTGTCTCTATATGGAAGGACGGCATTTTTTAACCTATTATTTAGATGTAATTATTTTTATTTTAAAATACAAAACATCTTAAAAACCACGAAAGAAAATTTATTCGGGAATTCTAATAAAATCGCTATTATCCCGTAAACATTTGATTCGCGGACCAATGTGTTTTGTGGCCTATAATAACTATTCGGACAACAATTATCATCTTTACATTGCAGTCCGGAATTTAATGTGGTTAGTGATAACCAGAGAGCGGACTGAAGCGATTGAATGACCAATTGTCCCGATAAAACGTTGTGGCGGTCTAAGGTATTGCATGCATGTTGTAACAGCCCCACTATTTGCTTGCTCGATTGCATTTGTTGAGCAGATGTTGTTATTTCCGGAGTTATGAATAGTACATTGTGTGTATTCCTTCATAAATTTAATTTAACAGGAGCGTGTAAGATGAAATATACCTTTATATATTATTTCGTTAGACTTCATTGAAATAATCGCTTAAAAAATTATGTCCGCTAATTTCCAAAGTGTATTCTCGTGTTTACATGCTGTCATACATGCATATACATATATGTATTGATTGTCCTTGAGATAGTATATTTTCTATTCTCTTCTATAAGGGATTGTTTCTGGTTTCATCTCTTTCAGTGTTATTTGGTTACAACGTTGAGTATTTTAAAAAATCCGTTTTATATTGTTATATTGTATATTTATCGTATATTTTTTTATAAATATTAAGTTTAATTTACTACCTTATTTTTGCAGTAGTTTTCGTTTCTTCTTTTTAGTCCATTTCTTTCTGTTCTTAGTATTTCTCTTTATTTTCATTAACTATGGAGAATTCTCGTAGGGCAACCATGGTAGGATGGATTAGAGGCTACACAGATTGGTTGCATATTCGTAATGATACCGAGATATATTGCAGTGCCTGTTTATTAAGTTTAAGGCGTCCACAAAAGTGTAATGTGCAGAGACATGTTTCTTCGGAAACTGATCAAGATAACATATGACCACACATACCTGACACTTTTAACGAAGAACTGTGTGAAGCTTTCTTTCATGACGGCCAATATTCCATTCAAAAAGTTTAACAATCCAGTCTTCAAGAGATTTCTTACAAAATATACTGATCGTTATATACCAGATGAATCTACTTTACGTAAATACCACTTAGTAAAATGTTACGTGAGAATCATTGAAAAATACGAATCAATCTATCTTTGCGAAACAACGGATGTAATGGGCCAAAATGTGTTAAATGTAGTTGTTGGTATTCTTCATCCGACGACTTCATACCAACCATACTTAATTGCAACTAAATGGTGAAACAGTTGCAGAAGTAATTGATCAATGTATTTATAATATTCTGTCATCGGATAACAACTATAAAGACAAGATGCTATTATTTTTGACTGATGCGGCAGTTTATATCTTAAAAACAGAGAAGTTATTAAACCAATCTTATCTCAATATGCTACACGTTACCTGTGCAGCACAAGCACTACACAGAGTATGTGAATACATCAGGGGTCATTTTCCAAATGTTGGAAGATGAGTTAGTTTCATCATTTAAAAAGATATTTCTCAAAGCTGAGACAAAAAGTTGATACCATATTTAGCAGAAATCCAGATTTATTTATTATATCAATTCTGCCCAGAGCCGATTGAAAAATTTATACATTCGAAGTATGGTGCACTTTTGCAATATTTTAATCACGCACCCATCACCAGTTGTGATGTGGAACGGACATTTTCAATTTTTAAAGACTTTTAACATCTCAAAGAACTAATTTAATACAGGAACACCTTGAGCAAATTGTAGTTGTTCATATTAATTGTTTTACACTTTCCATGTTTCATAGAAAATTCAGTTTTGAGTTTTGTTCTTTGTAAAATGTTTTTATTCAAAATTCGATACGCAATTCGCTTGTCAACAATACTTTTGTTTCAGCAGTAGTTGCTGCCGGTTGCCATACCGTTTATTACATTCGCTCTGTTGTGTATTTATGCAGCGGCCCACACGTATCAAATTGTTCGAAACTCACGGATCGCATACAGAAACAAACCAGTTGCGAATACAAGGCAGACGCCTACAAGCTATGAGTCATCAATCGCTCGAGTCCGCTCTCTAGTGATAATCAATTTCTACAGTTTTAATTAGTCGGATTCTGCACAAACATGTGGGCTTGCATTGTCAATAGATCGCTATTAGAATAATAAGTATAGGAATGTTAGGACACAAAATTTTTTTTAACAAACAGCAAATACAGCAATGGCAATGGAAATATTAGATATAGTTTTATAAGAAATTGAGTTACATTCGATGTTAGAGCATCGACTGTCACTAGTTACTAAGAGGTGCTAGCTTCTGTACCGGGACTTTTGCAAAGAATTGTGGTAGTCGAGACGACGGTTATGATTACAAAAATTACCAGAAGCAATCTGTCTATGACTATTGACAGTCGTTTCCATTCCAGTTCTGCCGTTACTCTTCTTTCCTGTTCAGTAAAACGTAAATCGTGGCGTTCGATGCTTTCGTGGATCTTGTTTAGCAAACAAATGATCTGACTTTCAAAAATGTCTGTAAAGAGAGTTTAAAATTAGAGAAAAATAGAATTTATAGAGTTGTTTTGAAATAAATAGTATAAAGAAAGTTTAAAATTAGAACAAATAGAAATTTGTATTACACACTAGGTACCTGCATTTTCGGATTTATGTCCTGGAAAAAGACTAGGCGATCTTTGTTGCATATTTTTCGAATAGTAACCATCTTCTTGAGACGTATTATTCTGCCAAGGCCGTTGCGTGTCCAATCTAGTTCCCGTTAGAGAATTGATTTCCTATAACCAAAAATCACAAATATTGATACCATAATCTGAATTTGTCCAGAATAATAAGTTAAAATATTTTAAAGATATATAACAGTATAATATAATTCATTTTAAAATAATCATTATTCTATATAGTATTTAAAATTTTGGAAAACGAAACAATAAGTAACGTTGACAAAGTTAAATATTTAGGAGTAATTTTCAATAAGCAAGGAAACAATAAAGACGGGATCCAGGAAATAATTACAAAAGCTAGGAAAATGATTGGAGAACTCAATTCCATAATAATAATAATCGGCCAAACATTCCTTTCGGAATAGGGCCGCTCCTAAAGTGGAGCTCTTGTATTCATTGTTTTGCGGTGAATAACTCCGCTTGGTTTCGATAGGTTCATAGATTGGTGGTTTTCGCTCTCTTCACGATCCTTCCCCATTCCTCCCTGTTTCTAGACATCTCGGTTAAGTTCCTTATCTTCAATTTTTTTGCATCTCCCATTACTTGGTCCTCCCACCTTGCTCTAGGTCGCCCCCTCGGTCTGTCCTCCACCGGTTTCCAGTCTTTTATTCTCCTGATTATGGTCTCCTCTGGTCTTCTTTCTATGTGTCCCCACCATCTTAGCCTTTGCATCTTAATATATATCACCATATCCTCTCCTTCCATGATGTTTTTTATTTCGTGATTCCACAATATACGGTATTGTTCTTCTCCTTCCATTTTCTTCGGCCCCAGAATCTTCCTCAGGATTTTCCTCTCGAATTTTTCTAGATTTTCTTCGTCTTTACTAGTAAGGCACATTATTTCCACCGCATATGTTACTACCGGCTTTATTGCTACTTTGTACATTTTTAGCTCGGTGTTTTTGCTTAAGTTTCTGTCATTTAGAAACCTCTGATAACGCCAGTATGCTCTGTTTCCAGCCTGTATGCGCGCTTTGATTTCGGTACTCCTATCGTTTTTGCTGTTTATGTTTACACCCAGATATTTTATATTTTCTACTCTCTCAAATTGGTATTCACCTATTTTTTTCAGGTTTGTGTTTATCTTTCTTCTGGTAATGATCATGTATTTTGTTTTATCTTTGTTTATTTCTAGTCCTCTGATTTTCGCTTCTTCTGCTATCCTCAATAGTGCTTCCTCTAGGCTTTGCCTGCTTCTTGCGACTATGGCTATGTCGTCTGCGTACGCAATGAGTTGTACAGAACTTTGCATAATACTTTTCTTGATTTCGGTTGCCCTGACCACTCCGTCCAGTGCAATATTGAAGAGCGTTGTTGACAATGCATCTCCCTGTCTGACACCATTATCTATCTCTAACTCGTCTGTTACACCGTCGTTAGTTAGAACTCTTGCTCTGGATCCCTTTATCGTCATTTCAGTAAGTCTTATTAACTTTGAGGATATTTCCATTTCTTTCATTTCTTTTAGTAATTTCGATCTGTTTATACTATCAAATGCTTGTTTGAAATCTATGTAAAGTGAATGAAGTTCTATATTATGTTCGTAACATTTTTCTATTGTTTGGGTCATGATATATATTGCGTCTATCGTTGATCTGCCTTTTCTAAAACCTTGCTGGTAGTCTCCTATTTTTTTCTCAGTGTACCTTTCTAGTCTCTGTTTGAGTATTGATGTTAATATTTTGTAGGTCGTATTTAAAAGCATAATTCCTCTGTAATTGCTGCATTGCATGGAGTCACCTTTTTTTTTGAATATAGGAATCAGTGATCCACTTCTCCATTCCCTTGGCATGGTCTCCTGCTTCCAAACTTCTCCAATTATGCAGTGAATTCTTTTAAGTAGTTCCTCTCCTCCATTTTTAATCAGTTCGTTATTTATTTCATCGGGTCCCGGTGTTTTGTTGTTTTTTAATAAATTTACACATTCCAAGAATTCTTCAGAAGTAGGTTTTCCTTCTTCTGTGTCTCTGTCCTCTTTTGTTTTTTCCTCTCCCTTTTCCTGGTAGAGCTCTTCAAAGTGTGCTATCCATTTTTCTTTCTCTATTTTGGCTTGTGTCCTTTTAGTTTTATCCTGTGATTTAATAAGTTCGAACAGTTTTCTATTATTTTTGCTGTTTTTCTCCATATACTCCATGAATTCATTGAACCATTGTTCCTTTTTCTTCCTGCAACACTTAGATGCTTTTACTCTTTTTACTCTGTAGTTCTCCAGGTCTTGTGTTCTTCTGTTCCTAATCCATTTATTCCTCGCATAGTTTTTCTCGTCTATCTTATGCTTGCATTCTTCATCGAACCATTCTCTGTAATTTTTTATTCCTCTTTGTCCTAATACTTTCTCTGCAGCGTGTATTAGAGTCTGTTTAATGTTTTTCCATTCCCTTTCTATGTTGTCCTCCATACACCTTCCCATTTCTTCCTTCATACTTTGTGTATACTTTTGCTGTACCTTTGGGTTTTTTAATCTCTCTACGTTCCATTTTCTTGAGTTTTTTTGTTTTGTTTTCGTGTTCCTTATTATTTTCATTTTCATTGTGGCTATTATTAGGTAGTGATCTGAATCGACATTAGCTCCTCTATATGTGCGTACATCATGCACCATTTTCATCCATTTTTGTGAAATCAACATGTGATCTCAATTCCATACTTAATTGTTAAGAGTATTTCGAAATATGGTTTAGAAGTATGGGATTTGAGTAAAACTATTTCCTATAATAGAAGGAAGCTGCTGGTCACAGAAATGGATTTTTTAAGAAGAATATCGAGACTCGAAAGGATAAGAAATATAGAAATAAGAAGGAGGATGAACATCGAGAGGAATATTATTGACGAAATAGAGAAAACAATTGACTTGATTCGGACACACGAAAAGAATGAATGAGAGGAGATGACCAAGCAAAGTGTTAGAATGGATACCTGGAAGTTGGAGAGATGGCATTAACGAAGCTATGGATGCAAGAAATTTAGAGGAAGACATGGGTTACGACAGAAGGATATGGAAACTGGGGACGGAGAGGCGGCGACAGCCGTAGATAATCCATATATATATATATATATATATATATATATATATATGATTTTATGTCAACAAAATTATACCTATATACAGGGTGTTTTGAAACATCGTTTAAAGGTTTTAAGGGCATGTAGTACGATCAAGAATAAGGTTAATAGTCTTAATAAACATATGTCCGCAAATTTACCGTTTATTAGATAACAGCGATTTTATCGCAATTGCAGAATAAATTTGCTTTAGCGGTATTTTAACATAAAATTTATATTATAACTAAAGAAGATGTTCGAAATGACGTCCTTCCATTTCGACACAGGAACTACATCTTCTTTCAAAGGAAACGCGCACTCTTTCAAAAAATAAGGGTTTATCTCGAATTATTTGGCAACAGCGTTCTATTCGTTGGGGCAACTCTGGAAGATCGTTTACCAGTGTTGCGTACACTAAACTTTTCAAATAACCCCAGATACTAAAGTCCAACGGGGTTAGATCGGGAGATCTTGGAGGCCAAGCAATGGGACCTCCTCGCCCTATCCATCTCCCAGGAAATTCATTGTTAAGATGTTCCCTAACAGCACGCGTAAAGTGCAGTGGGGCTCCATCTTGCATAAACCAGAGGTTCAGTCTCAGATTTATAGGTAAATCTTCCAAAAGCTCAGGTAAAGTATTTTCCAAGAACTCGAGGTATGCAGGACCTGTTAAGCGTTGTGGCAAAACAATCGGTCCTAACAACCGGTCCCCTATCATGCCTAACCAGATGTTTAGAGAGAAACGTTGCTGGTGTCTGGCTTCAACGGTAACGTGAGGATTCTCGTCACACCAAACGTGATTGTTGTGGAAATTAACTATTCCATTTTTAGTAAAACCAGCTTCATCAGTGAAAAGGATGTTATCAGCGAAATCTGGCCGATCAGCAGCTGTTCGCAAAAACCACTCACAGAAAGTCCTTCTCGCTTGATAATCCGGAGCAGTAAGGGCTTGTACCAGTTGGATATGATAGGGGCATAGGAGTTGCTCATGAAGAATTCTCCAAACAAGATTGCTGCTTACACCCACTTGAGTCGAAATTCTTCTAACACTAGTTTCGGGATTTTCATCGATAATATTCAAAATTTGATCTTCTATCTGTGGAGTACATGCTATTCTCTGCCGTCCAGTATCATAAGACCGCTTCTCAAACGAACCAGTTTCTCTTAGTCGTTGAAACACCGTATGAAACATCACATGCGAAGGCAGTTGGCGATCAGGAAACGTTTCAGCATAGAGGCGACGTGCTTGTAAAGAATTCCCATTAGCACGACCGTACATGAACACCATATCGCTCATTTCAGCATTAGAATAAGCACCTGTTTACTGGGATATGGTATCGTTAACTATTTCATGTACTACTAGGAACACTCGCTGTTATCTCGTAAACAGTTAAGTTGCGGACATATGTTTATTATGACTATAACCTTATTTTCGATTGTACTAATTGCCCCTAAAATTTTTAAACGATGTTTTAAAACATCCTGTATATATATATATATATATGATTTTGTGTCAACAATCAAGATAGACAGGGTACGGTAGAAGAATCAGGTGTTCTTAGAAAGGATAGTATTTGAAAATGGTGATGCTATTTCAGTTGCACTTGAACTTTGAAATAACCATTCTGTGACATATTGCTGTTTTCTCTTCTAACCGAGATAAATTGTATAATTAAATAAAGTTGAAAACAGTAATGAACATTTTAAAACAAGTAAATTTTGAATACACGCTGTATGAACATCGTCATAAAACAAATCTCATAGTCAATTTCATGTAAAGTTTCTTGTTATTTTCTGTAATAAGTTTTTGTATGCAACGATCGTGTTAAGATAAAACACATCTGTGTATACTTAGTAAAGTTATATTGTATGTAAAATGTCATGTAAGTTATTATATTTCTTTACGTTCTGGTTTATAATTGTTAATAACTTAGAATTTAAATAACGCTGTATATACCAATTTATAAAAGAATATTTTTAAATTATAGTAAGCTTCATAATCAATACTTGAATTTTTAAAAATTTCTTAAATACATAAATATTGTTTTTGTAACAGTAACGATGTACGTAACGTGAATTGTAAAGAAAACACGGCGTCGGACGGTAAAAAAAGGTACACTTGAAAATAATTTAAAGAAAATTATTACTTTAGTTTGTTTAATATAATAATAAATTCGACAGGCAAATTATGTAACAAAGACACTCAAGACTTTGAAGTACTAAAATTAAATTTATGAGTTTATTTGTTTTATGTGGACATTTTATTTCATCGTGTGTAATTTTAATTTCTGTATTAAAACAGATAATAAAATAGCTATTTTTGTAAGTAGGGAAAACAAATCTCACGAACATTTAAAGATATCTGGATTTAGAACTCGAAATTTTAAACTCTCGTTAAATATATGATATACTAATTAAAATATATCATGTGCTATCGTGTAAATATGAAATAACACATTTTTCTTTTGTAATATTATCAACCTTTAATACTATTAAATCCACAAACTTTACAATTTATTAATTTTTAAATAAAAGCACTGTTTCATGCTTTAGCATCTTGTAGAGTATAAAAATTCACTGGTCTAAAGTAATACACAGCTGTGTTTTGAAATATTAATATTGGAATCTAAATCTTCAAAGTTTTATTTATATATCTATATAAACGTGAATATTATCTGACTAGATATAAGATTGGCGAACTATGTTTTACTAATAATTGACGATATTTAATATAATTGAATATTAATGTATGTTTTGACAAAGAGTGAATTATAAATGTATTAAACCTAACATGCCATCGTATTATTTCTCTCCTTATTACATTAAATGCTAGGCCTAGTTACAAGAAACCCTTTTTGTAAAACAAAAACCGTGAGAGCAATTTTAAGAGTCTAAAAATACAAAATATGTGTGTATGATGTTTATTAATTAACGATTTATATTTAAATATTTGGCGCCCTTTTTGAAAATCAAAGTACACAGCAATATGTATGTGCAAAGGCAGTTCAACATTAATCGTCATGTCATGAAAGTGTTCCCAAGCGAGATGCAATATTGAGGAGGGTCCATGCATTCCGTTAAACAAAAACCTCCTCGTCTTCCACGCAATGTGCGTACTCCAGAAAACGTGAAAAGAGTGAGAGTGCCTGTCACTACGAATCCACGGCGCTCTGTTAGACGCCATGTTACAGAGTTACAACTGTCGGATAGATCTGTTCGTCGCATTTCACGTGAAAATTCGAGATTTCATCTATACAAGATAATGATCGTACAACGACTTCAACCACGAGATTACGCTCAGAGATTAACGTTTGCTGAAAGGATGCTTAAAACCCTCGAAGGAAACGACATAAACTGAGTGATAATGATGAGCGACGAAGCCCATTTTTACCTAAACGGCATTGTTAATCGCAAAATTTTCACTACTAGGTGGCTGTAGAGACACCACGAGAGGTCCATGAATGCCCGCTTCATAGTCCTAAAGTGACCGTTTGGTGTGGAGTGTGTGAAAGAGGTGTTATCGGACATTATTTTTTTGAAATGGAGGGGCATACGATTTCAATCAATGTCGAGCGCTATATCACCATGTCGAATGATTTCTTGCGACCTGAACTTCGCTGTAAGCAATCAACATGCGGCGTATATGGTTCCAACAGGACGAAGCGCCGAGGATATCCAAGGTGAAAAGTGTACATTATTTAGCCTCGCACACTAGTAGGATTGAAGAATTTAGTTCGCAGAGAAATTGCCGCGACTTGTTGCAAAGAATCATGCGAAACTTCACGGCACGACTGCAGGAATCTTTGAGATGAAATGACCACCATTTGTCGGATGTTATTTTCAAAAATGAACTTATTGTTTATTTATGTAAAATGGCGACATATTGCTTTTATTTTAGTATAATAAATCTTGTTCTTCAATGATTTTTTTCTTATTTCTGAATTAAAAAACATCCGATTCCTTTGCCGCATCCTGTATACAAAATAAGTTTTAATCATCAAATGATCCTGTGAACATCAAAGACTATAAACTGGGCTACTTCCATTACCTAGAACCTTACTGTAGCATATTTAAAGTCTCTACATTTTATATTTTCGCAATGTCCAAACGTAAAATTGTGTAAGTACTAAGGTCTAGGGTTGTTTCAGCCTTTACTTGATGAAATTCCATTATAACTAGTATGGATAAAATACAAATTTTTTTAATGAATTTCACTACTTATTTTACACAGTAACGATTGTTTCGTCCACTGGAGCTTCGTCAGACATATAACTAGTTAGTTATATGTCTGATATGAATGTAGCGAAACGATCGTTACTGTGTAAAGTCAAAATTCACTACTTTTTACTTTACACAGTAACGATCGTTTCATTTAAATTTGTTTTATTTTATCCCTAATAGTTAAGTATGAAGGTGTAACTCCCTAGAAGTTTTGAGTGGCACATAAAATATTGTATCTTTTAACCCATTTTTTGAAGTTATAATAGTGACGCGTTCATATATATTGATATAACACGGACAACAGCCCCTAAGTTGGGCCGCCAATTAATGATATAATACTGACGTGGTATAAGAAAATAAGAAAATTTATTAATTATATATATAAATAAATTTAGAAAGAATACCCTGTATTATGCTAGCTCAAATGTATATATAAAAGATAATCTGAGATGAATACTGCTTATCTCTGGGTCATAGGTAGGTTCCGGACGTGCAGACAGCTACACAAGAGTACATACAATAAAACGACTAGGTCAATTATAATTATAATATATTTTAGAAATCAACTGATGTCCTTTTCCAATTATAAAACAAGATATAATATATAAAAGTTGTATAGATACTTTGAAATGTCGTGAGTAAATTTAGAAATTTGGTATCTGATCTCGAGAAAAGTTACATCTTTAATATAATTAAGGTAAACAATCTTTACAAAATACCTATCACTTTAAGTACAAATGGAAATGTCAAACCACGTGTCTTCTAAAATGTCAAATGATCCGTAGAAAACCAACAGATGCAGCAATGGCAGGTTACGATATCCTTATTTCGAACGTCTGGTAGATAATATAGTTGTAGAATCGCACATGGTCCTCTTGCACGATGTAAACAGCAAGGTTATGCGTATATACGATTTCCAGATAAGTGTATCTTGTCCCAAAATTTCCAAAGATAATTCCAGTAGCTTCTTTAGTAAAACTGCATAAACGAAGAAAGATTAATATATAGAAGGAATCAAAATAGTGAAGATTATTTGGTTTCCTTGATCTCTACACACGAAGAAAATCTTCTCGCAAGGTAAATATGTCAAATAATTATAAATTATCCATTTTCTGGTGATTAGAACGTTGTTATAAATTATTATAAGAATAATTTCGTAGAGGAATTCAAAAATAACACTTAATTATCCAACTGCATGCAAAAAAAACTTCTCAATCAATAATATTGTTTTTCGTTGTCCCGGCTCCTATAAGACAAATTTGTGTTTCCATAAATCAGATTTTCTTAGGAATTTGTACAATGATCTCGAAAATTATATTAAAGACAACTATGACAAATTCAAATAAATAATAATTTTGAATGTTACTTTTGTAAATAAAATATATAATTTAGTAATGAAAATAATTCTGACAGCTAAACGTCATGCTGATAAAATCTACTCACGTATTTCAAATTACAAATTTAGAAATGATAATATCCAAGGAACAATAAAAGATATTACAATATTAAAAGAAATATATGTATAACAAAGAATATAACTATAATCAGATTTAGAAAACCTAGATCTTCGCGGAAAAATATAAAGATATTTAAATAAAGAGCGAGAAATAAAAATAGACTGAATATAATTTACAATGTTTATCGATATCAATATTTCTAAATCCAGCTATGGTTTTACATTAATATACAAAAATTTAGCTATTCAATAATCTCACAAAACATTATTTTTCAGATATAACATTCTCGGATCTGTTATCTTATAAGAAGAAGAATTTGATATGTGGGTTAATTGCCCTACAACAATATCTATATAAGTATATACAGCAATCAATAGTAATGGAATTTCTTGATTGCGCATACACAACAAAAACTGAAAAACCTGTAACTACCTACATCCTTTTCCTATCAGATCAAATGTTACATGTGTTTTCACAGAATATTTATCTTCAATTTGCTATACGGTTTTCAAATTCGCGGAATAGTGGGAGAACTCTTTTATGTCGTAACGTGTTCAGTGCCTCATTACTCATTACTAGTATAAATATAAAGTTTTACTATAATCGTGTCAGTAGTGTTTGAACTATCGTCGACCAAGCAACTCAATCGGGACGAAAGTGTGAGATATGGAGAAAATCGAGTGTCGCACCATTATAAAGTTACCTACAGACCAAAAAAGTCTGATAAAATCATACTGAAAGAGATGTCATCGGTTTACTGGGATTCTTGCCCGGGAAGAACTATAGTGACTATATAGAACTAGTTTATAAGTGGCACAGTCTATTTAGGCAAGGAAGTGGCCACTTGTTTGAAAAACTGAAAAATTAATAATGGAAGCTGCTAGGTTAAAGAAGACGCAACTCACAGGAATTATTGGAGTATCCTATACAACTATTTTTCAAATTCTTCATAACCATTTGGCATGACTGTCAGCGCAAGATGGGTGTCGAGAATGCTCACGCCACCGAACACCCACAAACGTCGGATGTTCCCGTGCATTTTCTTACCTCTGTAATGATGATGCGTTGAGTCAAATTGTTATTGGGGATGAAGCAAGCAAGATCTCATGCAGTGGCATAAAAAAAGGAACACCACACCAAAGAAGTATAAAGTGTCGCAGTCGGCCGGAAAACCGAAGGCGAAGTTTTTTTGGAACTCGAAAGGAATCCTGCTAATAGATTACAAAGATAACGTCGTTTCCGTAATTGGAAATTACTAAACTTCAATTCTGAGCGATTAGAAAAACTCATTAAAGAAAAAAAGTAGGGAAAAATTGATAAAAGGTGTCCTGCTCCTACACGTCCATAAGAATCGTGTTGCCCTGGCTACCCTGTATAAGGTGGGCTGCGATATTATGAAGCACCTACCCTATAGTTCAAATTTCTCTCCGAGTGATTTTTACCTGTTTCCAAAAATGAAAAAAGAACTAAGTGAGAAAAAATTGACGACCGATGAAGAAGTAACAGACAGTTCAGACAAAGATAAAACATTTTTTAGGAATACATACGCAAGCTAATTCAAAGATCATATATTAGGGTTACACGTGAATAAGTTGAAAAAAAAATCATTTCGTATTTTTATTTACTCCCCTTTTCCCCCATTCCGTGGACTTAAAAACCGATTTTGACATTTTGTCGATTTGTAATTTTCTCTATTATGACTACCATTTGTGACGTTTCGTTTGATTTGTAACATCTTCTTTTTAGGTTGGATGGATGCTCAACAATATTCGAGATTCGTACCAACTGAATGGTTTTCACCGTTCTGCCCTACGAGTAGAGAGGTCTTTTATTTTTTATTTTGGATGTGAATAGTTGACTTTTGTTTATTTTTTATCCGGTTGAGTCGTTCGAGGCGTTAAACCTATAATTCATGTTCGCCGATTTCACGTTTATATTCCCTTTTCGTTGGCAATGTACCTCTTTTATTTCGTTTTGTTGTCGACTCCAACGTTTCACTTTTTCTTAGTTTTAAGTTGTTGTTTGTGAGCTGCGCGTTTTGTACTGGTCTGGAAATGTATTTGGAAATGAACCTAGTTTAAATTGGTACTGTTGCTTTTGTTTGTTTTTTTTCGTTCCGGCTGATTTGCCGAAGACCCTGTGGTAGTTTGGGTTGGGTTCCTTCCATTGTATGCATTAGTTGTGTTGGTGACAATGATGGTGATGATGTACTGACGCGTGGATATGCTTTGCGAAGGTTAGGCTATTCGTGTGTGTAACTCCCTATTGGAGAAGATGTGGTTCGATCAGACAGTTAAGTAAGGGTGGAATTTGTTATGCTGTATAACTAGACGTGGGTTTTTTGTATTGAGTATACTAAGCATGACCAGTGCTAATATATTTCAACCAATAGCGTTGTCGGAATAGGGCGCGGATTCGATGGGTCTGCCTATTTCGATTTTCCGTGGGGCTGCTAGTGATGTGATTGCATTTTCTGGCCATACTTATGTTTGAAATAGCACACAGGCTAGTTGTATGAAAAGATTTAGGACCATTTTGCATTTTGTGTAGTGGATCGTGCTAGTTGCGGTTAAAATCATCTTTTGTGGTAGATGTAGGTCTTAAAATCTAACGTTGAGATATTTTGCAGTTCATTTATCTACTTTAATATATACAGTTCATTCTTACTGTTTCTTTTAATATTCAAATGAAGTAATAGGTACTTAGAATTAATAATATATCGTAATATTTGTATTTATTATTTTATGTAACAGTTTTTCGTCAATTTAATTAGTTTAAGCTTCACATTTATTCTTGTATAGTTTTGTATGCATGATACCGAAGATCTTCGGCCACTTTTATCCGCCCGTTAGGCTTTTAAACGTTGTAATATATCTCCTGTCGTATATATGTATATACTGGTAGGTTTTATTTTTATGTATTTGATATTTGTTATTATTTTTGTTATATTATTACTTATTTGTGTGTATTGTTTCGTAAGGGTAGATTGTTCCTTTTTCTTTTTTTATATAGATATTACGTCTTGTGGGTGCGTCTTACGATATACGTCCTCCGTGAGACGTGTAAGCTCTAATTACAATTCAACAGTAATTTACGGTGGCGGCCCTTTTATCAATTTTTGCAGTTAGATACACAACAACGTTTCGAAAAGAACCCCGTCGTCTTCACTGAGACTTTAGCCGGGGTACTGGCTAGTTGAACTGAATCTTTGTCATCAACCCTCCCACATAGGTAAATTTTTGGACTAATGCAGTATTTCTATATCTTATCGTAAATTATCGAAAGCAGTTTTTGTGAGATTTATTTTTGCTATTATCGGTAGCAATACTTCCCAGATTTTTTGCTAATAATAACTATTATTTATATGCAAATTTGCGTCGCTCTATCTTTTTTACTTTCCTGAGGTAAAGAGTACGTTAAATTTATCGACAATCTGTATATATTGTTTGAATTATGAAATAAAATTGAGAGCTCCCATTTAAATAATAATACTTTTGAATGAAATTTTGTATAAAGCTTATTATAAATAAACAAAAATGTGACTAAAAACCATTAAAATTCAAGAAACTTACCTGAAATTTTGAGCTTTTGTGATGACTGATCGTGTCGGACTGCATAAAAATAAATCTTCCTAATCTATCTAATATCAGTACTTTAAACATTTTGGGCACAGGTGTTCCCCTGACTCCTTTGTGATACATATTAAGGGTTACGATTGATAAACCAGTTGCAAAAGTTATTAAACAAATGCAGGTGCCATAATATAAACCTGAAACGAAAAAGTAAAAAAAAGTGTGTAGTTTGCTCATATCCAAATGTGCGAGTTTTATTTTCTGAAAGTATAACGAAATAAATTTCGTCGAAAACCTCGTTTTCTTTTCTTATTCATAACTTATGGGGCATACACTATTTGGAGATAATAGACATACGAATAGTAATTTTGAACATAGTTTGCCTAAATAAAATTATGTGAAAGAGATACAGGGTGTTGAAAGTGATTTTGCCGATGGGTAAGAAATTTTTAATTCACAAAGTGTGCCTTTAATATAGACAAACCATTCAATGTTTTCTACCTTTTCCTGTTATAGGTACGTCAAAAACTATTTTTTAAATTATTCAAGTATGTACTGTAATCTTTCCAATTAAAAATGGCCAGGCTTTATAAGTTTTAACCGTGATTTAAGGGATATGCTCTGCGTTTATGCCCAAGAAAATTACAAGGGACGTGCTGTACTTAGAAGGTATGAAGAACTCTATTCATCCAGAATCATCCCAGACCAAAAAATATTTCAAAGAATATTCAATCAATTAGGTGAAATAGGTTCGCTTCATAACAAAAATCCTGGCGGACAATCGAAAAATGTAACAGTCGAACAAGGAGACGAGATTGTGGTTAGAATCGCTGAAAATCCTGAGTTAAGCACTAGGCGTTTGGAAGCTTCTACAGGAATTGATAAATCAACCGTCTCAAGAATCATCCATACAGAAAATTTGT
Source organism: Melolontha melolontha (assembly GCA_935421215.2). NCBI lineage: Eukaryota > Metazoa > Arthropoda > Insecta > Coleoptera > Scarabaeidae > Melolontha > Melolontha melolontha. The sequence goes on from OW285238.1 coordinate 38,396,681, forward strand.
TTTCCTACCATTTTACGCCCGTTCAAAAATGATTACCAGGAGATTTGCAAGGCAGATTAGAATTTTGTTACAATGTACTAAATACAAAAAAACGAAGGTCCCCATGTTCCTGAAAAAGATATTGTTGACAGAGGAGGCAACTTTTACAAGACACGAAATTAGTAACTGGAAAAATAATTATCCCTACACATTGAAAAATCTTAGAGAAAGACATTTCCAAAACGAGTTTTCGATAAATAATTCGTGCGGTATTATAGACAATTTCTTAATTGGCTCATTTCAACTTCCGCAGAGACTTAATGGCGAACGACCTACTTGACCTTTTGGGTGGTATACCTCCGAACGTAAGATAAAATATGTGGTTGATGCAAGATGGTGCCCCACAACACATTACATTGGACACTTTACGTGTTGGAAATCATTTGAATCAGCGTTTTCCTCATCGATGGATTGACAGTGGTAGTGAATTTCCTTGGCCACCTTGTAGCCCAGATATTAGCCCGTTAGATTTTTATCTGTGGGATCACACGGTGGCTTTAGAATACGCTGACGAAAAAATTCAAGATGCCGCCATTGTTATTAGAAGTTCTCAAAATATCTTTCCGGATGTAAGACGTCGTTTGATAAAAATTATAAGAAAATGTATTGAAGTTAACGGTGGACACTTTCAACATTTATTAAAGTAGATTAAAATCATTTTTTAATACTGAATAAACTGTGTCTTCATAATTTATTTCTGTGTCTTTTTAATCTAAAACATTTTACTTAGGCAAACTAGGTTCAAAATTACTATTTATATGTCTGTTATCTCCGAATGCTGTACGGCCCATAAGTTATGGGACCCTGTATACTATCTTTTAATATATATTATGTAAAGTTTTACCCACGATTATTAACAGAAACGTAACGAGTAATACAGTAGTAATACAAAAATGTTAAAAAAAAATCTGTGTATGTGTAAATGGACATACACAACGGATATTTTACCCAATGGTTATTGTTACGTATTTCGAACTCCTCTCAGATCTTGGTTCTCGCCAGCGAATGTGGAGAAGCATGCCTGAGCACGCCAACGTATCACGTTGTCGTTAAGTATAACACAATCTTGTACGTTACATGCCATGAGAAAGAGTCTAGAGACATCTGTCTGCCAAGAACGGGACGCGACATTTCAGAATCTAGTGAATTTGTATAATATAAATTGACCGTTGGGGATTTTTTAGCTGATTTGTAATTGCAATCTGATAAGTTTGATATGTAAACTCCTGTAAATTTGCTCATTCTGCTAGTGCTAACTGTTTTATTCTTAAATGCAATAAATATAGTTTAGGTTTAGACAGATCTTCATAAAATATACTGTCACTTTGATATTAGATCGAGTTGGTAGATAGTACTTATGCTGATATACTTATATGTATATAAGTAGACAAATATATAAGAACAACTTATATCTTTGTCTAGAATTAGGAAAGGTGAGGAAAGAATGAGAAAATGATAATATTAAATGTGCAACGCATTAGATTTATTGAATATGGATTATGAATTTACTGTTATATTTATACCTAATGTATTCTTACTTAGATAGTATAGCAGTTTAAGAAAAAAATATGTTGTAGATAAAAAATTATATATATTTCCGTTTGATGAGTTATTTTTCGAGATACAATCTTCCCGCCAAGTTAAGGCACAGCCAATAGAAATCTTTCCAGTAGTAACATTACTAGAGACCGGTCAAAATCGGGGGTCTATGTGTTGACGTGTGAGTGCAATAAGGTATATGTGGGTCAGACGGGGCGTACCTTCCAACAGAGGACAAGGGAACACGAACACGAGAGGCCCACGATTCATCGCCCACGGGCGTACTATTGAAAATTTGTATTTTTAAAGAGTTTTTAATGATATTTATATAATTGGAAAACAAATGGGTGGTGATCTATAAAATACGAAATACATTTTTATTTGTTCATTTTGATGTTCAACTTGAGTAAAGGAGTGTTAATATTTACTAGCAATACTTTCTCAAGGTTCTCTTCTGTAAAATTTGTTCTCTTTGAATGAAATATATCCTTGTAAATAAACACGTCCTTACTACATCGCAATTGGTTATAGGTGAATACTGGAAATATTCTTTTATTTCCGCGTATTTTGCAGTTAGATGTTGTGGCATTGTCCCCATACACAATTGCCGCAATGTTATTAATTCTGGATTTCTATTATACACTGCGTCTAACTTTTGCCGAAGGCCACATATGAAGTCACTTGCAATACTTTTCAAATTATTAATAGCCACATCTAATGTCGTTAAACCATCATTTAATTTGAGATTTCGATTTTCAAAATAAGTGATTAGTTTTGGGAAATTTCCAAAGTCCTTCTGAAGAAAGTACAACGGATTTTTTAAATGTTGAATTTGTGTTAGTTCCTTGCACTCAGAAATACTCCGAGCATCGTCATTTAAACATGTAAAGGAATTTTTTAAACTATCGAAATTCTCTGCATAAAAACTAGTAGCTTCCAACCATATCCCCCATCCAGTTATTACTGGAGAGGGAGGCAGTGACAAAGATGGCAGTTTTTCCCTGTAAAGGGCTACTCTCAGTGGTGCTTTTCTGAAAACTTTTTTAAAAGCGGATATATTCGCAGATTATGTGGAGAGCATGTGCTTCACAAGTAATATGCAGCATATTAGGTTATGTTTCCTTTAATAGTCTTCCTGTTTTTAACATATATGCAGCACTGTCACTTACAAATAAAAGTACTCTTTCTTTGCACCTGTTTTCCGAATGAAGTATTTCTTGAATATTCTCTTAATGGTTTTAGCAACTGTTTCCGCATCAACTGTATTTATAACTTTTGTTGCTATTACATATGCGTTATATGGAATAGTTGGATGTAGTACACCAGCTACAACATTTACCACGCAGCGTCCTGATATATCGACAGTTTCGTCGGCACTTATCCAGAGGTACTGATTTGAAAGATGGCTTCTAATGCGTTCTACTGCTTTCGCGTAGCACTTAGGAACATACTATTTGCGTAAGGTGGATTCATCAGGAACATTTCGACCAGTATATTTTTGGAGAAATGTTTTGAAAGTGGGATTGTTAAGTTTATTTAATGGAATTTTTGCCGTCATTAAAGTTTCACAGATTTCTTCGTTAAAATTGTCAGATTCCAACGGGTCTAATTTCTGTATATGTGTTTGCGATGCTAAGTGACGTTTTACGTGCGATTTCTTGAAATTTTTTAAAAATATTTTACGGACTTTGCAATAAATTTCAGAATGACTGGCAATGGACATACAATAAGTTTTACCCTTAATCCAACTCGCCATTGTTTCGCGATGTCATTCTCGACGTTGCTCCATATCATATCTGAAAAAGTAACTTAAACAATATTCTAGATCTAAATAAATGAACATTAAAAATGTATGCGTAAGTTATTGAAACTTAACGAAATTCACTGGACACTTATGTAGATATGTAATTAACAGTTAAAACAATGAAAAAATGAAACTAACTGACCACACTTTATTTATCTTACGAAATATAAACTTATAAATAAACTAAATTATAAAAACTCCTCCCCCTTCTATCTACGCAGATGAAGAAAGGAATTTTATTGTAAAATTGAAATAATTCACAATTCAACGACAAAAAACAGATGTGCGGTTTACCTAATGAATAGTGCTATTCAATAACTGGGTGTTGTACTTAGCGATGTTATAGACTATTTATATGGTCCATCGTAATTTCGGCCTCTTGTGTCCGGTCCCTAAACATTACATAAGTGTACTGGGTTCTGAAATGTGGCCAGCGGCACGCCGACAACGGTGTATTCTACTACTTGTAGTCTAGATGGCTCTAATATACCATATAAAAGATAGAATATTTTTTGTATTACTGTATTTTACATTTCTTGTTGTGGTGTAACAAATAATAATTTTATTTTTCTCCAATATAAGGCGTTATATAGTTTGTTATTTAAATAATTTACAAAAAATGCGCTTTAATAACACAGGTCAACAAAGTTTTTGTTGAATAAAAACTGTTGATGTTTTCTGATTCCTTACGTGATGGAAGTTTACAAACCAGCCCCTAGTTTTATTTCATCAGGCTACATTTTTTAACAAATCGCTCATACAGAAATTAATAGTTTTAATAATACTAGTCAAAAACAAAAAAAAATTCGGTCTTTTTTTTAATCTTCCACCTGGATAGATATATAATATACATACACTAAATTCAAGTCTGTTGTCAGTTTTTCTCAATCAGCCTAGGTTTTCATATAAAATCTAAGCCAATGTAATGTTTTCAATAAAATATTACAAATATATTGAACAGATAAAGCTTATACAAAAAACTGTTTCTGCAGGTTTAGTTAACTGAAATATTTATTAATACACTCCGTTAAATAATTATCGCAACACCTGAATTTCTTGAGTCTACGACCATTTAAACTTACTGTTTGCTATTAAATTGATGATATGACCTTTTTTGTCGTTGTCAAACTGACATCTAAACGACATACCAAAAAAACATTCTTTTTACTGCCTGTTTTTTGATAAGTGCCGAAGACGTGCAGTAGAGAGCATTTAAAATATATAGAATTCACGGTTGGCTCTTGGTGAAACATAATGAATAATTTACTAAATAAAACACTTGGTATATTTGTTTCACAAAATGTATTTAAAATATCTCTGACATATGTTTCGACTTATTCAGTCATTCTCGAAGAGTCATGTAAACTAAGTAAAAAGTATACTCCTGCCAATATTTATGCGTTATTTTATTTATTTTTTTTGAAAAGGTTTATTACATCATCGATTGTGGGGGTGTTTGACGCGCAGTTGGATGCAGTTGACACGCAGTTGGATTTTTCAAACACCCCCACAATCGATGCTGTAATAAGCCTTTTCAAAAAAAAAAAATAACGCATAAATATTGGTAGGAGTATACTTTTTACTTAGTTTACATGACTCTTCGAGAATGACTGCATAAGTCGAAACATATGTCAGAGATACAGGGTGCGGCAAAATGATAGGTACTATTTGGGATGTCAATAAAAACCAAACCACATAAACCAAACATTTCATATTTTATTTCTTAAATCATTTCATGCCATTCAGGAGCGTTATTTTTTAAAAATGATATCTTTTAAATGACGGCCATTATTGTCGATGCACTCTTGTAGGTTCTCACGGAAGCGCGTCATTACCCGATGGATCATTTCTTGGGAAATTGCGGCAATTTCTTGTCTTATGGCTGCCTTTAATTCTTCCAAAGTCCGCGGACGATGTGTAAAAACTCTCGATTTGAGGTAACCCCAAAGAAAAAAGTCGCAAGGCGACAAATCAGGCGAACGCGGCGGCCAGGCGAGATCACCCCGTAAAGACACCACTTTGTTTGGGAACATGTCTTGAAGAAGATTAAGTGAACGACGCGTGGTGTGCGATGTAGCACCATCCTGCTGGAACCAAAGATGTTCTCGGTGATTTTCGTTCAACTCGTTAACTTTTGGACGCAGGAAATTGTTAATCATATCAAAATATCGATCTCCGTTGACTGTTACCGTTATTCCATCTTCTTCGAAAAAGTAAGGGCCCCACACGCCGAATTCAGATATTGCACACCAGACGGTAACCTTTGGACTGTGAAGTGGTCGCTCATGTAATTCCTGTGGATTATTTGCCGACCAATAACGGAAATTTTGCTTGTTTACGGTACCCGATAGATAAAAGTGAGCTTCATCGCTAGACATGAATACAGCGCCTCGGGGAATGTTTTGAAGAATATCCCGGCATGAATTTGTACGGGTTTCCAAATCTCTTTCTCTTAATTCCTGCACTACCATCATTTTGTACGGATGCATTTGGAGTGAGTTGTGTAAAATTCTTCGAACACTTCTATCGGAAATTCCCAAAGCAGCTGCATGCCTACGAGCTGAACGCCTAGGAGACTGTTGTACGGAATCTCTTACTGCATTCACATTTTCCGGTGTTCTTACTGTCCTTGGTCGGCCAGTAGATTTTCGTTTAAGCGCAGAACCTGTTTCCCTGAAGTTTAGAACCCACCGACGAATTGTTCTTCCATCCGGAACCGCGCCATGCCGAACAACATCAAACTGATTACGGAAGGCACGCTGCGTCGCTATTACAGATTCCCTATTTCTAATAAACTCCTCGACAACGAAAGCACGATGCACTCCCCTCCAAGCCATGTCGATAACTGAAAATTGCATACTTTTGTCTACCTAACGCGACCGCGTGCACAGTGTTGCCGGTTTTACAAAGCGAGCAACCACTATTTGAAATCCTACCTACCTTTTTGCCGCACCCTGTATTTTAAATACATTTTGTGAAACAAATATACCAAGTGTTTTATTTAGTAAATTATTTAAAATATTGTAGTTTGTTAGTCAGATCAGTTCAATTTTTTATTAAATTACCGTTATGAATGTTCAGAAACGTGTGTCTTTACATCTTAAGTATGAAGAAACCGTGCAATGTATCACACTGGTGGCATATGGCCGTAGCATGCGGTATGTAGATAGAGTGCTAGGTGTACAGCCATCAACTGTAAGTAGAGCAGTAGCACGATTTAGGGAAACTGGGAACTATAGAAGAAGGCCTGGGCAAGGTCGCAAAGGAGCTACTATCCCACGAGATGATCGTTTTCTGCGGTTAACTGCTCTGCGTACGCGTCATTTCACTGCTAAATTTCTCAAGAATGAACTTTTAGAGGCTAGAAGTGTACAGCTTTCCGCACCAACTATCCGCAACCGTCTTCGAGAAGATGAGATAACAGCTCATGTTCCTGCTCACGGTCCACTTCTCACCAGAGAGCACCGGGTAGCCCGATTACATTTTGCACGCGAACACGCCGATTGCGACATAAACCACTGGGCCAATGTCATCTTTTCGGATGAGTATAGGTTTGCTTTATGGTCTTCTGACAGACGTGTGCCGGTGTACAGACGACCTGGCGAACGTTATACTGTCTGTAACTTCCTTCCACGGGTCCCTTTTGGTGGAGCATCCGTGATGTTATGGGGAGGCATCTCTTTACAGGTCCATACAGCATTGGTACCATTACCTGGGCTAGATTAACAGCAGCTAGATATGTTACCGACATTTTAGAAGAACACGATAATGTACGACCCCACATAACAGGAATTGTACAGTAATATTTGCAGGAAGTTCAATTGCCAGTATTAAAGTGGCCTGAATGAAGCCCAGACATGAACCCTATCGAGCATGGTTGGGACCACCTAGGACAAGCTTTAAAACGGCACCCGGCGAGCATTCCGTAACCTTGAAGAACTCGAAGATGTACTTTTACAAGAATGGGAAAATCTTGCACAAGGCTAGGTTGCAGACCTCATACGCAACATGCCAAGAAGGATGGAAGCTGTAATTCAAGCCAGGGGTGGATATATCATATACTAGTGCCATTTTAAACCAGTATTTATTATTTTGTAATTTTGAATAAGGTGTTCTTTTGTTATTTTCTGCATTATATGAGTTGAACAGTGCTGTTAATTATCTTTTATGTTTTTTCATGACCTAACATTTATAAGTAGAATAGTTTAGATATTCAGAAATGGCATTTTATGGAAAAGTTGGTGTTGCGAAAATTATTTTGCGGAGTGTATATTGAAAAAAGATAACTATGTGTCAAATAATCTTATCTCTTACAAGTTTCTCGTATGTGTACTTATGCAGGATGAGCCCTTTTCTGAGTCGATGTCCGAGAAATCAGCATGGTTGGCAGACAAACGAGTAACAGAAAACTTTCTGGTTAACAAGAAGTCTGAGAACTATAAGGAAATTGTGGAGAATATGTTACAACAGTTTAGAACTCAAGGATGTAAAGTGAGTGTTAAAGTGCATTTAAGTAACATTTCACTTAATTAAACCTGTAGAAATAATTTTGTATTAGCTTTATGTGTTTAATATATTTGTAATATTTAATTGAAAAACATAAGTACTTTACTACATTTGATTTGATTTTGTATGAGAACCTAGCCCGATAGAGGAAAACTGAAAACAGATTTGAATTTAGAGTATTCATATCCAGGTGGAAAATTAAAAAAAGCACGCAATTTTCTTTTTGTAGACCTGTATAATTGTAGGACTAATTTTAATGCGGAAACATGTATCTCGTGTTAAGTTGTTATTAGGAAAATATTGTAATTACCATATTAATTATCGTTCGCATCGTAATTTATTATGCAGAAAAGTATTCCAATTAATTTGGAATTTAATTGCCAGAATGTCACCAGTTGGTAATTACCCCAAATATTATTATTTCTCCTTCCAAATGTATAATTAATATAAAAATTAAAATAAGTTCTTTAATATAATGGTCGTAATGGAAAATAAATTAAATATGTACATATACATCTACATCACACCCAGAAGTTTTAAACACACACTGAGCAAAACATTCAATTACATATATTAAATTTAGGATAGAATAGTATTTGTAAGATATTTTTAGACAATGTTTTCTAATGATTAAATGTATTTGAAGTAATCATATGAACTAGATTTTACATTTGGCGGGATTTTCTATCATATACATAACAATCACAAAGCTACGGTAACACTGTTGACACCTGCATCGCTTTGCTTTTAATTGGATCAGTAAACGGGTACTATTTTCTAGATTTCCTTGTAGTATGTTAGTATTTATCGGAGCATCTATTGTTATGTTATAACTAGTAAAATAGTCTAATTAACTAGCAAAAAACACATCCAATAGTTTGTTACTCTTACACAAAATTAATCAATAATTTACTATAAGTCCGTTGCTTCTTTGAAGCAGTAATTTACTGCGCAACATTATAAACTTTTAAAAAATTTGTCCGTTCAAATTACATATATGAAGATATTTCTATGAAATTGCTTGAAGTTTGTTACTTTTCTCTATGTGTGCAAAAACACTACAACACACTGGAGAACTTTATACACTGCTCAACAAAATTAGCGAAACACTTCTTTGAATGCTTGTAACTTTTCTGTGAGTAGAAGACGATTTATTTTTCATGTTTTTTATTATTGTCTGGAATCTTTTAGCTAAGTACAAAAGAAAATTACGTTGATACATTTTTTCTTCTCCTTAGATGTTCAAATGTAAAACACTGCCCAAAGCAAAATGGTTTTGGTTCCTTAAGCTAACAGTCAAAACTTTTAAGTTAGTTTTTTGACATTTTAAACGTCAATTTTCGAAATCGAAGTCGCGAAGGCGGTTGCTTTACTTGAAGATGGCCGATCTATGCGATATGTCACCTATCAACTACAAACCAGTCTATCGATTATCTGCAGACGGTGGCATAGTTATCAAGAAACGGACGGAGACCTGGCTAAGGACGTAGAAGAAAAACTAGTCGTCGGGATGTCCGTTACATCATCAGTTCTTGCCTTCGCCGTCGAACTTTCACCGCTCGTGACTTACAAAACATACTTAGAAATGCTACCGGTATAACAATCTCTGATCAAACGGTTAGAAGAAGACTTAAAGAAGCAAATTTGACTTCTCGAATGCCCGTGCGAACTCCTCGCTTGACCAGAGATAACAAACGGATCCGCCTAAACTTTGCTCGCGAACATGTGGAATGGCAACTTCAACACTGGAGGTCTGTGCTTTTTAGTGATGAATCCTGGTTTGCTTTAACTCGTTGCGATGGTCACATATACAGTGTGTTCCAAATTTCCGCAACCACTTTCAATTTTTTTTTTTAAATAGGTTGCTATACTTTCTTGTTATTATGATGATAGCCACCCAAATTATCTTTGCAATGATATAGTCAATGTGCACTTACAACTGTTAGTTTTGGTTTTATTGCAAATTTTGTTAATATCTTGACAGTTGCAGGTCTAACATTTTAAGTCTTAGCCTGAAAATGGGTGCAGTGCCTCACGTAACTCTTTTGTTACCAATTTATGGACTAACACGTTATATGTTTTGAGGGTGAGCAACGTGACAACATATACAGGGTGCTAAATATGTCGTGCCGAAGTTATCGAAGTTTAAAGGCTGTTTTCTCTTTTTTTTTTTTAATTTAAACTCTAATTTTTTTATTAGTCAGCAAATTCCTTGAAAAATTTCCGTTAAAATGGTACCAATAACATAGTACTTATTTCTAGTATTTTCGAAGTTATAACTAGAGCTGAGGATGTTTGCGGTATAACCATGGTTATATCATGTAACCATAGTAAATTACTATGGTTACATGATATAACCATGGTTATACCGCAAACATCCTCAGCTCTAGTTATAACCCTTTAATGGGATATACCTATGTTTATAATATTCAATATGCGGTGCTGCATCTAATAGTTGGTTGGTTGGCCATGAAATGATATTAAGCAAAAATTGCTGTGTAACCAAACGTAATATATTTTACTTAAAATTTCCGTATAAAGTGTTTTTCTGTAGTTCCTCTTTTCTGTAATCTCGTTTAATTGTTATAATTTAAGTTCGGCTAGTTAATTATCAATTTCCGTTTGTTCGTTATTAGTTGTTATCTTGTTGTCAGTTATATCGTTTTATTGTCATTATTTTTTATTTACATGCCGTAATAGTTTATAGGTGTGTTTCTTTAGAATGAATTTTTCGAAAAAGAATAGACATTCTATTTGTTCTTGGCGCTAGCAATAGAAATCCACGTTTAGCATCAAGAACATATGCTATAGAGTATCCTCACCGCAGAGCACCAGATATTATGACGTTTGAAAATTTTTTGACAAGGTTTCTTCGGACGGGTTCAGTGAATTACGTCAAACATGAAAGAACTAAGACTATGGTTACAGAAGATAATGAAGTGAGTGTCGTCCAGTCCTTTGTGGAAAGTTCGCGCGTATCTACAAGGATAATTTCGAAAGAACACGGGATAGAAGTCACTGCTGTAAGAAGAATTAAAAAAAAAACATAAATTTCACCTTTTCAAAATCGCCTATTCAAAATCATCAAGGCTTATTACAAACGGATTTTGAAAGGAGGCTTGTTTACTGTGAATGGCTATTTTTCCAATTACGAAAAGATCTAACTTTTCTAGATTATGTGCTTTTCACAGATGAAGCAACATTTGTTAATTGTGGAATAACAAACAAAAAAAATTCCCCATTTTATACCAACAAAAATGGAGTGTTAACACCTGATGAACAAAACATTACTACTATACATTAAGGAAAAATCACGAAAATCACATAGAAAATACGAGAGGAGGCATCATAGGAAACACTATTATAGGTCCATTCTTTTTTAATACTATTTAGAATTGTGAAATCTACCCAAATTTCCTACAAAATAATTTACCATTGCTGTTAGAAGGCCTACCAGATAACGTCATAAGGAGATTGTGGTACCAACATGATGGTGCACCTGCACATTACGGTGCTGCTGCAAGAGCACATTTAGATAGGGTATTCACCAATAGGTGGATTGGGAGAGGAAGCTTTATAAGCTAGCCACCGCGATTATCAGCTCTAACCCCTTGTGATTTCTTTTTGTGGGCTACTGTAAAAAATATTGCCTACAAACACCTCCTACAACGGCAGAAAACATGCAGCAACGCATCAGAAACGCTTTTCTTCAATTAAGTGAAAACAACATGGCTCAAAATGTAAGTCTGTAGATGCAGAGGCGATTAAGAGCATGTGTAGAGCAGAATGGTATGTCTATTCTGCTTTACACACACTCTATTTGAACACATTTTAAATTAATTTTGTTTTATTATGGAAAAATTACAAAATGCAATTCTAAAACTAATAATAAAGAATAAAAAAAAACATGTGTCTGTAAAAGTTACTTTGTTTGATATCATTTCATGGCCAACCAACTATTAGATGCACCGCATATTGAATATTATAAACATAGGTTACTTTGGCACGACATGTTTAACACCCTGTATATGTTGTCACGTTGTTCACCCTCAAAACATATAACGTGTTAGTCCATAAATTGGTAACGAAAGAATTACGTGAGCACTGCACCCATTTGCAGGCTAAGACTAAAAATGTTAGACGCTGCAACTGTCAAGATTTGAACAAAATTTGCAATAAAACCAAAACTAGCAGTTGTAAGTGCACATTGTCGTATATCATTGCAAGATAATTTGGGTGGCTATCATCATAATAACAAGAAAGTATAGCAATCTATTAAAAAAAAGAATTGAAAGTGGTTGCGGAAATTTGGAACACCATGTAAACATATAAATAAAAATAGAAAATGCACTGTAGCATAATACATGCGTACGTAAAATTTAATTGCTACAATTTTATTAGTTTTCATGCTGAGCTCCACCGACACACTATTGCTGCACCCGGTATACAGGAATTGGATCGATTTGGATCAGAATCAGTTATGATATGGTGTGGAATCAGCATAGATGGTCGTACCGACTTGGTTGTTGTTCCTCAACCTCTCGTTGCACAGAATTATGTTAGAATAATCATTGAATAGCATGTTGTACTATTTTCCAACAATTTTGGTGATGATTTTAACTTCCAGCAGGATAACTGTCAAATTCACATAGCAAATTTTATGACCAATTTTCTTCGAGAACAAGAAATCCAACTGATGAAGTGGCCGGCCATGAGTCCAGACTTGGATCCTATCGGAGATGTTTGGGATTTTCATGATAGGATTATCAGAAAGCGCCCTGTTGCACCTTATACTTTTTAAGAGTTAGCCGAAATTCTTATAGAAGAATAACAAAATTGACTACAAGACATCTTAAGACGCTATATCTGCAGCATGCATCCACGATGCCAAGCTGTAATTCATGCTAGCGGAGGGTACGCACGATATTAAATCTGGATATTCGGGTCTAAACTGAATTTTAAATTATTTTAAAATAAAATACATTTTGATTTAGGTAGTATTCTAAATTGTTTATTATTGTACAAGAAAATTGTTAAATTAGAGCATATTTGATATTCCAAAGTTGATAATTATGTCTCTCTTTTAATTAAAAAAATGTTGCAGTATTAAATTTGTGTACCGCTAAATTTGTTGAGCAGTATATTATAAAAATATATTCATACAGCCTGATGGCAAGATGGCTAATTATTATTATTAGTCACCAACAGAGAGAAGAAACACATTTGATACTTACTTATAAGAGGAGTTTTCTCTGTAGGCGGCAGAGTCTCTCTTACAGTCATCAAGAACACAATCATTGATAACAAGGAGCTTATGCCGAGGGTTACCTTTTCGCCAGAGTCTGATGGCACGTAGAAAACTAAAAGACCTGCAAGAGAAGATAATATAAATTACTCACTAGAAAGCTGCCGTAGGTGACCTAACGGCGATTTATATAAGGTGTGTTTAAATTGGCGTACTAACTATACGACGTTCTTGGTCAAATATTGAGTTAAAAATCTTAGTACTAAAACGGTATATCATGCTTCCTGTGTTATCAGAAAGAACTTGAAAGAAACATACAAATGGCAACATTTGTAAACCTCACGTTTTATGAAGCAAAAGAAATAAATTAAGCTTCTTGAATCTAGATATCCAAGTTAATTTTAAAATAAGCAGCTGTAACGAAATTTCACCACAGCAGACCGTTATAGATGGTGCAACTTCTTTATCAAACGTCATTACACAAAATAAGTCTCCTATGTTATTTGGTACTTGCAATAATTGTACTGTTATGTTTTTATTAATAAATAATTTGCATACAAATAATGCATATTTTAACTCAATTTACTTACCGTCGAGTTTAATCTGTAGCCACCGGTAAATAATACTTACCACCTGGGAAACTAGCACGGTAAATGAACAAATATAGTTCAACAAAAAAAAATTTAAAATAACTTAAGATCGTAACTTCAATATTAAATTATTTATACCTCAAATACAACTTACCCATGCAGTTGATTAAAATACAAGGTAAGATCAAATTAAAGACGTAGAACATCGATCGTCTCTTCAATTTAATCGTATAAGTTATATCTGAATAAGGTTCTGGGCAGCAAGAATATTTGGCAACCCTTCTCACTGCATGAAAGCTGATTAAATCGAATTCCCCGTTAGGTTTATAGTTACTAACGTCACCTTCCTCTGTTTGCTTCCTCAGGTCTAACTAAAAATAAATCGTTTTCGTGTATAGTTTATTTCAAATTATAAGAACATAACTTTGAACGACTCTAATGCTTTTATGGCCCCACCTTCTCTGATGATAATTATTATACCTGGTCTCCTTATTGAACGGGTACGGTTTACCTATTTGCAACGTATGAATCTAGGGGCCATATTGACTATAAATTAGGGCCCTATAATATAATAATAAAACGCTGGTAATTTCAAGTACATAATAAAAAATATCTGTACATTGGGTTTATATACAAAGAAAAAATTACAAATCGTGTGGCAACATGTGTGGTGGAAACATATTTACATATAGATATATAAAGCTAATTTATTTCTAATACACAATAAAATTTTTATGTGCAACCGCATTTCATAAATCATCTGTGATTGAGTCGTCTTGCAAATCGATGTCTGTGTCTAAATCGTATTGCAAATTTATAATCAAAGGTGCTACTATTTTGTATATGCGCATATATTCGTCCTCTTTTGCTATTGCGTGTTTAACAGCATTTTTCCAATTTACAGCAGTTATATGTTCCATAGCATTTTTTGTGTGTTACACTGCTTTCACTAAATTTCGGTGTTTGATTTGTTCGTCTTATGGTATTTTTCAGTTGGGCCCATATCAATTAAATGGGATTGAAAATGCAATGGTATGGTGGTAAACGCAAAATTGTTTGTCCTGCTTCTTTGGCTCTGTTATCCACATAATAATCCTTTAAATATTCTTTTGTCTTCATCACCTCTATTAATTGGTTTTTTGTATAATGATCCTCAAAATTATAAATCATTTGCTTCTAAAAATGTTTTAATATCTTTCTTATTATTACATTTTGTAGGAACTTTGGTTAGCTGTCGAGAATGATATGGAGCGTTGTCCATCACTATCACACTAGCTTTTCCTAAATTTTGCAGCAAAGTGTCACAAAACCATTCTTCAAATAAAGATGAGGTCATATCTTCATGGTAATTCAAACTTGAGCATTTAACATTTTTAGCAGATAATAGCGGCTGTACGATCCATCCTTTTTCTGACCCAGCATGAAAAATGATTATTCTCTTCCCTCTCGAAACCGGCGCGTCCAACTGACACATACTTGAACTATCCACCCAACCTTTGCAAATTGTGTCATGGGCGTCATACCACGTCTCGTCTAAATAACATATGAATCGTCCTTCCTGTCTATACCTTCTAATTGCCGTTAAGTATTCATATTGAAGTTTCTGTAACCTCGGGCTTTCCATAATTGTGCGACGTTTGTCTATAGTGCCAAACTTAAAACCAGCTTTCTTAGCGTCCGCAACAAGGTTTCTTTAGAACACTGAATATTTATAGGCTCATCACTGATTCTTTTATGTAGTCAGTCAAGTGTAGATACAACATTTCCTCTGTAGAAGGAGTATACTTGCTGCCTAATAGTATCAATTTCATAGTCTTCAATTTTTCTCGGTGCTCCTTTGTCACTTCCTTGCTTTCGAGGCCCTGCGTTATTCTTAATTATTTTATATATTGTTCCAAAAGGCACCTTGGTCAATTGCGACATTCGTTGAATGTTCTGGATTTGTAGTTCGTTATTTTCTTCCATTAGGGTATGCTAGACATTGTAAATTATCTGTTTTGCATCGTCTGATATATGCTTTCTCAACAGTATTATCACTATCCACATCATAATCACTAACACTTTCAGCAAAAGGTCGCCACATGTTCGTTAAGTAAAGAGAAAAAAAACAAATATGTATACAGCAGTAAAGATTAACAATAAATGATAAATAGACTCAATATTAGATGTAATATATACCAATTCTCCTAACTATATTTGCTTGAATTTTGTTTAATAAATATAAGCACTTATTTCATCTAAATTGTAATTTAATGACTATTTAACTATATGTCATAACTATATACTCAAATTAACAACTGTTGGTACTTATATTATTATTAAATATTATTTAATCTATATTGCAGTAATTACAATTTACTTAAATTTTGTCATTACGGACCTCAGCAGTTTGTTTGCGTAAAAGATAATCGTATTGAGCAGCCAGGTAGTTGTTGCCGCAGGTGGTGAAATAAAAGCATTAGAGCCGTTCAAAGTTAAATTCTTATAATTTGAAATAAACTATAAGTGCATATTACTGAGCTTTCCTTTCTTTAAAACTGATTGTATTTTTATAAGAATAATTGAAACATACATGAGTAGGTAAACCCCGCCAGTTTTGTATAATACAAAGGTATTTCTAATAATATAAAATATTATTAATTTGATTGTATTTTTGTTATACGTATGTGGGAAATGCACGCGACGTACAGCAAATACAATAGTCCTTTTTGTTGTATTTATTCTAGTATTCTCTGTTTGACGTTTCTTTGATTAAATCGCTAATTTAATAAAACTGAATTATTAAATTTTTCCATTACAATTTTCGGCAACATAATTTTACATAAAATAATAAACTACCTGATTTACATCGTATGTCCAAGAAGCCCACTTCATTCTGCAACTTTGCAAATCGAAAGGAAAGTACTCGACGTCTATCTTACAAGATGAACGGAATATGCCGTGACTTGGCCACTCGACTTTTCCGGTATTGTAGACTAAAACGTTTGTACTCATGATAGAAGATTGGTACTGAGAATCCGCGCTGGAAATGAAATATTAGATAACAGAAAATTCATTATATTCCAACTGTAACACTACTTCTCGAGACTATTCAACGATATCTTCTATATTTACGGAATTCACATATTCGTAATGTATTTCAACATAATAGGGGAGAGTGGTACATACTGGGACATGGTGCAGAGTGGGACATGGACTCTATGCTCCTTCTATTGAAAAATAGCTACGCTAATCAACATCAGTAGTAAAGAGTAACCTATTTTCGACTTTCTAAACCAACATTCTCTTTATTACCGACAGCGTTTCTCGGGTAAAAGTAATGGCGACCATCGGTAAAGAGTAAAGTTACAACTGAATGTTGATAATATTTGGGTGAATTTGTGTATAACATTGGATGTAAGTTTGTTTAATACTTTTAAGCCGCTTTGTAGACATTATTTAAGGTATGTATACATTAACAAAGTGTTTTAATAAATATTTCTGGTTTAAAAATAAAAGAAGTTAGTTATATACTAGTGGTGCATACTGGGACTTGTTTTGATGGTATATAGTGGGACAGTCCCAGTATGAACCACGTACAGATTTACTTTAGTAAGAGGTTTATTCTTTGCAGATGCCGAAGGTTAATAGAAGAGATCTGAGAAAAAAAATGGAAATAAGTAAAAAATTGCATCAAAACTGAAAATAATATGAAAACAGCAGTGCAAAAAGTTGTTGCTGGGGAAATGACGGCAAGAAATGCGGGAAATACTTTGAATGTAAGCAAGTCAGCTCTTCAACGTCCAGTTGCAAAATATCGAGCTACTGACGAAGAAGATCGGCAACAGTTGTCTTTTGAAAGAAAACATGGCTTTCGTCAAATATTCACTGACGAAGAGGAAAATATGCTGGCTGACTACCTTATTACTGCATGCAATATGTGCTACGGGTTGACGGTGAATGTTACCTGCCAATTTGCATACAAATTTGCTGTCGTTAATAATAAAGTAATTCCTCAGAGTTGGCATGATCGTAAAGAAGCCGGTATCGAATGGATGAGATTGTTTCGTCAGAGGCAGTCACAGCTTTGTCTTCGTACGCCTGAAGCTACGAGCTTAAGCAGAGCTACAAGCTTCAATAGACATAATGTCAATCTGTTTTTTGAGAATCTTAAGAATGTGATAGCAAAACATGGATTCACTACAAGTCAAATTTATAATTGCGACGAAACTGGAGTGACGACAGTCCATAAACCTCCCAAAATCGTCGCTCCTGTAGGACAAAAACAAGTGGGAAAACTTACAAGCTCTGAACGAGGTATCTTAGTGACCATGTGCATTGCTATATGTGCAAACAGCCAATATATTTCTCCGTTCTTTGTGTTCCCACGAAAAAACTTCAAGCCACACATGATACATGGTGCACCACCTGGATCTCAAGGGTCTGCTTTTCCTAGTGGTTGGATGACAGCCAATAATTTTTTAAAATTTGCAAAGCACCTTGTACAGATCACAAGAAGTAGTGTGGACAATAAAATTCTTTTAATTCTGGACAACCACGAGAGTCATTGTGATTTTAATGTTATTAATTACTTTAAAGAAAATGGAGTGGTTTTATTGACGCTACCCCCTCACTGTAGCCACAAGCTACAGCCTCTTGATGTGGGGTGCTATGCTCCTTTCAAATCTTTTTATAACAGAGCAATGGATGATTGGCTATTAAATAACCCAGGTGTGCCACTTACAATATACAATATTGCTACACTAGTAGGGAAGGCAGTACCTCAAGCTCTTGTACCAACTACAATTATCAACAGTTTTAAAAATACTGGTATTTCTCCCTATAATTCTGAAGTCTTCACAGATGTTGATTTTTTTAGCTCATCTGTTACGGATAGGTCATGTACAGATAAAGAAGATTCTTCTGAAGTACCAAGTTCAGACAAAGATAATAATGGACATTTTTTGAACAGTGATCCTTCCTTAAAGTTAAAAAGCACAACACTAGATATTGAGTCCACACCAAGTACTTCAATAGCAGAACCTAATACAAAGAAATTTTCTACACCAGAAGATGTAAGGCCACATGTGAAAGCTAAAGCAAGGATTAGAACAAGAAAAGGAAAAGCAAAGAAAAAATCTATGGTCTTGACTGAATCTCCATATCTACTTGAACTTAAGAAGAAAATACAAGAAAAGGAAAAAATGTTGAAAGCTAAGGAGGAAAGGAAAAATAGAGCTCGTAGTGTTAAAAGAAAAGAAATTTCTAGCGACTTTTCAAGTGACAGTGATGTTGAGGAAGAGTTAGAAGATAACGACTCCCTGGCTAAACTTTCTGATGATGACTTAGAGGACAATGACAACAGTTCAGTGTTGGAAATAAACGATTTTATTTTGGTGACATATCCTCTTAAAAGGAGCGTAAGACATTATGTAGGGCAAATCGATAAAATAACCGATAATAGATATATTGTTAATTTTATGAAAAAGACATTAAACGCGACATTTATCTTTCCAGATAGGACAGATAATGATATCATAGACTATAATGACATCGTCTGTAAACTTTCTAAATCTACTCTAATTGGAGGTACAAAGAGAGCAGTTAAGCAGCTCAGATTTAAATTTGATTTTACACATTACAATGTGCAGTAATATTTCCTTTTGTTGCTTTAAATACTTAAATGCATTTTTTTATATTTAGAATGAATTTTCCTTTTGTTTGATATAAAAATTTTCATCAATGTGTCAACACTTTTTTATTAAAAAAATGTCCATTTATATACCACACTCATATTTTCCTGTGTCCCAGTATAAACCAGGGAGTGGTCCATGCATGGACGGTGGTCTATAAAGGGACATATTTTTTTTCTACTTTGTTTTTTAACATTTGGGACACTGATTTTTCGTGTCAATAATATATATCACATTCTTCCCACAGAAAAAAAATTGATTCCCTAATACCAAAAGTATGCTTCTAAATTACATTTAAAAAAATCGGCCCAGTATACACCACCCTCCCCCAACACATTTTGCAACCTTAACATATTTTGTTTGGTGGCTTAAATGTATACATAGATTTTGATGTGTTTTTACATATAATATAATATTCTATTATGAGCATTTTAGAATTACAATACAGATAAAATACAGGGTGATAAAAAAATAAACTAAAAGTTTTCCCTAACAAATTCTATCACAAGGATCTTAAATCTATTCAAACTACCACTGGATTTCATGTGCGTAGGTAAACTATTAAACAGTTTCAGTCCGTTCACAAACACATTTTTGGTTGTTTGCACCCTATTATAGTTTTCAATATAATAATCGTTGGTATTTCTGGTTCCGTAGTTGTGAATTTGATCGACTGTTGTCAATTTGCCACTTAAGTGCCAATTTTAATTTTATAGATGAAAACCATTGTCTTATATACTATGTATCGTTTTACACTTAATAAACTTAAAGTTTCTAACATTAGATTAATTGGAGTATATATGTTACATTTTAATACTATTCGCAAAGCCTTATTCTGTAGTTTTTGGAGTTGCTGCATCTCATTCCCATTTATACTAAATAAAATGGCAGAGCAAAAATCAAAATGTGGTGCTGTTAAAGATTTAAACAACAACAGTCGGGCATACAGTGACAAATTATGACTAAATCTATATAAGAAAAATATATTTTTGGAAATTTTATTTGATAGGTATTGAACGTGAGTTTTAAAATCTAAATTAGTATTCAATATTACCCCCAAATATTTCATATTCTCATCTCTGTCTATTTTCTTGGAGTTCATATACAAATCTATATATATCTTATATTTAGTACCAATTATCATGAACTTAGTTTTACTGAAATTCAGTGCCATATTATTCTCACATACTCATTTATACAATTTATTTAACAGTCATGCTGTCCACCATCTCCCTAATATCATCACCAATTATATAGATCATGGTGTCGTCAGCAAACATACATATTTCGCAATTATCAACCGCTTTGACTATATCATTAATGTACAGAATAAACAATAGTGGACCTAACACTGTTCACTGGGGCACTCAGTATTTTGTAATAATCTTATCAGACATCTTATTTCTATACTTGACTACTTGGTATCTATTACTTAGGTACGATTAAAACCATCCTAATGCTAACCCAGATATTCCCATTTTATTTAATTTACACAACAACAAGGCTCTGTCAACAGTCTCAAAAGCCCTCTTAAAGTCTAAGAACAGTCAAAACAAACTTGCCTTTATCAATTACTTTCGCCCACACATCGCAAACACTCAGCACAACCGTTTCACACGAATGATAATTTCTGAATCCCGACTGATTCGACTCAATTAGAGATTTTTTTTCACAATATTCCATTTATTGGACTTTTACACATGTTTCCAAAACTTTTTCATATGGAGCTACTAAGTTAATAGGTCTAAATTCCTCATGCCGACACTTTTCCTTAACCTTAGGTTCTGGCGTCACAAATGTCGTTTTCCAATCTTCAGGAAATTTACCAGTTCTAAGTGACGTATTTATAACATCGAGAAACCTGTCAGCAACTACTTCACAGGAATCTCTTAAAACGTTTGTTGATATTCCGTCACCTATCTCTCCAGTATACTTCAAATAATACAGTACACACAAATGAAGAAAAAATTGTGATAAAAGTTGTAAAGTAACAGATAATCACATTTATGCAACACAGGAACACCTTCTAGAGCAAATGTTCGAAGTTACCACCTCCTGCTTGAATATAAACTCGGATATTTTGCCTGCTTATTGTGTCTGCAGCATCTTGAAGATGTATGGTCAATAATTGAATGTTTTCAATTTCATTATCCTTATTGTACACCAAATTTTTCGTATGTCCCTCTACATAAAAGTCCATTGGGTTCAAGTCGGGTGATCTAGGTGACCATGCAATTGGCCCACCTCTACCTATCCTTCGGTCATCACACGTATTATTTAAAGGCTCACGCACTACGTAACTGTTATGAGGTGGAGCACCATAATGTAAAAACCACATTGGCGCACGTTTAAAAGCACATTTTCTAAAATTTCTGGTAAGTTGTTTCGTAAAAACATTAAATAATTTCTGGCAAGTAAACGATGTGGTAAAATAAATGGTCCGATGAGAGCACCATTAATAATTCCCGCTCATGGATTAATAGATAACTTGTGTTGAAAATTTAAAAAACATTTGCTTTAGGAGGTGTTCGTGTTGTTCGCAGAAGCTCATTTGTCATTATTTTGTGTACTATTTTTAGTTAAAAATAAAGCTCCAATTTTTTTATGACCCTGTATATACCACAAAAACTTGGTCCCATATAAAAGCAGCTCACAAAAACTACGATAATCTTAAAAACTTCCATTCTAAATTAAAAGACATAATACCTACATTAAAAAAGCTTTATATATGAAGAAAAATCGTTATTTATGAAATTCCAACAATACTTACAAGAACGATTAAACGAACACAAATTTTCAAACAATAATACAGCCTTAAGAAAACACAGAAGCACAGAAGCAAAGCAAACACACATTTAATTTCGAAAAGACATTGATTATTACATCCGAGAAAAATAACAAAGTCAGAAATATATTAGAAATCACCGACATACACAAAAATTAAAATTCCATAAAGGATAGAGCGGATATAAAAATCTTTCATCAATATATTTGGCCATAATATAAACCCTCTTCGGCGACACTGCAACCATTATCCTCCCTTACTCCAATGTTTCATTTTAACAACTGTCAAAATATCTCGAAGCCTCCTCTTTCAATTATTATCAATAGATTTGCGATAGGTAAATTATATAATTAGATGTTGCTAATTGAAAATAAACAAAACATTTGGCCCTCACTGTATTTAAAGAAAATTACTTACTTGTTATATAAGGTTATATCCGGGTTCCATACATTGTTGTAGGGAATTCGAATGACACTAATATTACCATAATCCGAGATATTCCACTTTAGATGATGGTCGAACCATATCTGTGTTATCCAACAATCTGTGGTTAGT
Source organism: Melolontha melolontha (assembly GCA_935421215.2). Lineage (NCBI taxonomy): Eukaryota > Metazoa > Arthropoda > Insecta > Coleoptera > Scarabaeidae > Melolontha > Melolontha melolontha. The sequence continues at coordinate 38,419,416 of OW285238.1, forward strand.
ATTTGGTTCTTTTCATCCTAGAAATAAAGCAACAGATGATACAAGGATGAGGTTGTATCTCAATTTAAACCAAGTATAAATCAGGGTACATATATATCAAAAACTTTTATTGCGTTCATGTTTTGTTTTAATTTGCTAGATTAAATTTTCAGAATTTATCTTGTTTTGTTTTCCATGGTACGGTAAAATGTACTGAGGGGTGAAAAGCGACCTTAAAATTCAGCCCACTTTTTGTTTTTATTTTTTTTTAATTGTTCGGGAAATGAACAGAAACACGATACACGAAAATTTTCGTTCTTTGTCCTAAAGTTTATTTTATGATTTTTCTGTTAATTATGCATAAAAACGGAAAGAAAATATCTTTTTTTGATATAAAGTTTGCTTTTGTGATAGTTATAGTAATAATACTTATTTTTGATTTTTTTTATAAATTTTAATTAATTTTAATTCATCCAAAAATACCGCGCGATCAGAGTGGGGTTTTCACATAGTGCCGCTAGATGGCACTCGAGTGATAAACAACGATCAGGTGTTTTGTACCAGTCTAGAAGAACTTAAAATGTCGTCGCGATAGTGTAAATATGTTGCTGATGCATTTTGTTATATATGTGGTCAATTTATTAAAGTTCGAGACGTAAAATACAAACTAAAGACATCTGACGTTCTCTGTGAAGCCTACGAAGCATATTTTGACTGTCCTGTTAGGCATCAAGACAAGCCATGGGCTCCACATGTTACTTGTAGTTATTGTAAGCGGTGAATCAAATATAATAGACATATTAATTTTTATTTCTACATTTTAGGTTGGTATCGAGGTGAGAAGAGGTCCATGAAATTTGCAATACCAAGGATCTGGCGCGACAACCAAAAGACCACTTCAATAACTGCTACTTTTGCATTATGAATCCGAGTAAAAGACGTAGAGGTAAAAATGCAAAACCTCTCGAATATCCTGACCTTGAATCTTCTTCTGCTCCAATTGCACACGACCTGACACGACCAGTACCTGAGCCACGGAAAAAATTATCGCAGAAAAGTAGCTCATCTCTTAGTTCTAATAAAAGTAATTCCAATAAGGAGTTTTCACTTACACCAGAAGAAACAAAACACCATCTTATTACTACAGAAGATTTTAACGACTTGATAAGAGATTTAAATTTGCCAAAAAATAAAGCAGAGCTTTTAGGCTCTCGCTTAAAGCAGTAGAATTTGCTTGATGCTGTTAATATCATGGATCAGCGGACTAGGCATGAAACATTCTCAACGTTTTTCACAGAAGAAGATGGACTTTGTTTTTGCAATGACCTAAAAGGTATGTTCGAAGAAATTGGCATACCCTGTGTTCCCAGCGAATGGCGTTTATTCATTGACAGCTCTACAAAAAGCTTAAAAGCTGTTCTATTACACAACGGAAATAAATTCCCATCTCTTCCAATCGCTCACTCAGTACATCTTAAAGAAAATTATGAGTGTTAAAATCTTGCTTGAATCTGAAAAGTATCGCGAGTATAACTGGCAGCTGATTGGTGATTTTAAAATTGTGGGATTTTTAATGGGACTACAGAGCGGATATACAAAGTATCCGTGTTATCTGTGCTTATGGGATAGCAGAGCGGATGCTAAGCACTATATTCAACGTCATGGCCTGTAAGAACAGAACTTTGTGTCGGAAAACAAAACGTAACATTTGAGCCGATTGTTGAAGCGGAAAAAGTGTTAATGCCACCTCTGCACATTAAGTTAGGGTTGATGAAACAATTTGTTAAAAAACTGGATGAAACTTCAGAAGCTTTTGGATACTTGAAAAAGTTTTTTCCGAAGTTATCAGAAGCAAAAGTTAAAGCTGGGGTTTTTGTTGGTCCGCAAATTAGAGAGATTTTCGCCGATGAAAAATTTCCAACTTGCTGAATTGTACTCAAAAAGCGAGTTGGAACAGTTTTAAAGCAGTAGTTTCTGGATTTTTAGGAAATAACAAAGCTGAAAGCTACGAAAAGTTAGTTGCCGATATGCTAAAAAATTTTAAGCCCATGGGCTGCACCATGTCATTAAAAGTACATATGCTGCATGCTCATTTAGATAAATTTAAAAACAACATGGGAGCGTATTCAGAAGAGCAAGGAGAACGTTTTCATAAGGACATTATGAGCTTCGAACAACGTTATCAAGGCCAATACAATGAAAACATGATGGGAGACTATATTTGGGGTTTATTGAGAGAAAGTACTTATGAACATAAAAGAAAAAGTAAAAGCGTGTTCTTTTAAATTATTTTCCACTTTTTTGTAAGTTATTTTGATAGTAAAACTTAATAAAAATAATAAAAATATTTATTTGAATGGTTTCATCTTCAATTAAAAATTTAAACCACAGATTTTGAAAAATATCGTTCAATCGGTCTCCTAAATACAAAAGCAAACTTTTTCATGTCATATATTTTTTTCGTCTAATTACGACCTAAAATATCGAAATTTTATGCTTTAAAGTCAAAGTCTAATTTTGTGTTGACCCGTGTAATAGAACAAGTTTAAAGTTTCAAGTAGGTGGGCACTGTTATACAAGAAGATGAAATTAATAATAGAGTGTTTTGAATAAGCATAGTAACGAGCAATCGAAAAAACTCATATTGCAGTAGACTGTGAAATTGGGTTGGTACTTTAGCCACTTCCACATAATGACATATTACTTGATGCTTGACAGTTTCATTTGGTTTCATTGTAAAAAAATGTTATGGCATTGAAATGAGACTACAACAAAAAAGAAAACAAATAATTTATTTAATATCGAAATCATAATCAAAATTTACATATAGCTACAGAAGTTGTTGAAAATGTTGTCCATTTATATCTAAACACAAACCAACTCTTCTCCGCAATCCTGCAAAAACTTTATGAAGCATTTGCGGTGAGTTGTTGATCTCTTCACACTTTTCTGTTATGCGAATTTTCAGTTGTTCCAGATTATGAATTGGTGTTGAATAAATCGAATTTGTGATGTATGGCATACGAAAAAATCACATATGTTTAAATCGCAAGACCTAGTTAGATATGGGATTTCAGTGTTCCTGCTTATTATTCTGTTATAAAGAAATTCTCTGAGATATTGAAGTGTTTCTCTGGTCGTATGTGCTGTTGCACCATCTTGTTGGAAATACCCATTTTGTAATTCCTCATCATCCAGTTGATTTATGAATGAGCCGAGTATCTCATTGTGATATAGTGCAGCAGTAAGTCTACCTTCAAAAAAAAAATGGGACTCACCAATCTTCTTCGACATATTCCAACCCAAACACCAACTTTTTGGGGATGCAATGTTTTTTAAATAAAAAAATGAGGATTTTCGGAGGACCAACACCTCATATTCTGTGAATTAACATATCCAGAAAGATAAAACCAGGCCTCATCCGTGAACAAAAGTGTGTTAAGGATATCCTGATTGTGTAGATTATTTTGAAACCATTGACAAAATTCCACTCGTCTTAAATAATCCACTGGATAAAGTTCATGAAAACATTGCAGCTTGTATAGATGACAATGTAAGACTTTTTTAAGAATGAATTGGCTCATACCATAAGATAAATTTGTTTGTTGGGTCACTACTGAAATGGATGTTTTTGGATTTTCATCAATAATATGCTGAGGGGCTTCAATATTATCAGCTGTACGTTTAGATGGCCGTCCACTTCCAGTTTTTCAATCGACGCTACCAGTCTCTCTGAATAACTTTACACAATTTGTCAAAACATTGTAAAAATCATTGTAGTCAAACACTAATTCAGGATGTTCTTCACTAAAATCAGCCATGCATTCCGTAATTGAATACTGCCACTCGCCATTTACTTTCACACCTGTACGGTGCAACGGTGTACGGAAGCAACATTCGATAATTTTTGCTTTTTGTTCTATGTTGAATAACATTTTTTAAATAAATTTAATTTTCTTAATAAGAGTTTTGAAAAATTTGACACAAACTTATAGTTTCAATGTCAAATAATAAATGTAATTATGTGGAAGTGGCTAAAGTACCAACCCAATTTCACAGTCTACTCCAATTATGAATTTTTTCGATGGCTCGTTATAATTATTAGTAGAATATCAATTCAAGTTTATTATGTAAATAGGTTTTTGGCCATGATTTTACAGTAAATTAAACGTAGCGGAAATGAGCACTGAACGTAATTAAATAGGTTGTGTTAGAGCGCACCTATATATTACGTGATAAAAAATTATACTACATGTATACATGATGTCAATAAATTGTAGGTTATGTTACGAATTAACAATATTTATTGTCTAATTACGTAAAAAGGCATGTTTACATACCAAAAATAAATAAAAGGAATATTAAAGATCATTTTTGGTATTTCAAATTCAATATCTTGTGTGAAATTTGTAAGCTTTTCTTTAAAAATGTTTATTGCTTATAATATAGTTCTGATAATGTATAGTCGATTCACAAATGGTCGAATCTTACATGAAAATATGAAAGAATGTTTCATTATTGACTTATTAATATAATAATTAGCGTATTATAGATAAAATAAAATGAAAAATTTCATTACTGACTTTAAACTTATTAAGCTAAAAATTAGCGTCTTAAAGACAAATGAAAAATCTTTAAACATATTTGAAAACGTTAGAAGAAAATAAAGTTATATTCTAAGACTAATTAGGGCATTTATAATACCAAAATGGGCAAAAACTACTGCTACTTAAAGGCTCCAGTTAAATTTAGCTTTCAAGAAATAATAAATAATGATGGAACAGAGCTTTGTAGTCTTGGTAGGATATACATGTTTCTTAAAATATTCATCACATTTCATGAATTTTCCAGATGACGCGTCTGCAAATTCTTATCATGAATTTTAGCATTTTGAAAGAAATGATCAGAAAGATGTCGGAATAAGCGCATGTGTAATATAATTTTTTAATATTAACAAAGAAAAGGGGAATACCAGATTATAACTTCGACTTATTGAATGAACGTGAACTAGTGTGAACTTATGTAGGTATCTGTAAAGATATTGTTAAACAATTCCTGTACGATGTTATAAGAATCGAAAATCATATTACTCAGATTAATTGCTTCTAGTGATATGTTGTGAAATAATTACTAAGAAAAATAATATAGCGACGAGGAATACGCACATTGACAAATACAAAGATTTGCAGAGAATAAGGAGATTATAAAAGGAGCATACAAATGGCATGATGAACATATTGTTTAATAAACTAGAAAATACAAGAAGCTAAAGTAAAACTCGAAGCTTTTGTAAAATTGCGAAATTGCAAGAAGTTTAAAATAAGTTAAAAAACATGTAGAAACATGGGAATAAAGGGCAGGAATTATTCCTTATAGCAAGGTGACGCTCTCGAAGGAAGACGATCTAGAACGAATCGATTAGATTTCAATTCTGCAAGACCGAGAAGGAACTGAAGCCTTTTGATATTAGATATATTAGTCCGTTATGGTCTGCCATAGAATAGTTATTTATGTATCAAGGGCGTAAAACAAGCGCTTATGGACCGCGATCTGTAAATAATAGCCCGAGCCGTCAGGCGAGGGCTATTAACATGTCAAGGTCCATAAACGCTATTTACGCCAGAGACACATACAAAATTTTACCGTTTTAATGATCCTTTCATAAATAATAATTATGATAAATTCTACATACTGTCAATTAAGTGGAAATTGACACGTCGTATGTCATTGTCGTCTTTTCTATATAAAATTGGACACCGTAGGTATCATACAGTCTTTACATAAAATGCAATGTTCCTATGAGAAAGCGAGAATAAGTAATCGCCATTATTATTGTCAACTTCTTATAATTGTAAGAAAAGCAGTTTTCACCTATAATGGAATGTAGTGACGAAGAAACAGTTTACAGTAGATCGCCAGAAATATCTAAAGCAGCAGATGAAGCAAAGTTAAGCTTATTACCTATAAAATCAAAGAAGATGCACGACAAGATCTACGATGAATTTGTTACCTGGCGCAAAATACAGAAAATGTATTTTTTGCATATTTTCTGAAAAAGGCAATTGTAAATTTGCATAATAATATAGATATCAGTAAATTTCATTCAATCAGTAAATAAATCAGATGGTTATAACTTAAAAAATCTAAAATTCTAACCAGAGAAGAAATAGAACTCTTTTTAAACGATGCTCCAGATAATTTATATTTTATGGTAAAAGTAAGTACACTATTTGTTCTTTTTTAAGCTTCGACCAATATGTTAATCGGGTATGTTGCATGTAGTAGGTTGCATTAATTTTTGGTATTTGTGAAGCGCGTCGTTGAGAGGAATTAGCAAATATTGCAACGGACCACATTCAAGATATAGGAACAACCCTATTGGTAACCATAAGCGCATCGAAAACTAAGATTGATCGTATTTTCAGTGTGATTGACAAAGAGCAGATGTCATCAAGTTATCTCAACATTTATAGAAGATACGCTTCACTACGTCCTAAAAGTACTAACCACAGACGTTTTTTTATGTATTATAATAATGGAAATTGTTCCAGTCAAGTAGTTGAAAAGAGCAAATTTGGTCAAATATCTTTTAAAATAGCAACCTATTTAAAGCTGGGCACTTCAAAAGACTACACTGGTCACTGTTTTAGACGTTCCTCAGCAACTCTGTTAGCTGATGCAGGTGAGAATATCCTTAACATAAAACGACATGGGTTGGAAATCTTCAACTGTGGCGAAGGATACAAGATTCTGTGACAAATAAGATAAAATTACCAAAAAATTGTAAATAATAATATGCTCTCCGCTGCTCGCTTCAGTAAAACTAAAGATAGTGTCAATTTTAAAAATGAATTTTCGAATATGAGTACTGATGCTTTTGAGCCGATACCTTTCAGCAGTAAAACAAATTGTAAGGAGTTATTGAAAGTTTGTAGCCAATTACAACAAAACGAGATAGTAAATCCTAGCGTTTTCATAAAGAATTTATCAAATTGTTATTAATATAAAATTGTAAGTGGAAAAGTTATATAATTTGTGTTGTCTGGAGTGTTCTAATTTATCTGTTAAATACTTCACATTATTAAATACAGATACGTAATAAATCTGTTTTTATGAAAATAACAAGTGTTCATTTGAAAAGTCACTCTAGTAGCATGTGATTTACTGAGAACATTTTGAAGTATGTCGTAAATTAAAATTTACTACTTAACCTACGAAGTCGTATATTTTGTCGTATTTTTGTGATTGACATTATCAAATGTCATTTGGATTTACGTTTACGGAACAACAAACACATACTAATATATTTGCGTCTTATTCTATCAAAATTTCAAAGTAACCTAGATTGACTTTTCAAATGCACACTTATTATAATATTTTTATTTATTATAAATAGTGAAAATCTAGTTTATCGCCTGCAAAATCTAGTTTACCGCCCATGGGCGCTATGTAACACTTTGCGCACACTTTTGCAGGGCTAGACTTTTATTAACCATTTATACATTTACATTTCACACAGCATGTATATAGACGATATTCAGATCTATAGCTCATTTTTGATCGCTGATTATTTATTAACCATCATGATTAATATCCAATGACTGGATGATTTAAATGAGATTGCAGATTTATCTTCTTGGCATGCGCTTGTGCTGAATGTATCTAAATCAGTAATTTTACTATTCGGTAATAAAAATTGTATTTTTCTGGTTCAAAGATCAGCACATTTCAATAGTGATGGAACAGCTAGAAAATCACAATGGGGAATATAATTATATTGGGTCGTTGGTGAAAAATATGGGCGTCAACGAAGTGGGAAAGGTTATAAGTACTTGTAAACGAATGTTAAGTTGTTAATATGCACAACTATAATTGTTCTAGTACTGACACATGAATCAAAAACTTGGATATTGAGTAAACCAAATGATAATCTCCTTTTTATTTACTTAACTATTCTTGAATGACGAGAGAGCAATGAAAGACATTCTCGACTCCACTTTAATTTAAAACGATTAATGTTTACCAATAATACCGCAATTTAATGTTTAATATGTTAAATTTGGTCTTAAGAACACTTGCGTTACTTACCACATCTATAATACGATGCAAAGCTACATCAAAAGTAACATTCAAGGGCAGTGCTGATATATCCACTGGCCGAACAAATGAATTGTAAGTGTCCATTAAGTGATGTATCAATTGCATCTCGTGTTCGTCAGCAGTTATTTCCATTACTGGAAGAAACATTTTTTATTTAGGAAAATTGTCTAAATAAAAGTATTTGTTGCTGTTGACCGTTTCTTTGTGGCAATCTACTATTTATTAGGTACACAAATAAAATATTTACTTTGTTTTATACCACTAATTTATTTTGTTACTACTGGTAACTTGTTTCAAGTATTACGAGTCATTATCAAACGTTTATTATAAATTAACACAATAGAGTTAAAAATGCAGTGATATGGCAGCAATCGCAACACAGAGTGTCCATAGGGTTCGGGTATTTTGTTGATTTACTATACTCTTTTACAAATGTTTTAATTGTATAACTTTTTTCAAAATAACGGGTTATCATAAAATAAGGGATATATTTTAAATTATTATAACTTTTTAACAAATTAAGTTAATAACAAAAAATAAATTCAATCTAATTGCTTAAGAATGTATGCACAAAACCATTTACGGTAATTGCTAATTATTGCTCATTTTGTTGTAACCTTTCCTTCAAGTTGTACACAGCATTCCTTAACATTTTTTGTTGAATTGCACAAATTCGCTCCATAATATTGTCCTTTAATTATTGTAGCGTTGTTGGTCGTCTTCTAAACACTAAACTTTTTAAATAACCCCACAGCCAGTAATCCGCTGGATTACGATCAGGTGATCTTGGTGGCCATGAATTTGCGAAATGTCTGTTTATCAAACGATCTTGAAGAACGTTGGTTAACAATTCTTTGACTGGTCGGAAAATGTGCGAGAGCGCTCCATCCTGCATAAAAATGATGTTTTCAATTCCGTGGTGCTAGTTTTGCAGTTGGGGAATAACATAATCTCTTAACATTTGCAAGTGTTGTGTTACAGATACGGTTTCTCCATTCTGTATTTCCTCGTAGATATACGGACCAATGATAAAATCAGCTGAAAACTGCACCAAACGGTGACTTTCTTGTCATGAAGACCTTGTTGAACGATTTCTTGTGGATTTTCTGCAGACCAGACTCTACAATTTTGAGTATTGACTCCACATTCAGATTAAAATGTGCCTTATCTGTCCATAAAATACGGGATAACCATTCGGGTTCAATCCCATCTGAGCCATTACTCGCAAAGAGAAATCGTACCTAGTAGCCAAATTTGCCTCCTTTAATTCAAACAGCATTTTCAGTTTATATGGATACATATATGATTGTTTCGGCCTTTACTTGATGAAATTCCATTATAACTATTAAGATAAAATAAAACAAATTTTATGAATTTCACTTTTTAATTATCACTGTAACGAGTCGTTTCGCACCAACCTGGGCTTCGTCAGACATATAACTAACTTATTTACAAAATATTTTTTATATTAAACACAAGTAAACGGTAACAAGCAAAAACATATGTTTTATTTTAAAAATAGTCAGAGGGACAATAGGAACAAATAGACAATTAAATTTATTATTTGATTGTATTAATACATTGCATCAAAATATTAAGTTTACAATGGAACAGGAAACAAATAATAGTATTAACTTTCTCGATTTAACGATTACTAGAATTAACAATAAATGTAACTTTGCTATTTACCACAAACCGTCAACTACAGATATTACTATACATAACACTTCTTGCCATCCGATACAACACAAATTAGCGGCTTATCACAGTCTTATACATAGATTAATAAATACTCCGTTGAACCAAACAAATTTCGAGAAAGAGTTAAATTTAATTAGACAAATAGCTATCAATGGATATAAAAGTAATATAATAGATAACATTTTAAATAAAAAACTCCGTACAAAAGCCATATCACAAGTTTACCCAATATTAAATAATAACACCCAAAAATTTAAAATGATCACGTTTATAGGCTCTTCAAGCACAAAAATTTGTAAATATTTAAGAAAGTTTGACATTAATACAGCGTATAAAACTAATAACAATTTATCCAAATTTATAAAAAACAATAAGGATTTAACAAACAATAATAAAAAGTCAGGGGTCTATGAGTTAACCTGCGGTAGTTGCCCTATGACTTATATTGGACAGACAGGCAGATCGTTTGAAATACGCGTCAAAGAACATTTTTCTTCATTTAGAAATAATAAAAGTGACTCTTCATATGCGTCTCATATCAATTCAACGAACCACAATTTTAACAAAGAATTTAAAATATTACATGTAGAAAATAAGGGCAAAAAACTTAATTTATTAGAGTCACTTGAAATCAATAAAATAAAGAAAACTGACAAGATCTTAAATGATCAATTAGAAACAAATAATTCACCCTTACTCAATCTATTTATTTGATATGCAGACAGTTACATTTTTGTATTTTTTGTATTTTTCCATAGAATTCTTACCTCCCTGTAATATAATGTAAACCTCTAGTTTTATTACTTAAGAACAGTACATTTTGTATTCATCCAGTAATAAAAAGCACCCATCCCTCTGACTATTTTTAAAATAAAACATGTGTTTTTGCTTGTTACCGTTTACTTGTGTTTAATATAAAAAATATTTTGTAAATAAGTTAGTTATATGTCTGACGAAGCCCAGGTTGGTGCGAAACGACTCGTTACAGTGATAATTAAAAAGTGAAATTCATAAAATTTGTTTTATTTTATCTTAATAGTTATATGGATACATTTTTAGAATTTTGCGTAAAATTTTCCAAACCGTAGTATACGGCACTTGCAATCGTTTGGATATCGCATTTGCACTGCTGATTGCTAGTGGATTACCTCTGGCTATGTCCTTATTTTTATGAAGAACCTCTACAACTTGGACATCACTAATTCTTGGTCTTCCTGATCTTGGTAGGTCAGTTACAGGGCCTGTTTTTTCAAATTTTTGTATCAAATTGCGGTACGCTTTCATTTGACGGCCCCGCTCTCACACCCATTCTCAAACCCAGCGGTGTAATTTCTGCCGCATTCATAATAACACTGAACTAAACCAATTCTTGTTTGTAACTCCCTGCTATTACAGTTTGAGTCGTTTGAACTCTACTCTACTTGAGTTTTAATTTCAAAGTAAAACTCCAAATTGAATGATTTCGTTTTGACACTCATGCCAACAATTGTAATGACAACTCTTTTGTTTTTCATAGATACAGTAAAATCCAAATCCAAAAGCAACTAGATTCCATTTAGTTTTTGCTACTGGCTTGATTTCTTAAAATTATATAAGACTTTAAAGTATATCCCTTACTTTATGATTACCCTATAGATGTTGTTCGCATATAAACATTTTAGAATTTCTTGTTTACAGCAATCAGAATTCGCAATTATAGGATATTGATCTCAAGGTGTAATAAAAAACCCATTTACGGAAGTTTTGCCTAATATATTATTAGATATTTATAGGTTTATGAACAGTTTCAGCTTAGTGCTACTCTCCTCAGTTTACTGCGTATATTTACAATAATAATAATTTATTTCCAAAAAGTAAAAAGAAACATAACATTAGTAATTTTAAAAATTAAAAATAATGCATTTTGTTCTCTTCCTGAAAAACCAGAATGTATGTTATGACGAAGACTCTGTGCTACCAGGCGAAGTTGTTTTTCCTGTACACCCGGAAATAAGGACAAATAACTAAAGAAAAAAAATGCTTAAGCACTAACTTACGTGTGTTCAAAATGTATACATACCAGGCGCGGCTCGTGAGGACGTATTTGGGAGTGCAAGTACAATGATGCGAGTGCTTCGTGTATTCTCGTGTACTAACTGTAACGTTTTCTTAGTAAACACCGAAAACACACGAGGCACTCGCATCATTGTACTTGTACTCCCAAATACGTCATCACGAGCCGCGCCTGAATACATACATATAAAACAAGGAGCATATTTAAGAAACAACATAAAGCAAATATTACATTAATAATGATGTTAAGCGATATGAGAAGGGCACATCCTCTAAGAATTCGGCAATATCTTTTTATGTATTACACCGAATTGTTTCATAGACATGGAAGGCAGTAGTTATTTTTTAGTTAGTAATCTAAGTAAATTTGACTTTATTTTCGCTAAAGAAAATAATTTTTAAGGACCGGTATTAAGACATCTCAAATATAACTCTTCTAGAATATTACTATTTGCCTTCGAAAAAAACCTCAAATAGAATTTCATCAAATATTTGCTTACCCCAAAATGAAACGGCAGCTAATAGCACTTGATAATGCGTGAACCACGAAGTCAACATCTCAACTCTTGCAAATTGAACAATTATATTGTAATTAAATTATTCTCATTATACGACTTTCTTTAAGTATTTATTTATTTTACACTAAAACTATAAAAAAACATTTTAAAACCTAAAAACAATTGGTATTTTTTAAATTTTCAAATAACACCGATATAATTACATACAACACGATCACAAATTTTATACTGAAATTAATATCTGCGGACGATGTAGTAGAAAAATTTGGATACGACGTCAATAGCCTTGTCAAGTTATTTTAATTTTTTTGTCTGTTATAAACTCCGGGGATAAATTCCGGGAAAATCCGTTATATTTCAGCGACGAATACAACTTCTGACGCATGTCAACTGTTCATTTATTACTAACTAACGCGGTTGGTTCGGTGTGGTTGTCAATAATAAAGGGAATTATTTTAAATAAGTAATTGTGGTGCTGGTGAAGCTGCACCAAAGGTTCAGGACGTATGTGATGTGTGCTGAGATTAAATATACTACAACTTACTAACTAACTAAAACACAACAGCGCACAATGGTCGGAAATCATATTTTTTGGAAACAATTAATAACTTATTTTTGGAAGCAGCTAGAGACACCAAATTTTGTGCAGATATAGGGTTAAGGATTATACATTTATCTTTAAAAAATTGAGGGGGTGGGATAAGCCTAACGCCCCATTTTCCAGGGGGTAAAATATCCCTTGTCGGAATCTAGGAAATACTTCGAAATATGATGAGTTAGGTCATATTTAGAGTGAAATTTTATAATACCCCTGAGTGAGTATGACCCTAAATCATACATAAGTCAACAAATTATAAAAAATCTATTACATATATTTTCAAAATTGAAAAAAAAATTTTCATATTTTTTTATTTATTTTTCAAATAATTCGATCACAAGTAGCGAATTATTGAAATTAAAATGATTTATTATAATATATAAGAAACCTTAGAATTCACATTCCAAGCGCAGGTTATCCAAACTATGTATAAAAGTAGAAGATAGAGGTATTTCTCCTTTCATTTCTACTTCATAATATTTTTTTACCTCATCATTAATGCATTGATATCCAATTAATAGTTCAATAACTTCTTTTGGAAGTGGTAAATGGTTGCGTCGATGTTTGCGGTAATTATAATGTATAGATGATATCAATGGATCTGACGTATCCATGGCTCTATTAAATACATCAGTAATGTTATTAATGCGGCTATTTTTTCTTGCATGATGAAGTCTATCGTACTTGTAACATTTATGCCTTGACTCTGCCGCATCTTCTCCAAAGTAACCGATAGGAAGTACAGAGTTTGCAATTATTTCCTTCGAATGAATAAGTACTTTATGTACTCATTTATGTATTCATTTATGTATTCATTGGCAACCAAGGATATTTTGTTTGGATTATTGAAGCCGCTTCGAAGCAAAAATTTTCGAATTTTTCCAAGTTAATCGGAAATTGACATGATAATGTTATCAATATAATCTTAAGATGGAGTACTAAAGACTCATCAATACCAACAATTTCCGAAAAAACAGTATGATGTTCAAAAGCACGTCGAGCCGTGTTGCCGTCGTTGGAGCTACCAAAACCTCCAATTTTCGGTAAATCTACTCGCAAGCCAAGTTTTTCCCAAAATGCTTTTTGTATTTTTTCTTTTTTATCTTTAACAGCCTTTTTTTCATCTGTTGTTCTTACCTGCCAAGTCTTAAGATCGCATTTATAACCTGCATGAAGAACAAACTCGAAAAAACGAATCCAGCAGTGAAGGTTGCTTATTCCGTATTTTAAACTGTCTTCCTTAGCACGAAACTTCTCACTCTTATAATTCTTGATGTTTTTGAAATCGGTTGGCTTAGCACCACATATTGGATTTTGTGTCTGTTAAAAAATTTAGGATTTTTCCATCAATAAGAGTTAAATGCAACTTATAAAATATCTCGATACTATTTCCTTCTTCGAGTTCTACTTTAAAACTTGTTAAGTTTGAAATTTCACTCTTTAAACAGTCATCTTCCGCTAGTATATCTTCTTTGGTTTCTTTAATAAATTCAAGTTTTTTTGGACGGCAGTACCTAATAGAGTGCGAGCGATTGTCCCACAGTATTCTTCCTGAAGATTCTGTCAGTCTCAGTGGGATCAGGGTGGTCGCCAAAAGGGATAAATCAGTTTGTAATGATTTGCCAGATTAAGTAAAGTTCTGCTTGAATTGCGATTGGCCAGTGCTACTGTCGAAGCCGTAGTTTACAATTAATTTTGTTTTCAAAGAATGAGCTTTACCTTCACATATGGTTTGCTTAATGACTTCTTGTTGCATTTCTACTATTTGTTTTGCTGTGTGTGATAAAAGTGTGTAAAAGTGGAACGTTTGCCATTGTACTTGTAACTGTAATATCTTCAGGTCTGCACTTCGATTTAGCCTTAAGAATTTCATCATACGGTGGGTAGATATCGCAATTCCTGTTTTTACTTTCAGTGCGTATATTAATATATTGCTCTTTTGTAAAATTGTTATCTAATAGAAATGCTAAGCCTTCATCAGGAGACATTTTAATTGGCTTGGTTTCATTACCATGGCAAAGTTTCCTCATTTTTGAAGCTCGATCTGGACTTTTCATTGATTCTTTCAAAACTGCGACTAAGTCTTTGTTGTTACGCTTACGAGCAGATGTAGTTGATGCACGAAGAAGTAGAGCGGTTTCATCACCTGTTGATGGTGACAAATGCTCTACCTCATATCTCTGTCCGCGTTTCGATTTTTCAGAGAATGGAAGTTTCTTACGTCCAACAGCAGATAATATATGCTTCTTAGCTTTCGTTGAAGTATATTTGAAATTAATTGTTAAATCACTATTAAGCCAATCAGAATAATTTTGCTGGAACCTATCACGTCTTCGGCAGCATTTTTCAAATTTTGTTTTCACTTTAACGCAAAATATACGTGCTTTTTCCATAAAATCTTTCAAATCTTTATCTGTAATATTTTCGTGTCCAATTTTATGTATGAAATAGTCATAAATAACTTCCTCCTTTCTCTTTTTATCATTCCCTTTCAAACATATTTCATATAGTCCAGCGTTTTTGAAACTGACTTGTCCTGCAAAACATTGAATTTCTCGGAAAGCTCAAAGATGCTCAAGTTGATATTAATAAAATAAACACTCAAGGCATCATTGTTGCTATAAAAAAAAATTAGGCTGGAGAAACCTGGACATTTTTTTAAGGCTTACACAAATTAAGAAAAATTTATAAAACTTTTTTTTTAGGTTATCTGTTTCAAAGTTTCAATTGAGTTTATTTTATTAATATATTAAATATTTCATTGTTATCTGACCAAAAATAGTAAATACTTACCAATTCCTTCATTCTCCATTATTTAAATATTTAAAAAACTTCTTTATAAGATCTAAAATACGCCACTTAAAACTGCATTAAAAAGCCACAATTCAACACAATTTTGTACCTTAGACGAACGAGTCAACTTTCCAGCCACGCCGAAAAGCCGTAGACAATAATTTGCAACAACAAACTTTATTTTTACATACTTTGAAGTGTTGCCTAAAAAATTAACAAGTGTTCATTTGAAAAGTCAATCTAGTAGCATGTGATTTACTGAGAACATTTTGAAGTATATCGTAAATTAAAATTTACTACTTAACCTACGAAGTCGTATATTTTGACAGTTTCATACATACAAATAAATAACAAATAATAGGTATTTATTGAAAACTATAACAAATGTTGAAAATGTTGTCCTTCAAGATCAATGCACTTTAAAATCCTCCGTTCAAAATTTCTGACGATATTCTGCAACATTACTGGATTGCTATTAATTTCCATCTATTTCTGTTAGATTCTCTGTAGCATATCATTCAAATTCAATATAGGTGTTCGAAATATGTTATTTTTTAGATAAGGCCACAAAAAGAAGTCGCAAGGTGTTAAATCGCATGAACGTGCAGGCCAGGCAATTTCAATATTTCGACTAATTATACGCTCATCAAAAAATTCTCTTAAATAATCCAAAGATTCTGCAGTACAGTGACAAGGTGCTCCGTCTTGTTGGAAATATGCATTTTGTAGTTCATCATCATGCAACTGATTGACAAATGGATGTAAAATTTCCGTACGGTACCTTTGAGCAGTTAACGTTCCCTGAAAAAATATAGGTCCAATGATTCGCCTTTGGCTTATCGCTGCCCAAACACCAATTTTCTCTGGCTGTAGCGATTCTTCATTAATTACATGTGGATTTTCACTACTCCAAATTCTTGTATTTTGTGAATTTAGGTATATTTTATGTTCTAAAGTGAAAGCCATTTTAAAACTGAAAAGCAATTTATTTAAACCAGAATCGACGAACGATTATTTTATGCACTAACTGATATTTGTGATTGGCATTATCAAATGTCATTTGGATTTACGTTTACGGAACAACAAACACATACTAATATATTTGCGTCTTATTCAATCAAAATTTCAAAGTAACCTAGATTGACTTTTCAAATGAACACCACTTGTTACAATGACATATAACGCATAGCAACAAGTCAAAAAAATGAATTTTTGCCACTTTTTTCGACTTTCCGACTATAGTGCAGCGTAGTCCTTAAAGTTTGTATTTATTATTTACTAGAAAGAAATTGAGCATTGATATATTTTAAAGTAATTAAATTAAAGTAATATACACAAGGAGCGGTAAATAAGTAATTAAAAATTAACATACAGAAATATACTGAAAAGAATGTTAAATTAAGCAGCAAATTAAATGTGAATTAATTGTGATGAATATAAAATAACCTCTGTATCGAACAATACAGAGTTACCTTTGAGTTGTGAAGATGTTCGTCCACGAGGTGTGCGTCATATACTTGGACAAGTATGGAGAGCGATGCTTGGCAGGCGGACGAAGAAATTAATTAGTTAAATTGACGTGAATTAGATGAAAAGAATAATATATATCGAACCATACAGATTACCTTAGAAGCGATGGAGGCCGGGCGGCGTGTTTCATCATGCTGGGACAGCATTTGAAGTAAGATCTGTATCTTACAAAGGATCAGAACAGAAGACCGAAAGAATTTGTGTCGAAAACACTAGTTTGTCGGAAAAGGTATGTTTTATTACCCCATGAGTTCGCGAAAGGGATCGATGGTGTCGATGTCTTGACTAACGAATTAATCAAAAGCGTGAACTAAGAGGTTGTGATGTCGATGACATAAATATCATTAAAATATAGTGAGACAAGCTTTAAAACGATGTGCCACATAATATATTAAAGAAGACGTACGTAATTAAATTAATAACTTAAGTTTAAAAACGAAATGTTTAAAGAAATTCAAAGCGACCGTTAAATGCTAGTTGACCGTTCAAGGCAGGTAGATGTCGACGGGTCTATCGTAGTACAATAACAAAAGTTTCTCTTTGCACACGAAATACTGAAAAAAATGTCTAAGCTTAAATTTAATTTTAAGTGCGAGATATTTGCAGAAGAAATATTATTTAAAATTAAATTAAAATATTCTACATATGCGAAGTGTAACAATATGTAAAGTTAAAAATATTCAAAGACATCCTAGTGTATATATCCTATTGCTATTGTTTTATATATTAGCTGAAGAAGCTTTGATAAACTAAGTTAAGCGTTATTTTAGAAAACATCTGCTCCTTATGAAATTTATTAAATTTATATAATTCAAGCTAGAAATAAAGCGATTTTGCCATTTTTCATTCGAATAATACACTACAATTTGATTTAAAATAAGTGTTTCTTCTAATTTTTTGAGAGGCAGCAAACTTTATTTACAAAGTCACACGTTTCTATTTAGAGAACTATTAAACAATAGTCGTGTTTTGAATATCACATATTATATTATAGATATTCATATACAGGGTGGCCCAAAATGGCCGAAGGGGTTTGAGTTCATTATAACTTCTTATTTAAGACCTAATTATTAAATTTTTGTTATTTTAAATACAGTATATTGTTGGAGAATATTTTTAATTTAATTATGAAAAATGATATCTCGCAAATGGTGGCCATTTTCTGCTTCGCATATTCGTGCTCTTTCCAAAACATTTTCCATAACCTTTCGCAAAACTTCATGTGTTATGTTGTTGATTTCGTCGCGTATATTATTTTTTAATTGCTGTATGGTTCGAGGC
Source organism: Melolontha melolontha (assembly GCA_935421215.2). Classification (NCBI taxonomy): domain Eukaryota; kingdom Metazoa; phylum Arthropoda; class Insecta; order Coleoptera; family Scarabaeidae; genus Melolontha; species Melolontha melolontha. The sequence goes on from OW285238.1 coordinate 38,437,968, forward strand.
TTATTAATATAGACTTTCCTTTCAAATAACCCCAAAGGAAACAGTCTGAAGCGGTTAAATCCGGTGAACGCGGAGGCAAATTAAAATCGCGTGTACGGGAAATAATTCGTTCACCAAAGATGTCGCGTAAAAGAGCCATTGTGTCCCTCGCAGTGTGCGCTGTGGCTCCATCCTGTTGGAACCATACTTGCGGATGGTTTTCCACGGCTGGCCTTAAAAAATTTTCCAACATTGTCCGATATCTAACACCAGTGCTGGAAACGGCGACACCGTGTTCATTTTCAAAAAAATATGGGCCAATTATCCTTTCCGACGAAACACCGCACCAAACGGTACACTTAAGTGGGTGTAATTCTCGCTGTTGAACTACTCTTGGATTTTCCGTAGCCCATATCCTGCAGTTTTGCCTATTAACGAACCCATTTAATTGGAAATGGGCTTCGTCGCTCATAATTAAATTATGAATGAAATCATGATTTTCTTCTGCTTTTTGACGAAAATAAATTACATAATCAAGTCGTTGCTGGTAATCTGTCAGTTTCAATTGTTGGACAAGCTGAATTTTGTATGGAAACATTCTTATTGTATGCAAAATTCTCTCCTGGTCTCGTCTCCTGGTTGATGTTTCTCCGTCTTCCCGAATACTCTCCTGTACCCGTTCAATATTGTAATCCGTGTGCACTGTTCGTCGTCTGCCGGCACCAGGAAGGTTCCTTACTGCCCCTTGTTCTCGAAAATTTGCAACCAGACGGTTTATTGTTGACTCTGAGGGTCCAACCCGCACATTAAAATAACGACGATATGCACGCTGAGTCAAAACAATGGATCGTTGATTTGAGAAATAAAGTTCAACGATTTTGGCACATTGTTCAATTATGTACTGTTCCATTTTAAATTCCCCAAGTCTTCTTTACAAAATACTGAAAAAAAAAAAAAAAAAATTATAATAAAAAAGTTAGAAGGAATTAAAACCCCCTTCGGTCATTTTGGGCCATCCTGTACATCAAACTTATAATATCAATTTAATAATTTTTTTAAGAAGATTTATTAAAACTGAATATTAATCATACACTATTTTATGAAAATAGCGATTTTCTATAATAAATCATGGTAATAAGATATAACATGCTTTCATAATTTTAATGTATTTAAAGAAAAATAACAAATATTCAAGAATGAAAAAAATTAAACAATGTATGACAATGATTAAATATGCATAAAATACTTACTTAATAACATCTATCTATAAAACTTTAAACACAAATAATACGTAATATAATAAAAAGCAAAGTAATAAAAAGCAAAAGTATTTAAAAAAATCATTTTACAAATTCAAATACTTTCACTGCGTACATTGAATCAGCGGACGCGCCATCTTAAGAGAAAAATACTAATTATGTGCTGGTATAAAAATATAGTTACCTATTCTTTTATTAACGGTATTTTTTTTCTAATTTTAGAAGAGAACCTAATTCGAAGATGATTTCTATTATTATTTGAATAAATAATTGATTTAACCTGGTAACGTGCGGGGTACAAATGGACCCGAAGGGCAGATTTTTGCTGATCACCATGAAAATAATTTTACGTTGGTCTTCATGTTTTTCTTATTGTGTCAGAACTTGTCTTAAATTGAATAATAGTTCAATAATAGTAAATAATTTATAAACTAAAATACTAAATATAATTTAGTGATGTGAGGTACAAATGTACCCCACATGGTACCTACTTCTGTAACTATTTTGATCACGGTACCGACAATATTTTAATAATCTGCTCATGCGCAATTCATTTTAGTTATATGCTTCGGTTATACTAAGTCAGATTTCACAAACCAGTGTCTTCTGGTAGTGTTTTTATTTTTTAATCCGAACAGTGTCATGGGTGTGTTGTGTAACAGAATATCTACTAAACCGCGAAATTCTGCGAGACTAACAACTGAAGAATTGTAATTGTATGTAAATGATGAATACAATGATCCTCACTTTCACAATATTTTGAGGTTAGTGGAAGAAGAAGAAAGCGATAGCGACGCTGGACCAGAATTTGCTGATGAAATCGATGATGTCATTGAAAATCTTCAGGATGATGATGTTGTAGACGTTTTCGAAGGAAATGACACAAATGAAGAGGGTGTTCTTTTATACACTTCGAAAGATAATATAAAATGTACAAAAATCCCATTTTGTCCTTATCTAAGAAACCGAAATAATATTATAAGGAATGCACCTGGCCAATTATAGCGCGAACAGAAGAAGAGGCATTTTGTGTATTTGTTAATGACGAAATTATATTTGAATAAATAATTGCTTTAAATTAAATTTTTAAACAGTTTTAATCTCGCTCTGATGCATGTTAAAACTTTTTATATATTTTCAGATGATAATATACACTTTATGCAAGTGAACAAACTGGAAAAATAAAGATTTCCAATTTATTAAATATTTTATATATATACAGATCAATCATAAAAGTTGATTAGGTTGTTAATTTGAACAACAAATTTCTAGCTTATTCAATTTCGTGTACCCACAAACATTATTTGCCATTTTGTATTTATCACTAAGCGCGTTTTGTTAGGAGATTTTCGTACATTTTCTAAATTTGCATATATTATATAAATAACAAGCAGTATTTCTAAATACTACATAATAACGATATTTACTGTAGAAGAGGACACATATATCGTGATACCATATTTTCGCATTGGTATACAACAGCGTGGTGTTAACAGCTTTCTAGGGCAGCACATGTCCACCAGTAGACCCAAGATCGTGACTAATGAGTAGAGCAGACCAATTTTCGTGCGCCGATGTAAGGATGATTGTATTGCATCAGAACTAATAAAAAGCATTCAGTATGTGTTTGGTACTTGCTTAGACTGCATGTAAGTGTAAGCATACGTAATAAAATGAATAATAAATAATAATAATAAAAATCGAGAAAACGACCGTTGTCAGACGAAGTAAATAAGTTTATTATGGATTTCCCGGACTTAATATACGATGGTTCAAAAATTAAATGTTTAGTGTGCAATACATATCTAATGTGTTGTTCAAAAACACATTGTAAAGAACACAATAGCAGTTCGAAGCACAATAATAACAAAATTAATCGACAACAGTTTATACATGAACTATGTGTAACTGTGATTGTGTGTACACTGCCGTTTACCTTGTTAAGTAATGATTCATTTATTTTATTTTGGAATAAATACGCGAATCAAACATTACCAAGCACGACAAGGTTACGAAGGAATTTACCATCGGTGCGTAAACAGGTTGAAAATAAAATCAAAGCCGAACTGAAAAATAAAAAATCGTGGTTATGTGTGGACGAAACAACTGACATCAAAAAACAATCTGTATTTAATGTGATGGCGCGTAATATGGAACCACATCAACCAACGTCTTCAATTTTATTAGCATCCAGACGACTAGAACAATGTAATGCCGAAAAAAATTCAGAAGTGCTATTAGATACTTTGGAAAAATTTAAACTTTCGAAAGACCAAGTATTAATGTTTATGACCGGTGGTGCCGCAACCATGTGTTCTGTAGGCCGGTTCTGTAGGCTCTTAGAAAATATTGTCCTAACTTGTTACATATTACTTGTAAACTCCATGCTCTACACCTTGTGGCAGAACAGGTTCGTAGATGTTATCCAGAGGTAGATGCTTTAATAACGAGTACAAAGGCAGTATTCCTGAAATCTCTAAAACGTATTCGGAAATTTCACGAATTGTGTGGGGTAACAACAATACAAAAATATTTATTAAATGAGAAACTATTTACACAAGGTGTTCAAAGTGTCCACTATTAACTTCTTGGCAGTAATGGATACGTCGAATGAAGCCTCGAATTACGTTTTTTTTACCAAATCAAAGGTATATCGGCAATTTCTTGCCGAATTCTTAATTTGAGGTCTTCGAGATTTTCTGGCCTGCTGCTAAATCTGATAACCTTGCCGGCCATTCGATAGTTCCACATCGGCCGATCCATCGGTTTGGGCAAGTAACGTTAAGAAAATTTCTAAAGTTAATTGCATAGTGTACTGGTGCACCATCTCGCTGGAACCATATCTCCTGGTTTTGATTAAGTCGAGGGATGATATTTTCTTCCAATAGTTCTAAACACTTATTGTCAACTTGCCATCAATGAAAAAAGGTCCTACAATATCGTTGCTACTAAATCTCATGCAAACATTTAATTTTTGGGGATACTGTGGTATGAATCTGATCCATCCAGTGCGGATTTGTATCAGCCCAGTACCTACAGTTAGTTGTGTTTGTTAACATGGCCATTTAACAAAATGTTGTTTGATCAGTGAAAATTATATTTGAGACAAAATTTGGATTGGTATTCATTTTTTCCATTATAACTTCGCAAAATTCAATCCTACGATTAAAATTATCTTCATTTTATTCTTGCAGTAGTTGTATTTTGTAAAAATAAATTTTCTTTAATTATTTTTTGAATTGAGCGTCTATACAGGTTATGGTTTAAAGATAATTGTTGGACAGAAACTTTACCATTATCTATTTCATCGATAAAGACATTCAATGAATTTTCGTCATTAGTTTTTGTTTTCTTGTTTTCCTAATTTTGGACGATTATTAACGCTGCCTGTAGGTATCCATGTTTTCGCCGTTTTAAATTGTTGATTTATTGATGTTTCTATTTGGATGTACTTTATTAAATAATCGACAAACATCAGCGTAAGTGCGTTTTCTGTCGCCGAATTCTTTCTCTTTTAGTTAAATGCATCTTAATTCCGTATGATAATTGAAACAAATCGAAAACTCACAGATGTAGTGTCATCTGTGGTTTCGTAGCCAAATTAACGAAAATGCATTTACCCCAAAAGAAACCGATACACTTTTTATTTATCCATTTTTTAAAATCATTTTGGAAAAAAGACATACTATATTTACATCAGCGAATACAGAAAAAAAGAATTTTCCAACGATGTCTGCTTCATGCACTATTGCCGTTTAAAAAAAAATCAGGTAAGCCATGGATTTCAAATATGCGATAAGAAACAAAAATGAAAATATTTATATTCGCATACAAAATTTCATTTAGATATCTCAAATTATTCTCGAGATATTTAACCTTTTCCATACATAGTAGCGATCTTATATATCTATGAGTTATAGGTGCTGACACAATACTATTCATTCATTGTTACCAGACGATGACTCTGTAGTTTCATTTATTTAGGCGGATACACGTGGAGTAAGATAAGATAATATTTAATATATAAGATGGGCAATGCATTAGTAGAGCAGAGTTATTAGTGTAACTGTACGCGACACAGATCTATATTGTATTGTACTGTCAAAAATCACAAACAAATAAATTTTTTTAAATTTCAAACGCTTCCGAAATTTAACTTATGTATCTGTATATTGTATAAAATATTTTTTGGTAGTTGTTGAAACCTTTAAACAATGTATAACCATTGATTTTGTGTAAAATATTCACTGAAATCTCGTTGGTAGTCTGTTTCAGAAAAATGAACAGAGATTACTCGACTAATATTTGCATTCAATTTATCTGCCTTTCAACGTCTAATCCATTCTTCCTTTATAGTCATCGAAACTATATCCTCACCTTTGGAAAAATGCGAATTAAGATTTTTTCATAATTTAATTTAGTTACGATTAAGTTGTTTTACGGCATAATAAATAATAACTGACCGGCATTTTTTCGTTATTTAAAAACTCATTTTTATTTATTTTACTTATAACTAACGCATATATTAAATAATATAAAGAACAATGAAAGGCTAAATATAATAAATAACAGTATACATGGAAATAATTTCAAATAAACTGTGATAAAAAAATTGTAAATCACAATGTAATAACATAAAAAGCGACGTATGAGGAACGCAGGTGATGTTAGACAGTCACATGACTGGAAATACATTATGGGATAGGGATTAAATGATCCTACAAGACGTTTGCTACCCTTTATTCTAACCAATAGTTTTCAAACAATTTTAAATAAAACTAAATCAATGAAAATAACAAATATAATTCACATTAATAGAATTCATTCATACAGTTAAAAACTAAATAGTTTTAAATAACATAAAAAAAACATATCTTGAAAAGAAAAACGTAATTAGTAAATATTTAAATTATTAATTATAATGGTCAAGAACTAAATACAATTGATTAAATAAGGTATCGAATCCTTAATGCTATCTATCAGATTATTCAAAAGTAAGTTACATTTTGTATAATACAAAGGTATTTTTAATAATATAAAATATTATTAAAAATGGGGTGTGAAGAACACAATACAAGTTATATATTTGTGAATGTATCTCCTCTCCAGAGACGCAGATACGTATTTCACCTTTCTACAGGATCGTCGGTACGCCCCTGCTGGAGAAGAGATACATTCAACCAAACATAACTACCTTGCTATCAAACAGAAATTATTAAGACAGAACGTGAAAGAATATTCAGCGTTGTCTACATAATAACTGCCGAACTAAGCAACGTGTCTCTATAGACGGTAACAACCATATCTATAAAAACTGTATTATTGTGTCTTCACTACTTGTCGGGCGAACCGAATGCGTAATATAACAAAATAATTTGAAACATACAATTTGTATGTTTGAAATTATTTTGTTAAGTTACATTTTGAGACTGCTGTAATTTCCTTATAAAGTAAAGTATACATAAATTAAAAACAGGTTTTTATTGGTAAAACAATGGGGTTTGTTACAAAGCAAATCACCTCAGCGCAAATTTTGAATATGAATATATGAATATATTTTGTTCTTCAACAAGAAGCAGCTCTTCTTCTATACTGTGAACAACATCTTGGAGTAAATTAACTAAAACAACAGCCAATTATTGTGAAATTGATTTTTTGAACTGCTGTATAGTCGTAGCATGACTTAAAGAAACCTTTTCTTTAAGATACCCCATAGCCAATAATCTGCCGGATTAATATCTGGAGAACGTGCCGGCCAAGGATTGGGAAAGTTTCTGCTTATGATACCATTGCCAAATGTGTTAATTAATAGATTTTTACTGGAGTGTGAATATGGGGAGGAGGTGCGCCATCGTAGATGAAGATGATATTATCAATATCGTAATTGTGCAATTTTGGGATAATATAATTTCGTAGCATGGCAAAGTATCGTTCTCCAGTAGCTGTAACTGTTTTTAATTTTGATTTTCCTTAAAAAAGTATGATTCTAAAATGAATGGGGATGTGAACCCAATTCACATGGTTCCTTTCAAATCATGAATCCCGTGCTGAATTACAGTATGCGGATGATTTTCCGACGAAATCCTACAACTGTGCGTATTAACACCCCCACTTAGTTGAAAATGCGCCTCGTCGGTCCATAAAACGTTATCCATCCACTGCGGAGTTTGTTGAATTTGTGCTAATACACGAAGAACAAAATCATACCTAACTGGCCGTTTCTTTACGTTATATACCTGATATTATTTATTAATAAAATACTTTCTTTATCTGTTCTTGCCTTGAAACTGGCAGTTACGTACACGCATAATTAAGAGGGTAGTTTTTTTATGTTATCTACCTAGTTATGAAAGAAACGAGTTAGAAAACAAAACAAAAATTCAAAGAATAAATCATTAACACTAGCACACTTATTCCACCGTTTCTTTAATAACGCTATGCCTTCGAAAAATATTCTTTTGGTAATTACAAAATACGCAAAATACGACCCCCACAGTGTTTTACACGTAGCCATTCAATAAAATTGGACGCCTTCTCAAGTCTCTTTTGAGTTTTGGAAAGAGATAATAGTCACAGGAGGCGAGGACTATAGGTTGGATGTTGTAATTTCGTCGCATTCATTGATTATTGCTTGAAGAGTTCGTGCCTTATGCACCATGCAGTTGTCCTGCAGAAACAGAGTTTTCTGAGCAAAAATGTGGGGTCTTTTTTCACGTATAGCCGTTTTCGATTTCTTAGTTGTATCTTTGTAGACATTTCCCGTTATTGTAGTCACTTTTGGCATATACTCAATTAAAAGAACCCCTCCGCGTCCGAAAAAAATATAGACATTACTTTTCCCGCAGAAAATTGCGTTTTTGCCTTCTTTGGCGATGGAAAGCTCTTGTGAATCCATTGCATGAACACTTGTTTCGTGGAAGAGTCGCTGTGGTGTACCAAAGTTTCATCCGGAGATACAATTCTATTAGGAAATTTTCCTCTTGAGGTAAACCTGTCCAATTCTCTTCAAAAATTTGTCGTCAATACGATTCCTGTTTGGAACTAAGCAGCCTGGAAATCCATCGTGCCGACACTTTGCTCACTCCCAAATCTTCGTGTAAAATTTTAAAAACACTTGTTTCTGATAATGTATGTAACAAAAGTTTTGAGACAAAAATTAAAATACTACTCTTTGTTCAAATTTTTAACTTTAATTAAACTATGTGAAAAATTAACGGTTAACATCATCTCTAATTAATAAGAATATATTATAATGCAGCTACCGGCCCATGGTTTTCAATCTTTTGCAGTTTTGTTCTTAAGTGTCTCGTAAGTGATTGAATGGTGGCAACATCGATTTTCCAAGTCTTTAAGTATATTCTCCATCTTAATTGTTCTTCGTTGTCGGCCTCCCATCTATTAAACTTATCTGCTTAATAAAGCCAAAATTCTTCGTTGGGTCGTGTTTGGGGAACATTTGGTGGATGATTTTCCCTAGGCACAGATGAGACATTATTGGTCTGGAACTATTCTCTAGTTTCCCTGGTGTAATGGCAAGAAGCTAGAATCTAGGTCAGGCCAGAACAATGATTGCATCATTATTATGAAGATCGCTTATAAATCGTAACAGTTTTAGGCAGACGTCTTTGCATATAAAGAGATGCAGTGACGGTTTCTCCTCTAACATCTCTTACATATGGTTGTGTTGAACCTGCTGGAGAAATGGCGCACCACACCACAATTTTATCTTCAAATTTAACTTTTCTTTTATATTTCACATTGTCCGGAGCTACATTGAAATTCTAGGTATAGAATCCATCATTACCCTTTGCCTTAGTGCTAGATAACCTTAGTGCTAGATAAGAAAAATATTTTTCATCCTCCAAAACGATGACTCGGTTGTTTGAAAAGTGTTAAACCCTTAGTGCTAAACAACACCGTGGAATTCGTTGCAAATGCGCAGCTGTGTATTTGGGGCATTGTATTTTATTTTTCAAAATGTCGTTCCTCGTTTAAATAATAAATAGTGGTGCTGCTGAATGCATCAAAGGTCCAGGACGTGTGTAATGTGTACTGAAATAAACATATTTTAACTTATTAACTAAATAAAACACACAACGTTGTCCTTAAAGTGTTTATTTATTATCTACATAAGAAATTGAGAGATTTAAAATTCGTTGATATTTTAAAGTAATTAATAGTTATTTAAGTAATAAGGGAGGTAAGTAACATTTACTAGTCGAGGACTAGTTTGCGTCCGAGGGCTTGCCCGAGAGTTGCAATAGAGTTCGAGACTGGTAAATGTTACCTCCCGAATTGCTTACAATATTTTTCCCACTCCCCAGACAATAATAATCCTCAAAAATTAAATGTAATCATGATAAACAGTAACGGTGAACAACCTCGGAATTTAATAAATTAGACACATCTGAAACGTTACTAGGCAGTTCCTACATACAATTGTTTATAAACACAAATAAAACGAAATTTGACAATCCAGTTGTGTTAACTGTGGTTTAAAAATGAGTGTTCCCAATGTAGAAGAAGAAGCGAAAGAGGCTTGTTTGGATTTGCTTACGGAGAAGTCGATGAAACGCTACGAGTTAACATACAAATTGTTCAAGAAATGGTGTCAAGTTAAGGATACCACCATCGATTCGGAGTCCCTGCTGTTAGCGTATTTTCTGGAGAAATCTAAAAAATTCAAGGCTCCATCCAGTTTGTAGTGTGAATACTCGATGCTCAAGAGTACATTATTTATAAATGAAAATATTGACATATCAAAGTATCCCAAATTACGTGCGTTTTTGAAAAGAAAAAATGATGGATACAGGCCTAAAAAGTCATGTGTGTTCACAAGGGAAGAGATAAATTTATTTCTTGAAAGCGCTCCGGATGATATGTACTTACTTATGAAGGTATGCTATACTTTTAATTGTAATCTCTTCTAAATTGAACATTTCAGGTAGTGATGTTAATGGGAATTGCTGGAGCATGTCGCGGCCAGGAGTTATGCGAAATGAAATTGATGGATGTGAAAGAAATAAATGAAATAATTATTGTTACAATACCAGATTCGAAAAATGGAATGCCGCGTACATTTACAATTAGAGCCTCTAAAGGAGATAACTATTGCTATTTGCAAATTGTCAAAAAATATATCAACATTAGATCCACAATTGCAAATGTACGTTTTTTCATGCGTTATCATGGAGGGAGATGTTATAATCAACCTGTCGGTACAAATACAATCGCGGAAATACCTTGTAAGATAGCAAAATATCTGAATTTAGACAACCCCAAACTCTATACAGGTCATTCGTTCAGAAGAACGTCAACAACATTATTAGCGAATACTGGAGTAGAAGTTCTCACACTAAAGAGGCACGGGGGTTGGAAGTCTAGTAGTATTGCGGAAACCTACGTAGCCGATTCTATTGCTAACAAAAAAGCGATTGCTAATAAGGTTCTATATGATAATCAGGGTACAAATTATACTGAAGCATCTTCGGCGATGATAGTGTCAAATGAAACCACGGAATTAAGTGTTGCTGATAAAGTAGGTGATAATAACATTGAATTATCAAGAAATATAAATAAATATCCCAATTTTGTTAATAATGATACTAATTGCACAAACTGTAATATTACCATAAATATAAATTAATAGAACACGTGTTTTGATGCACTTTTTTCCCTAAAGGACGTAAGTAAATTACTTACGCCCCGTTGTCATAACAATCACAGTCATTTCAGTAAAATCAACTTACGTCTATAGAAACAATGTATTAATGGTATGCTTACTATAAGGGGAGTGGGAAAATAAAATTAATATATACATGGAACGTTGTATAAGTAACTAAAAATTAATATAAAGAAATGTGGACTGGAAAGAAAATTAATTAATTAAATTAATGCAAACGAGAATAAATAACATAATATCTACAGAACAGTTGAGACTTACGTTGAAAACATGGCGTAGCCGGACATGTCGTGGAAACAAAGAACGCCGGACAGCGTTTTGTATGCTGAACAGCATGTGCAGTAAGATGTTTCTCTTATGAAGGTTTGGAACAGAAGAAGGAATTTGTGTAGAAGAGAACACTGATTTGGAAACGGGTAGATTAGTTTTATGGCCCAGAGTGGGCCTCCCTATAGCGTCTTCCTAATATTCACGCGTACATACACCAATTCTTTCTCTTGCACTTTCTCTCAATTTACCAGGTGGTCTAACATCACTCAACATCTTAGGCCTTCCGATTTTTGGTAGGTTAAGACAAGATATTGTTACACTTCTTATATGCAAGAATGTTTTAATTCAATTTTAAATTATATTTCTTCAAATATTTCGAATTTAAAAATATGAATTCAAACTTAGATATTTTGTGTATATATTCGTTGGCAAAGAGAAAGCCTTTCTTTTGTCATCATTCTGGTCAGTTTCCTATTCAAAGAAATCTACCTGATCGAATGTTTAACTCAGGTATTTAACGTTCGGTTACAATTCCTACAAATACATTTCAATTTTAAAACTAAGTTATTTAATTTAATTACGTACTTTTCTTTATAGTTATATCATGTCGCATATCATCTTACAGCTCTCTTCAAAAGGCATATCTTAATATTTGTTTCATTGCTATCGCAATTCTTAGCTCGAGCTCTTAATTATTTCGTAATTCTGGACATCGTCAGCTTCATCCCTCTCCCAACTCTGGGCCATAAAACAAATCTACCCGTTTCCAAATCAGTGTTCTCTTCTAAACAAATTACTTTTTCCGTTCCAAACTTTTATAAGAAAAACATCTTACTGCACATGCTGTTCAGTATACAAAACGTCGTCCGGCGTTCTTTGTTTCCACGACATGTCAGGCTACGACATGTTTTCAACGTAAGTCTGAACTGCTCTGTGGAGATTATGTTACTCTCGTTTGCATTAATTTAATTAATTAATTTTCTTTCCAGTCCACATTTCTTTATATTAATTTTTAGTTACTTATTCAACGTTTCTTGTATATATTACTTTTATTTAATTACTTTAAAATAATCAACGCATTTTAAATCTCTTAGTAGATATTAAATAAACACTTTAAGGACAACATTGTTGTGTTTTATTTAGTTAATAAGTTGTAATATATTTGTTTCAGCACACAATACACACACCCTGGACCTTTGATGCATTCAGCAGCACCACTATTTGTTATTTAAGCATTTATAGCATTGTTAGGACGCTCCAGCTAGCCCGAAAAGAATTAACACGAGCCACAAGCGTCCATCTTGTATCAATTTGTGCTCAAATACAATACACCTTAACCCCATCTAGCGTTCTTTTTAGCAGTATTCCTTCATCTGATTCGCTTACTTATATTTGTTGCGCGGAAGATATTAGGTTCTTGGAACATATTTTGCAATATCCACTTTTCGCATTCGGGCAACTAAATTATAGATCCTTTTTGGGATTTCGATTTTGTTCGCCATGTTCGTTAAAGTTTATCTACGAGAACGGTCAATATTTATGTTGAGAAAGTCTGTTGATGATAGTGATGATAGTTACGAAATTTGTCTGAAAACTTTTGTTACATAATGCTATGGACTTTTCCCCGCAAACATTTTGAAAAGTTATATTATTTTGTGTATGGACATTTATTTAGGATGGCAGTGTATAATTTTTGAGATTTATTATCTATGAATGTATTTTTATTTTGAACTGATTTTTAATATTTTTGACTTGCGTAGTTGCAGTACGCCGGTTACTTTGATATTTCCGCGGACACTAATATATTCTGAAGTTAGAAGGTCGTGTTTTTTGAGAAGATAAATTTTTATCTTTTTTAAGTAGCTTCGTGATTTGATTTAATTGTGGTTGGTGTTTGATTTCAATACCGATTTATTTACGAGTGTGTAGAACTTGTAATTGTTTAATTAGGCTTTCTAACTCAGCTGTCTCGAAAAAAAAAAATATTTTTTTATACTACGTAAGTAAAGTAGTTTTCTTATTATCATTAATATTATTATCTTGTATGTATTGATTTATATTTTTTGCTTAGTTATATGAATTAAATGACAAAGAACGTTTTTTAAAATTTCTATATAAAAAATATCTGTAACGATAAATTTTGTTCGCTTGGATGCAAGGGCATATTTTTTTTTCATGTGGTTTGCACATGCGTTAGAGGTTGTTTCGGGCTGTCATATAAGTTGTTTACTTTGTTTATTGTGGGAGAAATTAAAATACTTCTTTGCAATTTATTAGTTTATAATTTTGCTCGGTTGTCACTAAGGAAGTTTAATTATACGCTTCGGTCATTTTCGTATAATAATTTTAACTTAATAATATTGTTTAATGACGCAATATTTATCTTTATACTCCATAAAGATGTTTTTTTTAAATTTTTTATTTTTTGTATTAAAGTTTCATTTAAATTTATTGTGATTTTCTTTTTACCTTTGTTTAAACTCTTTTACTGGCGCTATATGAATTTGTAGAAGAGAATAGCCACGTTTTCCAATTGGAACCTTGAGGGAAGAGCAGTCTTATGTTTGAAAATTAACCGATTGAATATCTAAGCTCGACACATTGGTTGTGAATTGTGAATTAGCAAAGTACAACATCACAATTCATAGCAATACGTTATTCCTATTTTTCTAGCAATTTCTGAAAATTTGACACAATGAATTCTTCACTTTGCGTTTCCAGAGATCTTTCACACTTTAGGTCATCATGAATGGATTCTCTGACCCAGATCTGAATAGCTTGCACCAAAATTTGACTTGGAAATAGGATAGAATATTTTCTTCATAGACTGTCACCATTCTCTCATGAATATTATTCGCGCTACTGCCTGCTTTTGAGAAAAGTTTCATGACGCTGTTGTGTTCAAGTTTCAAATGACTCATTTTCACTTCTTTAAACGAATGTATAACTAACAAACGTTAAGGAATTCGAACCAAACTTGGAAATGACACTATAAAATGTCACCTTGCCGTAAGAAAATTGTTACGATAGCATATTGTTTACATAGCTAGGTAGACAACATAAAAAACTCCCGTCGTAGCATTTTATTTTTGGAAGTAGAGGTACTCTTGTATTCAAAAAAATCGCGTACATCTATTTTCTTCCCGTTTAATTTTGTATTTTTCTGACGTTTATTAACGTCATTCCGTGACAATTAAGTTAATGAAAAATGCAAATACCAAATGTTTCCGAACAAGAAAAGTATTTTATTACAGCAAAAGTTGAAGAAGGTTGGTCAATTAGAGATGTTGCTCTTCATTTCCATTGCAATAAGAGTACAATTTTAAGAATTAAATGAAGGTGGGAATGGGAACATTCTAAAAACACAAAAAGGTTTAAGTATATCAATACGTTATGCACGTATTACGAATTTGTTACAAATGAAACAGACATGCAATATACATATCTGTAACTGTACACATGGACAAAACACCTCGTATTTTCAGCATTTACTTCTGCTTAAGACATGTGTTTCTGCCATCTATAGGCGTCATCAGTCAAGCTAGTGAAGCAATGTAATACAAATGATACAAATCTTTTTAAGAACAGATTTGTATCTGTATATACATTTACGCTGAAATCGCCTACAAGATATAGCAAATTTCGTCCAATAAGGTGGCAGAAACACGTGTCTTAAGCAGAAGTAAATGCTGAAAATACGAGGTGTATTGTCCATGTGTACAGTTACAGATATGTATATTGCATGTCTGTTTCATTGATTCTAAAAACACATAACCTTTATAATAACATTTGTCTAAATGACAGAAAGTCCGTTTTTAAATGATAAAAAAACTAGTAAAAAATGTTTACTTGATTTAAATGGTGTACGCGATTTTTTTGAATACAAGATACATATTTCACCGCCAGATAGAAGAGCGTAGGATTAAAGGTAAGTAAATACATAAGTATAAGTGTGGCAACAGTCAGACTTCAAATATTTTCTGCAGTACTTATGTATTAAGTGAGGAAATTGAAAAGAAAAAAGAACTTTTATTTAAGATTTATTTTAATTATATACAAAACTTAAAATTATAACAATGTATCAACTGGCACATTATTGATGAAACTAGTCTAATATCGTGCATCCTTCCATAAATCTTATACACACACACACCTTCCCCCATAAATTGTATAGAAATTAATCAATCAATCCAAAAACAACTACTATGAAAATGTATTCTTTTATGTACATTTTTTTTTAATAATATACCCACACACAGTCAGTTACGAGGCATATTTGGAAAGTATTATTTAATAAGAGTAAAGCAAGAGATCCTATTAGAACATTAATCTGCTTTCTTATTGACGTTTTAATACAATATCATTTACTGTTAATGGTCAGTCAAAATATCAAGCGCGCCACAAAATTTGTATCCTATTATCTGTTCCAAATAAGAATAAACCGTTGGGAAAGATAGGGCTTAAAATAAGAGCTTGTGATTGGCTAAAATAGAGGCCGCTTTTATGCAGGCGAAATTTAGTTTATTTAGTTCTGTCAAATTATCGTTTTGCTGTCAGGTATTTTTGTCTGTGCTAATCAATTATATGTTTTACTATTATAGTTGTTTATTGTGCTATTTATTATTAATATTCGTTAAAGATAGTTCTTTATAGAGACTATAAAGTGAAAACATTTTCTAAACATATTTTATCACTCATTAATTTATTTCATTTATTTAATCGCAATCGTTTTAGATCATGGATGACGCCGCTTTACCAGGTCCATCAAAAAATCGTAAAGGAAAATATATAAAAAGTGGACAGAGGCAGATGGCTTACAATGTGTATTTTAAGAACAAAGCTAATATGTCCAAAACAGCTGCTGTTCGTCAAACTTCAAGGGAAGTAGGGATTGGTAGGAATACTATGTTTGACATTATTAAGGAAATTGAAATGTCTGGAGTTACAGTCTCCATTAAGAAAACGAAGTTGCCGAGATGGTTACAATAAATTAGATGAAGTATCAAAAAGTACAATTAGAAGGCACGTGCATTCATTTTTCTTTAAAAATGAGTTACCAACTTGCACAAAAATATGTGAAGCTATTAAAGGGGATGCCAGTTTACCTCCTTTAAAACGAACATCACTTTGGAGAACCCTAAAGAAACTGGGATTCAAGTGGGAAAAACGCACACGAAGTAACATATTAATTGAACGAAATGATATTATCTTATGGAGACGTCGTTATTTGACAAGTATAAGAAAGTTTCGTGCAGAAGGGAGAAAAATCTATTATTTAGATGAAACATGGGTGAATGCAGAAATTACACATCCTGTCATCCAGTTTCATACGTGGTCGATGAAATAGCTGGAGAAAGTGGCCGTACAGTTTTACGTTTACCTCCATATCACTGTAATCTTAACCCCATTGAACTTATATGGGCTCAAGTCAAGCATCATGTTGCGGCCAATAATAAGACATTTAAATTGGATGAAGTAAGAAATTTATTATTAGAAGGATTAGACATGGTTGATGCTGACGCATGGAAAAATAGCATTCATCACGTTATAACAGAAGAAAACAAAATGTATGATTTAGATAATATTGTTGAAAATGTATTAGAAAATTTGACTTTTGCTGTAAATACTGGGTCATCCTCAGAATTTTCATTAGATTCAGGTTCTGATCTTGAAGATGAGTAGTTTTCAATATATATATATTAATGAACAATAGGCAACATAATGAACTGTGGTATGTTAAATTTAGTTATGTGTGTGTGTGATGTTCTTGATTTAGATTCGTGTGTGTATGTGATGTGTTAGATATATTTTTTTCATAAGTAAAAACACAAGAGCTTTTTTTTTATCGGATAAATTTCTCTTTGTAACGAAATTATTTTGCCAATCAGTAATTTGACGAGAAAAACTTACATGAAAAAATCGCGAGACCGAAAGGTCGAGCGATTTTTTCTAATGTAAGTTTTTCGAGCGAAATTACAGATTGGAAAAATATTGAGTTAAAAAGACATTTATCCGATTGAAAGAAAAGCTCGAGTGTTTTTTGGCAAGATAAATTAACGACATGAATAAAACTTTTTAAATTGTCTCCATATTGACGATTTTGTATTTCTTGTGTATTGCGGTATTGATCTTTTGATATTTGTTGAAATTTCCCCAAACCGACTCGATTCAACGATACTTAATAGTTATTACCTGTCAGCTGCCAAAATAAATTAAGTGATGCAGGGCTACTAGATATGTAACAGGAAGAAGCATTTTTATCGGAGGAAGAAGCATTTTTATCGGCGATAAAAAGCAATGTAGGTTTTTATCGCTGTCAAAGTGACAAAAATGTCACCCGCAAATGGACATTTTTATATAGGAGTTAATTTATCATACTTATAAATTGTATAGTTTGGAAAATATAGTGAATAAAATATAAATCAAATATAATTAAATAATAATGATTACCATATACATTTATGAGATTGTAAGTTGTTTCAGGTCCTCAGAAATTGTTCGACGTCCTGGGTCTCAAGTAACTACGAGATATTGTGATAATCGCGGAATATTAATGAAATTTCTAAGTAGGAAATTATTATATAATTTTTTTAATGTAATTATGTAAGAGAAGGTAAAAGATTTAATGTACCTATATTATGCTAATAAAAGAGGGTTTTACACTCATTGTGTTGACATTTATGAAAAAAGTTGTTTTTACTGAACACACGGAGTTTCCCATGAAAGCAATTTCTCTTTTTATTTATTCTTATTTTTTTTTCAATTACATTAAAATCTGAAACTAATCAAACCATATTTCTGCTAATAGCAAAAAAAATCATTGTACGATAGTAACAATTTATCCCATACATAAGCAAAAATGTAAGTATTAATTAGAAATAACTTGAAATAAAGAAATGAACACATGTTTAACAAACTTTTGTAAAATGAAAATATTTTTAAATACCTTTTTTAGATCTATAAAAATGTTTATCCAAATTATGTGAAATGATGTGCAGGTAAATGAATTTCCTTATTGCTCTCTCATTATAGATACTATTAAAATAACTGTATTTTGTAAAATGCTATATTTTTTAAGCTAAACGATACACAAATATTATGATAATTATAATACACTGTCACCATCAATTCTTTAAATTTATTAGTTTTACATTTGCACAAAAGTTTTGTTCTCTAATAAAATCAAAGAAAGATGTAAATATTTCTCCTGTAGTACTTTTAACACATTCTCATTGTATTTACGCACAAATTTATTGTAGATGCAACACCTCCAAACAATAAATAACAGATTATAAGACATTGATTGAAATATTTTATATAAGTCTAATACCTTGCAATGGTATATATTTGCCGCTTTTTGCTTGAATAAAACTTTTAAAGTCTAAGCTTAAGCTTTCTTAATAATAAATACATATGTTAATAAAAACGTCAAAAATAATCTTTTGTATAAGTTAGTAGGTACATAACCTCACATACAAATTATCTATTTTTTTGAAATTCCTGTGTAAATTATACTCAGATTGCCGCGCCATCTGGTCCTTTCTTAAATGGAACAGAGTATAGGTAGGCCGTGAACGACTGAGATAGACATACTCGAATAAGTCACGCCCAAGCTTAGAGAATTGACGAAGTGTCATTTGTAAATAATCATTAGTCAAATTGACAAGTTACGATTTAACCTATTACTAATAGTACGAAATGTAGGTTAGATCACTTAATAAATCTAAGACATAACTGATTTAATTCATGGCATACTCTGAAAACTTTTTTGTGGTTCACTCCTTATGATGAAAAAACTGAGAGATTATTTTTAAAAACCGTTACTTTCCGATTACACCTCATGTATTTTTGAAATTGTCTCATTAAGAGTTATAAACTTGCAGAATTTTTGAGAACGTGTTAAGACCAAGTTAAGAGAATACGTTTTTAATCCTTTCTGATGAATGTATAATGCTTTATCAATGTTGTCTACTTCTGGTTTCGATCGCTTATTATAACATACACAGTCACATTTTGGTCAAATTTTTTATTG
Organism: Melolontha melolontha; assembly: GCA_935421215.2. NCBI lineage: Eukaryota > Metazoa > Arthropoda > Insecta > Coleoptera > Scarabaeidae > Melolontha > Melolontha melolontha. Next base: position 38,457,190 of record OW285238.1, read on the forward strand.
GTCGAAAATTTTTCTGTTGAAAATGATGAATGCATATTGTTACGTAATGTGCCTTTAAAAACTTTCCTCATTCCTCATTCAAAATTAAACGTTTGTGATAGTTTACGTGCACTGTCAGCAACTATTATCAAAAAGCATGGCCGTCTCTAATGAGGAAAGTTTTTGAAGCCACGCTACATATATACCAGGGCTGATCCCTTTGCTCCGCTCCTGATCCATTTATAAACCAAAACAATTATTTATCTTCACGTCGCATTGTAACTTGCTATGTATAGACTAACGCTAGAAACATACAAGTCTGAACATGTTAAAGCGGGCCTACAGTAAACGTCGCATGTCGAGAGGGCCACATATCAGTATCGAAATAGATTGTGTCGAGCAACGAGCAGTGATTAAATACTTACGTTTAACAGGAATGACCCAACTCAAATTTATTATGATTTCGTGGATAGATTAGTGGAATCTGCAGCATCATATGACATAGTTAAAAGGTGGTGTCGTGAGTTTAAATGTGGTAGACAGTCGATGGTAGAGTAGAGTTGTAGTAGACAGTCGTGTACAGACGAACATGCAGGTGGAGCGCCCACAACCGTCACTACCCCAAGAAACTGTTAAAAAGCTCCATGATCTCGTGCAGCAAGACCGACGTGTGACTATTAGACAAATAGTTGAAGATACTCGTTTCTCATACCATGTGGTATATAATATAATTATAGCTGAATTGAACATGAAAAATTATCTGCAAAATGGGTACCAAGAATGTTAACAGATGCATAATTTTCTTGCAAGATTAGCGACAATGGATGAGTACTGGATCCATCATTATGATATAGACGCCAAAATACAAAGTAAGGAGTGGACACATCGATGTTCACCATCGCCGAAAAATTCGAGATGCAACCTTCAGCAGGACTGAAGATTGTATCTTGCCTCATCTCACCTATCCGTATCTTGCATATTTCATTATGCTATCCGTATTTTAGGATGCTGACCGCGTAATTTTAGTAGATTTCGTGCGGAAGGGGGGCACAATTGAATCGGTTATTTCGAAAAGGCCACATCTCCTCAAGTGGGCGAAAATAAGTTAAGCTCACCAATCGATTCAGATTATGATTTGTTACATGTGAAAACGCCACATTTCCGCTGTTCGTTAGTGTAACTTGAACAGCTGTGATTTTCTGTTTTCTTCAAAAAGGCCACTTCTCCGGAGATGTGACGTTGTCCAAAAACATGCGTGCGCCGAACAGTTTGTTGATTGTAACAGACGTCTCAGTCTGCAGTCGCGTGTGATCTCGTGCATTGTTTTTACAAAGATGCCTAACTAGGATAGTGCCATTATTGAAATTAATCAACAAAGGAGGAGAGAGAAGTGCATTATTAATCGTCCAAAGTATAAAAGTAAAGTAATCAAGAAGGCTAAAGTAAAAGGTAGGGAGCGTATAAATCATGTGGGAAAGAAGGTTATGGCGCCAAAAACGGGAATCGACTACAGTTGTCACAAAAAATGTTGTAAAAATTATTCAGAATTGGACAGAATATCTTTGTTGACTTCTTTACATCAGTTTGATGATAAAAACTCTCAAGACTCCTACTTACATCATATGATAGACGTAACACCTATTATTAGAAGACGAAAATCACAAAATGCCAATGAACAAAGTGACAGACACCATAATTTTTTGTTTCATGTTTGTTTACAAGGAGTGCAAGCAAGTAGGTAAAAAAGCTTTCTTGAGTTTATATGGTGTTGGTGAAAAGCATATTAGACGATTATGTCACCAACTAACTACTGGAACAACTCCTACAGATAATAGAGGTAAATCTGTGAAATCCAGACATAATTTAATACCAGGTGAGGTATGCTTTCAAATAAAAGAACACATAGAATTTCAACGTGAAAGAAGTTCATTATTCGAACAATGTACTGAAAAAATATTTGTCCGCTACTTTGGATGTTAAACAGATGCATAAAATGTTTATGGAAAAGTTTCCTGATTCGAAGATGAAATACAGTTTTTATTTATTTATTATATTTCCATGAAAATTTTACTTATACTTTTGGTCATCCTCAAGTTGACGTGTGTTCTACCTGCGAAGAACTTGGCCAGAAAGTTAAAAGTACAACTCTCAATGACGTTGCAAAACGAGTTGCCGTTGCAGAACTCTTAGTTCACAAAAATAGGGCTAAGAAATTCTATAAGACACTAGACCACATCAAGAAGCTCGTTGCAGGGACAGATGAGATATTAGCAATCACAATGGATTACATGAAAAATTTACCTATACCGGGTATACCTGTACAAGAAATTTTTTACCATCGACATTTACGGGTTTTTGAGTTCAGTATACATAACTTAAAAACAGGAGAAGCTAAATTTTTCTCTTATTATGAGGGTGACATTTTCTTAAAACAATATTTTGAGAATGAGGTCCTTGCAAGTGTAAAAGAAATTCATATATTTTCAGATGGATTCGCCGGCTAAAATAAGAATCACACGGTCGTTCGTTTCCTTTTAGCCCTCGCCTCCTAAGGAAGATTCAGAAAAATTTATCAATACATTCCAATCAGGGGACACTCATTCCATCCGAGCGACAGAGACTTTGGGGTAGCAAAAAGGCTAGTTCGCAAGCAAGACCGAATTTATCTTCCTGGAGAATATTGTGATGACTCATCCAACGACACGTCACATTTCACGCCCTGGCGCCTTTTCGACAGATCTAGAAACGGAAAGATCGATGCTAAGAAAGCACGAGAGGCTCGGCGGCCTATATACAAGCCGTCGAGGAAGGGATTTGAATTAATTCGATACCAAATCATCGACGAGTGAACTTACATAAATATAAATACATAAATGTGCTTATTGTTAGTAATTAGTTTTTAAATTGTTATTCGTTTTTATTGTTAATATAGTGTGTGTCTACGTTACCGTTAGTTTTATTTAAGAATCCGAAAAGACAAACGTTACAATATTATGAGGTTATCAAAAAATCCTCAAGAAAGTCTCTCTTCTCAATAAAATGAGTGCATAATGAGGAAATTTTAGACTTTAAGAAATGGTGGACCAAATATTACAAGAAAACCATCCTATCCATCGGCTTCTATGGGGAAAAAAAAAGATGAGGAAACGACTTTTCCAATTTCTCAGTATAACGAATTCGAATATGATTGCAGAAAACGGGACTGTTAAAGTACGCCCGTTTATCGATTGGCTTATTTTCTATTAATTTTCTTTGGGAAAACCAGCTGGAGTTTGTTCTACTCTGCCAACAGAGCCTGCTTACACAGGAAAAATCGCTATTAATTTAAAAAAAATGGACAATCTAAAGAAAAAACTTGTGCAATATGTACCAGAAGACAAGAAATTCTTTTATGATGAGCTGCTTTTATGGCCTACCACTAATAATCTTGAGCCACCAGAGGAGAATTATTATATAACACTATTTGTGAACATGTCCCTTATCTAATACATTTTTGTATTAACATTAATACTGGAGTTTTCTTTCGGTCTATTCGGAAAAGGCCACAACTACAAAAACAATTTTTTTTGTTATAGCTTATCTAAATTTTTTTATGCTCTTGTTTTTATTAAAACTTTAAAATGTATAATAAATAAATTGACTCTTTGTTTAGCAAAAGGACTGATATCCTGATTAATATCAAAATGAAACGTTTTTTTCTCCGGTAACATTTACTTTTCTGGAGATGTCGTATTTTCGAATAACCGATTCAATTACAGGTGCTTATTATGTCAATTTAATTCCAAAATTAGGTGACTTGATAAAAGAAAAACGTCGGCAGAAGTTGCGCAAAGATGTTCTTTTGCATCAGGATAACGTATCCAGTCACAGCTCCCTCATTGCAGAAACTGCAATAGCTTAAGCAGGCTTCGAATTGAGCATCCGCCGCATTTGGCAGATTTGGCCGCCAGCGATTACCGACTCTTTCCAACTTAAAGAACACTTGCGTGGTAAACGATTTCCGTCAGATAATAATGTGGTATGCGCGGTAAATCAGTGGTTTGTAGAGCTTGAACAATATTTTTTGCGAGAAGCAAAATGTATTAACCTTAATGGAGACTGTTGAAAAATAAGATATTCGTAAATTTTTTGTTGTTAGTTGGTCAGGGGTGGAGCAAAGGGATCCACCCTCGAAGATCGATTTGGTTAAACATACCTTTGCGAAAATGTTAAATCGGTGGGACAAGCAACTATAATAAGGCACTCGTCTTTGGTCCTAGATGTATTCAAATATACAGGCTGATTCATTTTCGGCCCTCACCATGGGGATCTCTCTTATTATTGGAGATAGAGTATAGGTTTAAATTTGGCAAAGTTGTTAAATTTTATGTTTGTTATAAATCCGTAAAGAAAATAGACATGTGACAAATGACCTTCGTTATTTAAAAAAAAACGCGAAAACCCCATTTTCTTCTTTTACCTGTAGCACCGACATTTGGCCTTGTAGAGAAAAAATAAAAACACATCCTTGTGGCCATTTATAAACCTCTATCCAGTGGTATACTCTAAATTTTTATACGACGTTTCGTTCCTTTCTGTCCATCATCAACTATCTAATTTTTTATAGGCGCCATATTGGATTTAGACATCTTCAGAAAGAGTTTTTGTTTCTGATTTCAACCATGTACCACATGCTGACTATAGTTTTTGACATTAGTTTTTATTTGAAAGAATAAATTAGAAGATTAAATAAGGTAGCCTTTGGAATTTCAATCTGTCAAACATTTCATTTATTATTCATTAATAATACAAAAATGTCACACACTAACGAAGAGAAACGAGATATGATAAGTATTTTTTATTCTTCGAAACGAAATTCAACAGTAGCGAGTACAAGATAACAAAAACATTAATAAAAATACATAGAAAAGTAAACAATAAACAATTACAGTAAATGTTCAATAATGCACGCAATTGGGCACGCTTTCTGGCATTTTGTACTGCCCGTTGTATAGTTCTTCTAGGAACTGCATCGAAGGCATTCTGAATTCTGTCTCGTAATTCTTCAATGTTATGTGGCGCATCTACTTTATAAATATTATCTTTAACATATCCCCATAAAAAAAAATCTAGCGGACTTAAATCAGGTGATCTCGCAGGCCATTCAACAACTCCCCTATTTCCAATCCAACGGTTTGCAAACTCTTGATTTAATAAATTTCTAACAACCGCTGCTTTGTGTACTGGTGCGCCATCTTGTTGCCACCATAAATATTGTAATTGATTTAATGGGATATTGTCGTCAAAATAGTCAGATACGTATGTACGTAAAATGTTTAAATATCTTTCTCCATTTAAATGTTCTTCATACATAACTGGTCCTAAGAGACGATTTGGCAACATACCCATCCAAACGTTTATTCCAAAGCGATGTTGTGGTCTTCTAGCCCTGTTTTGTCGGGGATTTTGTACTGCCCAATAGTGCTCCGTATTTCTGTTGAACGTTCCAGAATTTGTAAATTTTGTTTCATCTGACCAGATGATTTTGCTTAAAAAATTTTCGTCATTTTCTATCCTTCCCATTAACCAATTATAATATTCTAGCCTTCTCAAATTATCTCCAGGCAGTAAAGAGTGACTAACATGGATCCTGTATGGTTTAAACCTACTTTTATGTAAGGTTCTCCAAACTGTGGACGGGCACAAATTTAATTCTGACGCTACTTCGCGTGTAGAAATTGATGGATTATTATTTATCTATAAAAATACAAGATTAACATGAAATTTGAAAACACGCTTTTAATTTACCATTTGTAAAATATCTTGTCGATTTTCATTTAAATTCCTGTTGTCTTGACCATTACGCGGCTTAATAAACGATCCATTCTCGACCAAATTTCTGTCGAGATCTAGAGAAAAATGGTACGATGAGGCTGTTGTCGTTCTGGATATAATTGTAGATATCTTGTACTCCCTACTGTTGAATTTCGGTTCGAAGAATAAAAAATACTTATCATATCTCGTTTCTATTCGTTAGTGTATGACATTTTTGTATTATTAATGAACAATAAATGAAATGTTTGACAGATTGAAATTCCATGGCTACCTTATTTAATCTTATAATTTATTCTTTCAGATAAAACCTAATGTCAAAAACTTTAGTCAGCATGTGGTACCTGGTTGAAATCAGAAAAAAAAACTCTTTCTGAGGATGTCTAAATCCAATATGGCGCCTATAAGAAATTAGATAGTTGATGATGGCCAGAAAGAAACGAAACGTCGTTTAAAAATTTAGAGTACACCACTGGATAGAGGTTTAGAAATGGCCACAAGGATGTGTTTTTATATTTTCTCTACAAGGCCAAATGTCGGTGATACAGGTAAAAGAAGAAAATGGGGTTTTCGCGTTTTTTTTTAAATAACGAAGGTCATTTGTCACAGGTCTATTTTCTTTATGGATTTATAACAAACACAAAATTTAACAACTTTGCCAAATTTAAACCTATACTCTATCTCCAATAATAAGCGAGATCCCCATGGTGAGGGCCGAAAATGAATCAGCCTGTATATGTATATTGTAACGTCGTTTTGTATAGAGCATGTCAATTTCTTATTAAATATATGAGTATTTGAATGTTAAAATAAGTAAAAATATATTTCTTTCTGTTTTTCACACTTTATCAAGTGTATTAAGGGTAAGTAAGGATATTAAAAACATTATTCGCAAATCAATGAACCTGTTAGCTTTCTTTTATAGCTAAATAATGAATATGATCCTAGTAAGAAATATGACGTATTTTAGAGATGAGATGTTATTACTAGATTTCGGAACAGACGCTATCCTCTAATGAGTCATGCAGGCACAGAGACAGAGTCGGTTTTGCTTAATAATAAGATTGATGGAATATTCGATCATAGCCCTGATTTTAGTGTCCTGAAAGGCTTTTGTAGTAATATTCAAAATACGGAAATCGGTAGATATATTCAATTTAAAGATTATTATTTCTATGGGCCACTCACTAGCTCTGATGTTGAGCGAAGTTTTTCTATATTTAAAGACATACTATACTGTCCAATAAAAGAATGCACTTTACAGAACAAAGATTAGAATATAAAAATAAATTTCCGTATATACATTTCATTGGCTTTATTACGACTCTGGCGAAATATATTTCACACTCCGTCTGTTTGCATTGAAAGACGTACAGACAAATTTTATCAATACCATCGCGCCATAACATTCATATATACTGTTGAGTTGATCGATTGTACATTGTCGGCACCAATGAATCATACCCGATACAGGATAGCGCCGGTTCCGCAGTCAAGTTATTACATAACAGTTATCAAAAAAATTGAACGTGGTCTTGAAAGAAATATATATTTATTTTTAATATTGAATAAATGCATGCAATTTTATGCTTAAGATATATCTGTTCTCAAGAGTTAATTATTAAAATAGCAAATATCGTGCAAAATTTTATAAAAGCATGAACTCCTCATTATTCATTGTCAAAGGCTGTGCTGACACTTTCATTAGACAATTTAAAAAAAAATGATTTATTTTAGACTAAGTAATGGGTGATATAATTAGAGATGTAGAATTGTTTATCTAGCCTGTGGCTTACGTGGATGAAATTTAAAGTAATCTATACATCAACAAAAAATAAAGTTAAATTTTAAAATCAGGATCATTGATCCAGTGGGGTTAGTGGCTTAAAAGAAGTCACTTATCTAGCCTCCATATGCTATAAGCTGGCATTCAGCGGTAATATGGTAAATACTCTGACGAAGTTCTTCGCAATCGCAAATCTGTGCCTCAGTCTATCAATATGCCTTAATATATCATCCTTAAGCTCTCAAATCGTTGTTGACTTGTTGGCGTAGACTTTACTTTTGAGGTAGCCCCAAAGAAAGAAGTCTAATTGTGTTAAATCCTATGATATCCGTGCCTAATTGACTTCGTTGTTTCGTGAAATAATGCGATCTGCAGACATCTCATGCAATAAGGTTATTGTTGCATTAGATGTGTGGCATCTGGCGGCGTATTATTGAAACCACATATTGTCCACATCTATAGCTTCCAACTCGGACCATACAAAGTTTATTGTCTTCTCACGGTAGCGCTCACTGGTCACAGTAACATAATGTTCGTCATGTATCAGAATAATTGAAACATACATGAGTAGGTAAACCCCACCAGTTTTGTATAATACAAAGGTATTTTTAATAATATAAAATATTATTAAAAATCTGGTGTGAAGAACACAAATGCAGGTTCACTATTAATATTTTCTGTGAACGTGTCCGAATATATCCTATCCCCAGAGACGTAGATACGTATTTCACCTTTCTACAGGCTCATCGGTACGCCCCTGCTGGAGAAAGGATATTCCTAGACACATTCACAGAAAAGAACCACATCGCCCTATCACCGTAATTATTCAGACCGAGCGCAGAAGTAAATTCGGCGCTGCCTGTTGTCAGACAGCCGAAATACCTCGCATACCGGCCACATAATTAATGTGAAGTAACGACGTCCTTCCAAAAGGTTGGCACAGCCAATCTCTCTAGAAAACTGCATTTTTGTTTGTGGCTTCACTCATACTACGGCTTAACCGCATGTGCAATGTATCAGAATAATTGAAACATATATGAGTAGGTAAACCCCACCAGTTTTGTATAATACAAAGGTATTTTTAATAATATAAAATATTATTAAAAATCTGGTGTGAAGAACACAAATGCAGGTTCACTAGTAATATTTTCTGTGAACGTGTCCGAATATATCCTATCCCCAGAGACGTAGATACGTATTTCACCTTTCTACAGGCTCATCGGTACGCCCCTGCTGGAGAAAGGATATTCCCAGACACATTCACAGAAAAGAACCATATCGCCCTATCACCGTAATTATTCAGACCGAGCGCAGAAGTAAATTCGGCGCTGCCTGTTGTATATTAATAGTGAACCTGCATTTGTGTTCTTCACACCAGATTTTTAATAATATTTTATATTATTAAAAATACCTTTGTATTAATGTTCGTCATCATTTTCGAACACTAAGCAGTGACTTTTTCTGGATGTGTTGTTTTCTCGATGGATTCTTATCAGCCCAAGTGCGATAATTGTGTATATTAACGAATTCACTGAGGTGAAATTGGGCGTCATCAGTGAAAATGTTTTTTTTTAATCGTCACAATGTGTTTGCTCGTATATACAATCGGCGAACGTACGGTGCTTCAAATAGTAAGGAGGCTTATATAGTTATGGCATTAATTGAATTTTGTAAATATGCAGATGCAATTAATTTGTTAAAATTCAATGCAATGTAGCTCTCGAGAGGTTCAATTTCTACGCATGACGCAGACTAGAATCACGCTGACTAGAATCATTTTTTATAATAATGTTCTGTTTCTACTGTGATGCTATTTCGCTTGAGTATTTTCAAAATAAATTTTCTAATGCGCAGTTTAATCAATAAATTTCTAAAGAAAAATTGGTGATTATGCGTATACTGTAGATGAACAGTACATAACTTAGTGTGACTAGGTTGATAAAATTTATTGCAAGGGATGTATTTTATGTTTTGCATACTGGAACATAGACGGCGCCACTAGTCAAATATCAGTACTAAAAATTATCCTCCATCTGAAGTTAGCCTAAAGTTTCAGTGCGATATGTGTAGTGTTCGACGAACTGTCAAAGTTGACAAGTGACAAAAATTATCTCAATAAGAATGCTTCGCCGAGTTGGTTTCTGTTTTCGTTAATGAAGCACCACATCAGTCAACAATTTCTCGTTGGTATGGAGAATTCAAACGTGTACGGATTAGTCTTAACGACGATTCAAGAGCAGGTTGCCCAAAAACGGCAGTCACTCAGGAAAACGTCGATACGTCGCAAGCCCATCAACGAAGGTTGACATGTGACATATCGCGAAATTGAGACATCATTGGGGATTTCAAAGACTTCAATTCAAAAAATTTTGCATTAATAATTGTGTGTAAAAAAATTAGTTTCCCGTTGGATACCGAAGAACAGGAAACAGCTAGGGTGAATTGGTGTCAAAATACTCTATACCACTTTAACGCAGGAAACTCTAAAAACGTGTACAATATCGTGAGTGGTGATGAATCTTGGATTTACTCATACGAGCCAGAAAATAAATGCCAGTCATCTGTTTGGGTGTTCCACGGTGAAGGAAACCCGACAAAAGTAATCCGTTCTTGAAGTGTCTCCAAAAAGATGGTCGCCGCATTTGTCTCGAAAGTAGGTCATGTAACAATAATTTCTCTACCAGATCAAAGAACTTTCACTGTCGATTTGTATACAACTATTTGTTTGACGCAAGTCATCGTTGAACTCCGAGAAACGAACTCACAACGACGAATCATCCTCCACCAAGACAATGCAAGTTCGCACACAGCTCGCAAGACAATTGAATTTTTAACGCAACAAAACGTCGAATTGTTAGACCATCCTCCGTACAGTCCCGACCTAAGTCGCAGCGATTTCTTTACCTTTCCGAAAATCAAGGACGGACTGCATGGTCAAAGGTTCCAGTTGTCAAAAGGAGCAGGTGATGGCTTCAAAAACGCAATTTTGACTGTACCAATAAACAAATGGAATAACTGCTTCTAGAGTTAGTTCGCATGCAAAAGTGCATAAATCTTCATGGAGAATACTTCGAAAAAACAATAGTCTTTAAAAACTATCTACTGTTTTATTCCAGCTCTATATGCAAAATATAAAAGATAACCCTCGTAGAAATCATTCCTGATTTTTTTTTTAGATAATATCGGGTGTCCCAATAAGATTGCACAATTTAAAAAGGGCGCCATTTTGGGACCGGTCGGTTGGCAACTCGTGTTTTTGGTTAGTTGTCAACTAGACATATTGCGGTTAGTGAAAATCAATCGTCTTACTGTCGAACAACGCGTTGTCATTGTCACAACTTACTTCAGGAACGGTGAAAGCTCCTTAGAAACATTTCGAAGATTGCGTGCAATATACGGCCGACAAAACATACCAGATTCATCGCCAATTCGTCGAGTAATTCAAAAATTTCGACAAAGTGGTTCAGTTAGTGAAGTAAAGTCACTAAGAAGAAATCGTACCGGCCGATCTGCTGAAAATATTGCAGCAGTAAGAGAAAGTGTTGCCCGGAATCCCCGAATTTCGATTCGCCGTCGATCACAGCAATTGAATGTTTCGAAGGGCACCATGCAACGAATTCTGATAGTGGGCCTTCATCTTCACCCTTACAGAGTCCAACTGACGCAACAGCTATTGCCAGACGATCATTTACAATGGTGTGACTTCGCTGATTGGGTGTTGGAAAATCTAAATCTGGATGAGGATTTCGCACAAAAGATTATCTTTACCGATGAGGCGCATTTTCACCTCGACGACTTTTGTCAACTGGCATAACTGTCGGATATGGGGCGAAGAGAATCCTCGCATAACAGTTCAACAGCCGATGCATTCACAACAAGCAACTGTATGGTATGACTTTTATGCAGGTGGTGTGATTGGGCCCTACTTTTTTCAAAATGCTGCAGGTAATGCAGTTACGGTGAATGGCGAACGTTATCGGAACGTTACGTGAGTTCCTTTGGCCCGAATTGGACGGCATAGACATCCAAAATAAGTGGTTCCAACGAGATGGCGCCACCTGCTATACTGCGTACGAGACTCGTGCGTTATTGCAGGAGAGATTTCCGTAGCGTGTCATTTCACGCCAGGGAGATCAGAATTGGCCGCCAAGATCATGCGCCATGACACCGTGTGATTTTTTTCTCTGGGGGATACCTGAAATCACGTGTTTACATGAATAATCCGAGGACAATCCATGAGTTAAAGAATCAAATCGAGCACGTTATTATGGAAATCGATCCAGAAATGTGCGTAAATATCATAAATAATTTTGTAAAATGAGTAAAAGTTTGTCAACGATGTTTGGGCGGACATTTGTCCGATATTGTTTTTCACGTGTAACTGCAATGTATACTGATAAATTACAAATAAAAATGTTTCAAATTTTCATTCTTATTGGGACACCCGATATGTAGAGTTATTTACGCTTAGATTTCAAAAATAAAAATTGTTCTATTAAAATTAGACTATTCGAACATTCATCGAGGTGAATACTAGGTATAAATAAATAAATTAATTAATCTCAATCGTAAATCATTGGTATTTAAACACGAATACGTTCTCAAAAATTTTGTTCGCCTTGCAAAAACTCCGTTGAGCACCGACCTCTCATATACCACATCTCTTTTATTAATGACATAATCAATGCCAAACAATCGATATTAAACAGTCAGTTTCTCACGAGATTAACGACAGTTAATCAGCCAATGGCGTTTCGCGATACTCCTGGCACGTATATTTGGCAACTGATGACGTCGACGACCGGAGTTACATCCGATGTTCGAGCATCGACTGTCACTAGTCACTAAGAGGTGCTCGCTTCTGTACCGGGACTCCTACAGAGGATTGTGGTAGTCGAGACGACGGTTATGAGTACAAAAATTACCAGAAGCAATCTGTCTAGGACTATCGACATTTGCTTCCATTCCAGTTCCGTCATTTCTTTTCTTTCCTGTTCAGTAAGGCGTATATCGTTGCGTTCGATGCTTTCGTGGACCTTGTTTAGCATGCGGATGATCTGACTTTCAAAAATGTCTGTAAAGAGAGTTTAAAATTAGAGAAAAATAGAATAGAGATATTTCGAAATAAACATTTGAATTAGATTTACTAAATAAGTAATCTTTTAAATATCAATTTGATTTATTTCTGGTTAACATTAAAATTTATATTTGAAGATTCATTTCTTTATTAAACATGTTTTTCAGTCATTAAGAATATTTCGAATTATTTTTAAGTCGATAAAATGTATGAGCATAAAATTTAATGTGTCACTTAAGTTACATTAATTCGATTATTACTTCAAATATTGAACGTGGTACTAATGAGTGCCTAAATTTTACTTTCCAATTTGAGTTTGCCGCCATTACAGAACACCTGTTCATCCAAGAAGACATATTTTATTGTGAAAATTAATTACCAAAATGTTCTACTGCAATTGCAGTAAGATGCCATACCCATTTCGTGCGAAGTTCTAAAGTTATTAAGAATGACAAACAACATTTTTGCAACCGTGGTCATCGCCCAGGTGAAATCATTGGTGCTGTAAGGGCTACTGTAGATATACCAGAAAATGTCAGTTCGTAAACAATCATAGCAAGTCGACATTAAAATATGGAGCCTGCATAATACTTCGAAGAAAGATTTTCATTTAAAACCTTGTAAGGTTTGACTCATGAATTGAAACCAAACGATCACCGACTTGTAACGACGTACTTTTGTTAATTAGGTCTTAAAAAAAGCAAGAAAATTACGATTTTTTTCCAAAAATTATTTTTAGCGACGAAGTTCATTTCGAAAATGGAGAATACGTAAACAAACAGTAAACAGTAAGCAAATGTTTATTATTTTATATTTTGACAGTTCGAATTTAGTTTTGATAACTGCAACAGTTATTTTGCAAGCTAATTTCAAACCGAGTGGTTTCCAGTAAAAATGCATTTAACAAGAGAAAATTTTAGCCATGATTTACAATGTTTTTAAGAGTTCTTTAACTGCAAAACAAAGTGTTTCAAGACTTCTTGCTGCGTGTGCCGGTGATCAAGCTCCTTCTCAGAGGAGTGTTTGCAGCTGGTATAACGAATTTAAATTTCAAAGGGTTTCACTTAGTAACGATTTTCATGAAGGAAGGCTAATCTCAGCCGTTACTGAAACAAATGTAGACGCCGTACGAAGAATAATTCAAAACGACAATAGAGTCACGTATAGGATTATTAGGAGCACTTTGTGTATTGGCATGGCTGCAATAAACAAGATTTTACGTAATAATTTGGGTGTGAGAAAAGTCTGTTGTCGTTGGATACTTCATAATTTAACACAGGAACAAAAACAATACCGAGTGAAATGGTGTAAAAAACGCTTAAGAAATATGATGAAGATAGATCTAAAGTAGTTTACAACGTTACTGGTAGTGAAAGCTGGATATATGCATTTGAACCGCAATCAAAATGGCAGTCGGCTCAACAGAACTTAATCCAGTCAAAGTGAAAAAATCTCGAAGCGTTGGAAGACAATAGTAGCCAATTTCTTCTCAATATCAGGAGCTATCACAGTATGCTTGAAAATAAACGTTAGGTTATTGTAGAATGGTACACGACAGTATGTCTGCCAGATGTTGTTCAAAAGGCGCGTTTATGACGCCCTAGATCGGAGATTGTCTTTCATCACCACAATGCTTCAAGTCACACTGAGCGTCAAAGAAACGAATTTTTGAAAGCTTCCAGATTAAAATTACTAGATCATCCGCCTTATAGTCAGGACCTGACACCTACAGATTTCTTTCTATTTCCAAGACTAAAGGATAAAATGCATGGTGATTTGTAAGCCCAGAAGATGCAATGGAGAGCTTCAAAAATCTTATATCTGAAGTGACTCAAGAAGAGTGGGATTTATGCTATGATAACTAGTTTTATCTAATGTCTAAATGCATTGAGTTTAAGGTCGAATATTTTGAAAAACAATAATAAAAATAATTCTTGACTACAACATTTTGTTTTATTAGTTTGCAGAAATAATTGGTGCTACCCTCGTATTCAGAAAAAGTAATGTGTGGTGTGATTTTTGGGCGAAAGGCGTAATTGGTCCTTATTTTTTTCAGAATGAAGCTGATAATATAGTTACTGTGAATGTAGCACGATACAAGATAACAATAATAGATTATTTGTTGAACAAATTGGAAGATATAAATGTTCACAACATGTGGTTTCAACAGAATGGTACCCCTTGCCATACAGCGGACGAAACAGTAATCCATGTACAGAATAGGTTTGGCGATCGAATAGCTTCTCGAAGAACTGCTGTTAATTCTTGGCCTAGATCGTGTGACCTCGTCCTTCTAGATTACTTCTCTTGTGGTCATTTGAAGGCAAGACTTTACGCTAACAATCCTCAAACAACTGAATAGTTTCGAGTTAACATCACTCAAGCAATTGGAGAAATTGAGAAAAGAATGTTATTATGCGAAAGAAGTAGAGGGGATTACTTGCC
The DNA here is from genome assembly GCA_935421215.2 of Melolontha melolontha. NCBI lineage: Eukaryota > Metazoa > Arthropoda > Insecta > Coleoptera > Scarabaeidae > Melolontha > Melolontha melolontha. Next base: position 38,472,288 of record OW285238.1, read on the forward strand.
GGATATAATTTTTCATTATTAGCCGCTACATTTGCACTGCAAAATAAAATAATAAAATTATAAAATTTAAAGTGTTGTGTGTGTTTTATTATTAAATTTCATTGGAAGGTCAAACTTGGATAATTGTAGTTCTGGCCTTTATTGGTAGTCCATAATATTTGAATTAATAATAATAAACAATAAAGCTTTATAATCTAACAAGAATGTATAGCCCTCCCTGTAGTGCAACATTATGCTAACGGTATTGCCATTCCTTAAGATGAAAACGGTCTTCAAAATCGTCTCTCAACCCCTAACAGCATTAAATTCTGTTTGAAACCGCATGCTTTAAGGTTTGCTTTTTGTTTGAGAGTATAGAAGTTAGATGGGGCTACATGAGGACTGTACGGAGGGTGTGATACGTACTTGACATGTTTACCGTTTAAAAATTACATCACAACATCCATTTGCGGACGAGCGTTATGCGATGAAGCTTCTACTTTCTAATCAGTTGAATTCCTTTTCTGAGGATGCGATTCTTTGTTGACTGATGTCAAACTTCTTTACTATAATTGGCTACATTGTGCAAGAAGGGGTGTAAGTGTGGATTACCTCCTCGTGGTACATCCTGGGCAACGTTGTGTTAGCTCAACGGCAAAAAATCTACACACAGAGAGATGCGATATTGTGATAAACAGGGCAACATTCTTGCTAAATCCAGAAATATTACGTAGCTTGGACGATGTATATATACTGATACATAACCTGGTGAAGAACTGGTTGTCTTCTGTCTACAAGAGACACACACTTCAGGGTAGATCAATAGAGATAATCCTATTTTTAAGTTACACTTTAGATATATTATTTTCGGTATTTATATCGCATCTCATTCGAAATAAATAAACCATGTAGAATCCTATGCGAAAATACCTTGTCCTTGTAATCAAGAAAGTTAAAAGTCTTTATACCATCGAAATCAAGCAGATCTTATCATAGAGTGGTTTCAATCATCGAAATAATTTCTGTTGCAGATTCCATCAGACGAATACAAAATTTGATGGCATGTCATTACCCTTTCGTTACTTTCATGAAACAAAAACTTTATTTATTAATCTCAAGCAATGCTACTATTATCTCAACGATGCTGCTATTCTCGAGGATATATTATAAAAGTTATGTCACAACATCCATGTGCGGGCAAACGTTATGGCGGTAAAGCTTCTACCTTTTAATTAGTTCAGTTCGTTTACTGAGGATGTGATTCTTCATTGACTGGTGCAAAACTCTTTGAAGAAAGGCTTTATAAAAATGTCGCAAATTTCGACTCAAATAAATAATTTGTGATAATAATTGCCAATTTGCAAAATGAAGAAAGCCTTCTTGGATAATATTTGCTGCTTTTTAGGGTTTTGTAGCTAATCGTATAGGAAATGGAATAATAATAAATCGTGAACACGCAGAATGTTGAATATTTTTTTCTTTGTTACGAAATATCCATCTTGTATCAATTGTTCTTTTTCATTGTGGTAATTTAACTTCTTCCCATGTATTTTGATTTTTAAGTGGGCTTAATTCTGTTGAAATTGCGTTTTCCCATTTTTCATCTTTTATTGCTTGTTCGTAAGTTTCAGAATCTTCTGTCAAAAAGCGATAAGCTGAATAAAATTCATAATCATTTTGCCAATGTGGCGTTTTAACTTGTCTTTCTGAACTTGTTACTTTTTTCATCATCTTTCTTACTTTGATCCATATTTTCTTTGCCTTGATTTTCTCTTTCAACTTTATTTTCCTCATTTTCATTTAATTGTGCTTCAACCTTTTTCTTCTATTATTTGTCTTCTTTATGGTATTGTTGTTTCTTTGTTTTCATCAATATTATACACAAATTTTGTTTCATCATAAATAACGTCTCTTGAATCAATTACTTTGTTTGTTTCTGGATCCCATAATCTATAACCTGGTTTGCCATTGTTACGCTTCGCATATTGTTACGTGCTCGTAGCTACGTCCTTGTTTTGGTTGCGAATTAGCGTTTTCTTTTATTTTATTCCGTTATGTTTCTTTTGAACCGCACTGTAGTACTTGTGCTTGTGCACATACAATAATTACGTATTAGTTTTTCTTCGTGGTCTTTGTTCTGAATGAAACGCAAGAAAAAGCAAATAGAACGGAAACTGCAATGAAAAGCATCGATGTTAAAAAAAGCAAACTAACACAAAAGTCTAAGGCATAAGAAAAAAATCCAACCTTAATACGCGAGAACCTAACTAAGCGTACTGTACCAAAACTAATCAAAAAACTGATAGATGTCAAATGATTCAATAACTCTATCTGAAATGAAGGAATGAAAATCATGGAAACAGAACGGTGTTCCAGGCCAGAAACCATGTCACAGATGGAATGAAACAAAACTAACCATGATTCCTTTTAGTCGCCTTTTACGACAAGGCGGATTGCACCCCACTGGGTATTTTTCTGGCCCCCAGACAGGCCATAATAGGGTTCTAGATGGAATGAACAGACAGAGTAAAGTGGTCCCCGTTTAGTCGCCTTTTACGATATGGTGGATTACACCAGACAGAGTATTCATCAGCCCCCCAGACAGGCCGCAATAAGGTTCTAGATAGAATGAGCAGACAAAGCAGGTCTCCGTTTAGTCGCCTTTTACGACATGGTGGATTACACCAGACTGAGTATTCGTCAGGCCCCCAGGCAGGCTGCAAAGGTATTCTTAAAGACAGACAACCAGGAAACGAAACGTCAGAAAACAAAACCAAGATGATTCCAACAGAATCCCCAAACAATAACACAACAACAACCAGGTAATTTCAGATAATTTCCGTTAAAAAAAAACTGCAAAGGAAATCTACAGATAAGTTCCAACGTAAGAGTGAGCAATAAAAATTAAAGTGCGTGGATGATGGAACAAAACCAGCTAGTAATTCCTTTACTCCTAAAAGAAGAATTCGATAAATGTTATAAATCCGGCCACGTCGATGAAGAGATCAACAAAACTCAAGGTCGACACAACTCTCCGTTACAACGAGAAGCCGTTATCAATTCGGAACCAATCCGATGTCCACACATGTGACATATAAAAACTGAACTAAATGAAACATATATGTCACATGTGTGGACATCGGATTGGTTCCGAATTGATACCGGGCTTCTGGTTGTAACGGAGAGTTGTGTCGACGTTGCGTTTTGTTGATCTCTTCATCGACGTGGCCGGATTTATAACATTTATCGAATCGTTCATTGAGATTGCTGTTCTGTGAATTCTTCTTTTAGGAGTAAAGGAATTACTAGCTGGTTTTGTTCCCAACATCCACTCACTTTAATTTTTATCGCTCACTCTTACGTTGGAACTTATCTGTAGTTTTCTTTTGCAGTTTTTTTAACGGAAATTATCTGAAATTACCTGGTTGTTGTTGTGTTATTGTTTGGGGATTCTGTTGGAATCATCTTGGTCTTGTTTTCTGACGTTTTCGTTTCCTGGTTGCCTGTCTTTAGGAATGCTTTTGCAGCCTGTCTGGGGGGCCTGACGAATACTCAGTCTGGTGTAATCCACCATGTCGTAAAAGGCGACTAAACGGAGACATGCTTTGTCTGTTCATTCTATCTAGAACCTTATTGCGGCCTGTCTGGGGGCCTGACGAATACTCAGTCTGGTGTAATCCACCATATCGTAAAAGGCGACTAAGCGGGGACCGGTTTACTGTGTCTGTTCATTCCATCTAGAACCCTATTATGGCCTGTCTGGGGGCCAGAAGAATACTCAGTCGGGTGCAATCCGCCCTGTCGTAAAAGGCGACTAAAAGGAGTCATGGTTAGTTTTGTTTCATTCCATCTGTAACATCGTTTCTGGCCTGGAACACCGTTCTGTTTCCATGATTTTCATTCCTTCATTTCAGATAGAGTTTTTGAATCGTTTGACATCTATCAGTTTTTTGATTAGTTTTGGTACAGTACGCTTAGTTAGGTTCTCGCGTATTAAGGTTGGTTCTTTTCTTATGCCTTAGACTTTTGTGTTTGTTTTTTTTTAACATCAATGCTTTTCACTGCAGTTTTATATTTGTGGTTCAGTCCAGCCCTTGCGTACTTGCAAGGTTCCGTTCTATTTGCTCTTTCTTGCGTTTCATTCAGAACAAAGACCACGAAGGAAAACTAATACGCAATTATTGTATGTGCTCAAGCACAAGTACTACAGTGCGGTTCAAGAGAAACATAACGGAATAAAATAAAAGAAAACGCTAATTCGCAACCAAAATGAGGACGTAGCTACGAGCTGGTAACAATATATAAGAATGTTTAATTCTATTTTTAAATTATATTTATTTCTTTAAATATCTCGCATTTTAAAATATTAAACTTCACTTAGACATTTTTCTGTGTACATTTTCGTTTACAAACAAAAAGCATTTCTTTTATTATCGCTTAGACGATAGACCATTGAAATCTACCTGCCTTTTAACGATCGCATGAATCCTTTATACATTTCGTTTTTAAACATAAGTTTTAATTTAATTACGTACGTCTTCTTTTATATTTGGTGTCTCATATCATTTGAAAGGTTGACTCACAAGGGATATTTTAATAATATTTATGTCATCGATAGCACAATTCTTCAGGTCGCGCTTTTGATTAATTATTAGTTAAGACATCAACAACTTCGATTGACCCTTTCCTCATTTATGTCAACACAAACCTTTTCTAGACCAGTGTTCTATCTACACAAATTCTTAGTCTTCTCTTTAGAACCTTCGTAAGTAAAACATCTTACTCGTCGTGCTGTTCAAGTACACGATGCCACCCACCACGCCGCCCGGCGTGTGTCGCTTCTAAGGTAATCTGTATTGTTCTATATAAATTATTCTTTTAAGCTAATTCACCTTAATTTAACTAATTCATTTCTTATTCCTCCGGCCAAACATCACTCTACATATCTGTCCAAGTATATAACGCACCACGTGGCCGACCATATTCGCAACTCAAAGGTAACTCTGTATTGTTCGATACAGAGATTATTTTATATTAATCATAATTACTTAACATTTAATTTACTACTTTGTGTTAATTTTTTAATTACTTTAAATATATCAATCTTCAATTTCTTTCTTATGTAAATAACAAATATAAACTTTGTGTTTTATTTAGTTAGTAAGTTGTAATATATTTATTTAATTTAAATATTATCACACACGTCCTGGACCTTTGATGTAACTTCACCAGCACCACAATTATTTAATTCCAATAATTTGATTATTATTAGCACAACCACAGCCGGCCAACCAGAACGATTGTTAGTAATTAATGTCCCCCAAGACGTACAGCTTGTTAGTAATAAGTGGCACCCAAGTCGTAAAGCCCGTGGTTGTAGTATCATATTGAAGTTATGGTTGGATATGGCAAACCTTAGCTCTTTAATTTTAAAGGTCAAGAAATTATATTTCTAAATTTACACTAATTAACATTATAAAAAATAATCATATTTTTTATAACGTTAGAGATTGTGCTAGTAGAGTCGTGGTATTACAGACTAGGTACCTGCATTTTCGGATTTATGTCCTGGAAAAAATCTAGGCGATCTCTGTTGCCTATTCTGCAAACAGTAACCATCTTCTTGAGACGTATTATTCTGCCAAGGCCGTTGCGTATCCAATCTAGTTCCCGTCAGAGGATTGATTTCCTATGACAAAAATCAAAATATTTATACCATAATCTGAATTTGTTCAGAAAGAAAGTAATTTTCAGTGCATAGACGACAGTCTTCGTTAAAAGCTTTTAAAGATATATAATAATGTAATGAAAAACAGAAAATAATAGTATAAAAAACCCGTTTCATAGGGCCTTTTGTCGCACTCGTTCTTTAGGAATCTCGAAAAGGCTTGTTTTTTAAACTGAACTGCTATAAAATTGTTCCTTATGAAACTTGTGTTTTAATATATTACTTTCGCACTTTATTATAAATATTTTCACACTCATGATGGAAAAATATGCAGGTGATATGAGCAATTTGAAAATGACGTTTATGTATTAGAAGGAAAGTATTTTTCCTTCAACATATATCAAAGAGGTATGAGCAGTTTTCACATCAAATTCTCACTAATCAAAGAAAAGAATCAGTACAAAATTGGGATAATCATAATTAAAAGTAGAATTTGTAATTTGCCATCCGAATAATTGAGGGAAACTGTTCTGTATCGTATTACATTGCAAGCAAACAAAACTATCCATTTAGAGGGAATTGATACTTAAGGCTCTACGCTATACCCGGCAATCCCACACTGAAATGAGTGTATTTTTCCGGCCTTTTTTTGGCTTCAAATTAAAAGTTGAAAGACCGCTCAATGTATGTATGACCATGTATCAATAAAAACTAGGTAGGTATTTACGTTTTTTTCAAAATTTTTGTACGGTTTGACTTTTATCGGTAAGAAACAGAAAATCTATCCGGACAAATTGAGAGATAACCAGGCCAGCTAATATAGTTATGAAATGTTTGTGTTGTAGGTATTTATAATATCTAGGTAGCTATACAGCCCGTTTTTGTCTAGATGTAATTGTTGTTTAGTTATCAATAAAAATAAAAGTCAAAAACAGGCAACCCGATACTCAAGGTCTCCGAAAATATGCAGCCCACATTACAGCACACGTAGGTACCAAGACGTCCTGCTGAGAGGGTCAAAGGATTATGTAAATTGGCTCCACATGCTTCTACCTATAACAATATTAACTTATCAACCAATAAATCGGCGTAAATATTGAAATAAATGCTGCAACTGGTTCAATGGCTAATTAAATTACCTTTGATTGAGTTTTAAGAGAATTTTGATCCATAATAATCACCGCAAATTAAGTGCGGATCGGAGACTAAACATCAAAGATGAATTTTCTAGTCATTTATATGTTAACAAACTAATTTGCAGCTAATAAATTACTGTATTTACATAAGTAAATAGTTTGTATTTAAAAAAAATTAGAATAAAAAATAATTAGAGATCTTTTTTCATAATACTTCTTATAGATTGATCTCTATGATACCTCGCGTCAATTATTTCTGGAAGCATTGCATTGATATAAAATTTTTCCAGATGTTCAATCATATGATGATTCCAGAAACCATCATTTCGTTCTATTACTATATATTTCAAATCGTGTTTAGTATAAACTACGAAATAACATTTCTCTCTTTTGGTGATGTGGAGTTGTCCCTGCACTTGATACATACAATTATCAAAAGGTTTTAGCAAAATTTTGTTACTATCATTTGCATCTAAGGTGCAATAATTAATTAATTTTTCGTTAATGGCTTCATGTATTAATTTATCACGCGCTGAATAAGGACATTTTATTTCGACAATAGAATCGAATCCAATTAATCCGTCTGGAGTGGCACCTAAAAATTTTTTCTTCTCGTCAATTAACAAACCGCATGCCTCAACTTTCAAATTTGTAATTTCCTTCCATAAATTTTTGCTTGGCCCTTTCTTCATTATCTATGCCATACTGTAGAGAATGTGGTAGTTTTTTATTATTGAATCTATTAGTATACAGCATATGTTTTATTGTACTAGCCGTGTCTGTTTTTTCTCTCATTTTACAAATCTTGCCAAAGTTACTTGCCGTTAATCTTATCTGTCTCTCTTTTTCCCATTCGTTGTTATGTCTCTGATTCACCGTCCTAATTTGAATATTATGACAATCAGATAACAATTCATCAAGAAATTGTTTTCTCTTGCTTTCGTATTCCGGAATAGGCATGTCAGGTACCACGATTTTGCACCCTCCGTAATCCGAATCAGCACTTTGAATTCGAATTTTATTTTGTTTGCTTTTCTTTTTTATTGCTTGATTTAGTTTAAGATTTTTGAATTTTTCCAAATATACACCGTTAAAATTATCCCCATTAGTTTTCTTAACAAATGTATATACAAATGTCTCTTTATTATTATAATTTATGGCTGCCGCAAAACATCTCCCTTGGTACGAGCCTCCCAGCGAAAAATTTATTCTTTTTCCTCCCACGAATTTATTCACAACAGAATTGAAGGATTCTACGGCGTTATTGTCTACGTCATAAAGTAAACTGGAGGATAAATTGGCTACTCTATTCAAAGACTGAAAAAATATATCATATAGAGCACTGCTTTTGAAATGTTTGTAATCAATAGTATTTGAATTGTTACCATTGTTACCATCTTTACTACAAAAATAGCTAGCACAGTTACTATGTTCTCCAAATATGTGGGCAGGTCCATTGAGAATATCATTTTTTAAGTTTTCAATTTTTTGTTGAAAAGAAACATTTTCATTTTTGCGGTACTTTATGGCACTAACTACAGCTGCCCTAAATTTAAGAATATTCTGCCGTAAAAAATTTCGTATACACATATCTGATCGAGGAGTTTTTGAAATTTCTCGTATTTTCGTACAGAAATTTCGCAACACATGATTTCGACACTCAATTTTTTCAATAAAATATGTTGGTCCGTAAGGTTTTGCTGTTTGAATTTTTTTATATACACTACTATCCCCATCACCAATAATAGTTTTATATCGCAAATTATGCATTTCTATTGACATTCTAAACCCATCTAGAATAGCTGCTTCCATAGAAGTTGAAGAACTGTTCCAGTTTTGAAAACATTTATGAGGAACATTTATGAGGAACATTTTTTTTATCCTTATTTTTACAAAATTTGCACATTTTATTTTTTACTCCTACGTACATAACTTTTTTACTTCTGGTCCCAATTACGCACCCAACGCCCGAGAGAGCGTTATAATTAGACTTGTAACTTCGTTTTGACCAAGCTCCATCCACTATTACAGTTATAAAAGGTATTCCGTCGCTATCAATTTCTCCTGCTTCAATTGCCAACTTACGTTCTTCCTTTCCTGCAGCTAGCATTTCTTTTAATGCTAACTCCTCTGTATTTTTTAGCACTTTTTTTCTATACGCGCATACGTTGCTGAAGACATTTGAGGAATGTCTAAAGCTGCGGAAAATTCTGTTAATTGTGAATGACCCGCCCCTACTGCAACAGTTCCACACACCGCTGCTTCATTTACTCCACATTTTTTATTTTCATTTTCAGTACTGAATGTATCGGTTATTCCACACATGTTGCATTTATACGTAAAAACACTTCTAAAACCAAAATGTTTTTCCGCTTTTATTTCTACATTTTGAAAAGTACAGCCAAACATATCATGTCGTATTCCTTTTAGAACAGTAAACAGATGATTTATATCAACAATCCTACGTCCAGTAAGAGTAAAATTTGTAATATTGTTTATATTTCCTGTTTCAATAAAAACCTCATCTGATATATCCGAATCAAAACTGTCGTCGCGTGCCGAATTTGTCTCAGTGAAAACAATTTCATTATCTACAATATTATCACGTTGAGACACTATACGATTTTTTATCCAAATTTGTTTCATCAACTGTTTTCTACTTTTCCGTTTTGCAGCGGTTGTCAATCTTTTTTGGGAGTGAAGTCCCATTGTTGTTTATATTTCAAAATTACAACGGTCACCAACACTAATATCATATGGTCATATCGTTATCGAATTATATACATTTTTCCAAGTAACCAGGTGATTAACTTTAAACGACTAAGAAGGATTAGAAAGCCAGGTAATGCCGTAACCACTTTTAGAGGAAAACAAGTTAATATATTTGTTTGTCTTTTACTTTACACAAGCATCTCAGTATTTCAATTAGGTATGTATGGGTAAAATTGTGTAGCTTTACTACACTACTTATTTTATATTAGAATCTATTAAGTTACATTTGTTATAATAATACATCTATTCTTTATCTACGATTCAAAAAATTTTAGGCGGAAATACACAGATCATCTATCTGCTGAAAACAAGGCATAAATAAATCCCAAGTAGCTGATGTGTCAATAATCAAATTTGTTTGCTAATTTACATAATCCTTCGACCCTCTCAGCAGGGCGTCTTGGTGCCTAGTCTGTTGTAGTATGCTGTAATGTGGGTTGCATATTTCTGAAATGGTAATTTTTCGGGCACTAAAGTAGACCCTTAAAGAAAATATACATGAAAAGAACTTGCTAAGTAAAGTGTTTGTGACTCGAAATCTTAGCATGGAAACTCTAAAAATATTTAAACAAGCGTTTGCTTTATGCCAGACCCAAAATTATAAGTCTTTTACCGTTTACCGTAACCGTTTTAAAAATGGATGTGTGTTGGCTGATGTGTGGCAAAAGCGTGTAGTGATATCCTGCAAGACCGAAGAGGAACAGTCTATGACATTTGTAACATTGTCCGCTTATCGTACGACAGAGCCGTCTGCCAAGTAGCGCAAAAATTTGTGACTCCTACATCACGACAGTGCACCAACCCACACGTCTCTTGTATATCAGTATCTAGCCTCAACGAAGACGACAGTACTACTCCACCCTTCTTACTTCCCATATCTTGCCTTTTGTGACTTCACCCTGTTTGTCAAGTTGAAACTAAAGCTCAAAGGGCATTTTGGAACGATTGAGATGATTGAGGAAATGCAGACTGAATCGCAAGCAGTGTTCAACAGGTTAACACGTGAAGACTTGCAGCACTGCTTCCAGTCATGGACAAGTCGCTGGGATCGGTGCATTCTTGCGGAGGAAGAACTTTGAAGGAGATGGTAGTGAATAAGTTGCAAGAACAATTTAATGTGTTTTTTTCACATTTTGTGAATCTCTGGGTAGCACCTCGTATGTTGCGAATTATTTATCTTTCTCAATTCATAGTAAATATGTTCTTCCAGGACCGCTAGTATAAATAGCGATAATCGCACCAACAACCCTTCTAGTAATTGCTTCATTACGCACGTGTAATGTAAATTAACTCAGCCCACAGACAAGTTTAACTGTCAATTGTCAATCTAGAAAACTAATAAAAGTAGTAAAACAGCTCTCTTTTCGTGTGTTATGAAATTTAAGTGCAATTTATTTTAGCATTTGTAATTTTTTCAACTGATTTCTTTAGTTCTGAGCGACTTGTTGATGCATTTTTTGGTTCTTAAAGATCTTATGTTGGTGATACTGATTTTAGATATTTTGATATTTGACATTTGAAATTTATATTTTCACAACCTTGTCTTCAACAAAAGTATTTATTTTTAACATTCTGAACTTACTGCAAATGAGAATTAATGAATATTAAATCCCATTTTTACATGTCAATGTCGCCTTATGTGATGCATTAATAACTACAATCCGACAAACCAAGTTTGTTCTAGCATGTATAACACACCTCGTCGCGACTACGATCTTATTGGTTGTTAGGATAATTAAAAATTACTGAAAAGCCACGTCCATCAACGGGAACGTACAGACGCGTTTCGCTCTAATTGAAGCTTATCAATGTACTGTATCTCGAAGACAGACATGGCTTTTCAATTCTCTACTTTGTGTATATATAGTTAACATTCTGAACTTACTGGAAATGAGAATTAATGAATATTAAATCCAATTTTTACATGTCAATGTCGCCTTATGTGATGCATTAATAATTAATATTCATTAATTCTCATTTGCAGTAAGTTCAGAATGTTAACTATATATACACAAAGTAGAGAATTGAAAAGCCATGTCTGTCTTCGAATAACATATTTCTTACATACCAAGTAAGAGTTTTATTAAATTAAAAGAAAAATTACCACTTTCAATATGTAATTGAGTGAAATGGCGAAAATGAGAGACTTTAAACAAGTCTCGGGATACTCCCCTAGGGGCGCTAAATATAGACTCTTAGGATAAACAAGAGTGCTCGTGAAGTCAATTGTTCAATAAACGGGAGCTTCTCCGTTTTCGAGGTACCGCCAAAGAATAACATCGGACGTTTACAGTCAAATTTAATGTAAGTTATATAAGAGTTCGCGCTCGAATAAATGGATTTGTTGGTGGGTTTGGCGAAGAATGAACTATGAACTATGAAGTATTAGTTTATTTTAGAAGGAAAGTTAACCGTTTAAAGTTTCAGATTACAAGTATGTAAGTACATATAATTTTGATATGAAACGAATACATAAATTTAACCAAGAATTTGTAGTTCGCCTTTACAATGTAATAAAGTATTTTCGTTATAATATTTGTAACCAATACATATATACCGGGTGTCTTTGAAATAAAAGGACAACGTATGAACAATGGAAATATTAAATTATATAGAATACATATCCAAAATATTCTCGCAATATTTCCTCTCATAAGCGAGAAAAAAAGTAACAAAAATATTTAAACAAATTTTGCTACACCATTATGCAATGGACTACATTATAAAAGGCGATATCTTAAAGTTGTTACTGTTCATCTTGCTTTAAATTTCGTTCAGTTGTCGATCGTTACGTACGCTCGATAAAATTTTTCCATTAAAGATAGATGTTACCCAAATAGGACATTAAATGTCCGTGGAGCACACATTATTTGTATTTTTTCATTATCAAATTTTATTTTAATACATCTACTTTAAACAATTCGCTGGCAGGAATAAATTTTTAATGCTGACTCTTTGTATCAGGTTGTCGAACCCTTACCATACTCAAAAACAATATCTTATAACGTTTTTATAAACACATAAACATTGTAGTGTGTTTACAATAGCGGTCTTTCTATATCCATATTTTTATTTTATATTTGCTACTTTTTCTGACGCAAAACATTCACAATACACGCTTTTCAAATTTTTAATAATTTCGTTGGTTGTGTAAACAGTCGATTTTGATTGAAGCCTACAACAATCTAATAGTTTTTATAATATCGACGGCTGTTACGTATGCAAACATACGCTGTGGCGTATGTGTGTATGCAACTTCAATAGAGGCATTTATACATTCTGAATTTTTACGTAATACAATTTTCAGGAGGTTTTTAATTTTGGGGTTCGCGTTGTAAATGGCACAATATTTTGGATTTACATTCTCTATAATTACATCTTTTCATTTTTCATACATTTAATATACCGAGTTCTTTTTCATTACATATAGATTCCCAATGTCTGATTAAAAAATAATCAATACATTAGTGGCACAGTAGGCAACCAGTTCTACACCAAGTTGCTTAATTCATAGCGATAATAATGTGGTACCAGAAGAATAATAGTTAAACCGTCAGAGACATCTCTTGGGTTAATTATCCTATACCTTGCGCGAAGATAATTTTAAATATTTCTAACAAATTCAAAGAAGATGGTTGTTTTCTAAATTTACACAAAAAAAAAACACATTACGTGTTAATAGAACACATGAAGCTGAATATCCTGTGTTACTTAGGATCGATTTTAGATGTACAAACAAGATATCAAACAAGATATCAAACCATCAAGAGCTTTTCGAGGAAGGTAATGTAAAACGAACTGATTTTTGTGATCTAATGTTTAATTTGTTAAATGAAAACGACGCAATTTTAAATAAAATAATTTTAACTGATAAAGGAAACAGTTCCGTCATAGATTTAACGAGTTTCATATCATTCTGTATGGCCATCTAAATAACTTCCCTTTGAACGCTTAAACATTCATATCTTTAGTAGTTAGAAAGCACTGTAAGATGAAACCCATTTAGTTATTTCTTTAGCTAATAGGAAAAGTTTGGGTGTGATTTTAATAAAAGAATTAGTTTTTAATAGTTTTTAAATCTTTATTTAGGAACATTATCATATTAACATTTTTCAGTTTTAGTTTTGCACCCTTTATTAAATCAGTATCTAAATCTAAAATAGAAATCGTTTTTCCTTTTCTGTCTCTTTCATTTTGTTCCATCCACATTTTTACGGAAATCAAATATGAGTCAGCGTTTTCATGCATAGGAAAGCCATTTTTGGAATCTAAAGCATTTTTTCAATTTTGAAAACCGCTTTCTGTGAAGGAGTTTTCTTTTGAAGGGAATGGTTGGAAATGTAGAATTACGACAAAATAAAGTTTGGATTTAGTATCGTTCATATATATTTTATATTTTATTATCAATAAGATGGTAGAGTATGGCAAACATTTTAGTTTCAGTACATTGTAACAGTTTTAGTGCGAATTTTTTTATTTTTAAAATTAATTAGTATAGCTTACGGCTTGGTCTTTAGTGAATTTAGTTAGAATTGTCATTGGTTATATCACCTTTGTTGCATTTGTGCATCAGAGACATCTTTTGTCTATTTTCTGGACAGCGGTCTTTTATTATTTTTTTTTATATAGAACATAATTAATTAAAATTCTTTCTCAGCTGGATTCCGTATTTTCTTGCCTTAAATCGCTTAAAATCGTATGAATTGCTGTCCGCGATATGCCAAGAGATGCCTCTAGCTCACTATAAATCACATATAATCCGCGTTCTATCATTTTCCGCCCAGCATCGATGTTTTTTGGAATTACAACAGTTTTTGGTCGACCTTTACGTGATTCATCACTCACTGAGGCACGACCATGGCGAAATTCTGCAAATCAACTGCAAACCAACTGTCTTCTCTGATGATGCTTCATTACCAAAAGTTGACCGAAGCGATATAATGCATTCTTGTGGAGTAAGGCCTCTTTTTATAATCGTAAAAAATCATCCAACGAAAACCTTTACGAGTAATTTCGTATTTTACAAACTAACTGTCTTAAAACTGTCAATGTCAAAAAACTACTGACTCAATTTCTAAGCTATCGCGGATTTCTCATTGACAAATGTCAAACTTAAAGAATATAGTGATTACATATGTCAAAAGCACCATCTAGAGGTCGATTGTAAAAATATAGGTATTGCAATTTATTTAATTTACTTTCGGCGGCTTGTGTGTTTGCTGTACCGGTTTGCGAGTATAAACACGGTGGCGCCTATTATTAAAAATAACATCTCCTTAGTCACCTCTTAACTGAGTTAGCCTCTCAAACGAATATCTCCGGGCAATTATGTTGATGGGTAAGTGGGTAAGTTATTAGGTAGTACGTTGTGTAGGAAGGCGCAGAACTAGTGCAATGCATTCTGCTCGACAGCCTGTGCGAAATTGACGCCGATAGCATTGTTCATATGTCTTTAGCAACTAACGCTAGTCATAAGTGCGACCTCCCTCGCACACCTCTATTTCTGCATGTTACCGACTGCTATAGGTGACTATAGGTCGCTCGCCTATACGGATATAGATTCCATTATAGATTATCACACTTTAAATTTTGAATCTAGGAAATTTGTTCGACGGTAATCTGTTGGAACGGTAATTTATTCGAACAGTAATTTGTCTAATTGGAAAAATGTTCTAAAGGAATAATATTCCAAATGAAATACAATCGAATATTATCAATATTCTTTTCTTGAGTAAATTAATTTTATATTTAGGCATATTTTTGATCACATAACCTGGTCTGATCTTATCTAACCTTAAAAAGAGAAGATCAATAATAAAATTTTGTATAATGAACTATTTTATCTTACAGTCACATACATCCAATAAATTTTAATACGAAATATTGTGGGCAACACCGCGCAGATAAGTGACAGTATCACATCCCCGCTACATATCTATTTACAATATTTAATAACCGCGGCGCGTTGTTCTTATACCTCTTTCTTCCATTTTGCACGCCTTGACCTGCAATTAGTTGCTCTATTCGGATATAATTTAGACTCTGTTCTCTTTTCAAATGCGTCGATAAATTTCAAAATTGTCGGATACCCATGTCAAAGCAGTCAATAAATTTCCGTCGAACAAATTTCTTTCGAACAACTTGTCGCAGTCAGAAATTTTAAAGTTTTTCGTTGATTATAGAAGATGATTATTTAAAAGCCAATTTTATATTCTGCTCTGTTTGCAAACAATTGAATTGAATATAGAGAACCAACTTCTTTATAAGGAACAAATATACAATTACTAAACAAACAATATTTTCAGTTACCTTTTCCAAGAAATAATCTTCAGGTGTGTTCTTTTCACACGGATTTTCCTGTTATTATCTTTGTTCCTTATTTATTCTCTTAATAATTTTCTCGTAACACAGCAACGCTTTTCTCTCAAATAGAAATCTCTTCTACGTTATAATCCATTAGCTTTCCTTCATGATCCTGTTTAAATATCCGTAAGACTTTCTCACTACACAGTTTCACGAATTTTGCGGCTTTGTTTTCATTGAATCGTCCGCAAAATTTGACCATTTCCCATTTGAAATTGCCCCAATTCGCTTCGAATCGGGGCAATTATTTCCAGTTAATTTATGAGATGAGCAGTAAAATGAAACTACTGTGACAAACAGTAGTAAATTGTTTCGTTTAATATCTGCATTTGGCAGCGAGGTATTTAGGTGAAATTAAATTTATATTTAGGATTTATCAATAGGAAAAATAAATAACAATTAGAGTTATCTTAGTGATAGATAAAAATATTTAACGTGCATTTGTATTGACTTTGATCGTATCCTCAAAAAAATTACAATAAAGCTTTTCTAAATGAGTGAAACTTCATTCAAATTATTGTTCGGTTCGATTTAGTAAAGCACACGGTATTAAAAATAACGATATTAATAATAACGGTATTAAAAATAATAATAAATATTAAAAAGCTTTAAGTGTTGTTACGCCATAATTTTCATTCTAGTTTTCCTTTTATTTATTGTCGAGTACCGGTATCTTAATTTTTTTGCGCGTCATTTAAATACGTTCAACGGGTAGTATATCGCTATCTGTGTTTAAATTTGGTAACTGTATCACCCCCTATCGTTTTCTATGCAGGCGGGTGATTGAAAGTTCGACTTCCGATCTTCGTGGTATCAAGTTGTGTCTTTTTAAGTAGTGCAGATCTTCAAAAGAGAAGGCTATAATCACAGCTCTTCGACGTATGGTTTCATCGCATTAAGTGGATCAAGTCTTGGTAGTTATTATATATTTATGGAATAGCCGATTTCGTCTGTAGCAAATTTAGTAGTTTGGGGAAGTTATTTAAACCAAACTGTAACTATAACGGCGTTCTGGTCCGATCTTCGGGAAGAATAAGCTTTCTGGTGAAGACATCGTATAGGCATCCCTCTATCACCTGGAGTTACCACGTTGATAATTATCTGGTTACCACCAAGCCAGACCAAAACCGTAAATTAGCGAGTTTTTCTCTCAAGGGCGAACATAAAAACCATCAACAAAGGGCATGACGTACCGTTGGGAAACAAGTCCTTCGTACTATTATTTCTATTTTGTACTAGGTTAATTATATTTGATATTTTGCTTTTGTTCTCTATTTTCTTTCATTATTAATTAACATAATATTTCAGAACTTGATTCATGGCAATTTCAATTTAACTTTATATTTCAAATTAAAGTCAGTTTTGTAGATTTATACATATTAATAACATTTAAACGATAAATTAACTTTTCCTGTAATTGCATTAAATTTTAAATTTCGGTTCATTTTTGCACATACCGCATGTGTCAAATATCATTAGGCGTAGGGAATACGTATGAGTACATACGATGTATATGTATATGGAAAAGCCGATCCAATGCCGGCGAAGACCGCGACGGCCGGCAGCGATTGTCTCCGATTGTTTCGCAAATAGAAGTTAGCAGTAATCATTGACCATCGACATAGGTACTTGTAATGCGTTCTAAAATAACATTTACGAATTGCAAGGGATTTGCTTTTTTAATTCTTTCAGTAGATGGAGGAAATTTTTAAGCTGCGGTGCGTCGCATAAACAAAAGCGTAATTCTAATAAAATTAAAGAATAATCCTAATAAAATAAATAAAAAAGGATTCCAAAAATTATAATAAATTATACAAGAGGTTCAAAAATTCCTCCTTGCACAGCAAGATATTGCCCTAGGCGGTCGTAGAAATTAACTCTTACATTTGCTAATGTGTCGGCAGTTAATAAATTCGCAGCCTCAGTTATTTTTTCTCTCAAGGCAACTAGATTTTCTGCTCTACCAGCTTCATGAGTATAAACAATATTTTTTAGATATCCCCACAAAAAGAAATCATTTGGAGATAGATCAGGAGATCACGGGGGCCATTTAATGTTTCCTGTTCCAGTAATAAGACATTTCCTAGAAATTCCTTTACCATTACTGTGCTGGACAGCCATCATGTTGAAACCAAACGATTTCCTAATTTATTCCAATGTGTTCCGAACATAATGTTTAAATTTTATTAAAATTGATCTACTCCTATTGGGTGTTCGAATTTTTTGAAAGTCTGTATATATTTTAAACTAATTTCAATGCATTTATTACCACGACTAATTAGTAATTTTATGAAATAAAAATAAACTAATAGTTAAAATCTTCACTTTATTAATATGTGATAGTAAAACGACAGGTGTTTCGCCAACACAGTGGCGTCAGGTGACATACTAGAGTAAGTTATAAACTAACTATGACGAAGTCACTGTGTTGGCATACAATCCTTGTTTTACGATCACATATTACTAAAGTGAAGATTTTAACTAATACTTTTATTCCTATTTTAAATTATGGATCTTCATGAAGTAAACGCCGAATTAATCCAATTAATCATTTTATACCCTTGTAAAAATAATATGATGTTTTCCTCTCAAATAGAGGACTTAAATATTTAAAATCATGTTTGTCGAATAAATGTTATTATAGTAAGTTTGATATTGGCCTAATTTTGTACCTAAATTATAAGCATAAATTCACCGATTGATATTTAGCACAATTTTTTGTTTATAAATTACTAACAGAATAATTTTTAACATACTTGAGTGGGAAAAAGCCTCACCGATTTTGTATAATACAGAAGTATTTTAAATAATATAAAATAATATTAAAAATCGGGTGCGAAGGACACAATACAATCTCATTATCAATAATTTTGTGAACGTTTCCTTCTTCAGAAACGCAGATACGTATTTCACCTTTCTACAGATTCGTCAGTACGCCCCTGCTGGAGAAGGATATATTCACAAAAAAGAACAACTTCGTTTTCCCACAGAAATTATTAAGACCGGGTGTAGAAGTACATTCAGTGCAGCATATTAGGACAAAGCCGAAACAACTAGCTCTGTTTACATAACAGCTGTAGAACTAACAAAGTGTTTCAATCTGAAGGCACCGCCGTATCTCTGGAAACTGTATTATCGTGTCTTCACTACTCTTTACGGGTCAACCGCATGCGTATGTAACAGAATAATTTGAAACATACTTGAATGGGCAAAATTCTCACCAATTTCGTATAATACAGAAGTATTTTAAATAATATAAAATAATTTTAAAAATCGGGTGCGAAGAACATAATACAGTATCAATATTTTTGTGAACCTTTCCTTCTTCAGAAACGCAGATACACATTTCACTTTTCTACAGATTCGTCAGTACGCCCCTGCGGGAGAAGGATACATTCACAAAAAAGAACAACTTCGTTTTCACACAGAAATTATTAAGACCGGGTGTAGAAGTACATCCAGCGCTGCATATTAGGACACAAGCTCTCTTTACATAACAGCTGTAGAACTAACAAAGTGTTTCCATCAGATGGCACCGCCGTATCTCTGGGAACTGTATTATCGTGTCTTCACTACCCTTTACGGGTCAACCGCATGCGTATGTAACGGAATAATTTGAAAGATACTTGAGTGGGTAAATACCTCACCAATTTTGTATTATACAAAAGTATTTTAAATAATATAAAATTCTATTGAAAATCCTGTATACAGAACACAATACAAGTTTATTATTAATATTTATGTGAACGATCAGAAGCGCAGATACGTATTTCATCTTTCTACATATTCGTACAGATTCGAAATTGACTATTCCCGCGTCGCGTGCTGTATGAGAATGAAAAAAAAATTAGTGAAATACGAACTTAAATATTCAAAATTTTACCCATTCTTTAATTCATAAAACTATATTACTTATAATTACTTCTATTAAGATCTTATGAGAGAATGTGGATAACGCAATTTTCAAAATATTTCTCGATCATGCAGTCAAAAAAAACATCAGAAGTCAGAAATGACATCTATAATAAATCACCTCCCTAAAAACTCTTGTGGAAATGCCTATTGTCAGCGAAAAAAATTACTTTATGCACATGGGGAACCGACTAAAGGTTACACACTTTCAATAGAATTTATCAAACTGATGTCTAGAATTTCGTAAACACACGAATATAAGTTAGAAACAGCAAAAAGACCGTTTTTCACTCAACTCGAACTTTCTTTATATACAATATACAGTGTGGTCATAAAGTTTGGAATCAAGCTTATAACCGCATTATTTTACATTTTTAGGAAAAACGCTCGGACAAGTAAATTTTCATTTTTAAAACGCCATCTTTTGACATACAATTTTTTTCTATGACGTCATTGGTTTTCGAGTGATGACGTTATCAACACTTTCTTTAAATGGCAACCATATTATTTTTTTCTCGTTTTTGGTAGATCTTTATATTCACCAAACAGTGATATAAAACAATTGGTATGTTGCATCACAATTTTTTTGAAAAAATGATATAAATTTAGAAAAAAATGCGAAAATTTTATTTTTGTACAAAATTAAAATTAAATTAAAAAAATACATCTGAACTTAAATTTATTGTAACAGTTAACGTAAATTTTCAAAATGGACCCCATCAACCAACTGACACTGTCCTAGCCGTGTGTAAATGCTTTGCGATCAATAGTAATCTGCGTTATTCGCTCCAGATCAAAAGAAATTCTTCTTCCCAATCGGCCAATTACTTATTAAAAAATCTTATTTAACATTAAATAGTTTCACAAAAAAGGGCCAAAGAAGTTTAATTTATTTAAAAAATTGACATGATGTGGCAGACCATTTCTTAATTAAAATTATCGCCCAAAAATTGAAGATTTCAAAAACTAATTGAGCTTACAAAATTTACTGAAATATGTAAGTAAGTTTTTTTCACACTTCTGTCTTGTGTGAGGACTTAAATATTCTTCTTGAACAAACCGGATCGTCAAAAGCACATGTACTCATGTTACTATGCAAAAAATTTACAAAAACAAAAACACGCACTTTTTTGCAAGATATTTCTTTATGACATTCTTGCTTCATTTTATACAATTTATGTACAAAAATTTTAGTTTGAAATTGTTTCTATGGCGACAACATTGTTGAATTATTTACTTCTATTTTTGACGTTAGATTTTTGAGATATTGCGTAAAAATTGTTCATTTTCGCTAATATAAAAAATGGCACATTTATCTGAGCGAGAAAGAATCGAAATTTTAATTATGGTTGGGTATGGGGACAGACAAAGAACGCATGCAGAAGCATGCCAATTGTTTAACCATGAACACCCTGATAGACTTCCAATTACCAGGTCTACGGTGACAAAACTAGTTGGAAAGTTTACCGAAACTGGATCCGTAAAAGATCGACCACGGCAAGGTAGACCTCAAGTAGGAGAAGATGTGAAATTAAATGTTCTTCTAGAAGCAGAAGAAAGGCATCATGTTTCCACCAGGCAACTTGCGTTAGCCAATCAGGTGGCTCACTCATTTGTCGTCAACTTATTTAAAAAAGAACACTATCGTCCTTACAAAGTTCAACTTGTACAGGAATTAGATGAGGATGACGAAGATCGTAGACTGCAGTTCTGTGAAGACGTAATGTTACGTTGTGACCAAAATCCAAATTTCTTGGAAAACATCGTCTTCTCAGATGAAGCTACGTTCTGCCTAAATGGATCTGTTCACCGCCATAATTGTAGATATTGGTCGCAGAACAATCCGCATTTGACTCAAGCGTGTCATACTCAGCGCAGAGGAAAAGTTAACGTATGGGTTGGAATGATTGGACGACGCATTTTAGGACCATATTTGTTTGAAGGAAATTTGACTGCCGTGCAATATTTAGAATTTTTAAGATTTGAACTGGTTCCAGCGCTCGCTGTTATTTTCCCAAATCACGAGGATGGTGATGTACCCTATCCAAATATTTGGTTTCAACAAGATGGGGCGCCTCCCATTATGGTGTAGAGGTTCGCCACTATCTTGACGAAATATTTCCTAATAAATGGATTGGACGGAGAGGCGCCATAGAATGGCCACCTCGTTCTCCTGACCTGACTCCCTTAGACTTTTTTTTGTGGGGTTATTTGAAATCGAAAGTGTATTTTAACAAACCGAACAATTTAGAAGATTTAAAAGAACGAATTCGCGTAGAACTTACACAAATATCCCCAGACATAATTGAGGCGAGTATACGAAGTGTTTACACTCGGCTGGGACAGTGTCAGTTGGTTGGTGGGGTCCATTTTGAAAATTTACGTTAACTGTTACAATAAATTTAAGTTCAGATGTATTTTTTTTAATTTAATTTTAATTTTGTACAAAAATAAAATTTTCGCATTTTTTCTAAATTTATATCATTTTTTCCAAAAAATTGTGATGCAACATACCAATTGTTTTATATCACTATTTGGTGGATATAAAGATCTACCAAAAACGAGAAAAAAATAATATGGTTGCCATTTAAAGAAAGTGTTGATAACGTCATCACTCGAAAATCAATGACGTCATAGAAAAAAATTGTATGTCAAAAGATGGCGTTTTAGAAAAGAAAATTTACCTGTCCGAGCGTTTTTCCTAAAAATGTAAAATAATGCGGTTATAAGCTTGGTTCCAAACTTTATGACACACTTTAATACCACAACTGACTTGAAGTAGAATATTCAGAAAAATTATTATTTCGTCAGCCATAGTGGATTACTAACAATGGTAATTAATATTAATTTTGGAGGAGATAAAGTTAATATTTCTGAAACGCTTCTTCCATAAAATAATTTGTATGGGATATAAACTTTTTGGCTATGTTAATATTAGCTGAGTTAAGACGTATCCGTATAATTCGCATATACAAAGAATAAGACGAAATTATGTATACTACAGGGTTATCGCTGAATAGCGCCCAAGCTATGCGAATCTGAAGAATACGCATAAATGTCTAACTAAAAATTAAAAAAGAAATTTATTTGTAATTCATCAAAAATTTTCCAATTTGTAGGGCCAAAATGTAGTTAAAGTCGGCCAATATCTTTGTTTATCCTATACAGCTGATAATTCAAGTTCATAGACCTGCACAAAAAATCAATGTAATTTCTAGACTTAGACTTGTATGAATGTTATGAATAGTGAACATTGTTGCTTGTTTAGAAAGCGATTTATACAATATAGACAGCCGATCATGTGGTCCTTTTATTATTAATAATATTTACGTTGAATATGTCAACAACCTTTGGAAATATAATTAAAAAGAAGTAAATTGCGTGTATATCGGTGGAATTTTCATAATGGTGAATATCATGGTAATTCAAAATACCATCTTTGGTAAACGTAGATTTGTCGGTAAAGAGAATTACTAACGAAAAATCTGGCTGATGAACTTCTTTGTCTTGAAATCACTCTCGGCGGGGAAAATCTAATTCCGTTATTAAGGTAGATATGATAAGGTTGAAGTAAATTAGTTTAAAAAATTTGACGCACCGTAGTTTGAGACACATTTACTTCCCGTGCTAGGGTTGTCGTACTTACCCGGGATTCGCTACCACGATATTTAAAACAACCTCTTCTGCTTCTTGCACTCTGCTTGATCTTTAAAGGCCGCGATTTTCGAAACGTGGAATTATTGAGCCATCCTGTATCCCGAAGTGGATACACGACCATCACATTGTATTGTTTCATCATATTGTTTTAGTCGAAGAAAGACGTCCCAAATCGACGTTCTCAGTTCATTTTTTTTGCTGTAAGCCTATTTTGTTTTGCTTCGCCATAAATTAAAATCATCTCAGTATATTCGATATTCGTGTAGGATACCATTGCGAACGCACCTAACAACAGCGAAGACTGTGTCCATACTAAATTTATATTTCGGCATTGTTTGTAGGAGTGATTCCAGTATTGTCGCCCGTATATTTACTGAGACAGGGCCGGACATGAATAAAGAAAATCATTTTCTCGTTACTACGTGAACATTGGAGCCCGATTTTTGGTATGAAAGCTTTACTTACTTTCGCACCTTGTTTTCTTTGGCTATATACACAACTAGCATTGTATATGCCATCTAACATTTTGCGTATAATAACATATGAAGCTGCCAACACACATAAAAGTAATTTTCAAACGAAAAAGATAGTAAAAGCGCTCCTGAAGAAATTTGTATTCCCAGAAGATGATAAAAGTTTCAAGAGACGATTGCCAAAACTATGTGGACTATCGAGGATCTACAACGAAGTAAAGTGCTATTGCGTTCAATCGTGAGAAGTTTAAGATCACCGATCTACTAGTTTACTATCAGCGAACACAATGAATTTAACAAAATAATTTGAAACATACTGGATTGGGTAAAACCTCACCAATTTTGTGTAAAACAAAAAGTCTTTTTAATAATATAAAATATTATTAAAAATCGGATACGAACAACGCAATGCGAGTTCATATATTTGTAAAGGGTTTTACAAGCAAGGCCTTTACAAATACATGAACTTGTATTTCATACCCGTTTTTTAATAATATTTTATGCATTGCTCAACAAAATTAGCGGAACACAAATTTAATACTGCTACATTTTTTAATTTAAAGGGAGACATAATTATCAACTTTGGAATATCAAATTTTCAACATTAGTTAACAAGATTTTAATAACAATATGCTCTAATTTAACAATTTTCTTGTACAATAATAAACAATTAAGAATACTACCAAACTTAAAATGTATTCTATTTCTTAAATTTATTAAAAATTCTATTTAGAACCGAATATCCTGATTCAATATCATCTGTGCCCTCCGTTAGCATTAATTATAACTTGGCATCGTCGAGACATGTTGCGGATATAGCGTCTTAACATGTCTTGTGGCAAATTTTGCCATTCTTCAACAAGAATTTCGGCTAACTCCTGAAAAGTATGAGGTGCAACAGAGCGCTTTCTGATATTCCTATCAACTGAATCCCAAACATGTTCGATAAGATTTAAGTCTGGACTCATGGTCGGCCACTTCACAACTTGAATTTCTTATTCTTGAAGAAAATTGGTCGTAAAACTTATTGTATGAATTCGTCAATTGTTCTGCTGGAAGATAAAATCATCACCAAAATTGTTGGCAAATGGTACAACATGCTATAGAAGGATCATTCTAACATCATTCTGTGCATTGAGACGTTGAGGAACAACTAAGTCGGTACGACTATCTAACAAGTGTTCATTTGAAAAGTCAATCTAGTAGCATGTGATTTACTGAGAACATTTTGAAGTATGTCGTAAATTAAAATTTACTATTGACCTACGGAGCCTACTGGCCTACGGAGTCGTATATTTTGACAGTTTCATATATACAAATAAATAACAAATAATAGGTATTTATTGAAAACTATAAAAAATGTTGTCCTTCAAGATCAATGCACTTTAAAATCCTCCGATCAAAATTTCTTTATTTAGACCAGAATCGACGCACGATTATTTTATGCACTAACTGATATTTGTGATTGACATTATCAAATGTCATTTGGATTTACATTTACGGAACAACAAACACATACTAATATATTTGCGTCTTATTCTATCAAAATTTCAAAGTAACCTAGATTGACTTTTCAAATGAACACCCGTTATATTGATTCCAACCCATATTATAACTGATCCTGATTCAAATCGATCCACTTCCTGTATACACTCTGTAGTGTATCTCTCTCCAGGACGTCTGTACACTCGTACACGACCATTGCAACGAATCAAAGTTAACTGGGATTCATCACTAAAAAGCACAGACCTCCAGTGTCGAAGTTGCCATTCCATATGTTCGTTCGCAAAGTTTAGGCGGATCCGTTTGTGATCCCTGGTCAAGCTACGAGCTCGCACAGGCCTCCGAGAAGTCAAATTTGCTTCTTTAAGTCTTCTTCTGCCAGTTTGATTAGAGATTGTTATACCGGCAGTATTTCGAAGTAGGTTTTATAAGTCACAAGCGGTGAAAGTTCGACGGCGAAGGCAAGAATTGATGATGTAACAGTCATTCTGACGACTAGTTTTTCTTCTACGTTCTTGTCCAGTTCTTCAAGAGTATCTGGCCGTTTCTTGACACTTATGCCATGCTCTGCAGATAATCGATGGACTTGTTTCTAGTTGATAGGCGATATATTACATAGATCGGTCATCTTCAAGTAAAGCAACCGCCCTCGCGAGTTCGATTTCTCTTAAATAAGACATTTTAATCATAGAAGAAAGTTGTCACTCAAAATTGACGTTTAAAATGGCAAAAAAAACTAACCAAAAGTTTTGATTGTTTGCATTAGGAACAAAAACAATTTTGGTTTGGGTAGTGTTTCACACTTGAATATTTAAGAAGAAAACGGAAAAATTTATCAACGTAATTTTCTCTTGTGCTTAGCTAAAATATTCCAGACAATAATAAAAAAACATGAAAAGAAATTCGTCTTCTACTTACAGAAAAGTTACAGGCGTTCAAAGTAGTGTTCCGCTAATTTTGTTGAGCATGTATTATATGCCTTTCACGATACGAAGACGTGCACGTCATTTACTGACCTTTCGGCATGACAAATCTGTAGCGAATAAAATGCCTATGTACACCTGATAAAATTCAAACGTTAATATCGCCGTATAAGTTTATAAGACTGAGAAAGAAGCGTCCATTGATGACAAATTTGTCAATTGGTCATTTGGCAAATGTGTTCTGTCATTTGATAAATGTGTTCTGTCATTTGACAAATTTGTTCTGTCATTTATTTTCCTTGTTGTTTGTACGTTTTTATTAGTTTCCACAGTTTTTATCTCGTCTTTATTACAAACAGATATTCGTATAACTAAAATTGAATTATTCGCTTACGCAATAATGCCGAAACCGTTCTCTAGCCAGAGCAATACGCTAATTGCAGCTACAATCGCGTATTTTAAGGAAGAAGGTGATAATGGTATAAACATAATGAATTACATTATTTGTAGCGTGTATCTGCAGCATTAGTTGTAAGCTTTACAACGGTTAGCAGAATCTCTACTGATGTTGGAAGGGCAATACACTGGTCAGCCCTAAACGAAAGCATGACAGGAAGAAAGTAGTTGTTGATATTGACAACTTTACTGAGTATGGACTGAGAGGACGTTCCGTTGATAATTCAAAAATAATATGGGAAAGGGTATTGAATACAATTTTATCTGAAACTTGGCAAAACAGCATTCATCATACAGAAAAACTAGTACAAGAATGGTGGGATAGGGAAGTGGCTATAGTAAGGATGAAGATAGTGCATCAGATTGATGTGTTTTTAACTTTATTAATACAATTAATGATCATTAATATACTTCTCAAAGTTCGTTTATATTAGTATTTGTGTATAAATAAATTGCATCTGTTCTTAATAAAATCATAAAAAAGCAGTTTTCCTTATTAAATGCAAAGGTTATATCTGATAAATAAACTAAAGTATACATAATAAATGCATTAACTAATATGTATGCATTAGGGCTGGGCGATACCGACGTTTTCGGTATCGGGTACCGATACCAATCGAGGTATCGATACTTACCGATGTATCGGGTCTGTGCACGGTATCGATTCTGAGTACCGGAATCGGTAAAGTATCGATAGGTATCGATGCTTTGGAATCGATACCTTGGAATCGATACCTTGGAATCGATACCTTGGAGCCGATACCTTGGAATTGATACCTTGGAATCGGTATCTTGGAATCGATACTTTGGAATCGATACCTTAATTCGATACCTAGAAATCAATATTCATAACCCGTTTTCTAGGTGTTGATTGTTTCATATCGGTTTCAAGAGATATAAAATTAATTTACCGATTCTACCATAACTACGATATGAAATTTGCAATATTGTGAGATTTTGTTTTGTAATAATTATAGTTATGTCATAATAAGGATATTTGTTACACACAATAATAACATCCTTTTAAATATATATTATATAATATATATAATGCATATATACTTCAAAATTCTTTACTTAAAAAGTTATTGCATCCTTTATGTACATTTAAAAAAATGCACGAAGGTAAGCTATCCGGTACATGGCTACCCGATACATCGCTACCCGATACATCGCTAACCCGATACATCGATACTTAGCGAGTACTGGAATCGGTAAGGTATCGATGGGTATCGATGCTTTGGAATCGACACCTTGAATCGATACCTTGAAATCGATACTTTGAAATCGATACCTTGGAATCGATATCTTGACTCGATACCTAGGAATCAGTATTCATAACCCGTTTCCTAGGAATCGTTTGTTTGATATAGGTTTCAAGAGATATAAAATTAATTTATCGATTCTACCATATCTACGGTATGAAATTTGCAATATTGTGATATTTTCTTTTGTAATAATTATAGGATATATACTTAAAAACTCTTTACTTAGTTATTGCATCTTTTGTGTACATTAAAAAATGCATAAAGGTAAGCTACCCGATACATGGCTACCCGATACATGGCTACCCGATACATCGCTACCCGATACATCGATACTTAGCGAGTACTGGAATCGGTAAAGTATCGATAAGTATCGATGCTTTGGAATCGATACCTCGCTACCCGATACATCGCTACCCGATACATCGATACTTAGCGAGTACTGGAATTGGTAAAGTATCGATAGGTATCGATGCTTTGGAATAAATACCTTAGAATCGATACCTTCGTTATATGAGGTATCGGGTACCCGATACCAGTTATGGTATCGGGTATTGGACGATGTATCGATACTTCGCCCAGCCCTAGTATGCATCTACTTCATTTTCATATATTTTATTATGAATTATGACTTCAAAATAACCTATATATCGTCCATGTCATGTCAATTATTTGATACATATAACCTATATTAGAGAATCATTATTAATTACATAACAAAGATGCACATCTTGCTACGCTGTGCAAATGTCAACAATGACGTGAGGTTTTACCCACTCAAGTACATTTCAAATTATTTTCTTAAATACGCATTCGGTTCGTCCGACAAGGAGTGACGACACATTAATACAGTTTCTGTAGATATGGTTGTTATCGTCTATGGAAACACTTTGCTTAGTTCTGCATTTGTTATTGAGACAGTATTTAGTTGCTTCGGTGTTTTGTCAATTGGCTACGCTGAATGTTCTTCTACGCTCTGTCTTAATAATTTATGTGAGATAGCAAAGCTCTTATGTTTGTAAATGCATCTCTGCAGCAGGGGCGTATTGATGATCCTGAAAGATAGAATACGTATCTACGTCTCTGGAGAGATGCCTTTACAAATATATGAACTTGTATTGTCTCCTTCACACCAGATTTTTTAAAAATATGTTATATTATTAAAAAGAGTTTTTGTTTTATACAATGAATTTAGTAAAATTACTCTTATTAGTAACGTATTTCCGGTGGAATGGAAGATTCCATGAAAAGAATAAGACAAGGACTGGCGAGTCCACTATCTTTAATTTGTTTATCAAGGCCTTCGTGAAAGAAGCTGTAGATAGTTGTGAATGGAAACCAAAATGTTATGTATGTCACACGACGGCTTCGCAATTTTGACCATAATGAGCTACAAAAATTTTTTGAAGATATTCACAGACAACATTAGTGAGTCAAATTAAATGTAGAAATTGAAGAGAAGGAAGACTACGGTTTTTTATTGTAATAGCATATTGCACATAATCGGAAAAATTACAATATTTTGAGCAGGTAAAAAGCTCTCATGAGCAGATATTTATATATCATATGTTGCCGCCATCCAAGGCAGAAAAGGGCGACCATTGACACACTGGTGTACAGAGCAAAAACGACTAATGAGGTGAACAAAAAATAAACAACTTGTTGAAAGCAGAGTGAATATAATAATGCCGATGGAAAGTTAATAATAAAAGGTTTAAGAACGAGAATATAACCACTAATTGGATTCCGTAGATAGGTAAATAAAAGCTAATAACGAATAATATTGACATTAGAATCTTTTAGAAACCAAGGATAAACTGTCTCGAACAAAAGAATAAGAAGCTATAGATACCAACTAGGACGAACGAAAAAAAGCGCTCTAGAGGTAACTTTCGAATTCGGGGATAGTTTTGACACAAAAACAAATATAGTCTTCGATGGAGAAGCATCAGAATGACACCAAATATCTCGAAAAATCAGTCGCAGAACGTGTATACCAGAAGAGACATAAAGTTTACTTTAAAGTTCATTTTATAGGATCCAATAGATCCTCACCAAAATATTTTTATCTGAGTCCCTTCAATTTCTTACAAGTACATATTACACGAAGGTTAGTTTGCTCCTGTTTTTCATATCTGCTACATAGGGCTCGCCGAATCCATTCTGTATAGATGTTTCCCCAAAGGGCAATATCTGGTTACCAAGTTGGCGATAATTTTAATTTCTTTTTGGTTGCTCTTAATTAAGTTGGCTGAAAACTTACTATCCGCTTCTTCAAATAGTGTCTTAGTATGGAACTAGCCTTCCATCAACCTCCATTTTTTTTGTGTTCTCTTAAATTCAAATACGAAATAATGAACATGCTTTTCATAATTTTTACAATGCCAATTTTTGAATATTTAAAATGCAATTTTATCTCTGTTTTGATGTCTAAATACAAAGTGTAATACTTCATTGGTAAGAGAATTTTCCGTAGAATTCAAATTTTGAGGAAATTTTGAGTAAATTAACACCCAGCAAACGTAGATATATTTTAATAAAATTTACAGGAAAGACGTATTTTATTCGTATTAAGAAACGATGAAAATTTCTACAAGATGCAATTGTTAATAAAACAATTAATAATAAAAGTAATAATGCGTAGGCCATCCTCTACTTCTTGCACATTCAGCTACTCGATTAGGCATAATCGAAATAAGCGCATCTATGGTAGCCTGTGGTATGCTGTCCCAAACTTCTAAAATCCGTCATCGGAGAATTTCTATGCTGTTTGGGGGTGGGTGTAAATTAGTCATCCTTCATCTTACCATACGTGTTCTATAGAGGATAAGTCTGGCGATCACGATGGCCATGGAAGCAAAACAATATTAGCATTATTCATAAACTTCACTGGTCCCAACACATGATTTATAAAACGAGTCGCATTTAATGTTCCTTGAATAATTACTAAAGGAGATCTACATCCATAGCAGATAGCGCCCCACACCATTACATCTTGAGTTAGAACTGTATGTCGTTGTTGAAAAAAACTGCTTTTTTCTTCTTTCTCCTGGACGTCTTCTGACCATTCTGGCACAATCATTTGTCGTTAAAGGCGACTCGATTCCATTCCTCATTCCAATGGAACCTATGATTAGCCCATGCCAGTTGTGCAGTTCGAAGACGTGGAGTTACAGGTAAACAAAGAAATTGACGGTACGATCTAAGCTCAAAAGATCGAATTCTTCGATATACAGATCGTATGGAGATCTGTTGATGTACTAAACCTCCCCATCTATCACCAATTTCTCTTGTTGAGGTAAAATGGTCTCTAAGAGCCACAAGACGATGAGCACGATCTTCACGACCAGTGGTGAGTCTGAAGATCTAAAGGAGATCTACTTCCATAGCAGATAGCCCCCCACACCATTACACCTTGAGTTAGAACTGTATGTCGTTGTTGAAAAACTGCAAATTTCTTCTTTGTCCTGGACGTCTTCTGACCATTCTGTGACCATCATGAGACCATAAAAAAGATCGAGATTTGTCGTTAAAGACGACTCGATTCCATTCCTCATTCCAATGCAACCTATAATTAGCCCATGTCAGTTGTGCAGTTCGAAGACGTGGAGTTACAGGTAAGCAAAGAAATGGACGGTACGATCTAAGCCCAAAAGATATAATTTTTCGATACACAGATCGCATGGAGATCTGTTGATGAACTAATCCTCCCCATCTATCACCAATTTCTCTTGTTGAGGAAAAATGGTCTCTAAGAGCCACAAGACGATGAGCACGATCTTCACGACCGGTGGTGAGTCTGGGACGTCCAGGCCGTGGGCGTGTTGCTCCTCATTATTTTCTTTCTATCTTAGCCAACATAAGGCAATTGAAGCGCTCGGGGGAGCACAGTAATAAGCCACATTATCTTAATTTTGAGAAAAGCTAGAATGTATATTATGATTAAATCCTGAAATATGAGTTTTAAAGAATTCTGTTCAATTTTTTGGTATGTAAATGCGGCTATCGGTCTCTTTAAAATTCCATGACGAAATGAAGATTTTTTATAGTTTATAGTTTTTTTATTTTCAAAAAAAATAAGAAAAACTGAATAAAATGTAGCTTGTTACTTTTTTTCACTCAAAGAAGTTGAACAGTTCTTAAGTTTTAAAAACTACGGATAAGTAATGGGCAGCTGAGTTATCAAGTAATTTTTTTATTAAGAATTATAAAATGCTAATTTTATTGGATTAGCTTCAACAAAAAGAAACGTGTGGTATGAGCATTATTTATCTGCACCATCTATGTTCTCGACTTGGTCGTCACAGTCTTCAGTAGGCGTAACGTCTTGTACTCCAATATTTATAAAAAAATCGTGGTACACTAATGGAATGTATGGCAGCAGTACCTTCAAGTTCTTTAATTTTATTTCTTTAATTTTAACTGGACCGTTGTATTTTTTTTTAACTGTATTAAGATCCATCACTTGAGGAATTTTCTGTCCCCTTTTACCAACATTTACCGGCTTGAAATCTTCGTTCAAAATATGATTAATAAATATTTTGGTAGGATTATCAGCTTCAAACTTAAAACAGCGTACATTGGCAAAGTCTACGGCTTCTTTGTCCTCAGTAAACTGTTTCCTGTTCATTGATTTGCCTATTTCGTCAAAAGAGAAAAAGTCATTTTGTGTCATTTCATACACAGTAAATGGATTTTTAGTTATTGATTCTTTTACTACTTGTACCCATTCTTCTGGTGAGTAAACCTGATTTATGTATTTCTTATGTTTTTCTATGGCCGCAAAATCACGATCGGAAGGCAGATGCGTATGTCCAGCCACAAGGAAGCGATGTTCTATAGATTTGTAGACATTATTTCTAACCAAGTGAAGCCACAAAGCCATGAGAGTGCAATTTTTATTTTGTCCACCACAGTTGTGTGTTGGGTGTTGGGGGGTTGTCATTAATGTATTTTAAAATGCAGCTGGCGATCTCATCACTTCCTCTTTTGGCAACATTCTCGGTCCACATGTACATGTAACCTTTTCCAGTATTACCTTCGTTATTCTCATATTGTACATCCAGGCTTTTCGTAAGTAAAGCGCTTTACCAAGGTAAGTTGTGGAATCGGTAGCGCTTGTTGTAAGTCGAAAGATATTACGTCCAGCAAATAGTTTTCTTCTTTTGATCTTCGAATTTCATTTTTTAAGTTGGTCTGCATCGCCTCCGCTCTTCTTTGGTGTAGCTCCAAACTTATTTTGATGTCTTGAACTTTTTGTTCACTATCTTTATGAGATTCGAGCAAAGTATGGTATTCATCGCATGTTGCACACGTATAGCTTCTAGGAAGCTTGAAGCCGATATTATATTCAGAGCAAAATATCCTGCCATATCTGTCTTCTTTAACAGAATTAATATTACGTGCTTTACACCAAGAAATGTAATACTTTTTATACAGTAACGATATTGACAAATCGTGGTCAATATAGCTTCTATGTGGATTTTGCTTGCGGCTATAATGACTGCAATATTTTGGAATAGATTTGATATGGTCATGAACAGATTGCACCATTACTTTCGGCAACCTGTTCTTTCTGTTCTTATGTCTACCACGCCCATCAGATATTGGAGTATTAAGTTCGTCCCTGATTTGTTTGCAAACATTATAAACTCGTCTTCTATTATTTTGTAAACCATGGACTGACAAAAATTCTTCTTTACACACTTCATGGTCTTTCCCCTTCGTTTTAACATAGTATTTAAATGTGGTAGATCGTGATGACTTTTCCTTTTTTGTTTTTTAGGGTATTTACATTTTTTACCTACACTTTTAATAATGCCGAATAAGTACGCGTTTTGTCTATGAAACGTTTGTAAATTCCAAAATGAATGAAAAATATTTTGTTCCTCCCCTTCTAATGATTCCCTTTCTTCTTTACAACTGCAAGGTGGTCCTAATGATTTAGAGTCTTTTTTCGCACCCTTTAGGGTGGTATACCCATAGCCCATATTTCTCCTCTGTTGAGCTTTCACATTCTTTCTGCATTGAATGTTTGTTTGTCTTTGCCTTGATGGCGCTTTTTTTGGCGGAGTTGTTACATATACCCTAGTAGGACCCTCTTTCTAAAACAACCATTAAAAATGCTGTCAAAATACCACATAAATTAAATTTGGTAAAATCAGTAACAAGCCATAAATTGTTTAGTTGTTAGATTATTTTTTCCTATGTTTTGTAACCTAGCTAGTACTGTAATGAGTTTACATGGATTAACACTGGCAAATCAGAGTACTGATTTTAACATTACACTTTCACTAGCAAAACCAAGGCCACCAAAGCCAAAAATATTAGTAGAAACACATCAAACTTTACTTACCTCTGATTCACAAACGCTGCTGCTTTCATTATTCCTACTTGTATAAATATAATCCTTGTCCTTAATACTATCATCATCTGTTTCGCTCGAAATGTCACTGTCACTACTATTTTCTTCACTACAAATTAACTTTCTTTTAGATGTCACATAGCTTACATCCGACATGTTGAATTTATGTGGCATGTTACGTTTTTACTCCAAATTTGCCTTGAAGTTGACTTGGATCAAGAATGTAACCATGGACTTGTGGCGCGATCTTTTTACTAGTAGCGGTAATAATTTCACTGAAGCTTGTTACCTTTTTAAATAGAATAGTTACATCGAAAACGAGATTTTCGATAACTTGTGGCTTATTACTATTTTCCCCCGAGCGCTTCAATTGTAGCAACACTGTGGCCCACACGATTAGCGACATCACGAATTGATTATCCGGCTTCTCGTTAGCCGACTATTCTACCACGTTCAAATTCCGTTAATTGATGAAACTTTGTGCGTCGTCTAATAGGAGGCATTTTTTTACAAGTATGACACTAATTAAGCTTGCACGTATGCTTTATAGTGACACTTAAGTAAACAACGCCAAATAAATGTCAAAAGAAAACACTAGCTATTGTTTATTATTATTTCTATGGTACCTTGATTATTCTCCTGTTGTATCTTGTTGAAATTTTCATCGTTTCTTAATACGAATAAAATATATTTTTCCTGTAAATTTCATTAAAATATATCTATGTTTACTGGGTGTTCATTTACTTATGGCGGCCAGTATATAAATGCTGTTATTTAAAATAACAAAGTTAGCGTAATTTTCGATTAAACCGGAAGAGAAAGAATATTAATATTAGGCTCAATTTAAAGAACATTAGGTATATATCAGATGCTCCAAATATCAAATTTTTATTTTATTAGATAACGGAGGTAGGCCATTGGAACAACATAAGTGAGACACCTAATATAATTTACAGACATGTTTTTATTAATGAATAGTATATTGTTTACTGAGTAAGAAAAGCCTAACATTCCTGGACGACTGTGAAGATTGCTAAGTCGAGGCGCAAGCCGAGGCTTAGCAACACAGAGTCCAGGAATGTGACTTTTCCTACGAGGTAAACATACTATTTTTCCGCAAATCGTTTAAAATTCGACAGATATTAATTAATTTTGAAAAAATCGCGAATAATTTTATTCACAAATAAATGGTGTTTTGAAATTCGTAATATAATTGGTTGCGTTACTATGGAAACGTATTAATGTTGAATTGTCAAACTTGACGCATATAAATTCAACTGCTGGTGTTTTCGATAGTAAAACAGTGTAAAATGATAAGTGATGATGAATTTTCCATATCTGGGACTCCTCCAGAGCTGGTTGAGGTAGTGAATACTGCTTCATTAGAATTATTGCCAAAGAAATCAAGAGAAAAGTACGAATATGTATATAAACGTTTTACGGACTATCGCAAGAGTAAAAACACGAGTTCTTTCTCGGAAAATGTTGTAATGGCATACTTTCTAGACCTTTGTTTAAAGATGAAATCTTCAACATTATGGGCGAATTATTCAATGTTGAAGTCAACCCTTGCAATTAAACACAATGTAGATATATCTACATATTCAAAACTTCGTTCTTTATTGAACCGGCAAGCTCAAGGTTATAGGGCAAAGAAATCTAAGATTTTAACGAAGGAAGAAATCGAAAAATTTATCCAGAAAGCTCCAGATAAAAAATATTTAATGATTAAGGTAATTTACAAGGCTTTAATTTTTGTTTAGATTACACATTTATTTATTTTTTAGGTGGCTTTAATAATTGGTATTTCTGGGGCCTGTAGAATGGATGAGTTAGTCCGAATGACTGTACACGATGTAGAAGACCTTGAATCTAAGCTTTTAATTAGCATACCTGATTCGAAGACCAACAAACCAAGATCATTTGTAGTTAATCAGATGTACTTGAATGTTTATCGGAAGTATGTTTCGTTAAGACCAGAAAATATGAACAGTGAGCGATTTCTCTTTAAATATCAAAGCGGAAAGGGTTGTAGACAAGTGGTAGGAATACATCAATTTAGAAAAATGCCTAAAATAGTTGCTACTTATTTGAATTTGGTAAATGCGACAGAATATACTGGTCACTGCTTTCGTCGGTCTTCTGCAACAATATTAGTTGACTCTGGTGCTGACATAACTAGTTTAAAGAGGCATGGCGGATGGAAGTCATCCAACGTTGTTGAAGGATATATCGAAGAATCTTTTAACAATAAGGTTGAGGTGGCAAGTAAAATTTTCACAGTACAAAATATTCAACAAAATAACCCTACTACTTCGCATGTTGTCCAAAATGTTTCTCATAGTTCTAATAATGTTCCTACAATTTTCAATAATTGTACTAACTGTCAAATAACTGCAAATATAATAAAATAATTTCAAAATGTATTCTGCAATGCATTGAACTTTTCGAAATATAAATTAATTCCTTATAAACAACGTGTTTTCAATCATTTATGTAGAACACTAACAACTGTAAAGAAATATCATTACCTTACAGTAAGGAAATGAATATTTCCTAACAGTTAGGAAATGTTGACTTTTTCTTTTAGAAATTTTGTCAGGAATGTCAAAATTTCCTAACGATTTGCGGAAAAATAAATTAATTGGATAGTCCTTTATAAACAACCAAAGTTTACCAGTCTAATTTTCAAGCAATCATAAAACTTGTATTTAAGTAACACGCTTATTCGCACATATTTCTTTCTTTCTATTATCGTTACGGAATATCATTTTTCATAATGTCAATCACACTAAACGTATACACTTTCGTTCTTTTCGATTTCTACCTTCGTTTGGAGTCGTTTATAGAATTAAACAATTCCACCTTTTCGAATGACGAGAAAAGTAAGCATCGTTGTTGCCAACGTGTGTAACTTTATTCATTAATTCTCGTCAACATTGTACTGTAATCCTAATAAAACAAATATTTGTTTCCGACCCTGAGTATCTCCCTCTTGTGTGGCGTTTCACCCAGAGCCCACGGTTTCCGTCTATTAATTCAAATTAATTTTAATTCGTTTGTCGAGTAGGTGTCCAGAGGGCGAACGATTTCAGCTTATTCTTGGACAATAAATGGTGTCCAAATTTATGTTTTATGTTTGTTTAGGGTAACCGTGTATTTTGTCTTTATTCGAAAAATATTTTGTTTCATGGCGTGTGGCTTAAAATATTACAATAAAATAGCAATATATATATTACCTGATGAATTGCTATTTTTGTATCCGTAATGTCAAACAAAAAGAAATATTTATTATTGAAAATGGTTTTATTGTTTTTAAAAATACAGTGTGTCCAAGATAAGGATGAACTGCATTTGGATCTCGGCAACGGTAAGATATACAAAGTTGTTTAAATGTGAAAAAAATGCGCACTTTAATCACCCTTTACATGGCATTTACGTAATTCAATTATGTTTTTTTGTTGTTTTGAGATATTTAGGAAAATGTTTTTCAAATTTGTGTTTATTTACAAATATATATTTATTTGTATGTTTATAAATGAAAGAAATGTATTTTAAAATATAGAAAAATTCAAGCTTCTAATGAACAATCAAGATACAAAATACTTTTCAAATTGGTGGAGGCGACGTTAATAATAAAAACTGCTACACTGTTGGTCATAAGTTTCAGTTTACATCTGCGTCTCAGGAATTCGTAGTTGAAATGATATTTTATATAAAAGTAGTAAGGAAAAAAGTTAATAGCAAAAATGTATTTTGCGTGAGGAGGCAGTCGTTTGGAGCGAAAATATCGCGAATATCATGCCCGAACCCTAGTTATCGTGGGCACTCGAAAGACGTGCCTGCTCTACTCGTAGCCAGAGCTGTTTGTCACAATTATAAGTTGTAAATTGACCCCAGATATACTTACTGGTATAAAGATTTGTAATATACAGGGTGGGGAAAAAGTACTGTATATCGTTTGCAACATTTGAATGAGCAATTTAATTAAAAAATTTCAAAAAAATTACTTAAGATGGTTCATATAATATTTAGCATCACTTGGTAGCATTCGGTTTTCTTTTGTGTTCACTATTTTAATACAAGGCCAAGTAACTTCTTTTTCTTAAATAGCGTCATATACTTTTTTGCATATTTAAAACTCTGTGAATTTCTCTGTGAACTTTGTGAATATAATTATATGCAATTTATAGGGGATTGTATGAGAAACATTGGAAAAATTGTCAAAAATCTTTATTATTGTCAAATTATAATATTATTATTAAAATGAAGTGTTATTGTAATTCGTACAAACAAAAACGGCGAGTTAATTTAAAAACTAGAAAAAAAAACTTGACAAAATTAATTGTTTAGGTGGTCAAAATGAGCACCATTTACTGCCAAACAATGACCTAGTCAGTCTCTAAACCCCTGCAAAACATTTTGGAGTGCAATTGGTGAAAGCCTCTTGACTTCAGTCTGAACTCTCGGCTGTAAATCCTCGTGATTATTGGGTCAATTTCGGTAAATTACAGTTTTTAAATGGCCCCAAACGAAAGAAATCCAAATGATATAAATCTGGAGACCTAGCAGGGTATTGGATAGGACCTCTCCTACAAATCCACCTGCCAGGAAATACCTCATTTATGTACTCTTTTACTACTGCTCTATAATTAGGTGGAGCACATATCATTATTTGAAACTAGAGTTCGAGTTGAAGTTTTGGGATTATCCGCGACATCCAATAATACATTTAGATCTCTATCTCCGTCAGTTACTGTTCTTGGTCGGCCGGTTTTTGGAGCGTGTTTAACGGTACTTGTCTCATGAAACCGTTTTGCAATACCACTTACAGTTTGTTTGGTTAATCGACATCTGCTCAGGATACTTATTATTAAATAAATTACGTACCTCAGATTGCCTACGTTTCCTAGTACCGTAACCAACCATAATCAAAACTTCAATTCGTTCTTTTTGTGATAATTTTCCATTTTTTAAATAAATTAACGTTTTACAACCGAATGAATGACAAAATTTTATTGAATGACGGGTGATTTTCAATTTTTTTCATATTATGTCATGTTGACATTTAAAAACAGAATAATTTATTAAATCATGACAACTGAGCTGTCACTAGGAATAATAAAGGTTTCTTGAAAATTTTCTTATACAACCCCATTAGCATTATATTCACGAGAAAAATGTCTTTTAAATATGTACATTTAAAAGAAGAAAATATTAAATTATAGTATATTGAAGAAAACAAATTAGTTGGCCTTGCAGTGAACTTAAAAAAAACTAATGCTAAAAATTGATGCCAAATATTATATGAACCATCTTTCGTATAAGAAATTTTTTAATTAAAATGCTCATTCAAAAGTTACAAGCTATATACAGTAGTTAATTGACGAAGCATATACTTGTGAAACTTCATTATAACGCTAAGAAATAAGTAATTGAACTTCTAGTTTCAAAAATTCTTTTATTGTAAATACACTATAATATTGTTTCGCCATACAATGGCTTCATCAGGTGGATGAAATACTGAATATGCACAATACAAGTTTGAATATTTATGTGAACTCATACGACTTCGTTTGAAGTGAGCTACCCAGATTTTTATCATTGTATATGAAGGAACACATATATCCAAAACACTTTTCATCCCTTCCAATATTTCTTAATTACTTAAACCTTTCACGTAAAGAAGTTTAATGACGCATTTCTTAATGTTATCCATTTCAAAACAAAGTTAAAACATGTTTAATTTGAAGAGCTGTTCACGACAAAGTGTTTGACGGACGACTGTCAAATCTTCAGCGCTGACAAATAAAGAATAAAACTTAAAAGATATAACCAAATTATTTGCCTAGCAGCGCCATCTACATATAAGCCGCCTAATAATCATCCCGCCCCCGTATAACACTTCACATTTTCCCGATAAATCAAGATTCTTGCTTTGTATATTTTGATTCGCTAAACGGCGGCGCAAAATCATAATAGGAAGTTTTTCTCATATGAGAACTATACTTGTCTTATACAAGTATAAGAAATAATGACATGTGACCAAAATGAAACGGTGGCTTCATCAGGTGGATGAAATACTGAATATGTACAATACAAGTTTGAATATTTATGTGAAAATTATTGGGGAAATGGTGGTGGAAATTTTTTTTTTTTTTTTACAATTTTAAATTTAGTAGAGAGGAGTTGTTTAAATCTAGTTTGTCATTTAAAGCTAATCCTAAACTATTGTATCTATTAATTTCTTAAGTTTTCTAACTGGTTAAGTTTTTTACTTTTTTCTTGAATGTGTAAAATTTTGAAATCTATATTAAATCTATGATTAATTTCTAAACAATGATTTGTGAAAGTTGAATCTGTTTTCTTTTCTTTATGACTTCTTGCGTGTTCTTTCATCCTAATTTTGAATTTCCTCCCCGTTTGTCCTATGTATGCCTTATTACAATCTTCGCATGTTAACTTATATACACCAGAGTTTGATTCTTTGTCTATTTTATCTTTTTTGTTTTTAATAATGTTCTGTATAGTATTGTCTGTTTTAAATGATATATGTTCGTTATTAAGTTTTTTAATGAAAGTACCAATTTTTTCCGAAATTTTTCCTAAGTAAATGATTGAATTGTAGGAATTAATTATCTTGTATTTTAATTTTGGGTAAACTAAGGAAAGGTTTTAGATTTTTGTTGGCTATTATATTGATAATATTTATAGAGTGACCATTGTTTAATGATATTGTGTATATTCCATTTAGTTCAAGATCGAAATTACTTTTACTCATAGGTACATGAATTAGTCTATATACCATTGATTGGTATGCTGATAATTTGTGTGTTATAGGATGAAAAGAATTAGCATGTATTGTGGTATCTGTATGTGTTGGTTTATGGTATACAGCGAACTCGTGTTTATTAGTTTTGTGTGATATGGTTTAATCTAGAAAATTAATGCTTTTATTTATTTCTGTTTCTATAGTAAAATTTATTTTGGGGTGAATAGTGTTGATATAATTATGTAAAGTTTTTAATTATCTATCTGGACCGTTAAAGCAAATTAATATGTCATCAACATACCTAAACTAATATACACAATTACCAAACAAGGGATGTGTACTAATTTTAGTTTCTAAATTATTCATGAAAATTTCTGCTAATAAGGGGATTAGTGGGTTCCCCATTGCTAGACTCTCGGTTTGTTTATAAAATTTCTTTTTAAATTGAAAATAATTTTGTTCCAGACACGTTTCTAAGAGCTGTAAAATTTCGGTCTTTGTGACAATGTTCGTGTTTCTACGTTCTAGTTGTAAAGTGATTAAATCTATTACCTCCTGTGGTGGGATACTAGTGAACAAATTCGAGACATCAAAAGAAATGAGTTTACATTTGTTTGGTAATTCCAAGTTTGAAATGTTGTTAATTA
The DNA here is from genome assembly GCA_935421215.2 of Melolontha melolontha. Taxonomy (NCBI): domain Eukaryota; kingdom Metazoa; phylum Arthropoda; class Insecta; order Coleoptera; family Scarabaeidae; genus Melolontha; species Melolontha melolontha. Next base: position 38,514,178 of record OW285238.1, read on the forward strand.
ATTCATGGGAATTTTTAACGGAGAACTTAGATTTGAATTTAGTGTGTGTAAGAATTAAATCTATTAAGTGTTTAGACACATTTCTACAAGGTGCTTTTACGTACGATACTACTGGTCGTATAGGTGTATTGTCTTTATGTAGTTTAATTAAACCGCATAATTTGGGAGGTAGGGGATTCATAGTGGTTAATATACGTTTTTGAGTGTTATTAAAAAGAGACCCTGATTTTTCTATAGTTTGTTTAATCTGTTTTTGAAATTCGTTAGTAGGATCAGATTTAAGTTTTATGAATGAATTACACATGCCTGCATAAAATTTGTGATGACGTGATTTTTGTTTGTTAAGCTCAGTTTTTATATAGCAATAACTAATTAAAATACAGTTGGTCTCTACCACCCACAGATTTTTTTTTGCACAAAAGAAAAAGAAAAAAATATAAAAAAACTTATAATAGGCGTTTTAATACATTTTAAAATGAATGTACTACTTCAAATTCTAGGTATTAACCCAAAAATGATTTTCTGTTGTGGTTTTAAAGAAATTTGTTAAATAGGCTCTCATTACCTGATGTAAATCTTTTATTACATGTATTAATTTTGGACAAGATTTCCGGGAATTTTTACCTGCTAAATCCTATTTATTATGCTTTCACTTTATTAGTACTGCGAAGAAAGATTTCAAGTTTATCACTCCAAACAAAATGTATATTTTAATGCCATTTACTTCATTATAGCTCTGAGTGTCGATCAGTAAAGAAGTAAAATTAATTTGTCTTTAGTGTTGTGCGTGGTATTTGATAAATAAACATTGCCTAAAAATATGTCTAGCCGGTGTTGCAGAAACAAACCAGATGATTTCTGTTATATTTGTGGATATTTCGTCTTGAAAAAGTTTAAGAGACCAATTGGTGAATTTGTGAAAAATGCATATTATGCTTATTTCAAAATCAAATTAGGAGATCAAGATAAAGATTGGGCACCGCACGTTGTTTGTAAGGTATGTGAAGAAGGTTTAAGATATTGGACCAAAGGCAGTAGAAAAAGCCTTCATTTTGGAATATCGATGGTTTGGAGAGAACCGCAAAATCATCATGAAGATTGCTACTTTTGTCTTTGTGATATTAAGGGGCATAATAGAAAAACTTTGAAACATATTTTGTACCCAAACAATATTAAATCAGGTATCAGACCAGTTCCTCACAGTGATCATGTACCTATACCTATACCCCCCAAAGTACTACAAGAAGATATTGATACTTCTTCAACTTACGTCTCCGTACAGATGGATAGTGATTTTGAACCATCAACCTCAGGTCAAAACCAACCTCAGCTATTTTCACAAGCCGAACTGAATGATTTAGTAAGAGATTTGGTACTTTCAAAAGATCTTTCTGAAGTACTAGGGTCTAGGTTGAAAAAAAAAATTGCTTGCCCCAGAAACTACCTTCTCTTGGTACAGAAATCGTGAGGCTGGATTTGTAAAATATTTTGCACAAAACGGACCACTCGTGTACTGCCAAGCAATTGCTGATCTACTTACTTTCCTCGGAGCTCCTGAGTACACACCTTCTGATTGGAGACTTTTCATCGACTCTTCAAAAAGGAGCCTTAAAGCTGTTCTTTTACATAATGGCAACGTTTTTGCTTCTGTTCCGGTCGGCCATTCTGTTCATTTAAAGGAAAACTATGAAAATTTACAGGATTTACATTTAGGAATACAATATGAAAATCACAACTGGGAAGTGTGTGGAGATTTAAAAATTTTAGGCCTTCTCTTGGGTCAGCAGTCTGGATATACTAAATTTCCATGTTTCCTGTGCGAGTGGGATAGCAGAAATCGAGAACAGAATTGGATAAAAAGAGACTGGCTACAAAGGGTGACTTTAACACCTGGAACCAAAAATGTAATTCGCGAAAGTCTTATTGACCCTCAAAAAGTGTTACTTCCACCGCTTCACATAAAACTTGGACTTATGAAACAATTTGTTAAGGCATTAAACAAAGAAGGAATTTGTTTTAAATATTTCTGTAAAACATTTCCGACTCTGTCAGAGGCAAAGTTAAAGGAGGGAATCTTTGTAGGTCCGCAGACTAGGAGCTTGGTGAAAGATCAAGAATTTGAAAATGTGATGGAAGTTGTACATAAATTTCTAGGGAATTATAAAGACACAAACTATGTTGAGATCGTTGAAAATATGCTGGAAAAATTCAGGATTCTTGGTTGCAATATGAGCATAAAAATTCACTTTTTACACTCCCATTTAGACTATTTCCCAGAAAACCTTGGGGACGTGAGTGAAGAGCAAGGAGAAAGATTTCACCAGGATATTAAAGAGATGGAAAAAGGATACCAAGGGCGCTGGGACACAAAAATGATGGCCGATTACTGTTGGACATTGAGAAGAGATCTTCCTTTAGCTGAATATGACAGAAAAACAACCAAACGAAGCTTTTCTGAAAAACGGAAACGTTTTTTTTTAAGAAGCATAAAGAATAAATAACTATTTCTAATAGTTTCTATGTGTATATTTTTGTATTTTTTTAATATAATATAAAACTAGCTTCTAAATTAAATAAATCGTGTTTTTTCTATATTTTTTGATTTTACTGGTTTGAAAAATAACCTTACGTGATAAAAAAAAATAAAGGCAGATTTGAAATCAGCGCTACCCAATTACTAGAAAACAGTTAAAATTTTTAAATCAACTTTCAAAGTGGTGAAAAATGCAGGCCTGTGTTATTATCGAGGAATTCATGAACTTTATGTATGTAGTTTGATTCCGGAATTGCTATAACTGTATTTCCTTTATCAGCTTTTGTAAATATAATATTGTTACTAGTCGCTTTCTGTTTAATTGATTTAACTATTTTATTTTCAATATTAAAATGCTTAGAAATTCGGTAATTTTCTAATTCCAATTCCAATTCCAATTACTAGAAAACAGTTAAAATTTTTAAATCAACTTTCAAAGTGTTGAAAAATGCAGGCCTGTGTTATTATCGAGGAATTCATGAACTTTATGTATGTAGTTTGATTCCGGAATTGCTATAACTGTATTTCCTTTATCAACTTTTGTAAATATAATATTGCTACTAGTCGCTTTCTGTTTAATTGATTTAACTATTTTATTTTCAATATTAAAATGCTTAGAAGTTCGGTAATTTTCTAGAATATGTTTAGCTGCATATTTATTTCCATGGTTATCATTTTGCTTATTTAAGGCTAACTCTGTTTCTACTGCTAAGATTTTTAAGTGTTTGTTATTAATGTTAGGGGTTAAGTTGTATTTGAAATCTTTAGATAAAAGATTAATTTCTTCGGTTTTGAATTCTACATCCGTAAGGTTTTTAAATCGTTCATAAAAATTAATATTTTGGTTTATGTTAACTAAAGGAATCGGCATTGTGCTATGTTTTTTACAGGAAATAAGTTTATCTAGTTTACTATTTTGAATTAAGTATTTTTTGTGAATTATAAGATTAATTTTATCATAGATCGCATTATACAAAAGATCAAACTCTAAATTGTAAAGTTTAAAAGTTAACTGTGAATGTAATACCTTCAGATATATTGACAACGTGTCTCGTTTGTTAAATAGATTTTTCAATTCTTCCCTTATCCATGTTCTTTCCCCTATCTCGACTGCTTTAAATGCTGCTTTACTATTATTTTTGGTATTGAGTTTTATGTGTTTAGGTGTGACATTATGTTTTTTGCACTGATGTAGGAACCAAATATTCTGTTCATTGATCTTGTATTTTAACCGTAGTTTAAGGAACCACTTCTCCTGTTCACCATCACTGGCTAATTTTAAATAGTTAATTGACGAAGGAGATACTTGTTGAAACTTCATTATAACGCTAAGAAATATGTAATTAAACTTCTAGTTTCAAAAATTCTTTTATTGTAAATATTGTAAATTTTACTATAGAAACAGAAAGAAATAAAAGCATTAATTTTCTAGATTTAACCATATCACACAAAACTAATAAACACGAGTTTGCTACATACCACAAACCAACACATACAGATACCACAATACACGCTAATTCTTTTCATTTACTTCACTTACTTAGGAAAAATTTCGGAAAAAATTGGTACTTTCATTAAAAAACTTAATAATGAACATATATCATTTAAAACAGACAATACTATACAGAACATTATTAAAAACAACAAAGATAAAATAGCCAAAGAATCAAACTCTGGTGTATATAAGTTAATATGCGAAGATTGTAATAAGGTATACATAGGACAAACGGGGAGGAAATTCAAAATTAGGATGAAAGACCACGAGAGAAGTCATAAAGAAAAGAAAACAGATTCAACTTTCGCAAATCATTGTTTAGAAATTAATCATAGATTTAATATAGATTTCAAAATTTTACACATTCAAGAAAAAAGTAAAAAAAACTTAACCTGTTAGAAAACCTAGAAATTAATAGATGCAATAGTTTAGGATTAGCTTGAAATGACCAACTAGATTTAAACAACTCCCCTCTACTAAATTTAAGATCGTAAAAAAAAATTTCCACCACCATTTCCCCAATAATTTTCACATAAATATTCAAACTTGTATTGTACATATTCAGTATTTCATCCACCTGATGAAGCCACCGTTTCATTTTGGTCACATGTCATTATTTCTTATACTTGTATAAGACAAGTATAGTTCTCATATGAGAAAAACTTCCTATTATGATTTTGCGCCGCCGTTTAGCGAATCAAAATATACAAAGCAAGAATCTTGATTTATCGGGAAAATGTGAAGTGTTATACGGGGGCGGGATGATTATTAGGCAGCTTATATGTAGATGGCGCTGCTAGGCAAATAATTTGGTTATACCTTCTAAGTTTTATTCTTTATTTGTCAGCGCTCAAGATTTGACAGTCATCCGTCAAACACTTTGTCGTGAACAGCTCTTCAAATTAAACATGTTTTAACTTTGTTTTGAAATGGATAACATTAAGAAATGCGTCATTAAACTTCTTTACGTGAAAGGTTTAAGTAATTAAGAAATATTGGAAGGGATGAAAAGTGTTTTGGATATATGTGCTCCTTCATATACAATGATAAAAACTGGGTAGCTCACTTCAAACGAAGTCGTATGAGTGTCAAGGATGAACACCGAATGGTACGCCCTAAAAGTGTCAATACTTCAGAAATTGTCACTAAAATACAGGCTAAATAAAAGACCGACGACTCAAGTTAAGTGAAATAGGCAATTACGTGAGCGTTAGGGGTGAAAAAGTTGTCTTAATAAAATAGATACGGCGTTTACTCAGAATGGAGCAGAAGCGTGTTAGAGTGCAACTGTCGCAAGAATGTCTGGGCGGTTTTCAGAATAATCCGTCTGATTTTATGCGATGATTTATTACTACTAATGAAACATGGGTACATGATTATAATTCCGAAATAAATCTTCAGTCTAAACAGCGAATAAAATCTGGCTGTCCGGCACCAAAGAAAGTTATGCTCACGAAGTCAGCTTTTAAGGTAATGGTATCAGTTTTTTGGGAAGCAAAAGGAATCTTGTTGATTGATTGCCTTTCAAAGGGACAAACGATAAACGGGGAATATTACGCTAATCTTTTGGATAAGTTACACAAACAATTTGTAGAAAAACGACTTGGGTTAGCGCGCAAAAAGACTTTCTTTCAGTATGATAATGGCACGGCCCCATACCAACGTTGTTACAATGGCTCATAAACTGCAGTTTGCTTTGCTTCCGCACCCAGCATATTTATCGAATTTGATTACCTCGGAATATTATCTATTTTTAAAGCTTAAAGATTTTTTTTTTAGGTGGATAAAGGTTTGGACGAGGAAGTCAAAGCCGTCCTAGACGAATATTAGGTTGGACTTGAAGAAAACACCTTCCGCGATGGAATACATCGTCGAAGGAGGTGTATAGAATGTTTGGGGGACTACGTTGAAAAATAAAAATATTCTTGTACACATAGATTTGTTGTTTCATTATTATTCCATGTTTGCCTATGTTTGAATTGGTTTGAATTATGAAACAAAATTGTGAGTTTTCGTTTAAATAATAACACTTTTAAATCAAATTTTGTGTAAAGCTAAATGCAAATAGACAAAAATGACTAGAAACAATTAAAATGAAAGAAACTTACCTGAAATCTTGAACTTTTGTGAAGATTGATCGTGTCGAACTGCATGAAAATCAACTTCCCTAACCTGTCCAATATCAGTGCTTTGAAAATTTTTGGCACAGGTGTTCCCCGGACTCCTCTGTGATATATATTAAGAGTTACCACTGATAAACCTGATGCAAAAGTTACTAAACAAATGCTGGTGCCATAATATAAACCTGAAACAAAAAAGTAAAACAAAAGTGAATGGTTTCCGCATATTCAAATATACAAATTTTATTTTGTGTTATTCAAATATGCAAATTTTATTTTGTAAAAGTATAACTTAATATATTTTATCCAACACCTCCTAATAATAGACCTATAACTATGGCGATTTTAAATAAATTATGTAGCTTATAACTCACTAGTGAGTTAAAAACATAATTTATCTCACTAGTGAGCTAAAACAAGGTGAAATTTAGATTGCATAGAGACATTCAAACTGCTATAGTATTAACACATTTATATTAATTCTAAAGGGTAAACGATAGCAACTAATTAACATTTACATTAATATTAAAGTTGAAGGAAATCCTCTTTGTATCTGACTCTGCATTCAGGTTATTCGAATTTAGAGTTATACTAGAAGACGTATTTGAAGTATCCCGAACAGAAATTTGATGACCAGAAGTCTGGACCTTGTATCTTTCTGGCTATATCAATCTTGTTGGATACTGAATCTTGTATATAACCTTCTGCCACAGTCGACAATTTCCACCCACCATGTCGTTTAACTGTTGTAATATCAGCTCCTGCGTTTGCCAGAAGAGATGTTGACGAACGTCTCAGACTATGTCCTGTATATAATTGAGCTTCTGGTAGGTTCAGGAAAGATGCAACTTTCTGAGGTATCTTAGAAATGGTGTTAATTCCAACTGGCTGGATAGTGCATTTTTCTTTCTTGTAATTTAGGAAGAATCCGCCATGTGGAATACCTTTTGGTCTCATACAGACATATTTTCTGTAGAGGTCAAGAATATCTGTTGTAAATCCTTCTGCCATAACAGTGAAACTAGATACGTTTGTCTTTGTGTTAGGTATCGAAACATACAAGTATCCTCCTTTATCTTCTATATCGTCAACTTTCAGCTTAGTTATTTCATCACAACGACACGCACCTTATATACCCATTATTAAGGCAACCTCCATAGAATACACGAACAAATAATGAATAAATATTTTGAATTAAATATAAGAAAATAAATAATACCTTCATCATCAAATATTTATTGTTAGGAGCCTCATTCAGAAACTTCTCTATATGTAGCCTCTCCAAGATTTTCGCCTTTTTGGACTTGTGGGTTCTTGCCTCACTCTTCAAATAGGAAATCAGTTTTCCGTATTTCGATATGTCACTATTCATATACACTTTCAAAGTACTTCTTAACATGGAATACTTTGTCCACAATGAAGAAGGTGCTATTTTCCTTCTATAAATATGGAAATACGCCAGCATAACTTCTTCATTAATTCCAGTGATACTTTGCTGTTTTCTCCATTCTTCAAAATGACGAAATTCTTTGTCGTAATTATCCTTCGATTTTTTTGGCAGTAATTTATAACAGGCTGCTTGAGCTTCTTTCTTAACTTCTAGCGGAATGAAAACAGCCTCTTGCAACTCTTCCATTACCATCAACTTTTAACTGCAGTATTATTAATCAATCACTAATTTTGTTTGCTTGTTGATTTGCATTATTTATTCTCCATAGTAACTGCATTACTGTATATGATCTTTTTGCATTGGTCGTTTATAATTTATATTTGACATGGAACGTCAAATTTATAATTTAAATTTGACATGGAACTTCAAATTTATAAAACATTAAAAGCCATTTTGAACGGATCTTAAGAGGTGTTGGATAAAGTTTTGTATTGCACACGTGTGTTAATTACAAATAAGTCACTTGAGAAAAGTAGCTCACTCGTCCTAGCGGACGCGTGAGCTAAACATTTTCTCGCGTGACTTATTTGTAACATAACACACTTGTACAATAAATAACTATTATTTTTCACTTAAGTATTATTTGTTCATTTCACCTTGGGTACGGTTACCATAAACACGGTCATATCGCCCGTGGGCGTTATAACCGGGCGATATGGCTCATAACGCGCGCTAATTTATTCGCAATTTTTAATGTTGTGTGAGTATAAATAAGGCCCGAGAAGAAAGGATATCATTTTACAGAATTAATAATTTGTATTTTTAAGAAAGTCTAAAGAAAGAAGCACAACTTTAGCGTTCTTTATTAAAATTAAGAGTATCTAAACATTGACAACTTGAAAACTTCAAAGTATCAACAGCTGTCATTTAAAATAAAATTAAGGTTAAGTCATTGATTCAAGGAGTCATGTTAGATGCGTAATGATGTGTAACGACTGTCAACGACATGACAGTTGGCAGAAATCTTGGAACTTGTCCAATGTAATTTGAATTTTCCGCTTAAGAAATTAATTCTTCCTGAAAAATAAAATCTTGTATGAACCACTGGTGTTATGGAAATTATATTTCCCTCGGTCCAGAGGCCCTCGGGCTGAATTAGCGTCGACCTCGGAGCAATATAATACCCATAACGCCCTTGGTGCATAAATAATTTTTCGTCACACCTACTGCGTAAGTAAACAATTATGACACCTTTTTTTGAAACGTAAGTGACACTTTATATACCGTATTGACAGTTGCTATGGTAGCGGGGAAAATTTATGACAAATTTATTTCAAACATGATTAATTAACATAACTAGGAAAAATAGAATCTTGTACAACTTATGATTTTGTAATATTAAATGTAAACGAACAATTAGAACAATTAGCTATCTGAACAGTAGAGTCTTCTTTCTTACTAGGCAAGTTTATATTTTCAATAATGTCAACATTATTAATGGTTGGATTCCTAATGGAATCATCAACTTTCTTCTCATTTTTCTGTATCACAGTTGGGCAAACAGCCTCTGTAATATTTTGTTTATATAAAATTCGGTCAGCTATCTGTACTTTATTTATCATTGAATCGGAAACATAGCTTTCTGCCACGGTAGAAGATTTCCATTCGCCGTGTCTTTTCAGACCAAAAACATCAATTCCTGAATCGGCTAATAATGTTGCCGAGGTCCTTCGAAAGGAATGTCCGGTGTAGGTAGTGGGGTTCTCCAACGACAAGTATTTTGCTATTTGGCTAGGAATTTTTGCGAGAGTGTTTTTTCCTACAGGCTGATTTCGACGTTTACCAAAACTGTACTTTAAGAAAAATCTATCATTGGTAATATTTTTTAATCTCAGACCAATGTATTTTTTAATAATTAGCATAAAATTAATTGGATATTCTTCCTTCGCAATAATTGTAAAAGAACGTTTTAATCCATTTTTAGTATCCGGTATTTTAATTATTATTACATCATTTTTATTTTCCACATCTTGAATTTTCATTTTAACTAGTTCATCTTTCCTGCAAACCCCAGCAATTCCCATAATCATAACAACCTGCAAAAAATTAGTATATAATGAACAAGAATTAAAAAGAATCATTTTGTAAACTTACCTTCATCAACAAATATGTATCGTCGGAAGCTTCAATAAGAAATTTATTCATTTCCTCTCTTGTAAAGATACTAGACTTTTTAGTCTTAAAACCATCATTTTTACGCTTCAAAAATCCTTTCAATTTAGGATATTTTGAAATATCTTCATTTTCGTTAATAAATATGGTAGTTTTTAACATGGAGTATTCACACCATAAACTGTTTGGTGACTTTAACTTCATAGATCTATCACGAAAATCTGCCAGCTTTACACTTTCTGAAATACTCTCCACATACCTCTGGTGACACCAATCTTTGAACATTTTATAGGTTTCATTGTATCTGTTTTTAGATTTCTCCGGCAAAATCTCAGTACAAGCTATAATAGCATCCATCTCTATTTGATTCATATTTATAAATTTTATTTAGAAAGAAAAACTTTTGAAAATCTATTGCATATACTTTGACATTTATCAAAAATATAAATTTAAATCGACACAAACATGGTTACCATAGATACGACAAATATTCCTGACTTGATGTTACTAATGTTATACATATAGTAAAAGTAAAGTGGAAAATCATTCAAATTCGTCTATTTAAAAAAAACGTAGGTATGACGAAAAATCTCATATGCACCACGGTTCGTACAGTACACTTTCATGGTCTCGAATACATGCAAACCTCGACCCTACGGGTCTCGGTTTGCAATCGTATTCTCGACCATGAAACTGTACTTACGAACCTAGGTACATAAATAAATAACTAATAATTTTTCATTTAAGTATTATTTGCTTATTTCACCTTGGATACGGTTACCATAAACACGGTCATATCGCCAGTGGCAGCAATAACTGGGCGATATGCCGGTAATTTATTCACAGTTTTCAATAATGTGTGAGTATAAATATCGCCCGAGAAGAAAGAATATACATTTTATAGAACTAATAATTTTAATTTCCTTTATTAAAATTAAGAGTATCTAAACATTGACAACTTGAAAACTTCAAAGTGTCAACAGTTGTCATTTAAAATACGTAAAACCTAATAGTTGGTTATTTTCAACAATTTCTAAAGAAAGAATCAAATTTTTTAACATTATTTAGTAAAATTAAAAATACAGTTTTTGAAATGTCCTGAAAAATTATGTGATCCGAAGCTTTCCAAGTTTGTGAAAGATTTATCTGATACTATAACGTAATTTAATATCATGCTGGATACTCTATTCTTAGAAGAAAATACGCATATAGGTGTAAGCCCATTAACACGATGCCAGGTGGCACTAAATATACAATGATAATGGACTTACACCTATATGCGTATTTTCTTCTCTTCTGTACCGGCTTAGCCGGTCAAGGGAAGGGTTGCCATTTTCGGCATAGTCTCTTTCGTCCGTCAGATGTCACTATATTATATGGTGCTACCTGATAGGACGAAATTTGCTATACCTTATAGGCGATTTAAGCTTTTAAATTACTTCACTAGCTTAATTGACGACGCTTAATAGTAATAGCAGAAACATATGTCTTAAGCAGAAGTAAAAAGCTGGAAAATACGAGGTGTGTTGACCATGTTTACAGTTACAGATGTGTATTTTACATGTCTGTTTCATTTGTAACAAATGCGTAATACGTGCTTAACGTATTGATATACTTAAACCTTTTTTGTATATTTAGTGCCACCTGGCATCGTGTTAATGGACTTACATCTATATGCGTATTTTCTTCCCTTTTGTACCGGCTTAGCCGGCCAAGGGAAGGGTTACCATTCTCGGCATAGTCTCTTTCGTCCGTCAGATGTCACTATATTATATGGTGCTACCTGATAGGACGAAATTTGCTATACCTTATAGGCGATTTAAACTTTTAAATTACTTCACTAGCTTAACTGACGACGCTTAATAGTAATAGCAGAAGCATATGTCTTAAGCAGAAGTAAAAAGCAGGAAAATACGAGGTGTATTGTCCATGTTTACAGTTAGAGATGTGTATTTTACATGTCTGTTTCATTTGTAATGTGTTTGTTGTTCCGTAAACGTAAATCCAAATGACATTTGATAATGTCAATCATAAATATCAGTTAGTGAATAAAATAATCGGGCGTCGATTTTGGTTTAAATAAATTGCTTCTCAGTTTTAAAATGGCTTTCACTTTAGAACATAAAATTTTTTTAGTCCAGGCTTATTTTCCAATTGATGGTTTATGGGTTTATTCAGTTCAAGATTGCATGGTAGAATTTCAAGTTGAGTTTCCACATTTTGTAATAGATTATATACAATTTAAGAATACTTTGGATAGAACTTTAAAACTTTTTTCTGAAACTGGTAGTCTCTTAAGAAAATCAGGCAGCGGAGCAGTTAAGAAACGTACACCTCAAGTTGTCAATCGTGTTGAAGAAATAATGGAAAATGAACCACAAACATCTGTTCGACATTTGGGTCAACAAATAAACCTTTCTGTTGGTACAACTCACAAAAAAGATATGCAACTTTATCCATACGGTGTCACAGCAGTACAAGAATTGTTAGAAATTGATTACCCACGTAGACTACAGTTTTGTAATTGGTTTGTAAATATGAACAATAATGGAGAACTTTCGCAAAGAGTCATCTTTACTGATGAAGCATGGTTTTATAAAACGGAATACCTAAATTAATTCACAAAATACAAGAATTTGGAGTAGTGAAAATCCACAAGTAATTAATGAAGAATCGCTACATCCAGAGAAAATTGGTGTTTGGACAGCGATAAGCCAAAGGCGAATCATTGAACCAATATTTTTTCAGGGAACGTTAACTGCCCAAAGGTACCGTACGGAAATTTTACAACCATTTGTCAATCAGTTGCATGATCATGAACTTCAAAATGCATATTTCCAACAAGACGGAGCACCTTGTCACTGTACTGCAGAATCTTTGGATTATTTAAGAGAATTTTTTGATGAGCGTATAATTAGTCGAAATACTGAAATTGCCTGGCCTGCACGTTCATGCGATTTAACACCTTGCGATTTCTTTTTGTGGCCTTATCTAAAAAATATCATATTTCGAACACCTATATTGAATTTGAATGATATGCTACAGAGAATCGAACAGAAATGCATGGAAATTAATGACAATTCAGTAATGTTGCAGAATATCATCAGAAATTTTGAACAAAGGATTTTAAAGTGCATTGATCTTGAAGGACAACATTTTCAACATTTGTTATAGTTTTCAATAAATACCTATTATTTGTTATTTATTTGTATGTATGAAACTGTCAAAATATACGACTTCGTAGGTTAAGTAGTAAATTTTAATTTACGACATACTTCAAAATGTTCTCAGTTCACTTGTTATATTGTTATATGAAATTAAGTTGAAACATGACTTTTAGTTAACAGTAATACAGAACCTAGTTGCTCATGGAAGGAAGGTGATGTGGAGGTAGTGCTAACGGAAAAAGGAGGACAAATTAGGGTTCATCTAGGTAAATATAAACATAATGAATATATTGGTACATAAGTTCTCAGTTTGATATTAGAAAATAATATAACTGAATCGCTTCCTATTAAAATAAGTAATAATGTATGTGTTGTAGATAAAGAATATGGTAGTGTTTCTCAAAAGGAAGGGTGATGGAGTACGAGCAGTAACTGAGAGAAATGCTGAGGTAAGAACATAATCCATTCTTCAGCAGAAAGAACTTCACCTATTAACTATTAATAGAGCCAGTAAGATCGGATCTTCAGAAACCTGCAGATAAAGCGGCTTTATTTTAGCTTGAGCAATTAACAGAGACAGTAAATATATTTAATTTTTCTTAAAATATATTTAGTAACACTTTATTAATTTGTAATTTTGTAGGCGCGATCTGAATATCAGTAATAGGATATTATATTTTAAGAGAATTTGAATTTTATTAATAGCAGGTATAATTTTAGTTGTGATGATTTATTCCTATTTGTAAGAGGGTATTTAAAGTATTTTTTGTTTAATTTTTAATATCTCATGGTGAATGGATACTTGCTTTTTTGCTTATGTATAAGTTGCAGCTAGCGTACATTCAAATTTTGTGCTTTCAGCAGAAATTTAGCTTGAGTAAGGTTTCAGAATTATATTTTTCTTGACGGAATTACTTTAGTGGCAAATACACCTTGTTATGTATATGGGTCTTTATATGTATTTTAAATAAATGATACAAATTATACATTAAATTTTTTATTCATAAAAAAAAACTACAAAAAGAATATATACCAGAAAAATTATTTTGATAGTGTGTTCAGTGAAAACACTCTCTTTCAGAGATGTCTGAACAGAATGAGTTGAAACCCCTGTTTTATTAGCGTAATATACAAAAGCAATATGGCAAAATCTTATACCTAGACTTACATCAGATTATATTAATTAATAGAATTACATACTCATTTCTGATATATATATATATATATATATATATATATATATATACTGATTGTATAAAATATTGTTGAATGAAGTTCTTATGTGTATTGTGCTAATTTAATTGATCAGAATCTATAATGTAGAAATTGAATTCATTTTCATCTATTAATACTCTGTGGGTATCACACTACCTGTTTGTAACACTGGAGTTAGAAGGTAATGTCTACACGTATAACCATTGTCTCCTAGAAATAATCCTGGAATATCCACCTCTTTCAATTATTACTCTTAGCACTACAATCAAATATGACACTATCATGACTTGACCGAGGATGTAGAACAACAATACCTAAGGACCTGAAACAACTTATAATGTGTAGATCCTTTGCCTAGACCTGCTTCATGATGAATGTCCTTTTGCGACCAGTCTCTCGACCAACTATACTATACGATTAAAATCTGCTGAAGTGACAGGTGGCTTCTAGAAAAAGGGAACCACTCCGGACATTCGCACTACCTTTGCAAGTATTGCATTTCCACCAATACCCATTACTCAACTCTGTTCTTTTCACAAAGGACATTTGGCCCAAAAAAATACGACAGGCATACATATTATACAAAAGACGTCTCCTGCATTGCCACTGAATACACTCCAATGAACTAAATGAAATAAGTGTGAGTATAATATTTTTATTCCTCATCTGATCTTCATTCAGGATTTAATCCTGATCGACGATAAGGTGAACCATGTTACTTAAAAATGCCAAAACACTTATAACATATTCATAAGACTACAAAATTCCCTTTGTAATAATAAAGAAATCAAATTAAAAATGTAACACACTAATACCAAATTAATATGTATATATCTATATATATAAAAGAGAGTGACGTTAGTTACTACGCTTATAACTCAAGAACGCCTGGACTGATTTCGAAGATTCGCACCAATTCGGACTGGTCTCCGGCCAAACAAGAATAATACCCAAGAAAATTCCCGAAATATCTCCGAAAAAAAAAATTATCAAGAAAATTCCTTTTCCCATACATTTTGTATGGAGTGATTTTACTACGCCATCTTCATGATAGATGACGTTTATGTTTACGTTACGTTGTGACTATTTTTTTTTTTGACAATTTTTTGCGACAATTGCTTCTCCACCAAATTTGTGTGACAATTGTTTTTGTAGCAATTTTTTTGGTCACACATAAAAAACGAACATGATTTCAAATACTGATTCCGGTTTTGCCAGTAGATGGAGTTGTGTGCATAGACTTTTGACACCTGATTCATTTACACCGTCTTTCCATCGCATGCTATTGTGTTGTGCAGACGTGTGTTGCGATTTATCAGCATTTTTTCAAAAGTGCAATTTGAAATGACGCAGGGCAACGCCTGCGAGACGAAGTTCCACGGGTCCACTATAATGAATAACACTAACATTCTCTTTATTATGTATATACTTTTTATCATTTAATAGTTCATTTATTATTCACATTTTTAATTTTTTTTTCGAATAAATATGAATTACCTGCACCGATCTCCTTTAAATATTATCAAGTACCTGTATTTTAAACATACCCATAACAATAAAACATTAAATATCTAAATCAATACTTTTCAAGGCAGAACGAAGTCTGCCGGGTCACCTATATATAAATAAAATTTGAAGGCAAAACAACGTTTGCCGGGTCAGCTAGTATTATATATATTTAATTAAGTAAAATATAAACAATAAATTAAACGAATTTGTATATGGTAATTTGTAATAAACAGCGGTATACAACTACGATATTTAACTGTTTACAATTGAATTTTCAATTCAAACGTATTAGGTAACATTGCAACTTTGTTAAATTTTGAATCATGTTTCCATGGTTACGAAAACAATTCTTTGCTATGATTGGTCATAAAATTCATGTATATATTTTGCTTAAAAAATCTACCTAAAATGCATGATTATCTATGGCTAATTTTGAATACTATTAACATCAAAATTCAGAAAGGCATTTAAAGAATTAAAGAAGAAGAAGTGATAAAATTTCGTTTGGCTTTTGTTAATTGCTAAAGTTATAAAAGCCAGAGACCGAAAAAATTGAAGGAGAATGTGGTTTGACGCCGATAATATGATACGTACTTCGTATTAGGGAACATAAAAATCTACACCGACTTCGTGCAGAGAAAATAAATAAGGTCCTGTCAACCAAGATTCGAAGAGGTTAAGTAAATAACAACAGCTATTTACGAAGTTAGGTACTGCCTAAAGGAGATAACTACAGATATTATATAATAAAAGGAAAACTACCATAAGAAGAGAGAGCCATCTATCATCAAGAAAATTCAGGTCAGATAAATGCCAATAATAAAAACAAAAGTATTTTTAATAATATAAAATATTATTAAAAATTGGGTGTGAAGAACACAATACCAGTTATATATTTGTGAATGTATCTCCTCTCCAGAGACGCAGATACGTATTCACCTTTCTACAGGATCGTCAGTACGCCCATGCTGGAGAAGAGATACTTTCAACCAAACATAACTACCTTGCTATCAAACAGAAATTATTAAGACAGAGCGTGAAATAATATTCAGCGCTGTCTACATAATAACTGCCGAACTAAGCAACGTGTTTCTATAGGCAGTAACAACCATATCTATAAAAACTGTATTATCGTGTCTTCACTACTTGTCGAGCGAACCGAATGCGTATATAACAAAATAATTTGAAACATACATGAGTGGGTAAAACCACACCAATTTGTATAATACAAAAGTATTTTTAATAATATAAAATATTATTAAAAATGGGGTGTGAAGAACACAATACCAGTTATATATTTGTGAATGTATCTCCTCTCCAGAGACGCAGATACGTATTCACTTTTCTACAGGATCGTCAGTACGCCCATGCTGGAGAAGAGATACTTTCAACCAAACATAACTACCTTGCTATCAAACAGAAATTATTAAGACAGAGCGTGAAAGAATATTCAGCGCTGTCTACATAATAACTGCCGAACTAAGCAACGTGTTTCTATAGGCAGTAACAACCATATCTATAAAAACTGTATTATCGTGTCTTCACTACTTGTCGGGCGAACCGAATGCGTATATAACAAAATAATTTGAAACATACATGAGTGGGTAAAACCACACCAATTTGTATAATACAAAAGTATTTTTAATAATATAAAATATTATTAAAAATGGGGTGTGAAGAACACAATACCAGTTATATATTTGTGAATGTATCTCCTCTCCAGAGACGCAGATACGTATTCACCTTTCTACAGGATCGTCAGTACGCCCATGCTGGAGAAGAGATACTTTCAACCAAACATAACTACCTTGCTATCAAACAGAAATTATTAAGACAGAGCGTGAAAGAATATTCAGCGCTGTCTACATAATAACTGCCGAACTAAGCAACGTGTTTCTATAGACGGTAACAACCATATCTATAAAAACTGTATTATAGTGTCTTCACTACTTGTCGGGCGAACCGAATGCGTATATAACAAAATAATTTGAAACATACATGAGTGGGTAAAACCACACCAATTTGTATAATATAAAAGTATTTTTAATAATATAAAATATTATTAAAAATGGGGTGTGAAGAACACAATACCAGTTATATATTTGTGAATGTATCTCCTCTTCAGAGACACAGATACGTATTTCACCTTTCTACAGGATCGTCGGTACGCCCCTGCTTCTGTTTGATAGCAAGGTAGTTATGTTTGGTTGATAGTATCTCTTCTCCAGCAGGGGCGTACCGACGATCCTGTAGAAAGGTGAAATACGTATCTGCGTCTCTGGAGAGGAGATATATTCACAAATATATAACTGGTATTGTGTTCTTCACACCCCATTTTTAATAATATTTTATATTATTAAAAATACTTTTGTATTATACAAATTGGTGTGGTTTACCCACTCATGTATGTTTCAAATTATTTTGTTAAATAATAAAAACCCCTATTTCTTAAATATCACATTAATATGAAAAGAGGTTGTCAATTCATTAATTAAATTCAAAATTATACTTTAAAATAGAAAGTGTCACTAAATTTCAAACACATTACTTGTTCTTTGTTCTCGTTGATCGAGGATCCACGAATCCAATTTAAAATTTAAAAATACAAGTTGGAAAATAAATTTTGTTAAAAAGTAATAAATAATTCCCTGAAAAGAGCGAGTCCATGTGCCCAAAACGAAGAGCTAGTCAAGGAAGAACCTAACGAACAGCACGCCCACTGTTATTTATCTTATGTAAAATACCAATAAAATAGTATATAATATATTTTGTTAAAAATAAAGAAATTTGTAGAAAAAGTATTAAAGTTTTATTTATTTGTAGATTAGAGATAAGATATTATATTATTTAAAAGTAATTATAAAACCTCAAGTTGAGGGAAGCCCATTCACACAAAATAGTAGATCATAGTTGTACATGCTGGTAGCAATAATGATTTTGTTTCTGGAGCAGAATTAATCTTTGCAACAAATAGTAAAAATATGGATAACACGGTGACATGAATCGAGAGAATTTTCTAGAATGCTTCGAAAATCAGTTGCCTAAAAATTTAGAAAACCCTTCAGTTATTATTAAAGACGGCAGACTATGTGCCCGAACAGAAGCGTGATGTGGAGGGATCGAGTAGAGGCGTACGACGATCAATTCAGTTGCCGTTGAGACGCTGTAAGCGATACATTGTTAACACAATCGTGTTGAAAATGTCGGGAGTGCGTAGAAACAATGCATCGACTCGGTTGCATGCTAACGTAGTAAAGAAATCGGTTTCCCGATTGAATATATGACGGTACCGTAGTGAAATGTTTAGTTTGTGAAACAACTTTATTAACTTGGAAAGCAAGTCAGTGCCAAAGACATATAAATAGTGACAAACATAAATCGAATAATAGTGGACGTAGATCATATAATAAATTTGTGTGTGATTTAACAATGATGTTAATTGCGACCAATATACCAATGCAGAAAGTGGAACACCCAATGTTTTGTCAGTTTTGGAAGAAATACAATCCTACGTGGAAATTACCAGCAAGAAGTACGCTACGGAATTACGTACCGTCAATGCGTGAGAGAATTGTAAATTGTACGAAAAATACTGTTGTTAACAATAGACGAAACTACAGATATTAAAAAACAGTCCATCCTAACCATTCTACTACGGACGCTGACTCCGCAAGGACCTTCTCCTCCTTATATACTAACCTGTAAACGGAAGCAAGAGTGTACTGCCAGAGCGATATATGATGTATTAATAGAAACACTACACAAATTTGAGATTTTACCGAAGCAAGTGTTAATGTTAGTTACCGATGCTGCCAAGGTTATGTGTTCCACGGCAAACTTACTCAAAACGATTCAACCAAACCTGCTGCATGTCACATGTTTGCTTCACGCTTTACACCTTGTAACAAACACTATACGTACAACTTATCCTGATGTGGATCAACTGATAGGACAAACGAAAGCGGTTTTTCTTAAATTTTCGAAACGGATTCGGCTATTTCATTCGCAGTGTCCTGATATACCCGAGCCGCCGCAACCAATTCTTATACGATGGGGTACTTGGTTAGAAGAAGCATTTTATTATTATAAACATTTTGAAAAAAATAAATCAGTGATTTTACAACTAGATGCCAAAGAAGCAGCTGCAATACGGCTCAGCCAGGTTCAATTTAACAATCCTCAAGTTGCAGCAAATTTAAAAATTATTTACGACAGTTACGTTCCAATACTGGACGCAATAAAAAAATTACAGAACACTGCGCTGTCCTTATCGGACTCATTAGCAATTATTGACCACGTAAAACTAGTGCTGCATATCCTTGAAGATGAAAAAAGTGATTGTGTCCGTCAAAAATTTAACAGTGTATTAGATAAAAATGTAGATTTTACAAAATTAGGGCAACTTTTTACCAATACTCTTCAGTATTGGTAAAAAGTTGCCCTAATTTTGTAAAATCTACATTTGTACAGATACAACGTTGAACAGATACAAAGAGCGCTTTAACTATGCAAATATAACATCTCTCAACGTCGAACAATCCTTCTCAGTATATAAACATATATATACGTCGCTACGTACGAACCTTTCCGAGACTAATACAGAAACATATATTATGGTGCAGTTTTTTCATCGCGCACATCCGCATTTTTTTGCAACAATGTAAACATGTTGGGTAAGGTATTTATGTTTTTTCTTAACGTTTTATATAGGGATTCGATATATTTATTTTTAAGTAAGCGCACTGTTATTCTGCTAAACTCTCCACGCAACGCCACTGCTGGGGCACATAATCTGCCGTCTTTAGTTATTATAATGGATAATGCGAGCTATCATACGACAATAATAAATAAATCTCTTACTTCATTTTCACAAAATACCAAATTCAGGAATGGTTAACAATAAATCAACTTTGACAAGACAACTTAAAAATACAGTTACTGGAATTGGTTAGACTGTTAGTACATAAACAATTACAAAATTTTCGTGTTTGATCAACGTTTATGTTATTTGCGATGTGCCTAATGCTCATGTCGTCCTCTAGTCTAGTTATAATTATCGACTTTTGCAGTTCGTCTAATTGAGGCATTTTAAAAATTGTGTACGCTTCTGACTTACATTAAACTGACACTAGCATAACCATAAAGTCAAATTTACACATTACGAATTTCTTTAATTTGGAAGAATGTGTCAAAAGTTGGTGTCTGAGTCTGTAGAGGCCGCAACTATACATCTATGACACACCCAGAAATTGTATACATACACTCAGCAAAATATTCAGTTATATTAAATTTATGATAAAATAGTAGTTGTTAGATGTTTTTAGACAATGATTTCCTAATGCTTAAATGTATCATGCCTTCAATTAAATGTTCATTTAGAGTAGCCTATGATATCAGTATAAATTTGGGAACACTATGGAACAGTAAGGCGTTTAGAAAGTCTAAATTTTGGCAACTGTCATCTGACAGATTACAATTTAATCTTATTTCTTGCAGTACCCCATGCCGCAGTACATTAGCTGTTAGAGAATACCTTGAAAATATTTTCAATGAAAAATTGTTACATAGATATTCAGAACTTTTTTGGCTGGCTAGATCTCCTGATTTAATCCGTCCCGACAATTTCTTATGGGGTTACTTAACAGAAAGTTTACCAACCAAGGCCGTTTCAAGATATTGATCATTTGAAGATAATCATTTCAGAAGTATGCAAAAAAAAATTACTCAAGATCTGATAAGGAATGTATTTCGGGAATTTGGTAATAGAACAATTACATGTTTATAAAGAGAGGATGAATGTCGAGGCTTTAGTGAAGTGAGGCAAAATCTACTTATTATTAGTTCCAGTAATGTTATGTTAATTATTACAACTTTTTTTATATACCTTGTTATTTGCAAAATAAATTATTATTCTATGAATGCATTAATTATTTACATAAATGCAATACTAAATTGTTACAGAACTTATTAATAAACCGATAGGTTATCATTTTTTTAATAAACAAAAGAGATAAATAATTAGTATTGCGATTTGTAAAATTAAATGTAATTCGTAATTTTTCCAAATAAAAATTTGAAAAAAGTAAAAATGGTCGTTCTTCCGGGTAGATGAATGATTACATATTTAAATGTGGTTTTTAATTTTGAACAATTTTTCATAATTACAGTTTTTGATATTGTCAAAAATAAAAGTACAAACAAAAAAGTTTTCGAAATGTCCTCCTTGTCGTTCAGGGTAATAAGCAAGGCGATTTTGAAAGCATTCCGAATAAATTCTGGATTTATGCCATCATAGGCAGGAAGTATAAATTCTTTCAATTTGTTTCCAAGTTACGCATTTGCACGTTATTATAAATTTTACTTTTTAAGTTAATCCAAAGAAGGTAATCATTATGAGATAAATCAGCTGATTTTGGGGGCCATGGTATGGGGCCAAACCTCCAATCCAACGTCTTTGAAATGTGTTACTCCTGACGGCGCGAGTAGAATGTGATGGAGCCTCATCCATTTGGAACCAAAGTTGATCAACATTTAGTATCTCAACTGATGGAATGATGTGGTTTTGCAAGAGATTCAATTATTCTTTTGCAGTGAGGTCACCGTCAATAAAAAATGGGCCAATAAGTCTGTCGTTTATCATTTCAATTCAGACATTAACTTTTTGAGGATATTGAGTTCGGGTTAGGACCCGAACGCAGTTCGGACATAAGGATTTTTTTTGGACATGAGGATTTGTAGGGGACCAATATCTAATGGATTAAGGGAAGGGAAATTTAGTATTTTTCAATTGATAAATGTAGGATATAAACCGGAAATTCTGTTTGCTTCACCATTTGCGGTAAATGTAGCTTCATCAGTAAAAATTATTTTACTTAAAATTTCTTCGTTTTAATTTAGCAAATTAAAGATTATATCACATAAATCAGTTTGTTTTACTTTATCTTCCTCGAAAAGCTCTTGATGGTTTGATACATTGTATGGCTAATATTTAAATTCTTTCAGGGTTCTGGACACCGAAATGTACGATACTCCTAAACGCCTGGTTACATCTAAAAGCGACCCTACAGACGTTCTTCTACATAACACAAGATATTCAGCTTCATGTCTTCTGTTAACACGTGATTGATTTTATTATTTTTCTTTATGGGTACTTAGAAGTTAACCATCTTCTTTAAATTTGTTAAAAATATTTAAAATTGGCTTTGCACAAGGTCTAGGCCCGTTAGGATAATTAACGGAAAACATGTCTCTGACCGTCTTTGTTTCTTTCGTTATTCTTCTGATACCACATTGCCATTGAAACTTTTTTGTCTTTGCTATACGTATTCATGATTTAAATAAATTATCTATCTTTCAATCAAATGTATTTAATTTAAGATTTTTGTAGCGAATAAAAATTGAGAAATATGTGACATTCAAAAAAATTTATTTTCTCTCCGTGGCAATCTATTTAAGAATTAAGCTATTGTTTATACGTATATTCTGGTGTATAACTGGTTGCCTACTATTTGCCATCATACATTTATGCCTATGTGTAAGGGTAAATGAAAAAATTCAGTGCATTATACCCATGTCTAATGCCTAGAGAACGGATGCAATTTCCATAAAACGCAATCGGCAATTGGAATTGTGTATAACGTCGCTCAGTACATCCCGGCGTAATTCAATGAAGTATTTGTTTGACTTACTCGGCCACCTGGTCTCGCAGCGATAACAATGGACAACCCAGCTATTGTATTCGGAGAATATAGTGTTTTCAGTGGTGTCGTGTACGTAGATAAAATAAATAAGTTTATCGTATTTCGTAAGAGAAATAGCACGTACATTCCTTTTCTTTTCATTTAAGCAACATCTTCCAATTATTTTCACGTAAGTGTCCATAAAATTTCGTTATTTAATTTCGTTTATTTGGATCTAGAATATTCTTTCTTTTTCAGACAATGGAAGAGCGTCGAGAATGGCATCGTGAAACAATGGCGAGTTGGATTGAGGGCCATACTGATTGTATGTACATTGCCAGTGTTTCCGAAATTTATTGTGAAGTGTGTGAAACGTTATTGAAAAATTGCAATAAATCAACCGTAAAACGTCACGTAGGATCGTTAAAGCATGAAAAAAAAATTGAACCCGTTGGAATCTGACAATTTTAACGAAGAACTCTGTGAAACTTTTATGGCAGCTAATATTCCATTATTTAAATTGAACAATCCAATTTTGAAGACATTTCTGAAAAAATATACTGGTCGAAATGTTCCTGATGAATCAACTTTACGCAAATATTATGTTTCTAGGTGCTATACGAGAACAGTAGAACGCATTAGAAGCCATCTTTTAAATCAATACATATGGATAAGCGCCGACGAAACGGTGGATATGTTAGGACGCTGTGTGGTAAATGTTGTAGCTGGTGTACTACATCCAACTATTCCCTATAACTCATATGTAATACCAACAAGTGTTATAAATAGAGTTGATGCGGAAACAGTTGCTGAAACCATTAAGGAGAATATGCAAAAAATGCTTCATTCGGACGCCACGTACAAAGAAAAAATACTTTTATTTGTCAGTGATAGTGCTGCGTATATGTTAAAAAGAGGCAGACTATTGAAGAAAACATATCCTAATATGCTGCATATTACTTGTGTAGCACATGCTCTCCACAGAATCTGTGAATATATCAGAGACACTTTTCCGGAAGTTGATAGACTTGTATCAGCTTTTAAAAAAGTTTTCAGAAAAGCACCATTGAGAGTAGCTCTTTTCAGGGAAAGCTTTCCATCTCTGTCACTGCCTCCCACTCCAGTAATAACTAGATGGGGAACATGGCTGGAAGCTACTAGTTATTATGCTGAGAATTTCGATAGTCTAAAACATTTCGTAACACTGCTAAAGGAGGATGCTAGAAGTATTGGTGAGTGCAAGGAGCTCACATAAATCCCAAATTTAAAAAATCAGTTGTACTTTCTTCACGAACACTTTGGAAAATTGCCAAAACTAATCACTTATTTTCAAAATCGAAATCTCAAATTAAATGACGGATTAACCACATTAGATGTGGCTGTTAATAATTTGAAAAGTATTCCAAGTGACTTCGGATGTGGCCTTCGGCAAAAGTTTGAAGCAATTCTTAATAGAAATCCAGATTTAATTACATTGCAGCAATTATGTATGGAGACAATTCCACAAAATCTAACGGCTAAATATGAAGAAATAAAAGAATATTTCCAGTATGCACCTATAACCAGTTGCGATGTAGAAAGGACGTTTTCTATTTATAAGGATGTACTTATTTCAAAGAGAACAAAATTGACAGAAGAAAACCTTGAGAAACTATTGCTAGTCAATATTAATACTCCTTTACTCAACTTGAACGACAAGATGAACAAATAAAAATGTTCCAATTATAGAAATGAAATTAAAAACTTTAAAAATACAACTTTTCAACAAATATATATGTATTTCGTAATTTTATAGATCACCACCTGTTTGTTTTCCAATTATATAAATAAAATTAATTAATAAATATGTATTTCGTAATTTTAGATAGATAGATTACCACCCGTATGTTTTCCAATTATATAAATAAAATTAAAAACTTTATAAATACAACTTTTCAACAAATAAATATGTATTTCGTAATTTTATAGATCACCACCCGTTCGTTTTCCAATTATATAAATAAAATTAAATATTTTAGAAATACAGCCTTTCGCCAGTACTGCACTGGGATTTGCGTCATGTGGTAAGCGTGTCCGTTCTCTAGTAATGACAAAAGAAAAACTCGGTATATATTTAAATGTATATTTCAATAATTGTGGTATAATACATGTCATAAAGAAACTCTTTTTCGCGTGTAATAATACGTCATTTAAAAATCAAAGCAATTTGTAAATATGGTGAAATAAATCGGTGTTCATATTTTTGCTTTTACCTTCTAATCAATGTGAAATCACTTAATTACAGCTTCAAGTGTATTGGTACGGAATATCCTATTATTTTTATGGATGTTGTAAGTTTTATGATAAATCTAATTTCTAGCAGTCAATCATGAAAACTTCTAATCAAATGGTTCAATTAAGTCTCCTCATTCGCTCAGTTAATCAGCAAAAATTCAAATAATACATTGCCTTTTTATGTTCGTTATAAAAAAATTAAATACAGAAAAGTTATCAAAATCACTATTAATCAACATTGCCACTTCATTATCCATTAAATACTTATCCACGGGATAAGGATTTTGGTGAGGAAATTGTCTTTTATCTGTAATATTTATTTATCCTGAGAATAACTATCAGGGACTTTATTTTTATTAGAAGAAAAAAAGGGCACTAGACACAATAATTAAAAGCGATTAAAATCGGTACACATGCTATTTAGTTTCATATCGACACTCTTTTTATGCGGGACTATATCCAAGGGCATTACATTTTGCGTGCGATACACAGAAATTTATTTTCAATTTTCTCGAGTTAAAATATACAGTAACAGTGATATATTGTTAGTGTATGCCAGCAATATTTAAAAGGCACCACGAGTGCATATATCTGTAGGCGAAATACTGCTACTGCATGTCACATACAAAACAGTAAGCTAAAATATTCTCCGTTCTGGGTGTTTATTATTGACTTAATTTTCATGTTAAAGGTGTGTGATATTCCACAGTGGGTATTAGAAAATGAACATTTTCGTTTATTCTGGACAAAATATAATTATGAGTGACCGTTACTGACAAGACAACAAATGATATTATGATTTAGCCATGTTATAAAAATACTTGATTAGTATTTAGAGAAAGATATAACGGGTGGGGCAAAAATATTGTCATAATGTGAATGTGCCATAATGTTTGCAAATGGCGTAAAATGCCATTATGGTAGAGAATTAGTTCACAACAAGCAATGGAGCGATACACACCTGAAGAACGCGGAATTATTGTTACTGCTTGTTTGACCAATTTCATATTCCAATTTCATATTCCTATTGTTTTAACGCAGCGTGAATTTCGTCGTCGTTGTCCGCGTCGTCCTGCACCATGTGCGCGAACAATTAAGCATTTGGCTGAGCTTCTCATACAAACTGGGTCCGCTATAGAGCGTTTCACGTCCACGATGAAGTATGGGCTCTTATGGAGCATTCCCCTCTTTTATTTTCTTTAAGAAATTGCATCGCGCTAACCTTTTCCACCGCTCGCTATGTCAAAAATTTATATTAATTTTTATTGGGGATTTTTAATTCGTACAGATAACCAGACTGCTACAGTACAGTAGTTTGTTCACTTTGTTATCTTGTCAATTGTCAAATTGTTCCTTTCCATATTTTTATTAAATATTATTTGTTGTTCTTCGTTCTTGTTATATTGTTATGGTGTTATTATATTATATACCTTATATTCTTATTATTATATATTATATTCTCTCTCTCTTTATTATATTCTCCCGTTGTTGTTTACAAAAGTTTGTGGTAAGTTGGAATGTGAAGGAAATGTGCTCGTAAATAAAAACATTACCGTTACAGATTCTAAACTTCAGTAATGGAGCCTGGAGAGAAAAATCACGAAGGGGTGAATGTTTTAGTCGAAGACAAAAGCAGATGATACTAAATGTTTTTAATCATTTTCTTAAAAAACCTATGACTGTTACTGCTGCTGCTGCTGAAGCAAGTGAAGCACTACATTTTTCAGTACACAGCATATACAACATGAGAAAGGAACAAGAAAAAGGGCCGTTGTTGAGTCCAAAAAAAAACAAGCAGAAGAGAAAAGGGGTACAAGTAAATGCTCGTCTACACCGTTATGATGAAAATATACACGCACTTGTACGACAACAAGTTCATAGATTTTTCATGCAAAACATACCACCCACTGTTAATACAGTTCTTGCTACCATCAACAATGACAATGATCTCCCTACTTTTACACGATCAATATTATATAGACTTTTGAAAGATATTGGTTTTGAATTTCAAACTGTAAAACGGAAAAGCATACTCATTGAACGAGATGATATTATAAGATGGAGACACAAGTATCTGCGAGATATCACGACATTTCGAAATGAAGGTAAAGTTTCTTTGTTCTTTATATAAAAGCATATACCTATAATAATATTTGTTCCAGGTAGGTGTATAGTTTACACAGATGTGTCGTAGGTTAATGTAGGACACACAGTAAGTAAAGTCTGGCAGGATACTACAATAAAAAGTACTCGAGAAGCATTTGTTCGAGGATTGAGTACAGGATTAAAATCTCCGAGTGGTCTTGGTCCTCGCTTTGCATTAGTACATGCTGGCAATGAAAATGGCTTACTTCCTGGTGCCGAATTAACATTTCTATGCAAGAAAAATACAGCTGATGCACATAATGAGATGGATGCAGATACGTTTGAAAAGTGGTTCATTGAGCATTTATTGCCAAATACTCCTGAAAATGCTGCAATTATTCTAGACAATGCATCGTACCACAGCAGAAAGGGTGAGAAGATACCTACAAATGCATGGAGAAAAGAAAATATAATTGACTGGCTGACTGAAAAAAATATATCCGTTGAAGATAATATGTTAAAAAGAGATTTGTTGTTTAGTGTATCACAAGTAAAATATCAATATGATAAATATAAGCTTGATATGTTGGCGTAAGATGCTGGCCGAGAAGTTCTACGTTTACCACCTTACCATTGTGAGCTGAATCCAATAGAGATGGTTTGGGCCCAAGTGAAAAATCACATAAAGATGCACAACACTACGTTCAAAGTAAAAGATATGGCACCATTTATTACGAGTGCCTATAGTAATGTGACAGCTGACAATTGGAAGAATTATATTCAGCATGTAAAAAAAATTGAAGAAGAAATGATGTGACAAATCACATTTGTCTATGAATGTAGCTACAACGCGCCACGGCGCCAACCGTCCAGGTTGTCCGGGAAAAATGAAAAAAAAATGATTTTGTCATGTGTAGAAATTGATACAACGAATTAGAGTGGCAATTGCATGTAATGTGGGAATTTAATAATTATTAATTCTCATTAACATTACGTTTATCATCATTTGCATATATACACGCTGTATAGAAATGAAAAGTCGTATCTATTTCTGGATGAGGTGCACTGACGAGTAGTAAAAACTATGAAACGTCGGCGTCTGCACATTCCAGGTGGATACGGCTTCCACACATTTTTTTCATTTTTCCCGGACAACCTGAACCTGGACGGTTGGCGCCGTGACGCGTTGTAGCTACATTCTTAGACAAATGTGATTTTGTCATGTGTAGAAATTGATACAACGAATTAGAGCGGCAATTGTATGTAATGTGGGAATTTAATAATTATTAATTCTCATTAACATTACGTTTATCATATATATATATATATGGTAAATTCAATCAGTTGGCGATTTAAGGTCTGGCTTTACTTTAAAGTGTATATATATTTAAAACAACCCAACATGTTTCGGCAATGATGCCTTTATCAAGGATATAAAATATAAATGACATTGCCGAAACATGTAGGGTTGTTTTAAATATATATATATATATATATATATATATATATATATATATATATATACTTTAAAGTAAAGCCAGACCTTAAATCGCCAACTGATTGAATTTACCATATCATACCAAGGTCACGAAATAATTATATATATATATATATATATATATATATATATATATATATGGTAAACCTAATCAGTAGGCGATTAAAGGCGATTATTACTTCAAAATATATGTATTTAAAAAGCTCTACATGTTTCGGCTGTACGCCTTTATCAAGAGAATACAAAATATAAATGACAGGATATAAATGTCAAGTAATTAAGTTGCTATGGTTTAAATTATTCAAAGATACATTCTAGTAATAATAATAAATCATGCCTTAGTATTCCAAAAAATAGATAGCAAGGTGTGAACATATGTGTTGTTCGCTGCTAGCAATTTGTGTCTCTTTCTGGGTATGAACTTGTGTGTTGGTTGCTACTGGCAGCTTGCGTCTCTCTATGGGTGTGTGGTTTTGTGTGAGAGCGTAAGTGTAGGGTTTTGTATGTCGGTGCGTTCGTGCGTGTGTTTAGTGACCGGTCGCGTGAATTTAGAGAGGTCGGATATCCAGCCGTTGCGTAGGGCCGCCAACCCATTCCCGGCAACTTCTTTACAATTCCGTGCAGTACTTCGACGGCCTGACCCCCGCCCCAACGAGGCAAGGCGCAGACCAGCGAAGCGCACCCTGTACGGGGTTGCTCATCGCTAACCAAGGGAACACTCTTAGTGGCTACCTCGATCGACGATGGTCACACTTGTGCCATCTTAACGTTTTCCGCCGAAGCGGGGGCATAGCACACACGTCGAACGTGTGTGTGCTGTTAACGGCAGCCTAGCCAGGTTGCCGCCCAGGACCGGTCCTAGTGGTGTGTGCATTGCGCGGCGCCGTGTTAGCGCCGCGTAGCATGGTTCCTCACTCTTGCTGGAAAGGCGGAATGGCACCTGACTGCCCAACGGGCAGACCCCCCTAGAGTTTTGTAGCGCATATGCTAGGCTACAACCCAGTAGAGGACCACATCAGCAAAAAACAGAAAACAGGGAAAGGCAGGGAAAAGCAAGACATGAGTTATTATTACGTATGCGCCCGTGGAGCGACTTAAGATGCAAAGTTGTCGGCATTCGCTCAAAACGAGAAGGAAAACCACGAAAACCTGCTCGGACAACTAGACAGGAATCAAAACACGGAACAGTCAGCATGATAAGCAAAAGTATATGATATTTAAATGATATTTAAATAACATAAGGTATATAACAAAAAAATATAATATGATGGTAAATTGTAGATCGTTACAAAATTAAGTTATAGTATATACTGCTTAAATTTTTTATATCATTTCTGTTGTTAATTGAATTTTTTTCCTGTTTAATACTGATCATTTCTTTAATTTGTCTTTTCACTGTGTTGTTCTTTATCAATTATCTGTGTGTTTTCAAAATCGAAATGGTGATCGCGT
Organism: Melolontha melolontha; assembly: GCA_935421215.2. Lineage (NCBI taxonomy): Eukaryota > Metazoa > Arthropoda > Insecta > Coleoptera > Scarabaeidae > Melolontha > Melolontha melolontha. The sequence continues at coordinate 38,544,767 of OW285238.1, forward strand.
TGTAGTTTGTGTGTAGACAATGCAGTTTTGTCTGTTCTAGAGTATTTGTGGGCTTGTAATCTTTTGTATAAATATTGTTTCGTTTGGCCTATGTAGTAACTATCGCAATCGCGACATGGTATTTTATATACGACATGTGTTTCTCGATTTTTTTCTATTTTAGGTTTAAGTTTTGAAAATAAATGTTTATTAGTATTACTAAGTTTATATGTTGTAGCTATATCATATTTTTTTAAAGTGTATTTAATTTTTTCCGATAGTTATGGAACATATGGAATTGTGATATATGTTGTGTCATTGTTCAAATTTTTATTGGTGTCTGCAGTGTTGTATATTTGATGTACTCTTTTTTTAATATTTTGGTCTATAAGTTGTGGTGGATAATTATTATCAGTTAAGATTGTTTTAATTTTTTTGATGTTATTTTTTCTGTATTGAGTATGTGATAGTTTTACTGCCCTATCAGTCAGATTATTTATAATCATTTTATTGAATACTGTAGGAGCATTTGAGTGGTAATTCATATATCGAAAAGAAGCTGTGGGTTTATTATACCAATTTGTATAAATAGTACTATGTCTATCATAGCTCAAAGAAATATCAAGAAAATTAATACTGTTATTAATTTCTTCTTCAATAGTGAATTTTAATTTGTTGTGAAAGTTGTTGAATTTATTTAAGAGATAGTTTATTTTGTTGGTCGGAATACATGTTATGATATCATCAACATATCTTTTGAAAAAAATGGGGTGGAAGTCTAATGAATTGATAACGTTTTGTTCTAAATGTTCCATTACTAGATTTGCAATAGGAGCAGCTAAAGGAGAGCCCATGGCAATACCAAATGTTTGACTATAAAAAGAATTTTTGTATTGAAAATATGTGTTATCGAGACAGAAGTGTATACCTCTAATAAACTCGTTTTTATTTAGTGATGTGTGTGGACTAATTTCATCCCATTTGGATTCTATTATGTTTATAGCTAGGTCTGTAGGAATGTTAGTATATAAAGATTCTACATCAAGTGATATAATTTTGTGATTAGTTGGGACTTTTTGTTCCTTGATGAAATTTTGAAATTGCCATGAGTCTTTAGTATGATATTCAGTTTTTCCTAACATCTTAGATATGCTATCACCTAGGAATTTTGCTATATTAGAAGTAGGGGCTTATATGTTAGATACTATTGGTCTTAAAGGGATATTATTTTTGTGGATTTTAGGTAGACCATATATTGAAGGAGGGTGGGAATTATAAATGCGAAGTTTGTTTTTAGTGTTGAAATCTATTAGGTTTAGTCTATGCCATTTATTTATTAAGTTATTATTTTCTTTTTGAGTTTTTTCTGTTGGATTATTTCTTTCTTTTTTATAGGTGAATTTATCGTCTAATAGTTTTTCTATTTTCTGTTCATATTCCTCTTTAAGAATGATCACTGTTTTATTTGATTTATCTGCTGTTGCTATTATAATATGAGGGTTGTCCTGGATAAATCTTTTTGTTTCTTTAATGAATTCATGCATATATAGATTTGATATATGTTTTTTATTATTTACTTTCTTATGTTTATGGTTAGTGATTATATTACAAATTTTGTTACCTATTTCATTCTGTTTGTCTTGTGGTAAATTTTGTATTCCTGTTTCAATGTTAACTATATAGTCATTAATGGGTATTTTATTAGGTCCTAGGCTAAGTATGTATTTAACATTATCGGGAATATTTATATTGGTTAAATTGATAATCCAGTTATTGTTAATTTTGTAATTTATCTCTAAGTGTTGTTTCTTCATTAGTTTATCTACTTTGTTTTTTAATTTATTTTTGTTTGTTAGGAAATGATTATTGTAAATTTTAGATTCTATTTTCTCGAAGCTATTTAAAAGTTGAGGAGATAATTTCTGAATGATAATATTTTTCAAGATTGAAATAATTTGATTGAATGTATACTAATAAACAGTTATTTTCAAAACTTAAACCTAAAATCGAAAAAAATCAAGAAACACATGTCGTATATAAAATACCATGTCGCGATTGCGATAGTTACTACATAGGAGAAACGAAACAATATTTATACAAAAGAATACAAGCCCACAAATACTCTAGAACAGACAAAACTGCATTGTCTACACACAAACTACAACGCGATCACCATTTCGATTTTGAAAACACACAGATAATTGATAAAGAACAACACACAGTGAAAAGACAAATTAAAGAAATGATCAGTATTAAACAGGAAAAAAATTCAATTAACAACAGAAATGATATAAAAAATTTAAGCAGTATATACTATAACTTAATTTTGTAACGATCTACAATTTACCATCATATTATATTTTTTTGTTATATACCTTATGTTATTTAAATATCATTTAAATATCATATACTTTTGCTTATCATGCTGACTGTTCCGTGTTTTGATTCCTGTCTAGTTGTCCGAGCAGGTTTTCGTGGTTTTCCTTCTCGTTTTGAGCGAATGCCGACAACTTTGCATATTAAGTCGCTCCACGGGCGCATACGTAATAATAACTCATGTCTTGCTTCTCCCTGCCTTTCCCTGTTTTCTGTTTTTTGCTGATGTGGTCCTCTACTGGGTTGTAGCCTAGCATATGCGCCACAAAACTCTAGGGGTGTCTGCCCGTTGGGCAGTCAGGTGCCATTCCGCCTTTCCAGCAAGAGTGAGGAACCATGCTACGCGGCGCTAACACGGCGCCGCGCAATGCACACACCACTAGGACCGGTCCTGGGCGGCAACCTGGCTAGGCTGCCGTTAACAACATACACACGTTCGACGTGTGTGCTATGCCCCCGCTTCGGCGGAAAACGTTAAGATGGCACAAGTGTGACGATCGTCGACCGAGGTAGCCACTAAGAGTGTTCCCTTGGTTAGCGATGAGCAACCCCGTACAGGGTGCGCTTCGCTGGTCTGCGCCTTGCCTCGTTGGGGCGGGGGTCAGGCCGTCGAAGGCCCTACGCAACGGCTGGTTATCCGACCTCTCTAAATTCACGCGACCGGTCACTAAACACACGCACGAACGCACCGACATACAAAATCCTACACTTACGCTCTCACACAAAACCACACACCCATAGAGAGACGCAAGCTGCCAGTAGCAACCAACACACAAGTTTATACCCAGAAAGAGACAAAAGCTGCTAGCAGCGAACAACACATATGTTCACACCTTGCTATCTATTTTTTGGAATACTAAGGCATGATTTATTATTATTACTAGAATGTATCTTTGAATAATTTAAACCATAGCAACTTAATTACTTGACATTTATATCCTGTCATTTATATTTTGTATTCTCTTGATAAAGGCGTACAGCCGAAACATGTAGAGTTTTTTAAATACATATATTTTGAAGTAATATACAGACCTTTAATCGCCTACTGATTAGGTTTACCATATCATACCAAGGTCACGAAGTTATTATATATATATATATATATATATATGTTATCGCTCTTTTGTCTACCTGGCCTAAAAGCAGCTTGTTCTTCTTCCAATAATGGCTCCGCACTACATTCCTTAATATTAAAAGACAATTTTTTTGCGCCACGTATTCTTTAAGTGATGTCCATACTATATTTCCTATATTTGAAAATTCACCGGCTGAGAAAACCTAGTTGGGAAAACTAGTTGTGGATGGTGGTGTAATAAATTATCAAACCCATTATTCATAGCAATATGTACGCAGGCGTTAACGACGTAATATTGCTTGAACTGTTCCTGAACGCCCGAGATCCACCGTTCTCATGACTAGGTTTTTGACGAGTAGTTCAAGCTTGAACTAAGTTGGCACAACCCATTTTTTCGGTTGAACTGAAGTTTACGTTGAATTACCAGCGAACTTTGTTGGTACAACCAGGTTATAAATGTAGTGTTTTTTCATTAAAACTTTTCAGTTCGTTTTTCTTTTTCTTCAGGGAAAGCCCATTGATTTTACCACTTTCCGAAGAGAATCTGCACATTCTGTGTGAGAGCACGTCACCAACAATGTGATTCCATATTTTCACGCCGCTATTGGCCAAGGTTTAGTTTTTATTGACGATAATGCAACACAGCATCGACAAGATGTGCTGAGCAATTTAGTGGTAAGTATGCAGAGATGTTGCCAAGCAGTTATTGAAGCTTGTGGCGGTTACACTACGTTATCTTTACATTCTTAAAATAGTTGACATACAAGAAGAAATTATGTCACTTTCAATTTATCCTTTTTTTTTTAGAAATCTTTTTAAGTTAACAGATTCATGACACAAATTTTATGTACTGATCTTAATTTATTTTAAAATAAAAAATTTTTATCATTTACGTTTGCAAATTTTTGTTTTAAAGTCACTTTCTCGCAATATCCCTAACTTTTGACGAGCAGTTTGTTATTGTAAACATAATATGTTGGACGTATAACAAATTCCTGTATTACTACTCAACTTCTACTCAATTCTTTCTCTAAATAATTAATCTTACTTAATTTAACTTTGACGAACTAAAGAAGGAAAATACGAATTTCTAATATCGTATTCAAATGAATTAATAAAAAATTAAATTATCTATGCAATTATATTTAGGCCAACGATTTTTCAATTTTTTAATACCCTCAGTATAATACATAGGTATATAAAAGCGTTACTCCCGAAATATCTTCCTGACCGGATAAGGATTTCTAAATTCTCACATCATTTTCTTTGAAGATTATAAATGTCTAAGGTAATAAAACTTGTTTGGCGACTCCAATTAAAGAATAATGAATATGCAAATATGCAAGACTCCTGTTGAGTCTTGACGTTTAATTAAGGAACGATTTTCGTTTTATTATTCAAAGATATTTCTATAAGAACTACATATAAATTTTATTAAATAACTTTTTAAATATCAGCAGTTAAATAAATATTTTCAATTTTAGATTTTTAGGAGCGAGGTATGCTCTTATTAATTCTATTTTTTCTTTTATTCGCCACTATATATTATCGAGTTTACTGCAGATACTGGCGTCGAGCCATCTTAATGTATTTCCTTTCATACAACTTAAATCGGTAATATGTAATTTCGAAATTTTATTATCAGAGAAAAGAAATCCGTCCCTCGGAATATTATCTAGGTACGTACGTTCTAAAATTGGGTTATTAACGGAAATGGCGGAAACCAAATCCCATGTCTTCACAAACGTATAGTATTAGTATTTTTTTAAATTATATTGTACTATACTAGCAAAAATTGACGATATTATTTTACAGGCGTTTTACCTGTAAACATGTGTATTTAAAAAAAGCAAACAAAACTTTTCTTTCACGATTCCGTGCCTGAAAAATCCATAACGACATGTGAGAAATAATTATTCTGGGATTAATCACAGTCGCATGGAGTGTATTAAATCGAGTATATCGCAAACAGTAACGGATACAATATTTCAAATTCAATTTAACAAAGCCAATATTGAATAAACTCATAATTAAAGATGCCCATTTTGGAGCAAATGCAGTGTCACAGTGGAAAGGGATTCGGTTGCATGCGCATGTATTAAATTTTACACAATGTATTGCTGTGGACTTTTCTCCCATAAATATTTTAAAAATATTTGACTTGCGCAGTTGGAGCAAGTCGTTTGTTCTGCTGTGGACGATTTTTAATACTGTATTTTTTTATGCGAAGCCTGCGTGCTTGCTGTATCCTGAGAGACAAGTGTAATGTGAGATAAAAAAGTCGTGTTTATAAAAAGATTATTCTTTATCTTTTTCTTAAGTAACTTCGGGTTTATTTTTTGATTTAATTGTGGTTGGTGCTGTATTAATTTCATTACCGCTATTTAACGAGTTTGTTTATCTCGTAATTGTTATATTTTATACTTTCTTACTCCTGTGTCTTGAATATATTTTTTAAGTAAGTAATATATTATTAAAAGATATCTTATTATATTTAAAAAAATTAAATACTGTATTTTCTAATTGTATTATTATTATCGTATTGATTTAGTCTTACTTATTTGATATAGATAACAAAGAAGGTTTTTAAAATTTCTAGTAAAGAAATTCTGTTAACTGTAAAATTTAGTACGTTGGTATATCAAGGGGATTTTTTGTTACATATTGTTGCACATGCGTTAGAGTTTGTTTCGATCTGTCAAATAGTTTGTTTATTTTGTTTCTCTAGGTAGAAATTAAGAAGTTTCTTTGTAATTTATTATTTTTTAATTTTGATCGGCTGTCACAAAGGTTTTTGATCGCATGCAGCTGTCATTTCCATGCGTTATTTTTACCTTTATAATATTTTTAAATGAGCCAATATTAATCTTTATACTTTATAAAGATTTTTTTCTTTTTTTTTAATTTTTGTATTAATGTTTCATTCAAATTTTATTGTGTTTATTATTATTTAACCTTATTTCAAGAAGTTTACAAGTATGTAAATTAAAGAAATATAATTATAACATTTGTCAATACTCTTTTACTGGCGCATTATAAATTTTGTAGAAGAGACAACCACTTTTCCGATTGGAACCCTGAGAGGAAAGCAGTCCCATTTTTTGAAACTAAACCGACTGAGTATCCTAGCTGGATAGATTTGTCGTGAATCGTGAATAAGCAAATTTCAAGATCACAGTTCATAGCAATATGTTTACGATATGTGTCCAATCTCAAGGCGGCTGCGATATAGTACAACTATTTCGTGTAAAATAAAAAATAATAAATCAATAATGTCTCAAGCTATAAAGAGACCGTTCCACCACGAAACACATAAATTAATAAGTAGATTTTCGGATTTAATTTGCGTTGGTAATACAATAAAATGCAATGTTTGAGAAATACCACTCTCGTGTACACCAAAATATAACAGCCAAATGCATGTGAATAGTGCAAACCACATACGGAAAAAATGTTGACGTATTTGTGTTCGAGTTATGTATAGACGTTTAAAACGGTAAGTATTCGATCAGGTTTCATAAATTTATAACTTTATTTATTATTTACTATTATTCATTTATAAGTATACTTTAGAGTAATAATCGCTGTGGGCCGTTAGCACCCCTGTCGGAAACATGTACATATAATAGATGCGCGTGCAACCGAATCCCCTTCCACTGCGACACTGCGTTTGTTTCCAAATAGATAATGAACAGAGAAAATGTACGCACACACTAGTAGAAACGGTGTTCATTGATCTATATATACATTTTAAAAACTGGCTGTGTATCCGATTGGAAAGGTAAGTATTAGGTTTTTTTAATAGGGATGTAACAGTTTTGTATTTAAATACAAACGCACCCTTACATTTTTTTATGATCTGCCAATGTCAAAACGTCATTCAAGGTTTTTATCATGGTGAAGTTTACGAACGAGCAACGTTTGGAAATTATTAAAAATTACTACCGAAGCTTTGAGTCCGTGGTCGCAACTTTAAGAGTGCTTACTCCAATTTTCGGTAGTAATAGTCGTCCCACCAGACAGACTGCGCGTGCTAGAGTGGATATATTCGAGTCAACATATTCACTATTCACACTATTGAATGGTTGTGTGCCAGTGGGACAACGCACCGGTCGAAGTACCGAAAATATTTTTCGTAAATATCTTGGCTTACACCCTTATAAGATCAAATTAACTCAAGAAGTGAAGCCTCTTGATCATTTGAAGCGCCGAAACTTCACCGATTAGGGTCTGCAAAAGTTTGAACAAAAACTTTGCTGAAGACGAAAAATCGCCTTCAGCGATGAAGCTCATTTTTGGCTTAATGGTTTTCTCAATAAGTAAAATATGCATTACTAGACGGCAACAAACCAACCCACATGTGCTACAAGAGACTCCATTTGATCCACAAAAAGTGACCGTGTGGTGTGGATTTCATGCGGGAGGTGTGATCAAACCGTATTTTTCGTCGATGAAAATGATTGCCATGTTACGGTCAACGGAGTTTGCTATCGTGCCATCTTGGAAGACTATTTTTGGCAAGAATTAGATGGACTTGACATCGGCGATATGTGTCAAATAGTTGATCTATTGATTGAGAAGTTCGGTAATCGTGTAATCTCGATAAATGGTGCGGCTGAATGGCCACCTCGTTCATGCGAGCAACGCCGTTGGATTTATTTTTATGGGGTCACGCTAAGTCGTTGTTTTATACCAACAAGCCAACAACGTTAGAGGAGCTCAAGAACAAAATTGAACGAGAATCCATACTTAATTCGAATTCCATACTTAAATTTAACATGTGTACTACACCTGGAATAAATTTCAACTCGATATCTCAATTATACCGTTTTATTTAAATACACAATATCCCTATTGAAAAACGCTATATTTAGAATTTATGTAAAATGTCTTGCGTCAGAAGTGATATCAAAACATATTTCTGTCATATAACTTTTTCACTTAACATCGTCCGTTCTCGAGATATCGGTGAAAATATGCCAAAATTAGGGGTACGAACTCGGTTCTAATTTGTTTTCTTCTTTATCGTCACGCATAGCGAAAAAATGTTTATCGAAAAAACTTGTAGAGCACATTCGTACCTACAATTCAATATAAAAATATTTTCCCCCCATCTTTAAAATTACGCGTTCTAGCGCGCCGCAAAGTCGACAAGTCGGCAAGTCACCGTTCTGAATAGAATTATTGAAAGACAATATAGGTAAATAAGACAGTGAAATTATGAATCACACGTATAAAATTCCTTCTTTTCGATAGTCCTTTCGATGATCATGTAGAGGGAATGTGGAGAGCGAGGATGCCATTCGTTGTTCGCATATCGATACGTGCATCTAAGAAAACTCGCGCGAAAAACTAAAATAAATTTTGTACATTTCATTTAGAATTTTGTTTCGTATTTTTTATAAGAATTTTATTTAGTTTCCATTAATAATTTTATTTTAGTTACAATTTTTAAAGAGCTTTGTTTCAGTTCAATGTTAACGCATACAGACATCATTTATTATAATAGCGGCTGCAATTCCTTAAAGCAAATCTGTACATCCACACTTTCATTCTGCCGTACTAAACACATATTAAATACTGACGAATGTAGCCCCACTAATGTAACTAAACTACGCCTACGGGCATTAGAATCACATGTACGTGTAAACATGCGTGTGCTAGTGTTTGTAATATGCTTCGCAACTTCCACTTCAGTCAATCTGTATACCTTTTGTACATTGTCATATATCGCACATTAAGAAAATCTATATCTATGAACGTTTTCTTTACTTTAGAGACCTTACACTTAAAGATGCGCCTGTTATATTAGAAGATGATGAAATCGAAGCTGAAAAATTCCAAGAAATTATAATATTTCCTCCTAATATTGCAACTATCGAGCTAACAGATTCAGGCGGCTAAGATATTATGACATAATAATTTACCCGGATCACAGCTAAAAGTTCCAAGTGAAATAGTTCTTGAAAACAATATTGGCGACGACTTTTCCTATGAAGATGATGTACCTTTATCAGAAATTCAGAAAACATTAGTGATCAAAAAATTTTGATCAATGAATTGTAGCCTGTAACGGATCACTGCGGCGATTCGGTGTCTTCGGTGTCTGAAACTCATCATACCAACATCGACCCTACTGTCTCAATTGTTCGGTGTCCCTAGAGCCGACGAAATTACTAAGTGAACGCCCTCTCGGTGATAAGGTTATTTAGACATCATTTACGGATGTGGCCTTAGGCCCTGCGTACGTAACAGGCGCCAGGGGTTTCTCGTTGGGATCGTCTCTTCTGGTGCTCACCGAAATATCACTGAAAATTTTTTAAACTCTTTCGATGATGATTTGATAGAAGTGATCGTCACCGAACGCAACAAATAAGGTCAATATTCAGTAAAAAATACACAGGATCATTCAGGTAATTTGCGAAGACAATGTACAATAAGTTCTCACAATTCAGTTTTTCTTTTTTCTAGATACAGCAACCTCATCTAGTCAACTTGTATAACAGGAATATGGGAGAAATCTTCAGATTTGATCAATACGAGGAAAAACGTGATACTTCCATTTATTGTACATTGCATTGACATGTCAGCTCAAAATGCGTGGCAGGTACATAAGCAAAATGGCGGACAGTTAGATCAGGTTGGTTTTAGATGAAGCATTACTGCCTCTCTATTAGTTCAAAATAAGGAAAAATCTGTATATCAAAAAGGGCGAGACTCATTTCATAACACTGATTTGTGCTATGATCGGCTAGAACAAACGCGCTGCGAACATTGTCACGAGAAAACAATAACCCGATGTTCTAAGTATAATACAAAATGTTTGATGAAAAATCACACAATTTCTTCATTTGATAATAATAATATTTATTCATTTTAGACACAAACTTAGTGTATATGAGGCGTCACAATAAAAGAAAATACAACAATAAAGGACCAAACTGCCATTAGTCATACAAAAAAAAATTACTTAATACTTAAAGAAATATATCACGTATATCACAAAAAAAAGCAAACATTAAAATAAACGAAACAAGTTCATATAGATTCAGGAACCTGTATGCATATGAAGTCTGTAAACCATTTGCTTACTATTCCTCCAGGAAATCTTTAACTGAGTAGTAACACTTACATAGGAGATAATGCTGCACAGTTGATTTAAACTTTCCCATGCCACGCACATCTTTTATATCTGATGGAAGTTTATTATATACAATCTGACCCGCATATGCCGGTGATTTTTCAAAGCTCGCCGTTCTATGGCGATCAGTTCGCAACAAGTGCCCATAACGTGTCGGATAATTATGTGCCCCACAATTCTGGCTGTCTAAATTGCCCCTTATGTATTCAATACACTTGTATATGTACATATATATATACATGGTAACGTTAATATTCGGCCTCTCCAAAAATCGGTCTGCAAGATTCGTCACTATTCAGATATTGATGGTTGTATACAAGGCGACATTGAAATAAGTACAATACATAGTACCACGCAATAGAAGACCATAAAATACTGAAAAAGTTCTTATACATTAATGTCCGATCGCCTTTTGTTTTCAAGATACAGGACCTTAAAATTTTTGTTTTTTTTTAAATTTCGTCCAATTGTGATGACATTGTTGAAGCAAAATTACTGTATTGTAGTTTCGAGCATTATTAAAATATTATCATAATTGGCTATGTAATTATGGCACCTGTCAAATTAATATTGCATTAATTTATTTAAGTTTGTCGTGTTCCTGATTACGTTTGTGTTTGATTTTGCTGTTAGTCGTTTTCTAAAATTAATTTTGAAAACAGTTCTCTTTACTTTTGAAGAATACAGGGATACGATTATGTTTTATGCTGAAGCTCGATCAAATTCTTCCGAAGCTCAACGTATCTATCGAGAGAGATATCCACTAAGACATGTTCCTAATGTTAGAACATTTATTGACCTGCATAGACGTTTGGGAGAAGATGGCTATTTCAAAAAATCAAAAGCTAATAGTAGGGTCACCAGAACTGTTGAAAATGAAGGAAGAAACTGTTTTGCAAATAGTAAAAAATAATCCCAGGAATATGCACCAGAAAAATAAGTTCAGCGAAATGTTAGCGACATGAATCAGTTAGACAAGTCCTCAAAGAACAGCTTCTTCACCCGTTTCATTTCAAAAAAGTTCATCACCTATTGGAACAGGATTATTTACCCCATGCACAATATTGCGTGTGGTTGCTAAATCAAGGGCAAAATTTTCTATCATTAATTTTGGTCACCGATGAAGCAGGTTTTAGTCGCAAGGGTGTTTTGAACCTACATAACATGCACTATTGGAGTGATGAAAACCCTCATCAAAACGTAATACGCATTTACCAGTATGGGTTTTCTATTAATGTGTGGGCGGATATAATCCAAAATTTCCTAATTGGTCCTTTTTGCCCAATCGACTGACAGACAAGCTCTATCGATATTTTTTGGAAAATGAACTGAACAATATTAGAAAATGTCCCATTGAACATTATTCAAAGAATGTACTACATGCTATTGAAGAGAAATACATTTTCTAATGAAGTATGTTAAAATTCTTTTTTTTAATCAGCAGTACGTCAAATTTTTATAAATCATTAGAATAATTTGGTTAACAGATCTGCCATGGGAAGAAATTAAAAAAAAATTTCCGACAAACATTTAAGATCCTGTATCTTGAAAACAAAAGGCGATCGGGCATTAATACATGGGAACTTTTTTTAGTATTTTATGTTCTTCTATCGCGTGGTACTATGCATTGTAGTTTTTTCAATGTCACCTTGTATATGCCTTATGAATTATATATACTACACTAAAACTTTTGTACTTTCACATAAATAAAATATACGCTAATTTACTGGTCTTTTATCTCATAAAACATAGGATTTATCAAAATTATAGCGGAAGTTTGCCCCGAAAGTTTTTAGGCACATCTGAGTTAAAGATACATGTCAACGGAAATATTGAATGCAGCTTGGAGAAGTTTAGAAGATATGAGTATTTAGGGGTAACCATAACAGATGAAAGTGAAGAAAAACCTGAAATATGAAAAAAATTAGCAAGACAAGTAATGTAGATGGAGGCAATAAGGGATATGTTGACATTCATGTATGTCTCAGAAGCAACAAAAATTAAAATGTATTGTATTCGTCCTACTATATAGATCAGAATTGTGGATGATGGATAAGGAAATAGCGAAGAGACTAGCGAGATTAAACATGAAGAGGGAAAATGAAGAAGAATTATTAATAAAGAAATGCAGATAAGTTAAAGAGCCCAATAATAGCCCAGGCGAGGGTGAAACGGTTGACCCAAAAGATTCCATTTATTGAAGAATTGGTATTAGAAGATCGCCATTTGAAAGTGAAGGAATTATCAGCAATATCTAGCATTTCTTTCATATTAACACATATCAACTCACTGAAATGGGGCTTTAATATAAGGAAAACTTTTTTAAATCAGTGCGGAACTAATAACTAAAGGTATCTACCACTATTACTGCAACTAATATTCTAATTTTCGTAATCCAAGTAAACTAATAGTATGAAATAAGAACGTTACGTTCGGTGTGGAGGCTGTCAAAATCATTAATAATACCGTAAACTCAAAATTTATTAAAAAGTAAATAAATGAATTAATCAAAAACACTGTCCACCATTATGTAATCGCATTTATCCCCACCACCAACGTTACTACTTCATTCTCTATGGCTTTGCGTACGAAAACAGAACAAACTGAATTAGGAGGTATCGCGCATCGCGTTTTGGGAGACCAAACATCTACCGATGAAGAAACCATTGGAAAAGTTCAGAGAATCGTGATGAATGATCGCCGATTAAAGTTGAGAGAGATAGCAGATGCAGTAAGCATATCATATCACTGCGCACATTACATTTTACATCAACATTTGGACATGAGAAAGCTTAGTGCAAGATTGGGTACCGCGTTTGCTGTCAGACGATTAAAAGCAAACTCGTGTAGCCATTTCTCAGCAATATCTAGACATGTTCAAGCGTAATCCTGTAGATTTTTTGAGACTTTTTGTAACCGTCGATGAAACGTGGCTACACCACCTCACACCAGAGACTAAAACACAATCAAAACAGTGGACAGTACGCGGCGAAGCAACTCCAAAGAAGGCCAAGACGATGCCGTCAGTTAGAAAGGTGATGACTACCGTCTTTTAGGATTCCCGAGGAATAATTTTTATTGACTACTTGCAACCCGGGAGGACAATAACAGGCTCGTATTATGCGTCGTTATTAAACAGATCGAACGAAGAAATCAAAGTCAAAAAGCCTCATATGGCAAAGGAAAGAGTCTTGTTTCACCAAGACAATGCCCCATTCCACAAGTCGGCAATTGCGATAGCGAAGCTGCACGAATTCCGATTGCAATTAATTGAGCATGCACCGTACTCGTCAGATTTGGCCCCTTCGGAGTTCCTTCTATTTCCGAACCTCAAGCAATGGTTGGCTGGAAAGAAATTCTCATCGATTAATGAAATCATCGAAGCTGTAAATGAACATTTTGATACTTTTCATGATTTTACCCCGAAAAGTGGTGTTGTGTGTCGCGTTCTAGAATCTTTCTTCGAGGTATGGGTAGTAAACAAGACGATGCGAGATAGACTGTTATTACTTGAAATGTATTTCTGGAGACGAAGTGCTAAAATATCGCGCTCCCGACAGATAAGAAACGTAGTTGTGGGCCAAATACAGAAACATCGTTGCAGAAATGAAAAAAAACTGTGTTATGGTCACATGAAACGTATGCCAGAAAACAGAATACCAAAGCACTAGAGTGGTTACAGCTCCAAAAACAAAAGAGTAGACCAAGAATGGAATGGAAAAAAAGAGTAAGAAAATGAAAAAAAAGAGGTCTAGAAGAAGGGGCTGATATGACAGAACAACGTGAGATGCGAGAAACGGCAATAGACTGTAATAAACATATGCACTACAGAGATGGGCAAATGTGTGGAACCACGTAAATATCCATTAAATTAAAAAGGATATTGTAATAAAATTTAAAAAAAATAGGTATGAAGAGCCATCATTTGAAGTACATTTTAAATATACAGAGTGTTCAAAAAAATGTGAGTATTGCTAGATCCTTAGATACTATCGTTTAAATAAAACCTTGACAGTTCGAAATGTAAGTACTACAACTTCTTTTATTTGTTCTTTTGTTGTGGTGATTAAAAAATACAACATAAATGGTAATATTCGCAATTTGCAAAGAATTTGTCGTTAGATTTTGCTAAAAATTATGTTAAGGCGCAAGATATTGCCACATCTGCAGAGGAAAATTCCCATTTATCTACAAATAACTAGCGCAAAGACATGATTAGTCGTCGTTCAGTAGAAATAATTCTTAAAAAAGAAAAATATCCTTATAAAATTCGCCTCCTTCAAAAATTCCCTGATGATGATTTCGACAGAAGAAAGAAGAGTTTTGTAGTCGTGATAACAATTTTGTATATAAAATAGTATTTACGGATGAGGCAATCTTTTATTTGGACGGTATCATTCATGTTGGTATTGGGCACAAAGTAATTCTTGCTGGATACAAGAGGCGCATACGCGACACCCTAGAAAGCTTAACGTTTGGGCTAGTGTTTGTAGAAACAGAATAATAGGGCTTTCTTTCATAGGAAAAAAACTCTAAATGGTTAAACACATTTAGAACTTTTAAATAACCCGATACGTAATTCTTGTATTGGAGGAAAATGGCCGACTTCCACAAAACATCTAGTTTTAGCAGGATAGGGAACACCCTCACTTTTCAGATATCGTTCCACATCGATTAGATCGAACTTTTGAGAACAGATGGATTGGAAGGAGAAGCGAAAATCAATGGCCCCTACATTCTCTCGATCTCAATTCACTAGATTACTTCTTGTGGGGCTATTTAAAACAGAAAATGTACCTGACTCGATCTAAAAATTTTCAAGATTCGGCTAAAAGAATTAAAGAAGAGATGTGAAGCACTTCACTAGACATCTTAACAAGAGTTACAAGAGAATTTACAGACAGATTGGCTTACTGTCAGGAACTAGGTGGCGCCCATTTCAAGATCTCATAAATCAAGTTTACCTTTGTTTATATGACCAGTTTATATTCTTTTCCTTACCAATTAATAAATAAACAATACTTAAACACAACAACAGCAATACAATAAACAAATCGTGTTATCCAGGAGAATTCCAAAATGTAGGAAATACATTACTTTTTTTTGCAGATGGTAAGGAATTCAGTTATTGTTACTACTCGCTAACAGAGATGAAAAAACGCATTCGATACTTACTTATAAGAGGTGTTTTCTCTGTAGGCGGCAGAGTCTCTCTTATAGTCATCAAGAACACAGTCATTGATAACAAGGCGCTTATGCCCAGAGTTACTTTTTCACCGGAGTCTGATGGCACGTAGAAAACCAAAAGAGCTGCAAAAGAAGATAATTTTAATTACTCGAAAGCTGCCTTAAATGACTTAACGGCGATTTATGTAAGTTCGACAATGAAGTATGGACACAAGCCCGTAGTAACGTTATTGTGCATTATTTGACAAATTGCAAAGACCGGTTTATTAATGTTTTTTATTAGCTATATTTAGATGTTACCATTTTGTTTTACCGTCGACCTTGAATAAGTTATAACGACATTGATAATTTTTTTGAATGTCAACCCCATTTTTTTTATGGATTTTTAAAGCTTTAACAATTCTTTATTCGATGATGTAAAAATTTTGGTATGTTACATGAGAAAATTTTTGAGTAATTTTTCAACTTTCTGGCATTCCCAAAGTGACAAGGTAATTTTTTGACAGATTGTAAATAATCCGAATCACAACATTTTTATTTAATCCTAATTGTTGGTGTAAAGTGTTTTAATTATTCATTCTCTGAGATGCATTTATCTGAACGGGAACGCATTGAGGTGCTCATGATGATTGGGTTTAGAGATATATGTCAAAATGTTAAGGAAGTCGCTGAGTTGTTTAATGAAACGCATCCTGAACTAGACTCTATCGGTTTTTCAACTATAAGTAAAATCCACAGAAAATTTTTGGAAGAAGGATTCGTTCAAGATAATCCAAAAAGTGAAAGTCCATCAACGGCCATAGACACTCATGTTGACATTTTGTTAACAGCTAAAGAACATCCTCACACAAGCACACGGCATCTTAGTCGAGAATTTGACGTAGCAAGCGGTAGAGTTGGGAAACTTTTGCATAAATCAAAGTATCATCCCTATAAAATTAATTTAGTTCACGAGTTGTCTGAGGACGATTTTGATCGGCGTTTGGAATATTGTGAACGGTTGATGTAAATTTGTGATAATGAGCCTCTATTTCTCTTCAATATTTTGTTTTCTGACGAAGCTACTTTCACATTAAATGGCACTGTGAATAGACAAAATTGCCGATTTTGGTCAACTGATAATCCTCATTGGATGCAAGAGACACATACCCAATACCTGCAAAACTCAATGTATGGGCAGGGAATATCGGGGATCGCATTGTGGGACCGTTTTTATTTGATGGAAACTTGACTGGGGATATATACTTGAATTTTTTGAGGAATAAATTTGTACCCGTTTTAGCGGTTCTTTTTCCAAATAATGAGGATCCACATTTACCAGATCGTAGATTTTGGTATCAACAGGATGGTGCTCCTTCGCACTATACGCTACTATTAAGGCAATACCTCAATAATACATTTCCTAGCAGATGGATTGGAAGAAGAGGGGCAATTGAATGGCCAACTAGATGGCCAGATTTAACCCCGTTGGACTTCTTCTTGTGGGGTTACTTAAAATCAAAAGCAATGATCCCCAGAGGCGTCGACGTGTACCCATACGCCAATACAATCTAGGAAGCCCATTTGAAAGGATCGCCATAGATGCCGACGGTCCTTTTCCAGAAACGACAAAGGAAATAAATACATAATAGTGGTCATGGATTACTTTACCAAATGGGTTGAAGCATATGCTCTACCAAATCAAGAGGCTGAAACTGTAGCAGACGTGATTGTGAAGGAGTTTGTCAGCCGTTTTGGTGTACCCATGAACTTCATTCTGATCAAGGGCGAAATTTTGAGTCCAGTCTATTCGAAAAGATGTGTGGACTTTTGGGCATACGGAAGACGAGAACAACTCCCTTGCATCCACAATCACCAAGACCTTAATCAGACACTTATCCAAAGTGGTCTCCGAACACCAGAGAGATTGGGACGAACATTTACCATTATTTCTAATGGCGTATCGGGCCTCCGTTCAAGAGACAACTGGCCAATCACCAGCAAACGTGCTATCCGGGAGGGAACTCCGATTGCCCTGTGATTTAAAGTTTGGGAGCAAGCCTGGTGAAGATCTTGCCGGAGAAGATTATGTCAGCACGCTCAGATGACGACTAGATAATATCCATGAACAAGTCAGACTTAATATCCAAGATGCTAGTGACAGAATAAAGGAGAGCTATGACATCAACGCCGAGAAGAGTGGTTACCACGAAGGCGATCGGGTTTGGTTATATAATCCACAACGAAGACGGGGCCTATCTCCAAAACTTCAAAAGAATTGAGAGGGGGCCATACGAGGTGTTGAAGAGGATCAACGATGTAATATACCGCATCAGGTGAACACCTCACACTAAGCCAAGAGTCGTACATTTTAATCGATTAGCCCCATACTCTGGAGACAATAATGACGAAACCGCTGACTTGCGCCGATTGGATAGCCAATACCAAGAACTAACCTTCGAGGACTTTATGGAAAAGTATTCTGGTTCGAGAAAAGCTCGATTTGAGGTAACCATCGAGAAACAGCATGATTTGTTTACGGTGCCGCCAGACTACGCGCTTGCTCATTGCGTAGCCCGAGATCTGCGAATGGCCAAAGGAATTTCCCTGACAATTCCTTTTCTCCTTTAAAGAGAGATTTGGCAGAATCGAAAAATTAAGGCGGCAGGAACCAGCAATTGGGAAGAGTCTCCAAATGCTAAATGAAGAACAGTCCATACTTTATTTGGTCACGAAAGAACTGTCAAACCTGAAGCCAACATATCGTGCCTTATGGGAGGCCCTGGTCCACTTACGAGAACAAATGTTACAACAAGACATTTTGAAATTAGCAGTTCCAAAATTGGGTTGTGGATTAGACCGCCTGAACTGGAGAATTGTAAGGAGCATGTTTGAAGTAATATTCCAACATACTGGTATGGAAATTCTGGTATGCAGTTACCGGCTTGAATATTCCTGTACATCCAGGCAAGATAGGACGGTGGACTGTTATTTCGATATGACGTCACAATGTAACAAAGGCCCTACCTGTCGATTTCGCCATCGTCTGAGGGAACCAAAGCATGACATGTTTCGGGGCGAAACTTCATTTTTAAGAAGGGGGCAATATGACGACTCATCCAATAACTCGTCACGCGTAATACCTCTGGTGTTTTCTCGAGGCATACGAGAACGCTCTAGAAGAGTATTCACCACGATATAAAAGCCGTCGAAGAAGAGATGGCGGCATTCAATACCTGAGCTTCGCGAGTGAACATAAAAATAAATACATAAATATCAATACATAAATGTGCTTATTGTTACTGATTAGTTTTTATATTGTTATTGTTTTATTATTAATATAGTGTGTGTCTTAAGTTATTGTTAGTTTTATTTAAGAACCCGAAAAGACAAACATTACAATATCTTAACATCGTAACTTTAATTTTAACCTAAACTGTATATTATTTATAGATAAAATGCAACTTACCTATGCAGTTGATTAGAATACAAGGTAAGATCAAATTAAAGACGTAGAACATCGGTCGTCTCTTCAGTTTAATCGTATAAGTTATATCTGGATAAGGTTCTACGCAGCAAGAATAGTTGGCGACATTTTTCACTGCATGAAAGCTGACCAAGTCGAATTCCCCGTTAGCTTGATAGTTACTGACGTCACCTTCCTCCGTTTGCTTCGTCAGTTCTAACTGAAAATAAATCGTCTTCGTGTAAGTACTACTGACGTTTTCTTTTTTTCAAAATGATTGTTTTTGACTCTTCTGTGAAAAGATGAATGTATTTTTTGTTATATGTGGTAAACGAACGGCCACGTAAGGGAAATATAATCGTCCTTTTTATTGTAATCTAATATTCTCTGTTTGAAGTTTCTTTTATTAAATCGCCAATTTGATATACATTCAGTTCGATAATTCGGAAACAGTTCTAATATCGGTTTTTCCTAATAAGTCTGAACGGAATCTATAATATTTGGCGGAGAAAGTTATTACAGAAAAAAAAAACGCTATTTATATAATAATAATTTATATAATAAATGAAATATAAAGAGATCTTTGTTCTTTTTGCTCATGTGCTCTATAAAATTACTTCCAGAAATTATACCTACATTTTTTTTTAGAAGTTAATTATGATAACTGAGCAGTTCACAAACGGGTTGGCACAAACTCTTGAAGTTTAAAAAAACCAAGATTTCTAATATGACTTGTTAAAATCATTAATAGGATAAAGAACAAAAGTGAAAATGTACTAATCAAAAGGGTAGAAATAACATAGATATTGAGAAAATATTTTCAGGAGTTCATGAATCATTACTAATTATGAGGAGCAATAAGCGATGAAAAACAGAAAGATGATCGAGGATTTAGAAGCAAATGTAGAGGAAATAGCAATTAAAGCCACTGCAATGATTAAGATGTGAAACAGCAGAATATAATGGTGCAGGACCAGAATAGAAAGTATGGAGGTAAAGAAAAGAGCGGCGTAATGGGAATAGGATTGATATTACAAGGTAGATAATGTCATACTTATAGAGAAACGATTTATCAGAAACATTCGAAGTCAAGTGGGCTCTGAACAAAAACTCGTATATCTTTACTTAAGTATCTGATTTGTAATAATTATTAAATGTCAACTGTTGTCTGTCAAAAATTGTCAGAACCTAATATCGAAGATACTAATTTGAAAACCTATAAAATTGTATTAAGTAAATGTATCAATCTATCTCAGACATGACTTTATATTTTCAAGGACTACTTTGACTTCGAATGTTTCTGAACACCCGTTATTAAAGTAATAGCGAAGGTGTTTGCAATAAAAGAATATTTAATAGAAAAATCGGGTGTGGAAAACACAATACAAGTTAATATTTGTGTGAAAATTCGGATTATACACTTTGGGAATAAAACAAGACTCGATTCTCAAGCTAGTAAATACATGCTACTTGAAATACCTAAGTCTTGGGGGAAAGCAAGGGTGATTGCATTATTAAAACCTGATAAAGATCCTGATTAGCGAAGAAGCTACAGACGCATATCGTTACTGTCATCTATTTAAACTATATGAATTACTTATATTTATTAAATTTCAAAGTTGTGTGGACCACAAACCCACAACAGTGGAGTTTCCGATAGAGAGGATCTTACACGGGACAGATATCAGCTTTGACAGAACACATCGCGAGGGGGGCGAAGGGAAGAACCTGCCGAGAGCTGTCTCTGTGGACCCGTTGGCGACATATAATACTGTAAATCGAAGAATCCTCCTTATTAAGGCGTATAATACTACCAAGGATCACAGATTAACCAAAATAATCGAATCTCTACTACAAAACAAGAGGTTCTATGTCAGCTTGGAGGGCAGGAAAAGCAGGTAGGGAACACCAAGGGACGTCCTTCCACAAGGAAGCGTCCTGCCTTCAATCCTGTTAAATATATACACAAATGACCGGCCCACCCCTCGTGATACGGAGCATTTTCTTTATACCGATGATCTAGCCATCGCGGCTCAGTAAAAAAAGAAATTCAATAGATAAAGAAAAACTACAAATCACAGATGTCAATCTACTACGGAGAAAACTCTTTGAAGCCCAATCCATCGAAGACCCAGGTGTGTGCCTTCCATCTGAACTCAAAGGCAGCCAGGAGGGAACTATATATCCTAAGGCATGGAACCACTATCAAACAGACGGCTCCGCAGTCCAGACAAATGGTATCGACAATGAGTCAGCTTCTGAAGAAACTGATGAGAAGTAAATGGGGAGCTAACTCCGTGTGATGAGATCTACAGCTGAAGTACTATGTTTCTTAACAGCGGAGTAAACTTACCAGGTATGAAACAGGTCTACACATGCGAGACATGTGAACGTTGCCCTTAACGAGACATACCGACTGGCCGTATGAAGACTACTCGCTGGCCAACTATCGATCATACGGAAAGATTTAAGCAAACATTCGACAACTGTCACTCTTTTTATAATGCACCACAGCCAATAAGGCGACTAAAATCATGGAAGGGTTTCCTGCGCGCAGTCCTTATGGAGCCGCCGGACATCTATCATCTACGTTAAGGACGTCAAGGGCGTGGATTGGAACAGTTAGACCGCCTCAAATCGAGAATCGTCCCCGCAAAAATGAACCTAGCGAAATGGAGGATTATCGATGGAACGGACACCAAATTGCGACTGCGGGAAGATCCAGGATATGATGCACATGTTCCATGTGTTAACCTGTGAGAACTGCCCAAACTTTTGCTCCATCGAAGATTTATGGCTTGCTATAGATAAAGTTTTGGACGAGGCCCGATATTTGGCTGATAGAATGTGAAGTGGATTCGGACACAAAAAATGAAAGAAGTAAAGTTTGTGAAAATTGCTTTCCAGACATGCAGATACATGTTTTGTCTTGCCATAGACTCTTCAGTGCATGTTGCCGGGAAAGACAAATTTCACTACAAATACCCCATTGCTACATATAAGCAAATCACAAAAGACAACATGGAAGAATACTAGAGCTAAGCGAAGCAACTCCTGCAGCGTAGTAGTGTATGAATTAGATTTATGACTCTTTTTTTTTTGTCATAATAGTGATTTGTACACTAATATCTAATATATTATATTTTAACATCGCTACTCATAGGAAATAAATAAAGAACTTCTAATATGTTTTATATGTGTATAATGTGTCCATGTAATGTGGCAATAAAAATATTTGAAATTAAATATCACCTGTTATTTTCATTTTACATGCTGTTTACTAACAGTTTTATCGAAATATTCGCATTATTGCTAATATTTATTTTTTATATTATTGAAGACGCCTTTAAAAAGTCGATACGGGCTGATTTAATGTGATGTAGCTACATTAGACCTCCATAGGGATTACTTTTTCTCCAAATACGACCAATATTATTTAATTTTTTGCGAAGAGCTGAGATTAGTAAACATGCTTACTCTTTTTTAGTAATGATGGACAAGATTCGTGAAACATAATTTGAATGCTTTTAATATCAATGGAATTAAATGGATAAACAAAAATAATCCAGAAACGTAAATCTTGCTGTACAACCTGTAGAGCTCAATCTAAAAGGATTATATACGTTGTATTTTTCCTAATTTAGATGTACTGCGCCAGTAATTGTATACTAAAAGTTTTTAAGGGCTGGGCCAATAAAAGCGCAATATTTAATTCTTTAATAAAAGACATTTGTTTTAAATGAATATTATTTTTATTTCAATTTAAAGAACATAATTTCCAATTACCTAAGTATAAAAAAAATATCCGCCACGACATTGCTGGTACATTCTTATTCTTATAGTAAAATTTTTGGTCACATTTATGCACATTTGTTGCTCAATTTCACCAATGACGCTTCGAATTTCATCCTTAAGCTCATCAATTGTCGTTAGATGGTTGAAATATGCGTGAGACTTAACCCCACAGCCAGAAATCGAATGGCGTAAGATCACATGATCTCGGTGGCCAATTTTGGTTGCCTTGGCGTGAAATGACACGATATGGAAATTTGTCTTGCAATAACCGTATTGTCTCTTGTGTTGTGTGTCAGGTCTGGAACCACATATCGTCCAGGTCTATACCGACCAATGCAGGCTACAAAAACCCTCTTAACATATTACGGTAATGGTCACTATACACTGTAACTGTGTTTCCGGCTTCGTTCTTGAAGAAATATGGTCCAATGATTCCTCCATCTCACAATCCACACCAAATAGTCACTTTTTGTGGATGCGTTATTTTCTCATGAATTTGCCTAAGATTCTCACTAGATCAAACATAACAGTTCTGGATATTCATATACCCATCCAAATGAAACTGCTCTTCATCGCTAAACAGGATTTTTTTCTAAAAATTAACGTTCATTTCATGGTTTAGCAAAACGCAGTTGAAAAATGAAAGCCGCTGCGCATTATCTACTGGCTTAAGTTCCTGAGTTAATTGCACCTTATATGGATAAAGATGAAGATCTTTCATTAAAATACGCCGTAAAGTGGCTTTTGAAATTGCCAACTCCTGTGAACGGTAGATAGTCGAGGTTATTGGATTCTCAGCAATACTTTCAGCCATTGCGGTAATATATTCAATAGATCGTCTCAGCCCATGGCGTCTTCTTATCGACAACCGAAGCATTTTTCAATCAATCGCTTAACCGTCGAACGTTTTCTCTACCAAAAATTGCACGTCACCTGCGAACTGTTTCTGCGACACGTTCCCCGTATTTAAAATAAGTTTCACTGCATTTTTGATAATCGGGTTATGTCAACTTGACATTTACGACATTTTGGTCGCAACATATTCGATTAAACAAGAATACCATGAAAAGCAAATATTGCGCTCTTATTGGTCCACCCGTTATAATTATTCAAAATACTTTTTGTCATTTTTAATACATTTCTTCATACGAGAAAAGTAAACAGCGAAAATAATTACTTTTTTTTGAGAGACGGCAATACAAGCCAAGGACATCGAACACGGATAGTACCTCATCACCGTTGGCAAAATCGACTTTTTAGTTAATTTTTATATACGCTAAAAGCGTAAATTCGCAGGGTATAAAGCTTGGGCTACATGAAGAATGATTTAATATAAAGGTGACCTATCGGAAAATTTTTCGAAAGTTGACGAGCCATGTTTTAGAAGTCTCTTAACAAAATTTCGCTTAAATCCGTCAGTTTTTACAATTGATTAAAGTAAACTGTTACATTCGTAAATTTTATTTTCTTATCTATATTCTTACTGTCGAGCTCCGGTATATTATTTTTCATTCTACGAGTTTAATTTCATTTAACGCGTATGTATCATCCTCTGATTTTATTATTTTGTAACCGTATCGCCTCCTACCGCTTCCGAAGGCAGATGTATAAATATGACATTAGTATGCTGTCATTTATATTTTAAATTCTTTGAAAAAGGCATCATATGCCGAAACATGTAAGATTGTTTAATATATACATTTTGAAGTAAAACCAGACCTTAAATCGCCAACTAATTGAATATACCATATATATATAATAGATAAATTATTGGAGTTTTTCGGCTTTTATATGAAATATTTACAAATATCAAATTAGTATGTAAACATTGCTGTCTACAAATTACAAAGCAAATCATACGAAATTTTTAATTGAAAAATATTGTCTACGTTGGGATTTGAACCCAAGTCTACAGTTTGCCGGACTGTCGCTTTTATCACTTAAGCCACGATAGACCTTCGTTCAAGCTATTTGGAAATGCATTATAAAGTAACAGTGTTAATGAATCAGATGTCAGTTATTGAATGTAGATGTCAAGTTGAAAGCAGAAGTCAGTTTATATATATAAATTGAAATATTTAATTTTTATGTGTTCTCATAGTATGTATGCTTAATTTCTTTATAAAAACAAGATTTTCTTTTTTTTTGGAAATATTCAAATTCATATTTTTAATATACAGGATGACATTCTATACAGGATGAACATATTTTATTTGAACAAGTTATAACTGAATAACACTTTTCACTTACGTTATTAGTTTATTTAAATTTGTTAATATACGAGTTAACTGTTCACCAGCATTTTCTTTACCTTTTCTTTCTCTCTTTGGCAAGTTGGCCGCTTTGAACTTTTCTTTCCAGATTACAGGTATCCTGTGTAGCATTTCCCCGTTTTGGATAACACTTTTGTATTTAGTAGTCTGTATGCGCATGCATCTACGATCGCGCGATTCCTTTTCTCAGTTTTCAGATATGAGCTTCTTCTTAAGTAAAATTGAGTAGCGCTACCTACCATCCTCTATTTTAGTCACCCACGTCGTCTCCACCGACGACTAAGGGCATATACAATAAATATAAGCTCCCTTATAATTTGTGCGATACTTCTACCAGTTTCGATCTGTTTTCGGTCCTCTTCTGGACGCCTTCGCTGCGCCTACGCGCCGTAGGTAGCAAAACTATTTCTTAGTTGTTGTGTTAATGTAGAGAAAAAATAATTTTGTGTGTTAATTCAACATTATTTTGAACGCGGAAAAACCATTAATGAAACTTAGGATAAGTTACATAAATATTATGACGAATCTAATCGTTTTCATGGTGCGACTTGTATGTGGTTCATTGCTTTCAAAAGAGGTCATATGAGCACAGAAGATGATGAATATGAACAACTTTTCCAGAAATAATCAACAAAGGCCACACCATTGTGACCGTGGAATAAAAATATATGAGATAGCTCTAGTACCGTAGACAACTCAACCGGACGGGTGCACGATATTTTGCATTCATATTTAAATATGAAAAAACCGCAAAATGGGTGCTGCGTTTGCAAATACGAACTCACTTTACAACTTCAAATAACTATATGGCTAACTAAGTTCAAGCGAAATACAAAAGATAATTTTTTCTTCAATATGTGACTTTAGATGAAGCCTGGAGACATTGCTATACTCAAGAAGCAATAACATAATGAAAACAATGAGCTTCTTCTGATCGGCGTGCTCCAAAAAAGTGAAAACCGTTTTTTCTTTGACCAATAAGATTATAGACACGTTTTTTTAAATTCCGAAAGCTTAATTTTCATTTATTATTTACGGAAAGGAAGTACAATAACTGGACAATATTATGGTGATCTATTGACACACGCTGGTCCAGAACTTCGAACTCTCGACCAGCGAGGCTCTCACTCCCGTTTTTTAACGCTCGCTCTTACCACTCGCATCGTTTAGCCGTTAAACATGAGAATTATGTTAAAAAATAAAATATATTCTTTACTCTTTCTTTGATTAATAAGCTAGCTATGCGTTTATAAGCGAACACGTGATTCTTTTTAAATTTGTAGAAATTGAGGTAGATACTCTTAAGTATACAACCTAGCCATAACAGTACTATTTGCTTAATAATTTTACGGCTTCCGAAGAATACGTCAATTATCTTTTTATTAACAGCGCGCGCCTACTTGTCTTGTTGGCGGTTCTTCCATCTCAAACATTCAAACGTTGTTCCCAAATTATACAGGATATCAACAGTTTCATAAATATCAAATTTTTGCTCATATTGTACCATTTAATTCACTATTATCTTTTGTACACAGGTAACTGTGAGGCACTCGCGCAGAATATAATATTTCGTACTAGTAAGTGTCGTATATAATCGCATTCGTTTTGGTGTCTAATTGGTTATCTTAGGTATTCTTTATAAGGCATGAGAAGACTGGATAGGTTCGTATAGGTTTTGATCGATAGGATGCAGGTACTCTTAAGGTGTGGAAAACTACAGGTTTCAGAGTATTGAGGTTAGGACCTCGTAAGAATGTAATTTATTATCGCTACGTAAAAATTCTGCCGTTTCTTTAGCTTTTACAATTTCCTTTCCAAAACTACTTCGGATTTAGGTTTTCTTGTATTATTTGACTTAAATTATTTATAAATAAATATTTTGTAGGTTTAAATTGACACTAAGGAAACTAAATACAATTTTAGAATATTTGTTTTCATTAATTAAACGTTGATATCTTCGATCGAGGTCAATAACCTCATACTTCCATTTCCTTTATTTTCTACGTATAGATGACTCTGCTGATTGATCGATACTAGTAATTTTGATTATTTTTAATTGTGAAAATAAATAAGTTTTAAAAAGATATTTTGAATTAAATCCAGTGTTTCGAATATTTTATAAATTTATACATATCTTGCTTATATTGAAAAGGTCTTATTATCTAATTTTCTTAAACAAAATTTCTTAACCTTAATTTTTATAATTTGATTTAGACAAGTTTTTGATCGAATCTTCCCGTTGGCCATCAGATCCATTTTCTCTACGGTGCGGAGCCTCACAACCTTATGTATTTGCTTTGGTAGATGACCCTGGTTCATCTTTACCTGTAGTTCCGGAAAGAAACCAATGTCAATAGATTCATCACTGCGGATTCAAATCATAGTTTTCAACATAAGACAACTTCTTTTAATTTTTTAGTCAATCGGTTACTAAATTTTCCGTTAACAAATGAGAGATACGAAATAGAACTAGATTTCATTAAAAAACATCGCGAGGTAGAATGGCTTTGACATAGAAATACTTAATAAATTAATAAGAAAAACGAATTTAAAAAGGACAATCCGCGAATCCACAAGTTTGATATCTGAACGTAACCAGGAGAAAAATGTGTTTACCATACCATCTAAGAACGAGAACCGTTAATAAAGTTGTTAAAGAACAAGGTCTCCAAGTTGCGTTTCGGCCCAAAAACACCATCAAAAGTCTCCTAGGTAATACCAACGATAAAGTAAATTTGAATTTGAAATCAGGTATATACGAAATTAATTGCGACGATTGTAATTTGAAATATATAAGTCAAACAAAACACTCAATAATAACCCGTTTTAAAGAACACATATCACATATTAAATTCAATAGACCAGAAAAGTCGAACGTCGCAAACCATGCACTGACCACGAATCACAACGTATCGGTAAAAGGGTTAAAACTTGTAAAAAGCATCAACAACCCCAGAGATCTGGACGCATACGAAAGCATTCATATCATTAACAAAAAATTTAATACGTTTAACTCGGACAACCGTCCTATCCCATACAGTTGTCTTTTTCCATTCTTAGAAAAGAGGTAGAAAAGGTTAAGGGCATTTGAGAATAAACACATGGTGTTGCAGTTTGCTTAGGAAAGGTAAGTTGACGTAATTTTAGTTTTGTGTTTTCACTTTAAAGTCAGTGTATACGTTGACGCCGTGTAAAGTTGTACGCGATTATGTGTTGTTAACTTTACTGTTCCCCATGTTCAACACTTTGATTAGAGGTTTTACCTACTGATGATGACAATTTAGTTGTCGAAATCGTATTTAGGATACGATTATTAATTGTGATATGGGCTTTTATACCTTTTTGAGATTTTTTCTTCTTGGCCTTGTTTACCCATGGAGCCTTCCTACCTTGCAGCTTTAGAAGTTTCACTTCTTACCTTATCTATACTGTACGCACTAGTAGCAATAAAAATAATAGTCCGCGCAATCAGATCCTTACCTGGCTAGGTAATGCTAAATACAAAGCCCGCACCTTCCTACAGCTATATAAAAATCATCTATGAAAGATAGAAATAAAGAAACGGGTAAATTTTCAGAGAAGAGAAAATTTTAGAAATATTTTAGAAATATTTTCAGAAATTATTCGTTGTCTTGAATCTATTCTCTGTACTTTAAAACTACGATTATTAATGGCAAGGTTAATAATATTTGCGAAATAGTTTTTATTGGACCATCAATAATTTTTAACAAACACATTTGCTTTGCGAAATATCATAAAATATAACACGAATTTACGATTCTTTTAAAATACGTGTGCTAAAACGGCCCAAAATTGTTAAGTGATGTAAAGTAATTGCTACTTAACATTTTATAGGCTACTTATACTAGCCTATAAAGTACAAGGACGGCAATTTGCGCTTATCGACGTTATCCTGGTTAGATGGCAAATAAACAGTTAACCTTTCAAGAACGATTTTAATTGTTGGGCTATTCAGAATTTTACACGAAGACAAATACAATGCGTAAACAAGCTTTTATATTTAATTGTACTTAAATTTGCCACCTATGTATTTTCTAGGAAGATGTAGTTCGATTACTTGAATTAGTAGTTATTTATTGGTATTAATATTTCAATTATTATCTAGGTTTCCATCTGTAAGAAGCTTTTATGGAAACAGAACATTGAAAAAAAAAGAAACAGTTGTTCCAAGTAGAAATATACACTTGGTGCTTGGCTTAAAATCACCTTAATTCTGCAAAATAAAATCCATCTTAAGCATTGTTTTTGGACCGATGCCTTTGTGATATGGGAATGCTTTTAAGCATCCAGCTGCTTCCAAACCAAGACGTTAAAAACAGTAGTAAATTCTTTTTGTAATGCTTATAATATAACATTACATAATGGATGGAGAAACCCAATAGTTGAAGAAGCATGCGCGAGAAAAAGCAAAATAATATAGGTTCATTCACATGATTAGACCCCAAATTGCATTAGAACCTTTCGCCGCAGGAAAGCGACCGCCTATTATTATCCGAGAATTGCTTCTATACTTTATTTACGTTAAGAACATAGAGTTGGGAAAGATAAGGCAGTATGTTCTGGCATATGATTGAACAAAACGGTGGCCAGAGAAACGCGTACACCTGGTTTAATGAATTTATGTGGAATAAAAACAACCTTATGAAAATTAATAAAGAACTGGTCAGTTTAGGTATAAGATGAGTTATCCTTATTGACTGTTTTTCGGACCAAAAATTTTGGACTTGTTGCTTTCTGAAAATAAAATTTTAGAA
Organism: Melolontha melolontha; assembly: GCA_935421215.2. Classification (NCBI taxonomy): domain Eukaryota; kingdom Metazoa; phylum Arthropoda; class Insecta; order Coleoptera; family Scarabaeidae; genus Melolontha; species Melolontha melolontha. The sequence goes on from OW285238.1 coordinate 38,574,813, forward strand.
ATTGATTCTGTGTAATACGTACGCACATCGTAGCCCCCCCATGTTTTTAACGTAAATGAAGTATAGGTACTCATTTTTATCAGCATTGTGCATGTGTGCATTGCGCGGCGCCGCGCAATGCACACACCACTAGGACCGGTCCTGGGCGGCAACCTGGCTAGGCTGCCGTTAACAGCACACACACGTTCGACGTGTGTGCTATGCCCCCGCTTCGGCGGAAAACGTTAAGATGGCACAAGTGTGACCATCGTCGACCGAGGTAGCCACTAAGAGTGTTCCCTTGGTTAGCGATGAGCAACCCCGTACAGGGTGCGCTTCGCTGGTCTGCGCCTTACCTCGTTGGGGCGGGGGTCAGGCCATCGAAGTACTGCACGGAATTGTAAAGAAGTTGCCGGGAAAGGGTTGGCGGCCCTACGCAACGGCTGGTTTTCCGACCTCTCGAAATTCACGCGACCGGTCACTAAACACACGCACGAGCGCACCGACATACAAAACCCTACACTTACGCTCTCACACAAAACCACACACCCATAGAGAGACGCAAGCTGCCAGCAGCAACCAACACACAAGTTCATACCCAGAAAGAGACACAAATTGCTAGCAGCGAACAACACATATGTTCACACCTTGCTATCTATTTTTTGGAATACTAAGGCATGATTTATTATTATTACTGGAATGTATCTTTGAATAATTTAAACCATAGCAACTTAATTACTTGACATTTATATTCTGTCATTTATATTTTGTATACTCTTGATAAAGGCGTACCGCCGAAACATGTAGAGTTTTTTAAATACATATATTTTGAGGTAATATACAGACCTTTAACAGCCTACTGATTAGGTTTACCATATATATATATATATATATATATATATATATATATATATATATATATATATATTGAAGAAATGCTGATGTGCTGAGAATAATAATATAAAATAATAATATTAATTGAATAGTACGGGAATTCTACTTTATGTTGGACTTTGAGTTGGACGCCTTTATTTTAAACTTGTAATGTTAGATCATCAGCCTTTCCCATGTAATATCTCAAGTTGCGACTAGATGTCGGTAGAACATGTATAATATTTTACAAAAATTGGTCCCTATCTCCGGCTCCTCGTCGATCAGTTTACCCCTATGTGTATGATGGAAAATTATTTAATAAAATTACAAAGTCATCTCTAGCTACGCAGTGATAAATAAAAGAGTTTCTTTAAAAATAATAAGTGTAAATGTTTATTGACTATAAATTATCTGTCAACAATGAACAAATACGTGCCTAACGACAAAACATGGAATTAATATGGTGTGCACGTGTGAACTAAAGGTTATGTTTCAATAGCAATGTTATCGTAAGGTGTATGGTAATATAAATAAATAAACAAACAAATTAAGTACTCCAGTTCTTAATCATAAGTTTCCTTTCACAAATTCTGAGCAAGATAGAAATGTATTTTTAAAGTAAAATCAAGGAGTTAGGAATTTAATAGAATTTTGTCTTGTTAAACAAAATAGTTCTTATAAGACTTTTTCCAAAATAACTGAATTAATTCAACCTGTTTCTAGTAGGAAGTGGGCAGGTATGTAGGATGGTATCTGATGGTCAGGATTGTCGGAGTACGGACTCAAATAAAGCTGTTTTCGTTTCTACGATGCAGGTATCGACGCTGTTCGGTCTAGGAATTGCTTGTAGCCGGTGGCCAAAATGATGCGTTGGACGATTACTTGCCTATCTCAGGTATTATCGACTTCAAAAGTAGTTCTTTTGTAGCGCCAAGGTCAAATGTTTCTTTTCTGAGTATTTTTAGAATTCAATCACAGGTATTTTTAGTTTAATTAAATATTAAATTCGAAGTAGCACTTTTTTTCTGGCAATCGTTATCAAATTTTTCTACTGACGCTCGCTAGCAATTATTTCTTTTCAAAGCCTTCTAAGAAATTATGAAAATAGCCTCGTTTTTTACTTTAATTACAATTGATAATAATTCAAATGTAAAAGAAGTATTGATTCAAACATGAAAACAAAATTAAAATAATAATTTACAAATAGTTTCAACGGGTTTTCCAATGTTAGGTTATGTCAAATGTTTAGAACGAAAATGTGACCTTCGTGACATTTGTATGTTATGGTATATTCATTAGTTGGCGATTTAAGGTCTGGTTTTACTTAAAAATGTATATATTTAAAACAATCTCACATGTTCTGCATATGATGCCTTTTTCAAAGAATTTAAAAAATAAAAAATTCTTTGAAAAAGGTATCATATGCCGAAACATGTAAGATTGTTTTAAATATATACATTTTTAAGTAAAACCAGACCTTAAATCGCCAACTAATTGAATATACCATAACATACAAAGGTCACGAAATAATTTTATGTATATATATTTATATATATATATATTTCTTCGAATGTTTTCATGGTCGTTTATTGAAGCGTTGTTCTTCGGGATATTTCGCCGTGTTTGGATGATTTCGTCCTGAGAAGGACAACTTTCTTCCTGATGTTTCGGCGACATCGCTTTTATCTTTTCCTTGAGGATCTTCTCGCTGCGATGGTAACTTCAAGAGTGCGTCGAATTTCTGTGCGGCTCGTATTATATGGACCATAGTAGTGGGAACGCGTGTCTGGGTCCTTGTGGCTCCCATCGGTTGTTCTGTCGCTTTCAGCTATTGGACGATCGGTTTGTGTTCGGTCCGTGTTGGTGCAACTGGTCTGTCGTAAATTATTATCATTATGTCGCTTATCTGTCTATTAAATAAGGATGGCTTCCATGTGTCAGGCAAACGCTGTCCGTCATCACGTTTGTTCATACAATTTTGGACTGAACATAAACCGATCGACCAATAGCCGAAAGCGACAGAACAACCGACGGACCAATCACAAGTAGACAGACACGCGTCCCCACTACTACGGGACCATATAATACGAGCGGCACAGGAAATCGGCATACTCATTGCAGTAAGCTATTTATTCGCTTAGAAAAATGTAGGACATTGTTGTATGAAGGACAATGTGTATTCGATCCTTGTCAAAGACGTTTATTAAAATCGAACCAATTATTGCAGTTTGTTATATGAATCTATACGATGCTATAGTAACAAAACGATTCATTTTTTATTATTGTACATGGTATTATTTGGTATGTTAACGATTCCTACACCGATAATAAAATAAGTGGCGTATGAGTAGTAATATTACATAATACTGAATACACTGAGGATAATAGCTTGAAGTAACCCAATATGGTGGTGTTGGATTACTTCAAACGATTATCCTCCTGAAAATAATACTTTGAAGTAACCCAATATGGTTATGTTGGATATATAGTATGTAACATTAGTTTATTGTTATACTTGAAGAAGCTACTGTATAGCGAAACAGCTGTCATAAATATTTTTTAAATATGGTGTAAATCTACAAACATAATTTGTGTGTTTATTTTATTTAGTAACCTATATTACTTACCTTTGTCAGTGTAGGTAATCATACTGCAATCGAAACAACAACCTTATCTTTTCAACAGGTTTCACATTAATATCTACGGATTTTTCCTTCCCGTCCTTACTAAGTTTCCGCGTTTTCTGCATTATTTATTTATTGCCCCTCGTTGTGTTTGCGTACATAATATTTTAGATTCGAAGTACATAAATGAACTTCAAATCCATTAATGTTTTTATGCATTAACGTCTGCAAAGTTTTCCTTGTAAACTTCAGTAAAACAAGGATTAATAACGTGGTGTCTTATTTTTTCAAACAAGAAAATACATTATCATCAAAGCTTTTCACAATAATCTTGGCGAAAATTATAAAGTACAAGGAAAATAAATTGCAAATTAAATTGAAGTCACCAAATTTTGGCGGAACGACATCACCATCATAACAAAAACGAAAAGAGGATTATAAAGAGTGATGAGGGCCTCAGATTACAAAACAGTAATAATGGGCTTGTCAATAAATACAGAGAAAAACAAGTAAAAGCACATAAATACAGACCACGAAAGTTAGACGTGATGTAATTCTGGAAATATAAAAGGTATTCATTTGTCACTTTGGCATCATTTTTGTTATTGAAATATAATTAGTTAGGATGTCGACGAAACAAGTCGAGGTGTGGCAGTTGAAAGAACAAAGGATTTGGAAGAAAACCGAGTCAAGTGAATAGAATGAAGGCGATAAAAAAAGCTGAAGAGCTTAAGAAATATCTAAGCCTTTCCCTTCGTAACGTCGTACGCAAATTGGCCGTATCAAAATCGTACGTACAAAAAATTTAAAAAAATAAAAGATTATGACTCTACAGTGTCTGTTGTTCCAAATTACGATTCAACAAAAGAACGGTTGAGTAAAATACCTGCACATAAGTTGTATGCAAATATCTTGACAAAAATTAATTACGATGAAAGGTAAAGATCGACTTTAAATAATTACCAGATCAACAATTGCTAAAGCTCTATTAAAGACATCAAGTAAACTTCAATTTACTAAACACCGTATTAATTATAAATATTTAATTTTACTGACTAAATATTTTAGAAATTTCCTGTCAGTATTAAAAAGAAACGTAGGCTTTGTGTTTGAGAAGGCCAACAATTTCGATATTTTCTGTACAACATACCAGGCTCGAAGCTGCAGCCATCATCGGTTATGGTAAATCTTCTTGTTGTTAAATTTTTTATTTATCGCAGTGTCACAATAAATATTAACTATATATACCCTAAGTATAGAAGTGAAGAGTTATGTCTGTCTCCAGGATATCGTTGTACTGACGAGCTCTAATAAGAGCGAAATGCATCCTCACGTTCTAGGATAGATGTGGCTTGTTACTAATTTGTAATTATTTTAACAACCAGGAAGGTTAACGTCGCGACGTGGTGCATTCTGCATACTGGTATAAACTTAATTCGTAAAATTATAGTAATGTAAAGTATTTGTCTTTTCGGGTTATTAAATAAAACAAACGGCAACGTAGACACACACTACATTAATAATAAAAACGAATAACAATATAAAAACTAATTACTAACAATAGGCAGATTTATGTATTTGTATTTACGTAAGTTCACTCGTCGGTAATTCGATATCGAATTAATCCTAAATCCCTTCCTCGGCGGCTTATATATCGTTGTTGAATCTCTCTCGAGTTTTCTATTCTGGTGATGTAGATGTAGAAAGAGAAAGAACGATCTTTCTCTTTCTACATCTATCGAAAAGTCGCTGGAGGTATGATACGTGACGTATCGTTGAATGAGTCATCACATTGCCCCCTTCTTAAAAATCCAGTTTCGTTCCGAAACATGTCATCGACCGATGGTGACATCGACAGGTAGGGCATTTGTTACATTGTGACGTCCTATCGAAATAACAGTCCACGGTCTTATCTTGCCTGGGTGTATAAGAGTATTCAAGCCGGTAACTGCATACCAGAATTTCCATACCAGTATGTTGGAATATCACTTCTAACATGCTCTTTACAATTCTCCAGTCCAGACAGTCCAATCCACTACCCAATTTTGGAACTGCTAATTTCAAAATGTCTTTTTTGTAACATTTGTTCACGTAAGTGGACCAGGGCCTCCCATAAGGCACGAAAGGTTGGCTTCAGGCTTGACAGTTCTTTCGTGACTAAATAAAATACGGGCTGTTCTTCATTTGTTATTTGGAGACCCTTCCCAATTGCTGGTCCCTGCTGCCTTAATTTTTCGATTCTGGCAAATCTTTCTTTAAATTCTCTGGCAATTCCTTTGGCCATTCGCAGATCTCGGGCTACGCAATGAGCAAGCGCGTAGTCTGACGGCACCGTAAACAAATCTTGCTGTTTCTCGATGGTTACCCCAAATCGAGCTTTTCTTGAACCAGAATACTCTTCCATAAAGTCGTCGAAGGTTAGTTGCTGGTATTGGCTGTCCAATCGGTGTAAGTCAGCGGTTTCGTCATTATTGTCACCAGAGTATGGGGCTAGTCGATTAAAATGTACGACTCTTGGCTTAGTATGATGTGTTGACACACACTATATTAATACTAAAAACGAATAACAATATAAAAACTAATTACTAACAATAAGCACATTTATGTATTTGTATTTATGTAAGTTCACTCGGCGGTAATTCGGTATCGAATGAATCCTAAATTCCTTCCTCGACGGCTTATATATCGTTGTTGAATCTCGCTCAAGTTTTCTATTGTCGTTCTTTCTCTTTCTACATCTTTCTACATACATCAGCGGCGAGAAGCCGCTGGAGGTATGATACGTGACGTATCGTTGAATGAGTCATCACAGTAATTACCGAAACACATTAGGCAACATTTGCTTGTAGAAATGAGATTTAATAGTCATTAATTCTCATTTGCAGTAAGTTCGAAATTTTAATTGTGTATACACGAAGTATAGAAGCGAAGAGTCATTCATGTCTGTCTTCAGAATATCGTTGTGCTGACGAGCTCTAATAAGACCGAAATGCATCTATACGTTCCGGAATAGATGTGGCTTTTCATGAATTTTTAATTATCCTTACAATTACGTATTTTCCCGGTCTCTAATGTCATTCATAGTTAGACAAAGAAGTTCATAACATCGACAACAACCAAAAATCCCGAATATTGTTATAACTATCAAAAGCAACCAATAGTCATCCGGAGCTTCCAACAAAAAAAGTTCCAACTTCAGTTTTAGTTAAAATTTTCGCCTTTTTTGAAATGTAGTGCTTATTCTTACGTTTGAGAAAAGTACTTTTCGAAATCCGCAAATGTCAAATAAACGTCACATTTTTCCATCTAATTTTCAATAAAAAACAAACCTGCGAACTTGGGCATTTTCCTTGATTTTTAAGCAACTTTTTAGCATAGACCATTTTGCCCATAATGTCTTAGGACTGAATCTAATAGATAGTTTATTCATATAAATCAACCATCTTCAATTACTACAACGACTCTTTTTTTTCTCTGACAGTTTTTAAAATCGTTATATTCACGTTAGTACCATGAAGATGATTTTTCTGGCAATAAACTAGAACTTCAATTACCTTGATGGCTTTCTTAAAAATTGCTTCGAATACATTTCATTTTCACCAAAATAAATAAACAGTGAAATAAACAGCAAGTCACGGTAATGCTTCCAAAGCTTACGACAAATTATTAAGGATTTTATTGCAATCGAAATTTGAATATGTATCTAATATATTTTTATGTATTTACAAATGAATAACATAACAATACCCGCAAGGTAACGGGTTTCGCCGACTCCAGAAGGTGACAGGCTCGTCTAAGGACTCGCCAGTCATATACTTTTATCCGTCTGTAAAAACTCTCTTACCATCCTAGTAATATTATATACAAACTATATTTTCTATTACTGTTTTGTTCTAAATTTATAATAATGTATTTATTTATTTTTATTTTATAATATTATAAATTATTACTATTATACACTCCGCAAAATAACTATCGTAACACCTGAATTTTTTGAGTCTATGACCATTTAAAAATTTGCTATTAAATTGGTCATATGACCTTTTTTGTCGTTGTCAGACTGACATCTAAACGACATACCAAAAAAACATTCTTTTTACTGCCTGTTTTTTGATAAGTGCCGAAGACGTGCAGTAGAGAGCATTTAAAATATTGTAGTTTGTTAGTCAGATCGGTTCAATTTTTTATTAAATTACCGTTGTGAATGTTCAGCAACGTGTGTCTTTACATCTTACGTATGAAGAAACCGGCAATGTATCACACTGATGGAAAATGGCCGTAGCATGCGGTATGAGTGCTAGGAGTACAGCCATCAACTGTAAGTAGAGCAGTAGCACGATTTAGGGAAACTGGGAACTATAGAAGAAGGCCTGGGCAAGGTCGAAAAAGAGCTACTACCCCATGAGATGATCGTTTTCTGCGGTTAACTGCTCTGCGTACGCGTCATTTCACTGCTAAATTTCTCAAGAATGAGCTTTTAGGGGCTAGAAATGTACAGCTTTCAGCAGAAACTATCCCCAACCGTCTTCGAGAAGATGAGATAGCAGCTCATGTTCCTGCTCACGGTCCACTTCTCACCAGAGAGCACCGGGTAACCCGATTACAGTTTGCACGCGAACACACCGATTGGGGCATAAACCACTGGGCCAATGTCATCTCTTCGGATGAGTCTAGGTTTGCTTTATGGTCTTCTGACAGACGTATGCCGGTGTACAGACGACCTGGCGAACGTTATACTGTCTGTAACTTCCGTCAACGTGTCCCTTTTGGTGGAGGATCCGTGATGTTATGGGGAGGCATCTCTTTACAGGGCCATACAGCATTGATACCATTACCTGGGGCTATATTACCAGCAGATAGATATGTTACAGACATTTTAGAAGAACATGTGATACCAAATACGCTCTTTGTTGGCGAAAATTGTGTTCTTATGCACGACAATGCACAATTGTGTTCTTATGCACGACCCCACATAGCAGGAATTGTACAAAAATATTTGCAGGAAGTTCAATTGCCAGTATTAAGCTAGCCTGCACGAAGCCCAAACATGAACCCTATCGAGTATGCCTAGGACCACCTCGGACAAGCTTTAAAACGGCACCAGCGAGCATTCCGTAACCTTGAAGAACTCGAAGATGTACTTTTACAAGAATGGGAAAATTTTTCACAAGACTATGTTACAGACCTCATACGCAGCATGCCAAGGAGGATGGAAGCTGTAATTGAAGCCAGGGGTGGATATACCAGATACTAGTGCCATTTTAAACCAGTATTTATTATTTTGTAATTTTGAATAAGGTGTTCTTCTGTTATTTTCTGCATTATATGAGTTGAACAGTGCTGTTCATTATCTTTTATGTTTTTTCATGACCTAACATTTATAAGTAGAATAGTTTAGATATTCAGAAATGACATTTTATTGAAAAAAGTTGGTGTTGCGATAATTATTTTGCGGAGTGTAATATATTATATAACATTTTTTGTGGCAGAAATATTTAAGTAATGAAACGAGTAGCAACGATGGAAGGTACAATGGACGATGGTCAAGCAATTTGGGCATGTGATAGAAAGACACAGCAAGGGCAATACCATTTTAGCTAAAATTATTTAGATAAGGGATGGCCGTGGTTGAAAGGATCACTGTCTTTGATAGGTTCAGCCTGATGTTGGTTTTACATGCTTGTTGGATGTCAGTTTCGATTTGACGTTTTATTCGACATGATGATAAATGTCAGTCTTTTTAGCTCTTAACCAATATAATTAAAACTACTTCAAATCGAAGCTGACATTTGACAACAACGAGCTGAACCTATTAAAGACAGTGATCCTCCCAACCATGGCAAACCTTATCTAAATATTTTTTCTCATATTGTACCAGATTTACTCTACAGGGCTCTGAATAATTTGAGGAAAGGTAACAACTAAAGTTAAATGTATAAAAGATAGGGAAGAAAGAATACTAATTAGTGATACAAAGATAATGGATACATAGAAACAACATTTTAAGGAAATACTGAAAACAGATAATGCGGTATCACCGCAAAACTTACCTGAACTTGTTAATAAAACAACTATGATGGATGACATAACGTACGAAGAATTTATAGAAGCAGTTAACGGACTCAAAATTGAAAAGGCTGCAGGACATGATAATATAAAGGTAGAATTAATCAAATATATAGAGGGAGATGCACCGTAAGTACTATACAAAATAATGAATACATTCTGGAATAATGGCTATATCCCGATGGATTGGACTCTATTGACCATGATGGCAATTTAACAAAAAAGTGACCCATATAAATATGTAAATTATTGAATTTCTATACTTAGAGTAGTCAGTAACATATATGAAAGAATACTTGAAAACAAACTGAGAAAAATAGTTGAATCAATAATGGATGACAATCAATGCGGCTTTAGACCACGCAGGGGAACATCTTTAATCTTTTTAGTCAGACACTTGGAAGAGAAAGCATTAGCGGACAATAACAATTTGTATCTGAAATTTTTTCATCAAGCATATTCTGTACGTCAGGAGACCGACATTGGATGACTTGCTTGGCTGCGTGACGGTTGTTGGCGGGCAATCGCATAGCGTTCCCCAATAGGTGCATGGTTGACACTAACGAACATTCCTACATTATTGAGGGTACGAGGATGCCTCAATGCCTTAAACGTGACCGAGCTCTTTCTACTGTCATATTGTACATCTACCTCCGTACACCGAACATTTCGCTGTTCAAAATAAAATTGAAAAAGACATTTGCGTGTTTTATTTCAATGGAACGGGACTTATAAAACAGAAAGCTTCCTTGACAACAATTTTATGTTGTGCGTCGGCTTCCGAATTGTATAAAATAAAAAACTATAAACTTGTCGTAAAGTTTGTTGCATGGCACACAATTGTGTATGTGGGCTAAAAATCAAGTCAAAGTAGTTCAGTGATGTTTTAACTCAATTTAGAGACAGTCCATTATGCTAAAGCTACCTTGGGTGGTATTCGATTATTATTTTGCCAATTATTATTTAAATTGCCCAGAATTACGACCCATCGCAAAATATTAAGCAATTACACTGGTCAACACGGCTCGGTTTTCTTATAGACCAATACGTGTAGTTTATGTCTTTGGTCATGCTGGTTCTGCATCTGACTTAAAATTTGCTCTATCATGTCAGGATTTTGAGATATTTTCTTAAATAGTTAAAAAAAACACATTAACTTTTACAAAATTTCGAAGTTACTTTTATATAAGAAAGATATTACTAAAAATATTGTTCTGTCAAACATTGAGTGGACATGTTTCAACATGTCCTTGCATGTTTCGTACGTTGACGCACTTAACTCACGCGCATTTTTGCTCTGGAACCAATCAAATTACAAATTAGTAAATATCTGGCTACGTGGGTATACAAGGAGTCCCGTATCGTTATGTTCAATATTTAGGAGTGTAAAGTAGACTTCATTTCAAGTAACAAAAACGCAAAACTTGTATTTCGATTTTTATTTGTTTCAAAGTTACAGATCTATGAATGTGATTGTCAGATCTTGAGAAAAAATGTAATCTTAAAGTCAATAAAAACTGATTTGATTTAAAAAAGTTCAATTAATAATATTTTCGAAATGTCCACCTCCTTGTTGAATGCAGGCTTGTGCCCGTAAGCCAACAGAAGAAGTACTTATCCGAATTTCATAATTGTTTTGTCGGATTTGCTCGGCAGCCAGGTGAATACGATCCAACAACTCTTCTCTTGTGTTTGAAACTTGCGCGTAGACTAAATTTTTCATGTACCCCCATAAATAAAAGTCAAGGAGATTAAGATTGCATGGCCATGCAACAGGACCACCTCGACCAATCCATCTTGGATAAATGACGTTAACCCAATTTCGGACAGCAATTCCGAAATGTGGTGGTGCCCCATCCATGTGAAACCACATGTCTCGTCGAACATTCAGTGGGACATCCTCTAAATGATCTGGCAGTTCGTCAATAAGAAATTGAAGGTAATTGTCCTGTGCAGGTTTCTCAGATTTGTAACACCACTTCTCGTGAACGTAGATTCATCTGTCCAGAGGACTGTTCTGCAGAAATTAAAATGAATCCGTGACTGTCTTAATATCTAGGTGATATAAACTAAAAGAGCATAGTGGTCTGCCTCAAGCAAATCGTGTCCTCTGCGATAGTGATATGGATATAAGCCCCCACATTTTAAAATTCGCCAAACTGTTGTTCGTGGCACTCCTAGTTGTCTAGCGATTCGACGTACACTGAGAGTTGGATCCTTTGCAACAATACCTACTGCTTGTTCCTCTAAGTCTGCTGGAAAATTTACTCCTCGGTCGAAAAGATAATCACGCAATCCGCATTCCCGAAATTGTCTGTGTACTTCCAGAAACGTTCTATAATGAGGAATGCGCCTATCGGGAAATCGATGTCGGTATTCAATAACTGCTTGACATGAACTGCCGTTACAGTAGCCATACACAAAATGGATGTCCGCATACTCTTGAGAAGAAAATCGGTAAGGCATTTTGAATAAAGAAAACGCGTCCATTCACTAATAAGCTGTAATATGAACTGAAACGTAATGTAATTCTTTATTAAAAAATGCAACGTTAATAGTGATCTGAACATTTGTTTATTGTATGATATTCATGGTTCAGCACTTACGAAATAAGTAAGAACCTTCTTTATCATAAATAAATTTCCAGTACTCTTTTTTGTAGATCTCCAAGAAATTATTGTATGCACTACGACACGTGTTTATTTATTTCAGGATAACATTTTATTATGCGACGTTAACAATCACAGGCGTGTCATTGAATCGTATCACTTTTTTTTAAATAAAATCAGTTTGTATTGACTTTAGGATTACATTTTTTTCATGATCTGATAATCACATTCATAGATCTGTAACTTTGAAACAAATAAAAATGGATATACAAGTTTTGCGTTTTTTGTAACTTGAAATGAAGTCTACTTTACACTCCTAAAATTTGAACATAACGATACGGGACAGCTGGTATAAAGAACTACACGCGATAATAAAAAGTGCAGCAGATGAAAACAAATTAAACGAAAATGTAATGCAGTGAATGAAACGGTGATCGGTGACTATATGCGAAATATTAAAAGAAAGGCTTTTTGGAAGCTTACTCCTGTTTACAGTTGATTTAATGAAATTTAAAATCAAACAATCAATCAGATGTGCAAACCGACCTAAACAATTAATTCGAATAGTACGCTGCTTTTTAAAACTTTTTTAGTTTTGTATTTCAACAAAATCGTAATATCTCCACATTTTTAAACACGCGTATAAAGACATACATCGCCGCAAAAGTAACTTCATTTTGCGAGGGTAAATAAACACGATGCTGTGCGATGAAGCGTTAGATAAAATAGGTAGTCGAACAACAAGTGGTCGGTCGGTTCGACATTTCAACTCGTCTCGGTGTCTAAGCCGACAAAACTTTCTCAGGCTAGAGGTCCTGCATTATAAATTGCCGGGCTTCATTCCGCAATTGCCAAGTTAATTTATATTTATCTAATACTCTGCGTGCAATCACTTTGCCACGGGAAAGGACGCCAGATGTAACAATTTGAGCAAATTTATCAAGGAGAGAATTTACGACAGGAAATGTATTCCTTGGACATATCCTTGTGATTGTTTGAAATTAGCATTTGTTTCGTCAAGTTCTAGGTAAAATCTTGTCTGTTCTCTCTGCCATCACCATTAGTTGTTGACGTTACTGTTTCGTGATATAAATTGAATACGGTTTCATCTGAAGTTAATATTATCTGATAAAGGTCGTATTAATACAATAATGCAGTAGATTCTAACAAGATACTTTTTATTATACAGTTGCTTGTAGTTACTGTCAAAAATTTTAATGCTATTAGTCAAATAAAAAAAAAACAATTATTGAAGAAGAATTAATTTAACGTTTCTGCATTGGTACCAACATAGTTTGTTTGTCGAAATGCAGAAATTAATGCAACACATTGGGTGACATTTACATGTAAAGTGAGATTTAATACGCGTTAGTTCCCATTTACAGTAAGTTTATTATATTAACTATATACAGTGTGTCCGCCTAAGTTCTCTACATACCGAAAACTTTTTTGTTATTAATTTTACGAAAAAAACTTATTCTTTAAAAAACCTCTGCTTCTTAAGAAAACACGATTGCACTACTCAAACTTTATTTACCATATACGGGTGCTTAAAAATTAAGAAATACAAAATTGATTGAACAGATACACACTATTTTTTTTTTAGTTTCAAAAATATGTGAAAATGAAGTAATTTTACGGTATTAACTCTTCATGTCACAGCTAATGTTTCCATCTCTAGCGAATCGATTTTTACAGTAAGCGCTAGAGCTGGGCGAAGTATCGATACATCGTCCAATACCCGATACCAAAACTGGTATCGATTCTCCGATACCCCAGATAACGAAGGTATCGATTCTAAGGTATCGATTCCAAAGTATCGATTCCAAGGTAACGATCCAAGGTGTCGATTCCAAAGTATCGATTCCAAAGCATCGATACCTATCGATACTTTACCGATACCAGTACTCGCTAAGTATCGATGTATCGGGTTAGCGATGTATCGGGTAGCGATGTATCGGGTAGCGATGTATCGGGTAGCCATGTACCGGGTAGCCATGTATCGGGTAGCTTACTTTTGTGCATTTTTTTAAATGTACATAAGGGATGCAATAACTTTTTAAGTAAATAATTTTTAAGTATATATAGCATTATATATATATATATTATAATGGGATAAACCTCCATTATATTGATGAGCCATTTCTAATATTAAGTCTATAAGATTTTCTATTTCATATTATAAGTATTGTAACTTATAACATATGCAAGAGATGTTTTGATTTATGTGGATTTGTGATAGTTATTATATTTGTTAAAAAGGTTGGATATCTTATTATTAATATGTTAATATTATAAATAACAATTGAGTTCAATCTTGGTATGTATATTTTTAGTTTGTTATATCTGTTAAAATTGTAAATCGTGTAAATTGTAGTTAGTTAATTTGTATAAATTATTGTTCAATTTAGTATTTAACTTTTGCAAGAGAATAGATTTAGATATTCGTAATTAATATGTTATTTCCAAATTTGAAGTTTTAAAAAGAGACTGACTGACTTGGATGTATGTGAAATTATAGAAAGTAACGATGGCGATTTTAAAAAAAAGATTATTATTTTTTTTGACGTGAAAAATAAGAGACATAAAATTTGATAAAAGCTGAATTCTTGACTGAATAAATAGGAGTTAACTAATTTGAATACACCGAGAAGATTTCAGAAGACTGGATAACTGTTAATTTAGCAGAACAGGCTATTTTTGTTATAACAGTAGTGAGGTCCGAGTCTGGCAACCCTTCTCCATAGTTAGTCGTAGTAAATATTATCGTGGACTGGAAATATATCATTAGTGGATTTGAAATACAACAGTAGTGAGATTGGAATACAACAATAGTGGATTGGAAGTATAACAATAGTGAGGTCCGAGTCTGGCAACTCTTCTCCATAGTTGGTCGTAGTAAATATTATCGTGGATTGGAAATATATCAATAGTAGATTGGAAATACAACAGTAGTGGGTCCGAGTCTAGCAGTTTTTTTTTATCTCCAAGCGTAGTTCATTATAAAATATATTCGTGTAGGTAACAAGTTTTAAAATACTTATACCAAGAAATTCTCTTTAATATATTCAAAGATACTGTTTTACCCAGCTTATTTAATATAATTGTTAATTGTTGATTCTCCAAATTCAGATTCCTTGCATAAGTTTTTTTTTTCAAAAAATGGTTTATATGTATTTGAGATATTGACGTTTAAATTTGTTAATTTTATAGTATTAGAAATGGCCACATTTGTAGATATATCAGATTTATTTATATATAGTGAATAAATAGTTTATCTGTCATTAAAGACTCTTTTATCTATAAAATTGTCTAGTTATTGTGAAACTTAACCTTTTTTTTTTTTTTTGATCGCCGAACGAGGTGAAATTCTCTACAGCATTCTGCGGCGTATCATTATATTTTTGGCGAAATTCTCTACAGCATTCTGCGGCGTATAATTATATTTGGCGCTCGAACGTGGGAGGTTGGTTAAAATATAATTGGTGTATTTTTTTTTTATTTATTTCTTATAAAACCTTATCATTCATAATATATAAACATGCCACGTAACGTCACAAAACAAAGTAGATCTACTGAACGTGAGGAAGGCACTGAAGAAGGAATAGTAGATATACAGCCGTCATCAGAAAGTCGCGGAGATGAAGTTGCTATAAAGGTCGATCCTATACAGCAGTTACTGATGGAACTTAGTGCAAAGTTTGATAAAACGAGCCAGGAACTCAAACAAGGCTACATTAATTTAAACAATAAACTCGATCAAGCTAACCAAGATATAAAAATGGAGATTCATAAGAATAACCAAGATCTTCGATCTGATATGGTTCGCATCTATGAAAATACGCTGCAACTCATCGAACGACATAGTGTAGAAAATCAAGAACTAATAACATCTACTAAATTTATGGCGAACAAAAATTTAAATAATTATACCCGCAACAAAAATTATAACAATGCGCTGAGATCCACTTCAAGAAAAGACCACCGCATAAATGACTATTTTTATGACAAAGTGTATACTAATTTTTTAACTCTAAATGAAGAATATTGCAACAAAATAAGTTCTAATTATTGGGAGGAAGGTAAGAATAATATTCATAACAATTCAAACTTGAGCATGTCCATAATGAATAGAACAGATTATAATAATTTAGCTAGTTATCAAGATAAACTTAAAACAACTTCCAAATTTAACAATTTAAAAGACTTAAATATTGTGAACTTAGACGAAAACCATTCCATTATTTTAAGTCATTTACAAATAATTTTCTTATACACTAATTCTAAAATTAACAACATATATACCAATATCCCAACTATTCAAATAATCTATACTAATTTGTATAATACTAGAGGCAGGGGTAGTAAAATGTCTTTTTGCCGGAGTAGTATGTTTGGTCTACCTAAGAGGCGTCGACGAAAAATCAACTTTTGAATATTTGCGACAGAAAATCGGAATTCTGAATATTAATTGAAGATGACAACAGGAATATGACAAGGGACAATGCTTAAATTAAATAAACTATAACTAATAATGACAATAAACAATAATCAAATTAATACTATTTTGATAGATAACATATATTACACTGGAGAAATATCAGCAGAAACGTATATTATGATTAGACCATGAGGGATTGAACATTTTTATTTAAATGTATATAATTAAAAGATTATTAAACCGTAATTGCTCTTCAACATATCGGGGAAGTTGTTTTATCAAGTATGTTAAGTTTCATAACATATATATAATAATATTAGACAAGTTATTACTTTATTATTAAAAATTATTTATAGTTTAAAAAAAAAAGGAAAGTTCATAGAAATATATTAATTAAATGTATCAGCAATATTTATTCAAAATACGATTGCTTTTTTAAAGCAAAATATATATTAAAACAGGTTCAAGAATTACAAAATTAGAAGCTAAAATATATATTTAAGACTGGAAATATGATTTTGCCGACTTAAACTTAAGGAAATCTAAACAATGAAACAATCTTAAAATGTAATTATAAAATAAAGTATATATCATATAAAGTGAATATCAATGCAAAATATAGCTATACATAAATAATATGACTAGATGAAAGAAATATTGATTTTGAGATGATTGTATATGAATGCAAATAATGGATATTTTAAGAGATGTTTAATTAAGAATTGGTATGTGAAATGTGAGTATATGTAGAGGTGGTTATAATAAATATTAAGATATGGAAAATATATGTTATAAATAAAATAATAAATACAGTAAAAGAAGTAATATATATAAAAATAATGTAAAGTAGTGTTAAAATGAATGAAATGTATATTTATTGGTGTGGCAAATGTTAGGTAAAGAATGTCTATTTATGTGTGTTAATGTGTTGGAAGATATTGTGTTATTTAATGAAACCTATACAATCAAGATGATTCTTACAAATATTATTATTAAAAGAGAATAAACAGGAAATATAGAAAACATTTTTTTTTTTTTTTTAGAAAAAATTGTTTAGATAATGCAGATATAAGATATGGATACCTGCTATTAAAAAGGTTTATACTTTCCAGTTTTAAAATAGGAGATACATAAAAATAAATAATAGAGTATATGATGGCAAGGAAAGACGATATTTTTCTGAACTTTTAAAAAAAATATTAATTACTTAATCATTTCAAAGTTAAAGCTATATATATATATTGTTTTATTTAGTTTTATTGAATTGTATAGTTGCTTAAAGTTTATCAGAATGACTTATTTCTTTTTTTTTCATAGTATTTTTTTTTAAAAAAAAAGAAATACGTGGGGAGAAAATATAATGGGATAAACCTCCATTATATTGATGAGCCATTTCTAATATTAAGTCTATAAGATTTTCTATTTCATATTATAAGTATTGTAACTTATAACATATGCAAGAGATGTTTTGATTTATGTGGATTTGTGATAGTTATTATATTTGTTAAAAAGGTTGGATATCTTATTATTAATATGTTAATATTATAAATAACAATTGAGTTCAATCTTGGTATGTATATTTTTAGTTTGTTATATCTGTTAAAATTGTAAATCGTGTAAATTGTAGTTAGTTAATTTGTATAAATTATTGTTCAATTTAGTATTTAACTTTTGCAAGAGAATAGATTTAGATATTCGTAATTAATATGTTATTTCCAAATTTGAAGTTTTAAAAAGAGACTGACTGACTTGGATGTATGTGAAATTATAGAAAGTAACGATGGCGATTTTAAAAAAAAGATTATTATTTTTTTTGACGTGAAAAATAAGAGACATAAAATTTGATAAAAGCTGAATTCTTGACTGAATAAATAGGAGTTAACTAATTTGAATACACCGAGAAGATTTCAGAAGACTGGATAACTGTTAATTTAGCAGAACAGGCTATTTTTGTTATAACAGTAGTGAGGTCCGAGTCTGGCAACCCTTCTCCATAGTTAGTCGTAGTAAATATTATCGTGGACTGGAAATATATCATTAGTGGATTTGAAATACAACAGTAGTGAGATTGGAATATAACAATAGTGGATTGGAAGTATAACAATAGTGAGGTCCGAGTCTGGCAACTCTTCTCCATAGTTGGTCGTAGTAAATATTATCGTGGATTGGAAATATATCAATAGTAGATTGGAAATACAACAGTAGTGGGTCCGAGTCTAGCAGTTTTTTTTATCTCCAAGCGTAGTTCATTATAAAATATATTCGTGTAAGTAACAAGTTTTAAAATACTTATACCAAGAAATTCTCTTTAATATATTCAAAGATACTGTTTTACCCAGCTTATTTAATATAATTGTTAATTGTTGATTCTCCAAATTCAGATTCCTTGCATAAGTTTTTTTTTTCAAAAAATGGTTTATATGTATTTGAGATATTGACGTTTAAATTTGTTAATTTTATAGTATTAGAAATGGCCACATTTGTAGATATATCAGATTTATTTATATATAGTGAATAAATAGTTTATTTGTCATTAAAGACTCTTTTATCTATAAAATTGTCTAGTTATTGTGAAACTTAACCTTTTTTTTTTTTTTGATCGCCGAACGAGGTGAAATTCTCTACAGCATTCTGCGGCGTATCATTATATTTTTGGCGAAATTCTCTACAGCATTCTGCGGCGTATCATTATAATATATATATATATATATATATATATATATATATATATATATATATTATATAGTATATATTTCAAAGGATGTTGTTGAATTTTACATTATGCGTAGCAAATATCCAAATTATAACATAAACTTAATAACTGTATTTATTACAAAAAAAATATCACAATATTGCAAATTTCATACCGTAGATATGGTAGAATCGATAAATTAATCTTATATCTCTTGAAGCCGATATCCAACAAACGATACCTAGAAAACGGGTTATGAATACTGATTCCTAGGTATCGAATCAAAGTATCGATTCCAAGGTATCGATTCCAAAGTATCGATTCCAAGGTAACGATCCAAGGTATCGATTCCAAAGTATCGATTCCAAAGCATCGATACCTATCGATACTTTACCGATTCCAGTACTCGCTAAGTATCGATGTATCGGGTTGGCGATGTATCGGGTTAACGATGTATCAGGTAGCATACCTTTGTGCATTTTTTTAAATGTACATAAACTTTTTAAGTTAAGAATTTTTAAGTACAGTTCATAAAGTATAAGTTTTCAGTTCGTACTGCCCAAGTGTGAACCGCAAATTGTACTTTATCTCTTTCTAACACACATGAATACGCGCTGTAATACTACACACGTTTGTCATTTTAAGTTAAGACGTACGTCTTTGAAATATTATATTAAATAAAAAGGATAGGTTGTCTAGGAGATAGTCTTATGACATTCAACTTGTTGTCAAATTATTTCATATTGTTGTGTATTGACTTTGTTTCCGGTATTCTGACTTCTAGGTTAAGCATTCTTCGAATTTGAATATTTAGTTTATCAAAAATTACAAAATCTGTTCTTTTCAGAACAATACTGATAATAAATAGTAATATCAATTAGTGGCAATAAGTACGAAATTGCTTGATTATCAGTTTGACATTTCTAACCTAATATTTTACAGAATATTTTTAGATGCCAGGTAAACCTCTTGGTTCTATTAAATCTTACAGCGTATTTTAATGTCCATCGACTGTGTTCATGAGGTAATTCACAAAATCAGTTAGATAAGGCGGTGTTATGAAATAAGTTTTATTTTAGAGGGTAGCAGTAGCCCTTAATATTTCTAGTAGAACGGTCTACACTATTAAGCATTGTAGCATTCAGAATCCAGTCTTATCGTCTCCTGGCAAAAAAAGGTCTTGTAAGAAGCCAAAAACTAAGGACTTAGCAGAAGCAACTAAAATGGAAGTTCGAAATACTGTTTATGACATGTATAAAGAAAGTATGTTTTTAATATATTGTAAACATTTATTACATGTTCAAATTTTTTAGAAAAACATCTTACCTTAAAAACTTTAAACAATGTTTTGGCTATGAAAGAATTTGTTGATACATGTACAACTACTTTAGCAATATTGCTTAAAGATATTGGTTTTTAATATACGAAAGAGTGTTTCAGGAGAGCGCTCACAGAGAAATTAAATATAGTCTGCATGAGAAATGTGTTTTTAAGGAATATATGAATAACTTAAATTCAACTTTACGTCAGGTCATGTTCCTTGATGCAACTTGGATCTTTTCGAAAGGGAATAGAATGACATCCTGGCAAAATGATAATATAAAAAGTGTTTTAGGAAAAATGGCAAACGGTTTATTATTATACATGTTGGCACAGAAAGTGGCTTTATTAAAGAAGTCTGATTTTTCCATAAAAAACGATCACTGATGATTACTGTGGAGACATGAATGGTAACTCCTTTAAGCAATGGGTAAATGATAAGCTTATACCAAATCTTGAGGTACCATCACTTATAATAATGGATAATGCTCCTCATCATAGTGCTATTCAAAATAAACAACCAAATACCTCAAAAAAATACAAATTATGGAATGGTTGAGAAAAAAAGATAGAAGCTATTCACCTACAATGACTAAGAATGAATTAATTCAATTAGTAAAATATCATAAAGAAGAGAAGATATTTATTATAGATGAAATAATAAGAGAAAGTGGACATGAATTTTTAAGATTACCCCCGTACCATTGTGACTTGAATGCAATTGAAATGATTTGTGCTAAGGTTAAAGATTATTATAATTCAAATATTGGAAGAAATGGTTATTCAGATGAAAGAATTAAAGAAATGTGGAATGAAGCTTTGCAACAATGTGATGAAATTACTTGGTATAACAGGGCAGAGATTGCTCCAATAATCATTAATGTTAAGTTCTTAAGTTCTGAGTCAGAATCTGACTAGTTTTCATTCATTTTTGTAATATATACTCCATTCACATTAAAAATAACATATTGCAAGTAATACAAGTAATATTTTTGAAGTTTTATTTGGTTGGAACAAGGAAGTTTACTTCTATAAGTTCACTAAACATTAATAACCAGGTAACTATCTTATTTTGACAAAATATTTTTGTATAAGTTTAATTGGTAACATTAATACTGCCATAAAAACTATCAATGTGCATCATTTTGCATGCACATAATATGAAGCAGCGAAGAAATTACTCGAAACATTACATGATAAAGATCTCGTGGCAATCTTTTATTTGAATTAAGTTTCTTTTTTTCTTATTGGTGGTGTACTAACTTGCAAAATTATCAAATGTAGTTTTCAGAAAACCTCATGTGTTTTTTAAATATCTTCCTGTAATAAAGAAAAATATGGATTTGGATTGTATTATATGCAAGACGAATTATTATACCATTATTTTCTAAAGAAATAATAAAATATTAAATGTAGACTATATAAATGTTTTTTTTAAGTATAATTTTATAAATGTAATTTGACAACTCTCAAAAGGTAATTCTTTTTTAAAGAGTTACGAACATAAATTTTACATTCTTTTCCAATATATTTAAATTTATTTAAAATATAAACAATATATAAATTAAGTAGAAATCTAAATTATTCATCAAATTAATACATTCCAAATCTTCTTAACCCAGATATAGTGCAAGAAAATGATTTCGGTAGGTATGTCATTCTTAATAATGCAAACATTTTTAACACTAAAGATCTTTTCAATACCTATGCATATTACTATTGATATCTGACTTGAAATACTTCTTTTTAAATAAATTTTTGATCGAATATTTTCGTGAGTTTATAATTACAAATACCATTTAAAATAATTTTTGTAATATTAAAGTAATAATTTCCGCATAGTTTTCTTGGATAGTATATACTTATACAGAACTAGAAAAGAAACAATACTTTTGAACTATTCATGTTCCCACTTTACTCATTATTATTATTTTGACATGTAGGTTATGTATATGCTTTCTTTGGTTATATGCAAGTAACATACTAAAATTTTGACAATATTGCAAAACATGACGTTTATATTTTATGATGACAAACGGTTGTTTCCGCGATTGAATACTGACTTCATTTGACTCTGCAGTACTGATTTGAATCATATGTTTCGAATTTGACCCTGAACTGAAAACTTATACTTTATGAACTATATGTATAGAGCTGAGGATGTTTGCGGTATAACCATGGTTATATCATGTAACCATAGTAATTTACTATGGTTACATGATATAACCATGGTTATACCGCAAACATATGCATTATATATATTATAAAATGCGTTCAAATAAGCTTTGCCTCTAGTAGGCCATTCCTTTAAAAACGTATGATTATTAATAATTTAAATTTGCATTAGTTGTCAATTAGACAGATGCATAGTTGACAAAAATTGCTTTGTAATTTAAAATTGATTTAACATGGTTTTTACTATACAACACATATCATTCATGCTAGAATCTTATTTTCGAAACGGACGTAAGATTGACGGACAATGGCAGTATTCTCTTCAAGATTGTTTAGAAGAATTTAGAAATGAGTTCCCTAACGTCATCTTTGATTATGACAGTTTTCGGCACACAGTGATACATTCCGTTATGGTTTTCAGAGAAACAGGGAGTGTTAAACAGAAAGAAGGCGCAGGTCGGGCGAAAAAGCGTATAGAAGAGCTAGTTAATAATGTAAGAGAAATTATAAATAATGCACCAAGAACTTCCGTACGAGCATTATCACAACAAGTGGGTGTGTCAATTGGCCACATGTCATACAATTTTGAAAAAGGACTTACATTTATTTCCATATCACATGACCTGTTATCAAGAAATCAAGGAAATCGACTATCCCAGAAGAATAACGTTTAGTCAGTGGCTCATAAATAATTTTGATAATGACCTTCTTGACAAAACCTTTTTTTCTGATGAGTCATGGTTTTATCTGAATGGATATGTGAACTCGCAAAATATGAGGATGTGGACTAATGAGAAACCACATAATTTTTTTGTTGAAACCGCACTTCATCCGCAGAAAATTGGTGTATGGTGTGCGATTAGTCGAAGGAGAATTATTGGCCCTATTTTTTTTAACGGAACCTTAACAGGAGAAAGGTATCGACAAGAAATTATTATGCCATTTATCGAACAGCTTGACGACGAAGAAATAACACAGGGTTACTTTCAACAAGACGGAGCTAGAGCACACACAGCAGGTGAAACAATTAATATTCTGCAGCAATTTTTCAAAATCGGTTGATAAGTTTAAACACTGAACATGAATTTCCACCAAGATCTTGTGACATTACACCATGTGATTTCTTTTTATGGCCATTCTTAAAGAACTCAATTTATCAAGTACAGATACCTGATCTTGCAGGCCTTCAAATCAGAATTGCTGAAAGAATTAATGGAATTGACAATGCGATACTACAAAACACTTTTTCCTCCATTAGAAGAAGATGTGAGAAATGTTTCGAACAAGGTGGTGGACACTTTGAACAATTTTTATAAAATTTTGCTTGTTTGTTGGAAATAAACATATTTCATTCACTTAAAAATGTTCGTTTTATTATTTTGACATTTGTCATTTCAATCAAATATCTCATCTCATAACCAACAAAATTCCTATTAAAATTAGTAACAAGCTAAGACATAATCATAATTTCCAAGGGCTACTTTGAGGTAAAATTTATTTGAATTCTTTGTATAATATATATTTAAAAGAATGTTATTATTGTGCGTAGCAAATATCCCTATATATATATTACAAAAAAAAAATATCACAATATTGCAAATTTCATACCGTAGTTATGGTAGAATCGGTAAATTAATTTTATATCTCTTGAAACCGATATCAAACAATTGACACCTAGAAAACGGGTTATGAATATTGATTCCTAGGTATCCAATTAAGATATCGATTCCAAGGTATCGATTCAAGGTACCGATTTCAAAGTATTGATCCCAAAGCATCGATACCTATCGATACTTTACCTATTCCCGTACACAGAATCGATACCGTGCACAGACCCGATACATGGCTAAGTATCGGATACCGAAAACGTCGGTGTCGCCCAGCCCTAGTAAACACTACTGTAAAAAAACTTATTTATTGTAACCTGCATAATTCTGTGAAATAGTTAAATAGGATTCAAACTACTTAAATTACACATGTAATTATGACAATTAGTTCTGTTTAAGTAAAATGTCAAAAGGTATACTTATTTAAATGACTAAATATGCCTATGAAATTGACTATACAAGGTAAAATTGAAATAAGTTTAATTGTTGACGATAATTATAAAACGCTTCAGGACCAGCAATAATATTCAACGAAAGATAACAAAAATATACATTTTACAACTGTAGGAAATATCCTTTCTAAATTCAAAACTTGTTGAAAGTGTAGATAATAGGTTTAGTAAGAAATGAAGATCAAGAATTACAAGTGAAGAAACCGTTGAACAAATATTATTTTCCGTGGTAGAAGATGAGAAAAAATCATTGCGTAGAAGATCTGCAACATTACCAAATAATATTTGCAAAAGCTCGATTTCAAAAATATGAAAAGCAAATAAATACCACCCATATAAACCAAAATTTGTACATACTTTGAAACCTAGAGATTATGATTGACGTTTTGAGTTCAGCAGTTTGGTACAAGGAGAGATTGAAGATGATCCTTTTATCGTGAGAAAATTTATTTTCACCGACGAAACAACGTTCACATCAAATGGTACTGTAAGTTCACAAAATTGTCGATGATGGAGTGACGTAAATCCCAATTTCACAATACAGGCTCGTTATCAATATTATTATAAAAACAATGTTTAGTGCGAAATATTTAAAGATCGAGTAATTGAACCGGTATTTTTTCGACAAACATTAAATAGCCAATGTTACTTACAATTTTTGAATAACCACTTCCACGATTTTATACATGAACTACCCGCAAACGAAAAGCAGCAGGTATGGTACCAACAGGATGGTGCACCTTGATGGAACGAGAGATGTCAGACAATATTTAAATGTTCATTTCAATGGAAAAATAATTGATCGGTAGTCTGACATTTTTTGGACCGCAAGATCTCCGGACCTTAACCGTCTGGTCTTTTTTATGGGGATACTTGAGGCAGAAGGTGTATTTACAAAAACCATTTTAAAATATTGACCATTTAGAGAAAACAATTAGAGAAAGTATACAGGGAATAACTCCTGCCATAGTTAGATATGTATAAATTTTCTGCAAGAACAGCACTATACTGTATGTTGACAAGCTCCAGTAAGAGTGAAATGCATTCACACATTCCGGGATAAATGTGACTTCACGTATTTTTCATTATTCTAATAACCAGGAAGGTGGCGTCGCAACGTGTAGCGTTTCTGAATACTGGTACAAATTTAGTTTGTCAAAATTTTGAAATTAACGCGGCACATTAGGCGACATTTGAATGTAAAGTGAGATTTAATATTCATTAGTTCTCGTTACCGTTCTGGGGTTTCTTCGAGCTCTTCTTATCTCTTTGTTACTATAACTGTTCTTCTCCAGTGCTTCCTTGACCTATTGCTTTTTTTCCTTCAAATGTTTGGCGTCGCCGATCGTCCCTTCTCTATGCATTTGTGTTTTGATAAGGGCTCTCTTCTACCTAGGATGGTGATGGGATATTACATGCAGGTATCTGTCGATGTCAGTTTTCTTCTAGTATACTTTATGTTGTCATTATTCATTATAATTTCAGTGTTTCAGTATAGTCTGATCATCATTTTTGGTGTAATGTAGACCACTACGCTTTATACGAATGATGTATCAATACTGATAACAATTACAAGTTACTAATCATTCAGTCTAAGAAAGGAGCGAAAATAAATATTTGTATTTGGTTAAATTAGAGCTGGCAAAATTAAGATTTTTTACTTGTCAAAAAGCGGTTCATTGTTGGTACTGCCGATTTGTGTATTTTATTAGTTGCTTGTGCTATTAAAAATAGTTATTTTGATGCTGATGTATGGGAAAATAACATTCATCGTGGAAGAAAACTAAATGTATGATTTAGATAATTTTATTGATAAAATGCTAGAAAATTTGATTTTTCCTGTAAATATTGGATTTTCCTGAGAATTTTCATTAGATTAAGATCCTAAACTTAGAAATTAATAATTTCAATTTATTCAACATTAATTATGTGTTTACATGAAGGTGTCCACAAGGAGGAGTATTGCCACCGCTCCTCTGGAGTTTAGCAGGAAATAATCTCATAAGGATATTAAATGACCAAGGAATATAGACGCAAGAGTTTGCTGATGGCATTGTCATTGTGTCCCAGAGAAATTCCCGCGAGCAGTGGCGCCCATCATGCGAAATGCTGTACAAATTATGGAAAGATGGTGACCTAATGAGGAACTGACTGTTAATTAACAAAACACAAAGTTGGCACTTTTACCAACATGAGAAAACTAATGGGCAGCATAAGACTGTTCGGGCAAGAATTAGTACTAACCAATGAAATGAAGTATCTAGGCATAACACTTGATGCGAAACTAAATTGGAGCCGACATCTAGTCAAAATGACAGACTTAGCGATATAGCTCTTCTGGCGATGTAGAAGAACTGATGGTAAAACCTGGCAACTAAATCCAAGAGTGGTACATTGGTCATGTACAGTGGTGATAAAACCAATGGTTACTTATGAGGCAGTTGTCTTGTGGCCAAGGGCGAGGCCGACATTAGCGGTGGGGCTCCTCACGACTCTCCAGCAACATACTCTGTTTGGAATCATAGTAGTCGCGAACAGCACGGGAACTGCATTCATAGAGGCCATTGTGGCTCTCCCTCCGCTAGAGCTACTTGTGTAAGAATGAATGCGATAACGCCTAATAGCTTATGGTGTTTCAATAATGTAGTTGGAGGCCATACAGATACCACTGGTTAAATACGTTTCGTATGTCCATGTGTAACAGATATAGATATGTTTTTAACATATTTGTATTAACTTGTATTCGAAAATACTTGATGTGTTTACACATTGATATTTTTTTGTATATTGAGCCATCTGGCTACGAGTTAATGCACTACACAATTATACATATTTCTTTCTCTACTAGAAGTTGGTTAGCCGTTCGCGAGAAAGCGCTTTTACCGGCGCGCCTTTCTAGTTTGCCAGAAGTCACGAGATATCTCTTATCAGCTGACGGTACAAGATTGTGCTTATCTTGCGGGAGCGAGAACTGCACTGAGGAGATCATTACATCGAAACACATGTGTCTGTTTATTGAGGTGACCATTGGTTAAATACGTTGCCTATATAAATGTATACAGATACAAATATCTTTAATTTGTAACATATTCGTATTAATTTGTATTCGCAAATACTTGACGTGTTTACACATCAATATGCTATTATTTTTTGGTACAGAGTGAATTACTTCTTTTATTACATCAACTAAAGACACGTTTTAAAGAATAAAATACATTATGTTTGCAGCATTGCTCCGATACTGCACGAACCGTTTACTCGCTATTTATATAGAAGAAAGTGGTCATACAATGTACATCTTATTGATTTAGAGAGGGTAGTTATCGTAAAGATTTAAAGATATATTTTAGCGTTTCCGGCGGTTTTAGTTCTTCGAGGTATTTATGATAAGGTTCTTACATAAAAGAGTGGAATTTATGGACTCCTAATAAAGATGTTCACAATGTCAATATTATATCTTTTGGAAATCACTTTTTTTCATCGAAAATATTGAAGCTATTTATTAAAAGTGCAGCAGAATATTGTAATTCTCAACTGCTGATCATAAAAAAAATATTTCCAAATTTATATATTTAAAGTTTGGCTCTAAAAATAGTTTAAAACAGGTGGAATTCACAAGCAATGAAGATATACCTGAAGATGTCAGAATGGCTGCATAGAAAGCCAGGTCGACGCTGTTGCCTGTAAGATCACTCAGGAGGTACGGTTGAGTTCGCGGATTGGAGGACACATGAAGAATGTGAAGGGTGTTAATGAACACATACTTCTGACGTATCTTCAGGAGTGTGTCGTCTTTGTCGAACATTCGAACATTCGAACATTGTGTCGATGTTGAAGGCTTCCTTTTTAATAAAGGAAAAAATTGACATTTCAACTGTACTGTCAAGTACGTGCGTTGTTGAAACGAAAATTTGAGGGATTGAAAAAGTCTGAAGTTTTAAGTTGGTGAACAAATTAGGTAATTTCTACTGCAGGCGCCAGATGAAGTGGCAAAAATAAGTCATAACTTCTCTATTAAATAGATTAGATTTACGTTTGTTATAATAATTAAGTCTTTACGGCCGCTCTTTATGGTCTGCGGCCGTTAAGAGATTGTTTATATAGTAACAAATAGTCTAGCTGTTACTTTAATAACTAGACTAGATATTACAAAAAAGTTTCTTCTCTACAACTATATATAAATAATTAACAAAGACATTCCACAGGGTAGTATTACAGTGCTCTTACTTTTCGGTAAATTTTGTTTAGAAATCTCTAACAAAATTTTTATCGTTTATTTACATATTTTTCGAATTCTAATAGTTTAGTAATATGCTCTAATGGCTGTACTTGTATTTTAGACAGCTACCAAAGGATATAAATACATACTTTAGGGTAAAAAATCTGTTTCATTTTTCAACATAATTTCCATCAAATTCGTCTTTCACCTCTTAATTCGTCCCGAATTTCTTTCCAACAAGGACAAAAATATCACTAGAACCATTTACAAGTCATGAGCAGAATCGTCATAATATTTACGTAACTTTTCTTCAGTTTCTTTAATAATTTTCCCCGCGTAAGAAATGACGTTTAACAAAAACACGAAATTCTTTTTTCTCCATATGAATTCAAATACAGAAAACAGTTTACTACTTTAAACGATTCTAAAACCTTATGTATCTGCCAAATTCTTGCAGTATGTTTCACAGTCACTTTCGAGTCAAATCTTTCTTAATCAGTTTTTTATAAATAACGAACTGATGGTATTGATTATTTTCATTAGAATGATGTCTGAATACATAAACTAATATCATAATAATTTATATATATAAAATTATATATATAAAATGTAATATAAAATTCTAATAGTTTTTCTCTATTATTCTCCGATTTTTTCTATTTTAGGTTTTGAAAATAAATGTTTATTAGTATTAATTAAATACACTTTAAAAAAATATGATATAGCTACAACATATAAACTTAGTAATACTAATAAACATTTATTTTCAAAACTTAAACCTAAAATAGAAAAAATCGAGAAACACATGTCATCTATAAAATACCATGTCCCGATTGCGATTGTTACTACATAGGCCAAACTGAACAATGTTTAAACAAAAGAATACAAGCCTATAAATACTCTAAAACAGACAAAACTGCTTTATCTACACACAAACTACAACGCGATCACCTTTTCGATTTGAAAACACACAGATAATTGATAAAGAACAACATACAATGAAAAGGGAAATTAAAGAAATGATTAGTATGAAACAGGAAAAAAATTCAATTAACAACAGAAGTGATATAAAAAATTTAAGCAGTATATACTATAACTTAATTATGTAACGATCTGCAATTTACCATCATAATATATGTTGCTGTTATATAATTATATATCTTAAGTTATTTAAATATCTATACATTTGCTTATCATGCTGACAGTTCCGTGTTTTGATTCCTGTCTGGTTGTCCAAGTAAGTTTTCGTGGTTTTCCTTCTCGTTTAAGGCGAATGCCGACAGCCTTACATCTTAAGACGCTCCACGGGCGCATACATAATAATAACTCATGTCTTGCGTTTCCCTGTTTTTGTTGTCTATCTATTTTAGAATACTAAGGCATGATTTATTATTATTCAATTGCAATGTATCTTTGAATAATTTTATCCATAGCAACTCAAATGTATGACATTAATATACTGTCATTTATATTTTATATTCCTTGATAAAGGCATCATTTGCCGAAACATGTAGGATTGTTTTGAATATATATATTTTGAAGTAAAACCAGACCTTAAATCGCCAACAAATTGAATTTACTATATATATATATATATATATATATATATATATATATATATATACAGGCTGATTTATTTTCGGCCCTCATCATGGGGATCTCGCTTATTATTGGAGATAGAGTATAGGTTTAAATTTGGCAAAGTTGTTAAATTTTGTGTTTGTTATAAATCCGTAAAGAAAATAGACCCGTGACAAATGACCTTCGTTACTTTAAAAAACAACGCGAAAACCCCATTTTCTTCTTTTACCTGTAGCACCGATATTTGGCCTTGTAGATAAATATAAAAACACGTCCTTGTGGCCATTTCTAAACCTCTATCCAGTGGTGTACTCTAAATTTTTATACGACGTTTCGTTTCTTTCTGGCCATCATCAACTATCTAATTTCTTATAGGCGCCATATTGGATTTAGACATCTTCAGAAAGAGTTTTTTTTTTGATTTCAACCATGTACAACATGCTGACTAAAGTTTTTGACATTAGGTTTTATTTGAAAGAATAAATTATAAGATTAAATAAGGTACCCATGGAATTTCAATCTGTCAAATATTTCATTTATTGTTCATTAATAATACAAAAATGTCATACACTAACGTAGAGAAACGAGATATGATAAGTATTTTTTATTCTTCGAACCGAAATTCAACAGTAGCGAGTACAAGATATCTACAATTATATCCAGAACGACAACAGCCTCATCGTACCATTTTTCTAGATCTCGACAGAAATTTGGTCGAGAATGGATCGTTTACTAAGCCGCGTAATGGTCAAGACAACAGGAATTTAAATGAAAATCGACAAGATATTTTACAAAAGGTAAATTAAAAGCGTGTTTTCAAATTTCATGTTAATCTTGTATTTTTATAGATAAATAATAATTCATCAATTTCTACACGCGTCAGAATTAAATTTCTACACGCGTCAGAAAATTTGTGCCAGTCCAGAGTTTGGAGAACTTTACATAAAAGTAGGTTTAAACCATACAGGATCCATGTTAGTCACTCTTTACTGCCTGGTGATAATTTGAGAAGGCTAGAATATTGTAATTGGTTAATGGGAAGGATAGAAAATGATGAAAATTTTTTAAGCAAAATCATCTGGTCAGATGAAACAAAATTTACAAATTCTGGAATGTTCAGCAGAAATACGGAGCACTATTTGGCAGTACAAAATCCCCGACAAAACAGGGCTAGAAGACCACAACATTGTTTTGGAATAAACGTTTGGATGGGTATTTTGGCAAATCGTCTCTTAGGACCAGTTATGTATGAAGAACATTTAAATGGAGAAAGATATTTAAACATTTTACGTACATACGTATCTGACTATCTTGACGACAATATCCCATTAAATCAATTACAATATTTATGGTGGCAACAAGATGGCGCACCAGCACGCAATGCATCTGTTGTTAGAAATTTCTTAAATCAAGAGTTTGCAAACCGTTGGATTGAAAATAGGGGAGTTGTTGAATAGCCTGCGAGATCACCTGATTTAAGTCCGCTAGATTTTTTTTTATGGGGATATGTTAAAAATAATATTTATAAATTAGATGTGCCACAAAACATTGAAGAATTATGAGACAGACTTCAGAATGCCTTCGATGCAGTTCCTAGAAGAACTATACAAAGGGCAGTACAAAATGCCAGAAGGCGTGCCCAATTGTGCATTACCGAAGATGGCCAGATAATTGAACATTTACTGTAATTGTTTATTGTTTACTTTTCTATGTATTTTTATTAATGTTTTTGTTATCTTGTACTCGCTACTGTTGAATTTCGTTTCGAAGAATAAAAAATACTTATCATATCTCGTTTCTCTTCGTTAGTGTATGACATTTTTGTATTATTAATGAACAATAAATGAAATGTTTGACAGATTGAAATTTCAAAGGCTACCTTATTTAGTCTTATAATTTATTCCTTCAAATAAAACCTAATGTCAAAAACTATGGTCAGCATGTGGTACATGGTTGAAATCTGAAAAAAAAAACTCTTTCTGAGGATGTCTAAATCCAATATGGCACCTATAAGAAATTAGATAGTTGATGATGGCCAGAAAGAAACGAAACGTCGTATAAAAATTTAGAGTACATCACTGGATAGAGGTTTAGAAATGGCCACAAGGATGTGATTTTATTTTTTCTCTATAAGGCCAAATGTCGGTGCTACAGGTAAAAGAAGAAAATGGGGTTTTCGCGGTTTTTTTTAATAACGAAGGTCATTTGTCACAGGTCTAGTTTCTTTACGGATTTATAACAAACACAAAATTTAACAACTTCGCCAAATTTAAACCTAAACTCTATCTCCAATAATAAGAGAGATCCCCATGGTGAGGGCCGAAAATGAATCAGCCTGTATATATATATATATATATATATATATATAATAACTTCGTGACCTTGGTATGATATGGTAAACCTAATCAGTAGGCGATTAAAGGTCTGTATATTACTTCAAAATATATGTATTTAAAAAACTCTACATGTTTCGGCTGTGTACGCCTTTATCAAGAGAATACAAAATATGAATGACAGGATATAAATGTCAAGTAATTAAGTTGCTATGGTTTAAATTATTCAAAGATACATTCTAGTAATAATAATAAATCATGCCTTAGTATTCCAAAAAATAGATAACAAGGTGTGAACATATGTGTTGTTCGCTGCTAGCAATTTGTGTCTCCTTCTGGGTATGAACTTGTGTGTTGGTTGCTGCTGGCAGCTTGCGTCTCTCTATGGGTGTGTGGTTTTGTGTGAGAGCGTAAGTGTAGGGTTTTGTATGTCGGTGCGTTCGTGCGTGTGTTTAGGATCGGTCGCATGAATTTAGAGAGGTCGGATAATCAGCCGTTGCGTAGGGCCGCCAACCCTTTCCCGACAACTTCTTTACAATTCCGTGCAGTACTAAGACGGTCTGACCCCCGCCCCAATGAGGCGGTAAGGCGCAGACAGGCGAAGCGCACACTGTACGGGGTTGCTCATCGCAACTAAGGGAACACTCTTAGTGGCTACCTCGGTCGACGATGGTCACACTTGTGCCATCTTAACGTTTTCCGCCGAAGCGGGGGCATAGCACACACGTCGAACGTGTGTGTGCTGTTAACGGCAGCCTAGCCAGGTTGCCGCCCGGTTGTATGCTTTTCCCTGCCTATCCCTATTTTCTGTTTTTTGCTGATGTGGTCCTCTACTGGGTTGTAGCCTAGCATATGCGCTACAAAACTCTAGGGGGGTCTGCCCGTTGGGCAGTCAGGTTCCATTCCGCCTTTCCAGCAAGAGTGAGGAACCATGCTACGCGGCGCTATCTCGTCGCCGCGCAATGCACACACCACTAGGACCGGTCCTGGGCGGCAACCTGGCTAGGCTGCCGTTGACAGCACACACACGTTCGACGTGTGTGCTATGCCCCCGCTTCGGCGGAAAACGTTAAGATGGCACAAGTGTGACCATCGTCGACCGAGGTAGCCACTAAGAGTGTTCCCTTAGTTGCGATGACCAACCCCGTACAGGGTGCGCTTCGCCTGTCTGCGCCTTGCCTCGTTGGGGCGGGGGTCAGACCGTCGTAGTACTGCACGGAGTTGTAATGAAGTTGTCGGGAAAGGGTTGGCGGCCCTACGCAACGGCTGGTTATCCGACCTCTCTAAATTCATGCGACCGATCACTAAACACACGCACGAACGCACCGACATACAAAACCCTACACTTACGCTCTCACACAAAACCACACACCCATAGAGAGACGCAAGCTGCCAGCAGCAACCAACACACAAGTTCATACCCAGAAGGAGACACAAATTGCTAGCAGCGAACAACACATATGTTCACACCTTGTTATCTATTTTTTGGAATACTAAGGCATGATTTATTATTATTACTAGAATGTATCTTTGAATAATTTAAACCATAGCAACTTAATTACTTGACATTTATATCCTGTCATTCATATTTTGTATTCTCTTGATAAAGGCGTACACAGCCGAAACATGTAGAGTTTTTTAAATACATATATATACATATACATATACATATACAGACCTTTAATCGCCTACTGATTAGGTTTACTATATATATATATATATATATATATATATATATATATATATATATATTACATATATCATTTCATAGATCTTGGAATTTTAGCTTTATATTAAATATTTAATTAGAATGATATTTCGCGAAGTAATGTGAATATATATGTACCGGGTATCCTTGAAATAAAAAGATAACGTATTGAAAATGGAAATATGTAATTATGTACAATATATATCCAAAATATTTTCTCAAAATTCCCTCTGATAAGCGAGAGAAAAAATGATAAAATATATTTAAAAGAAAAATGTTACGCCACTGCGTGATCGAGTATAGGTTTTATAAAAAGTATTGGAGACGATATCTTAAAGTTGACAGACAATAATAAAAACAATAACTTTGTTATTGTCCGTCTCGCTTTAAGTAGCTTCTCCGGTTCAGTAGGTTACCGATGGATACTTACATCTTATAGATTGTTATCAAATAGGACGTTAAATGCCCGTAGAGCATACAAATTACATCTTCCTTTAATATATCTTCTTTAAAAAATTCATCGAAACCTTAGCATATAAAGCTATCTACGCATTGTTCTCCAGAGTTTTTATAAACATAAACATTAAACATGTAACTTCAGTAGAGGTATTTACATTCTGAATATTTTGAATTCATAGACGTCAGTAATACAATTTTTGAAGAATTTTTAATTTTAGGGTTTGCGTCGTAATTGACAATATTTTGGATATATATTCTATATAATTGCATCTTTCCATTTTTCATACGTTCTCTTTATTTCAAGGACACCTGTGTCTATATATATATATATACAGTGTGTTTCACTTTTCATGGGGACACCTAAATAACTTTTTTATTTTGAAAGCGATCAATATAAAATTTTTATCAGTTGTGTAGGCCATAACAATGCACCTCTTTGTGTGCCTAGAGTTTTTATAAAGCCAATATCTAGCCAACTATAATTAAAATAAAAAGTACTGTTTCAAGTAAAGTTATGCTAGCGATTAAGATAGAGCAAAAAAGTATTAGGAAAAGTTTTTACAAATCACTCAAGAACCCCTAATACCAAATTTCGCGGAAAAATTTTCATTTTTAAATTCTTCTACATTTTTATGCTATCAGTAGATAATAGTTTGTTATTGCAATAATAAGAGTGCCATGAAACATAAAAATAATTTGTCAGTTCAAACATCAATTCACAACAGTTTACTTCAGTTGCTATTTTCTTGCTTCATGGAACTCTTACTATTGAAATAACAAACTATTATCTACTGATAGCATAAAAATATAGAAGAATTTAAAAATGAAAATTTTTCCGCAAAATTTGGTATTAGGGGTTCTTGAGTGATTTGTAAAAACTTTTCCTAATACTTTTTTGCTCTATCTTAATCGCTAGCATGACTTTACTTGAAACAGTACTTTTTATTTTAATTATAGTTGGCTAGATATTGACTTTATAAAAACTCTATTCACACAAAAAGGTGCATTGTTATGGCCTACACAACTGATAAAAAACTTATATCAATTGCTTTTAAAATAAATAAGTTATTTAGGTGTCCCCATGAAAAGTGAAGCACACTGTATATATATATAATTTATTTTTCTTATAAATGGTTAATTATTTCTTGGAATTCGGCTTGATAATTATTAATTAAATAAAAACGCTCATTTTAGCGTTTCGACTTTTATTTTGTCTTCTTCAGAATAAATTTGATTTGGTCAATATGTTTTTCGGAGATGTAGATGTATGTCTTACTGCAGTGCGCTAGAGAGATCAACTGAAATACTGTTTTTAATAAGCGGATCTGTATATGTTCTGACAGTCAGGGTGCTCAAGGCTTTATCAGGCCGAGAGATGACAGCTAGGCTTGTATGGAAATACCTGGAAGAACTAGGGAAACAGGCAGACCAGAATAAAGTAGAACTGATCTGTCATCTAGAACACCATGGAAGGAGCTGAAATATTATTTCTCATACTGGACCGGTCCACATAACAGACTGGATTCTAGAAAGACATTAAGTATATTGACCAATGCATCCGGACGAAAATACGGCAAGGTATTTTTTTATAGAAGAATTGCTGGTCTTGAGCAGGAACCAGCTACGAATTTTTGTAGACTTCATACTGGCTATGTACCAGTAAAAGAACGCCTACACTAGATTTGGGATCTGAGGTGCGGACTATGCAATCAAGAACTAGAGACAGCATAGCATATACTGTGTGAGTGTAAGAAATTGGATCACAGAATACTTCCATTATTTTGGCGAAACAAAGTAGAACCATAATTATACGGAGCGCACTCTGTCAGAGACTGCCTTGTACAATCTCGTATACCAGGTTAAGCACAATGGGTCTATAGGTGCAGTGCTACAAATGGAGATTTGGTCAGGCGAACCTCTGTTCACTTTATGTTATAAAAAACAGGAACAAAAACAATTCAATACAGGAAACTATCAGTGTCATCATTCTTCACACATAGTGTATAGAGTAAAATTGGAAACGAAATTGTTTAGATATTTATAATACAGCAAAAGAAACTTAACGTAACTTGACAGTATACTAAAGAAAAAACAGTTACAAGTGGCCCTTAGTTTAGTATATCCTAAAGATAGTGCTAATTTGAAACAATTTGTCTCGTTAACTTACTTCGGTAAAATAAGCGAGCAAATTGGAAATATAATTTCAAAAAATAATAGTAATGTTAGTATAGCTTACAAACCATATGTAAAAACAAGTAATTTCATTTTTAACGCAAAACCAAAAACATATATCAATAATAAATCAGGAGTGTACAAATTATATTGTAATGATTGTAAAAGTGTATATATAGGTCAGACTGGTCGAAGTTTTATTATACGGGTAAAAGAACACATGAGGTCATGTAAACTAAAGAAGACAGATTCAACATTCGCAAATCATCTTATTACAGAAAGGCATACATTTG
This sequence comes from Melolontha melolontha, assembly GCA_935421215.2. Taxonomy (NCBI): domain Eukaryota; kingdom Metazoa; phylum Arthropoda; class Insecta; order Coleoptera; family Scarabaeidae; genus Melolontha; species Melolontha melolontha. The sequence goes on from OW285238.1 coordinate 38,612,416, forward strand.
GTCATCATAAAATATTGCATTTGGCCGAGAAAGGTCGTAAATTAAATCTTTTAGAGTCACTTGAAATTTTTAAAAGCGGAAACAACACAATAGATATTGTTCTTAACGACCAGTTGGATCATATATATACACCTCTTTTCCAATGTTGTATATAATAGTTAAGTATATAGTAGTAATTTTAAATAACATCATAAACCACCCCATATATATTTTTGTGTCATTTATAAGTTCTATGTAGGCCTGTAACTTTTGCAGTTTGATAATGAAATTGTATGTCGAAACCGCCACTATTATATGTGAATAAAGTGGTAAAACAAAGTTATTGTTTTATTTTATTTTATTATTTTCGAAACTTAACGTGTTGTATTATTTTGGATATTAATCAATTGTGTAGAACTACATTTACGGAATATTTACTAAGACTTTGCGAAAATGTGGTCTAAAACATTAATATTCATTTAAGAAAAACTTCGCAACAAATGATTATTCCACAAAATATAGAAGTGATCACTGTCACTCTAGACAGCAACTAACTTTAAGCGAGGGTGGATTTGGTTACTCCTGTCTAAGTTTTCTTAATATATTATCTGAGATTTATGGAAATATTAGAATTGGTTCATTATTTTAAATTAAGAATGCGTAATTAGTTTCACATACAGATAATAAAAGCTATAAAGATTTTTTTTTTATTAAAAAGCTAAAATATATGAATATAAGTTGCGAAACAAAAATTGCAACTAATTCGGTTCGTAAAAATCTAACAAGATCGATTAAAACCTTTACAATATTCACTTTAACATACTCATTTGGATATATAGATGGAATAATTAGATGGACACAGACAGACCTAAATAGTACTGATTCTACAATATACACATTCTTACAAAAATACAGAAAACTACAACCAAACTCCTGCGTTGAAAAAATAATACTAAGTAGAAAACAAGGAGGAAGAAGAATATCTGATGAACATGCACTTTATACGAAACAAATATACAACTGCCAACAATACTTCCTCGATATACACGATAACTTGCGTATCACAATAACAAAAGCAGACCAAAACCACACACCGTGAAACCTAGCGTGATTCATATGATTTAACGTACATCCAAATGAAGAAAAGCAGTTATGAATAACAGCAGCTTGAATATAATTTTGGTATTATTGGAATGATTTCCGTATTTCGGATTTAACCAATCTACTTAATCTCTTGTATTCACACAAACGATAATAAATTATTCATCTTCTATGCTCGTTCCTCAAATCATATTCCTTTTTTTTAATTAAATTCTTGATATAATGATTAAAATGTTTAAAGAAATTGAAAAAGAATGATACGAGGTGTTATCCAAGAATGCCCAGCATGTAAAAAACAAACAAAATAAATTGTTCTTACAACTTATTCACTACCACCCCCTTCAAAGTACTCTCCTTCCGCATAAATACACCGGTCCCAGCAGCTTGTCCAGGACCGGGGACAGTGCTGGAAGTCTTTCGCGTGTTAACGTGTTCAGCACTGTCTGCGATTCGGTCTGGATCTCCTCAATCGTCTCAAAACGGTGGCCCTTCAGCTTTATTTTCAACTTCGGAAACAGAAAGAAGTCCCGAGATGCAAGATCTGGGGAGTAGGGAAGGTGGAGTAGGTGGGGTAGGTTAGAAACAGACGCACAACAAATGACGTGTGTGAGCATTGTCGTGGTGTAGAAATTGTTGTACTACTTGGCAGGTCCCTTGCGCCGTATATTTTCTATTGGTTGTCGAAGAACATCGCAATAAAATCCTCCACTAATTGTTTCACTTGGTGAGACCAAATTCTTTGTGCGTGATACCATCAGCGTCAAAGAAGTAAATCTACGTAGATTTGACATTGCTTCGAACTTATCGTGCTTTCTCCGGTCGTGGTGATGATGGCGTCTTTCATTGTGATGACTGCTGCTTTCTTTCGGGATCATAAGCGTACACTCATGATTCGTCGCCAGTAATGATTCTGGTACTGAAGTTTGCATTGCTTTTGGCAGTTTCTTTCAGCTCTATGCACACATGAACACAGTGCCGTTTTTTGTTAAATCCTGAGTAACCTTGGCACAAACTTCGCAGTAAAACGCCACATATTGAGTTCGCTGGTTTGAATACGCTGACAAACGCCGTACGATAAGCCGACAATTTTACAAATGTCATGGTTTGTTGTTTTTCTGTCTTGAATCACGCACTTTTACCATATTTCGAGGCAAGTTTCCTGCCGATGGTCCGGAACGCCGATCATTATCAACCGACAGACATTTTTAAAACGCTTGTACCATTCATAAGTTTTCGTCTGGCTTAAAACATTTTCACCAAAATCTTGCTTAAGCATTTTCAGAGTTTTCGCTGTAGTTTTACCAAGTTTGAGCAGAATTCGATGCACGTTCTTTGCTATTTCACATGAGACATTGTAGTGTCGCAGAATAACCCAAACACAACTCAACAAATATAAACGCCAAAACTGTTTGTCACCACCTAGCAAAGTACTGTTTGACATAGGATTGGGACATCGATATCGACGTTTTGAAAACATCGATGTTTTAGAGAAAACGTCGGTTCATATTTTTATTTTGTTAGAAATGGAAGTAGTTTATTTGAATTTGCAATTGATTTGTAACTTGTATTTTTACTTATAATTTTTTGTGATATTATATATTTATGTTCGTATTACATATAATTCATAATTCATAATTTATTTGTTTTTTTATTACTTGTTAATATTCATACTTCTTTATAAGACAAGTTTTAAATAATATATATATATATATATATATATATATATATATATATATATATATATGGTAAATTCAATCAGTCGGCGATTAAAGGTGTGGTTTACTTCAAAGTATATATATTTAAAACAACCCTACATGTTTCTAATGTCATTTATATTTATATATATATATAAATATAAATGACAGAATATAATATTCTGTCATTTATATTTTTTATATCCTTGACAAAGGCATCATTGCCGAAACATGTAGGATTATTTTAAATATATACATTTTGAAGTAATAACCAGACCTTTAATCGCCGACTAATTAAGTTTACCTTATATATATATATATATATATATATATATATATATATATATAACAATTGATAAATATTGGAGTTTTTCGGCTTTTATATGAAATATTTACAAATATCAAATTTGAATGTATGTAATTGCAGAGTAAGTGGGGATGTAAACATTGCTGTCTACAAATTACAAAGCAAATCATACGAAATTTTTAATTGAAAAATAGGGTCTGCGTTGGGTCTCGAACCCAAGTCTACAGCTTGCCGGGCTGTCGCTTTTACCACTTAGCCACAATAGACCTATGTTCAAGCTATTTAGAAATGCATTATAAAGTAACAGTGTTAATGAATCAGATGTCAGTTATTGAATGTAGATGTCGAGTAGAAAGCAGAAGTCAGTTTTGAAAGCTCATGTCAGTTTTGATAGCAGATGTCAGTTAATGAAAGCAAATGTCAGTTATTGAAAGCAGATGTCTGTTTTGAAAGCAGGTGTCAGCTATGAAAGCAAACGTCAGATTAGAAAGCAGATGCCTATTTTGAAAGTAGATGTGAGTTATTGAAAGCAGATGTCAGTATTTTGAAGCAGATGTCAGATTTGAATGTTTTAAAATGCTAATTATTAATTAAATTAATATTTATCAATTGTTATATTTAATAAACGACTAAGAAATTATCTAAACACTTTATTTATTTGTATGTATGAAACTGTCAAAATATACGACTTCGTAGGTTAAGTAGTAAATTTTAATTTACCTATGTTCAAGCTATTTAGAAATGCATTATAAAGTAACAGTGTTAATGAATCAGATGTCAGTTATTGAATGTAGATGTCAAGTAGAAAGCAGAAGTCAGTTTTGAAAGCTCATGTCAGTTTTGATAGCAGATGTCAGTTAATGAAAGCAAATGTCAGTTATTGAAAGCAGATGTCTGTTTTGAAAGCAGGTGTCAGCTATGAAAGCAAACGTCAGATTAGAAAGCAGATGCCTATTTTGAAAGTAGATGTGAGTTATTGAAAGCAGATGTCAGTATTTTGAAGCAGATGTCAGATTTGAATGTTTTAAAATGCTAATTATTAATTAAATTAATATTTATCAATTGTTATATTTAATAAACGACTAAGAAATTATCTAAACACTTTATTTATTTGTATGTATGAAACTGTCAAAATATACGACTTCGTAGGTTAAGTAGTAAATTTTAATTTACGACATACTTCAAAATGTTCTCAGTAAATCACATGCTACTAGATTGACTTTTCAAATGAACACTTGTTATATATTTATATATACATTTATTTGTAATATCTTTTGTGTTTCTTAAATGATTCTTAAACACACACTTATATATATATATATATATTGTAAAGTGCCAACCGAAGCGCTGAGTGGGTTTTAACTAAGAATATAGTATATGAATTAATTATAAAAATTGAAAATCTAAAAGAGTGAAAGGTTAATGATTTTAAATTTAAAATGTGGGCGCCAATATACAAATATCCTTAGTCGAATCAACGCTATCTGTCCCTTTTTAATATAACTAGCTAATTGCGGTAGAGCTTGAGTGTAAAAGTTAATTTTTAATAATCTCAGGGTTCACGGTCGGTCAGGTGTATTATTTGCAGCTACAAACCAATCAGTGTATTCTCCACTCAAACACAACAATCACACTTCACAAATAAAAGATTGAATTAGATAAATAAATAAAAATTTAATATCACAAAAATAAGAAAACTGTAACAACAAAATTGAAAGATAAAAATAGGAAACTGTATTTAATATTATATAAATTATGCAAGATGTGACAAAAATTGAAATTAATAAGTGCACATGTGGGAAATGGTGATGAGGTTATGTGTACGAGATAAAATAAACAAATATTTACTAGTTTTTATATCTTATATTATTTTGGTGAGTATAAGCTTATTTGTAGCTAAATATCTGTAAAATTCAACGCTTTAAATTGATGCTTACTTTAAAATTGAATTTGATACATGAAATAATAATTTGTATCGATTAATTTGAGCAATTATAACTTTTAAAATTAAATAATTTGGAATAAACGTTGTAGGTGAACCTGATGTTGATCTCCTAGATCTGATATACTTCTCAATATGTGGATATTCGGCAGACCAGGAAGCACGGCCTCGTTCACCGTCTTTGGCGGAGTTCGTCGAGTTGAGTGGTGTAAATCGTTGGCTTGCCCTGCTCTCTGCTTCAAATGATGCTTAGGACGATATCTCACGTTTGCGTTGAGGTATTCTTGAGATTTTTTCTTCAAAAGGTGGGCCTTTAATTTGGTTATCGAATGATTCAACACTAGGTAGGAGATTTTCACTTTAAAGATGTTTTAAAAATTTATTTTAAGGAAGTACACTCAAAAACGGCCATTTATGTTCAAAGTTTTATATCAGATGACGCCGATCGCGTTTTATTTTTTATTCCAAAGCCTTATTTCTATATCGAAATAATCTCGTAATTTTAGTTTAATTACATCAATTTAAAATGTGAGTTTATACAATGTTTTGATTTTAACATAAAGGGAAAATTAATTTAATATTTTACATTAACCTAAAATATGATTTGAACATAAATTTAGTAATGTTTTCTACCGTAAAGTTTGCTTTAGCGGGGTTCATATAATTTTGAATTGGTGGGCGTGTTAACTAGCGTCGATATAAACCTGATGTTGATAAATTAAATACCTGTTGTTTCGCGCGTATAATTTGAATTATGAAAAAATGAAATTAAAATATAAAAAGTTAGTTAAAATCAAAATAAGATAATGATGAATTTTAAAGTTATCGTCGTATTAATTTATTTACATTTCGATGTTAGTTTCACAAATTCCGTCCACCAATTTATTGTTTATACAGGTGTTTATATTGATTGTGTACCTGTACTTTCCATTGTAGGTGCTGGAATACCTGAGCTGGTTGTACCATTACATTATCCCCGTGAAAAGAAAAACGAATGTACTGAAGTTATTTCTTTTCCCAGATATGAAAAATGAATTAAGAACATCAACTTGTTTATCTCCCTCATCATGTGTCAACATATTTATAACAAAGAAAACAAATAAACAAATTCAACTTGGAACAAAATAATAATTATTATGTAATTCTCTTTTCTAATATATAAAACTATTTATTATTCACTTCAAACTTTTTTTTTAAATTGTAAATCATGATTATTTATTTTAAAAATCTCGTTTCTTTTTATAATATTTGTCTTTATATTCATTATACTTTCTGTATTCGTTTTGTTTATTAACTTCTTTTATGTTTTATTATATCTTTATAAATGTTACATATTCCATACATTTTAATAGCATTATTATATATCTTTTAATAAGGTTTCTTTTATTTAGTTTGTATATATGTATTAGTAATATTTTTGTGTTAGTTAAATCTTTCTTTATTAGTGTTATACTTTATAATGTATTGTTGTTCGATCTGTAACATAGTTGTAATACTGGGCTTTTCTCTGTGTTTAAAAATTGGTGTTATATACTTCATGTACTAATTACATTAAATATTCAGGTATTTGACTGTAGTGTTATAATTGTTAGGGTATTTTGTTTATTTCTTTCATTGATGGTACATGCTTAATAATTCTTTTTATAACTGGTTATTCTTAATCTTTAATTATGATTGATATACTGATCTAAGCTTTAGCTTCCATAATAAATAATACTTTCATTATACATACAAGACGTTCCATTCACTTCTCTTATCGTAAAATGCCATTCAGTAATATATATTTTCTACCTTATAAGAAGACACTTTTGTCTATATTTTAATATTTTCATAATAATACTAATTCATTTATTTTCATATAATTCTATACACCCCTATCATATATTAAGTCCTTCTACCAATAAAAATCTATATAGTCCATCTTATTATCATATCAACAATCCATTATTTATTCAATCATACTCTCTCTTTTTCAATAATAATAATACGTTTAAACTTTCATTATTTAACCTTTCGCATGTTCATAAGTGAATATGTTCCCCTTTTAAATTCGTTTGATAGTACCACTATTATTTTAAATAATTGTTCTTTTGTAATTTATTTTAGTCATCTGAATATGTGATGCCTTTCTTTTCTCAGAGTATTTTATCTCTTTGTTATAGTTAATTAGTATTTATATTTGAGCTCCAGCTATGTTTGTTTTCTCTTTGATTTTATACATTATTATTTGACTTGTTATATGTTCATTTATTGTATCATATTGTGTTCTTTCTTTCGTATTAAATTGTGTTTATCATCTCTTTGTTTATGTTTAATCTAAGTGTAATTGTTTTAATTTATCTGTAATTATAACTCGTATCCCCGTATTCTGCTTTGTTCATCATCATGTGTATTAGAACATCGAGATTCTGTCATCGTATTTTTTTAAATATTTATTTTTCGACGAACTATTTTAAAGATATCAATGTTGTGATCCCTGTGTAGAAATATCATGTTGCCTCTACCTTGAGATTTATGGAGGTTTTTGTTAATTAGTGTGTATGTATTTATAATTTTTGTGTGAATGTGTATATTAGTATTGATATTTATATTGGATAAATTATTAAGGAAATTGTTATTATTTAAGTATTCATATATTACAGAGTTGTTTATCATGCCTTCTTTATTTAATATTTTATTTGTGTTATCATGTATAATTAAGTTTGTTGAAATTAAAGCTATGTTTTGTGTGTACGTGATTTTTGATTGTGTGTTGTTGGTTGCATAATTATGATTAATATTCTTGATGTTAATATGGGATAAGTTAAAATTAACGTTATTAATCCCCGTCTTCCCTATGTTAAAGTTATTATTCTCCCTTGCATTGTTTATTAAAAAGTTCTGATATTCTTTGTCGTTTATTAAAAATTGATTAGGAAAATTGGGTTTAGTTTTTCTTCTAAGCGGTATGTTAGTATTATGATTTTGTATTATCTTAGTTGTCTCCTTATTATTAATATTGTGCATATTATTGATTGTATTCTTATCCAGTACCTCTTTATATGTATTAATTGTTTTATTATTGGTTGGTTTTTGATCGGCATTTTTGAAATCTATCTTGTTATTTTGTTTATTGCGTTTAGCTTCTATTATGTTTTTTGTGATATCTAAGTTCTTGCTTATGTTGTTGTAACTAGATCCTATTATGTTATTTAAGTCTAATCGTTTTTCAATGTTAATGGATTCTATTTTGTTGGTTTTGCCTAATCGTTTTGCCCACTGTGAATTCAGAAGATTGACTGTTTCATCAAGTTTAATTAAATATTTTAACTCATTTTCCTCCATAACTTTTTGTGCGATGGAGATTTCTGCTATTTTTCCTTCCAGATAGATTTTAAAAGCACTTAATTTGTTGTCTATATTGGCGTTGTTAAGTTCGAATTTTTCATTAATGTGTTGCATGTTGGTTTCTAATTTAGTTATTAAATTACTACTTAAGTTATTTAATTCTTGTTTTAAATCAATGTTATCTTGTTTTAGGTTTTTGGTCGTTATATCCAATTTATTATTTGTAGAATCTAGTTTGTTATTCATGTCAATGTTATTATTTTTCAATTCATTATTAGTGGTTTCTATTTTATTAGTTAAGTCAAGGTTATTAGCATCTAGTTTGTTATTGGTAGTGTCTATTTTATTAGTCATTTGATTCATTTGTAACATTAGAGCGTTTAACATTTTTCATTACCTGGCTATCCTCTGGAGAACTTACCACTTCAGATCCGGATGTTTGAGCTACTGGAATATCTCCTTGCTCGGACCTGTCCTGATCAACATTATCTTTTGTTGCCTTTGATCGATGTCTGGTGTCCATGTTAATGTTAATTTATTTGTTATAGTATAAGAAAGAATTTATTATTTTTTTTTTTTTTTTTTTTTTTTTTATTTTTTTTTTTGAAAAATTAATAAGAATTATTATGATTGATATTAAAGAAGTATGAATTTAGATATTAATCTGAATAGTTATATGACACACAAAATTAATATAAATTGGCAAGAATTGAAAACAATAAATACCCACAAGTTGATTTTCCCTTTCACTAACCTTTTATTCCTGAATATCCCAGTTAAAGTTGAGGTTCCCTCGTAAAATGTGATATTGATTTTGCTATACAATGGACAAATCAGATACACAACACAATACACATAAATACCTAATACAGTTCACAAATTTTTTAAACAAATATCTGTCTGTGTAAAAGTTGGTTGAGCACTATTTTTATAACTGCAGGATAATACTTGGCCTTCACGTTCGGGCGTCAAATGTAAAGTGCCAATCGATGCGCTGAGTGGGATTTAACTAAGAATATAGTATATGAATTAATTATAAAAATTGAAAATCTAAAAGAGTGAAAGGTTAATGATTTTAAATTTAAAATGTGGGCGCCAATATACAAATATCCTTAGTCGAATCAACGCTATCTGTCCCTTTTTAATATAACTAGCTAATTGCGGTAGAGCTTGAGTGTAAAAGTTAATTTTTAATAATCTCAGGGTTCACGGTCGGTCAGGTGTATTATTTGCAGCTACAAACCAATCAGTGTATTCTCCACTCAAACACAACAATCACACTTCAGAAATAAAAGATTGAATTAGATAAATAAATAAAAATTTAATATCACAAAAATAAGAAAACTGTAACAACAAAATTGAAAGATAAAAATAGGAAACTGTATTTAATATTATATAAATTATGCAAGAGGTGACAAAAATTGAAATTAATAAGTGCACATGTGGGAAATGGTGATGAGGTTATGTGTACGAGATAAAATAAACAAATATTTACTAGTTTTTATATCTTATCTTATTTTGGTGAGTATAAGCTTATTTGTAGCTAAATATCTGTAAAATTCAACGCTTTAAATTGATGCTTCTTTAAAATTGAATTTGATACATGAAATAATAATTTGTATCGATTAATTTGAGCAATTATAACTTTTAAAATTAAATAATTTGGAATAAACGTTGTAGGTGAACCTGATGTTGATCTCCTAGATCTGATATACTTCTCAATATGTGGATATTCGGCAGACCAGGAAGCACGGCCTCGTTCACCGTCTTTGGCGGAGTTCGTCGAGTTGAGTGGTGTAAATCGTTGGCTTGCCCTGCTCTCTGCTTCAAATGATGCTTAGGACGATATCTCACGTTTGCGTTGAGGTATTCTTGAGATTTTTTCTTCAAAAGGTGGGCCTTTAATTTGGTTATCGAATGATTCAACACTAGGTAGGAGATTTTCACTTTAAAGATGTTTTAAAAATTTATTTTAAGGAAGTACACTCAAAAACGGCCATTTATGTTCAAAGTTTTATATCAGATGACGCCGATCGCGTTTTATTTTTTATTCCAAAGCCTTATTTCTATATCGAAATAATCTCGTAATTTTAGTTTAATTACATCAATTTAAAATGTGAGTTTATACAATGTTTTGATTTTAACATAAAGGGAAAATTAATTTAATATTTTACATTAACCTAAAATATGATTTGAACATAAATTTAGTAATGTTTTCTACCGTAAAGTTTGCTTTAGCGGGGTTCATATAATTTTGAATTGGTGGGCGTGTTAACTAGCGTCGATATAAACCTGATGTTGATAAATTAAATACCTGTTGTTTCGCGCGTATAATTTGAATTATGAAAAAATGAAATTAAAATATAAAAAGTTAGTTAAAATCAAAATAAGATAATGATGAATTTTAAAGTTATCGTCGTATTAATTTATTTACATTTCGATGTTAGTTTCACAAATTCCGTCCACCAATTTATTGTTTATACAGGTGTTTATATTGATTGTGTACCTGTACTTTCCATTGTAGGTGCTGGAATACCTGAGCTGGTTGTACCATTACAATATATATATATATATATATATATATATATATATATATATATATATAAGTGTGTGTTTAAGAATCATTTAAGAAACACAAAAGATATTACAAATAAATGTATTTAATGTTTTTCTGTAAGTAATAATAATAATAGCAATAAATGTCTTTATTGCAGTAAAAATTACAGATATAAATAATATATTGTAAGTTGTATACGTGGGGGTATTGATATATAGTTAGCCTATACCAGTTCCGTAGTAAAATAAAATATTGCGATACCGTAGCAATGAAAAATAACATATTAGAAGTGTCAGTGTAAAGTATCACGTCACAAAGTCAAACCAAAGTTGTGCAATAAAATTTGAAAAAAAGGATGTCGATCGAAATTGTGAATATCGAAAAATTGGAGTATCGAACCATCATCAAGTACCTGTATTTGAGGGGTTAAGGCGTAAGCATGTTTACGAAGACATGCTTAATACACTTGGCGATCAATGTTCTTCGTATGCTACAGTGAAAAATTGGATTGCAAGCTTCAAAAGTGGTAAATTTTCCATTGAAGATGAACACCGACCAGGAAGGTCAGTTTCTGTGTCCGTCCCCGAAAATGTTGATACAGTTCATCATATAATTTTGTCAGATCGTCGAATTGGGCTAAAACGAATATCTGAGGCACTGAGTATTTCATATGAACGCGTCTATAATATAGTTCACGTCGATTTGGACATGAGAAAAATTTCTGCAAAATGGATTCCAAATGTCTGAATGTTGACCAGAAGCATGCAAAAGTGGAAGCATCGCTTTGCTTTGTTTGGTTTGAAAGTAATGCAGAGTTTCTAAGCCATATTGTTACTATGGATGAAACTTAGGTACATTTCTCTGGTTCTCCAAGGCCTAATAAGTTTCGCATTCAAAAATCTGCTGGAAAAGTTTTTGCTTGAGTTTTTTTGGATTGCCATGGAGTAATCATGATTTATTTTCTGTATAAGGATAGAACAGTAACTAGGAATTATTATTCGGCGTTACCGACCACTCTACGAGAATAAATTATGGAGAGAATATGCGGAAAGTTATCCAAAGGTGTTTCGTTTCTGCAGGACAATGGGCTTGCACACAAATTGCATGTTGTCATGCAAACAATTCGTGATTTAAGGTTCGAATTACTAGAACACCCGCCTTATTCACCAGATCTATCTCAGTCCGACTATCACGTCTTTCCTTTACTGAAAAAAAGTTTAAATGGTCGTAAATTTTCTTCCAACGAAGAGGTGATAGAAGCTGTAGAGGCCTGGTTTGCAGAACAAGATAAAAATTTCTTTTTGAATGGTCTAGACGCGCTGCAGGATCGCTGTATTAAGTGTATTAATTTAGTTAATTTAATGTTGAATAATAAAATATTTTGACTTTTAAATTTTGTTTGCTTCTATAGTATGCTAAGAATTTTTCAATACATCCTCGAAAATAATAAATTGTACGACCTTGCGAGATTCAGGGTGGGATATCCTCCCCGCTGCTCTTACACCTAATCTTGAATAATAAATGGAATAAACTAAAATTTGCCTATTGCTAAACCTACCTAAAATTGAAATTAAAAATATGAAAAAAAAATTACTAATTCTGTTTAACAAAACCTAATTTAATTTTGTCAATTATCAATATTGTTCCTCAATAATGAACATATCTACATCTTATATGGAAATAGCAGTAGATGCTACATCACACAGTATAATATGACTCGATAACATTGATGTTTCTCGATATTTCTTGAACATCGATATTCTTTTTTGTCGATGCTAAATATCAACAAGGTTGATGTTTTCAAACGATGTCTCAACTCTAGTTTGATAGACTGATGATACCTATAGACGTAGCTTTCGCCACCTAGCATTACAAAGCTGTACTACCATCCCTTTGCGGGCCATATTTAAATTCCAGAAATTTCTGCGTAGACTTCGTAAGTGCTTAAAAATCAACAGTAATAAATTATTGAAACTATTAATTATTATTAAAAATACAGTAACATTTTTATACGAATCTAGGAGAACGATTTAGCGGTATTTAATTTACAGTTGTAAAGTGATTTTATTAAATTTTTCTATTTACTAACCAGATTGATTTCTTAAGATTTTCTTGTTTAGAAAAGGCTTCTAAACGTCTTATTATTTATATTGTGTATAGGTCAAATTAATTACAGTCACTACATCATTGATCAAACACAGTATAGAATTTAAACGTGTAAACTAGAATTTGACAGGGTCGCTTGATTATTCGCTAAACGTACCCACTGATTTAGGGTTACGTTTTATGAAAATCAGTTTACCGTGACGGGAAACGTGTCCAAATGGCCAATTCCCGGTCGACACTTTGAACAGACGGCCTACATGAGTAATTTATGGTTTCATTTCTATTATACTATACTATTTCCGCCTACATTCATCCTAGGGGTTAGTTAAGTGAAATGGCCTACAGGACGAAGATAAAACGGAAGGCCCTTCCGGAATTCAAATAAAAACACACATCTTTTGTTTCCCTTATCATAATTATCAACTTGAAACACTGCGTGTCTGAAAAACATAATTGGATAGAGTTTTTTTTATGTTTCGGACATTTTCCTTTTGTTTAAAAATCTCTCTTTAAACAACAATCATTTTTCAATAAAGTCGAATTAGATATTCATTTTTAGGGAAGGTATCGTCATTGCTACAATTGTATTTCCTGAGTAACACAGGCCTGCATAAAATTTGTGATGACGTGATTTTTGTTTGTTAAGCTCAGTTTTTATATAGCAATAACTAATTAAAATACAGTTGGTCTCTACCACCCACATATTCTTTTTTGCACAAAAGAAAAAGAAAAAATATTAAAAAAATCTTATAATAGGCGTTTTAATACATTTTAAAATGAATGTACTACTTCAAATTCTAGGTATTAACCCAAAAATGATTTTCTGTGGTGGTTTTAAAGAAATTTGTTAAATAGGCTCTCATTACCTGATGTAAATCTTTTATTACATGCATTAATTTTGGACAAGATTTCCGGGAATTTTTACCTGCTAAATCCTATTTATTATGATTTCACTTTATTAGTACTGCGAAGAAGGATTTCAAGTTTATCACTCCAAACAAAATGTATATTTTAATGTCATTTACTTCATTATAGCTCTGAGTGTCGATCAGTATACAAGTAAAATTAATTTATCTTTAGTGTTGTGCGTGGTATTTGATAAATAAACATTGCTTAAAAATATGTCTAGCCGGTGTTGTAAAAACAAACCAGATGATTTCTGTTATATTTGTTGATATTTCGTCATGAAAAAGATTAAGAGACCAATTGGTGAATTTATTTCAAAATCAAATTAGGAGATCAAGATAAAGATTGGGCACCGCACGTTGTTTGTAAGGTATGTGAAGAAGGTTTAAGACATTGGACCAAAGGGAATAGAAAAAGCCTTCTTTTTGGAATACCGATGGTTTGGAGAGAACCGCAAAAACATCATGAAGATTGCTACTTTTGTCTTTGTGATATTAAGGGGCATAATAGAAAAACTTTGAAACATATTTTGTACCCAAAACAATATTAAATCAGCTATCAGACCAGTTCCTCACAGTGATCATGTACCTATACCTATACCCCCCAAAGTACTACAAGAAGATATTGAAACTTCTTCTACTTCCGGCTCCGTACAGATGGATAGTGATTTTGAACCATCAACCTCAGGTCAAAACCAACCTCAGCTATTTTCACAAGCCGAACTGAATGATTTAGTAAGAGATTTGGGACTTTCAAAAGATCTTTCTGAAGTACTGGGGTCTAGGTTGAAACAAAAAAATTTGCTTGCCCCAGAAACTACCTTCAGATCTTCCTTTAGCTGAATATGACAGAAAAACAACCAAACGAAGCTTTTCTGAAAAACGAAAACGTTTTTTTAAGAAGCATAGAGAATAAATAACTATTTCTAATAGTTACTATGTGTATATTTTTGTATTTTTTTAATATAATATAAAACTAGCTTATAAATGAAATAAATCGTGTTTTTTCTATATTTTTTGATTTTACTGGTTTAAAAAATAACCTTACGTGATACAAAAAAAATAAAAGCAGATTTGAAGTCAGCGCTACCCAATTACTAGAAAACAGTTAAAATTTTTAAATCAACATTCAAAGAGTTGAAAAATGCAGGCCTGTGTAATTCGTTATCTCATGTGCAATCATCCTGACTGTTAACCGTCTGTTTGGTGCTAACACTGAACCCACCTTAGACATGCTTTCATCGATTTTCGATGTGGACGGCAGTCCGCTGCAGATGTTCATCGTCAATGCTTTATCAGCTCTCTTTGAAAGCCTTGTGCAAATTGAAAACTTGTGCTGAAGACAAAGGAACTTCTCCATATGCTGTTCTTAACATTTGAAGTCTTTCTGAAGCAGTTCTTTCCAGTTTAACGCAAAATTTAATTGCATAACGCTGCTTGATATTTGCCTGCATTTTTAGTGTGACGTGATATTGGAACACAACTGTCAACAATTAGCGATCACACCACTAATACTAAGCTGAATGGGCTGCACCTTTTTTGGTTGCGTATCTACCCCTATGACGCACATGTAGACGTCTCTAGCCTGATGCAGTTTTGCCACATTGAGCGTAAAGAAATCATTCCCATTACTTCTGAGACATTCCTCGTATGATTTATAATTTGTGTTTTATCGAATTAAAGTTTTGTATTGAAAACCGAGAATATGCCATCCAAATATATAATGACTTTCCCTTGTATAATTTGTTCATGTATGTAGTTTCTTTTATTCCTGCATCAAATATCCTATTTTATAATTGTGAAAATTTCGGAACAGTATAAATTTGAAAGAACAAAGATATCGACGATTGAGTTAATTATTATTTATACATTATTGAGTCGGAAACGTCAATAATTTACTAAAATAAGACCAGAAGATTAATCAAATCGAGTTGCTATATCTCTAGAAATTAATCAAATACAATAGCTTAATAATAGTGACATTTATTGGCGAATGCAATTCCGCAACTCTCGAATACATTGACATGTAATCTAATTTACTTCAGAAACCTGTATTTGCTATTGGAATTATATTTTGTTCCGAATAAATTTATCGATTGGTATGAATTTCCATACTAGATTGTCCTTAGTTCACATCGATGCCAATCATTTTATGTGTATCCTTTTAAGACAAAACAAAGCCTGACAAATAGATGAAATTCAAAAGAAGTAAATCAATTAAACAGATTAGATTATAAAATAAAAGAACTTTATTTGTGAAACGCTTATTATTATAGCATTTTCATTAACAGCATTCCAGTTTTTGTAAGTTTCGCACGTAATTTAAATTCCATTTCATAATAAAATAATGAGGAAATGTTGAGAAAGCTCAGTAGTTATTATCTTTGTAACTGAATACTGCGCCCCAGTCCGGCTAAATATCTGCCACACAAAGATAATCGACAGCAAATTCAATGAGACCATGAAAATAATTAACGGTTGTTCTGGCTCCCCGTTCTAAGCCATATTGCACTACACACCATCGCGAGACATAATAAAATAATCTCGAATCCCCACCTCCCAGTAAACAGCGACCTGCCTGATTCCGGCCTGTCGAGATTGAAGTCTAGATCTCTTTCACTACTGCTAGCAGAACTTGTAGGAGAAAATTTCAATTCAAGTGATAGATGGAGAGAGTATTGAGAAGTCTTGAAACCCGCCCAAGCGGCTTATATCACCGGTCCTATCCTAGCCTTACCAGGAATAAAGTTGTGCTACGCTTTTCGCGACCAAAACAAGACAAACCAAGTAACTACGTGGTTGCGAGATGTTCAGCAGGGCCACCCTCTCTTGCCCGAACCTACCTGTTGGTGGTCGTCCCGTGGAAAATACTCTGCCGGCCAGCTCTAACGTTTTTCGGAGAGTGTTGCGAGTTCCAGGTCGCGAGGTGATGTGTGTGGCGCCACCGTATTTTCCTGCAAAGTACCCCCCGTAAATACGGAAGCGGGTGGGACTCTGGTAGCTCCAAAAGCAACACAGTATGCCCCTTTACTACTTGTTTCCGAATCATTATAAACTTTGCTTATCTCAAACACTTGAGGGAAAGGTATGAAATAAACACATGTCATCAACAATAACAAATTTAATAACAAAACAAAGTAGGTCCAGAAAATTTATAATGATAAAATAAACAGTCGACGATTGAGCAAATAGCAAAAGAAAGTAAGAATGTATATAGCTAGAATTTACAAAAATTAAAGAGATGACAATTCAAATCAAAAGCGTCAAGGCAATAATTAAGCTTAGATAAATTTTAAAATAAAGCATAAAGTCTCCCAAATTAATTCCCCAAAATTGAATAGAAACGCACCAGGCGCATTACAGTGTTTACTATATAACAGACTCACATGACAAAACAACACCCTGTATAATCAGGTAGAATTACTGTGATCAGATTATGAATTAAATTCTTACAAGTCTAAACAAGAGTTCAGCAGAACACAAATTAGGTATACATAATCATAGGTTCTTTACAATATGGTTATAATGTTTTAATCAAACTAATACATAACAGCAACGTACCCCAAGTTATTGAATAAACTGTACGTAGGCCGTCTGAAAGATCTTAGCCTCGTATAATAGAACTAAACCAACTACACCTGGCGTAATAAAGACTCTGTACGTCTCACTTGTGAGGTCTAGACTGGAATACGCTTCAACTGTGTGGCCTCCCTTATATACTTGTCACATGTTGCAGCTGGAACGAGTACAAAGACGTTTCCTAAAGTATATGAACTTTAAGAGGGACGGTTTCTACCCACCTAGAAATACTGACCACATGCAGCTCCTGGCTGAACATGGTCTATCGCCCCTGACTGCCCGTAGGGAGATTTGTGGGGCCAATTTCTTGCATGGCTTGGTGTCTGGGGGATCGATTGCCCCGCTCTGTTGGCGCAGGTTGGGTTTCGTGTGCCGAGGTTGTCGTCTAGGAGCAGTACTACTTTTTCACTTCCTCGCTGCAGGACCAATGTTGGAATGCGAGTCCCATTTACCGGATGTGTCGAGATGCTGATAGGATCTTTGCTGACGTCTTCCTGGAGCGAACCGTCAGGCGGTAGCGTGGACTGGGGCAGTGTGTTTGTGTTGGTGTGTATGAGTGTATTTTACTTTTATATATGAGTATACTATGCCTTATATATGTATACTATTGTTTTATGTGCGTTATTGTATATTGTTGAAGCGCCCATTTTGGCTTTGCTGTTGGGCTCTAATAAATATTATTATTATTATTACACCTGGTTGCCAGTGAAGCTAGACATTCAGTTATAAATAATAATCCAGTCAAATGCTTGTATCCAGGTGTACAAACACCTAACTTCTAAAATTTATTGAATAATGCCTTGCTCGCTAACTATGTTTTACAGAAAAATTTATTAAATGACACAGTGAAGTAAACAAATGTTGTAAAGTTTAGAACAGTCTGCAAAATATGATTGAATTCAATCAATCAACAAGTTCTTGCAATAAACGAACCCTATTAAAACTAAACTGATTACAACAATCAAGTTCTTACGATACTATTACATATGAAGAGTTTACTTTACAACGTCTGCCCAAATAATAAGTGAATGGCTTCTCTAGAGCCTTACTTAGGTGTAAACAAACAGATAATTAGTTAAATTTAATAGGTTTGCACATGTCTAATTAATAACCAAATACAAGAAAAAGAAATTCTACACCTACTTTAAATTGTCCCAAATATCGTCTAATTTTCAACCTTTAATGAGAAATCCTTCCAAGGGGTTGCACGGGATAATCAATTCAGTAGGTTATATCGTACAATTGCCGCCAGTTTACGCCGCCATTACGCTTCAGTACGCCATCTTGGACGCGTCGAAAATTCGTTCTAGAATCTTTTTTTTTAGGAAGCCACGCCGCTATCAAATTCGCTGATGAAGGTGGAATGTGGTTATTTCCACCGGGTTTTCCTCCAAAATATCGAAAATTAAAATGATCAGCTATAAGGGAAAATGTGTCCGCTTGCCCAGCCTTTCACAGGGTTTTTTTGTGAACTTCGTTGGAATACGGCAGTAAAATAGGAAAATTCTCAAACCAATAGGCGGTAAAATAAAATTATATCCTACAAGGATAAAGGAAACACATAAGACAAAGTTCAAAAGATTATAATACTTCTTACCGCAAGACTAGGTTCTCACACAAAAATATAACATAACTAGCGCCGACAAAGATCTCGAACCAAGTGCGATCGATTGAAGAATCGCGTAAAACGATCGCGGACGGTCATACGTCACACACGATCGTCGGAAGATGCAAAGATAAGGCGACATCTATTCAACAAAAGTAAGCAAGCAAAAGAGGTTGCCGATCCACAGGGTTCGAAAATCAATTAAATGAAAAGAGTGGTAAGCTGAAAGACACGAAGTTAATCAAACAAATAAATTAAATAAATATAAATATTCCAATTGGCCCTTTTTCCCTCAAAACATAACAGTTGCCTCGCCACCAATGGAAGATAATAAAATAAGAACGCATTCTCCCTGATAGATGTATCGTAAATTCATTCTGACAGATATTTGCACAACTAATCTAAAACGTTAAACGCCAGGATTTTCATTAATAAAGAGAATTAAATGTGTTCTGTCTGTTATTTCTTTTGAGTCTAATCTAAAAATGATTTACAAAATCTCAAATTCTAATTAAACGTTTGAAAAAAAAATAGTATATAATACACGACAGCGCAAGCATATTAATTACCTCGCACACATTCTACTACCTCGACTAGCGTTTCGGCAGTGAACTGCATGCTCGGATATAATAAGAGCTTTCTGTGCCTGGTCTATAATATATTACCATTGTAAATGTTTCCCGTACTTTCTTATAAAATTAGACCATATTTAGAACATTTTAATTCATAATTATTGTTATTACTTCTAAATCGTTAGTAGAGAAATAATCGTTAGCATTTGCATATGAAAAAGTTTACTAAATTTCATTTCAAAGTTATACCTAACTTGTCATAAAACACGAGAAGCATTTAGAGTTAATAAAAATATGTTAATTCTTCCCGCGCGACAATTTTATGTCCCGCAATTTTCCAGTATAACACTTCATTTTATCTCTCTTGCGTTCTCTCGCCGCTGCTACATATAGATCGCGATGATTCAGCATTTATCTTCAGTACAATTTTTGGCGTACTTGATAAATATGTCGGGGTAGTTGTTAACTGTTTTAATAACGGTGAAAAATTGGACAAGATATTACATCGTTAATCAAATGGAGCGAAGATGTTGAAGTGTCCCCCATTTATTGCCTCTTTTTTCCCCGACTGTCAGTTGTTGTTAATAAGATAGCATACAAATTGTCAAATGGTGATGGTTTTCATTGCGCGCGTTGTATAAGCAATCTTCCAAACTCGAGTTTAGTATGATTTTAATTGTTTTTTCCCTTGTTTTATGAATTATTATACGAGGTCCCTTTGACGTTGACTTTTCTATAGATGGAGAAGCTAGTATCATAATTTGGTAACTTTATATAAGTGAAATTTACTCAGCAGTTGATTCACGTTATCGTGAATTTCGTTGAAAAACGTTGTTGTCGTTTTAAAGAATGATAATATTGTTTGCTCGAATAACATATTTTCTAAGTTAGACTTCTAATATTAAAGTACATGAGAATTATATGGGTCGATACATTACCTTATAAAGCATAGCCTCCACTAGTCCGACGTTCGGAATTGTTTTTAAATCTCTTTTAACTTGACTATATTGAAATTTTAACTGACTTTTCTTGATAGCTGCAGCTTCCTTGAAATTGGCAAACACGTTTTGGGGTTTTAAAACACAGCTTTTGTATTTGCAATTAATGCATCTACATCTGGATAACATCTACGAACAGGTTCTGCCACCAAATGTAAAGAATTGATTTTACATTTAATATGTAACAAGTTAGCACAATTTTTTCTTAGACAACGGCCATTAGAGAGCATGTTTGTGGCACCATCACTCACAAACATTAACACGTGGTCTGTTGAAAGTTTAAATTTTTCTAGTGTATTTAACACTAATTCTGAAATTATTTCGGCAGTACATTGTTGTACACTTCTACAAGCTGATAGAATTGAAAGTGGCGATTGATGTGGTTCTATTGTATATACCATAACATTAACAACCGATTTTTTCTTCAATCTGTTGTTTCGTCCACAGAACACCACAGTTTCTTATTTTTCAATTCGGTTTAATCATATGTTCAATACATTCACGGAGGGAAAGCAGAAAATTTTCCGTAGTGTTTCCAAAATAAATGAAACGATTCATTGTCTACTAACTTAAATGGTACATTACACAATATGAAAGTTATATATAAATGAAACCAAAATGTCTTGCCACTTTTTGCGATTTTGTATTACACTATTTACGTGTCTTTCTCAGTGAAATTGTAGCGGTTGGCTATTCTTTAACCCTTTGCAAATAATAATGATTACTGGGGATACTAATTTGCAAGCTACTTTAAGAGTTATTTAATAAATACGAGATATAGATGTGCAGTTTATCGTTTATTTAAAATGATTACTTTGCTAATTAATAGGACGCCACAGGAAAATAACCGTTCCTGACGGTATAAAGTTAATTAAGTATGCCCGGTGATTAACTAACTCTAGCAATGATATTCTTGAATTACACTAATAAAATGGAAGTTTATTATATGCAATTGATCTCAGGTCATTTGATATCCGAAAGGTGTATGAGTGTATTCCCCGTATTGTAGCTATAAATAGAGCACTATGTCCTTACTTGTTATAAGGATATTTAGATAGGCAAATATTGACTATGCAAATATATATATAATAAAATATCATGATTACATATAAAGCATATACATATATAGAGCTGAGGATGTTTGCGGTATAACCATGGTTATATCATATAACCATAGTAATTTACTATGGTTACATGATATAACCATGGTTATACCGCAAACATCCTCAGCTCTATACATATATTGATTTTAACATATAGAATCTTTTACATCGATTTTACATAACTGGAACAGGTACAGATAAATAAATATGGAAATGGTAATGATATACCTTGCAGAGATATATATATTAAGTTCGTTTGATTTTTTCTAGAATGTCTAGGCCTTTATTCTTTGATATCAACATTTATGTTTATCTCTAGCTATCGATAGACTTTAGATAATAAATCTTCCTACCTTGTTTTGATAACGACACTCGGAGGAGTTTCACAAACACACACAAATTAATTTCGCACTACTAGGATTTTGGTTATAATCTAAATGATTTAGGTGCGCACAGGTGACCTTATTGTAGGGTTGATTCACGCTTGGCAAGCGCTATGAAAACTAATGTATCTAGCAGTCTTTTTTAACTAGCTACTGCTAATGTGCTTTACTTGCGCAATACTTTTCTTTATTAGTCTTCAAACTTTTAAACTCTTGTTAGGTCCGGCGTTCGCAATTTACGCCGTACGAACCCTAATTGGATCAGCCATCCACTATTCTTCGCAGAGCCTGATCGACTGTCTGTCCATCCTCTTTCCTTTCTTCCTCTTTCCCCTTTCAAGCAAAAGTATGTTTTTAGAATATCCTTTCTATACTCTTCTTCCATGTGTGCTGATGCTACACCCCTTCATTGGGCCCCATACATAGTACATTCATATTTACATAATATCGTATTGCTCACAAAACATATCCTTATATTGATAAAATACATGTTGACTCGCATATTTATATAAATATGGGAAAGTACGCGTTACATATTTACATAATGAACAAAGAGCCGTGTTCTAATACTGAGATACTATTTGTTTTTTATTACATGTAAATATGGAAAGAAAAAAAAACCCTTTCAATGCCGAAATGCATTGTTAGATAAATTTTAAACAGCAAGAAAGAAATTAACTATCGAGAAATGAGATTGATTTTAATGTATCTATTAGTCAACTGGCACATAAATAATTTTTTTCTTTGAATATGACCTATTACAAAACTTCTTGAACACATAATATATAAAGCACTTTATTACACACTTTACACTTTATTATACTGTCATTGCACATTAAATCCGGAAATCCCTTTTAGAATTTATTAGTTACATCGTAAAGCGGTCACTTTCTGGCTATTTGTGACATGATAAAATTATTATTTATCACTGCAAATCAGCAAAGTAGACTGAACGGTGTTGGGACGGCGACTGGAAAAATATATATACGCACTAGGATGGGCCGCCGGTGGGATGTTACTCGAATGAACCTCTCTACGTGTGGACATGTGTAACATTGAGCGCGTAGGTAGATTTATAGTGACCACTAGAGTGGACCAATTCGGAGCGAAAGCAGAGGCGTGACTAACGAATTGGATCCCGCATGCGAAGCATTATTAATATCTAGAGATATACTATCACGAACGGTGCTGTTATTATGTTAGATACAAAAAAAATGTAAGACGGTTTTTCTAGATTATGAAACGTTCTCGATGATACGTATAAAAAATAAAATCTAAAATGTATGTAATTAGATGATTAAAAAAAAACTTACCGTCTTATGCGTTTTCCGTTACTTGAAAATCTGGAGAAGCGCGATGAAAAATTGTTAACATAAGGTGCGTCTCCAAAGTTATTTCTCGAAAACGCGTCCGCCGTGAGGAAAATATGTGCTTGTATAAAGAAAACGATCACTCCACATCTAGTGATGTGATGTTTGCATAATTAAAATAATCTTTGAAACAACTTAACACATCTATAGACGAACCTTCACAAATTTGTCTAAGTCTGGCAAAATCTAAATCTGCTATTATACGTGTACACACGATGACCGTGAACAACATACTAAATAATCGTATGTGCGATGGGGCACGCGGGAACCAATTCGTTAGTCACGCCTCTACTTTCGCTCCGGATTGGTCCACTCTAGTGACCACTGTGGAAATGATTAACAAAATCGGTGCGTAAAATAGCTCTTATTGTCAATATCTCTACTGAACGTGTATTCATTATTCATATTTATAGTATGAAAAAGTTTTCGGTACTAACTAATAATAATTCTATTTATTAACAGACCGAGGCTCGAGTAATAAAGTAAAATGAAGTAATTATTCAATTAACTGTTACAAGAATATGCTTCCGTATGCATGTTAGTATAATTAACAAATATCTAACGATATTAAATATCCAAAAGTTACATAAAGTACTTTGGTGTACATTTTTACAGTAAGCTTGGTAGTAAGGAGAATTTACGATGAATTTACAATTTACGAATTTGAATGATTAGCTATTGAATCACTGAATTTATACTATGAAGAGGAGATCCAATAAACAGTATATCAGTTCAGCGGCTCTGTGGTAAAATGCTTTATATGCACATGTGGAGTTGCTTGGAAAACCGTATATTATTTAGTAGCCCAGACCTTGGAGGATCTTATAGAAATATTTAATATCGCTTTGGTTAAAGCGAAGTTCTAATAACTTCATTCAAAGAGATCGAGGAGACTATGTCTTGCCAATTGAGCTTAAAGAAAGATATTTAAGAAATATAAGTTGAATTCTTTGAAGAATAGAAACATGAACTTTAGGAAAAGAAAACTAAATTAAATTACAACTATACTGGAATAAGTAGGAAGTGGAGCTAATTATAAGTAGACAAATAAAAAAATCAATGAAAAATAATTAGCGGCGAATTATTGAGTCGACGGGAATGGTTACGGGCCATAAATGAGACAAAACAAAATTAAAGAAAGAATTGAAGTGGCAGAATTATTTAAAAACTTAATTGAATTCGAAAATATGCGGACGGCGGCAGCGGCAGCGCTTTGCAAGTCTCGACACGTTGTATTGAATATGGAATATGCAAGTTTTTACAAGTAACAGTGGCTGAGCTTCTTAAAATATTATCTGCCTACATTGATAGGTGAACTCAAGCCAACATTTTAGTTCTTCACTATCGAAACCAGATAAATTTTCGTGGACCCCCGATTACGAATTGTGAACCCCATTTTTTTGTCACGCCCAACGTAGACCCCCGTCGAGTCTCCCGTGAACCCCTGGGGGTCCACCTGGACCACTTTGGGATTCAATGGTCTAGATTTAGTATGCACAATGATTCAAGAAAAATTCAATTTTGAAGACAGCCAGGACACGTAAATCGTTTGAATGCAGTCCAGGAAGTCCATTCTTTCAGAGGCGGTACAATCATGGTATGGGCTAGCATAAGTATTGGTGCAAGAACAGATCTCGTTTTGATTGAACGTAACATAACAGCTCAAATTCATGTGGAACAGGTCATTTTACCTATCTTTGTTCCATATGCAGGAGCAATAGGAGAAAATTTCAATTTTATGCAAGATAATGCCTCGAACTGTAATGAATGTGCTAGAACAGCAACACGTTTCGTTGTTAGAGTGGTCAGATCAGTCTCCGGATATGAATCCGTTATCTGTGGGATAAGTTACAAAGAGGGTTACAAATTCAAATGATCATATTAACGGTCTCCGAGACTTTTTTAAAGTTCTTCAAAGAGAATGGAGAGCAATACCACAGAAAGAAATTGACAATTTAATTTTAACAATACGTAACCGCAGTAATAAACAATCGTGGAGGTCATACTGATCACTAGAAGTTGCTTTTGATATGTTTATGATTGCTTTCCAAATTTAAACATCTTTAAGATTTAAGATTATATCGTTGTTTACTAAATTCGTATTTGCAAACTTAAATTTATTAGAACTTTTTGAATTTTCTTTTAATTTTGTACTTTTTTAGTTGAATTACCTGCGAATATACAAATCTGGTCAATAAAGTTGCTTAACAATATATAATAATCTTTTTTCTTTTAATTATGTAAATATCCCTGTACGATTTTGAGCAGTGTATTTCAAACTTAATGCTACAAATTGATATTACTATTTATTGTCAGTATTGTTAAAAAAAACGATTTTATTATATTTGATGGCAAATTAAATATTCAAATCTGAAAAATGCTTAACCAAGAAGTTAGAATACCGGAAACAAGTCAATAAACAACGGTATTCAAATAATTTGACAGTAAGCCGAATATCATAAGACTATCTCCTGGATAACTTATCCTTTTTATTTAAAATAACGTACGTCTTAACTTAAAATGACAAACATGTGCATTATTACAGCGCGTATTTATATGTGTTAGAAAGAGATAAAGTACAATTTTCGGTTCACACTTGGGCAGTACGAACTGAAAAGCAATACTTTATGAACTGTACATTCTATTAATCAATCTGTAGATGTGAACACCAGATAGAACACTTGCTCTCTAGAAAAAAATTGGTGGAGGATTTAGTAAGCGTAATGTAGTGAAGTATAAAATTAGAATTATGTTAAAAGAATTCTACAAATCGAAACTTTATAGAGCACGTACTATCGCGTTCAGCACATACTATCGCTGCATGAATGTAGATTCAAACATAGGTGCCAAATACGCATGTATCATTTTGTAATATTACGTTGACATTTAAAACTAACGTTTCCACTACGTACATAGATGTTACAATGCAAAAATTTTTAAAAACCGTCTAAAACTAAGACAATTTATTGTCCTACCTTTCTATGAACGCGATAGTACCTCGAAGAATACGTCAACATGTGTTAGTTACATGAAAAATAGCCTATGTAAAAACATAGTTATTTTTCATCGTTTGTACCACAACCCACAACATAGCATTTCCCTTAAAGCCGACAAACGTGTTTTGACTGCCGCCGTACACTAATTGGTTAGTTAAATATGCGCTGGTTTACACTTCAAGTACTTAAATTTCCGGACTAAATAAATTAGAACAAATTAACTTAAGGACCAGCTAATTTGCACGCACTGAATATATCAAATTAGATTTTCATTTCGGAAACAAAATTTAGCTCTAGCTTATGTGATGTGTGCAAACTCTGCTACTAATGTAATAACATGTTAATATCGGAATGTAGAAAGTGCTAAGGGATTTATAATGTGTTCGATACGTAAAAATAGAAAGTAAAGGATAATATTGGAAAAAAATTCTTATTTGATTAGAATCTATAATTTAAGTATAATTCACGTACATTATTTAGCATAATTTCATTTTATTATTGCTTTTCGTAATCTACGCTATATTTAATACTTCTTTTAAGAAGAATATGAGATGTAAAATAGGGACAGAGGAAAATTATTATCGGAAACGCAAATATACTTAATTAAATGGATTTATTATAGAAACAACCGTGAGAAGTATATATACTATTAAAAATATGAAAACAAACAGAGAAAAGACATTGAGCTCTGCCATATTATAAGTTTGGAAGGATGACTACGTAATTGTACTAACTAAAGATAGAGAATTCTTAGTTAAAGAAAGAAATCAAGCTGTAACGGCGAATGTAACGAATATTATCGAACTGAATATTATCGAACTGAAGTCTCTGCGAGTCCCCTCGTCTAACGAGGGAGAGAGTTAGATTAGATTACACTGGCCTACAACCATTTTGGTGCTGGAGATTTTAGACCCGATTTTAAGTATGTCTTACATGGCGATATCAAAAATGTTACCCGTTTTCTTCTGTCAGCTCTAGTTCCCGAGAAAAAAAAACACAATTCACGAAAAAAGATATATTTTATTGACATTAAACATCAAGAAATTGTCTTTTGAGTGATTTTCTAGAATGAAACTGGCTCGGGCAATCTCGCATGATTCCCCAGCAATAGTCAGCCATCATATAACTGTCCCACCTTCCTTGGTATCTATTCTCCATTGTTTTTAGGTCTTGGTGGAAACGTTCCCCTTGTTCTTCGCTTAGATCTCCTAAATTGTGTTGGAAATGATGTAGATGACTATTGAGTGTGATTTTATACTCATATTACAGCCTAAATCTTTGAATCGCAATAGCATTTCCTCTACTAGTTCTACATAGTTGTCAGCCTTATGATTTCCGAGGAAATTTTGTGCAACTGCTACAAAAGATTGCCAGGCAAGCCTCTCCACATCATTCATACAAGTCTCAAAATTAGTTGTGTCTTTCATCAATTTACGTATTTGAGGTCCATCAAAGATACCTGCTTTTAGTTTTTCAGTACTTAAACCAGGAAATTTGTGAGAAATAAACTGGAAACATTGACAATTTCTATCGAGAGCCTTAACAAATTGCTTCATTAGCCCTAATTTTGTATGCAATGGCGGAAGAATGATTTTTTCTCTTGGAACTAAGGGTTCATTTATAACATTTCTTTCCCCAACAACAAGAGCATCTCTCACAGGCCAATTTTTTGCAGTCCAATGACGTGATTTAGCTCGACTGTCCCAGACACAAATAAAACATGGGTATTTGGTATAACCACTCTGTTGACCCAATAAAAAATTAGCCATCTTCAAGTCGACGCAGATCACCCAATTATGTTCAATATATTTTATTTTGTAAAAGATTTGAAATTACCTCATATTCTTCTTTTACACCTGTTGAGTGAGCGATTGGAACGGGAGCATATTTATTTCCATTATGTAGAAGAACTGCTTTTAGACTTCGTTTACTACTGTCAATAAAGAGACGCCATTCATTGGGCTGATAGATCGTTAAACCTATGAAAGCCAGCAAACCACTCACATTACAGCAATACACAAAATTTTCATCAGATGAAAAAACTTCAATAACTTTCCCTCTCTCGTGCGATATGTAGACACTCGAACATCTGAGGAAAGACAATTTTTTTCTTTTAATCTTGACGCTAGTAACTCAGCACGTTCCTTCGAAAGATCTAAGTCTCTGATGAGGTCACTAAGCTCATTCTGCGAAAATGGCTTAGGATCTGATGTTTTTCCGCAGTATTGAAAGTCATCATCTACTTGGGAAGAAATAGGTATTTCAGCTTCATCCTCCTGAGATTGCTGCACTACCTGGTGAAAAGTTGGTATTGGAACATTTTCTGAATGAGGAACAGGTCTTTGTACTGAAGAAATATTGGGTTATTTCCATTTATGGCGATTGTTTTTGTTGATGCCCACTATATTAATCATACAAAAGTAACAGTCGTCATAATGATTTTTTTGTTCTCGCCATATCATAGGCACTCCAAACTTCAAAGACTTACGTTTCCCTCTCTCCCATTGTCGCAAATGTTCAACGCATATTTTACAAACACTATGAGGCACCCACACTTTATCTTGGTGTAGAATTTCAATACCGAAGTAAGCAAAATACAAACGACGCACTGTGTTTGTAATCGATTTACGCTGATTTTTCAGTATGTATTCACCACAAACATAACAAAATATATCAGGATCGTTAACACAACGTCTGGACGTACTAGCCATAATGAAATAGTAACACAAACTTTATCGATGATATTGTAATAATGACTAGTTACGAACAAGACCATAACAAAACCGGCAACAATTCACAATGAGGGTAGTAGGTAAACTAGAGCTGATGAGTTAAAATGACGTATGTCAATATACTGTACATTACCTACTTTATCGACAATTCAAACAAACAGAGATGCACCAAAAAAAAAAAAAATTTTTGTAGGTCTGTGTTATTATGCAAACAATATTCCGGAAAGGGTAAAAAAAGAATCCAAAGCCAAATAATAATAGAAAATCTCCTTGAAACTGATTGACCTGTTCAACCACTAATACAGCATTAGTTATAACTAGAGCTGAGGATGTTTGCGGTATAACCATGGTTATATCATGTAACCATAGTAAATTACTATGGTTACATGATATAACCATGGTTATACCGCAAACATCCTCAGCTCTAGTTATAACATATGGGGATGATTTGACGGGAAACGAGGCTCGACATTAAACAAACGAGTTCGGTCATTCAGTTTTTTTAATTTATTTTGATCATTTCATCCGTCA
The DNA here is from genome assembly GCA_935421215.2 of Melolontha melolontha. Taxonomy (NCBI): domain Eukaryota; kingdom Metazoa; phylum Arthropoda; class Insecta; order Coleoptera; family Scarabaeidae; genus Melolontha; species Melolontha melolontha. Next base: position 38,642,204 of record OW285238.1, read on the forward strand.
ACTTCGAAACACTTGGCTCAAGGATGCTTTAGTGTCATTATGCCATTTTTGTAATGATCTTTTTTTTCTAGATTCTCAAAATATTGCAATAAATTGTTTATCCTGTCGAAACGTTTTTTCAATAAAAAAAAGTTTGGGCAGATTGGTGTGATGAAAGAGAAATAATTGTTTTCTTCAATTTGTAGTAGTAATGGCCAAACGAGAAAATGAATTTAAGTAAAAAAAAGATATTGATCCAGGCAGTGAATGAGATAGGTAGTATAATAATCTTTATTGTCCAACAGACGAATCCCTTTAAAGAACGATGTAATTACAACAATGGCATAATGGAATTAACATAAATATAATTTATAAAACTTACAACAAATGTATGTAATACACCAAATAATTGTACGTCACGGTAAGCTATATATGAAAGATAATCGGAATAAGAATATTAGCTTTTCTTGACATATATGTTCTAGCTCTGTTGACTAAGAAGGTATCTCTTGAGCGTGCTGTGTACATCAGTTTCAAAAAAATCTACTATAGACAGGAGATATGAAGAGTAGATTTGAATGTTGACAAGTTTACGTAGAAACTCAGCACTGGCTATCTCGCTTCATGATGTTAAACTCTGAAGCTTGTGTAGGTCCATTAGTGATTTGTAGTCAGTTTAACAGGTGGATAAATACCACTGGTTCTAAGTGATAAATATTTAAAAAATCTATTCGGTACATTCTCTAAAGCAAGTTGTTGGTAGATATAGCATTATATACCAACAACTGGTAGACCTGCATTCTAGTTTTGGGAATACCAATGCGAAAAACAAAGTGTTGACATCCGAAAATCCTCTAGAAGATCTTATAAGAAAGCTTAGTGAACGCGATTCACAATCAGCACTAACTTGGTTGTCAAACTGCAGGTGTGAATCAAATACGTAATACTCCCAACCCCTTAAAATTGCTATATCTCTGTATAATAGACACTAGACTCAAAGAGATTGAATTGCTGATTATTAAGTAACCTACCTCCGTACATTTATTTAACACTCAGCCTAATACTGTTTTTAATAACGCTAAGAAATAAGTAATTAAACTTCTAGTTTCAAAAATGTTTTATTGTAAATACACTACAATATTGTTTCGCCATAAAATTTCTTCATCAGGTGGATGAAATGCTGAATATGTACAATACAAGTTTGAATATTTATGTGAAAATTATTGGGGAAATGGTGGTGGAAAAATTTTACAATCTTAAATTTAGTAGAGGGGAGTTGTTTAAATCTAGTTGGTCATTTAAAGCTAATCCTAAACTATTGTATCTATTCATTTCTAAGTTTTCTAACAGGTTAAGTTTTTTACTTTTTTCTTGAATGTGTAAAATTTTGAAATCTATATTAAATCTATGATTGATATCTATACAATGACTTGCGAAAGTTGAATCTGTTTTCTTTTATTTATGGCTTTTCTCGTGTTCTTTCATCCTAATTTTGAATGTCCTCCCCGTTTGTCCTATGTATACCTTATTACAATCTTCGCATGTTAACTTATATACACCAGAGTTTGATTCTTTGTCTATTTTATCTTTGTTGTTTTTAATAATAATGTTCTGTATAGTATTGTCGAACACGTATCATTTAAAACAGACAATACTATACAGAACATTATTAAAAACAACAAAGATAAAATAGACAAAGAATCAAACTCTGGTGTGTATAAGTTAACATGCGAAGATTGTAATAATGTATACATAGGACAAACGGGGAGGACATTCAAAATTAGGATGAAAGAACACGAGAGAAGCCATAAAGAAAAGAAAACAGATTCAACTTTCGCAAGTCATTGTATAGTGTAACCGAACGGAAGAGCTTCCTATTTGTCAAAGGTAAGTAAATACAAAATTCAAAGTTATCAATTAAAATTAACTTGGTAATTTATATAATAAATTTAATGAATTATCAATTTCAAAATTAAAAAAATTACTTAAAAGTTACTTAAATAGCATGTAGATGGAGTTGCACAATATTGAACTATATGCGCATGATACAAAGATACATGCTTGTAAATAACTCTATAAATTTAACCTTTAACAGCTGTTCGGATATAAAAATTTCTTATAAGTATTAATTAGTGGGCGTATGTTGTAATTAAGGTCCGGCTAAACTCAAGAACAATATTGACTCTTATGATAGGGCATTGAGATATGTCCAAATTAAATAGTGCAAGTTCGGTGTCTCCAATCAAACTCTCAAAAAGTTCACTGATTCTAAAGTGATAGACTGATGGTATTGTTTATATTCTAAACTACAAAATAAAACGTCAGAGATCGAATTAATGTATATCAACTTTAATGAAATTACTATCCAGACAAATAGGTAAGTGAAAAATATACTTATAATGAATTATTTATAATATACATGTCACGTGTTGAAACAAATATGGTGATGAATTTAAGGTTAATATAACTAACGAACTAAAAATAATATAGATACATTAACGAGTATAAGATTTTACTAATGCTAAATTTAATATATAATTGAGATCAAAACAGACACAAAGCAAATCTAATATTTAAAACTAAATTATATTCAAAACTGTATTCTTCTTTATCTTTCAAATAGAATATCTAAATCTTATATTACGACATATATTATTATCATTTAATCAATTAAAGAAAATATGATGTACTATTTATAAATATGTCAATAAATTTGTCGTTTTCAATATGTGTTGGAGATAATAGGAATACTTAAGTTATCTGGACTAGGATATTCGGTGTATGGGATCAATTTGTAGGTCTGTGGAGACAGGATCTTTCAGCGGCAATTGAACGGCGTCACCCCGGTTTGTTGCCCAGTCCAACGGTCGTCTTCCCGGCAAACTGCAATCTGTGATTTCTTTAACACTGGTGATCGTCTTATCTTGATAAATATGTCAAACAGGAACTGGGAATATTTGTAGTATTGACTAGAACGGACGTATGATTTTATTTTAATTATTAATGCTTTTTCTTATTATTTTCAGAGAGACACACAAATTCGTCTACGGTCTTTAAAATGGCGACATTTCTAGTGACGCTAACTTTCTTTTTTTTTTTGTATCCCAATTTTGATTCGTCCATAGGTATGTATTCAATTAATCTCGACATATTATTATTATGAAAATGACAACCTAATAATTTTAAATATATTTATAATTAGCAACAAATATCTAATTCATTTTGATGAGTAAATGTTTGTTGTTTGAATGTCAAATATAGTACATAATGCTGTTTTTATTGTGGGAAACTTTCCCGCGGTAAACAATTCAAATAATATACAGTTATGCCTAAATAAATGGCGTCATTAATGATTAATCAATTAAGTTGATATTTTTTTGTAAAAACAAATTATCGAAATGAAAATACTGATACAAATGAAATGATATAAATAATAAATGTGTGTATGACTTTTAAAAATAATTTAAATACTCGAAATCAACTTTATTGATTTAGCACGTGAAGAATTCAGTTTTTACATATTTAAATAACTCTAGAACTTATATATATACATTTTAAAATTCTGCCTTTTGCTTACTGAGGCATTCCTGGGTGTAGGCTTGACCTATCTCAATAGATATCAATCATAGATTTAATATAGATTTCAAAATTTTACACAATCAAGAAAAAAGTAAAAAACTTAACCTGTTAGAAAACTTAGAAATTAATATATACAATAGTTTAGGATTAGCTTTAAATGACCAACTAGATTTAAACAACTCCCCTTTACATAATTTAAGATTGTAAAATTTTTCCACCACCATTTCCCCAATAATTTTCACATAAATATTCAAACTTGTATTATACATATTCAATATTTCGTCCACCTGATGAAGCCATTGTATGGCGAAACAATATTGTAGTGTATTTACAATAAAAGAATTTTTGAAACTAGAAGTTTAATTACTTATTTCTTAGCGTTATAATGAAGTTTCAACAAGTATCTCCTTCGTCAATTAACTGTTTTTAATTACACCATTTATTAATAGTTTTATGGTGGAGTAAGTGTGAGAAAAATATAGAGGGAATAATACTCATATGACTGTAGAGATACTTAACTTTGAAATCGGTGAGGCAATAACAATGAATTACTTGGTTATTAAAGTCAAGTGTGGTACACAGTGTCACAGACCAACGATTACCTTTTGGGCAGTGGAGGAGACCGGGCTGATATTAGCGGTGGACATCTTCACGGCTCACCTACGACAGGCTCTGTTGGGAATCTCAGAAGCCATGAACAACAAGAAAACCACCTCCATGGGGGTAATTGTGGGTCTCTCACCGTGGAACTATCCGTAAACGCAGAGACAATGATTGTGATCCTGAAGCTGAAGGCCTATGCCTTATCGTGTCCTAATAAGTTAGTTGGGGGGCCATATAAATATCACGGAAACTGCAGTGAAGGAGTCGATATTACAAATGCCGGTGGACACCATAGCATCTGAGATTATATTTACAGCTAAGCTGAATATATCTTTCCCATCCAGGAAACAGGGAAAAATCGCAATCCAATCATGTCGCAGGTATCAATAAAATATGCCATAAAAGAAATATATCACTGAAAATAGCAAAATACATGGGGGCTTTTCAAGCTTAATTCTTTGTAATCGCTGCTTGTGCAGAAAATTCGGGAAGTCGGCTGTGCAAACCGAAAAATTAACATAATGACTAATAATCAGGTAATTATTCAATCCATTACAAACCCAACTACTAGGTCTAAACTGGTGAAACATTGCAAGCATGTCTTCAACAGACTGGCACAAGACAATACTGTGTCACTGATATGGGTGGCAAGGCATGCAGAGATTAAAGGCAATGCATGACCGATGAACTGACCAAGACGGGTTCAAAGAGGAACTTTATAGGGTTCAAAGAATTATTAAGGATTCCGCCAGAAGGGAGTTCTGGTTATGATTGAAAGTAAACAATAAAACAAATGGAGGTTAACGGAAGGTCAACTCCACACTAAGATACTACTTGAAGAGCTGGATGCTAGGTTTGCAGCCTACCTAATTAAAAGTAATAACCTGCTTGATAACCCGACATTGGCCTTGAAGCAAGTGCCTATACTGCGTGGGCTTGGTTAGCGAGCTCTTGTCTAGGAGATGTGAGAAACAAGAGGAAACTAGCCTTCATATAACATGTACTTATTAAGAACTGAACGGAAATATTTCGGTAAAGATCTATTGATCCTATGAGGGTACGCAAATTCACTGAGGAGGATAATGGCTTCTATCTAGGACACAAGACTAGCAGAGTGAAACTCAGAGATCGATTGGGGATGGTACAAAGAGCATAGTACTGAAGCGTCTATACTTCCTGGTGTCCAACCCTAAAGAATTAGAATATTAGGACAATGAATTAATGAAATCAAACGAAATAAACTTTTTGCAAAGGAACCGATGAGATATATTTTTGTGCTATTTGCATAAGCAATATCGATGCTTGATCGTGTAAAGTAAAATGATTTTATATTTTCTTATCAATTACCATAATCGAATTTCATTTGTATTAGTTCAAAAAATTAAGACAACAATTTTTTTTAATTTAATTTAAATATTGTTCAAAATATTCCCTAGATTATCGTGTTCTTTTTTAATATAACAGATTTTTTATGTAGTTAATCTGTGACCTTTTTTTCAGTATATTCAGTGTATTCTACATCAACTATACGATTCCCCAAGCTAGAGTTTGTTTCACGTAATCTATGAACACGCAAATGTGCATTAAATCTATTCATAAAATGATCGCCAAGTGGTACTATGTGAGCTATAATCATTCACGCTTCATTTTAATAAACAAAGCGCTACATAGTATGTATTCATTTATATATTTATCCTGGGGATATCGCGGGATTTTATTCAAAGATGGAAGAGGACTAAAAAATTCAAGCACAAATTCAAAAGTTATTTCAAAATGGAGATCAAACTACTCGTTATATCTCCACTTTATTAATACATAATGAACAAAATAAAAATAAAAAAGCAATATCACTTAATTTCCACTTTATTGAGGTAAACTCGCATTACAATTGCTTCGACACACAGTGTCTTCCTCGGATGGAGTTGTATTGCAAACTCAATAAAGTGGAAATTAAGTAATATTGCTTTTCATTGTTATTTCGTTAATTATGAATTTCCATCAAGTAAATGTTACTTCCATTCAAAATAATATACAATGGTAAAACAACAATTACAGTGGCTTCGTCAGGTTGGTACTCAAATAAGTTACAAACTAACAACGGCATATATAAATGCAAAAAAGGATAATATTATTTTATGGTGTCTTTAAATTCACAAAAATTACACAAAATATTCGAGAAAATGTGTGACTCAGCTAGTCAGCCTTTAGTGATATACTATTGGAAACATACAAAATAATACAAATCTTGTGTAAAAACAAATTTGTATCTGTATATACATGGACACACAGCACGTATTTACCAGCGTTTGCTTCAACCACCAGACGCATGCGTTTCTATCTAACGACTTTGTCAATGACGGATTTACGAAGACAAACGACTGTAGGTACACTTCGCGGTAATGTAGCAAAGTGTACCTACAGTCGTTTGTCTTCGTAAATCCGTCATTGACAAAGTCGTTAGACAGAAACGCATGCGTCTGGTGGTTGAAGCAAACGCGGGTAAATACGTGCTGTGTGTCCATGTATACTCGTACAGATACAAATTTGTTTTTATACAGATTTGTATTATTTTGTATCAAAGCTTGATGTGAATTGTCGCATCGATATGCAATTTGTTTTTGCTATTGGAAACATGTTTACTATGAGTTTGTCTCAGAATAAGAAGGAGTGATTCAAATATCGCGCACAGCTTAATTAAACACAACTTAAAATAATTTGATCTACAGTCGGTGAGTATCTGAGAGTGCGGTTGTTTGTTGTAATGCCATTCATTTTTATTACATGTAATAAGCAGTATTAACAATTTCATGATAAATTTATATTAATAAACTAATTATTGTAGGTGCATTACCAGGATGGTTTCGTTAAATATATTTCTGGGGAAAAATCCATTCACAATTTGAATTATACGCCATACTTTTCACAACCTATTTCTGACGAGAAACACGAGCACAAATTTTTCATGTATATATCATTATGTTATCCATACTCCTATAAAATATTGCTAATTTAAAGTAAAACAAAAACTACATTTAGAATTTATTACAAAACTACCTCAAAAATATAATTTAAAATTATACAATTACCGAAATGAAATGCATATAAAGTGAAGCACAATAATATACTGATTTCCAAAAAAATTTCAAAAAAAAACATCCAGAAAGAGTCGACCAATCCAATGAAATTTTTATACTACTCTGCTTTGTCTCCGATAAGAAATTATAATATGGACATAAATAACAGTCGCTATGAATTCGGACGACCTTGAGGAACTGCAGCACGGAAAGAACGTCATTTCAGAATTGCGGCTTTACAAGCTTTCACAACCTAGTCGATTGGAAATGCTTGGCTGGGAGTTTTGTAACAAAGAGTCTCTATAGCAACGATATATCGCAGAATACGCGCTTTTGGCTTCGTTCGCATATCCCATTTTCATGTCTCCAACTGACACATCGACATCATGCTAATCGTATTGAGTGGTGTAACGCCAGATCAAATTGGGATGGTGAATTGGTGAAAGGAATGGTCTTGTGTTCTTTGATGAGTCCCGATTCTGTCTGTAGGTCACCATGGTCGCAGAAGAGTAAGACGTGGTTGCCACCAGAGACACTTGTTCTGTGGCATTTACTATGTGGACAATATTTTATTCCACATTTCCGCAGTCGCAAAAGCTGGTATCCGCTAGTATACAGCATTGAGTTGCCCCTTTCGTGGCCTGTACGTAACCTATTTAATTGAGATCAATGCCTACGTGGGAGGGTTAGGCCCGGCAGAAGTTGTGAAGGAGTAGAGATTAAATATCTTTTAATCAACTCAGGGTGCTGTTCGAGGAGGGCTATCCAGCAATCGTTCCCATTGATGGGATGCTGAACTACCGTATCCAGTCAAATCGGTCTCCTAGATTTCAGTCGAGAGCGCTCTTCACATCATTAATGATGAAAGATAGAAGATCAATGTTGTTGGAAATCTTGGAAAGCCCATTCATTCTATGCTGCAGTGAGACGTCTAATATCTGGCAGGCAATGTTAGAAGGAATCGGTAACCAGACACTAGTGGATCAAATAATACCGGTGACGATCTACATTGTATCGTTAAGTTGAATATCTAGTAGCCTGGTGTGAGAGCTTCGATACCAGATAGCAGCACAGTATTCAGCAGGAGAATATGCCAATGCAATGGCTGCTGTTCACGAAGTCTTCCCATTCACTCCCCATGAATTGCTGAGAAACTTATATAATATATTATTGCGGGTTTTCACCTTTTGACTAATTTTATAGAGGTGCCGTTTGAATGTCGGAGACCGGTCTAACGGTACGCCCAGATATTTAGGGTAGGGGTTGTGATTGATAGGACTACCACAAAATTAAACATTCGGCTTTCTGCTGGCTTCCTTATTACATAAATGAAAGGCGCGTGAATGGGATTTTGAAGGGTTTGCTTGTAAGCGTCATTTTTTATAATTTTCATCTAAAGCTTGCAGATCTTCAGTAAGATGTAATTCTCCATTCTCTAAATTTTTGGTTTGGAACATAAAGCCAAGTCATCTGCATATATAAATTTATGTAGTATAAATTAGGTTAGATATTGACAAAATTCAAATAATTTAAAAACACTTAAGGTTTAGGTATTATAAACCTCATTAAAATAGACACTTATTATGAACGGAGAATCCAAAAATGCAATAATATGTTACGTGCTCGTAGCTACGTCCTCGTTTTGGTTGCAAATTTCTTCTTTAATTTTATTCCGTTATGTTTATTTTGATCCGAATTATAGTACTTTCGCTTGCGTGCGTATATCTTCACATCCAATAATTACGTATTAGTTTTTCTTCGTGGTCTTCCTCCCCTCTCGATTCTTGAGTGGCGATAACTTCTAGAGAGAAGGACTGAGTTCGCTATCGATAGAGAGAAGGTCGATGGTGGTCATTCGTCATTTGTTTTGTAACGGCTTATTGTAGGGCCTGATTGCTTTAAGTAGTATTCTGGGTTTTTTTTTTGGCAGCCCTCTCGTTTCTGCGAGGTTTTATTTAGTCGCTACAATTTTTAATTGTACTACAATTATCCGGCAGGGGATTTCTGGATGACGATTTAGCCGATTAACTCCTTTTCTCGATACACTTATTGCGTTGTAACCATCAGACATTATCCTGTGTTCTCGATAACAGGTTTTTTTCCACTACGTCCAAACGTCGATCACCGCAGGAAACCGACAACGCGCACGAATATCCCGCTCGCAGGAAGGAGACGGACGCAGCTAAGATTTTAAATATTACTTTATTAATTAAAACTAAATATTTTGCAATTAGTTTTCTTTGCTGAACTTTTTTTTTTATTCAATTTTTCTTTGTTTAGTTATTTAACTTATCAGAATAATTGAAACATACATGAGTAGGTAAACCCCACCAGTTTTGTATAATACAAAGGTATTTTTAATAATATAAAATATTATTAAAAATCTGGTGTGAAGAACACAAATACAGGTTCACTATTAATATGTTAATAAACATATTAATAGTGAACCTGTATTTGTGTTCTTCACACCAGATTTTTAATAATATTTTATATGATTAAAATAACTTTGTATTATTTAACTTAGTTATTGCGTCGTTACAGACATCATTTTTTTTAATTTTTATTTAGTTAATTGAATTACCTTTCTAATTAGTATTTCTCATTTAAAGTTGCAATACGTGCCTTTTTTGTTTGTTAAATTTATTTCGACAGAGATTATTTGAATTACACATCTGTTCCACACGGGGACAAGAACTTATTTTTGCTTCGTATTTTTGCTTTCTTTAGCGTAGAAAACGTTGATGTTATTTTGTGAATATTAAACTTGTTTTCTAGATTTGTAAATTTGTACAGTAAAATTTTAGTATTGCATATTCCATCATTTTAATTTTAAGCATTCATTAATAAGTTTTTTTTCTCTAATTATATCTTACCGTTAACTTTAATTAACTATATTCTCAGACCACAACTTTGCGAATTTGTACAAATTTATTACAAATAAATATTTGCCTCTTTCTTTTCTTTACGTTTCGGAAGGCCTGGTTGCATCCCCTACCCGCGGCGCGTCTTGCCTACTTTTGTTGATCACCATTTCCGAATTTTGCGACGTCTAGCGGTTCTAAATTCGGTGGCGCCCTATACCACCTTAATTCGTGTACTGAAGTACCTTTGGGTCTCCCCACCCTTGCGCTGAGGCAGTCTCTAAAGCCGGGTGGGCCGCTAGACGTTGGCAGGGGCGGGTAGGTGAGGCAATCCTCGTCGCCCGAAACTTGAATTTCTCTCTTTTCTATGGTCTCGACATACAGAGCGTAGCAAATATACAGGGGTTCTATTTAAAGAACATAACTTTGATACTTTTAGGGCTTTTGGAACAGCCTGTATAATATGAAAATAATTTTAAAAGTAACCATAATAGACCCATATACAGTGTGTTTCACTTTTCATGGGGACACCTAAATAACTTTTTTATTTTGAAAGCAATTAATATAAAATTTTTATCAGTTGTGTAGGCCACGACAATGCCCCTTTTTGTATGAATAGAGTTTTTATAAAGTCAATATCTAGCCAACTACAATTAAAATAAAAAGTACTGTTTCAAGTAAAGTCATGCTAGCGATTAAGATAAAGCAAAAAAGGATTAGGAAAAGTTTTTACAAATCACTCAAGAACCCCTAATACCAAATTTTGGTATAGTTAATAGTTAATAGTTAATAGGTAATAGTTTCTTATTGCAATAATAAGAGTGCCATGAAGTACAAAAATAATTTGTCAGTTCAAACGTCAATTTACTAAACAGTTTACTTCAGCTGTAACTATTGAACTTTGATAAGCAATGGCCGATAGACATTTAAGTATTGCTCAAAAAATAGAAATTATTCGAATTGTTGGTGATAATGTACGTTCTACCCGAGAGGCTGCTAGCCATATCTCGTAAACACGTGTGAGGATTATTACGATAATCTGCTAATGTTACTGCATCGAAATGGTGTTCTCGATTGTTCAATTCTCGTTGACATGGTTTAGCAACATCTCCAGGAGTGTTGAAAATGTTATTCATGTATGCTACAGTTTGATGACGGACGGGTGGACGTTCAGGATGTCTCGCCTTAAACTCTTTAGCAGGCTCTCGGGTACAACGTGCACTATCACCAACAATTCGAATAATTTCTACTTTTTAAGTAATAGTTAAATGCCTATCGATAGTTACAACTGAAGTAAACTGTTGTTAATTGACGTTTGAACTGACAAATTATTTTTTTGCTTCATGGCACTATTATTACTGCAATAATAAACTATTATCTACATATAGCATAAAAATGTAGAAGAATTTAAAAATGAAACATTTTTAGCGAAATTTGGTATTAGGGGTCTTGAATGATTTGCAAAAACTTTTCTTATTACTTTTTTGCTCTTAATCTTAATCACTAGTATGACATTACTAGGAACAGTACTTCTTATTTTAATTATAGTTGGCTAGATATTTACTTTACAAAAACTCTATTCATATGAAAAGGTGCATTGTCGTGGCCTACAAAACTGATAAAAATTTTGTATTGATTGCTTTCAAAATAAAAAAGTTATTTAGGTGTCCCCATGAAAAGTGAAACACACTGTATATATTCCAAAAGTGAAACTTTTTGAAAGTCAAGTATTTTGGCCCCAATATTCCGTGCCGTATAGCGTGAATAATATAATATAATATTGCATATTAATGAAGTGAAGATTTAACTACTAGCTTTATTTCCAGTTTGAATTATGGATCTTCATTATGTAAAAGCTAAGTCAATTCAGTTATCAAAGGTTATTTGTTTTAATGTGGTACTTATATCGAATTGAAATGTATTTTTATGTCGTGTATGTTAAAACTTAAGAAAATCAGTTGCATGCAATATTTTTAGTGAAATACGCGTGTGTTTAGTGTCTCTTAAATTTATTGCTTATTAAGAAGAAGTTGAGGAGTTTTATTATATTTTAACACCTGTCATAAATAATAGAAGAGCGATTTATTAATTTTTCCAATATTTTTTGTCAACTACATAACTCTGCATAAAATAATAAACTACCTGATATCCATCGTAAGTCCAAGAGGCCCACTTCATACTGCAACTCTGCAAGTCGAAAGGAAAGTACTCGACGTCTATCTCACAAGACGAACGGTAGATACCGTGACTGAGCCAAACGACTTTTCCGGTATTGGAGACTATCACGTTTGTGTTGATGACGGAAGATTGGTACTGAGGATCCGCACTAGAAATAAAATACACGTTAACAGAAAATACATTATATTTCAGTCGTTCAACTACCTCCCGAGACTATTCAACGATATCTGTTATACTCGTATTTACCGAACTCACATATTCGTAATGTATTTCAACATAATAATACACATTTTGCAACATTAATGTCTTTTATTTCGTGCTTTGAATGTAGATAAATATTGATGTGCATTTACGTATGATCTTCTCTTACGACTGGGCCTAATACTATATTCTAATGAACATTTTATTACATTGTTTCAAAATATTTCCAATTAGAGATAAAATATTTTTGCATTTAAGAGAAAACATATTTACACCCGTTCTTTCTTTGTTTTATAGTTAAAAAAAAAAAATCCATAATTGAACGCCTTTGCGGTCTATGGAGTTGGAATTTGATATTTCTACTCAATTATTTTCTTTACTTCAGCGTCGATATCCAACATATATTTAATTCCCGAGAATAATCCTCCAGTAAATCCTATCAACTGACTGTTGCACACAACAGGCGAATTCAACAAAAAACGTCGCAGAAATATGGGGTCGGCTTTGCTTTTTAAATTCTTGATTAATAACGGGTGTTCAGAAACATTCGAAGTCAAAGTAGTCCTTGAAAATATGAAGTCATGTCTGAGATAGATTGATTTTTGACAGACAACAGTTGACATTTAATAATTATTACAAATCAGATACTTAAGTAAAGATATACGATTTTTTGTTCAGAGCCCACTTGACTTCGAATGTTTCTGAACACCCGTTATATGAATGTTGACAAAATTGCTTTGTGTCATTACAGGAACCTTTTATTTGTGGATCTACTATCATTATTTTATCACTATCAACGGACGGTTTAACAGAAGGATCTGCAGAAGGTGTGCTACTATTCCTTGTGAAAGAGGTTATTTTAGAAGAACAAAATACGTAGCAGTCAGTACCGTTTTTGGTTTTCGCGGTTTCAATAACGTTCGCGTTTTGAAACGGTTCCGAAATTTTTATCAAGATAATTCCGGAAACATCGTTTTTTATATCTTGGTTCACGTCGATATCTCTTCGTTCGCCGTGTTCACAATCCATGTTTTCCTTTTCGCCGGTCAGATAAGAATAATTCGTCCGGTCAATCACATCTTTGAATTGAGCGTCCGCTACAACCCAGTTAAATTTGATATAAACTGCTAAACACAATACCATTTCTGTTAGATCTTTGCCATTATCATACAAAAAACAAATACGCAGCAAAGATGATGCTTTATCTTTCGATTCTGCACAAACTCATATTCTGTGACTCGATGATAAGGAAATCGCAATTATTCTCTACCGGTTTAAATAACGAAAAAGTTATGTAATGATTTTGACTAGCTTATTACTAGAGAACGGACACGCTTACCACTCAGTGCAGTACTGGCGAAAGGCTGTATTTCTAAAATATTTAATTTTATTTATATAATTGGAGAACGAACGGGTGGTGATCTATAAAATTACGAAATAGTACATATTTATTTGTTGAAAAGTTGTATTTATAAAGTTTTTAATTTTATTTATATAATTGGAAAACGAACGGGTGGTGATCTATAAAATTACGAAATACTTATGTATTTGTTGAAAAGTTGTATTTTTAAAGTTTTTAATTTTATTTCTATAATTGGAACATTTTTATTTGTTCATTTTGTCGTTCAAGTTGAGTAAAGGAGTATTAATATTGACTAGCAATAGTTTCTCAAGGTTTTCTTCTGTCAATTTTGTTCTCTTTGAATTAAGTACATCCTTATAAATAGAAAACGTCCTTTCTACATCGCAACTGGTTATAGGTGCATACTGGAAATATTCTTTTATTTCTTCATATTTAGCCGTTAGATTTTGTGGAATTGTCTCCATACATAATTGCTGCAATGTAATTAAATCTGGATTTCTATTAAGAATTGCTTCAAACTTTTGCCGAAGGCCACATCCGAAGTCACTTGGAATACTTTTCAAATTATTAACAGCCACATCTTTAATTTAATCCGTATTTAATCCGTCATTTAATTTGAGATTTCGATTTTCAAAATAAGTGCTCAGTTTTGGCAATTTTCCAAAGTGTTCGTGAAGAAAGTACAACTGATTTTTTAAATATGGGATTTGTGTGAGCTCGTTGCACTGACCAATACTTCTAGCATCCTCCTTTAGCAGTGTTACGAAATGTTTTAGACGATCGAAATTCTCAGCATAATAACTAGTAGCTTCCAGCCATGTTCCCCATCTAGTTATTACTGGAGTGGGAGGCAGTGACAGAGATGGAAATTTTTCCCTGAAAAGAGCTACTCTCAATGGTGCTTTTCTGAAAACTTTTTTAAAAGCTGATACAAGTCTATCAACTTCCGGAAAAGTATCTCTGATATATTCACAGATTCTGTGGAGAGCATGTGCTACACAAGTAATATGCAGCATATTAGGATATGTTTTCTTCAATAGTCTGCATGTTTTTAAGACATACGCAGCACTATCACTGACAAATAAAAGTATTTTTTCTTTGTACGTGGCGTCCGAATGAAGCATTTTTTGCATATTCTCCTTAATGGTTTCAGCAACTGTTTCCGCATCAACTCTATTTATAACACTTGTTGCTATTACATATGAGTTATAGGGAATAGTTGGATGTAGTACACCAGCTACAACATTTACCACACAGCGTCCTAACATATCCACCGTTTCGTCGGCGCTTATCCATATGTATTGATTTAAAAGATGGCTTCTAATGCGTTCTACTGTTCTCGTATAGCACCTAGAAACATAATATTTGCGTAAAGTTGATTCATCAGGAACATTTCGACAAGTATATTTTTGAAGAAATATTTTTAAAGTGGGATTGCTAAGTTTATTTAATGGAATATTAGCCACCATAAAAGTTTTACAGATATGTTTGCGATCATAAGTGACGAATTTCTGACGGATATTTTACGGATTTTGTAATAAATTTCGAAATCACTGACAATGGACATACAATCAGTATGACCGTCAATCCAACTCGCCATTTGTTTTACAATGCCGTTCTCGAGATTCTTCCATCTCATATGTGAAAAAGTAACTTAAACAATGCTCTAGATCTGAATAAATGAAAACTAAAAATGTGTGCGTAAGTTATTGAAACTGAACGAAATTCAATGCACACTTACGTCGAAATAATATGGGAGAAGTAGATTCAATCAAACGATATTAAACAGGATCTATCACAAAAATTACGATGTAAATAACAGTTAGAACTACGAAAACAAGAAACTAACTCACAGCACTTTATTCATCTTACGAAATATAAACTAATAAATAAAATATATTATAAAAACCCCGCTTCTATCTACGCTCATGAAAACACTATAAAAAGCACTATATTCTCCTAATACAATAGCTGGCTTGTCCATTGTTATCGCTGCGAGCCCAGGTGTCCGAGTAAGTCAAACAAATACTTCATTGAATTACGCCGGGATATACTCAGCGACGTTATACACAATTCCAATTGCCGATTGCGTTTTATGGAAATTGCGTCCGTTCTCTACTTATTACAGCTATACAATTAAAAAATACATTGGGTAGTTTTTAAGTTGTCCTTGGAAAAAAAGGAGTGTTTTTAAATAGCAAAAATACCTGACTTTTTTTCGTAACAGCTTTAGTTTTTGAGATCCATTCCGTTTTAGTAACAGATAAAAATGATAAACAGGATCTATCACAAAAATTACGATGTAAATAACAGTTAGAACTACGAAAACAAGAAACTAACTCACAGCACTTTATTCATCTTACGAAATATAAACTAATAAATAAAATATATTATAAAAACCCCGCTTCTATCTACGCTCATGAAAACACTATAAAAAGCACTATATTCTCCTAATACAATAGCTAAATAATGGTATCTTTACACAAAATATCCTTGTTTTTTTTTTGTTTTCGAGACAATAGAACTAAAGATCAGCACCAGGTTAATAAAATTTGGCTCTTATGAAACGCCATGGTTCCAGGAAAAGAAAACGTAATCAACGAACCTTTAGTTGCGAGAGAGAAAATCATATTTACACCGTTGCATATCAAGATGCATATAAAGCAATTCGTGTAGGCCTTAATTCGATATGGACTTTGCTTTGGGTACTTAATACGTAAATTTCCTCGGATAAGACAGCTTAAAAAAAATCATTTACCACAGCAATGAGATTGAATCTAATGCTTGATATACATTTGTTCAAATAGTATAAAATTTTCTTGGAAATCATAAAGCAGCGAATTACACAGAATCAGTAGAATATATGCTTTCTAAATTTAATATTCTTGATTGTAACATGAGCATAAAACTTCACTACCTCCACAACCACTTAGATCAATAGAACCTAGGTGATTACGATGAAGAACAGGGTGAAGGTTTTCAATAGGGCCTTCAGACGATGGAAGAACGATATCAAAGAAGATGTGATACCTACATGATGTCCGACTACTGTTGGAGTCGGCAGCGAGACTGTCCTACTGAACTCCATGCTAGAAAATTGTATACAATAGCTATTTATGGTATAAGTGAATAAAGACAAATTTTTTCCACGAAAAAATTGTTTAGCGCACGAGGTGCAAGCCGAGTGCGATAATGTTTTTGAGTGGATAAAATTTGCTTATTCACGTGTATCATACAAGATTTTTTCCAATTTTGCAAAAGTTTAAAAAAAATTTATTGATTAGGTAATTTATTTGCATGAATATTGATTGTACTATTAATAATATAATTTGATGAATTCTTAAACCAGGAAAGTTGTCTCTATTTTCGTCAGAGTCAAGTACAGTGCAAGCTAAGTTGACTCTACTTTCGTCAGGGTCAAGTGCAGTGGAAGTTCCAGACCTTTCATTTGAATTTACATCTATCAAAATTTATCTTGACGTGGACATTTTTTGAGCAATTGATTTTATTTTTTTTTCTTTATTCGTGTTGTCAATAGCAGTGTGAATAAAGTGTTGCTAGAAACATTATATTCACTGTTTTGATTAATTTTATTCACCTTTATGATTAAAATGTTGTTTTAATAATGAAATTCAATATATGTAATGATCATTTTAATAAGTATTGGAAAAAATTATTTTTAGTAATAAGCCATAAATGCATTATATCTACTTTGTGAATTAAATACCTTACTTTTTACTATTTGCTTTTTTACGAGACTTTATCGAAGATACTGGTACTTATAACCTGAGAGGTACTTATAACAAAAGAGGTCAATGTAGCGTACCTCAAAAACTAGATCTGATGGACTAAATCTAACAGTTGTTTTAGATTCTACACCTAAAAATTACCTAGAAACAGTTAAAAAGGGCAGGCACCAAAATGTGTGTTGAGCTATGCTATCAATTTCACTGGCTAAAGTAAAACGCATTCCATTATATTTTATACGTGGAAAGAAAAAGAATTGGGAGAAAATAAACACTTATAAACACTTAGAAAAAGGTATATAACCCCTTACCACAATTATTAATCGTATCCTAAATCCGCATTTCGACAACTAAGTTGTCATCATCAGTAGGTAAAAACCACTAATCCCTTTTACTTAACCACAGTCTCCAAAGAAAGACTTTTCACTTATAAAAACATAGAAAAGGTAATTGGAGAATATCAAAGCGGTATCCGCAGCGGCAGATCGACAACAGAACAAATATTCTCCCTCTTAAATAAATTCTTGGGAAAACGAGAGAATACAATTGTGATACGCACCATGTGTTTATCTTGGTTCAACATGTAACACCATACATAGAGACAAATTATTCGAGGTAATCAGAAATTATCAGATACCACATGATCTGATCGAACCCACAAACAAAACTGACGAATGTGCAAAAAAATGTAGTCTTTCAGTTTATAAAAATCTATATTCACATTGCCAACATAAAAAGAAACCTAATAAAATATTTAAATATATACTAAGCACACACTTGCTCGAGAAAGCATTGTATTCAGTGGACGATTTCTTTCGGGAAGATATAAAATAATTTAAGTTTTAGTTATACAGGCTGATTCAAATTAAGTGCGCACTATTGCTATCTCTGTTATTATTTATTCTAGAAAGTAGGTTAAATTGGCAAAGTATTAGTGTTTTAACATTGATTAGCATGCAGTTCATGAAAAAGAAATTGAATAACGCATTTTCGAGAAATTTTGAAATTTATAATTTTTTTAAATGGAACAGCCTGTATATTTTTTAAAATTATGAATGCTAATGTTCTTTGTAATATAAAAGTTTCAATACACTATTGTCCTAAAACGAATGATAAAGTATTTACGGTGGAATTTAGTTGATGTCAAAGGTACTCTTTCATTCTGTAAAATCAGTAGTAGGCTTCTTTCACTTTAAACAGAGCAAATAGTATGCCCTTTGTAAATGTCAATAACGTACTGAATATAAATCTTTCGCACGTTTAGTTATTAAAAATATTTTTTTTAATTTTGTGTTGTGTTCATTAGTTTTCTATTTATTTTTCTAAACATTTTGGTTTTACTTTCGTTGCTTAGTGTTTGACAATATTTCACTGTGGTATTTCCTCATTTGGAAAAATGCGATATGTTGGAAGCATATATTTTATGTCGTAAAAATTCAATAAGGACTAGCGAATAGTATGCTAAACACTATCCTTTACGACAGCAGCTAGATCGACGTTACTTTCGAAAACTTTACAATCAGTTTAGACTGCATGATTGCTTATTTAGAAACACAGAACAAAGAAAAATATCGTCGTCAACGAAGAAGTAGAAATTACAGTGTTAGCATATTTTGAAGCCCATCGCGAATTTTCCATTAGGGATGCTACTAAGGAATTGGCATTAAGTTATTCATCAGTTCAAAGAATTTTGAAAAAGCAAGTATATCCCCTTTAAGTTCAGAATCTCTCAAACATTACAGCCAGGAGATTCCGCCTGGAGAATAGCTTTCTGTCATTGGTTTGTTAGTTTTTGTGATGAAAATTTGAATGGAGCACAGTGTATTTTATGGAGTGACGAAACAAATTTTTCAAATAGAGGCATGTTTAATAAGAAAAATAGTCACTACTGGTCTCAAGAAAATTTATTAATAGTTCGTCCACATGCTGCACAAGTTCGATTTAGTTTTAACGTTTGGTGCGGATTAATTGGTTCGGTAGTCGTTGGTCCACTGTTCTACAATGGTACGTTGACAGGAAACAGATATCTGGAATTTATTCGTAACGTTCTAGAGGATTTCCTTGATAACGCCAATTACCTGATGCGCCAAAATTTATACTTTCAGCAGGACGGTGCTCCTGCACACAACTATCACCTAGTGCAAACCTACCTTGACACCATCTTTGCCGAAAAGTGGATTGGTACAAATGGTCCAATTAAATAGCCAGCACGCTCCCCTGACCTCTCACCTTCAGACTTTTTTCTTTGGGGATACTTAAAAAATGAGGAGTACAAAACGCGATACGACAACGTGCGCGAATTGTAAGACAAGGTCAGAGAAGTTTTTCGCCAATTAGATAGAAGGACAATCTTAAGAGCCACCCAGAGGGTACG
Source organism: Melolontha melolontha (assembly GCA_935421215.2). Classification (NCBI taxonomy): domain Eukaryota; kingdom Metazoa; phylum Arthropoda; class Insecta; order Coleoptera; family Scarabaeidae; genus Melolontha; species Melolontha melolontha. The sequence goes on from OW285238.1 coordinate 38,662,162, forward strand.
GAAGCGGGCACGAAAATGTATTGAGCAGGAAGGTGACACCTTTGAGCAGTATTTATAAATTATACATGTACTTTCTTCTTTTTAATTTAATTTTGTAAGATGTAATATGTTAAAATAAACATTAAACACAAAATATGTATCTGTTTTGTCAAAAGTTAGCGGAGCAATGACAACATTTAGAAGGAAATAGAAACTGCTATAATTACTTTATTATTCGTTTTAGGACAATAGTGTATTGAAACTTTTATATTACAAGGAACATTAGCATTCAGAATTTTAAAAAATATACAGGCTGTTCCATTTAAAAAAATTATAAATTTCAAAATTTCTCGAAAATGCGTTATTCAATTTTTTTTTTTCATGAACTGCATGCTAATCAATGTTAAAAACACTAATGCTTTGCTAATTTAACCTACTTTCTAGAATCAATAATAACAGAGATAGCAATAGTGCGCACTTAAGTTGAATCAGCCTGTATATCTGTCAATGTTTGTCATTATCTATTGTGTATTTGTTATTTACTTATTTGTTATACACTATTTTATATTTGTTTATGTACTTGACATATTTTTTATATTTGACATGTTCTATGCTCTTTGCCTGATGGAACGAAATATATTATTATTATTATAATCTGATCGGATAAAACCACCACTAAAACCCATCAGTTCTAAAGTAAAAGAACAACCTATCGGAATAATTCCAACGAGGATTACAGCAAGGAAATCGCTTGTAATGCGTACTCTTTAATGTAGTCTTCGAAAAATTCATTAGAGACTCTGGCATTAGTTCGACTGGTATCATCTTCAACAAGTCAGTCCAACTTGTAGCCTTTGCAGATGACATAAATGTCATTGCTCAAACGAAAGGGCCATTAAAAGACGTTCTTGAGACATTAATACCAGCTGCGAAAATATGAGCCTAAAAATTAGTGCACAAAATACTAAATACCATTCTTATTTCTACTAAAACAAGTCATCGGACTCATCAAAGCTTATTGGTGATTCAAAGCTAAATTTGGTACATGAATCCACCTACCACAGACCGCTGGTAACTAAACCATTTTACTACTCATGGCAGTGTAGTGAAATAAAAACGAGAATATTGCTGGCCAATATACCGGGTGCGGCAATAGCGTGTCGGCGGAGCTTAGCATGGAAACTAATAAAGTTGTAACAATGAAATTTTACGTACGCATGTAGTATGCTACAGTGCATTTTCTATTTTTATTTATATATTTACAGGGTGTTCCAAATTTCCGCCACCACTTTCAATTTCTTTTTTAAATAGATTACTATACTTTTTTTGATATTATGATGATAGCCACGCAAATTGTCATTGCAATGATATATGGCAATGTGCACTTACAACTGTTAGTTTTGGTTTTACTGAAAATTTTGTTAAAATCTTGACAGTTGCAGCGTCTAACATTTTAAGTCTTAGCCTGAAAATGGGTGTAGTACCTCACGTAACTCATTTGTTACCAATTTATGGACTAACACGTTATATGTTTTGAGGGTGAACAACGTGACAACATATACAGAGTGTTAAATATGTCGTCCCAAAGTTGTCGAAGTTTAAAGGCTATTTTCTCTTTTTTTTTTAAATTGAACCTATAATTTTTTTATTAGTCAGCAAATTCTTTGTAAAATTGCCATTAAAATGGTTCCAATAACATAGTACTTATTTCTAGTATTTTCGAAGTTATAACCCTTTAATGGGATATACCTATGTTTATAATATTCAATATACGGTGCTGCATCTAATAGTTGGTTGGTTGGCCATGAAATTATATTAGGCGAAAATTGCTGTGCAACCAAACGTCAAATATCTACTTAAAATTTCCGTATAAAGTGTTTTTCTGTAGTTCCTCTTTGCTGTAATCGCGTTTAATTGTTATAATTTAAGTACGGCTAGTTAATTATCAATTTCCGATTGTTCATTATTAGTTGTTATCTTGTTGTCAGTTATATCGTTTTGTTGTCATTATTTTTTATTTACATGCCGTAATAGTTTATAGTTGTGTTTCTTTAGAATGAATTTTTCGAAAGAGAAGCTAATAGACATGGTATTTGTTCTTGGCGCTAGTAATTGAAATCTACTTTTAGCATCAAGAACATATGCTATGGAGTATCCTCACTGAAGAGCACCAGATATTAAGACGTTTGAAAATTTGTTGAGAAGGTTTTTTTTCGGACGGGTTCAGTGAATTACGTCAAACATGAAAGAACTAAGACTATGGTTACAGCAGATAATGAAGTGACAGTCGTCCAGTCCGTTGTGGAAAATCCGCGCGTATCTATAAGGGTAATTTCGAAAGAACACGGGATAGAAGTCACTGTTGTAAGAAGGATTTAAAAAAAAAAACATAAATTTCACCCTAACAAAATTCAAAATCATCAAGGCTTACTACAAACGGATTTTGAAAGTAGACTTGTTTACCATGAATGGCTACTTTTCCAATTACGACAAGATCTATGTTTTCTAGATCATGTGCTTTTCACAGATGAAGCAACATTTGCTAATTGTTGAATAACGAACAGAAATAATTTTCATTAGTATGACACTAGAAACCCTCATTTTGTGCAACACATTTTATACCAACAAAAATGGTGTGTTCACCTAGGGGCATCATAGGAAACACTATTATAGGTCCATTCTCTTTTAATACTACTTTAAATTGTGAAATCTACACAAATTTCCTACAAAATAATTTACCATTGCTGTTAGAAGGCCTACCAGATAATGTCATAAGAATATTGTGCTACCAACATGATGGTGCACCTGCACATTACGGTGCTACTGGATTGGGAGAGGAAGCTTTATAAGCTGGCCACAGTGATCACCAGATCTAACCCCTTGTGATTTCTTTTTGTGGCCTACTGTAAAAAATATAGTTCACGAAACACTTCTTACAACGGCAGAGAACATGCAGCAACGAATCAAACGCTTTTCTTCAATTAAGTGAAAACAACATGGCTCAAAATATAAGTTTGTCGATGCAGAGGCGATTAAAAGCATGTGTAGAGCAATGGACATATATTTGAACATATTTTAAATTAATTTTGTTTTATTATGGAAAAATTACAAAATGTAATTCTAAAACTAATAATCAAGAATTAAAAAACAGGTGTTTGTAAAAGTTACTTTGTTTGATATCATTTCATGGCCAACCAACTATTAGATGCACCGCATATTGAATATTATAAACATAGGTATAGCCCATTAAAGGGTTATAACTTCGAAAATACTATAAATAAGTACTATGTTATTGGCACCATTTTAACGGCAATTTTACAAGGAATTTGCTGACTAATAAAAAAAATTATAGATTCAATTTAAAAAAGAATAGAAAATAGTCTTTAAACTCGATAACTTTTGCACGACATATTTAACACTCTGTATATGTTGTCACGTAGTTTACCCTCAAAACATATAACGTGTTAGTCCATAAATTGGTAAGAAAAGAGTTACGTGAGGCACTACACCCGTTTTCAGGCTAAGACTTAAAATGTTAGATGCTGCAACTGTCAAGATTTTAACAAAATTTGCAATAAAACCAAAACTAACAGTTGTATTATATTGTCATATATCATTGCAAAGATAATTTGGGTGCCTATCATCATCATCATCATATCATCATAATAACAAGAAAGTATAGCAATCTATTTGAAAAAGAATTGAAAGTGGTTGCGGAAATTTGGAACACCCTGTAAATAAATAAATAAAAAATAGAAATTGCACTGTAGCATACTACATGTGTACGTAAAATTTCATTGCTACAATTATTAGTTTCCATGCTAAGTTCCGCCGACACACTATTGCCGCACCCGGTATACTACCACGGTTTAATTAAGAAAATATAGACTAAGATACAAGAATCTATTAAGCTCAAACTATATAAGACCCTGGTAAGACCCGTTCCGATATGTTGATTGGATACTTTGACGCTTAAGCAAAAATACCGAGACGACCTAAGAAGGTTTGAGCTAAAAGCCCTAAGGCAAATCCTTGGCGAAGTGAGAGAAAACGGAATGTGGTGTCTATGGTATAATTTTGAATTATATCAACTTTATGAAGTGCACCACATAAAATCTGCCAAGCCTCGGTGGGTGAGTCATGTTCCCTTACCGTCCGAAAAAATTGTGTCAAGAAAGCTTTTTGAAAGACGTGGAACTTCCTTATTAGGGGAATTTCGAAAAAGATCTAAAAAAACCCAGGATGTAAGGCAATAGAGAATAAGGGGTGAGATAAATTCTGCTTCTTATTGGCGAGAAATTCTTGGGAAGGCTTAGACTCATAAAAGGCTGTAACGCCAGATATGATGATGATGAATTTGTTCTATAGTCTCATGTTTTTCCTTAAAGCCAAATTGATGGTCAAGTATTATATTCAGTTTTGACTTCTATTATTGGTTTTATTTTCTAAACTTATTACTCGTAAATTCTCAAATATTTGGAAAATAACTGGTAATAAACTTATAGGCCTGAAATATGTCTTCAGGCTTTTTTCTTCTTGTTAAAGAGAAAAGAATTTCCTAACGATGGGAAAATGGTACATATAGTCTAAGTATTTTCAAGCAGATAAACATTATTTTGATTAATAAATATACGTTTTCTAGAAATTAAATAGTTTTATTAAGTTAGTAATATTTCTGTTCAGTCTAGCGACTGCCTTTCTCATAAAAATCACGTGACTGTCTTTTGTTTTTGTTGAGGGTACATTTAATATCCTTTCGCGATATTTTAATTTCACACATTTTTTATTGTTAAATATAAGTAGATCCAGGATATAGAATTCAAACATAAACATTTCCAATTTCATGAAATAGTTAAAGTTCATTTTTGAGTTTAAACCATTATATAACATACTTTTATTAGCATATTGAAATTGTTAAAACCTTCTATAAGTTCTAATAATTCTTTACATCTGAAAATCTATTTATTACCTACTTTATAATTTCGGCAACTCGTTTTATTATCTATCTTTTTCCAAATTTATTTATTGCTTTATATATCGGACCACTTGTTTTATTACCTAGGGTTATCAGTGAACGTATTCAAGAGGTGAAATTTAAATTCCTCAACCATTGTTAACTAAATATGTATAATAGGGTTCCATTACTCTACAAAAGAATTAACCGGAACTACATACTTAAGTTTATGACAACTATTAATACTTAATTAGTAATGAAATTTTATTTATTTATTTATTAGTAGAATCTTTAAGACCGTATCGTAAACCTTGGGTATTATTGCTTGTAGGCACAATTTCCGCAAAATAATAACATGAAAAATTCCTCGTTATGACGTCAAACAATACACTGTTCAACCAATCCGCGTATGTTAATATGTAATAGTTAGGGGTAATGATATATTTTTACCTACTTGTAAAACAGTATCAATCAAAGTCTCACACCAGCGACAAGAGACTCAACAGTATGAACTAAAACACAGTATCAACTTAACATCAGTACAAGACACACAGTATTCTTCGTAAATCATAACTAGAAACCGGACATATCAGGCCGAAATTACGATGGCCCATATAAATAGTCTATAACATCGCTAAGTACAAGACGCAGTTATTGAATAGCACTATTCATTCGGTTAACCGCACATCTGTTTTCTTTCGTTGAATTCTGGCGTAATTACTTAAATATTAAATTCCTTTCTTCAAGGGCGTAAATAGAAGCGTGAGGAGTTTCTATAATTTATTTTATTTATTAATTAATAACAAAATAATTTGAAACATACATGAGTGGGTAAAAACCACACCAATTTGAATAATACAAAAGTATTTTTAATAATATAAAATATTATTAAAATGGGGTGTGAAGAACACAATACAAGTTATATATTTGTGAATGTATCTCCTCTGAAATACGTATCTGCGTCACTGGAGAGGAGATACATTCACAAATATATAACTTGTATTGTGTTCTTCACACCCCATTTTAATAATATTTTATATTATTAAAAATACTTTTGTATTAATTAATATTTCGTAAGATAAATGCTAGTTTCTTTCTTTCATTGTTTTAACAGTAAATTACGAAGTATGTAATTTATACTTCGCAATTTTTGTAATAGATCCTGTTTAATATCGTTTCATCGAATCTACTTCTCCCAATTATTTTGACGAAAGTGTCGCAGTGAATTTCGTTTCAATAACTAACGCATACATTCTTAATTTTCATTTATTTAGATCTAGAACTTTGTTTAAGTTACTTTTTCAGATATAATATGGAACAACGGCGAGAATGGCATCGTGAAACAATGGCGAGTTGGAGGGTCAAACTGATTGTATGTCAATTGCCAGTGATTCCGGAATTTATGGCAAAGTTTGTAAAATATCGTTAAAAAAATTACGAGAAATCGCACGTAAACTCCACTTAGCATCGCAAACACATACACAGAAATTAGACCCGTTATAATCTAACAATTTTAACGAAGAACTCTGTGAAACTTCAACGCCGGTAAATAGTCCCTTAAATAGATTTAACAATCCCACCTTAAAAACATTTCTCCAAAAATATACTAGTCGAAATGTTCCTGATGTATCCATCTTACGCAAATATTATGTTTCTAAGTGCTACACGAAAGCAGTAGAACAAAGTAGAAGCCATCTTTCAAATCAGTACCTATGGATAAGTGCCGACGAAACTGTCGATAAATTAGGACGCTGTGGTAAATATTGTAGCTGGTGTACTACATCCAACTATTCCATATAACGCATATGTAATAGCAACAAAAGTTATAAATACAGTTGATGCGGAAACAGTTGCTAAAACCATTTACGAGAATATGTTCGGACGACAGGTACAAAGAAAAAATACTTTTATTTGTCAGTGACAGTGCTGCATATATGTTAAAAATGGGCAGACTATTAAAGGAAACATATCCTAATAAGCTGCATATTACTTGTGTAGATTATTACTGTGTACATGCTCTCCACAGAATCTGTGAATATATCAGAGACACCTTACCAAAAGTTGATAGACTTATATCTGCTTTTAAAAAAGTTTTCAGAAAAGCATTATTGAGAGTAGCTCTTTACAGAGAAAAACTTCCATCCTTTTCACTGCCACCCTCTCCAGTAATAACTAGATAGGGAACATGGTTGGAAGCTACTAGTTTTTATGTATAGAATTTCGATAGTTTACAAAATTTCGTTAAATATTTAAATGACGATGCTCGAAGTATTTCTGAGTGCAACGAACTAATACAAATTCCAAATTAAAAAAATCAGTTGTTCTTTCTTCAGGAACACCTTGGAAATTTGCCGAAACTAGTCACTTAAAATTTAAGATTTTGAAAATCAAAATCTCAAATTAAATGATGGATTAACCGCACTAAATGTTGCTACTATTAATTTGAAAAATATTCCAAGTGACTTCGGATGTGGCCTTAGGTAAAAATTTAACGCAGTTTTTAATAGAAATCAAGATTTAATGGCTCAAAATGTAACTGTTACATACGTTAAAATAAAAGAATATTTCCAGTATGCACCTATAACTAGTTGTGATGTAGAAAGGACGTTTTCTATTTTAAATGATGTATTTCATTAAAAAAGAACAAATTTGACAGAACAGAACCTTCAGAAACTATTGCTAGTTAATATTAATACTCCATTACTCAACTTGAACTACAAAACCCGTTTGTTTTCCAATTATATAAATAAAATTAAAAACTCTTTAAAAATACAAATTTTCAATACGCCTATGAGTCATCGGCCTCCCGTGTACGGTCCCTAATCAGTACAATCATACTTTAACAAGAGACACCAGTCTCAACAGCACTTTTATGTTAGTATAAGTCGTTGTAGTTCCAAAATATATGTATATAGTGTAAAAAAATAGATGAAAATACATTTATTTATTTTATAAGTAGTCACCGAAGATTTAAATAGTAAACTGTATACAGCCTTACAACCTGTGCACTTTGAAGCAACATCGAGGTCATAATTCTAGTAACTGGCGTTGAAGCACCACCGCCAGCAACCGGAGTCACTGCAAATATTTGATCCACGAGGCAACATCAACCATAAAGTTGGTGCATCAATCCCAAACAGCTTTAATTAATTTTGTAAAACTATATATTTTAATATATCTTCCTTTAAATTTAAAAAAGTTGAGTTTAATTGTAGGATACTCTTTTATTTCACTTCAGCTTTCGTGTAAAGTACAAGTGTAGTAATATTTATATATCTTACGTACGTGTCTGTATATACATAGGTATATATGTAGAATAAGCATTAAAAAAGAATGAACCACTTCGCTTTCGGTACATAGTTCAGCTAAACTATTTAGTGCTGCTTTTAGAAAGTGGAATATATTTGAGACCGTCAACGAAGCGAAAATGTTTAACTTTCATGTTACTGCGTAACTCGGCGCTAGTAATCTCTTCTTGTTCATTTAACTAACACAGTTCCGCACGCAGACACATGTTTGCCGAATTTCCTTCATCATTAAACACAACGTTTAGCCTTTCTAAGCATTAATTAAATAGTTTTTCTAATTTCAACCATTTGAAGTATATTTGTACAGTACGGAGGAAATAAATATAAGGAAAAATGTCTTGTCGAGCCTAGTAAAGTAATAAATATTTTATTGCCAAAATACCTGTACTTAAATACAATTTTTCTCCTTATAAAGGTAAAAGAGTGCAAACTTTATTACCTGGAAATGTAGAGAGAAAATTATCTTTCGGTAATCCGCCGGATTTCTTAATGACTAGAACGTCTAGGGACGGCGTTAGGACACACAGTATATCGAAAAGCAACCCAAACGAATAGATACATATCTCAACGCACACTTACACCACCACTCAGTGCAACTGCATTTCGAAATAACTGATATCACGATCATGAAGATTAACTGATCAAGAAAACACAGGTACAGACATGAACACAATACGGAAGACTTTGATGGGACTTTGATGGCCAACGGTTTTACAAATAATGACATCAATAGAGCTATACAGAATAGAAACAAACTCCAACAAGAAAAGCAAGAAGAATATATTTCAGAGAAAGCATTTTTACCGTACGTCAAAGGAACAATGCACATAATTAGCAGAGCACTAAAGAAAGACGATATAAGGACAATTTCACAGTGGATTGAAAAGTAAGGCTAAGTAGTCCAAAAGACAAAATACACAGCTGGTATTATCAACGTATTTAAAAGGACATTTTTATTAAATGGTATTTAAAAGTAACGCAAGTGTATTATCAACAGGTTTAAGAGAACGTTTAACTATTTAACCTTAAATGTCCAAATTTGACTACATAGTCAGGTATTAAAAGCAGAATTAAGGCATGCGTACTCAGATGTACTCAGATATACTTACATAACCTCGAAGCTTCGGTGTACCTACGTCCATTATAAGCTATATATTTTTTGTTTAACATTAATTTTTTTACGAATAAATTAAAATGTACTTTTCTTGCAGTAATTTTACATCTTCATCAGATGAAGAGTTACTATAAATGGTACGTAGGAGAACAACCAAGAGTATTTAAACAGAGAAGACATCCGTTCGATGTGTTATCCGATGAAGGATTTTCCGATTTACGAGAGGCGAAAGGTGTAATTCTGGGCTATATTGAAGATAATATTAAATTTGAGTCTTCAAGAAACCAGTGTTTATCGCCAATAACAATTATTGTTAACATTAAGATTTTATACGTTTGGTTGTGTACTCATTTCTGTAGGAGATTCTATTTGTGTGACAAAAGCTACAGCCAACAGCATAATAAAAAAAGTTTTTACTGCAATTGGTCAGCACCGAACAGTGTTTATTAAAATTCCTGAGACGCATGACCGCGAAAATGGCGCGTGTTTCGTATTAAGAGCAACACAAGCCAAAGCCAAGCCAGGCACAAACTGTTCAAATTTGCTAAATTCTTATATTTTGTTCTAAAATTATTACCAATTTTTCTAGTTATCCATTTAGTTAAATGCTACCTAAATTCATTTCATAATACAGAACTCTGTGTGCAGCATATCGGACAAACTAACAGGCGAATGTTGGACAAACTAACAGGCGAATAATTGTCAGAGCAGAAGAACATAAGGTCGCGGAAAGAAATCTAACATCTACGTCACCATTGGCACAACACATAATACAGGCTGAATATGCAATAGATTTTGAGAATACCAGAACCACCGGAAGGCGCTTAACATTAGGTGTCTGCACGAATTGACACCGAAATATCGTATCTGCCCGTAATGACGAACCGTCGAATGGCCAACTGCCGAAACAGAGAAAGGAGGAAGCGATAATACATAACAGACCGTGTGCTTGATCGCAGCGCATGCAAACGCCAACCTTGAAACGTTGAAACGTCAAGATAGAGGTTCTCAGAACCAAATCTACACACGGTACAGTACCCGAGAAACCAGTTCAATATATGTATATATATGTATATAATGATAAAATACGCCTCCACGTTCGGGCGTCTATTGAAAAGAGACTTTGAAGGGAGCTACGAAATAATCAGTAAATAATCGTACTTTAACTGATAGTATATATTGGGCGTCTTTATTGGAACATAATATTGGTCTACCAGCTGGTAGTATGCAGTATCTTCGATTACAAATAGATGTCGTTGGAGCAGATAACTGACAAATATTTTTTTTGCTTCATGGCACTCTTACTATTGCAATAATAAACTATTATCTACAGATAGCATAAAAATGTAGAAGAATTTAAAAATGAAGAATTTTCAGTGAAATTTGGTATTAGGGGTTCTTGAGTGATTTGCAAAAACTTTTCCTAATACTTTTTTGCTCTATCTTAATCGCTAGTAAGACATTACTAGAAACACTACATTTTATTTTAATTATAGTTAGCTAGATATTTACTTTACAAAAACTCTATTCATACGAAAAGGTGCATTGTCGTGGCCTACACAACTGAAATTTTATATTGATTGCTTTGAAAATAAAAGTTATTTAGGTGTTCCCATGAAAACTAAAACACACTGTATATATATATATATATATAAATATAATATCTTCGTGACCTTGGTATGATAAGGTAAACTTAATAAGTCGGCGATTAAAGGTCTGGTTTACTTCAAAGTATATATATTTAAAACAACCCTACATGTTTTGGCAGTACGCCTTTGTCAAGGGAATACAAAATATAAATGCATTTATATTTATATTTTATATATATTAATAAGTCGGCGATTAAAGGTCTGGTTTACTTAAAAGTATATATATTTAAAACAACCTTACATGTTTCGGCAGTACGCCTTTGTCAAGGGAATACAAAATATAAATGCATTTATATTTTGTATTCCCTTGACAAAGGCGTACTGCCGAAACATGTAGGGTTGTTTTAAATATATATACTTTTAAGTAAACCAGACCTTTAATCGCCGACTTATTAATATATATAAAATATAAATATAAATGCATTTATATTTTGTATTCCCTTGACAAAGGCGTACTGCCAAAACATGTAGGGTTGTTTTAAATATATATACTTTGAAGTAAACCAGACCTTTAATCGCCGACTTATTAAGTTTACCTTATATATATATATATATATATATATATATATATATATATATATATATATATAAGTGTTTAGATAATTTCTTAGCCGTTCGAGTCCCAACGTAGACCATATTTTTCAAATAAAAAATTTCGTATGATTTGCTTTGTAATTTGTAGACAGCAATGTTTACATCCCCACTTAGTCTGCAATTACATACATTCTAATTAAATATTTGTAAATATTTCATATAAAAAAGCCGAAAAACTCCAATAATTTATCAAATGTTATATATATATATATATATATATATATAGCTTTGCAAGAATTGTCGACCACACTATGCTTGAGAATAATTAATTTGTAACGGGCAAGCGGTCTGTCAACTAATACAGCTCATTCATTTACTAAAATTTTTCTATTCCACAACCAGTTTGTTGCTTCATCAGGAAACCTAGAGTTAATGAGCAACAATGAAATAATTAAACAATATTAAAATCAAATAAAAATCAGCAAATTTGACGTTTTTTAAGGTTAATAAATTGGTGCGTCGATTTTCACCGCCAAAATATGTAGAAGCTTTATTTCTAGTTTTTTGTCTTATGTATGTTCCTGCATTCGTACGTATATAGGGTAACCAAACCGGCAAATAAGCACCTGTTGAGAAGAATTCCAAATCACGATAACACGAGAAGATATATCTTCGTCGCTGTTCGAACACGCATTACCGACAGACCATAAAATCAACTTCGAAGCTTTAAAAATAATTGCGAACATCGAACACCTACACGCAAGAACGATTAGAGAGGTAATAGAGATATAAATGAAACCGAACAGCTTGAATAAGAGACGACAGACAGAGATTGCTAACACGTGGAAAAGCATTTTACCATGTAATAGATGCAGCAGCCTAAACATAACACACGCACCCAAAGTACAAAGCACGACAAAGTACACCAGTTACGGTCACCTCCGCTCACACCCCATCCGAAATACAGGCCGCCACATACGTAATATCGCTCGAAGCTTATTCAGACATCCGTCTTAGAGAGGAAAAAATTTCGAAATAAAGCTTTAACATAATATAACTTATACAGGGTGTAAACTTCAAACACTAATTATTTCGTAATTTTAAATGGAACACCTGTATATTTTTGTCGCAAACGGTAGAAAATTAAATTCTTCATCAAATGATATTACATTTCCCTATACCTAAAATGAATATTTAAGGAGCTATTCGCAAATTATGTGAATGTATTCAGAAACTTGGTGTGAGCGCTAAAGGTGGCTATGATAATTCGTCACAGTTTTAGCATAATGTCTAATTTTCTAATGACAGTTCGATAGCGTGTTAATAAACTTCCAAGTATATCACACAGTTCCTAATCTAGTATACGAAAATGTCACGTTTAGGATTGACAAATCAGGATTACCTGAATTTATTGTTGATTTATGGAGAGTCCGGAATAATTTTAAGTCGAACATGTGCTTTATTTCGACAAAGGTATCCGGACAGACCAATTCCATCTAAAGATGTAGTGCGACGGTTAGTTAAAAATTGTTTTGAACATGGACAGTTTAGGCCAAAATTAAAAAAAAAAAAATAATTGATGACGAAGTAGTTGAAATTGGTGTTATGGGATATTTCTATACCAACCCCACTGCATCTCTTCGAGAAGCAGCGACAACTTTGGAAATTTCAACAATGTCCATTCAAAGGGTATTAAGAAGACATAAATGGAGACCATTTTCATACCAGCAGGTACAGCACTTACTTCCGCAGGATTTCTTAAATAGGGTCATTTTTTGTGAATTCTTCACTATATCTTGTCAGGACGACGAAAATTTTACGAAGAAAATCATTTGGACAGACGAAGCTAAATTTACCAAAAATTGCCTCTTTAATAAATATAACACTCATTTGTGGGCAGCCGAAAATCCCCATGTAACGAGAGAAAGGGGATATCAAGAAAGTTGGCAATTTAATGTTTTTTGCGCAATAAAAGATAATCGCATACTTTGTCTACATTTTTATAACGAAACTTTAAATGGTGAAAGGTTTTTAGATATATTGCGCAATATTGTGGAAGAAGAACTTGATACACTGCCTATTATCGAATCAAATACTGCTTGGTATCTAATGGATGGTGCACCGGCTCACAGCACAAGAGATGTACACTTACTCTTGGAGAGGTTATTTGACGGAAAGTTTATTGCAAACGCAGGTCCATATTTGTGGCCTCCACGTTCACCAGACTTGACCCCTATGGATTTTTTCCTATGGGGCTATGTTAAGGACAAATTTACAGTACTCCGGTGACAACTGCAGAGGAAACAAAAGAAAGAATACGAGGAGCACTAAATTTGTTAACAGAAGCGCAAATACAAAAGGTCACTAGTAATCAAGTGCTAAAACGAATTAATAAATGTTTGGAACTGAATGGGGCTAATTTTGAACAAAATTTGAAATAGTTTATTACTTTTTAATACCTTATTTATTCATTCTTAACATAGATTTCTTTAATGTTATCTTGGTTACAAAATAAATTTTACTATTCTGTTTCTTCTTTACTCGAAAAATATATTTGTTTTTTATTTCTTTATTAACACGCTAACGAACTATCATTAGAAAATTAGACATTACGCTAAAACTGTGACGAATTATCACAGCCACCTTTAGCGCTCACACGAAGTTTCTGAATACATTCACATAATTTGCGAATAGCTCCTTAAATATTCATTTTAGGTATAGGGAAATGTAATATCATTTAATTAAGAATTAATTTTCTACCGTTTGCGACAAAAATATACAGGGTGTTCCATTTAAAATTACGAAATAATTAGTGTTTGAAATTTAACATATTAAGTCGGTAAATACTAACAGCCTGTATAGTATTTGCACACAAGTGAAAATAATTTTCAATAGCCCATCTTAGTAGCTGTCTAACTTCCAATAATCATTCATCAACTCTTCTGCATACCGAAGAAATACGTCACTAAGTACTACGATGCATTTGATAAAATTTACATAAAAAACAAGTTAGCTATAAAACGGTAATGTTTACACCAGTCGAAATAAATGATCTATACGCCAAATTTGTTGCTGAATTCAGTTGTTTGAAAAAAAAAATTGTGTAATCTATTTAAAAAAATTAAGTTGATTGTGCTTCCGGCGAAACCGGAAATAGAAAATATGTACTAATATTTTCTAAAAGTTTGCCCCTATGCCCAAAATAACTCTGCAAATTTACAAATATGGAACGTCCTGTTACAGCCTGTATATATATATATATATATATATATATATATATATATATATATATATTTATATATACAGCATGAACAAAAATATTGCATATTTTGAATATGTTAAATAATTTATTACCCTTTCTTTATTTCTTCATTGTTTGTTGAGAAAACACAGTATCTACGACTTATTTATTTGATTTTATGTAACAACAAAGACTAAAGTTGATAAGGAAGTGTTTTTATTAGAAATTAATAAAGCTAGATAAGTTCCTTAAATAAATGCAACAGTTTGTTATTAGCTGGCTCCTTTTTAAAGTTGGATTTAATATCGCGTATTACCTCCTCTAGCATCTAATACAGCTTGCATACGCCTTCCCAATCCAAAAATCAAATTTCTTAGATACTCTTGTGGAATTTGTTGCCATTCTTCCTCAGATGCTATTCGTAGGTCTTGTAGAGTTCTTGAAAGCGGATTTCGTTTCTTAATTTTTCTCTTTAAGAGAATACGTGCTCTATAGGATTACAATCCGAACTCTTTGTAGGCGGGATCACTCTTTCAATTTCAACATCAGTAAGATACTATTGTACATCAGCAATGTGCGGGCGTGCGTTATCATGGACCAATCTGAACCTATCAAACTCAATAGAGCCGGCAAATATAAAACATGTAGCATGGGTAAATATGGAAGGATATGTTCCAAGTACCAAACGCCTGTCATTCTTTGAGTGAACTCCACAAGCTCAGTACGTCCTTTTGAACTTATACCTGCTCAATATATCACTGAGTCTCCTCCAAAAGCAAGATTTTTTACCAAAGTACATGGTACAAAACGTTCATTCTTGCGCCTGTACACTAAGTTACGCCCATTTGGATTGATTCCGTGTTTCGTCACAAAAGAGCACATTACTCCATTGCTCGGCGGTCCAAGGTAAATGTTCTTGAGCAAAGTTTCGTCTTTCTGTCCTGTGCCCTGGAAACAATTCTGGAACTTTTGCAGGTCGTCTTGCTTTTAAACCATATTCCTTTAGCTTTTTCGATACCGTAAATCACTTACATTCGTCTCAGTAGCTTCCGCAAGATGTCCACTAAGCTCATATGCCGTTTTAGCACGATTTCTTAGAGCTGTGATCTGTAGTAAACGATTTTGTCTTGCACTTGTGCACCTCGGTCTGCTGAATCTGCCGGTTTCCCTATATCGTTTTAGAATACGGAAAACAGTGGATTGGTGCATATGCAAGCGTTCCGATATTTCCATTTGCTTCAGATCTGTTTCAGATAAGGCAATAACGTGAGCTGCTATCGGTTTGCTATAATTAGCCGTGCTCCATTTCAGTGACAGTATTATGTAGACGTTTATATCAACACAGTCTGAGTACGTCTTAGGGAGCAATAACCTAAGATTACCTCCGAAGCAAAATATTACAATACCAACCTTTTTTGTTAGATAATCGGGGATCCGGTCGTTTACCTGTAATGTGTTTTTTTAACGTTTTTATTATTCAAAAAGGTATATATTGTATTGTATATGTGTTGTGACAAAGAATAGTCATAAATAAACAAAACTTTTCACGTAGCACCTAAAAATAATACATGCAATGCTTTTACTCATGAGTGTATGTATACTTAATGCTAGTTAAACATCCATGTTGTTACACTTCATATATACATATAAGAATGTTTTAATTTAATTTTAAATTATATTTCTTCAAATATTTCGAATTTTAAAAATATTAATTCAAACTTAGACCATTTTCTGTGTATATTTCGTATTTGCAAATATAATATATAATATAAAGTCTTTCTTTTGTGATCGTTCTACGACCGTCTCTTCGACATCTACCTGGACGAGAACGGTCAACAAGTATCTTTTACGTTCGCTTTGAATTTCTTTATACATTACATTTTTGAAACTAAGTTATTTAATTAATTGCGTACGTCTTCATAATTATGTCATGTCGTATATCATTTTAAAACTTCTTTCACATGGAATATTTTAATGATATTTGCTTCATCGATATCATAACTTTTAGTTTGCGCATTTGATTAGTTCTTAATCCAAAACATCGTCAGCTTCATCTACCACTCCACTTTGGGCAATAAAAGGAACCTTTCGACAACGAGTGTCCTCTTACACCAAACTCATCCTTCTCCTCTTACCAGCTCTTGTAAGATACACATCGCTCAAACTTGACATGTGCTGTTACAGTACCCAAACCCCGTCCGGCCTTGCTCTCCACATGTCCGATCGCGACATGCTAGCAACAAAAATGTAATCTGTATTATTCAAATATATATTATTCTTTTACGTAATTCACATTTAATTTACTACATAATTTAACTTTCTTTCCAGTCCACATTTCCCAATATTCATTTTTAGTTAATTGTTCATCGTACTTGTATTTTTTTCTACTTTTAAATAAATTTTAAATATCTCAATTTCTTATGTAAATATTAAATAAAAACTTTATGAACAACGTTGCTGTGTTTTATTTAGTTAATAAGTTGTAGTATATTTATTTCAGGACACATTATATACATCCTGGACCGTTGATGTAACTTCACTACTGTACATTATTTTAAATAATTTCCTTTATTGTTAGCACGCCACAACCGAACCAGCGTTTTTTTTTTACAATTTGGTGCCATTACGTGAAGCGTTCTAGTGACAGTGTATACTGCTTGCCTTATTTACTATTAATTATTTTATAATAATATTCATAATAATTTAACCCCATAAGATAAACACGCGCCCGTAGCGAGATTCCAGATATTTGTTTGCCCGTTGGCATTCACCTTAAACAAGAGGGGTACCACCGGTTTGATAAAACGGGTGCGTTACCACTGCGCTATCGGCTGGCTTATGTAGCGGCATTCCAAAATTAATTTTCTCCACCCCTCAAGGTTTCTTTTGTAATAACGTAACACAATTGAAGGAGTCTCTTTGTTTACGACCTAAGTGTGTTTAACCATTCCTTATTTTTTTACATAAAATACACTGTTTATACATAATCGTTTGAGAATAGATAATGGGTATTCACGTTTACGTGATGGGTTTCCTAAAATTTACTTTGCCGTAAGGAACCATATGCTTTTCTACATCAATAAAGTTATGATCAACTTCATAATATTTTTTTCTTATTGATATTTATTGTAATGGAAAGAAATTGTTTATACACGGCTGCCCACCGCATTCTTATTAGCAATATTCTCCCCGATATTTATTCATGTTGGTAATGGTATTGAGTTTTAATATTTTTCAATTATCTGTTTAAAAGTTGAAATCGTGTTATTTTTTCATACTTGAAGAAGCAGTTTCGATTTCTTTGAAATGTAATTGATAAAAGACAAGATCTAATATGTTCCATAATATTCAACATTTTCTATTTACTGTAGTAATTTTTGATTGCAGTTATATTTGAAGAAAATTACTTACTTGTTATATAAGATTATATCCGGTTTCCAAACTTTGTTGTGGGGTATTCGTATGACACTAATATCACCATAATCCGAGGCATTCCATTTTAGATGATGATCGAACCATATCTGTGTTATCCAACAATTTGTTGTTAGTATTTGGTTCTTTTCATCCTAGAAATAAAGCAACAAATGTTACAACGATGAGGTTGTGTGTCAATTTAAAAAAGTATAGACCAGATTACATATATATATATATATATATATATATATACATATATAAATATAATATTTTCGTGACCTTGGTATGATATGGTAAATTCAATCAGTCGGCGATTAAAGGTCTGGTTTACTTCAAAGTATATATATTTAAAACAACCCTACATGTTTCGGCAATGATGCCTTTATCAAGGATATAAAATATAAATGACAGAATACAAATGTCAAATAATTGAGTTGCTATGGTTTAAATTATTCAAAGATACATTCCAATTGAATAATAATAAATCATGCCTTAGTATTCCAAAAACAGATAGCAAGGTGTGAACATATGTGTTGTTCGCTGCTAGCAGCTTGTGTCTCTTTCTGGGTATGAACTTGTGTGTTGGTTGCTGCTGGCAGCTTGCGTCTCTCTCTGGGTGTTTAGTTTTGTGTTTGTGTGAGCGCGTAAGTGTAGGGTTTTGTATGTTGGCGCGCTCGTGCGTGTGTTTAGTGACCGGTCGCGTAAATTTAGAGAGATCGGATAACTAGCCGTTGCGCAGGGCCGCCAACCCTTTCCCGGCAGCTTCTTTACTTTTCCGTGCAGTACTTCGACGGCCCGACCCCCGCCCCATCGAGGCAAGGCGCAGATCAGCGAAGCGCACCCTGCACGGGGTTGCTCATCGCCAACCGAGGGAACACTCTTAGTGGCTACTTCGGTAGACGACGGTCACACTTTGTGCCATCTTAACGTGTTCCGCCGAGGCGGGGGCACTGCACACACGTCGAACGTGTGTGTGCTGTTAACGGCAGCCTAGCCAGGTTGCCGCCCAGGACCGGTCCTAGTGGTGTGTGCATTGCGCGGCGCAAATCACGGCGCCGCGCAATGCACACACCACAACACATATGATTGTGTTTTGATTCTAATATTTGTTTATATTACACCATATGTAATACCTAATACTATCTGATTGGCAAGTACTTCGAGTACAACACCTTTATTTATTACCTGTGCCTAAGAGAAACTCGTGAGTGTAATGTGATAAAGCAAAAAAATATAAAACCTTTATGTGTATACTGTTATTTATTTTAACATATGAACTGCTGTATCTTAATTATGAATACTAACTGTAATAAACTATTTCCATCCCTTCCGTTTTTTTATTCTAAAACATTGATATATTTATAAATTTTGCAAAATAAAAGTAGCAATACAATTGAAGCGTTGAGTGGATAAAGGTGTTATGTCACAATTTCCTATATTTTTACTTTTTTACTTTTTTGGCTATTTCCCCTCATTGTTTAAATATTTTGTTAATTTATTACACGAAAATACTGCCCTATACAGAAATAAATCTTGATAATGGTGCTATGTAGACAAAAAAATATATATATTGAATTGATAAAGGTGTTATGGTAACATAACACCTTTATCAATTCAATAGTACTCTAAAACGTTTTCTAATTTGGATACATAACACCTTTAAGGCTTCTGTCATAAATTTGAGGTTATACTACTTTAATTAGTATAAGCTCTATTGTGGGTATGTTTAGTTCGTAGTTTCTTTTTATTTAACCAACAATGTCTTCACGGGGAAAACGGCTAGTCCAACTAGCAATTGAAATGTCCATGGCTAACGGAAAAGGTATCTATGCATAATATAAGTAGATATTTATGTATTTTAAACATCACGAATCTGTACCGACAAAGGTTAAGTTAGAGGTTTTAGATTATTTATATTATTACTTTTTAAATACATGGACACTGAGCGAATGCTAGTGTTATACTTCATCTGCCTAAGTTGTTGATTACTAGGTCTATATATATTTACAGATAGCAGTGATTCCAGCGATGAATATGTGCCAAATGAGGAAGGTGACAGCGAAGCGGATCGTATTAAGCACGTTACTGGAGAAGACTCCTGCAATATTTTCATAGAAAAAAGGAGAGAGTTAAGAGGAAAATATTTGAAATAAAAGAAAAGACTTCTAGGAAAAGGGAAAGAGCACCACAGAATTGGAAAAGGCAAAAAGCTGCTAAAGCAAGAGAACAGGGAAAAGGCTACTGGAAAGGTAGTAGCACCTAAACAAATAAAGCATGGTACATTATGTAAAGAAAACTGCCGCCTTAAGTGTACCGAAAAAATCAATCTTGAAGACAGGAAACGTATTTTACAAAATTATTATTCTTTAGACGTGAACGCAAAGAATGCTTTATTATTCAAAAGTATTACAATTTCACCTATAGGAAGACACAGATGAAATGCTAAAAAAATGAAGCAGCACACTTTTCATTATTCCATTACTTACAATAAAAAGGTAGAATCGGTATGTAAAGAAGCACTTTGCTCTCTCTATCAATTTAGCAGAAAAAAAAATTGAAGTAATTCAAAAAAAACTAAAAGGTGGACAGTGTGCTCCATCGCCTGATTTACGAGGACGCCACCTTCACAGACCGCATAAACTACATAGCGATGTAGTAAATTGTATTATTGAACACATAAATAAATTTCCAACGGAGGCATCACATTATTCTAGAAACCACAATCCATACAAGATGTACTTGTCTCCAATACTGAATATTAACATCATGTACCAACTTTACTTATAAGAGTGCGAAGTAGAACAACGTCCTGAGATATTCAAATGTAAACAAAGTTCCTACCGCAAGATATTTGTAACCAGATTTAACTTAAGTTTTGAGCACCCTAAAAGTGACACTTGTTCCACTTGTGACGCTGGACAACAAACTGACGAACATAAACTAAAATATAAACTGGCATTTGAAACACAGAAAAGCGACCGAAAATTTGCAGGAGAAAATTCAAATGCGTGTTATATAACTATGGACTTACAGCAAACTATCCCGTTACCAAAATTAACAACATCAAAAGCGTTTTATCTCCGGCAAATGTGGTTCTATAATTTCGGAATCCATACTATTACAACATCTGGAAATCAAGCATATTTCTTCAACTGGACGGAGGACTTGGCAGGACGTGGTAGTATTGAAATTACTAGTTGTTTATATAGATTTACGCAACTATTGAGAGATATGCATGGTAACAAAATTAGACATCTTATAATATGGTCTGACTCGTGTGCTGGTCAAAATAAAAATTTCAATGTAATATCGCTTACCAGTTTTTTATTTTAAAAGGATGGTTTGAATTAATTGACCACAAATTTCCAGAAGTAGGTCATTCGTATCTTGATTCGGACAGAGATTTCGGGAGAATTGAGCAAAAAATTAGAGTAGTAGAAAATATTTACGTACCAGACCAATACAGACAAATAATACTTAATGCAAGTCCAAAAAACACTGTCGTTACAGATATGAAAAACTATTTTTATAATACTGATATATTAAGCTCAAGCCTTCACCTAACTGTGATAACGTAATACGGTTGTGTGTATGCAATCAATCTCAATCAGGTCACAGCCTCGTTCCCGTAACGCAAGTGTAACGTGTGTTACAAATACGTCCTCGCTGACGCGAGTTGTTTGCAAACACAGCTACATGTCAGGGTCTGTATTACATTCCCTAAGTAGTCCGAGGACCTTCTCTTATGTATATATACTGTAGTGTAAGAAGCATCAGGATCATTCAGAGTCACATTCACATTCACACATTCAGTCTACATACTAGTTAGTAAGAATGTATATTATTGTTATGCAGTTTTAAGTGTTGTTATGTATTAAATATATGTTACCCGAACTATGTGTATCATTTAACGGGACAACGATATCTGCGTGAAGGCTCAACGATGTAGCCCTCAGGACCAGGCTAACATCACG
This sequence comes from Melolontha melolontha, assembly GCA_935421215.2. NCBI lineage: Eukaryota > Metazoa > Arthropoda > Insecta > Coleoptera > Scarabaeidae > Melolontha > Melolontha melolontha. Next base: position 38,684,329 of record OW285238.1, read on the forward strand.
TGGCGTCCTGCCACGAACGTGCCCAAACGGCACTAATACCACATGCCGATCCTCCAGGCACATAGGACCTTATCACGTAAGGCCCTAATATCACATGGCGATTCTGCCTCAGGGCTTAAGGCCCCACCGTTAGCACATGGCGATCCTACCTGTCCACACCACTAGATGGCTCTGCCAGCCATCTAAGGCCGAAAAAGACCAAGTGGAAATTCGGAACGGACCAGGAAAAAAAAAAAAAAAAACCTACAGTTTAGCAGGTCAAAACCAAGAGAATGGCAACAAGGAACGGAGGAAATCATCTCCAACAGAAGCTCCACACGAAATTAAGAAACGCAGGTATTCTTTAAAATAAATTTAACAAAGACAAATATTACGGTGTATAAAAATAAAGTGCAAGACGTTCATGAATTACGTACATTTCGCGAGTGAAAATGTTTATTTGTTTTATAAGAGACAATAATATTGATTTAATGCAGGCATACCTTGTTATTTATATCTGCTTACGCAAAAATGCAAAAGTTGCAAAGCGCGTACCATACGTTTCTTTATGTAAAGGTCAAGTTTATTTAAAAAAAAATTAATATGTACTATATAACTTAAGATGTTATATTTCGGCCGTACACTTCGCAATTTTGTTAATAAACGCAAAAGTTTAAGTATATTTTTTTGTTTAGAAGGCGTATATATATATACACATATATCGCAAAATTATGATATATTTTTTAATAAGTTTAATTACGTGCATAAAAAATGCATGCGTTGTACTTTTTAATAAGCGCCATATATTGCATAGTTTACAAACAAAATTAAAAACAATAACTTGTATATTCAGACTAATCGCGAGTAAATAAACATGTATAGTTTAATAATACTCGAGTCAAGTTCGCTTATAAGAATGCAAACACATCATTTATTTCTGAACGACGATACTTGGCATTGAATATAGTGCCGACGCATTCAAAAGTTCGCAATAAAAGAGAATAACTTTAAATTAATAGAAGAGACCAATATACGAGGAGTAGTATATTAATTTTATTGGTAAAGATTCCGAAAATTTGTCACAAATGCCTTAGAAGTTGATTCCAATGCCATAACGGTTAGTAACGGGACAATACGATAGCATCCTAATCACGTCTGGAGCTCTATAAGACAACAGAGACCTATCGATTGTACCTTTACGACACCAACAACAGTGCAACCTACAGGACAGATCATCCTAGAGTTGTGGACTTGGCGAAAACGTTAACCAACCGAATCAGACGAACTTCAAAGTAGGAGAAAGGCAAAAAAGACTCCAATTCGCCCCTAGGTCGTGACGAAGCAAGCATGTGCTTCCAGGGAAGTGATCCTGCACGACAAAAAACGCTCTCAGAATTTTTTTTTTAGAGACAGTTATAGCAAAAGTGTGTTTTGTTAACTGGTCTCAAGTTTTTCTAGATTGAAGAAAAGGCTTACAGCATAAGGGCATATCCGCTGTACGAGCTCCCTTACTGTAGCCAGAATAAGCTTCACAAGATAGTTCTGCGCAGGAACATGACAGACACGAAATATGTGCTGTCCAGGGAAATACACGAAAGAGTGATTTCCAGTATAATTTTTTCCATGGAGGAAAATAGATAGAAAAACGGAGAGTCGATTTATTTTAAAGTATGGTTGGAAAGGGAGCATAAGAATTGGGAGCAAACAATCATGCACAAAATTGAAGACAAACGATCAAGTATAAGGAATCGAAAACGAACAATCAAAGCAAAGAGTTAAGACAAACAAGCGAACATGAAGAATTCAAGACAGAGAATCGAATGCGAAAAATTAGAAATTAGAAGCAAGAATTGCAAATACGAAGTAAGTCAACTATTAGATATATAAGAACACATGGTATAGAAATAAAATACTAAAAAGCAAACAGACTAACAAGATTGAGACAGTGTACAAATTACGAAGGCCCGATTATTGATTATTAATTATTATTATTATTTAGCAACAATGTAAAAACGTACTATGTAGCAGTACCTCGAAAATTTATTTAAAGTTTTATTGTATTTGTATTGTATTGTATTTTGGTATTGTATTATAATATTGTTAGAATAAGTGTAAATATGTTAGTAGGAAATAAGAAACTTGTATACATGTAATAGATAAGCAACTATTTTAACGTTAATAGTATATGTCATATTCTTAGTGATCACCGTACTACAAGAATAAGAGAGGTATAGATTTTAAAGAAAAACAAACGCCTCAGCGTTATTTTTCTTAACCCCGACGAAGGGTGGTGTGATAACGTAATACAGTTGTGTGTATGCAATCAATCTCAATCAGGTCACAGCCTCGTTCCCGTAACGCAAGTGTAACGTGTGTTACAAATACGTCCTCGCTGACGCGAGTTGTTTGCAAACACAGCTACATGTCAGGGTCTGTATTACATTCCCTAAGTAGTCCGAGGACCTTCTCTTATGTATATATACTGTAGTGTAAGAAGCATCAGGATCATTCAGAGTCACATTCACATTCACACATTCAGTCTACATACTAGTTAGTAAGAATGTATATTATTGTTATGCAGTTTTAAGTGTTGTTATGTATTAAATATATGTTACCCGAACTATGTGTATCATTTAACGGGACAACGATATCTGCGTGAAGGCTCAACGATGTAGCCCTCAGGACCAGGCTAACATCACGTGGCGTCCTGCCACGAACGTGCCCAAACGGCACTAATACCACATGCCGATCCTCCAGGCACATAGGACCTTATCACGTAAGGCCCTAATATCACATGGCGATTCTGCCTCAGGGCTTAAGGCCCCACCGTTAGCACATAACTAACAAGAAAAAAAATACACTTAACCAAAAAATTAACTTTAGAGATAATGTTAAGTGGATTCGAGTTCACGAATTCGGAAGTTACCATTACAAAGAATCTTTAAATGAAGAGGAACCTTTTATGGAAGTTAACTTACTCAAAACTGGAAGCAGGACTGTGACAGAAGTTACTATGAATAGAATTGACGAAAAAAGAGGTAGTTTATCAGATGCCAAAATACAAAACTTGCAAGATCAATTAAAATTTGTTAAAGAAGAATATCGCTGGTTTTACGAAAAAATTTTACCAAAACAAACAATCGAATCTAAAGGCAAAAAAAGAAAATTTAGTATATTATTTGAAAACAAAACATGATTACTATTATTAAAGAATTTTGTTAGTTAAATGAATTTATTTATACGTATGTACTTATATACTATTAACTTATTTTATTAGTTAAATGTATTTCTTTATACATATGTATTTGTATGGCACCTTTATCAGACAATATCTCCAATTTGTTTTAAAACTAATTTTGATAAAGGTGTTATGTACACAAAATATCAAAATAATATTGTCCAGAAAGCATTTTATAGGAAAATTAGTTATTGGATATTAAAAACTATTTCAAAGTTAAACTTCTAGTGCACTTGTGTATGCTTTTGTCTGTTTATATGAAAGTTCCAACAAAAAAACTTTAAGTTGCTTTTTCTTCAAACTATATTTTTGTGTCATAACACCTTTATCCACTCAACGCTTCAATTGCTTTCATTAATTAACATAAACCATGTATTTTTCTAAATATAGAGTGATAAATATACAATATTAACATTCTAAACAGTTTAAGATATAATTTAAAATATACAGTTTAAAATATAATTTAAATGCCATTTGTAAGAAAAAATAAATATATTAAATATCTGCAACCCCAAGTGGGAACCTTGAGGAACTTCAAAAATCGGGTAAAAAAAATTGATTTACGGCCATTGTATAGTTTATATGTATATGTTGCTCTACCTCTCGAATATGACTTCAGAAACCTGAGAAGAGAATCGCTAAATCCGAAAGCTGGTGTTAAGTTATGGGATATTCAGACAGCATATAAGCATATAACTTCTGTACACCTCAATTACCCCGCAAGATGGTATTGTCACTGATCTGATCCTTTGAAGGTATATGGGTGAAATATAATTCATTATATCAGCTTCTTATAATAGATAATTCGCTATTAAACACCTACTTCAGTTCATCGAAATATTATTATAGAATTAATCCACCTAAAAACCAAAGCTCGAAAATATTCATTATGAATTTCATAATTTTTCAAATTACTGTAATTTCGAAATGCTATAATATAACTTCTAAACTCGTTAAAGATTGTAATGATACATCTATTTTAAAACCATGTATATTTTAATTTAATTCTATATAATAGACAGAATACTAATTATTGTATCATTTATTGTATATGTATTCGCTCACGTGTATATTTGCTTATCTCTGACATGCTATTTTTATATGTTCCCCCGCTTTCGATAACGTAACTGTCGAAATTTATTTATGTGTGCGAAAATGCTTTGTATAAGTGCTATGTTTATAGTGCTGAGTCGACTTAAGCTTTGTTCGGCGAGACAGTTGGATAACGTTGCTATCCCACTGGCGATTTGGTGAAGAGCATATTTTCCAAGGTTGTACTTTAACTAAAGACGCTACATTTAAGACTAATTTTCAGATAGTTCTACTGAAGATGGCAAATGTTGCCGAAATACGTATTTAGAGTTTATTGATTTATATTGTGGTTAAAATATTTTTGTTTTGTTTCTGCGTGTTTCAGATTTCAAGCCGGAGAAATTCAATTCGGAGAAATTTATTATTTAGTTGCAATGTGTACGTTACCAATGCAGAAATAAGATTGAGGGATTCTTATTTACTGCTAACGACCTTAGTGCTGTCGATTTTGAATAATAAACACATCATTCCAATTTGTTCCCAAAAAACGGAAATTATTTATGGTTTAACATAATAATAAATCCTTGAATATTTATTGGGTTGAACGTTAAGAAAACATGTCTCGTTCTGTATTTTAAAGGTATATGATTTACTTTTATAGTTTTTAGTGGAAATAAATTTCCCTTCTTTAATGTTCTATTGACTCAGTTATATTTAAATACAGAATGAATTAGAATTAGTTAGAATTCAGAAAAATTGCCAGTCTGTCAGGTATCTACAGTCACGTCACTTTATTTAAACAATTACTCTAAAAAACGAATACGTGATTCCTTAAATAAAGGACGAGACAAAAGAAAATCGAAAACAAGTCGACCTAAACGAAGGGAACTTTCGACCCGACACATTCTTTGCATAAATCTCGAGTTTGTTTGTGTTACGGTGTGAAATGTTCGGCAAGAGTTATTTGGACGTGTTCTGTGGATTGGCCGAATTTTAGTGGGACTCCAAAGTATTTGGTTAGTGCTAGTTAAATTTGCTAAAGACGTGATAACAATCTTAAATATATTTTTGAATCATGGTTTATGAAGTGGGCGTTTTGTATATTTATTAATTAATAACGTATTGTCTACTTGGTGTAATACGAAATTCTTTAAAAAAATTACGTTAAACAAGATAGGGATTCTAAAAAGAACTTTTTAAGATGATATATAGCCTGTCAAGCATTTCACTTACTTTTAATTACTGACGAAACGAAAACATAATTTCGTGTCACATAAATATGTCTTCAGTGGTGAAAGTATGAAAAATACATTCTAAGCAAAAACGAATGTTACAAAAACCAGGGTGAAACACGAAAATCCTGAGAACATGTAGAAAATGAAAATAAGCAAAACATTTTGGTATGGTAATAATAATATATCTTTATTTGGTATACTTTAGTTACAGGACTATATAGTGTCGCTATTATGAATGGAAACGGTCAAATATCTCGAAAACGGTTCGAGATATCTAAATGAAATTTTATATACTGATATTAGGAAAGGTTCGGATCTTTTAGTTATCTTTTTATTGTTTTTTCTTGTCGCATATTCGAAATCCAAGGCTTACTTAATTTTTTTTTAAATAGCAACTGTGCTTAAATTTGGCATCGATATTTTTTTTAAGAATTCAGCGATGTAAATATAGTATGTCTATTTTACAAAATAAACATATTATATTTACCAGAATGTCAACCATCAACTTCCTGGCAGTAATGGATACGTCGAATTGCGTTTTCCCACCAAATCAAAGGTATATCGGAAATTTCTAGCCGAATTCGTAATTTTAGATCGTCTGCAGATTCTCTGATCTATTAAAGAAAACTTTTTAAATACCACCACACAAAGTAATGAGGTGGTGCCAAGTCTGGTGACCTTGTAAGCTATTCGATAGTTCCTCGTCGGCCGATCCATTGGTTTAGGAAAGTAGGGTTGAGAAAATTTCTAAAGTTAATGGCATAGTGTGCTGGTGCACCATCTTACTAGAATAGTTAATTGACGAAGGAGATACTTGTTGAAACTTCATTATAACGCTAAGAAATAAGTAATTAAACTTTTAGTTTCAAAAACAAGAAATGGGAAATGGTGGCGGAAAAAATTTTTTTTTCCACCACCATTCCCCAATAACTTTCACATAAATATTCAAACTTGTATTGTACATATTCAGTATTTCATCCACCTGATGAAGCCATTGTATGACGAAACAATATTGTAGTGGTATTTACATTAAAAGAATTTTTGAAACTAGAAGCTTAATTACTTATTTCTTAGCGTTATAATGAAGTTTCAACAAGTATCTCCTTCGTCAACTAAATATTTAAAATTAGCCAGTGACGGTGAACAGGAGAAGTGGTTCTTTAAACTACGGTTAAAATACAAGATCAATGAACAGAATATTTGGTTCCTACACCAGTGCAAGAAAGATAATGTCACACCTAAACACATAAAACTCACTACCAAAAACAATAGTAAAGCAGCACTTAAAGCAGTCGAGATAGGAGAAAGAACATGGATAAAGGAAGAATTGAAAAATGTATTCAACAAACGAGACACTTTGTCAATATATCTTAAGGTATTACATTCACAGTTTGGGAACATCGAGCGAAAATTTGGAAAGTAAATTTGGACAGTGGATTACACTTTTAAACACGCATTTTGTGGTATCGCCATTTTTAGTGTTTCTGATCAATTATGTTACCCTAATAACGAATTTAAAAACAGAAATTGCCTATTACCCACCGATTTTTAGGAACAAGCATTCATATTTTGCAAGTATATATTGCTCCACTTTGTGTAATCTACCAGCAGTGACGAACGTACGGAGTTAAGGCAAATTTATTACATCCAGGAAGTACGGACGTCAATCAGATATTTTACATTAGTAGGCATTTACCGACAGTGCCATGGATTTTTCCCCGAAGAAAAATGAAGAAACAGTAAAAGAATATTTATAATTATGTACATTTTATTCCAGGAAAATAACTAGAGATTTTGTATATTTAATTTAAAAGTTGATTATAATGTGTATTTTTGTCCACGCCTGTAGGATGTTCGAATGTTGTCTTGAGCCAGGCAGTATGACGGTTGCCGGGTGGAGATTTTCGTAGTCGATCTTTTGATTTATGTTATAGGCATGGAGATATTCATTTCCGAGTAGAAGAGGCAGAGATTTTTCATCCGTTAGACGATAGGTCGAGTTAATTTTTCTGAATAAAGACTTCCTCTTTATTCAGTTATATTTTAGTTAATTTCGGTTTGTGTTTTTAGTTGTGATCTTTGATGTGTTTAAAGTAATTTTTGATTAAGTACGAGTTTTTGATACTTGTAATTTTTTATTTGTGCGACCTATCTGAAATTTCTCTTTAAGTATAATTTTTTTAGTGAGGTGCGATGACCACATTAATTAATGTACGTGTGCATTTGCAAGTATATTTATATTTATATTAATTTAGTTAAGTTATTTGTATATTGATTGAGCTCGTAAATTCAGTAAATTTTAGTTTATAATATATATTTATAGTCAGAAAAATTTTAGTTTTTTTTTGTTAGTTTTTGCTGTCGTTGGCGGTAGTTATATGAAGGTCAGAGAAATTTGGTGGGAATTTGATCATGTTATTGAGCATGATTCTGTCATTTTGACTTACGCAATTACAGATAATTTTCTGTTTGACGTTTGAAATTTCTTGTTAACGTAGTTAATTAAAGTTGAAAGTTTTGCTAACTATTTGATTAGGTTAGGTTTGTTCGCGGTCAAATTGAGGTTTTTTTTCTTGTATTCCAGTCAATATTATACAAGTTTTCCTCACGCTGTTGCACTATTGTTGCTTCAGCACTTCTTTATATTCGATAAAGTTGATTTTTTTTCTTTTATTTTTTTAAATTATATGTTTGTGTTGTTAACGCGAGTTTTATTTCTAATACCTTTTTTATTTAACACATACCCCTTCGTGGGTAACCTGAAGATACAAGAGCTCCTGGAAGGCTGAACCGACTTGAGTTAAACCGAGCAAGCTTTTGTGTATTGTGGGCCAATTCAAATAATTAATCAACACCACAGTTCATAGCAATATGCAGTTACTGCATTTCCTGTCTTGCCTAACGTGTTTGTGTTCTATACACTTGATTTATGTTTATTACTGTACCGTGATTGACTGCGAATTATTAGTACAATACCTCGGCAGTGTATGTATGTAAATAATGTCAAAGTTTTTATTATATGTGTGGGGAATAGCAAAAACGTATTTTCACCAAACTTGTACGAAGAGCTTCAGAAGTGTATTCCGGAGATAAAGCAAGAGATCAAGGTTGGTTGAAAGATACAAAATGTAAAATACGCTTTGCAGTATCAATGGTATGGGGAGAAACGAAAGACCATGCCACAGATTGCTACTTTTGCTTAACTAACATAATGGGTAACGGAGAGAAGTCCAAGCATACTGTGCAGATATTTGTGAGGCCACAAATACGATAATGAGTGAAGTTGATCTAAGAGCTGGGGAGTTTTTAAAATAAGTTGTGACCAATGTTCTTGAAAAAGTCGAAGCTGTAAATTAGAAAGGTCACGTGTGTGCACACGGAGAAATGTGATGTAACATGTCCTTAAAAATTTACTTTCTAGATACTCATCTCGATTTATTTCCAGAAAATTTGGGTGCTGTAAGTCACAAACATGGGGAACGGCTCCGCCAAGGCGTTGCAGCCATGGAAAAAAACGATACGAAGGCGAATGGAGTTCTAGTTTGCTTGCTGATTGCTGCTGGACATTAATCCGGGATGCCATAGATATAAAATATCGCTGTTAAACGTACGCAAGAACATAAGAAAATGTAAGATTAAGAACATACCCACATCAATATCTTTCAGTATAATGCGCAACACTTCGTAGTAAACAAAATGTGGGTGATAGAGAAAATCCAAGGTCATTTTTTAATAATATAAAATATTATTAAAAATAGGATGTTGAAGAACACAATACAAGTTCATATATTTGTTTAAAATAATATTTTGTACAAATTATTAATATCTGATAATTTCTTAGATAGGCTAATTGTGTTAAGAATTTATATGATTTTTCGTAATCAATATTAGGAAAAAGCCGCTGTATATTAATAATCGTAGGCTAGTGAGGTGTAACATTATAAAAATGTTTCCGAAAACGTGAAAAAGATAACGCACGAATGCGGGTGTGGGTTATATACTGGTAGAATCTAATTTGTTTTAGATTTTATCTAATCTCATATTATTGGTGAATGTTGCAATAGTAGTATCTTCGACATTCCGAATAGGATGAATATGTCAAGCACAAGATATGTCATCATTTTTCATTTCCGATAGCGCGACAGTTCGAATTGCGAAGGGATGAACTTTCGTGTATGTATATAAAACACGAAAAGAAGGTGTTTCCGCAAAAGCTTATTTTGATACGGTGGTATAAAGTGCATATATTGAAGAAAATGGAAACAGGTGAAGTTTCCACTTCGTTTTTAGTTCTTTCCCATCTTTCTTATCCAATATTCAACAGAACTCTGAATATTAGATTATATTCAACTGTAACTTAACATTTTTTTAGTTATAATTTGTAATCGTTGCGAAATATGCCCAACAATTCAGTAAAGTCAGTACTTTTTAGATAACGTTTTTATTTATTTTATTTATTAATTATGAATCTATTATTCAGTAAAAATTAACGTTTCACAATGTCCTGAAGTCTGGCTACCAGAGGATGAATTCGATAGACATTCCGAATACATATTTTACTAGTAATACTGGTGCACAATTATCGTCAACTACAAGAAGCAAATAGTTATTTTTGTATCTAGAACGCGAAATGGTACTTTTGCGTTTAAGAGTGGAAGTTATTTTGCCGAGCTTTAGCGAGGCAAAATATCCATTCGAGAACGCCAAAGCATTTTGCATTCGAGATACAAACAATATTTTTTCGAAAACTGCAATAAAATAAAACAATTGTGTTATGCATAACAATTTAATTCATATTTGAAATCGTTTGAACCGTGTTTGAATTAAAACGGTTTAAGCACGGTGACTATCATAACGCTAGCAACCTAATAGACAATAAATATTTGTTGCTTGAAAAAGTAGTTTCAGAATTATATATTGTAATTCATATTCTAGGACTGTTTAATTCAAAATGAGCTCGGAAAGTTTACCAGGAGAAGTATTGGAAGCGGCACAAAGTGCTATTTCACAATTAATCCCCAAAAAATCATAAATAAGTTTCGGAAAAATAACAAATTTTTTGACATTTGTTTTATGAATTATAATAAAACGCGTTTATACGTTTGTTTCAAATACGTTTTAATAACACTACAATTGTTTCGCCAAACATTGGCTTCATCAGGTGCTGATAGTCTGATAATACAATAAATCAACTTAATATATATAGTCTCACACTCATGTATGTAACACATTAACAGTGGGGATGTATTGTAGATATTGGAATTGTAGGAGGGGTGAAAAATTAAATTCAGTTTGTTCATTTAACGCTACGCCTAATTTGTTGTGTCTATTGATTTCTAAAGTCTCCAATAAATTAAGTTTTTTGCTTTTATCCTGTACATGTAAAATTTTATAATCTATATTAAATGTATGATTTACCACTCTAATTCTAACAATTTTAACATAGACGTCAACGCTATTAACTCTTTAAAACAAAAATCTTCAGATAATAATATTATTTTCACTAGGACAGACAAAGGTAATACAGTTATTGCTATTTCGGAATCTGAATACAATAAAAAAGTGACAGACTTTCTTGATAATAATTCATTTACGAAGTTAAAATTAGATCCTACTAATAGTTTTAAAGAGCAAATAAAAGATGCGTTAAGGAATTCAGAAATACTTTTCAATAATCACCAAAAACATTTTCTTACAATCATGAACCCACAACCTCCTAAACTATATGGATTAATAAAAGTACACAAAACAGACATGCCCATAAGGCCAGTAGTTTCCTTTGTCAAGGCCCCTTGTGTAAAACTGTGTAAACGGTTAATAAATATAATACTATATCATACTAAATTTAAACCAAAGTGGTCTATAAAGAATTCTCATGAGCTCATTAGTAAGATTTCTAATATTCATATTCTTCATAATAGCAAATTCGTGTCGTTTGACGCCACTAATCTGTTCACGAATGTTCCACCCATGGAGGTATTAAATTTAATTTCTCTGAAACTTGAACAAAACCACGTTAATGCTATTACCAAGATAGAAGTTTTAGATTTAGTAAATATTTGTCTTAAACAAAATTATTGTCGATTCAACCATCAATATTACACTGAAACATCGGGATTAGCGATGGGAAACCCGTTAAGTCCCCTAATGGCTGAGATATTTATGGGTTCTATTGAAAATGAGATTTGTAAATTCCCGCTATTTAACAAATGCATTTATTGGTACAGGTACGTAGATGACGTTTTGGTTTGTTTCAAGGGCACAGAGAGGCAAATAAAAATGTTCCAAGAACACATTAACACGATTCATCCTAATATAAAATTTACTACAGAAATAGAAAAAGACAAATCTATTAATTTTCTCGATTTAACCATTTCAAACAAAACAGGTAGACACGATTTTGCAATATACCACAAACCTACACACAACAATACACGCGAGCTCTTTTCACCCAACTTCACATAAATTAGCAGCATACGAATCTATGATACATAGACTAATTCACGTACCTATGAACAAAATCAATTTTGACATTGAATTAAATAGAATATACACTATAGCAATCAATAATGGATATACAGTAAATTTAGTTAATGAAATTCTCGAACAAAAACAGAAAAAACTTTCTCTCTCTCTAATCTACCCTAAAATACCGTCTAATATAAAAAAACAGTATAACACCATTACATATATAGGAAATACATCTATTAAAACAGGCAAACTAATCAAAAAAGTTAGCAATGGGTTTATTTCTTACAAAACTAATAACTCAGTCCAAAAATATATTAGGAATGACGAAGATAAAACGGATAAAGGGTCAAAATCGGGGGTCTATGTGTTGACTTGTGAGTGCAATAAGGTATATGTTGGTCACACGGGGCGTACCTTCCAACAGAGGACAAGGGAACACGAAAAATGTTATAGAAACCAAAAAACAGACTCCACTTTCGCAAACCACTGCTTAGAGTTAAATCATACATTTAATATAGATTATAAAATTTTACATGTACAGGATAAAAGCAAAAAACTTAATTTATTGGAGACTTTAGAAATCAATAGATACAACAAATTAGGCGTAGCGTTAAATGAACAAACTGAATTTAATTTTTCACCCCTCCTACAATTCTAATATCTACAATACATCCCCACTGTTAATGTGTTACATACATGAGTGTGAGACTATATATATTAAGTTGTTTTATTGTATTATCAGACTATCAGCACCTGATGAACCCAATGTTTGGCGAAACAATTGTAGTGTTATTAAAACGTATTTGAAACAAACGTATAAACGTGTTTTATTATAATTTATAATGAAGTTTCAACATGTATCTGCCAAGTCAATTAATTATTTGTTTTATGTTCTAGAACGAAAAGGACTTTTTTCTATTTTGCGTTCGAAATGAACTCATTATGAAACCCAAAACAGTATCGAAATGAGCTTCATTTCGATGCGCTTTTTTTCATTTTTCAATGTTGGCGTTGTTCGAACACACAAATAAATATCATTGCTGTCATTTGATTTTAAGAATTTAAGTACATTTAACACATATGATATATGTTCGTACTCTACACAAACAACATATATTATATACAATTGACAACAAGATATATTAGTTCCTAAGTCACATGTTTATATTTTTAAATAAAATATCAAGTAATGTTAACGAAAATTAATAAATAATGTGTAATATAATATACTTCGCGGATAGCAATATTTAAATTTGACAACTGCATGCTTTATATAAAAATTAAACTCTGAACTTCCAAATTAAATAATTCCAATTTATTAATGTAAAAAATTCACAATAGAAAAAATAGTATAAAAAACTCTTTTAATAAGGCCTTTCGCCGCACTCACTTTTTAGAAAACTCGCGTTTCCTAAACTGACGAAAAATTCATTTCATCACCAGTTAATAAAGACAACACAGAAAAGAGAACTTTTAAAAACACAAACTGGTTGAATCTTTAATTTACTCATTATAAATATTTATGACGACACAATGTGAACAATTGGTGAGGTTATTCCTGCAAACGTAGAATTTATGGCAGCTGCTCTGATTTCATGATGCAAAACGGAACTTGCATTTGAGCTTGATCCACTAAGAATATCAGTGGCAATCCTTTTCTATAGAATCTATTTTCTATAGAATTCTCTACATAACCCTCCGCTACAGTACTTTCCACCTCCATGTCGTTCAACCTTCAAAATATTCACACTAAAATCTTTGGAAATGCATATAAAGTGGTATATTTTGCAATCTCAATATCCCACTTCGCAACATGGAATAAAGAGTCCAGGGTGTTGAAATTTTTTGATTCTTTCGTCCCTCGAAATAGGCTAATAAAACCTTCTCATTAACCCATTTAATTTTTTTGTCTTCAAACCACTTCCCAAAATTTATCATAAGCTAAATCGTACCGGGCTTTCGACTTTTGTTGAATCAGGGTCGATAACGCAGGCAGCTTTGTGCGGCCTCTTCTGTATCGCTTGGTAGTCCGCCTGAATCTGAATCGGACATTTTTATTCGTCCGATACAACGAAATATTTAGCTAATAAAAGTAAATATTTATACTTAAATTAATAAACACCTGTCAAGTCCAATGAATTATTACACAGGCCTGCATAAAATTTGTGATGACGTGATTTTTGTTTGTTAAGCTCAGTTTTTATATAGCAATAACTAATTAAAATACAGTTGGTCTCTACCACCCACAGATTTTTTTTTGCACAAAAGAAAAAGAAAAAAACATAAAATAAATCTTATAATAGGCGTTTTAATACATTTTAAAATGAATGTACTACTTCAAATTCTAGGTATTAACCCAAAAATGATTTTCTGTTGCGGTTTTAAAGAAATTTGTTAAATAGGCTTTCATTACCTGATGTAAATCTTTTATTACATATATTAATTTTGGACAAGATTGCCGGGAATTTTTACCTGCTAAATCCTATTTATTTTGCTTTCACTTTATTAGTACTGCGAAGAAGAATTTCAAGTTTATCACTCCAAACAAAATGTATATTTTAATGTCATTTACTTCATTATAGCTCTGAGTGTCGATCAGTAAACAAGTAAAATTAATTTGTCTTTAGTGTTGTGCGTGGTATTTGATAAATAAACATTGCTTAAAAATATGTCTAGCCGGTATTGAAAAAACACACCAGATGATTTCTGTTATATTTGTGGATATTTCGTCTTGAAAAAGTTTAAGAGACCAATTGGTGAATTTGTGAAAAACGCATATTATGCTTATTTCAAAATCAAATTAGGAGACCAAGATAAAGATTGGGCACCGCACGTTGTTTGTAAGGTATGTGAAGAAGGTTTAAGACATTGGACCAAAGGGAATAGAAAAAGCCTTCCTTTTGGAATACCGATGGTTTGAAGAGAACCGCAAAATCATCATGAAGATTGCTACTTTTGCCTTTGTGATATTAAGGGGCATAATAGAAAAACTTTGAAACATATTTGGTACCCAAACAATATTAAATCAGCCATCATACCAGTTCCTCACAGTGATAGTGTACCTATACCTATACCCCCCAAAGTACTACAAGAAGATATTGAAATCTTTTCAACTTCCGGCTCCGTACAGATGGATAGTGATTTTGAACCATCAAGCTCAGGTCAAAACCAACCTCAGCTATTTTCACAAGCCGAACTGAATGATTTAGTAAGAGATTTGGGACTTTCAAAAGATCTTTCTGAAGTACCGGGGTCTAGGTTGAAACAAAAAAAATTGCTTGTCCCAGAAACTACCTTCAGCTGAATATGACAGAAAAACAACCAAACGAAGCTTTTCTGAAAAACGAAAACGTTTTTTTAAGAAGCATAAAGAATAAATAACTATTTCTAATAGTTTCTATTTGTATATTTTTGTATTTTTTTAATATAATATAAAACTAGCTTATAAATGAAATAAATTGTGTTTTTTCTATATTTTTTGATTTTACTGGTTTGAAAAATAACCTTACGTAATACAAAAAAAATAAAAGCAGACTTGAAATCAGCGCTTCCCAATTACTAGAAAACAGTTAAAATTTTAAATCAACATCCAAAGAGTTGAAAAATGCAGGCCTGTGTTATTAATAGCATTACCAATTTAATACGACTTATGTCATGTGGCATTTCTAAGGAAATTAGATATGACGTTTAATGTCAGATCAATAGGAAAATTATAAAACTACATTATGGTCAAAATTAGATAAAATCTTGTATGCAACACGTTATGTAATGCTATTTTATGTAACTCATGTCATTGTGATGATGACAAATATTCCATTTCGTTACACAAAATAACCCACTTGATAACTAGTTACATAAACAGCTATTTCGGTTTAGAACATAATAGTATATTACATACCGAGGTGAAAAGTAGTTCATTACCGGCGAGAGATAGTAAGTTCCCCGAAACGAGCAGCGTCGAGGTGAACTTAATCTCGAGACAGGAATGAATCTTTCCGCCAAGGTTTGTATACTATTTTACTCACGATAGGTTAGTAATTAATTATTATATAAACTATTAATTCACTATATTTCAAAAATATAGTAGTATTAAATTTAATGGCATTTTTATAAATGCTTTTAATAGGTACTGTTGCTAGGTAACGTAACAATTAATAGTGATATTTTCTGACAGATTTTTAAATTATTATTCTATGATTTAAAGATGGTCTTTCTCTAACAGTAAACATTCATGGAAATTCTGATGTAACAATATTAATTCCAAGAGCGAATAAATTTTGTATTAAAACGTCTTGTTATTTACTTAATAAAGTTTTGTGAATAGTTTTATTATAATTTAATTTACCTATTTAAATGACACTGACCTTTAATAAATTCTGAAATGACATTACCTAGTCGGAAAAATGACAGCTAGTCGGTAAGGTGACATAAACTAGCCGGTAAAGTGTTGTTATCAGCTACCTTGGTATGTAATAGCGCATTTTCTAGCCGGTTTGAAGGTTAGAAATATTCAGATTACTAACCGATCGTGAGTAAAAGTAATTCGCAGCTAGGTGACAAAAAAGGGGCACTTTCTCAACTGAAAATTTAACGAAAATGTCAACTTTTAATGACAGTTTTCGAAAAAAGAATAATTTATCATGAATATTTTCAGACATTTTGAAGTATTTAGTTCTTTTAGAATTCGTCGTAACCTTTTTTGTAATAAATAAAATAGTACGTTTCTAATAGATGTAGGCATTATTCGAATAATCTAAACATTATACAAACTCAACAACATAAAATTCGACCCATATGTTTTTTTATTTCTTTTTTTTTCGTTTCCGTTGTTAGTTTGTGTTAAATTTGAAATTTCTTTTAATTTGGTATATGGTAATATGGTCTTAAATCCAACAGACACTGCCAGAGCAATAGCTTCGATACAAGATGAGCGATCACAATATTTCATGGCGAGTTATAGGTGTGTCTAGGTGTTCTGTTCAGCAGTAGAGCGGTTTCATGTAATTGGTGGCTTCACTAGGTAATAATAATAATATCAATAATAATAATGATCTTTATTGTCTAACAGTTTATAAACCAATTATAGGACATTGTACAAAATTAGACTATTTAATGTCTGTAGAAAAAATACACAGCATTACAACAAGACTACACCAAATAAGTAAATGATCACATATCCGCACACAAGTAACACACAAACGCTAACCCAAAGAGCTACGCTTATTAAAATTAGTGCTGACAACGTTAACAATTGCGGGTAGTATGAGTTGGTACATTTAAATTTATTTGCGCCAATAGCCAAGGGTCGTCTATCCTTTGTGTTAGGAGATTACATAAAAATTTTGCTCTATAATCGTCTCTACAACGGGATAGTGATATAAAATTACGCTTAGCCAGTAAATGCAGATAGTCGATACTACGGGCAGGGTAAATGCCGTCCATTCTATACAACAAGTATTTTAAGAATCTTCTTTGAACACGTTCGACCGAGATTTGCTGGTGCAGATAATGCAAATACCAGACCACAGATGCATATTTCAACCTGCATCGAACAAGGGTATAGTATAGTACCTTAATACAGATCATGTTAGAAAAATTGGGACACAATCTCACAAGAAAACCGAGAGATCTGCTACCAGAAGAGCACATACTCGATATGTGCTGTGTAAACGTAAGATCATCATCGAAGAGTACCCCCGAATCCCTAAACAACGTCTTTCTAGCAACCAACTCAAAGCCGGACGTCTGGTGAAATATAACTGGTTTAGAACATCTAGTAT
The DNA here is from genome assembly GCA_935421215.2 of Melolontha melolontha. Classification (NCBI taxonomy): domain Eukaryota; kingdom Metazoa; phylum Arthropoda; class Insecta; order Coleoptera; family Scarabaeidae; genus Melolontha; species Melolontha melolontha. The sequence continues at coordinate 38,702,064 of OW285238.1, forward strand.
AAGAAACGACAGCGCATTTTTTTTGCATTTAAAACAATTTAGTTTGCGTGGCACCAGTTCCAAATCCTGCTCGCGATGCTGAAAATCTCCAAATCATCGGCATACCCCAGACATTCAGAAACAAGGTCATCGATCCGATCATTTATATATATATATATATATATATATAATATATTCATATATATATTCATATATTAAAAAAGTAAGGGACCTAGATTGGACCCCTGTGGGACGCCTGACGATATCAAAATGTTATGAGAAGAATAACCATTGTATAAAACGTAACCTTTTCTATCCGATAAGTAAGATGCCATTAGTGTAACAAGGGCTGGGCAAAAGCCAATTTGATCCAATTTGGCCAGAAGTATATTATGATCAATACAATCGAATGCCCTTGAAAAGTCTGTGCAGACGACATCGACCTGCTTGCGTTGATCAATAGCATGGAGGTATTGCGCGATCTCCGTTAAGTTTGTAGCCGAGGACCTTCCAGAAATGAAATCATGCTGATGAATAGCTAGGAAGGGCCGTACACTGTTATATATTATAATAAAGTATGCACTCGAATATCTTGCTAAAATTGGATAAGATCTGTTGGTCTGTAGTTCTCAATATTTGACTTGTCACCTTTTTTAAACACTGGCACAAGTTTACTAATTTTCCAAGCCTGTGGGACTACCGATGTCTGGGACACCAACCTAAACAGAACACACAGTGGATGACAGCACAGACGCACAATCGCGCACCAAGAAACTCGGAACACCATCATCAGGGGAAGTCATGTCAGGTTTTAGTTTAGAGGCACTGCGCATCACATCATTTACGTCAATACAACCAATATTAAAAGAGATGTGGTTGCTAATTAATTTTGCGAGCAAAAATTTATTTGTCTGATAAATATTAGAGAATTCAAGTGCAAATGCGTTAACAATATCCAAAGGTTGTGTGAGATCCTCGTTGCCACGAAACATTCAGGTATTCTAGAAGAAGATCGTTTGTTGTTAACAAATGTTTTCGGGTTAGTTAAGATCTCTGACTCAAACCGTCTCTGGGAGTGACTGAAAGCCGCCTGGGTGAAGTTTTTTAATTCACGTCTCAGTCTCCTAAATTCACGCAGTTAATATATGGCTGTCGTATATTTTTTTTTAATAAAATTCTTTCAAATTGATTAATCGTTTTATATCATTAGTGAACCATTCAGGATATATACCTGGGAGATGAGTCGGTTCTGGCAGAAGAAGGTGTACAAACGCTCAGGATGACCGATCTCTTACATTGAGAGTCCTGAGGAACAGGGACACTACAGCAGTTTGTGTTGGAAACGATTAAGGGGTACGTTGTGTAGCACTTACTGAATGAATAGTAAGGAGAAGATTGCAGGAATACGGATTGACTACTAGAAGCCCTGCACATGTCTCACAGTTGACCAGAGAACATCATGTAGAGCGGAATTGGATTAATAATGAGGAATGGAGCCATATTCTTTTCATAGGCAAGTCAGGATTTAATCTCAGCTCTCCTGATAGACGTCAAAGGGTATGGCGAAGAGCTGGTGAAAGGCTGACCCAATGCAATATCGTTCCAAAGCTTAGTTTCTGCGGTGTATCCATTATGGTTTGGGGGGGGGGATTAATATAAAAGCTCGCAGATTTATTGGTGGTAGATGGAGGAGCTCTGAATGCAGACAGATACATTAGGGATGTCCTAGAACCACATGTTGTGCCTTTTGCTCCATTTGTGGGCGACAATTTTATGCTAATAATAACGCCCGTTCTCACGTTGCTCGAGTCGTTAAATGAATATTTGGAAGAAGTAGGAATCCATCGTATGATCTGGCAGGCAGAAAGTCCAAACCTAAATTTGATCGAACATGTCTTGGGCATGGCCGGAAGGTGAGTTCGAGCTCAACTTCCAGCACAAAGAAACATTCAAGAGCTAAGGGCGGCAATAGTTCAAGAGTGGCAGAACATTGGCCCAAAGGCAAAGGAATCATTACTGAAGGAATGCCAAGAAGAATGGGGTGTAATTCAAGCACAGGGCGGTAATACACTCTATTAATCCCCATTATTTATCAACTATAAAAAAATACATTTTGTTAATATAATCACTATTCTATTTTTAATATTATTTTTGTTATTCCAGTTATATATTTTTTTAATTGGTTTAAATTCATTACGATTATATGCTTTACCATTTAAACAAAAAAAAAAACAATTAAAATTTAAAAACTAGGAAAAAATAACCAAATTAGTACATGGATCGAATTTTATGCCGGGGACTGTAGCTACCGGCGTAAGAATTTACGGATCGTCGTTCTTTCCATACATATAGCCAACACGCAATTGGCAGTACATTGTAGTATCTTCTTGCGGGTGTCTCTGTATTGTCGTAATTTTAATCGACATTTCGCTGTTCGTACTGCCAGCTTCTTAGGGATCTGGTATTAGACTGATTCTCTTTATTGTCGTTCAATCTTATATATGACCTTGGTTCACTAGTGTGTGACCGTCTTGCTCCATTGGTTGTGACAGATTCTCGCAGTAGGCTCTTCGAGGTGTTGCTGAGTCTATACCGGGCTTCACGGTTGAAGTTACGTTGTTTTTCTATTTCGATAGCTTCTCTAATAATTCTTCGATGGTAATTCTTCATTGTAGCTAATACTTCTGCTTCTTCAAAATTCTCTCTGTGTCCATTCTAGTGTTCATGTTCTGCATCAGCTGATTGTCCAATTCTTTTTCTTCGGGTGTCGCTCTGATGTTCCTTAACCCTTTGTCCAATATATCTTCCTGTTTGTCCGGAGTAGTTCTTAACACACTTGCATATTAACTTCTATAGAATGCATCCCTGTTTATCCGTGGCTGCTCTCCTCAATCTATGGATTCCCAATAGTTATTGTGATTCTTCGGTCATAGTGTCATTCTATCGCTTCCGGGGTTTTCCAACAGGCTTCCTACCATACACTATTTTGTCCAATACTTTCTTTGACAGTCTGTTGTCGTCAATTCGGGACAGATGCTCCACACACCGCTGTCTTTGTATTTTGATTAATTTTGAAAGGGGGCATCTGATAAAAGTTGATATAGTTCCATGTTGTATCGCTTTCCGCATATTCCGCGGCCTTTAACTAGTCCTAACGTTCTTCGTAAAATCTTTCGTTTTGTTAGATCCCATGCTTAAGAAGCATAGACTAGAATGGGTCTAATGATTATTTTATTTACTTAATAATTCTTAAACGTCAAGAAAAGATTGATTGAAGACCACTGGACTCCACTTTAATTTAAAACTATGAATCTTTAGCAATAATACCGCAATTTGATGTTTAATGTGTTAATGTCGATCGTAAGAACATGTATATTACTTACCACATCTATAATATGATGCAAAGATACACCAAAAGTAACATTCAAGGGCAGTGCTGATATTTCTACTGGGCGAACAGATGGATTGTAAGTGTCCATTAAGTGAAACATCAATCGCACCTCGTGTTCGTCAGCAGATATTTCCATTACTAGAACAAAAATTATCCAATTAGACAACTTGCCTAAATAAAAGTGTTGATGTTATTGACCGTTACTTTGTAATAATTCATTATTAATTAAAGACACAAATAAAATACTATATTTTATCCAATAATTTATTTTGTTACTACTCGCAAAACTTGTTTGTACTCTAACGAGTCATTATCAGACGGTTTTCAAACTAACAGAAATTTTATAAAAGAATGAGTTACAAACTCGGCCTCAGAACACTTTCCTCTTGTTCACGTTCCAAGAAATACCGTTTTCTTGGGGAGGATTAGTTCCATGTCAATACATGATCTTTTCAAAGAATTGAAACTAGTTACGAGTAAATAAATAAATTAGTGGTATAAAAACAGAGCAAGATTGTTATTTGTGTATTTAATTGTAACGAGCCATGGAAAAAATTCATAATTGGAGTAGACTGTGAAATTGGGTTGGTACTTTAGCCACTTCCACATAATGACACATTACTTGATGCTTGACAGTTTCATTTGGTTTTATTGTAAAAAAAGGTTATGGCATTGAAATGGTACTACAACAAAAAAGAAAACAAATAATTTATTTAATATCGAAATCATCATTATATTATAAATGTGTTTGTTGGGTCACTACTGAAATGGATGTTTTTGGATTTTCAACAATAATATGCTGAAGGGCTTCAATATTATCAGCTGTGCGTTTAGATGGCCGTTCACTTCCAGATTTTTGACCGACGCTACCAGTCTCCCAGTCTCTCTGAATAACTTTACACAATTTGTCAAAACATTGTAAAAATCATTGTAGTCAAACACTAATTCAGGATGTTCTTCACTAGAATCAGCCATGTATTCCGTTATTGAATACTGCCACTCGCCATTTACTTTCACACCTGTACGGAAGTAACATTCGATAATTATTGCTTTTTGTTCTATGTTGAATACCATTTTTTAAATAAATTTAATTTTATTAATAAGAGTTTTGAAAAATTTGGCACAAACTTATAGTTTCAATGTCAAATAATAAATGTAATTATGTGGAAGTGGGTAAAGTGCCAACCCAATTTCACAGTCTACTCCAATTATGAATTTTTTCGATGGCTCGTTATAAATATAGTTTATAAGCAAAATATATCCCATAACTACAGTCAAAATTATGTTAACACTGAAATGAACATAACACGTAAATGCAGAATAAATTTATTGAAATGTATTGTAACATGTATTACATTTAAATTGTTGCACAGCTGTTCCTTCGCAGATGATGATTGTATCAATGAACAATATTAGCTTATATTGCTGCTTCTGTTTTTAGTTGAAACAATGGCTGATCGATTCACACCGGAGCAAAGAAGATGTGTAGCAAGCCTCATGGAAGTGTATGGTTGGCCGTCTCTTGTCCGTGAAATGTTTCGATATCGATTTGCACGTAACCCACCAAGCTGTTTAACAGTTTATCGCATCTATAAGAAGTTTGTGGATACTGGATCGGTAGCTAACAACTATCGAGGCAATGCAGGACGTCGAAAATCAGGAAGATGTGGCTAAAGATCGCTGTTGTGCAGCAAGCCGTGTTGCCGAGCCCTTCGAAATCAAGCGTACGATGCAATTTGGAAGCAGGAATTCCTCAAAAAAACAGTGTAGCGCATCTTGAAACACGACCTTGGGATGAAAGCATACCACATCCAAGTCCAAAGCCCAAGCTTTAACAAGCGCGAAACGTAAACGGGTGTAATTCTGTCAGATTCTAGCTGAAATGACGAATGCCCAGTAAGATATCGTGAATCTAATGGCATTCAGCGATGAAGCCACTTTCCGCACAAGTGGATTTGTCAACCGTCATAACACTATTTCCTGGGCCACCGAAAACTCACGAGTCATTCGGCAGAATCAACGTGACTCCCCAAAAGTGAATGTTTGGTGCACTGTGACCGCCGCAGGAATAATTAGGCCCTACTTTTTAGATACACCAACTGACTTCCGACGTCTACTTAACGATGTTGCAGCAGTACACCATTGATGAACGACCACTAGAAATCCGCCGTGCAGGGTATTTCCAACAAGATGGTACTCCACTGGGCCCATACTGTTCGAGCCTATCTCGACGAGACATTTGACATTTCCAGGGCGATGGATTGGTCGTGATGTACCATTGCGCTGGCCTCCACAGACCCCTGAGTTAACACCATGTGATTTCTGTTTATGGGGTATGGTAAAGGACCGCGTGTACTAGTCAAGTTCGCGACATCAAGGTCCGTATACGGGATGTGTTATCATCCATTCCCTCCGAACTCTGTGTACGGGCTTTAAATGCTGATGCTAATCGTTGGTTCATAAGTGTTGAGCGTGATGACGAACAGGTTGAGGTCGCAGGTATTTAGCACTTGCAGCATATCATTTCATACTTTCGCTGTACTTCGTTTATATATGTATGTAAACTTAATAAATTATTAACTAACCCTGTATTAAATAGTTAATTGACGAAGGAGATACTTGTTGAAACTTCATTATAACGCTAAGAAATAAGTAATTAAACTTCTAGTTTCAAAAATTCTTTTATTGTAAATACCACTACAATATTGTTTCGCCATACAATGGCTTCCTCAGTATTTCATCCACCTGATGAAGCCATTGTATGGCGAAACAATATTGTAGTGGTATTTACAATAAAAGAATTTTTAAAACTAGAATTACTTATTTCTTAGCGTTAACCCTGTATTACAAAATTTTAATTTACTATTTTATTATATTGGGTGTAAAATTCGAAGAAAGACCAAAACCCTCGAAAGGTTTAAATTTTCTTAAATAGTATTAATGTTCTTGCCAGGTGTGGACAGAAGTTTGTTTAATTAGACATTTTTATTATCAAAAGTGTGTTTTCTAAAAACTAAGTAGATAGTTTTATATTTTACTAATCAAATAGAATGTTCCATGAGCCATAGACTGAAATATTATTAAAATTTCTGCCAGATTAATTTTAAGATTATAGTACTTTAGTTACTCTAGTTTATACTATTCTTAGGATATCGGATTTAGAATTATTTAAAATCTATTAAAATGTATCTATAGATGATGATATAATATTTTCAAAAAAAATTCTAAAACTTGAGTAGACTTTGCTGTTACATAAACATCTCTATGCAAAAGAAGAGTAGTTAAGGCAAATGTACGATTCTACTTGTGAAAAAATTATTTCAGAATAATTGAAACATACATGAGTAGGTAAACCCCACCAGTTTTGTATAATACAAAGGTATTTTTAATAATATAAAATATTACTAAAAATCTGGTGTGAAGAACACAAATGCAGGTTCACTATTAATATTTTCTGTGAACGTGTCCGAATATATCCTATCCCCAGAGACGTAGATACGTATTTCGCTTTTCTACAAGCTCATCAGTACGCCCCTGCTGGAGAAAGGATATTTCCAGACACATTCACAGAAAAGAACCACCTCGCCCTATCACCGTAATAGGTGATAGGGCGAGGTGGTTCTTTTCTGTGAATGTGTCTGGAAATATCCTTTCTCCAGCAGGGGCGTACAGAGACGTAGATACGTATTTCGCTTTTCTACAAGCTCATCGGTACGCCCCTGCTGGAGAAAGAATATTTCCAGACACATTCACAGAAAAGAACCACCTCGCCCTATCACCTATTACGGTGATAGGGCGAGGTAGAAAAGCGAAATACGTATCTACGTCTCTGGGGATAGGATATATTCGGACACGTTCACAGAAAATATTAATAGTGAACCTGCATTTGTGTTCTTCACACCAGATTTTTAGTAATATTTTATATTATTAAAAATACCTTTGTATTATACAAAATTGGTGGGGTTTACCTACTCATGTATGTTTCAATTATTCTGATACATTACACATGCGGTTAAGCCGTAGTATGAGTGAAGGCACAAACAAAATGCAGTTTTCTAGAGAGATTGGCTGTGCTAACCTTTGGAAGGGCGTCGTTACTTCACATTCATTATGTGGACGGCATGCGAGGTACTTCGGCTGTCTGACAACAGGTAGCGCCGAATTTACTTCTGCGCTCGGTCTGGATAATTACGGTGATAGGGCGAGGTGGTTCTTTTCTGTGAATGTGTCTGGAAATATCCTTTCTCCAGCAGAGGCGTACCGATGAGCTTGTAGAAAAGCGAAATACGTATCTACGTCTCTGGGGATAGGATATATTCGGACACGTTCACACAAAATATTAATAGTGAACCTGCATTTGTGTTCTTCACACCAGATTTTTAGTAATATTTTATATTATTAAAAATACCTTTATATTATGAAAAAATTATTATTATAGAATACATTAGAAATATCATAGTACCATGTCTACAGAATATAAATTACATTTAAAAGTAGTTTTCACGAAGTTTTAAATGGCTTCATGTAGTACACATTTGTCGTTGTGTTCCATTTTCTGAACAAGTTTTTGAGTGTGTTGTTCTCTGCGGTGAACTAAAGCTTAGTATTACTTTTATATGTCGCTGTAAAGCCATTTGTCGGTTAAAGCGTACTTTCCAAAGTCTTATTTATGTCTCTTTGCGACAAAGAACATTGTCAAAGGCACGCGCTCACTTCTATAAAGCCAAAACTAATTTTTTACAAGAACTTCGAAAACCCTGACTAAGATTGAAAAGATATAAAAGAATTAAATAAGTTTATTTTTTCAGTTTAGCTCTTTTCCAGCTTCGATAATTTACATTATTTTGTATAAAAAACGTGATTTTAATAATAATAATATCCACTTTGACATATTCAGTTGGAATAATTAGATGGACACACACAGACACCTTAATAATATTAATTCGATAACAAGCGCACTTACGTAAAAATACAGAAAACTACACCGAAACTCTTGCGTTGAAACAATAATACTAAGAAGAAAATTAGGAGGAGGAATAAAGGGTTATTTTAATGTAAGTTACATTTTGAAATTGCCGGCGATTTGTTAAATAGTAAAGTATACACAAAATAAAAACATACTTGTGTTCATAAAATAATGGTGTTTACTCGTCGTTCATATTTTTTATTTCCATTACCATGGCAACAAGTTGGTTGATAAAATAGAAAAGCTAGGTTTTCTTACTGAATTTGACAGACATTCACCCTGTGAAAAATTAAGAAGTTTGGAAGTGGGAATAAGAAAATTCAGATGAAATAATAACTTGAGAAACGGGCCGTGCAGTTTACAGGTTTACCGCAAGCTAATCTGTAAATTTGAAGAAACTGGTTGCGTTCTGATAAAACAAAATCTGGGGGACATAAAGTAGCGAATGGTATTACTGCTGCTAAACTTTTACATGAGACTGAAAAATAGGCCGGAAAAAAAAACTACGGAATATTGCTATATGCCTCCACGAGTAATAGTTTCGCGCCTGCGTACTCATCATAATATCTACTTACGATTTACCAACCCAAAATACATGATTGCCCCGGAGATCTTAGGCTAAAAATCCCACTCCCTTTAGAAGCGAGCGGAGGGAGAGTTCTTTTTTTATATAGGCGCCACCATGTTTAAATTCTTTAGCCGTTACAGTGAACATAGACACTGCCGACGGTAACTTGACTAAATAATAGGTATCTACATGTATCGTTGTTATCAGAGCAATCAAACAACATGTGTCAAAGTGCTACCTCGTACGGAATAATCTCCCACGTGATATGCTTAAATTTGACAAGCTCTGGCTACGTCCTCGACAAGCCTTTCTAAGATATTAATTAGTCCCAGTCACTTAGCAGACTTGTAATAATAGTTTTTCGATTGATTTTTTGGGTGAGTTGTTCATTCGACATTGAATATCCTCTGTAAAATTTTCTGTTCCTTGTCTAGGTGCTCCACCGCCAGATTTACTAGTTATTACCTCTGTTTCACCAAATTTAATAACACAACTGGCGGATTAGGATATTGTTGCCGGAAATAAGGTTAAGGTAAATTAGGTTTGTTTCAAATTATAAGAATATAACTTTGAACGGCTCTAATGCTTTTATTGCACCACTTGCTGTGATGATAATTATTATACCTGGTCTCCTTATTGAACCAGTACGGTTTACCAATTTGCAACGTATGAATCTAGGGGCCGTATTGATTATAAATTAGGGCCCTATAATATAATAGTAAAACGCTGTTAATTTCAAGTATATAATAAAAAATATCTGTACATTGGCTTATATATAAAGAAAAAAATTACAAATCGTGTGGCAACATGTGTAGTGGATACATATAGATATATAAAGCTAATTTATTTGTAATACACAATAAAATTTTTATGTGTCACCGCATTTCATAAATCATCTGTGATTGAGTCGTCTTGCAAATCGTTGTCTATGTCTGAATCGTATTGCAAATTTATAATCAAAGGTGCTACTATTTTGTACATGCGCATATATTCGTCCTCTTTTGCTATTGCGTGTTTAACAGCATTTTTCCAATTTACAGCAGTTACATGTTCCATAGCATTTTTTATGTGTCTTACACTGCTTTCACTAAATTTCGGTGTTTGATTTGTTCGTCTTATGGTATTTTTCAGTTGGGCCAATATCAATTCAATGGGATTGAAAATGCAATGGTAAGGTGGTAAACGCAAAATTGTATGTCCTGCTTCTTTGGCTCTTCTATGCACATAATAATCCTTTAAATATTCTTTTGTCTTCATCACCTCTATTAATTGGCTTTTTGTATAATGATCCTCAAAATATACATCATTTGCTTCTAAAAATGTTTTAATATCTTTCTTATTATTACATTTTGTAGGAACTTTGGTTAGCTGTCGAGAATGATATAGAGGGTTGTCTATCACAAAACCATTCTTCAAATAAAGATGGGGTCATATCTTCATGGTAATCTAAACTTGAGGATTTAATATTTTTAGCAGATAATAGCGGCTGTCCGATCCATCCTTTTTCGGATCCAGCATGAAGAATGATTATTCTCTTCCCTCTCGAAGCCGGCGCGTCCAACTGACACATACTTGAACTATCCACCCAACGTTTGCAAATTGTGTCATGGGTGTCATATCACGTCTCGTCTAAATAACATAAGAATCGTCGTTCCTGTCTATACCTTCTAATTGCCATTAAGTATTCATATTGAAGTTTCTGTAACCTCGGGCTTTCCATAATTGTACGACGTTTGTCACACACAAGCTTGCTTTAGAACACTGAATATTTATAGGTTCATCACTGATTCTCTTATGTAAGCAGTCAAGTGTAGATACAACATTTCCTCTGTGAAGGAGTGTACTTGCTGCCTAATAGTATCAATTTCATACTCTTCAATTTTTCTCGGTGCTCCTTTGTCACTTCTTTGCTTTCAAGGCCCAGCGTTATTCTTAATTATTTTATATATTGTTCCAAAAGGCACCTTGGTTAATTGCGACGTTCGTTGAATGTTCTGGGTTTGTAGTTCGTTATTTTCTTCCATCAGGGTATGATAGACATTGAAAATTATCTGTTTTGCACCTTCTGATATATGCTCCCTCTGTCGTGCTCCAACAATATTATCACTATCCATATCATAATCACTAACACTTTCAGCAAAAGGTCGCCACATGTTCGTTAAGTAAAGAGAGAAAAATCAAATATGTATACAGCAGTAAAGATTAACAATAAATGATAAATAGACTCAATATTAGATGTAATATATACCAACTCTCCTAACTATATTTACTTAAATTTTGTTTAATAAATATAAGCACTCATTTCATCTAAATTGTAATTTAATGACTATTTAACTATATATAAGAACTATATATTCAAATTAACAACTGGTGGTACTTATATATTATTAAATTTTATTTCATCTAAATTGCAGTAATTACAATTTACTTAAATTTTGTCATTACGGACCTCAGCAGTTTGTTTGCGTAAAAGATAATCGTATTGAGCGGCCAGGTAGTTACTGCCGCAGGTGGTGAAATAAAAGCATTAGAGCCGTTCAAAGTTATATTCTTATAATTTGAAATAAACTATACTGATTAATGCAATAAACCCATTCTCCATTATCTAATTTTTGGCCAGTTCTATAGTAACTTTAAATAATAAATATTTTATATTGTAACTCTAACATTATAATAAATTAATTTAAAAAATGTAAGTATTTAGAATTTCAATATGACAACTGTGTTTATAATTTGAGTATGACAACTGTCAGAATTTCAAATTTTCTAAAGCTTCGCATGTGTGCCAATATTTGATCACTTAATTACTTAAAAAACAGCCTACTACAACGAGCAAAGTTCTTTGAGGCACCGTATGTTGTATACCAACACGTAGATATCAGCCGCCGTATCACCGACTGCATAACCTTAGATGTGTGGGTAGAGCAAAATATTTCTCGGCTACAGGCTGAGCAAGTGCCAGATAACCTGACGCCATAATAATAATAAAAGTTTCAGACCAAAGAACTGTTTTTACTTAAAAGCAGATAAAGGGAACCAGTTAGAAATTATGGACATAATCGGTTACTTCCAAAGAGTTAAACATTTAATTTGAGAACGTCATTATTTATAAATTAAGAAAAATCCATTACTGAAACTAAAACAAAACTATTACACTAAAACGCATTGAAAAATGTCCAATATCAATAACCTCTACCACAAAATATAAATTTAGTGTGAGTAATCCGTTGGTTCCAAGGCGACTTCCTTGTCGAATTACTTAGGTTATGTATCTTAGATAAATAGAACATTTACCTAGGATACGATGTAACTTAGGTAATTTGTCAAGACCAATTGTTACAGGTCCAGCTCACCGATTTACTTGATTTCTAAATGGTTAGTGAATGAATTTATATAAAATTTTGAATACGAAAATTTACCCGTAAAACCTAAACCAGTTTGTCAGTGGGAAATTCCTTTTTGTTCAAACAATTAAGATTATAACTGGAAGGCAGGGATATTTTAGTTTCATCCGATGTAACGTTATTGTTTCCTTCAGTACCTATTCCAGAAACTTAAATATTTAAAGAATTTTCCTTATAAGAACAATATCGAACTGTTAAAAGTCAAGGAATGCTTGCGGTTAACAATCTTTTGAATGTCGCAAAATTGTTTCCAAGTGGGAGACAAATTTCATGAACAGAAACAAAGTACAGCAGAAAAGTAGCTACCTGCTTAATCTCCGTTCATAGGTACTTTATTTATGAGTCACTTCGAGGTGGAAGTTAAAAATAACGCAAAATATTTCCCAAGAGTTTGGATTAGGCACCTACGTAAGTGATATTTTAATTACTTTTGATACAAGTAATTGTGAATTTGGAATTAAATTAGAAATTGCCTATTATTCAATTCATTGTGAAAAAGAAAAACAATGATAGAATACCATTCTAAGATAAACTATTAATTAGAAATAAGCATAAAATGCAAACTGACATTTTAAGAAAAAAAACAATGTCAATAGTTTTATCACCACGGATTCAAGTAAAGAAACGGCTTCGTTTAATTTTCAAATTAATCGTTTGCTAAACTTTACTTTAACAAAAGATAAATACGAATTAGATTTCATTAAAAATATTACAAGATAACAATGGTTTTGACACAGAAATAATTAATAAATTAATCAGAAAAAGTAAATTAGAATAAATAATCCACGATTTCCCTTCTCTTTTTGCCTCAACAAAATCATTAAGAGAAGTTCACGTGTTAGCCGTATCGTCAAATTACGAAAAACCTAAATAGGGTTGTTAATGAACGGGATCTGCATGTTGTTTTTCGGTCTGGTAACTCAATCAAACCTCTTCTGAGAAACACAAAAGATAAATTAGATATGAATCAGAAATCCGCTACATATGAAATTAATTGACGCGATTGTAAATTGAATTATGTATATTGGTCAAACAAAACGCTCAATATTAACCTGTTATAAAGAACATATATCACATATTAAATTCAATAGACCGGAAAAATTCAGTGATGCCCGTCATGCGTTAGAACCAATCATAACAACACGGCAGATTGTTTAAATCTAATTAAAAATATAAACAATCTGAGAGAATTGAACGCATTTATATAATTAAATTAATGTGTGCAACTTCTTATAATAGATGCAAGAAGAAGGCGCAAGAACAAATATATGTGTGTTATTTCTGTTGAGGGATAAGATTTTTAAAAGTCAGTGAATACGTGAACGTCATGTAAAGTATTTTTGTGTTAGCTTTACTGTCGCGATAATAGCGCGTTTCGGGTCTTGTCCCAGGTTTTTGTATCTTTAACATGCACCTATGATCGGATAACCTATGCATTTCTGTCATTTTATTTTAGACGCTCGTAATGGGTCACTAATTAAAACTATTTCAATGAGGAGGGTGTTTACTAAACGGTGTTAATTTAGTAGGTTTAGTTACAACTTGTATCAAACCTAGTAACTCACGCAAGGAATTATATTTTAGTACATGTTTCGAAACTATATTAAATAGATTAATATTAAAATCACCTAAGCAAAGGAATTCATCAAACATTCGAATTACTTCCATTATGATGAATTCTAATAACTCAATCGAAGTCGTCAAGAAACGGACACTCTATATACAGAACCTACAACACACATACCGGCATTCGTTTTGAAGTTAACAAAGATATATTCAAGAACACTTCGTTACCAGAGCAAACAACTTGAGAGAGAATTGTGTTTTTAACATATATTGCAATTTTCCGGTTTTATTTTCTTCGATGAGGTTATTCGTTACTGAATTATTTCTTGTGCTATTTTTGCTGCACTCCCGATGACATCGATCGATATGGCCTTCGCAGATGTTAACTTGCATTGTTTCAGAAAAATGTCCTTTATTTTATCTTCAGTATTTTCGTTTTTTTTTCTATAGGAGAGGTCAAAAGTTTCGAATAGAATATCTCCATGAATATTGTTATTATTTATTTAATGGTATGTGAAACTTCTTGTTTTTTCGTATTTATCGCTTAGACTGCTCAACGATTGTTCGAAATTTACCACTATCAACTCCACAGCACTAATTTTGTTGATAATTTCATAATTTTGCAGTTCCGTTTTTGTACTGTTGTTAGTTAATTCAGTTATGAACTATGTAGTTCATATTTTTCTACACGAGTCAGTACTATATAATTTATCACTATTTACACTTATTTATGAAGACTGCACTCGAAGTAACTATTCAGTGCGCGCCATATTATACGAGGGAAGATTTTTATATTATCTACCTAGCTATGAATGAAAAGCGATATAAGAAAAGCTATATTTTATTGTTCGAAATATGATCCACTAATGGTTACACACTTATTCCACCGTTTATTAAATAATAAGCATAAATGTTTAAAAAAAAATTTTTGGTGTGTCTGCAAAAATCTTCTTGGCTAGTGTTCCATCCAACCTCCCGTATCTCGAAAAAACTTTTGGAATCATTAAATGATCCCAAAGCGAAGTAATTTGCCTTATAAACCAATGAGGGGAACCGTACTCTGAGCAAAAAAAAATTAAGCTTAAATTTGGTATATTATCAATCCAAAACATCTAAAATACGCTAAATTTCGGATAATCATATTATTTATATGTGCCAATGTTTAACTTAAACATCGCTTTAAAGTATTTATGCTATAAAGTTAGTTAAATTGTTTATTTATGGGGATAAGAGTACGTTTCCCCCCATTGGTATATGAGGCTAATTAGTTCGCTTTGGGGTCCTTTAATGATTCCAAAAGTTTTTTTCGAGATACGGGAGTTTGGAAAGATTTTAACAATAGTCAACTCCTTCACCACATCATCTGAAGAGATTTATTTAGATTAATGTAAGAAATAGATAATAATCGCTTGCAGCCAAGTCCGGACTATAGGGTGCATGTTTTCTATAAAGCCACAGATGTTGATTATTTCTTGAAATTAGCGAGCCTCGTGAACTCTGCAATTGTCCTGAAGCAACGTTTTGTGTCTTGTTTGCTGTACGACAGTTTTCAAATTTCGAATTGTTTCTCTATATACTTCTCCTGTACCTGTAGGACATTTCTTCATGTATTCAATTAAAAACAGTCCTCCTGTATCCCAAAACAGCACCGCCATAATTTTTCCAGGCGAATTTCGCGTCCTTGTCTGTTTTGATGGCAAGGATTCCTTGTGAAACCACTGCATGGATTCTTTTTTGGTTTTGGGGTACCAATGATATACCCACGTCTCACCACCTGTTATAAGGTTCTTGTCGTCTGCTAAAACCATCAAGTTTCCCTCACAAATTTGTTGCCGACACAATTTTTGTCATAAGTAAAAACACAAGAGCTTTTTTTTTTATCGGATAAATTTCTCTTTGTAACGAAATTATTTTGCCAAACAGTAAATTGACGAGAAAAACTTACATGAAAAAATCGCGAGACCGAAAGGTCGAGCGCGATTTTTTCTATAATGTATGTTTTTCGAGCGAAATTACTGATTGGAAAAAGTATTGAGTTAAAAAGAAATTTATCCGATTGAAAGAAAAGCTCGAGTGTTTTTTGGCAAGCTAAATTAACGACATGAATAAAACTTTTTAAATTGTCTCCATATTGACGATTTTGTATTTGTGTATTGCGGTATTGATCTTTTGATATTTGTTGAAATTTCCCCAAACCGACTCGTACATTTTACGTTCAACGATACTTAATAGTTATTACCTGTCAGCTGCCAAAATAAATTAAGTGATGCAGGGCTACTAGATATAAGCATTTTTATCGGAGGAAGAAGCATATCGGTGATAAAAAGCTATGTAGGTTTTTATCGCTGTCAAAGTGACAAAAATGTCACCCGCAAATGGACATTTTTATATAGGAGTTAATTTATCCGGGAATAAGCAACTGGGAATTCATCGTGCTTACAATTTGTTCATTCCTGAATCATCATGTAAAATTTTTTATACTGCGGCTTCTGATATCTTCACTTCAACAACAACAATTGATACCTTCTTTTTTCGATCTGCTAACACTTTTTTTATGTTTTACTTAGCTTTTGCTTCGATAGTTCTTCATCGAAGTTACTTAGACCAAAATTTTGGTATAAAATATGACAGCTATCTTCCTTATACACATTAGTTATCCTCCATGAATATATTTGGGTCCATTTCCTTCTTTCATCAAGAATTTTATCACGCTTCTATGTTCGAACTAAATTTCACTCATTTTTGGTCAAATAAAGCTGTGCAAAAACAGTAAAACTTTCTGAATTTGAACTAAATTTGGTCAGTATAAATCCACGCGTGACAGCTATTTGACAGCAGAAGGTTGCTGTAATCACTTAATTTTTTCATGGCTAGATAAATCATATAAAAATCTGCCTTCGTAATATACATTTTTCGTTCATAGAAATGAAAATCATTAGAAAAATATTAATCATACTACCTAATAACTACTAATTTATTAGTGTACATTTTGGAAAATTATTAAATTCAATCATATCTATTTCAATCAAACTTACGCTAATTGGTGAAATATATTTCCCAGCAAAATTAGTAGTGTTATTTTTCCATATCTTGCATCTCTCCAAGTCAAACCATCGTTTATCATACTCAATATATCATTATTTAGCATGTTACTTTTACTTAACAAAAGGTATATAACCCCTTGCCACAATTACTAACAGTATCCTAAATACGTATTTCAACAACTAAGTTGTCATCATCAGTAGGGAAACTCACTAATCAAAGTGTCGCACATGGGGCACAGTAAAGCTAGCACATCTGATCACGCAACAACTTTACACGACTTAAAAATAAAAATATATCAACTAAAAATTACGACAAAATTACCTGTCTTAAGGAAACGGTAGCCACATGTGTTTATTCTCTCTGTGCATCTTCAACCTTTCTACCTCTTTTCTAAGAATAAAAAGAGATAAAAGGAATCGGAACCTAATCTACATTAATGGTGTTTCCTTTATTTTTAATGATATGAATGCTTTCATATGCGTCATGATCTCGAGGATTATTAATGGCTTTGACAAGTTTGAATCCTTTAATCGACATATTGTGTTGTGTATTTAAAGAATGATTGGCTATGTTAGATTTTTCTGGTCTATTGAATTTAATATGTGATATGTGTTCTTTAAACCTAGTTACTATTGATCGTTTCGTTTAGCCTATATATTTCAAATTACAATCATCGGAATTAATTTCGTATATACCTGATTTCAAATTCAAATTAACTTTATTTTTGGTATTCCCTAGGAGACTTTTGATGGTATTTTCGGACCGAATGGCAACTTGGAGACCTCGTTCTTTAACAACTCTATTAATGTTTTTCGTGATAGGATGATATGGTAAACACATGTACTTTTTTTTCTGGTTACTTTGAGATACCAAACTTGTGGATTCGCTGATTGTCTATTTTAATTTCGTTTTCCTAATTAATTTATTTATTATTTCTATGCCAAAGCCATTATACTTCGCGATGTTTTTAATGAAATCTAGTTTTATTTTCTTTTGTTAACGGAAAATTTAGTAACCGATTGACTAAGAAATTAAAAGAAACTGTCTTATTTTGAAAACGATGATTTTAATCTGCGATCATGCATCTATTAACATTGGTTTCTTTCCGGAAAATATCGATTTCTATTTTAGATTTATTTCTAATAGCTAATGCATCTAAAAATGGTATCTTATCATTGTTTTTCTTTTCCACCATGAATTTTGAAGTCGGAACTTTCAAATTTAACTGATTAACGAACTTGTGTAATTTGCATTTGCGTGTATCAAAAATAGCGAGAATGTCATCTACGTACCTGATCCAGGCTCTCGGGAAATATTCAGCGTCATTTTTAAATTCTACTTCATATTGATTTCATTAAAAACATTGCGAAGTATAAATTAGAAAAACTAAATTAAGAAAGACGATTCGCGAATCCACAAGTTTGGTATCTCAAAGTAATCAGGAGAAAAATCTAACATTGCCAATCGTTCTTTAAGTACACAACACAATATGTCGATTAAAGGGTTAAAAGTCATCAAAGCCATTAATAATCTTCGAGATCTTGACGCATATGAAAGCATTCATATCGTTAAAAATAAAGGAAACGCAATTAATGTAGATAAGGGCCGATTCCCTATAATTGTCTCTTTTCATTCTTAGAAAAGAGGTAGAAAGATTGAAGACGCGCAGAGAGAGAATAAACACATGTGGTTGCCGTTTCCTTAAAAGAGGTAATTTTGTCGTAATTTTTAGTCTACATATTTTTTATTTTTAAATCAGTGTATACGTGGACGCCGTGTAAAATTGTTGCGTCATCAGATGTGCTAGCTTTACTGTGCCCCATGTGCGACACTTTTATTAGTGGTTTTACTTACTGATGATGACAACTTAGTTGTCGAAATACGTATTTAGGATACCATTAGTAATTGTGGTAAAGGGTTATAAACCTTTTTTAAGTTTTTACTTAACAACAGTCTCCAAAGAAAAACTTTCCCCATGTTACTTTTAGGTATAATTAAACTTCGCAAGCACTTATTATTCAGCTTTAACTATTTCGTTTCTTTAATAACTTCTTCGGATTCCGTCGTGTCTTTAGAAAAGGAAAAATAATTTTCAGTGATTAAGCGTCGTTAAAAGGCAACATTTAAGTGTATCAAACTAAGTTATAAACAAAATTTCTGTACATAAGTTCATTGTTCACTTTTACAAAATAATGGTCATTAAGATTCTGTTGGGAATCACGCTCAAGAAAGTGGGTGCGAAGTGAAAAAGAAACGGAAGGAAGGCGGGAAACAACGGAAAAACTCACTCCAATCGTCTGAGAAAATTAACGCGGATTCAGCGGTGAAAAGAACTAATTCGAACTTTTCCATATTGTTCGTAGTTTTTCCCTTTGTAATAAAGAATGTGTCCTTATTTGTTAAATTCTAATAAATGGCCCCAAGTTTTTTTTGTGGTTCGCATAATTTAAAATATTTAAAATTTTCATAAAGAAAAGTATTTATATTGGTATCGATACTTTCACCTGAACGATTAACCGATGTGCTTGAATATATAGCAGTGTAAGAAACATTTATATATATATATATATATATATATATATATATATATATATATATTTAGTGTTTATAAGAATTTAATTTTCTTATTTATTTTATTGGCCGTGTCTTAATATTATAATAATAGACTTTTTTATTGGTTTAGCGACCTTTAATGACTTTTAATGTTTTCTTCTACGACGTTTCGACTCTTATTTTTATTAAGTCTTTTTCAAGTAACTAGAACCAAAATTAATACAATGAAAAGTAAGAAAATATGTTTGCATTTGTGTGAATGAATTAACAATTAAAATAAAATTAAATTAATAATAAAGTGAGAAATGATCCATATTTTCAAAAACAGCAGAACAATCAACGACAGAAACGAGATTGATGGACTTTCTAAACTCTATTACCCACTCATTAAACAATAGAAGACAACCAACCCCGCCCACACACACCAACAAAAAAATTTTTTTATTGTTTCCCATTTGTAAATACATATACTATACAGCCCTTAACACATCCCCTGACCATTTTGCTAATTTTAAAATAGAATAATAAATTCCACTTCTCCAAACAAAAGACACAGTCACACAAAATATTCGAAGCGGCGCGGTCGTTTCCCTAAAAAGGGCTCGGACAATTTCCGACGACACATGTGCACAATATGAGTGTTGAAACAGAATAAATCGGTGAGTTTTATGTCATTCAATGTTCCTTACTTTATTATTACTCTATCATTATTTTAATTTAAATTTTTAATTCATTCATACAAATGTAATCATTTTAACTTTTCCTTACTTTATTATTAATTTAATTTTATTTTAATTGTTAATTCATTCACACAAATGCAAACATATTTTCTTACTTTTCATTGTATTAATTTTGGTTCTAGTTACTTGAAAAAGACTTAATAAAAATAAGAGTCGAAACGTCGTAGAAGAAAACATTAAAAGTCATTAAAGGTCGCTAAACCAATAAAAAAGTCTATTATTTTAATATATATATATATATATTTATTTTTTATTTGGCAATAACTTCTATAAATCCATAACAATGTTTAAAAATTGACATATACTAAAAATGTATTGTCCAGTTATGTTCCAAAAAAGTAGTGTAATCAAAAGATTCAAAATTGTTAAATTTTGAAATTTTATTTGAAGTGACTGTGGTTTACACGTAAAGCATAATCTAAGAAACAACTTTATCGTATTAATTAACTATTTTAATTTAAAGGGAATGCTTTTGAAATATAAACAAACGAAAAGTACAGTTAATATTTTATTGGACCGCTACTTGCATCAATAATTGCCCCAAATCTAGACATTGAAAAATTTCTGATATTGCCCTGTCGTTTAACTATATTTCGATGTATGTATTTAACGTTCCCTTGTGGATATTTGTTAGTTATTATTTATATAGTTATCTATCTTGCTACTCGTGGGAACGGTATGGATATAGAACAAAACAAAACTTTTAAAGCTGTTAGGTGGAGAGGATAAATCAGAGTAATTTTGGCGAAGAAAATATATAAGGCTTTAAGAGTTAACACTGCAGAAGAAGTGGATGTAATATTCGACAGAAAGATCCGATCAGATAAGCTATTTGGAGAGCTAGGCAACTCCAAAAAAACAGCTCAAGCTTTATAAACTAGCGGAGGCATTTCTCTAGAAGCTATTAGGTCTAATTACAGGAATAAGGTTATATATCTTCAAAGGTCGCTGCGGATAAGGTTGATGGCCACCTTAACCCTAGGACTACCAGGAAAACGGCCTATCGCTACTTACCGCGCGGGTCCATTGGACCCGTATTACTATATGCTGGGTTTGAGCTAATATTCGGCGATTATTTTGAATTCAATATATCGTAAGCATTATTATATTTGACTATTATTTTATTCAACATAAGAAAAGATCATTAGAATAAACCGAAGCAGTAATAATGAGACATAAATATTGAAAAATAAAATATATAAATGACTTACAGTAAAAGTAGGTTAAACACTTTTCTTACATATAACTACTGAGTGTACACTGCATACATTGGTTTTACAACGTGCACAAGTTGTTCGTTTTTCTTTCTTTTGATGATAGACCAACATCACATCTCTTCTTCTCTCTTGGAATCTCAGAACTAGTAGATGCTTCAGCTTCTTCTCTTGCTTCTGGTTTTTCGTGGTCCTTGTATTCTGCTAGCTCCTTTCCTAGCTCAATTAGAAGGTTTCTTCTTTTTTCAAATCAAAATCTGAATTAGGTTTCAAGAGCTTCCATAGTATGTATGCGTTCATGGCGCTGATGTCTAACATGTTATAAAAAACTACAAGAGGCCATCTCTTCGCCATCGTTTTCACGGTGTATGATCGTATCATTTTGTCCATCGTATCTACACCACCTTTTGTTTTATTGTAGTCCAGGATTACCCGAGGTTTCTTTTTTTGGCCATTATCAACATTTTTCTAACTGTGAAGAGTACTCAGCAACTCAGCTTGCGTTTCTTTGGGCAATACGAAATAATCATCGCATCGTCTACAAACCAAACTGTGTGGAAAACACTTGACGTTTTTTTGGATCAATAAATGAAGATGGCAATTCAGGCTTATTTTTACGGATCGTACTAAGTAATGCTATTTCGCCTTGATTCTTGTCTCTTTCCTCTCCCTGCTTTCCAGGATAAATTTCCAGTTTCCATGCATAGGTTACACTATCACAAATGCCCCAAAATTTTATTCCATATCGTCCAGGTTTTGATGAAATATATTTTCCAAAGGGACATCTGCCCTCTGAAAGTTACAAGCTGTTCAAAACCGTTATACACCAATTTGGTACATACGCATCTCGCAAATAAGTATTCCATAACTCAAAGCATTCCCGTATTGGTGCTATTTTGTCGCCAATCCTTTTTCTTCGTCTTTCCGCTGCATTGTCGAATCTAAGTACACGAAGAATATTTTGAAATCTATTTCGAGCGATAATAGTACCAAATATTTTTCGACCATTGTTTTTGCTCCAAAGTTGTGTTACGTCCTCGTTATAGGATTTGTATACACCTATTAGTATCAAAACTCCAATGAATTTCTTCAATTCTTGGAGATTCATTTTTATCCAATTTTTGCCGAAAACAATCTCTCCTTCATTCGTCCACTTTAGGATAATTTCAAGAAGAGGTTTATGAAAATAAATCAAAAAAGAAGAAGCAGGTGCATCGATCTCGCGATTTCGAGAACGTCTTCGGCATGAATGTTCTCGTAAAATATTGTGGCGTGGTTGTCTTGTGTGATGAGGTAAAATAGGATCTTGGAACCATACAACTTGTTTGTTCTTTGATATAAAAGAATTAGCTCTAGCCGGATTTCGTCATCATCGCTGCTTTTAGCAGATTCTTCGCTATCTGATTCTTCTGCCGTGCTTGTATCACCTCCACCGATGAGGCCTTCGACTGCATCTACCTTTCCATCGTCGTCTGAAGCTTCGTATCCGCTATTGTATTCAGCGTCTCCAAAATCCGCATGATAAAGGGATTTCCCCTTTCTGTTTACATCGGGGAATGCCAAGAAAGGTTTATCAGCGGCGGGGAATTTATAAGCGAACCACTATCATTGTAAAACACACTTGCTTTATCTACATTTATACAGTAAACGAAGTTATATGGGTCCAACGAACCCGGTTGGTAAATCGCAAATGTAATTTTATAATGCCAAAACAATTCTCTCTAAAATAATTTTTGCTCAAAAATTTAAAGCTATAACTCGCACTTAAAAAGTCTATTAATACAAGTAAATTAGCCCAACCATAAGTACGATAAAACAATGGTTAGAAATCGTATCGGGCCCATTCGACCCGCTCGGTAGTCCTAGGGTTAAGTTATCTTCTTATTTAATTTACCCATTTAACTAACAAGATCTTCCATAATATCTTTTAATTCTGTCATGCTATTATTTTTCCGGGATTGCTATGTCTAAATATTAGATTGTTTATTTGCGACGTGTTTTATTGCACTATGTGGAAGTATGTAATGCAAGGTTATTCAGTTTTCCGTAACGATTTTTTTAACGAAGGGTTTAAGCTAATTAGGTTAGTCATGCAAGCTGCATTTTCTGTCATACAATTGTACTAAATATCTGGTTTAACAGCAATAATAGCGCTGGTTTATAGTATATTTGGGGTTTATATAGAAGTATGTGCTCATGTTTTATAGATATATACTGATTTCTGAACCGAAGTCCGTTTGTTTCTATCACGTAAAGATTTTTCACAATTTAGTACGAAAATATTATCAATATATGCACAAATCTGTACCTAGCTAAAGTTTCAGCCACGGTTTACAAGTTTTATACCCCTCTATTCATAATCGTATTAAATATTTGTCCCAAGCATAGCAGCTTTGGCATGTTTAAACTTGTCTTAGCATACGTAGAATTCACTCAATCACAGACTATATACAATGTGTCCGGGAAAATGTGGGAAATCTCTCGGATTCAGATAGAACATTAAAAAATAAGATGACAAGTTCCATAATTTTTTTCCTAGCGGCCCTCCTTACGGAGATACGGCCTCCTAAAGGACGCCACTGGAAATCAATTTTTCTTGAATAACTTTTAAACTACTTATTATAATTTAATGAAAATTTAATATGATAAACAGTAGTAAGGACCTCTTAAAATACTGCCCTTAAATTTAAATTAGCTTGTTTAGTTTACCAGGGGCGGACTAGGTTGTACATTTTAAAGCTTACATTTTTCACACCCTGTATTCATTGTCGATAGAATAAACCGTTTTCGAGGAAAGAAAATAAAAATTTTTGTTTTATTTCTATTAAAAAGAACCATGTTTTTTATTTTTTTTGTCTGCAACAAAGTGTGATACAAAAGTCATTCCAGGGACAAAAAAGTTTTAGTTTAGGTTATTTAATACGACAAAATTACAAAGATTCTTAGAAATGCAGTTTTGTCCCAGAAAGGCACCTTAACAAAAATTATGTTTAGAAATGTACTCACTAAAGCTTGCAACGATTGAACCTAAATACGCTAATTAGAAACAATCAATTAAAAACTTCATAAGTGGGTTCAACATGGGCTCCGTGAACTCTGATACACTCGCGGGCACGACGAATAGAGGACTGCTGTACTCGCCACAACAACCCAGCATTGTTTCTTATCACATCACAATGAAATGTGATTCTCTGTAAAAGTTCCTCCCTAGTATCAACCGGAGAGGAATACACCAAGGTTTTGAGATGACCCCACAGGTGAAAATCCATTGGCGTTAGGTCGGGAGACCGTGGAGGCCAGGCAATGGGACCTCCTCTGCCTATCCAACGGTTTGGATAGACGTTATTCAGGTGGTCGCGTACAGCAACGCTAAAATGAGGTGGGGCCCCATCATGCATAAAATATATACTTTGGCGGGTTGCAAGTGGCAAATGCTCTATTGAATCCAGAAAAGCGTTCTGAAGGAACTGTAAATAAAGTTCACCATTCAATCGTGGCGGCAATACGCATGGTCCAATCAAAAAATTGCCAATTATTCCAGCCCAAACATTAATTGATTGGAACTGATGTTGATAATGATGAACGACAGTGGCATGAGGGTTTTCATCAGCCCATACATGCGAGTTATGTAAATTTACAATACCATTTTTGGTAAACCCTGCTTCATCGGTAAAAAGAATAGTGCTAATGAAGTTTGGGTTTGTTCGTTGCTGATCTAACAGCCAGTTTGCAGTTGCGAACTGGATTCTACAAGGAAAATCTTCAGGAAGTAGTAGATGCACTTTTTGCAGATAATAAGGATAAAACAACTGTTCTTTTAGTACTTCATGAATTGTCGTTTTTGACGTATTAAGCTGCGCGGCTAATCTTCGAGTGCTTATTGAAGGAGTATCACCTACAGTATCCAAAATATTTTCCTCCAATTGCACCGTTCGTACTGTTCTTCTCACACCAGCATCAGTACTTTTTTTCGCAAAAGTTCCTAAAACATTAAAGAAAGTCAATAATGTTACCTTATTAAATGGTATCGCCCACCAGTCTCTCTTAGACGTTGGTCAAGTCGCTGAAATATTTTCTGATTTGGAATATTGCGATTAGGATATCTTTCTTCATACAACCTTCTTGCTTCCAAAGCATTGCAAGATGCAAGACCGTACATAAGATGCATATCGGCATACTCACTAAATGTGTATCCCATTATCAAATTAAATTTACCAAGATATTCAAAATTCAATAAATTAATATCGAAGTAAAGGATCAACGTGTTAACAATATGAAAGATTTCAAGATTTAAAATTTACACGTCAATGCAAGATATTTATTAATTCGTGGGTACCATAGTAACGGTTGTAAAAACAATGCGTTTTTTAGTACTGAAAACAGTTTTATTTCAGACTTTTGTATCACACTTTGTTGCAGACAAAAAAAAATAAAACATGGTTCTTTTTAATAGAAATAAAACATTCATTCTATTATTTTTTTTTCCTCGAAAACGGTTCATTTTATCGACAATGAACAAGAGTACCTTTTCTTTAGCTTAATGTTCAAGGTATCCAAATTCGTTTTTTTTAACTCCTTATCATACAGGGTGTTAAAAATGTAAGCATTAAAATTTACAACCTAGTCCGCCCCTGGTAAACTAAACATGCTAATTTAAATTTAAGAGCAGTATTTTAAGAGGTCCTTACTACTGTTTATCATATTCAATTTTCATTAAATTATAATAAGTAGTTTAAAAGTTATTCAAGAAAAATTGATTTTCAGTGGCGTCCTTTAGGAGGCCGTATCTCCGTAGGGAGGGCCGCTAGGAAAAAAATTATGGTAACTTGTCATCTTATTTTTTAATGTTCTATCTGAATCCGAGAGATTTCCCACATTTTCCCGGACACATTGTATAAAAGCAAATACAGTGGTGAGCTCTTATTGTGTGTTAGTTTTCTTTTAGTATGGCAAGCAGAGAGTCTATAAACTGTCAATAAGACAAAGAAGCCTGTGTGACACAATCTTATACATAGGTCAAAAATATTGTGCATAAAAGTTTAGTGAAGCTAGATAACTCACTTTTGCCCCCATTACATCTAAAATTAGTTATAATAAAGCGATTTGTAAAAACATTGAATAATAATTGAAACTGCTTTAAGTACTTTAAAACTACTATGCCAGCCGTTTAAAATGAAGCTTGGGTTGCTTTTGAAGTGTCACGGAAAACTTTCTAGGAGGTCGTAAATCATAGAATTATGAAAAAATTGTTCAAAACATGCTGCAAAAGCTTCGCGATTTAGGTTACAATATGAGCATCAAAATTCACTCTTTGCATGCCCATCTTGATTTGTTTCCTGAGAATTTCGGACAAATAAGCGAAGAGCAAGGAGAGAGGTTCTATCAGGACATAAAAAAATGGAGCAGAGGTACCAGGCAAGGGGAATACAAACATGATGGCCAGCTACTGTTGGTGTTTAAAAAGAAATTGCGGGTATGCATAAAAGAAAAACGGTTAGCTGCCCTCTTAAAACAAAGAAACAACGGCCTTATTAATGAAAGTTTCAGAACTTCGATTAATACTATTTAGTATTTATGCATTTTTTGATATATTAAAATGTAAAAGTGTAAAATTAGTTATTATTAAATACAATACAGTTTTATACGTTCGTAAGAAGAAATGCTTTTTTATTTCGTAATTTGTGTTGTATCTGGATGTGATAGGAAAAAATCTAAATCATGATTGAAATTGTTGGGGTTGTTGGTCCTTGAAACCAAATTGTTGCGACTAGAAGATCAAATTGATGCGTCTCGAACACCAAACTGTATGCGATGAATCCGGTTTCTGGCGGTGATGCTTCAACGTCAATTCCTAGAATTACGACCTCGATGTTGCTTCACCGTGCACATATTGTAAGATAGTGTAGACACTTTACTTTTTAAATCTTCGGTGACTGTTTGGTAAATAAATAAATGTACTTCCATATACAAATGTATTTATTTACACTATAAACCTTTATTTAAGATCTACAACGACTTATACTAGCATAAAACTGCTGTATTTTGTTTAAATATGATTGTTTGATGTTACGAAGAAGATTGTGTGTTTTGTACTCATGTTGAGTTGATACTGTGTTTAGTTCATATTGATTGATATGAATGTTAGAAAGAGACTGTCGTCTTAAGACTGTGCGTCTTGCACTGATGTTAAGTTTGTACTGTATTTGAGAATGTTGCATTAAGAATGTGTCTTCTACTCTTGTCGAGTTCATACTGATTTATTTTAAAGTGTTTTTCAAGTAGGTAAAAATATACCACTATCCCCACCCTATTACATATTAACATATTCGTATTGGTTGTACAGTGTATTGTTTGACGTCATAACTGGGGATTTTTCATGTTATTACATTGTAGAAATTGTGCCTACAAACAATAACACCAAAGGTTTACGATAGTGTCTTGAAGATCTTAATAATAAATAAACGAATAAAATATAATTACTAATTAAGTATTACTAGGTGTCATAAACATAAGTATGTAGTTCCGGTTAATTCCTTGATGCAGTAATGGAATTCTATTATATATATTTAGTTAACAATGGGCGGTCAGATTAAATATCGTCTATTGAAATCGTTCAATAATAACCCTAGGAAATAAAACAAGCGATCTAATGTATAAAGTAATAAATAAATTTGCAAAAAGATGCCGATTATTATTATTAATAACCCTAGGTAATAAAACGAGTGATCTAAATTATAATGTAGGTAATTAAATAGATTTACAGATGTAAAGAATTCTTAGAACTTAAAGAAAGTTTTACAATTGAATGTGCTAGTAAAATATGTTGTTTAGTGGTTTAAACTCGAAAATGAACGTTAAATATTTATAAAATTGAAAATCTTATATTTGAATTCTATATCCTAGATTTACCTATATTTAACCATAAAAAATGTCCGAAAATAAAATATTACAAAAGAATATTAAATGTATCCTCAACACGCCTAATCCAATTTGCCTACACTTAGAAGGCATTCATGATGATTTATCTCTTTCATATTTTTAGAAAAAATAAACAAAACGTTTCCGTTTAGATAAGAGTTCCTTAAAGATGATAAACGGTCTAATGGGTTAATTTAAGTCGCAACGTTACAAAAGATTTCATTTATTGAAGAATTGGTATTAGAAGATTATCTAACTTTATTTAAAATTTCTAAAACAAGTGTTTTAATAAATAATCATCTATTAAAATTCAAACTCCAGCAAACAAACTTAAATTTGTAAACTAGTGTAATTGTTCAAGTAAGTATTTTTATTTAAATATTGGTCTAAACAAGAATAATGTTGTACAATTAGTTTCAGATAACTTCAACTACATATGAAGTTTGAATTCTAAAAACTATAAGTAGAACGCTGCAGATTAGGATTTTATATACAAATAAAATAAATACGGTGAATATCCATTGCAAGAATTTACATAATTTAAGCAATCTTTTCTTTTTTAGCTGCTATAATAAAAATTCTCTAATTTCTCTTGAATGTGATCACCCTTTCATTTTCAGGGTTGCTGCATTAGTGCTGTTAGTTTAAGCTATCTAATTTCCTCCTTTAAACAATATAATTTCCCAACGACTAGATCGATACATCTCAACATTAACCAATGTTATACCAGATGAGATGCTTGTGTCGCGGTTATTGTTGAAACTTCACCTTGTAACGGAAACATATTTCACTACTGGAAAATATACCCTTCTTCCTTGCATGCCGGGATATGTCGCAGCTTATAGGTGTACGTGAAAATTATGAATGCGTGAACGGTAACAAATAACGAAAAAAAATACGAAATAAAGTGGAATAAAAAATTAAAGATAAATCATTGTCTACATTTCCAGGATACATATGAAAACTCTAAAATGAAAAATTGTCTCTGACGTACCCTCTCTTCAAGGGAAATTACGAACGTCGTGCGCTGGAATTTTTTTTATTTCCATAATTATTTTTGTGGTGGATATCAAAAATCGGAAGCACTGGGAGTTTTATATTTTAACCTTGGATTACGTGAACTGTGTTCCTACAAAGGAATGAATCTGCATACTTTAAAAATTTTTTTTCAGATTTACGCAAAAGCAGAACAATGGGTTTACGTTTTATTTTGTTAAAATAGGAAATACCATTATCTTTTAGTTTCAAACAATAACTATATACCCTCTTTTTTCAACAAAAACTTTTCATTTGTCTGTATTTTTAATCGTGCAACGCATGACAAAGACAGATTATTAAAATTTAAAGTAAAATGTATTATTTTTGCCAAATCAGCGATCAATTTTAATTGAATTATTTCCGACATTGAACTAATAGAACTAATAAATAAAACACACATAAGATGTTTTAGATTTACACTTTATTAATAAAATAATGACAGCTGTTTCGCTAACACAGTAGCTTCTTCAAATTCAACTTAAGACTAAAGATACATACAAGATACAGCGTTAATCAGGTAGTTGACCCAAGTTAAAATTCTAGGAACTATTACATTTATATTTTGCTTTTTGAAAACTATACCATGTCCTACTTGTGTGAGGTTTAAGTATAAAAATATAGTATAAGCAACTAAGAAACAATATTTCAATGGGTGAACAGATTTAACAGTGGGGATGAATTCAAGTCTAATTTATCGTTTAGTAACATTTCTGAGTTTTTAAGTTTATTAATTTCTAAAGATTCTAAACAATTTAGTTTTCTACCTTTATTTTCTACATTGTATGGTGTCGAATTGTAAATTAAATTCGTGCTCATTCTCTATTAAATGATAAGAATAGGTTGAGTCAGTTTTCTTATTGATATAAGAATGATAGTGGTTTTGGATTCGTTTTTTAAACGTTCTACCTGTCTGTCCAATATATGTTTTGGTACATGATCCGCATGATAACTCCTGATTTATTGTCTTTGGTAGTTTTTTCTTTATTATTTTTAATATATTTGGCTAGATTATTATTAGTTTTATAAGCAATATTAATGTTTTCTTTTTTAAGGAATTTTGATAATTTAAGTTGCTGTTGACCTATGTAAGTAAATGATTTAAACTGCTTGTCTGGCTCCACTTTAATGATCGGGTACACCTCCCTTAATAATTTATTGACTGATTTTTTAACAATTAATTTATCTATTAGATTTGGGTCATATCCGTTGTTGTGAGCGATTTGTTTTGAAATATTAAGTTCTTTATTATAGTCTTCATTGGACATCGGGATGTTAATAAGTCTATGTGTCATGCTGTGAAAAGCCGCTACCTTGTGTTGGACCGGGTGGTTAGATTTATTATGTATCGTGGTATCTGTATGAGCCACTTTGTGGTAAATAGAAAATTGGATTCTATTGTTTACACGTTTTAAAGTGAGATCTAGAAAGTTTATACTATTATTAAGCTCCTTTTCTATCGTAAACGTAATATTAGAATCAATGGAATCAACGTATCTGTACCAAACCAAAATGTTCTTCACGTATCTGTCATTATGAAAAATCGTATTTTCCAGGTAATCCATATAAATTTCCGCAAGTAAAGGAGAAAGAGGATTTCCCATGATAAGACCTTGTTTACAGAGGTAGAGTTTGTTATTGAAAGAAAAGTAATTTTGTTCTAGGCAGACTTTTAGTGAATCTAAGATCTCTTCTTTTATTATGGGGTTAGTTCTATTGTATAATAACATTTTATCAATTAGATCTATCGTTGTATTGGGGGGGGGGGGGATACTAGGAAATAAGTTCTTGGCATCAAAGGATATGAGTTTCGTGTTATCCGGAAAGTTGCGGTCTTTAATGTTATTAACTAACTCTAGACTATTTTTAATACTATGTGTGGGTTTGAATTTCATGTGTTTAAGGATGATATTTATTAGGCTATTAGACCACTATCATTCTTATATCAATAAGAAAACTGACTCAACCTATTCTAATCATTTAATGGAGAATGAGCACGAATTTAATTTACAATTCGACACCATACATGTAGAAAATAAAGGTAGAAAACTAAATTGTTTAGAATCTTTAGAAATTAATAAACTTAAAAACTCAGAAATGTTACTAAACGATAAATTAGACTTGAATTCATCCCCACTGTTAAATCTGTTCACCCATTGAAATATTGTTTCTTAGTTGCTTATACTATATTTTTATACTTAAACCTCACACAAGTAGGACATGGTATAGTTTTCAAAAAGCAAAATATAAATGTAATAGTTCCTAGAATTTTAACATGGGTCAACTACCTGATTAACGCTGTATCTTGTATGTATCTTTAGTCTTAAGTTGAATTTGAAGAAGCTACTGTGTTAGCGAAACAGCTGTCATTATTTTATTAATAAAGTGTAAATCTAAAACATCTTATGTGTGTTTTATTTATTAGTGATATGGATTTACATCAAGCAAAGGTCGAAACAATTAAAGAATTGAACTTATAGAACCAAATATTATTTTTTAAGAAATTATTTTTGACGATAATATAGAAAATGTAAGAATAGAATACTAATGATATATTTTAATTTTAGGAAAATATTTGGTATAATTTGAAACGTAAGAAAATATAAGTTTTGATTTGGGATCGAATACAAAATATAAAAAGGGTAAATTTTGTACTTCTTCATTGTAATCTTCAACTCCCTTAAATTAGAATATTGAATTATTTATCGCAAAGACTTTCGAACTGTTACTAAATGCAGTAATAAATATCAACAATACAAGGATTTGGATCAATATTAATTCGTTTAATGTTCTATTCTAATCATTATTGTGTGACTAAGACGATATGACTCACTGATATTCTGATATCCTGTATGAGTGCTATTGAAGTCGATACTAGTTAAATTATGTTCTAGTAGATAATTTATCCAGATTCGTCTTTAAAACATCATATATTTTCTCATGGAGATACAGGACCATTCGAACTATACCCTCACAGCTAAGTACGCAGCAAATTTCAAGTGTGCAATATACCGGATGTCATACAAAAAACGCCCCAAATTATAACTATGTTATTTTCAAAATAATAAAATAAAATAAAACAATAACTTTGTTATACCACTTTATTCACATGTAATAGTGACCGCGGTTTCGACATACAATATCATTATCAAACTGCAAAAGTTACAGCCCTACATAGAACTTATAAATGACACAAAAATATATGGGGGTGGTTTATGATGTTATTTAAAATTACTACTATATACTTAACTATTATATACAACATTGGAAAAGAGGTGTATATATAAGATCCAACTGGTCGTTAAGAACCATATCTATTGTGTTGTTTCCGCTTTTAAAAATTTCAAGTGACTCTAAAAGATTTAATTTACGACCTTTCTCGGCCAAATGCAATATTTTATGATGACCAAATGTATGCCTTTCTGTAATAAGATGATTTGCGAATGTTGAATCTGTCTTCTTTAGTTTATATGGCCTCATGTGTTCTTTTACCCGTATAATAAAACTTCGACCAGTCTGACCTATATATACACTTTTACAATCATTAGAATATAATTTGTACACTCCTGATTTATTATTGATATCTGTTTTTGGTTTTGCGTTAAAAATGAAATTACTTGTTTTTACATATGGTTTGTAAGCTATACTAACATTACTATTATTTTTTGAAATTATATTTCCAATTTGCTCGCTTATTTTACCGAAGTAAGTTAACGAGACAAATTGTTTCAAATTAGCACTATCTTTAGGATATACTAAACTAAGGGTCACTTGTAACTGTTTTTTCTTTAGTATACTGTCAATTACGCTACTTTTATAACTATTGTTTACCGCTATTTGTTTTATAGTATTGATTTCACGAACAAAAGATTCATTAGATAAAGGAATATTTAATGCTCTATGTATCATAGAATTAAAAAATGAATTTGTTTACCTTTGAATTTGTTTAATTTTAAATGCAGGAAGTTAATACTGTTATTCTCTTCTATTTCTACTGTAAACTTGATATTAGAATGGATTGAATTTAATAAATTCAACTTTTTCACATCAAGTAATTTTTTATAGTTTCTCTTTCTTATCATCGCGTTTTAATATTTGTTACAATTTTATCACTGCTTGCTTATTGCAATTTCAATTATTTAATTGTTGATTATTAGTCATTACGTATTACTTTAATTTGGTTATCAATTATACCCTTTTGTTCCCGTTTATTTTTTGCCTACTTGAATTTCTCGAAGGATGAACTCATAAACATGGTATTTGTTCTTGAAGCTTGCGACAGATATCCACTATTGCATCAAGAATGTATGCAGCGGAAGTCTTAGAGTGTTAACGTGTTCAACACTACCTGCTATTCGGTCTGAATCTGTTCATTCGTCTCAAAACTGCCGACCTTGACCTTCAGTTTCAACTTCGGAAACAGAAAGAAGTCACAAGGGGCAGGATCTGGGGAGAAGGGTGGGTGGGGTGGTACTGCCATCTTCGTCGAGGCTAGAAACTGATACACAACAAGTGACATGTAGGTTGCACTGTCGCCGTCGAATTGTTGCGCCACTTGACAGGCCGATTGCGTCGAATGTTTTCTCTTATTCGACGGAAGAACATCACAATAAAATCGTCGATTAACTGTTTTATCTGGTGGAAGAAATTCTTTGTGCATGGTGCCATTAGCGTCAAAGAAGCAAATCAACGTCGACTTGACGTTGCTTCGAAATTGCTGTCCTTTCTTCGATCGTGATGAGGATAGCGTCTTCTACTGCGATGACTGCTGCTTTGTTTCTGGATCATACCCATACACCCATGATTCGTCGCCAGTAATTATTCTGGTAGCGAGGTTCACATCCCTATCGGTTATGTACACATATGAACACGGTGCTGTTTTTGTACATTGCTAAGTAAACTTGGGACAAACTTCTCAGCAATACGCCGCAAGTTGAGTTTGCCGGAAAAAATACGCCGACAAACGCCGCACGACAAGCCGACAATGTTACACGTGTCATAGATTGTTCCCCTTCGGTCTTGTATTTTCGCGTGTTTTCCGTCGATGGACGACCGAAACGTTTATCATCATCAACCGAAACATGTCAATTTTTAAAATGGTTGTACCACACATAAGTTTACGTCTGGCCTAAAGCGACCTCACCAAACGCTTGTTCAAGCATTTTAAGAGTTTCCGTTGCCGTTTTACCAAGTTTGAAATGGAATTTGATCCACGTTCTTTGCTCTTTCACATTATACATTGCAGTGTCACAGAATAACTTAAAATACAACTCAATCAATATAAACACAAAAACAGTTTATCACCACCTAGCAAAGTACCGTTTGACTAACTTAGTATGGACGTAGCTCACACAATCTAGCGCTATAGAGCTGTACTACCATCTCTTCCATGCGCAATAAACAATCAAAAAAACAAAGACAATGATGTGGGCTAGAAGAAGAAGCGTCATTATTATCACAAGACCAAAAATTAGAAGAAGAAGTAAATGAAAGGATAGAGACTGTGGAAAAATTGTTCAAAGCAATTAAAAAAACCAAACTCCTGTCAAAACGAGAAATTCAAAAGAAATAAAAGCAGAAATAGTTAAGAGGATAGTAAATCCAATTTTGACCTTTGGCTTGAAAACATGAACTTTGTCTCATAAACAAAAAGTAATATTAAAATTACTGAAATGAATTGCTTCTTGGATTCCAGACTACAACCACGTACTTGGCACTACTTCCCATCTCGACGATGTTTCGTCCACTGTTGCCAGAGACATCTTCAGGGCTGCCACTACTTACTGCACTGAAACTGAAGACTATGTAAGAGTCCTCTTTTAACCCTAACATTGAGCTTTATATTAATAATGTCCCGGGCTTCGAGAGATTCGAGGTTGCTGTACAACTGATAACTTTGGTGCGGAAAATACTTAAATGTCGCAGTTATCTTAAATATTGAGATATAGATTAAAGTTGAATATTGAGTAATTGACTTATTCAATTACCGCTTTGTCGGGCGTCAAGAGGATTACCCCCTCTAAGGTATAATTGAACTTATAAAATTGCCGGTTAGCAAAAAATAGCGGAGAGATATAGAAAAAGACTCTAAATAAAGCGGGTAAGTCGAAATGCGACTTACGCCTTTCTCTCTCAAAGCGTGTATGAAAACTAAGGTGAAAAGAAATGAATCCCTCTTTTTCACTTAATAAATGTTTCGATCAATTCCTTTTGTTTAATATGCTTTTCCAGTAATGTTTGGATTACATGAATTGAAATAAAAGAACAAATGATGACTAAATATACTTATATTGATAAATAAAGCTTGTTAATTTACATATTATTAATTACAAATTTAATTAGGGTTATTCTGAAAAGTTTACTAAATACTAATATACATATGGGGCGAGATGCAGTAAATTTAACACAGATTTGAACTGTATAGTCTGATCAGATTAATAAACAGTATTTATAAAGACTAACCTTTACATCGCTGCACTAATGGCCATTTCACTTTATCGTTGACTCGGTGCTTCTGGAATGATGCACTTGTTCACTGTATTAACACTGATTCTTCACGCCTCAGGGTGCCTGGTATTCCAGACAAGGCCCTGATGTATTAAGCGTGGGGATTCACTTTTAATTAAATGACTCCACTTGTAAGCAAGTGATACTTTTGCTACACTGTGTACTTATTGTACTTAAGTACACAAAATGCGGTTAACCCTTTCTTACTCTTGCTTATAGGGTCGCACGTTTTACTTGGTTGACTTCCTTGAGCCAAGTACTTTTATTGCAGTATTCCCTCACTTTATTATCACGTTAAGGGGCAGTACGTTTGACTGACTTGAGTCGAGTACTTTTATTGCAGTATTCCCTCACTTTATTATCACGTTAAGGGGCAGCACGTTTGACTCGTTTGACTGACTTGAGTCGAGTACTTGTATTGCAGTATTCCCTCACTTTATTATCATGTTAAGGGGCAGCACGTTTGACTCGTTTGACTGACTTGAGTCGAGTGATTCGTTTCGCTTTCCTTGATGCGTCCGAACTTCCGTTTCTCTCTTGGTGATTCCCCGGCTTCCTTATACAGTTCTTCATCGTACTGGTTTCGTGAATGATGCAATACAGTAATTCTAACGATTCGTATATGTGACACTAGGTTATTCTAATAGAGTTTATGTATGGCTAACTATACACACTTAACTATACAAAATGATGATTTGGCTGATTGAACTGATTGAAATACGTGTGTAATATTATTGCGAAATGTTTTGCTATAATATTTAATGGCGAGAAAAGCATTAAAATTTATACAATGTGACTTTTTTTAGTTTAAATAAATTAATTTTAATATTCTTTAAAATTTTACAAATGGATATAACTGCTTTGAAATAAGATGGGCGTAATGTGTCCCATTACAACTACAAGCCAGATTACTCAAATGAGGTTCCTAGGAATAGTAGTGCAAAAAGCAAGAAAAGACAAAATAAGAAACATTATCTTCAGAGAAAAGTTGAAAACTTAATGAAACACACAACTAAAAGACAATTGATGTCGTATCGACACAATGAGAAAGGACGGGGTCGTCCAACTACATGGCTTCTTAGCTCTCCTGACCTAACACCTGTCGACTTATATGTTTTGGGGACATCTAAAAAAAAAAGTGTAAACAATTTGGAAAAATTCGGGCAATAAATCGAAAATTTTTGTGGGAAAATTTGGAGCACTTTTTGAAAGGGTGCGCAGATCTTTCATAAAGGGGTTTGAAGCGTGCTTAGAAATGAACGTTGGACATATAGATCAATTTCTTTAAATTTGTTTTAAATTATATTCTGTTTTATGTACGTTGCGAAATTGTTTGTAATTTTTATCCTAAAATAACAACAAGGAATCGAGTATATGTCAGACACGATTGAGTAACAGACTCATAATAACTAAGATTTTTTTGTTTGTTTCCAACAGTATCATAATTACGCACGGTATATAGCTTTTCAGAATAATTGAAACATACATGAGTAGGTAAACCCCACCAGTTTTGTATAATACAAAGGTATTTTTAATAATATAACCAGATTTTTAATAATATTTTATATTATTAAAAATACCTTTGTATTATATAGCTTTTCACCTGACTATAGGTATTTTGTATTCAAAAGGTACTCTTAACATTTAGAAGAATTTCGATTTAGATATCTTCGAGGGAGGATACATTAAAGTCCAAATTATTGTCACACTTGTATATTATAGACCTGCCAGAGAAAGCTCATATTATAACCGAGCGAATAGTTCACTGCCGAGGCGCTAGCCGAGGTAGTAGAATATATGTGAGGCAATTAGTATGCTTTCGTTGCCGTGTACTATATACTATTTCTTTTTCAAGTGTTTGATTGGAATATTTCTTTGAGATTTTGTGAATGATTTTTAGGTTAGGGTCAAATGACAGATTACACATTTAATTCTCTTTACTAATGATAATGTGGGCGTTTGACGTTTTAGGTTAGTTGCCAGAATGAATTTCTGATACATACCAGGGAGAATAGATAGAGCGAGACACTCTTTCCATGTTATTTAAATGTACTTTTTGAATTCCGCCATACAATAATAACGATAAAATAATAGAGAAAACATAGAGGGAGGGAGACACTCTTTCCCATTTATTTAAATGTATTTATTTCAGCTCCACCGTACAATTATAATGACAGAGCTGTCGCCGGATTAAGATGAACTCTCTCAACATAAGGTTGTGGATAGTATAATATCGAAATTATTATACGCTTGAAAACAAAGTTTATAATGTCTCTATAGATTTTACGACAGATTATTTAATTTTTTTAAAAATAAAAAAAAAACAGCTCAATGTTGTACGATTTATTATTGTACTGCTTTCGGCGAATGGCATCAATATGAATGAAATTTTACATGTATGTAAATCATGGGATTTGCGAACAAATCCATTCTGCGTTCAAACTAAACTTGGCGTTTTAGGGATCCAAAGATTTCTGTTAGGCACCGATCCATGCGTACATACAATTTCGATTTCAGTGACAGGTATAAGTAAAGACAATAATTATACATAGATTTAACTGTATTAAATGAATGTTGATTAAAATATAGTAAAATCTAAATATTAAACACGGTATATATGTATGTACGAGGGGTATTGATATATAGTTAGGCTAGACCGGTTCCGTGGATAAAAAATATTGTGATACCATAGCAACGGAAAATAACATATTAGAAGTGTCAGTGTAAAGTATCACGTCAAAAAGTCAAACCAAAGTTGCGCAATAAAATTTTAAAATAGGATGTAGATCGAAATCGTGAAAATCGAAAAATTGGAGGGGTTAAGAGGTAAGCAGATTTACGAATACATGCTTAATACCCTTAGCGATCAATGTCCTTCGTATAAAACCATGAAAAATTGTATTGCAAGCTTCAAAAAGGGTAAATTTTCGATTAACACCGATCGAGAAGGCCAGTTTCTGTGTCCTTCCCCGAAAATGTTGAAGCAGTTTATGACATGGCATTGTCAGTCCGTCAAATTGGGCTAAAACGAATATCTGAGGCACTGAATATTTCATATGAACGTGTCCATCATATAGTTCACTTCGGTTTTGACATGAGAAAAATTTCTGCCAAATGGATCCCCAAATATTTGAATATTGACCAGAAGCGTACAAAGGTGGAAGCATCGCTTTCAATCTGTGCTCGGTTTGAAAGTAACGCAGACTTTTTAAGACCTATTTTTACTATGGATGAAACTTGGGTACAGTTCTACGACCCAGAAACAAAGGAACAATCGATGGAAGGAAAACACTCTGGTTCTCCAAGGCCTAAGAAGTTTCGCGTTCAAAAATTTGCTGGAAAAGTTCTTGTTTCAGTTTTTTGGGATTGCCATGGAGTAACCATTATTGATTTTCTGGATAAGGGTAGAACAATAACTGGCAACTATTATTCGACGTTACTGACCACTCTACGAGAAAAAGTTATGGAGAGAAGATGCGAAAAGTTATCCAAAGGTGTTTTGTTTTTGCAGGACGATGCTCCTGCACACAAATCGCATGTTGCCATGCAAACAATTCGTAATTTAAGGTTCGAATTACTTGAACACCCTCCTTATTCACCAATTTAAGGCCTTTTAAACTTTTTTTCAGTTGAGGAAAGATATGATCTTTTTCAACTGAAAAAAGGTTAAAAGGCCGTAAATTTTCTTCCAACGTAGAGGTGATAGAAGCTGTGTGATAGAAGCCTGGTTTGTAAGATAAAAATTTCTTTTTGAAAGGTCTAGAAACGTTGCAGAATCGCTGTATTAAGTGTATTAATTTAAGAAGAGAGTATGTGGAATAATAAAATATTTTGACTTTCAAATTTTGTTTGCTAGTAGGCTAAGAATTTTTCAATACATCCTCGTATATTCATTACTTTCGTACAAGTTTATAAAAATTCGGTGTATACCATCACAGTCTTTGCAACTAATTTGATGTTCACCGAATTTTTCTAAATTTCTTATTTTATCTTTTGCTATTGTCTAACATGGTATCTAAATTATTTTTATTGACATTAAATATTTTTATGCCTGTTTTTCTCAAGATAGTTAATTTCTTTAGGAACGATGGGTGTGTAGTGTAGTGCTGCAAAGACCGTGATGCTACATATAACGGACAAAGTGGTAGAAAAATAAATACTAGATTAAACGAACATGAAAAGTCAATTATTCAAGGAATAAAAAATTCGAGATTTGCTCGACACTGTATAGACAATCTCCACTTTCTCGATGTAGACAGCTGCAAACTGTTATACAAAAGTCAAAAATTAAACTATTTGGACATATTAGATTGAAAAAAAAGTAAATTCTAGAAAACAAAACCTAACAAACACAGATATTGAATATTTAAATACACCCATTATTATTTATATACACCATATTATAGTGATTAAATGGTAATTAAGGCTAATCACGCTCACACCCATTCACATATAAGTACTGGAAATTAATATCATAATTTAGTTGAGTAAACTCTTTGATAGTAATAGACAGAGACAATTGTTAGAGCAGTGCTGATCCTTGAGGACGTACGATCTGCTGTGAGCTGCTTCACGGATGAGACTGCTTCGTAAAATTTCGGTTACAGCTACTTGCTTCTATGTATATTTGAAAGTTTAAACGAAGCAGTATCATCTGTACAGCAGCTTCCATCATACGTCATTAAGAACTGCCACTGTGTTAGATTATCATGTAATTAACAAGTGAAACTTAAGAAAAGGTTCTAATTTACCTAATTTAAGTACGAGGAATGCCTTTTATGTTTTGCATACTGGGACATAGAGGGCGCCGCGCCACTAATCAAATGTCAGTACTAAAAATTAACCTCATTCTTTAGTTAGCCTGAATCTGAAGCTTCAGTGCGATACGTGCAGTGTTGTAGCTACAAGAACTAGCAAAGTTGACAAGTTAGTCGAAAAATGGAATTAAACCGTGAAAATTATCGCGTAATATTTTTTTATAATTTTCGAAGACAATTATTAGATTGAAAAAAAGCAAATTCTAGAAAACAAAACCTAACAAACACAGATATTGAATATTTAAATACACGCATTATATTCCTAATCATTAAATGGTAATTAAGGCTAATCACGCTCACACCCATTCACATATAAGTATTGGAAATTAATATCTTAATTTAGTTGAGTAAACTCTTTGATAATAATAAACCGAGACAATTGTTAGAGCAGTGCCGATCCTTGAGGACGTACGATCTGCTGTAAGCTGCTTCACGGATGAGACTGCTTCGTACAATTTTGGTTACAGCTACTTGCTTCTATGTATATTTGAAAGCTTAAACGAAGCGGTCTCATCTGTACATCAGCTTCCATCGTACGTCATTAAGAACTGCCACCGTATTAAAGTATCATCTAATTAACACGTGAAACTGAAGAAAATGTTTTAATTTACCTAATTTAAGTACGAGGGATGTCTTTTATGTCTTGCATACTGGGACATAGTGGGCGCCACTAATCGAATGTCAGTATTAAAAATTACCCTCCGTTTTAGTTAGCCTAAATCAAAAGTTTCGGTGCGATACGTGTTGTAGTGTTGTAGTTACAACGAACTTGCAAAGTTGACAAGTTAGTCGAAAAATGAAATTAAACCGTTAAAATTTTCGCGCAATAATTTTTCATAATTTTCGAAGACAATTATCTCCACAAGAATGCCTCGCCAAATTGGTTTCTGTTTTCGGCAATGAACCACCACATCAGTCAACAATTTCTCGTTGGTATGGAGAATTCAAACGTCGACAGATTAGCGACGATCCAAGAGTAGCTGCACCAAAAATGACAATCACTCAGGAAAACGTCGATGCTCTGCACAAGCTCATCAACGAAGATCGGCATGTGATATATCGCGAAATTTAAGCATCATTGTGGATTTCAAAGACCTCAGTTCAAGAAATTTTGAATGAAGAATTGTGTGAAAAAAAATTACATTTCCGTTGGATACCACATCTATTGACCGAAGAACAGAAAACAGCTAGGGTGAATTTGAGTCATAAGGCTCTATACTGCTTCAGCGCAGGAAACTTTAAAAACGTGTACAACATCGTGAGTGGTGAATCTTGGATTTACTCATGCGAGCCAGAAAATAAACGCCAGTCGTTTGTATGGGCGTTCAAAGGTGAAGAAAAGTCGACAAAAGTCATCTGTTCTCGAAGTGTCTCCAGAAAGAAGGTCGCGACATTTGTCTTGAAAGTAGGTCATGTGACAACAATTTCTCTACAAGATCAAAGAATTATTACTGCCAATTGGTATACAACCATTTGTTTGCCGAAAGTTATCGCTGAGCTCCGACAAACCAGCGCATAACGACGAATCATCCTCCACCAAGACAATGTAAGTTCGCACACAGCTCCCAAGACAATTGAATTAACGCAACAAAACGTTGTTGGACCATCCTCAATACAGTCTCGACCTAATACCCAACGATTTCTTTACCTTTCCCAAAATCAAGGACGGACTGCCGGGTCAAAGGTTCTAGTCGTCAGAAATAGCAGTCGATGATTTAAAAAACGCAATTTTGACTCTACTAACAAAGAAGTTTAATAGTTGCTTGCAGAGTTGGTTCGAGCGCATGCAAAAGTGAGGAGAATACTTCGAAAAACAATCAAGTCTTTAAAAGCTATCTACTGTTGCAAATATAAAATACAACCCATGTTTCGCCAAGAACCGACTGCTACATCCATTAACAAGATAATTGTTGGGTGTTTGTTTGGGAGCGGAATTAAAAAAGTTCATGTACATATTTGTACAAAACTAGTGTCTTTTGCAATTAGGAAAATAAATTACTCAGTAAGTCCAGAAGCTGAGTAAATAGCATACTTTTCACTCTTTTACTCTATAATGTGGTACGAAGAGTTTGCACGGGGAAATCGGTAAACGCAAATAAAATATTCGTCTTACAGAAAAGAGTCATTGCAGTGAACTGTTTCATCATTAAACAACTGCAAAAGAAATGGATTGCAGCTGAACATATACACCAAACTTCCTACAAACCGAAAAGACATATCCAACATGTTCATGTTAAGAGGATACTAATATTAAAATGTTATTCTTTATTTAATGACCTTATTTAAAATAAAAATGTATTGTGTCTTCTTAGTTACTGTATCCTGACTTTTCTGTAATTATGATTGTGATATCTGTACGTATATTTTATTTAATTTTTTTATTGTACTGATTTGTATGACGTAATTTGGAATACTAAAATATTTTTTAGAGAAAACGCGTTATATCCAATTGTATGTCATACTAAATCCATGACTACACGTCCTATATAATGTTGCCAGCAAAATGTTAATTATAAGATTATGAGATGTCAACTATAAAAATATCAATAATGGAACAATTAATTGCTTCGACTGCTTACGGAAACCTTTCTACATTGTATCCAAACGACACAACGAGATAATAAACACAAAGTAGTTCTAAAAGGATCTGTTTTTAAACAATTAAAGTAAACGGGAAAAATGTGCACAAAACTAAGCTTATTTAACAAATGTGTTAACTAGTTAATTGACGAAGGAGATACTTGTTGAAACTTCATTATAACGCTAAGAAATAAGTAATTAAACTTCTAGTTTCAAAAATTCATTTATTGTAAATACCACCACAATATTGTTGCACAGTATTTCATCCACCTGATGAAGCCATTGTATGGCGAAACAATATTGTAGTGGTATTTACAATAAAAGAATTTTGAAACTAGAAGTTTAATTACATATTTCTTAGAGATATGTTAACTTTCAACAACGCAAAGTAACTATTACCCTGTTAAAAATATATACAAGAAACATTTAGTAATGAAACGCAAATTAAGGGTTTATTTGCCATGAAGTTCATTTGCCATTAAGTTAAGGAAATAAAAGCTTTCAAATATAGTTTAACAAACTAACTCTTTTAGTTTCTCTAATACAGTTATGACAGCCTGTAAACGTCAACAATGACGTACAATTGAACTTGACGCGTTTTTTCTATACCTATACAATATGCGTTGCTTTTTGGTCGTAACTACTTTTTAGCAAACATATCCACAACATATATAAGAAAGCTGCACAAATTCTACTATTTATTATGGGTAACTGTGATGGTCAATTTTC
Source organism: Melolontha melolontha (assembly GCA_935421215.2). NCBI lineage: Eukaryota > Metazoa > Arthropoda > Insecta > Coleoptera > Scarabaeidae > Melolontha > Melolontha melolontha. Next base: position 38,746,076 of record OW285238.1, read on the forward strand.
TAATGTAAACGTATTAAATTTCTTATATATTACATTTCTGATATTTCGTTTGAAATATGCAAGTTAGATTTTTTTACTTCCTTAGGGGCTTTGATGACACTCTACTTTTTCCTCGCTTTTTCTGTATGTTTCCTCTTCATTAGACATTTTATCTCTAACATTAACTTCCGTAATATTCTCCTTCACAATGAAGTCGACTGTCCAATACAAATACCTACAAAGGTATTTTTAATAATATAAAATATTATTGAAAATCTGGTGCGAAGAACACAAATACAGGTTCACTATTAATATTTTTGTGAACATGTCCGAACATATCCCTCCCCAGAGACGTAGATACGTATTTCGCCTTTCTACAGGCTCATCGGTACGCCCCTGCTTGATTAAATCCGCTACCTACATTATAGGCAGCAAATATAATCAGACTTCTTCAAATATTGATGTAGTCTGGTTAAGTTACTGCTGGATATTATTACTTCAAATTTTTATATTTTCCAATTTATTTCTTTAAAATGCTAATTTATTTTTCTTTATTATTTATTATTATTATTTTTTGTTTACATATAATATTGTATGAATATACCGGGTGCGGCAATAGTGTGTCGGCGGAGCTTATCAATGAAATTTACGTACACATGTTGTATGCTGCAGTGCATTTTCTATTTTTATTTATATATTTACAGGATGTTCCAAATTTCCGCAACCACTTTCAATTTTTTTTTTAAGTAGATTGCTATACTTTCTTGTTATTATGATGATAGCCACCCAAATTATCTTTGCAATGATATATGACAATGTGCACTTACAACTGTTAGTTTTGGTTTTATTGCAAATTTCGTTAAAATCTTGACAGTTGCAGCGTCTAAGATTTTAAGTCTTAGCCTGAAAATGGGTGCAGTGCCTCACGTAACTCTTTTGTTACCGATTTATGGACTAACACGTTATATGTTTTGAGGGTGAATAATGTGACAACATATACAGAGTGTTAATTATGCCGTGCCAAAGTTATCGAAGTTTAAAAGCTATTTTCTCTTTTTTTTTTTAAATTGAACCTATATTTTTTTTATTAGTCAGCAAATTCCTTGTAAAATTGCCGTTAAAATGGTACCAATAACATAGTACTTATTTCTAGTATTTTCGAAGTTAGCTAGTTTGCATGCTAAGCTCCACCGGCACACTATTGCCGCACCCGGAATTTTGTTTGAATAACTTTATAATTGCAAAAAAAAAATGTTTTTATTTTAATTAAACAATTACAAAATTTACAAAATGTGATTATAATACTATTGCTACCTACCTATAAGGAATACAGAGTATATAATAAATATAATAATAATTAAAACCGCTGTTACATATATTTATACTTTCTCTTATCTTGTACGACGCGAGAGCATTTCTTAGTAACGCCAAGAAAAGACGCTAACGTTGCATTTCTCACGGTTACCGTATAGCGTATATATATTTATACTGTACTGTATGTACTACGACATAACTCCCGGTATATTAATAATTTATCTATTCATTTTGTTTTACATGTATGAACAGAATAAAATGGGATCGGGAATACATTGTTGTTGAATAAATGATCAAACCTATAATCAAAAATATAAGAGGAAGAACTTTATGGCCAAAATTGGTTTGGTCATATACTTCTAATGGATCCAAAAACAAAACCAAAGAAAATCATGCAGGCAGGAAGAGCGAAGAAAAGTTGGCTAGAAAACAATGAACTCCAGAAATAGTTAAGATAGGAAAGGAGAGAGGAAAGACAGTAAAGGGCATGAAGATAATGGGTAAAAAATAATAAATAATCAAAAACTGGCTATAAAAGGTAATCCATATCCGAGACTCGAAAGGGTAAAACGGAAGGAGATATAGAAAAGTTATATGCATAGCGATCGGTTTTATTTTGATTTCCTTGTCTCTTATTTGTTAATATTCTGTAAATTGAATTATACTATTCTGTTGCGTAAATAAGAAAAATAAAAATAAAATAAATATCCTAGAAATAATATATATATTAGAACAGCCGTGAAGTGTAACAGTACTAATATACTACACTTTATGTAACTATAATTGTAATTGAGAAACTATTGCTTTACCTATGTTAGATTTCTCTCCTTCATCAACTGTGTGCTTTGATGCGGTCAACTCGACTTTGTAAACATTGTAATCGCTTTGAGCGGTGTATCTAGGCACATAGAATGTGGGTAGATACATAGTAGTTGCGTGTGCTAATTAAATTAAAAGTTATTTACAAAATAGACATCAAAGTTTAATATATATATATATATATATATATATATATATATATATATATATATATGTTAAACGTAATGATAATGAGAACTCATAATCATTGAATTCTCACATACCTGCCATTGCCGCTCTAATTCGTTGCATCAATTTCTACATATGACAAAATCACCTTTGTCTAAGAATGTAGCTGCAACGTGTCACGGCGTCAACCGTCCAGGTTGTCCGAGAAAATGAAAAAAAGTGTGAAAGCCGTATCCATCCGGGATGTGCAGACGTTGACGTTTCATAGTTATTACTAATTGTCAATGCACCATACCCAGAAATAAATACGACTTTCATTTCTATACTGCGTGTATATATACTAATGATGTTAAACGTAATGCTAATGAGAACTTATAATCATTGAATTCTCACATACATGCCATTGCAGCTCTAATTCGTTGCATCGTTGCTCATTAGCATTACGTTTAACATCATTAGTATATATACACGCAGTATAGAAATGAAAGTCGTTTCTATTTCTGGGTAAGGTGTATTGACAATTAGTAATAACTATGAAACGTCGACCTCTGCACATCCCGGATGGATACGGCTTTCACACATTTTTTCATTTTCCCGGACAACCTGGACGGTTGACGCCTTGACACGTTGCAGCTATATTCTTAGACAAAGCGATTTTGTCATGTGTAGAAATTGATGCAACGAATTAGAGCGGCAATGGCATGCATGTGAGAATTCAATGATTATGAGTTCTCATTAGCATTACTTTTAACAGCATTAGTATATATGCACGCAGTATAGAAATGAAAGTCGTATCTATTTCTGTGTAAGGTGTATTGACAATTAGTAATAACTATGAAACGTCGACGTCTGTACATCCCGAATGGATAAGGCTTTCACACATTTTTTTCATATATATATACATATATAAATTTATTGCGTTATTATTACTGCGCATTGGATTGTTCCAGTCAGTCCCTATACGAGGAAATATCAAAAAATAACGAGACTGGTGCTGTAGTACAAAAATGAAACATTTATTTAGAAAACTTCAACAACTATTCTTCAAAGTACTATCCATTCTGTGCGATACATTAGTCCCATCGTTTCGTCCACTTGTCATAAACATCTGAGAAACCTTTTTTGAGAGTCTATTTCAGAGTCAAATTTTCGACCTCTCGATTCTTTTTTGATTTCAGCAAGCAAATGGAAGTCACATGGAGCAAGGTCAGGTACGCCGGGTGGGTGAACCATAGTTTCCAGCCCAAATTCGTCAAATGTTCGTTGACAAATCGCTGATCTGTGGACCGGAGCATTGTCGTGATGCAGGATCCAACCGACGTCTTTTTTTCTTTAATTTTACCTTTAGGGTTCCTCGAAGTACATTAGAATAGTACTCTTCCGTTACTGAATGTTCTCTAGGTACACTGTCATCATAAATAATGTCCTATTTATCCAAAAAAATTAAATGCATCATTGTGAAAAGGGCCGGTTTCACAGTTTTCGTCTTCTGCGGCCTTGCATTGCCTTTGGTGCTTCCATTGCATACTTTAGGACTTTACTTTAGGTTCGTGATGATAAAACCAACTCTCGTCACATGTAACCACATTGTTTAGAACTGTGGATTATGTTGCAGTTGCTTGTGTCGTTCAAGTTTAAGTATAAAAAGGATATAATGTATACACTACATATTGCTATGAATAGTGGTTTGAAAATTTAGCACGCCACCATCCACAACTAGTTGTCCAAACTAGGTTTCTCAGCCGGTGAATTTTCAAATATGAGACTTCTAACTTCTCGGGTTCCACTTAGAAAAAGCGTGTCTTTAAAATAAGTTGAGCGCCTGTGAAATGTTCACAAACATTTATATACTTATTTGATTAATTAATTAGCAATAATGGAGTGTCAAATGAAACAAACGCAAGATAAAAATTTAAAATAACTATTTAATACAAAAATTTAAAAAAATTAAAAAAATATCTCTTTACAAAATATAAGGATGCTGTATTATATAAAAATACTTGAGGTAAAAACATTCATTGAAAATAGACAGCTTAATGAATGGAAAACATCCTCTAAATGACTCCGATCAAAACTTATCTAAAAATAATCAAGTTTAATATTAATTTGTCCCCAGAGAACCACACTGTATAATCAGATACTGAAACACGAACAAAACTTACGCATGTGCAAAAAACACGCACAAAAAACCCTGATACCAATCGAACAAACTTTTCAATTATAATTTTAAACAAAGAAATGTTAATAATAAACTGGATTATCTGTATTTCTAATAATTAATCCTCTTAACTACAAGCTTGAATACAATAGAAATATACTTATAGTAATTTTATTATACTATAACGACGTCATATAATTTTAATTCTATTTACAAGAAAAAAATATATGTGGAGACTCTTACGAACAAAAAAGGTGCATAAACAATTTAAGCATAAAAAATACAACGAGAAATTTATATCTATAAATATCGGAACTTTAAAAACAATATAACAAAATCACTTTTAATCAATCAACCCGAATTAATTAAAATATATTTAAATATATTTCACTAAGCAACCTTCTAGTTAAAACTATCTATTGCATCTCCTTTAATTTACCTCGGCCTCGACAACACATTTCAATGCACGCCAGGAAAAAAAACAGTTTTTCCCTTGCATAATTTATAAACATACAGTCATGTTTTAAAATAAATGTACATTTATTTTAAATTAAATTATTTTTTTTTTTTAATAATCCATAGCAATATGTTTCGCTACACTGTGACTTCATCAGGTGACGACAAATACGTTTGTATTTATCATCCGACACATATCGCCACACTGTGACTTCACACTGTAAAGTATCTACATTATATTCTTTTGAAACTTAAACGATGTATTAGTATTGTAACTTGATTATTAATTTATTTAATAAGAAATCTTTAAAGATGGGATATTAATCAATCAAGGTAAACAACTAATTTGTATAAATTTTAATTATCATAATTTATAACAAGTGTTCAAAATGGTCACCGTTCTGTTCAATGATGGTTCAATGCATGATGCAATACGACGTTTCATGTTGTCAAAAATATTCTGCCATACGTTTGGTGGTGTTATTTCATTAGATTTAATCGTAATTGTATTCATCAAGTCATTTAAATTATTATATACATAATTTTTTAGTAATCCGAAAATAGAAAAATCTAACAGAATAAGTGCTGGTCACCTTGCTGGCCAAACACCTCTGCTTATAACTCGATGAGGGAAGTAATATTCTAAAAGTGCTAAATTTTGACGAGCTGTCTGTGCAGTAGCCCCATCTTGCTGGAAGTAACCCCCATTGAATTCGTCTCGTTGTACTTGAGTTAAAAATGGTGTTAGCAACTGTTCTCGATATCGTCTGCTATTAATGTTATTGTGAAGAAATATTGGTCCTATTTTTCTACGACGAGATGCAGCTAACAATACCTCAACTTTAACAGGATGTAAAGGAACATCGATGTGATTGTTTGAATTATTTATAGACATGTTCTGTAATTTTGTATATTTACAAACCCGCTTAAATAAAACCATTCTTCATCAGTAAAAAATCTTAGATCAAGAATTTCGTCATTATTTAAATTTTCTTGAAAGAAGTTGCAATAATTGAGTCTACTAGCGTGATCTCTAGGTAAGATCTGTTGAACAATCGATATTTTGTATGGATACATATTGCTATGGATTTTTAATTAAAAATATTTATTTTAAAAATGTACAATTATTGTGAGATAAAGTGTATATTCAAAAGTTATTCAAATTTTTGCGAAGATAAAAACTTGTTATTCGGGGTCGCTCTCATGTGAGGCCGATAAAAATTCGAGGAGACGGCTATAAGCTGTGAAAGAATAAGGTGGCTTTCTTTGATATATATTTCATATTTTATTAATTCGGCTAGTTTGTTTGAATGTGATTTTGATATATTAGTTTTATATTCCCGATATTTATAGAGATATTTTCTCTTTGTATTTTTGATTAAATTGAAAGCACCTGTGTTCGTGAGTCTCCACATTAGTTTTTTTTTGCAAGCTCGTATATAAATTTTTTATGAATTCATAAATATTACAATTATATTTCTATTGTATTGAAGTTTAGATAAGAGAGATTTAAATTATTAGAAATATAGATACTAAAGCTTATTATTAACATTTCTTTGTTAATATTATAATTGAAAAGTTTGTTCGACGGGAATCAGGGTTTTTTGTACATGTTTATTGCGCATGTGTAATTTAGAACGTGTTTCTGGATTTGATTATACAGTGTGGTTCTCTGGGGAGAAATTAAATATTGAACTTTATTATTTTTAGATAAATTTGATCGGAGTCATTAAGAGGAAGTTTTCCATTCGTTTAGCTGTCAATTCAATGAATGTTTTTACCTCATGTATTTTTGTAATACGGAATCTTTATACTTTGTAAAGATAGTTTTTTTTCTTTTTTTTAATTTTTGTATTAAATATTCAGTCTAAATTTTATCCTGTGTTTGATCTTTGTGTTCTGGTTATTACTGCTAATTAATTAAAAATAAGTAACTCATAAAATATAAGTAAATAAATTTGTGTGAACTTTTCACTGGCGTCCAAATTATTTTTAGTCTGTACACGACCTTCCTGAGTGGAACCCGAGAAGTTAGAAATCTCATATTTGAAAATCCACCGGCTGAGAAACCTAGTTGGGAAAACTAGTTGTGGATGGTGGCGTATTAAATCTACAAACCACTATTCATAGCAATATGTAAACGACGCTTCAAAATTCTATGAGCGGTACTAGAAGATACGTTCTTTTGTTTGAACTGAAGAACGACGAACTGATCTGCAACAAGGTTTTCTGTATGTTCAACAATATTTTGCTGTGTACGTGGGCTACCAGAACTTTTGCCTTTTAGCATAGGTCCTTAGCCCGAAACTTCACGACTAGACGAATGTGATGATGTAAAGCGGTATTATCCACAACTATATTAGAAAACTGTAAGTGAAACTGTCGCTTACATTCCAAGTAGGAATATTACCATTCTCCGTTAAGAAATTGTGCACTTCGAAAATATGCTTCAACAATAAAAATATTTTCTTGCAATTGTGTACATTATTTACCACAATTATTTATTAAGTAAAAAAAAATATTTGTAAGAAAAAACTATATTGCTAGTCTCAAAATGTCAAATGTCAAAATGACATTAGATAAATAGTTAGTTATAAATAAGAGGCAAGTCATTTATAATAATTTGCAAGTACTAGTTACTCATTGCCTACTGAGATTTTATATAAAGCTATCATGTTTCTTCTATATTACCAATACTCATATATGCAAACATGAATATATTACACAATTTTCTCGATTAAATGCACAAGAAAGTATACGTGTGTTTTAAATTGATACACATATCCTATTCTTTTATAAGTTATTTTATTTTATTATTTTAAAAGTTGCAAATTAGATTATTTACCATACAGGTGTTATAGTGTCATGTCCCAATGGCAAGTAGGTGTCAATTCTGTTACGATTTGAATTTTCGAATTCGCAAATAATCAATATTATTTTTATATTTTTTTAAATTATGTTTCTCTTTACAAAATACAAAATTAAATATAATTATATATATAATTTTAAATATGTATCTCTTGTATTTTCAATTCCTAGTTTAAACTTACACAATAAACCAACGTTTAAGATTAGAACACTTTTACAAACTTATTGATTTAAGAGACATTCTTGGGAGTCGGATCAAACATCGGTCGTGACATTGAACTAATCTGTTTAATTATCGAATCATACTGGAAATGGGTTCGTTAAATACTTTAATTATAATTTCCACAGAAAATTGCTGATTTATTTGTTCTACGTAATTTCTTAAATTAATTTGCAATAAATAGCTTTTTTCTATTTTGCGTTTAAAATGAACTCATTATGAAATCAAAAACAGTATCGAAATGAGTTCCATTTTGATACGCTTTTTTTCATTTTCCAATATTGCACATAAATAAATACCTACCTTATTGCTGTCTTTAATTTAAACAAATTAAGTACGTAACTGGGGTGGGGTACAAGATATATTAGTGTCTATGTTATTTATGTATATATTTTTAAATAAAGTATTAAGTAATATCAACGAAAATTAATAAATATCTAATATTTCGCTGGTAGCAATAATTAAATTTCAAAATGTCAAGTATTAATGTGACCAATTACAAACTTTAAAAATAACTCGTACTTTCAAATTAAATAATTTCAATTTACTAATGTAAAAAATGCAAAATAGAGAAAATAGTATAAAAAACTGGTTTCATAAGGTCTTTTTTGCAGTTAACGTTGCTAAGAGGCCTACTAAAGCACTAAATATGAGTGCTTTAATAAAGCATTACAGCATGGAATATTTATCGGTTTCAGTTTTAAGTTGGACACACTACATCTATAAGTCAGGTCATAGTGATAATTTAAGGTTATGATTAAACTGACAATTAATAAATATTTTATTATAAGATATTTATATTTACAATACAATAACAAATATTTTATTATGATTAGTGAAATATCAAGTTAAATTAAGTCAACCATAGCAAACTAAATTCAAAAATTTGAATTTTATTTTAAACATATGCGGACGCTACCAACTGCCATAAAATTTCCCTAAATTATCAAATTTCTCATTTTGTCTTAAAAAAAGTACATTAACAGAGCTAATTGCAAAAAATGGCATAAAAACACGTTTCATACGACATTAAAGCATTCAATTATTAAAAAACTCGTGTTTTAAACTTGAATTAGTGCTTTAACACGTGTCTTATGAAACTTGTTTTTTAATATATTATTATCGCACTAGTTCTTTAGAAAACTCGTGCAACAAAATGGTGCTTTAATTTTTATGCTTGGCCATTAATAGGTTAAAAACTAAAGAAACAATATATTTGAAAAAACTTTAGAGCTTCATATATTATGTGAACAATCTATCGTTGAAATCTTTGGAGAATATTTTAGGTGACTGCAGTACATTATTTCCCAAGATCAAATTTTGCCAATTAGCCATGACGTTACTAATATTACAATTACTACGCCAATGTCTAGAGATACTTTACGATAATTGATAAATTCGCAACACTATTATTTTCACCTACTAAGGATGACAACTGAGTTGTCGAAATACGTTTTTAGGATATAAATACGAGGTGCAACCTGGAAATTCCCTGAATGTGAAAAAAGCACAATTAATGGTCCTTACAACTTATTTACTACCGCCCCCTTCAAAGTACTCTCCTTCCGCATGAATACAACGATCCCAGAAACTTATTCATGACTGAAAGTCTTCGCATATTAACGCGTTCAATACTGCTTGCGATTTGGGCTGGATCACCTCAATGGCCTTTAAAGGTTCAGTTTTGACATCGGAAATACGAAAAAGTTACAAGGAGAACAGCTGGGGAGTAGGGAGAATGGGATGGTACTGCCGTCTTCGTTGAGATTAGAAACTGACAACAAGTGACGTGTGGATTGGTGCATTGTCTAAAGACCGCCGATTGATGCCTAATTGCGTGGCACGTCAGATGATCGATACTCTGGGGTTCTCTGCAACATCTTCAGCTACAGCCACGATATTTTCAGCAGAACGGATGCTCCGGGCCGGCCAGATCTGGCAGCATCTCGAATTTTCCCACACTCTTCAAGGCGAGCGGCTAAACGCCGTAGTGTTTTCCCAGTTGATGTCGGACGACCGGCAAATCTGCGCAGAAATTCACGCTGCGCCAACACTACCGACGAATAAAAAAAACGAAACAATTATTCCGCGTTCTTGAGGAGTATAGCGATCAATGTCTTGTTGACGTGTATTTTGTATCTGCTTACACCACAAATGTCAAAGGAGAATTGGCATTTGCCGCCATTTGCAAAAATTCCGATAGGGTGATGACTTTTGCGCCACCTAGTAGTGTCGCATAATAACTCATACACAATTCAACAAATATAAACAAACACAAAAAGTGTTTCGCACCACCTAGGAACCTTTGACAGACTAATTTAGTATAGAACAAGTTCACACCATCTAGCACCATAGAGCTGTACTACCATCCCTTCGTGCCACATTCAAATTCCGGAACTTTCTGGATATCACCTCGTGTTAATGTGATTAGGGGTTTTATACCTTTCCACAATTATTGCATTAAAATAAGATTCTTATATAGTGAAAGTGTTTTATTTGTATAAATCTCCCCACTTACTTCCAATCTGTGGTTCATAAAAATAAGTGCTCCTGCGCACAAACTACTTTACAATCATTATCCACTGTAAATAGAGAAATCCATGGCTGACTTTATATAAAGATTTCATAAAGACACACCACACTGCAAAAAGAAACACGCTAATAGAAACAGAGAACGAGATTAGGACAACATCAAGACTTAACCTTATATAGATATTAAACAAGTAATTAAAAGTTACGCAAAATCATAGAAAAGAACTTGAAAAGCATTCCTATATTTATATTTAGATTTAGTTAGGATGCAGATTAGGCCGTAGAAGAAAAACAAGAACCAAGATCAACTTATTTGAGAAAGTTTATAAACTCCTTAAATAAGATTAAGTACAGTACATATTCCGTAATTAACAATAACGTTTTGCCCATAAATTATTAAAGTAAGTCCCAGGTGTAAATCGACAAAAATCGTTTTTATGACAGTCGCGGTAGCGATTAATCATGTAGATGAAATTATCTTACGTAATTACTAGCAAACAACGAATGGAGTACTTTGAAAAGTGATCGACCTTATTATACAAGAGGGTGTTTCTATCTTCCCGTACTAGCCAGCTTTAAATTTTAATGCAATTTTCCATTATGCTGTTTTAAAAACACATATGGCTTGGTAATTTATGTGCCAATTTACAGAACATTTACGACAATATTAATTTTTCCGTCGACCGTGTATTTATATGCTTTATTAATGTAAACTGGGGGACAAAAAAACTGTCCGACTCATTTTTTTGCATTTTAAAATGGGCTATCGATCTCTTAAAAATAGCGTATGAATTGTTACAGGTTATAAATAAAATATTTTATGCACTACTAGCAATAAAGAACATTTTATGAATCACATTGGCGGGCGCAAAGTGTCACATTATCGCCCATTGACTACTTTAGCGCCCGTGGGCGGTATACTAGATTTTGCGGGCGATAAACTAGATTTTCATCGTTTATAATAAATGAAAACATTATATATTACGTATAATAATGTGTATTTAGTAATTTAACAGATAAATTAGAACACTTCAGACAACACAAATTACATAGTTTTTCCATTTACAAATTTATATTAATAATAACGAGCGATCGAAAAAATTCATAATTGGAGTAGACTGTGAAATTGGGTTGGTACTTTAGCCACTTCTACATAATGACACATTACTTGATGCTTGACAGTTTCGTTTGGTTTCATTGTAAAAAAAGGTTATGGCATTGAAATGATACTACAACAAAAATGAAAACAAATAATTTATTTAATGTCAAAATCATAATCAAAATTTATATATATATATATATAATATAGCTACAGAAGTTGTTGAAAATGTTGTCCATTTACATCTAAACACAAACCAACTCTAACTTTTTAACTTTGAAAAATTTTACACAAACTTATAGTTTCAATGTCAAATAATAAATGTCATTATGTGTAAGTGGCTAAAGTACCAACCCAATTTCACAGTCTACTCCAATTATGAATTATTTCGATTGCTCGTTACAATTTGAACAATTCTCTATGGAAATGGTAGGATTTGCTGTCTCGCTTTATTGTAATTGGCTACAAACTTTCAATAACGCCTTATAATTTGTTTTACTGCTGGAAGGTATAGGCTCAAAAGAATCAGTACTCATATTCGAAAATTAATTTTTAAAATTGGCACTAACTTCAGGTTCACCGAAGCGAGCAGCGGAGAGCATATTACTATTTACAATTTTTTTGGCATTTTTTATTTTATTTGTTACAGAATTTTCAATGTATCCTTCCGCCACACTTGAAGATTTCGAACCAGCATGTCGTTTTATGTTAAGGATAGCCTCGTCTGCATCAGCTAACAGAGTTGCTGAGGAACGTCTAAAACAGTGGCCAGTGTAGTCTTTTGGAGTGGACAGTTTTAAATAGGTTGCTATTTTAAAAGGTATTTAACCAAATTTATTCTTTCCAACTACTTGACTGGAACATTTTCCATTATTGTAATACACAAAAAAAGTCTGTGATTAGTACTTATATGGCGTAGTGAAGCGTATCTTCTATAAATGTCGAGATAACTTGAAGACGTCTGCTCTTTGTCAATCACACTGAAAATACGATCAATCTTAGTTTTCGATGCTCGTATGTGAAAACTGCTTTACTTATAATTATAAGAAATTGACAATAATAATGGCGATTACTTATTCTCGCTGTGTTGACAGAATTGTCATAGAAACATTGCATTTTATTAATTTTTAAAGACCGTATGATACCTAAAATGTAAAATTTTATATAGAAAAGATGAGAGACTATAGCAGACTATGTGTCATTTTTCACTTAATTGACAGTATGTAGAATTTACCAGATTTATTATTTATGGAAGGATCATTGAAACGGTAGTGCATAAAACTTTTGTATGTATCTCAGGCGTAAATAGCGTGTATGGACCTTGACGTGTGAATAACCCTCGCCTGACAGCTCGGGCTGTTATTTACACGTCGTGGTCCATAAACGCCTGTTTTACGCCCTTGACACATAAATAACTATAAATCGATCCATATGGCAGATAATAAACCTACATTGACATTTTGCGTCTTAATAACCTTCAAAACTTAAAAACTGATTCACAACGTGTTAATTTTGTTAAAATGTTGCCAAACGTCAAAGTGTGAGTCGGACAGTTTTTTTGTCCGCCAGTTTACACAAAATCATTCATTAATAACATCTATTAATGGAAGATTTTTTCCATTAATCAACAATCTTTATAACATATCAGCAAACTGTCACTGTTAATAAAATTTGTAGTTTCTATTCTAATCGTTAACACGTCAGAATTCTATTCTAAAATTTGTGTTGAATAAATGGATGTGAACGACGAAAATTTTACGTTAACTCCACCAAAAGTGGCAGAAGCTGAAAATTTTGCCACATCAAATTTACTACCAAGAAATAGTAGAAGCTTTTATGAAAAAACTTTTGTCGAATTTATATCATGGGGCAATGAAAAGCAAATAATGCGTTATTCAGAATCAGTTTTGCTGGCATATTTCGGAAATATTGCAAAAAAGGCATCTGCTTTCAAAACTGATATCTGCTTTCAAAACTGACATCTGCTTTCAATAACGGACATTTGCTTTCAATAGCTGACATCTGCTTTCAAAACTGACATCTGCTTTCAAAACTGCCTTCTGCTTTCAAACCTGATATCTATATTTTTTAATCTTTTTTTTTTATTTATCTTTATAATTCATTTCTAATTAGTTTGAACCAAGGTCTATCGTGGCTTAATTGGTAAAGCAACGGTCCGGCAAACCGTAGACTTGGGTTCAAGTCCGAATGTAGACTAAATTTTTAATTAAAAGCTTCGTATGATTTGCTATGTAATTTGTAGACAGCAATGTTTACATTCACATTTACTTCCAAATTATGGATTATTAATTTAATAATATTTGTAAATATTTCATAAAAATATATTAAATATATTTGTAAATATTTCATAAAAGTCGAAAAACTCCAAGAATTTATCAATTGATGTATACAGTACAAATCTCTTCCCTATAGTCACCTACAAACGTGTATTACGTATGTGTGCGTTCGACAAGCGAGGAGTGGGGACGCACATAGCATGTATGTATGTACTGTAGATCAGTTTGGATGTAAGCACTAAGCACATACATAGTATAAACGTCGATGAATGTGGAACTACCGTTAATAATAAGGACTTTATGTAATAATAAACACAAATAAGTGTGGACTTCTTGGAAGATTTTAATATTTTTAACGTTTAAAACAATGTCAGATATACCTATAACAATAACAATAAATAAAGCGGTAAATCATAATAACTTCTATATTCTATACATAATAAATAAAACTAGAATTAAAAAATAAAAAGTAAACTATTTAATGTATTGTATGCTCAAAACGGTCTCCTAATGCAAACAAGCAATGTCCTAATCTGTCATAAAAGTTTCTCTGAACATTTAAAATCGTTTGCGGTTGAATATTTAGGATAGATTCAACTATTTTCGCCCGTAATTATCGTTTCAAACGCAATGGTACGTTGAAAGTTAATTTGAAATACCCGTGCAATTTCTCTTATGCTGCGACCAAGATGATACTGTTTTACGACATATTTTTTTTGTTCAAGGGTAAAAATATCCATCGTGAATACGGACTATTCGCAAAAGTTGAGCAAACCATCCAACTTCACAAGTAAACTGTAACTAATGGCATATGGCATGTATGCATCGCTTCGTGCGTCCCCACTCCTCGCGTCTTGAACGCACACATACGTAATACACGTTTGTAGGTGACTATAGGGAAGAGATTTGTACTGTATATACATATATATACAACGTGTCCAGGAAAGTATGCAACAAAGGGAAAACTTTTTTATGGTCTAATTCTCAGGAAATTTTATTCTTTATAAAAGTTTTTGCTTTACTTAAAACCCATTTACCCGTTAAAACAAATGAAATATCGCTTTAAATAATGAAAATATTCTTTAATAACTTGAATATTTTCAAGTTATTAAAGAATATTTTCAAAATTTCCCAAAAAAATTATTTTTATGTTTTAAACAAACATCACTCGATATGATGCCCCTCTCGTTCAATACATAAATTTGTACATCTACTTAAGTCCCTGACGGCATTTTTCAGGAAATGGGGATTATTATTTAAATGCATTACCGCTTCCCTAAACCTATTCTGCAAATCTTCTTGGTTATCAAATGGCCTATCTGAATACACCTGATTTTTCAACCAACCCGATAAAAAAGAATCCAAAGGATTTAAATCCGGCGAGCGTGGAGGCCATGGAAATATTGAATATCTTCCTATCTATTTTTCTTGAAATTCTTGGTTTAAATACTGTAGGACTGGACAGAATTATGTGCAGGTGCACCATCCTGCATAAACCACAAAGAACGTCTTGTTTGTAAAGGTAAGTTGTCAAATTCATCTTCTAAATACTTTTCAGCATTTAGAGTTTGCTGAAAAAAAAGCACCGCCCTCCCACTCTTCTCTCCAAGTTTCTGCACCAAACATTTATCTTTCGTGAATATTGGTTTTTACCCTCCATTTGGAAATGTGGATTCTCTTGAGACCACCAGCGACAGTTTTGCGAACAAACTACACCATTTGTGGTGAACGTCGCTTCATCGGTAAATAATATTTTTTTTGGGAAGTGTTATGTCCGTTTCTATTTCACCTTGTATCATGAAGCAAAACTCTAAACGCTGGTCATAGTTTCGTTCTTGCAACGTTTGGACATACCGTAGTTTAAATGGAGTAAACTTGTACGTTTTAATATTTGATGTAGTGATGATTTACGTAATCCTACATTAGTCGCACATTTTCTCACAGATAATTTAGAATTCTCAATTACACTTCGTAAAACATTTAAAGAATTATCTAAATTTCTTACTGGTCTATCATGTTCCTTTTTGAAATAAAATTTGAAAGAGCCTGTTTGTATAATTGTCGCAAAATTCGGGATACCGTAGACCAACTAATGTTTTTATTGGGATGCTTTTCGTTAAAAGTCGCAACTGCGTCTCTGCATGTCTTATAATTATCGCCACATATGAGCATTTCTTGCAAAGTTAAACGTTCTACCATAGTAATGTATTTTGTAGCCTCTATGACGAAAACAAGAATGATGGTCCATAGTAATGAATAGCACGTATGCACGTGACTAGCCCACACGATATTAAGTAGGCACGGAAATTTTGAACAATAAAATAATTGTATTTTTACTATCAAATATGATAACTCATTTATTTTAACGGGTAAATGAATTTTAAGTAAAGCAAAAACTTTTATAAAGAATAAAATTTCCTGAGAAATAGACCATTAAAAAGTTTTCCCTTTGTTGCATACTTTTCTGGGCACGTTGTATATAGAAAGTATAAAAAATGGTTACGTTATTTGAAAACATAAAAATCTGAAATTAAAAATCAATCTGTTTGATTAATTTTACATAATCTTAATAGGTACTTCAACATTTTAAAGTATCACAGATAGGAGGATTGCGCTGCATGTACCCGAGCCAAGTTTTCTTCTTAACAAGATTCTCTAGGAAGACTTCTTTTATAAATTATAAATAAACAAAGTCTGACCTTAACTTAATATACACACTTTTTTGTATCTAAGAAGAGAAATGGAAACTGTAGGAAAGGAAAGTATTTTGAAGGATATCCCTTTGCGAGGAACATTGTTAACAAGGCAACACAGAAATTACAAACATTTCCTACTCA
Source organism: Melolontha melolontha (assembly GCA_935421215.2). Classification (NCBI taxonomy): domain Eukaryota; kingdom Metazoa; phylum Arthropoda; class Insecta; order Coleoptera; family Scarabaeidae; genus Melolontha; species Melolontha melolontha. Next base: position 38,762,823 of record OW285238.1, read on the forward strand.
AGATGAAAATTATATTTTGATTAGCTTCGCAATAACAAGGCAAACAAAATACAAGCATAAGTTAATAGAAATATCTTACGGCAAGTTATTTTTTTTTACAATTTGTTTTTAGATACATTACGTGAATTATAAAACAAAATATCTCGTCTTCTGCAAGATACTAAGCTGTGTTCGACGTACGAAAGCCCAATATCTACGTTCCCTTTTGAAATACACCCTTTTTTACATTTCTATTTGCAGCGTATTAAATTAAGAAATTCAAAAGAAATATGCTTGTAGCTTATTAAACTTGTTAACATGTTAAATTTTGTTTTCCATTCTTTGTAGAGGATTGTTAAAAGTTTTAAAGAACATTTTTATACAAGAAAGTAAATAAAAATGATTAAAACATACATCTTAGCAGTTTTTAAAAAGTAACTTGAAAATTTAGTGACATTTTCTTTTCAAACGAAAATAAAATGTCAAATACTTGCAATGCGTTTTTACATTGGAGCAATATTGAGTTAGTTTTTGGATATGTGTTTTTTAATCTTCTCAGTAGTTGTATTTTAGAATTCACTGTCAATTGAATAGGGTACATGAATTTTTAATGCATGTTAAAACATAAGAGCAAAATGAATAAATTATATCACATAAAGCTAAGCCATTTCTTCATACCTGAAATTTAGAGAAAACTAAGAACCAAGGAAGACGAATATAGAGAATAACGGCTAAAACTCTAGATGATTAAGATGATGCGTTATCATGTTGAAACAACACTTATTTCTACCTTAAATGTGATCGTTTTTTCTTTAATTCAACATTGAAATAATGAAATAAATTAGCTATCAACAATGGATATAAAAGTAATATAATAGATAACATTTTAAATAAAAAACTCCGTACAAAAGCCATATCACAAGTTTACCCAATATTAAATAATAACACCCAAAAATTTAAAATGATCACGTTTATAGGCTCTTCAAGCACAAAAATTTGTAAATATTTAAGAAAGTTTGACATTAATACAGCGTATAAAACTAATAACAATTTATCCAAATTTATAAAAAACGATAAGGATTTAACAAACAACAATAAAAAGTCAGGGGTCTATGAGTTAACCTGCGGTAGTTGCCCTATGACTTATATCGGACAGACAGGCAGATCGCTTGAAATACGCGTCAAAGAACATTTTTCTTCATTTAGAAATAATAAAAGTGACTCTTCATATGCGTCTCATATCAATTCAACGAACCAAAATTTTAACAAAGAATTTAAAATATTACATGTAGAAAATAAGGGCAAAAAACTTAATTTATTAGAGTCACTTGAAATCAATATAATAAAGAAAACTGACAAGATCTTAAATGATCAATTAGAAACAAATAATTCACCCTTACTCAATCTATTTATTTGATATGCAGACAGTTACATATTGTATTTTTGTATTTTTCCATAGAATTCTTTACCTCCCTGTAATATAATGTAAACCTCTAGTTTTATTACTTAACAACAGTACATTTTGTATAAACCGTAGCGAAAGTTTTGTGTATAGACATCCAGTAATAAAAAGCACCCATCCCTCTGACTATTTTTTAAAATAAAACATGTGTTTTTGCTTGTTACCGTTTACTTGTGTTTAATATAAAAAATATTTTGTAAATAAGTTAGTTATATGTCTGACGAAGCTCAGGTTGGTGCGAAACGACTCGTTACAGTGATAATTAAAAAGTGAAATTCATAAAATTTGTTTTATTTTGTCTTAATAGAAATAAATTAGCATAATACGCTTCGAATTATTTCTCATTACGTCAATGTATTTTTCCATTCAAAGAAACGAGTTGTTAAAACATTTTTTGAAAATGTCCTTTGCAACAATGGATGGAACGTCGGCCAAGAAGAAAGCAGTTCCAAGGACCCAGTTTCAACCTCAAATCCATGTACAATAACCGGTGAAGTCTACAAGCCAGATTAGCATAATACGGGCCTTATTCTTCTTCTAATGCATTGGATTGGACGCCAGTAAGTCCAGGCACTTGAGCGCACTGCTCTTTGTACCATCCCCAATAGATCTCTAAATTCCACTCTGTTGGTCTTGTATCCTCGATAAAAGCCATTATCCTTCTCAAGGGAAACTTGAGTACCCTTGCAGGATCCAACAGATCACTTCCGAAATGTTTCTGTCTGAGTCTCTTCAGTTCCTCACAAGTGCATATTACATGAAAGCTAGATTCCTCCTGTTTTTCACATCTCCTACACCAGGACTCGCTAACGAAGCTCATGCTGTACAGATGTATCCTTAATGGACAATGTCCGGTTATTAACCCGGTAATGATTTTAATTTCTTTTTTGTTATTACGAAGTAGGTTCACTGAAAGCCTAGCATCTCGCCTCCCCTCGTAGTGTCTTAGAATTGAGTTGACCTTCCGTTAGCCTCCATTTACTTTTACGTTCTCTTTCTACCCATAAAATCTTCCTTTTGGCATAATACGGTCCTGTGATCGTTCCTCCCTTTTCCAAATGATCGATATAGATTATGTCCTGTCAATCCTAGAACACTGTAGCCTTCGCCAGATGGAACTACTTTCGCCTTCTTTGCTGCTCATTCGCCAATAAAAATCTATTGTTTCAACTGTTCTTTCATTTCTGCCGCGAGGTGATGCTCTTGTATATATTGAAGCATTGCGTTGGAATTGTCGCGCGATTTCGTTTTTCATCATCTGACAGTAAATACGGCATCTATCTTGCCGATGCAATGCCGATGGTAAAATGTTCATGCAAGCTAATGAATACCCATTCAATAGAGATGTTTACGGCCTGAGCTATTTCACGCACCTTAAGTTCAAAATTTTTCACATCATTCATATGACGAAACATTCTATCATTTATATCAAGAACTTTCTTATTTATTTCCTCGGTAGTCACTACAAATGAAGGAACTGGGCACTCAGAATTATTCATGCTCGTATGACCACAACGAAATGCAAAGAACCAGTTTTGAACTATTTTAAGGGAAAAAATCTTTTTTTAATGGTTTTTACACACAAAATGTAGTGTTTTCTCTACACAGGAAATTCTTTTTTTTCATATTCATAATAATACACGAAGTTATACTTTCGAGGTTTGTGAAACAATAACTATTAAACGAATGTAGTTGAATTTTTATAGGGCACATTGTTAGAGTTGTCAAATATCAAAAGGGCGCATATAGAGACAGAGACGTTATCTCTTTTTTTAGTTAAATATTATGATTCGGTCGAAGAAGTTCCTTTCGGATAATCAATGATGGGAACCGAAATACGGGAGAATGGAGTGTAATGTTTTTGATCTGACGAAGAATATTTCCAAAGTATTTATACGAAGGGATATTGATATCTAGTCAGCCTAGGCCATTTTCCTTGAGCAAAACAAAATCTTGTTATAATGGCAAGAAATAATGACTAGAGCTGAGGATGTTTGCGGTATAACCATGGTTATATCATGTAACCATAGTAATTTACTATGGTTACATGATATAACCATGGTTATACCGCAAACATCCTCAGCTCTAATAATGACAAAAGGTAAAGTATGGCTGTGTAAATTTTGAAAGAAAGCATGTCGAATGCAAATGTGAAAATCGATCTACTGGAGTAGCGAGGCATCATCAAATATATATTTGAAGAAGTTAAGTGGCAAGGAAGATATGCTTAACACACTTGGTGATCAATACCCATCATATGCGACGCACAGTGCGAAATTTCTTGAGTTTACCGGAACTTAATTATTCAAAACACTAAAACAGTTCTATTTGTTGGTTTTTAAAATTTTTAATAAAAATTAATATGTTTTATTTAAAGTTTTTTAGTTTATTTGTGTTTTTTTTATTATAGAACAATTAAAAAAACATACATATTATAACAACATTTTGAACACCTATTCAGAACTAGACTCATTGCAATCGTCTGAAGACTCGCAATCATTACACGGGCCTTCAAATCTTTCTAACAACACTAAAACTTCTGGCGTAACTTCACTATGCTTGGTTTTGGGTGCTTTACGAAGACTAGCGATGTACGAATCCGACGAAATAAGCAGTCGATAAAATAAATCCGTATTTGTGTCAATTCTTGACGTTTTTCTAGTAAAAAGTTCGCGATATTTTCTGCAGTCTTTGTTTCTTGCCTCCTGAGCTTCTTCAGAAAATTGTCCGATCGGAAGAATGCAAGAGGCTATAATATCATTTCCATGACAAAGGACTTTATGCAGACTTACAGGCATTGAGTGCCAGAAATATTCTTTCAAATACAATTCCAAAGTTTCTCTTGCATATTCGCCGAACTTTTCTGAATCAATTTTAAGACCACAATTTAGGCACTCTAACAGCACATGAAAACATTTTATCAATTCTATGTTAACGCCAGTTATTTCGGCAGACTTTTCGGCATTTCTAAAGAATTTCCTCGCGGTATTACCATCGTTTGTGTTTCCGGTCTGCTTTTTTGGCATATCTATAAGCAAGCCAAACTCCTCTTTGAATTTTTGTTAAATGTATTTTTTCTTCTCTGCAACTTTTTTTTAATTTTCTGCTCCAAGAGCTTGCCATGCTTTAATATCAAGTTTGTACGATATATGTAAAATACATTCTAAAAACCTTATCCATGCATGGAGGGGCGATAGTCCAAGGGATAAAAAGGATTCGTTTATATTTTTTTGAGGTATATCGCAGATGTTGTTCATTTCACTAGGTTTAGCCCCACATAAGTAGCATGTTTGTGATGATGCACAGGATGATACAGCATTGCATACTTTACCGTCAATCATACAAAAGATCATATTTGCTGTAACCTGAAATTGCTTGCCATCTACAAGTATAGTGGTTGGAGTAAGTTGAGATATTTGTTCTTTCACTTTGTTTACTTCTGAGGTAATTACACTGACTGTTTCTTTGGTAAAAACGAACTTAATGGGGCGACAGTACCGCGTGGAAGAAGAAGCAGGGTTTTTCCAAATTAGTGACTGATTATCACCATTATCATTTACGGAGCACATTTGGATTGGTACCATTGATACACTAAACATACTATCATCAGAGCTATGTTTGTCCATATACTTTTGTCGATAGTTAACTTGTTCCGCCCCATCACAACCCCACTTTACGATAATATTTAGTGCTTTAACGTTTGACAAAGTTCTAAGAGTCTCTTCTAGCCCTGTACAAAGTCTTGCTATGGTATGATTTATAAGCGACTGAACTGATACTTCAGCTGAAACTTCAGTTATTATTATGTCTTTTGGATAGGATAACCTCTTTGCCTCCTTTACAACATAATAAGGTGGATACAAAGTGCAACCCTGATGTTTTGCTTGATCCCGAACAATGTTGTATTGATTTGACGTAAGTTTGCATCAATAAGTAGCGCCAGAGCCTGGTCCGAAGTTAATTTTCGTAGGCTGTTTGAAGAAGACATGCGAGCCATTTTGATTTTGCTTCCCCTTTCTGGAGAAGCAGATGCCAGTTCCTTGACAATCGCTGCAGGGTTTCGTTTTCCAGATTGGTATAGCTTTGTTACGGTTGCTTTGGCCAACTCGTCTTGACTACCGGACTTCAAAAGATGATGCACTTTTCTGTTTTGCACTTTAGGATGACAATACCTAAATTCTTTTTTAGGTCTGTCTGCATTGGTCCTCGATCCACTAGGCAATGCATCCCTTACAGCATTTGAAAACTTTACATTATTTTCAAGCCAGACAGCATTTTTATTCTGAAATGATGCTAAATTTCGACTGGATTCCCTCCACGTTTTTCGTATTTTACAAACCAGTGCGCGAAGAGTCCTTAAACTGCAAAGAGCATCAGATCTTAACATTGGTGAGCCTATTTTTTCCAAAACAAAAGCAATGATGGCATCCGATGGCGGCTCTTCCTTCCACTTTTGGAATATACAGTTATATGAAACTTGCAAAGTCATTCTGGAAAATGTTTCATTTAAAAGAAGATCGAATCGATTCTGCCTTTACTTGATGTAAATCCATATCAAATGATAAAAACACACAATGTTGTATTAGATTTACACTTTATTTAATAATATTTAATAATGACTATATAACAGCTGTTTCACCGTACAACGGTTTCTTCAGATATAACAAGCGGTACTATAAAACATTTTACTTAAACGTAAATATTTTTTTTATTTTATGACTTAATGGTATTCTCAGAAATTGGAAACCGAAATATTTTTACCCGCCTCTTTTAGTATAAGGGATACATATAGATAATATAAATTATATTATAAGTGACACATATCTAACAAAATATTTCAATCAAAAATAGGAAATAAATTCAACAGAGGGGAGGAATTAAGCTCTGTTTTGTCATTTAATAATTTATTTGAAAATTTTTGTTTATTAATTTGCATTGCTTCTAATAAATCGAGTTTCTTACTTTTCTTTTCTTCGTGTAGGATCTTGAAATTATTATTAAAACTATGGAAGAAAGCCATAGTTTTAATAATAATTTCAAGATCCTACACGAAGAAAAGAAAAGTAAGAAACTCGATTTATTAGAAGCAATGCAAATTAATAAACAAAAATTTTCAAATAAATTATTAAATGACAAAACAGAGCTTAATTCCTTCCCTCTGTTGAATTTACTTCCTATTTTTGATTGAAATATTTTGTTAGATATGTGTCACTTATAATATAATTTATATTATCTATATGTATCCCTTATACTAAAAGAGGCGGGTAAAAATATTTCGGTTTCCAATTTCTGAGAATACCATTAAGTCATAAAATAAAAAAAATATTTACGTTTAAGTAAAATGTTTTATAGTACCGCTTGTTATATCTGAAGAAACCGTTGTACGGTGAAACAGCTGTTATATAGTCATTATTAAATATTATTAAATAAAGTGTAAATCTAATACAACATTGTGTGTTTTTATCATTTAAAAGAAGATCGCAAAATATCGCAGAAGATCTTTTGAGTTTTCAACAAAGGGAAAAAAACTTTAAAATGTTGTGCGTTTCAAGCTGGTATTATGTGGTATCACTTTTTAAAATCTCCACTAAAGTTAAAAATGTAAATTTAACTTACTTCTTAAAAATCACTTCTTCCACGAACAAATCACACACGAGCAAGGAAAAATTTTACTATTAATTAAATGCCAATAATTGACAATTTTATAATAAAATACATGAAGAAAAAATCATGGCCTACTGATTTGCCATTTGTATGTACCACTCTATTAACTTTAACAAATCGAATAGCTTTCTATAGGCAAAAAGTATGATTGAATAAGTAATGCGAATTTCAGGTGCATTTGCGGTTCTTTCGCAGGGTAAATCCCCAAACTGACTATGAGGTTTTAGAGGCGGGGTATTTACCTAACAAAATAATAAATAATCTTCTGCATTTTACGTATTTCAAAAATTGAATAAAGTTCCGCTAAACTTCCTAAATTTCGCACTGTGCGACGGTCGAAAATTGAATTGCGTTATTCAAAAGAGGAAAACTTTCTGTTGAAGATTAGAAGCGATCAGGAAGACTGATTTTGATGTCCACCGCCTAAAATATTGACGCAGTTCATAACATGATATTATCAAACCGTCAAATTGGACTGAGACATTTAGCTGAGGCACTAAAGATTTCATATGAAGGCGTCCATCATATAGTTTATGTCGATTTAGATATGAAATTTTTTTTTCAAAATGGATTCCTAAATGCTTGAATGCCGAACACAAACTAGCAAGAGTGAAAGCATCACGATCAATCTGTGTCCATTTTGAAGGAGATCCAGATTTTTTGAACCGTCTTGGGATTATGGATGAAGCATGAGTTCATTTTTATGACCCAGAAACAAAATAGCAATCGATGGAGTGGAAGCATCGTGATTCTCCAAAGTTCTTGTTTCATTTTTTTGGGATATTCGTGGAAAAATTATGGTCGACTTCCTAAAAAAAGATAAAAGAGGGTCAGACCATCACTGGAGATTCTTATTCTAAATTACTAACCACCCTGAGAGAGAAAATTAAAGAAACAAGACGTGGCATGTTAGCGAAAGGACAATGCCCCTGCACACAAATAACGCATTACCATGAATACAATTCGGGATCTAGGATTCGAATTACTGAAACACCCGCTCTATTCTCCAGACTTAGCCGCAACAGACTATTATCTGTTCCTTCGATTGAAAAGGACGTCAATTTTTGTATAATGAAGAGGCAATAGAAGCTGTGGAGATCTGGTTTGCACACCAACAAGAATCTTTTTTGTTGAGGGTTAAAGGTGTTTCAGGATCGCTGTATTAAGTGTATTTATTTAAGAGGAGACTATGTTGAATAATAAAGTCCAACTTTAAACTGTTTCAATAATAGGCTAAGAATATATCAATACAACTTTTTATTTCCACATAGTCTTTTTCTAATCCCACACATTTAGTACAGCAGTGGTTAAACACATTTATATCCTTTGTATGGTAAGACTGTTAGAAGTCCTAAAATAAGCAAAAGATTCAGATATTTCCTCGTCTTTTCAGCCAAATTTCTTTCGAGCCAACCATTTTGTCAAACTAGGAATCATGAAGAAGTCATTAAAGCACAAATTCGGTAAAGAAGGTGCGTGTGATAGCAATTCGTAACGTAGGCCAAGCTAATTGGTCCTTTTCTTTTTAATTAATTTGATTTAATTTTGATTAATACTTTCCGATGATGGTTCTTCCTTTAGATTTATTTAAAGAGTGCTACCACGTAAATTTCAAAATACATTGGTCCTTACTTTTCCATCTTTCGGAGCACTTAAATCAACTTCTACTCATTGTCTAGATTGTTTTCTTGTCTAGGGTGAGTAGTGATGTATCCACCTACTAGCAATAAAGCGGAGTAAAAATTCAGAGGGACTACGTTGAAAAAGCTCGAAATATGCTTTGAAATATTCAGCCATTGACGTTCTTGGTCAACAATGGGGGCGCTCATTTGGCTTAAAACTTTTTCGTACGTAACTGCTCATATAAAAGTATCTTATCAGTCTTTCTGAGATCTTTACTATCTTCACTGACTCTCGCATCTTAATACGACTATCATCTTATGGTTGAGAATGAGATAGCATCATTGCCAAAACTAGATTACATCTTAGTCTTTACTTCAATTGGTGTTAAATCAAGAATTTAATTATCGCCTTATACTCAATTTTTTGTATTTGGACAAAAGTGGAAAAGTTATTTACTTCTAACTCAAATGAAACTAATTGCGGTATTAAAAAGCGCATACACTTGAAATTTTTCTGTGTAATTGTGTAATTTTTTTCAAAAGCCAACCGTATTTTATGTGGTGATTTAATCGCGATATAGTCATATTGACATGCCCCAATTGAGTGTGAAAAACCCAAATAATTACTTTAATAGGAGAAGGATGGTCAGTTAGAAGATTAGCTGTAAGATTTATGGTTAGTAAAAGCACCATTCAAAGAGTTAAAACCAAGTGGGAGGTGCAGCGAACTCTTCAAAGACAAAGGGGATCCGGGCGAAAGAAAATATCAACTCTTGAACATGATGAAAATCTCTTAGAACTAATAAGAAACCATCCATTTGAGATCGCGGTATGTACGGTTCATATAACTAATTTCCCTGGGTGTGGAACCGCATTAAGAAATATTCAGATTTAAGAAATCGAGCGGCTGCTAAGAAAGTATTTCTAACGGAGCAGAATAAACAGCAAAGGGTTGGTTTTGCCTTGAAATTTCTTCTCCATAAATTAATGTTTTGGAAGAATGTAATTTCCTCTGATTAGAAGATTTGCAATCCACATACAATGGAAGAATTCGATTATACAGACCACTGAATTCAAGATTCGAACAAAATTAGATCCAAAAAACTTAAAAGAGCGGAAAATTCTCAATAAATATTTAGACGTGGATTTGTGTGCAAGGCGAATTGAGAACATATTTACTTCCAATACGTATATTACAATCTTACAAGAAGTGTTCCTGCCATTTGCAGAAATTTTATTTCCTGATAGAAATTTCATCAAAATGAAAATTGCCCTGTCCATACATCTATAGCATATCCTAACTGGTTTAGGGAAAATTACGCGACGCATTTGCCGTGGCTTTCTAAAAGCCGGAATTAAACCCAGTGGAGAATGTATGGGGTTCTATCACGAAGCAAATATACAATAATAACTTTAGACCTGCAAATGACCCGGAGTTAGCAGACAAAAAATTTGGGGCAAACTTTCTCCGGCTTATAGTCGTTCATGTATATATTACATGCCTCAGCGTTTACAACGTATAATAAATAGCAATGAAGCTGCTTTAAAATATTAGGTTTTTTAAAATTATACATGCTACATACTTTTATTAGAAATATAGATTGTTGTAATTTATATGAATTTTCGTTTGACGTTTTATAAAAGTCAAAACTTGCATAGACTAATTTACATTATTAAAGTATTGCGAAATGTAGCCTCAAGAGTTGTACGCGTTTTTTAATGCCACAATTGTACATTAATGAATAACAATTCGTAGATCCTACGGTATCATATTGTAAATTAATAGAATGCCTACCTGTGGTTGCTAATAATAATATGAATAATTTGATATAAATAATCGATTTATAATGGCGGAGGCAATGGCTACGATACTGAGGCTGAAGGTCAATGACGTTTGGTGTCCTAATAAGATTGTAGGGAGCCATACAGATATCACAAGAACTATACTGGAAGAGCCGATATTTCAAATGCCGGTGGACAGTATAGCACCTGAAATTATGTTTACAGCTAAGCTGAACATACTTATACCGACCAGGGAACAGGCAAAAAGTCGCTTGATCGATTGTGGTGCCGGCACCTGCTACACTGATGGATCACAATCTAATCAGGGGGCAGGTGCAGGCATATGCGGATTGTGCCCTAGAAGGAAGATATCGATATGTCTGGGGAAACTACTACGGTTTTCCAGGCCGAATTGTTAGCAGTCGCAGCCTGCGCCAATGAAATTCGGGAAGCCGGCTGCGCAAGCAAAAAAATTAACATAATGACTGATAGGCGGCTATTAAAGCCATTATTAACACATCTACCAGGTCTAAGCTGGTGAAATATTGTAAACAGGTCCTCAATAACCTGGCACAAGACAATACAGTGTCGCTGATATGGGTGCCAGGACATGAGGGAATTAAAGGCAATGAAATAGCCGACAAAGAAGGTACTAATAGGAACTTCATAGGACCAGAACCTGTATGTGGAATCACTAAGGATTCCGCTAAAAGGGAGATCTGGTTATGGCTAGAAAAAGAACATAAAAATAAATGGAGGTTAACGGAAGGTCAACTCTATACCAAAACACTACTAAGGGGGCTGGACGGAAAGTTTTCAGCCAACCTAATTCGTATTAGTAAAGGAGAAATTAAAATAATTAACGGGTTAATAACTGGACATTGTCCTTTAAGGAAGCATTTGTACACCATGGGCTTGGTTAGCGAGCCCTGGTGTAGGAGATGTGAAAAACAGGAGGAAACTAGCCTTCATGTAATATGCACGTGTGAGGAACTGAAGGAACTCAGACAGAAATATTTCGGGAGAGATCTATTGGATCCTTCGAGTGTACTCAAACTTCCCCTGAGGAGGATAGTGGCTTTTATCGAGGACACAAGACTAACAGAGTGGAATTGAGAGATCTATTGGGGATAGTACAAAGAGCAGTGTGCTCAAGTGCCTGGACGTGGTGGCGTCCAACCCAAAACAGAGAAGAAGAAGAAGAAATAATCGATGGTGTTGGCGAAGTATCATCAAAGGTCCAGGATGTGTGTGAAGTGGACTTAAATATATTACCACTTACTAACTAAATAAAATACAACAACGTTGTCCTTAAAGACACTAAAATATACTGAAAAGAATATTAAATTAAGCAGCGAATTAAATGTGAATTAATTGTGATTAATATAAAATAAGCTCTGTATCGAACAATACAGAGTTACCTTTGAGTTGCGAAGATATTCGTCCACGAGATATACGTCATATATTTGGACAAGTATGGAGAGCGATGTGTGGCCGGAAGACGAAGAAATGAATTAGTTTTAATGTGGATTACATAAGGAATAATAACGTGTGTCTGTAAATGATAGTACGCTAATTATGTTGGTACTATGGATTTTATTTGTCTATAGTTGGCAGCAATATTAATAATAGAGACTAAGGTTATGTTTATGCGAATTTGTTAACTGAGTAGGTATGTAACAAACGCTTTATTTAATGAAAAGAACATTGATGACTAAAAAAATACTTCATTTTTACAAAAACTATTGAAAATGTCCACCATTATTTTGTAAACACAAGTTTACTCGTCGTTTAATACTTTCAAATACACGACAAAGTTCTTCCTGAATGATGTTTTTAATTTCATGTCTAACTGTGTGTTCGTCTAAGTTCGTCTAAAAGCGGTTTTTAAAAACACTATTCTTTGTATGTACGAAAAGGAAATAATCTAGTGGTGTCAAATATGGAGGCTCCATTCTGTTGGAAATAACCCAATATTATTTCATCATCTGATTAATAAATTCTGTCAAAATTACAGTTTGGTATCTCTCTGCGTTAATTATTTCGTTAAATAAAACTAGTCCTTCGTCTTGATATTGCAACCCAGATTGACCTTTGCAAATACAGTTTTTGTCTCAAATCGCTTTACAATTTCACGCTTGAAGTGACCAAAAACTTAATAATTAACATTTTAGCGAGGAAATGCTTCCACAAATTATTCAAAGCAAGACCGCAAATTATATGACCACGTTCCATCGTGGTTTCGAGATGCACTCCGAAAATGAGCCATAAGAATATATGCATCATGTTCAGTCGTAAACATTTTATTAGGTGTCAAAGAATCGACACCAAATAATACACAAAACCAACGTCAATGAGCGCTGTTAAAATTGACATAAGCGACAATGTAGCCACTACAAGTTGAGAAATTTGCGGGCGTGCCAACACAATTGGCGTACGATCCTTTACAGACACAATGTATATATCGAACAATACAGATTACCTTAGAAGCGATGGAGGCCCGGCGGCGTGGCGTGTTGCATGCCGGGACAGCACGTAAGCAAGATGTATATCTTGCGGAGGATCTAAGCAGAAGACCGAAAGTTCGTGCCGTAGAAACACTGGTCTGTTGGAAAAGGTTTACATTTTATTACCCATAAGTTGAGAGAGGGTATCGATGTTGTCAATGTCTTCACTAATGAATTAATCACAAGCATGAGCTAAGAGGTTGTGATGTCGATGACATAAATATCATTAAAATATCCGTTGTGAGACTAGCTTCAAAACTATATGCGACACAATATATTAAAGAATACGTACGTAATTAAATTAATAACTTAAGTTTAAAAAACGAAATGTATAGAGAATTTGAAACGACCGTTAGATGCTTGCTTGACCGTTCAAGGTAGGTAGATGTCGAAGGGTCTATCGGCTAGAGCGAGAACAAAAGAAAGGCTTTCTCTTTACAAACGAATTTACAGAAAAATGTCTAAGTGAAATTTAATATTTTAAAATGCGGAATACTCGTATATTTAAAGAAATAAATATAATTTAAAAATATAATTAAACATTCTTATTTATATAGCAAACGCCAATTAAGTTGGCGCGAGGAGGGGGTGCGCGGAAAACGTTTTTAAAAACGTCTACCCCCAATGCTCAAGTAATTGAATATTTGTTATTGACGTTTGACGGAACATAATGTTTTTGCTAGGGGATTATAAAGTGATACACGCTGAAGCGATGCTTATAAAAATATTCTTAAAAACCTGTTTATACATTACAATCTCATTACTTATATCAAATTTTGTGTTTTATGTTTTTTTAGTCTGTTCAATTATGGTTTTTTCGTAGAGGTTAGAATTATCTGACATTGCCGCCTACGGTATCGCGATTTGATGTAAAACTAAGTACAAATCTCCCCACTACTTCTAATCCTGCGCGAACTTACCCCTCCTCGCGCCAACTTAATTGGCGCTTGCTATACACGAAGATGTAACACTATATTTCAGTCCGAGAACATTTCACTCCACAGAGATGCAGATTTGCATTATAATAGATTCTTTGAAATTTTACACTTCAATAAATAAAGAAACAGTTAATGTCGAATTGCTTCAATCGCTTGACTATAGTTCAAAAAATAAGTGCGTTGGTTGTAACTATTCTAGTATGAAACAATATGTAGTCTAGTTGCAAAATCGATATTGTAGAGAAGCAAATTTTTAGTTATTTTAGTAGATAATTTTCTGTAGCGGTAAGTTGCTTGCGATAAACACATTGGATCATTTAAAATTACGTAAAGTAAAGGATTATCATCATATTAACATAACGTGAACTACGTATGTATATTACACATATATCTAGATTATTCCATAAACGAAATTCATTAAATCCTAAATAGTACTTATACATATTCGCTCGATACTAATGGCAAACAAGTTATTAGCAGATCTAAGATATTTTAGGAATACTCGCTTAAATAAATTCATTACTATTCAGAATCATTGGAGCAAATGTATATATGTATTTATATAATAAACAAACACGCCTACATGAAACACAGATAAACAGACACAAACTTGGCACACCAAGAGAAATCGTTCGATTTTTATTCCACACATTTTCTTCGTGTTTTGACCACAACCACTACCCATCACTTCAAACATATCCGTTAAACCATCAATCAGGATGATACACACGTCACGTTGGAAATAAATAATAACATACACACAATATCGCTACTCCGAATATTCATTGCCACGCCATTTATTTGTAATATATGAACTAAATCTAGAGTTTCTGGTTCTCTTTAAAATATAGTATAATGCAATGCTAAAATTACAAAATTTCTTGTTAGTCCTGGTACGAGGGATACTGCTAAAATTCAAGTACTTCTTGAATTGCCAGCATTCCACAATTATTATATTCGTAAAATTTTACATTTTTAACCTATAATTCAGTTGACAGTTCGATTTAAAACCGAACAGTTTTGTCTCAACAGAATTTAACAAAGTAATAGTTGTGTCAAAAATGGAATCGTGATTTTCGAGTGATAATTTTTACTATTTTCGATACGGTTTGACACCAAAGCAATGTATGGAAAAGATTAGTTCGATATTTGGGAATGAACCACCATTATTATCATGTTGAAATGTAAAGTTACTATCTGGAAATATTTCCAAGGTAGCATTACATTTTCCAATAAGTGTCTATATACAAATCTCGTTAATCGTTCTTCAATTTGATGACAAATACCTAATCTTTCAGAAGTTATCCATGCCCACACGTTAACGGAGAATCTGCCGTTCGATCGATTTTGCTGAACATATCTTTCTTGATACCGAGAATTTGGAGGTCTGTAAACTCATAAATTTCTATTATAACTAGATCTAAAAACCTTTTCATTGCTGAAAACATCAGTACTCAAAAAATCTTGGTTACGATTTAAATAGAAATTAGCGAACTCTAAACGTGCCTTTTTATTTATGCCACAAAAATGGTTTCTTGGCGGCAATTTTACATCTTAATCCATGCTCCTTTATTCTTCTCCGAGCAATCCACTTAAATTCAGGAAATTGCGTTAGGGATTTCGCTTCAACAACTCTCTTAAAATAATGTTCTCTCATTTCGTTAATTAAAGCAAGGTCTTCGCCTACAGGTATTAGTAACACGTCGACTACCAGAACTGGAACACTTCGAACGGTTTGGTAATGCCCCCAGCGTTTATTATGTGTTCTATACAAGACTTACTCACATTAAGGTGTGCGGCAACAGCTCTTAAAGACCATCCTTCCTCAAGTTTTGCTATTGCTCTTGATTTTTGCAATTCATTTAAAAAAACTAGGTATATTTTTAAATGTCTATATAACATTAATAAATGTCTAATGCCAATAAAACTCTATATGAAAGGCATATTTACAGCCAATTATTTGTGCCTGGAATTCCATGCTCCTAGCTGTACATTCATATCAAAAATTTGAACGATCCTTTTTATATTATAGCTAATTATAAGTGGTTTTAAAGTAAGGTCCTCTTTTACAATTATTTATACAAAATTGAATTTATATTTTTGTTTCAAACAACAAATTCTAATACTTTTTCTTTTGTTAGGTGTTTTCGCTTTCTATAAATAAAATTTCGTTTCGCAGAACTTGTATCAGTCAGGGAACAGGATAACAGGACTATTGCAATTTGTCGTTTCGTAAGGAATTTCTGTAGCCGCTCTGGATATTTCACAAGTTGGACGAGTTTTGGATATATATGGTAATCTTTTTTTATTTAACTTTCCTGAATTCTATCTTCGTTATTTTTCAGGCAAGGCGGGATAATGTAGAAATACTCGAATACCTGGATAATTCTTCTTTTTCAGATGTTTTTTCATTTAGATATACTCGTACAATATGATTTAAAAATATTGTTTTTATATTATTTGTTTTTTATTAATTATCTACTTTCAACGCTGAATTTGTACAACTGGATGTAAAATTTAATGTATTTATTAAACTAGAAACAAATTCTTACCAGGAGAATACCGAAAAATCCAGACTGGCCATGTTTCTAAAAAAAAATTAAATTTGTTTTTATTTGACAGCTACTTTTTAATGTTTTGCGAGTTGATTACCTTGTAGTTTGTTCGATTTGCTCTAAAATTTTGTTAATTCTCATAATTTAAAAATTTTGTTAACCCAAAAGTGAATTCAACTAGAGAACATTTCCGGGCTATGATGTTTTACTATTTTAAATCGTCATTAGCGCCTAAACAATGTTTGTTGAGCTTTAATAGGTTTACTATCATTCTAACAGAGTCTCTCTCTATTCAGTATGTGCGTATTTGCTTTACGATCTTATTCTGCTGTCTTTGTAGCGTAACTTATATATGTTGAATTCGACCCCGGGCAACGTTAGAAGCATGACTGATACTCCACCACCAAGGCTTTTCCAACGGCTTGATACAACTGGGTTTGTTGTACATTAGTTCTCTCTATTTGTTCTTTTCATCCAGCCTTCTGGTGTATTTGCTGCCCCATATATAATATATATATATATATATATATATATATATATATATATAAGTGTTTAGATAATTTCTTAGCCGTTTATTAAATATAACAATTGATAAATTATTGGAGTTTTTCGGCTTTTATATGAAATATTTACAAATATCAAATTAGAATGTATGAAATTGCAGAGTAAGTGGGGATGTAAACATTGCTGTCTACAAATTACAAAGCAAATCATACGAAATTTTTTTTTATTTGAAAAATATGGTCTACGTTGGGACTCGAACCCAAGTCTACAGCTTGCCGGGCTGTCGCTTTTACCACTAAGCCACAATAGACCCAGGTTCAAGCTATTTAGAAATGCATTATAAAGTAACAGTGTTAATGAATAAGATGTCAGTTATTGAATGTAGATGTCAAGTTGAAAGCAGAAGTCCGTTTTGAAAGCTCATGTCAGTTTTGTTAGCAGATGTCAGTTAGTGAAAGAAAATGTCAGTTAATGAAAGCAGATGTCTGATTTGAAAGCAGGTGTCAGTTATGCTTTCAATAACTCACATCTACTTTCAAAATAGGCATCTGCTTTCTAATCTGACGTTTGCTTTCATAACTGACACCTGTTTTCAAATGCTTTGTAATTTGTAGACAGAAATGTTTACATCCCCACTTACTCTGCAATTTCATACATTCTAATTTGATATTTGTAAATATTTCATTTAAAAGCCGAAAAACTCCAATAATTTATCAATTGTTATTTTATATATATATATATATATATATATATATATATATATATACCTCAATATTTTTCTTTCTCATCTTTCCAAAATAGCCTCCACATACAGGGTGCGACTCGAAAATAGTAAATTTTTGAATTGTTTAGGACACGGTCAATTTTGCGAGAAAATTTGTATTTATAAGAAAACATAGTTTATGTAATGCCATTAAAGAATTTTATATGTAAAAGTCCTGTCTGTAAGGTGACGACCATTTTCTTGAATACAATTTTGAAGTCTTTCAGGAAGGTTGCCATTGTTCTATAAATTTCATGTCGTATTCAAGCCTTCAACTTTTCCAGGGTTCTCGGTTTCCCCAGATAAATACGCGACTTGAGGTAGCCCCATAGGAAGAAGTCGCAAGTTGACAAGTCTCGTGAGCGAGGAAGCCATACAACATCGCTCAACCTGAAAATCACTCGATTCGGAAACAAAGCTCGTACAGCTGCCATCGAAGCTCTTGCTGTGTTCTGTAAAACAGGATAAACTTTGGAGATTTATACGTCAGCATATTGTCAATTGGAGTACTTGTGTAGCAGTTATTCATTGCTATTGTCATAGTACTTTCTTTAACTTTCAAATTCCTAAATATATAATGAGAAGGTGTTTATCCTACTTCTGAAGTGCAATATACTGTCCTGGATCTACAAACAAATTTTGACATGTATTTCGAAAGACTTTGATTCATTTTTTTTTATGTAGATATATAATTTGATTTAAAATATTGTGTTCATTAATTATTTATTATACAGGGTGCGACTCGGGAATAGTCAATTTAAAATTTTGATAGTACTTTGAGAAGGTAGGTGATAGAGGAGTGGGTAAACGATCCTTCAGCTCTACTAGATTCGCCATTAACGTAGTCGGTATCCAACATAGCATTGTGGAGGTTAGGACATCGCACTTTCGCGTATGAATGGGCGAGTCAGTTGTCAACGCACAGCGGAATTCCGACGGCATTTCACCGGTTCTGAACCATAGGAATCGTGATGCGAGAAATCTCCAAGCCACAGAGAAGTGCCCGAATCCTAGAAAATTTGTAAAGAGTGAGACGGGCGATTCTGAGAAGTTCTGGTCTTTCAACACGTCGTCATTCTGCAGAACTTCAAATTAATGAAGACACAGTCAGACGCATTCTCCAGAAAGATCTAAAATTTAATCTTTATAAGATTTCGATGGTACAAAAGTTCAGTGAAGGTGACTACCCACAAAGAGTTGCATTTCCAGAAACCATGCAAACCGTTTTAGACAAAAACTAAAATGCGGTGATCATAATGAGTAGAGAACGGACGCAATTTCCATAAAACGCAATCGGCAATTGGAATTGTGTATAACGTCGCTCAGTACATCCCGGCGTAATTCAATGAAGTATTTGTTTGACTTACTCGGACACCTGGTCTCGCCGCGATAACAATGGACAAGCCAGCTATTGTATTCCGAGAATATAGTGCTTTTTAAAGTGTTTTCATGAGCGTAGATAGAAGTGGGTATTTATAATGTATGTACTTTATTTATTAGTTTATATTTCGTAAGATAAATAAAGTGCTGTGAGTAAGTTTCTTGTTTTCATAGTTTTAACTGTTAATTGCATCGTAATTTTTGTGATAGATCCTGTTTAATATAGTTTGATTGAATCTATTTCTACCAATTATTTCGACGTAAGAGTGTGCACTGAATTTCGTTCAGATTAAATAACTTACGCACACATTTTTAGTTTTCATTTATTTAGATCTAGAGCATTGTTTATGTTACTTTTTCAGACATGATATGGAAGAATGTCGAGAACGGCATTGTAAAACAATGGCGAGTTGGATTGACGGTCATACTGATTGTATGTCCATTGTCAGTGATTCCGAAATTTATTACAAAATCCGTAAAATATCGTCAAAAATTCGTCACTTAGGATCGCAAACACATCTGAACTCTGTAAAACTTTTATGGCGGCTAATATTCCATTAAATAAACTTAGCAACCCCACTATAAAACTATTTCTTCAAAAATATACTGGTCGAAATGTTCCTGATGAATCAACTTACGCAAATATTATGTTTCTAGGTGCTATACGAGAACAGCAGAACGCATTAGAAGCCATCTTTTAAATCAATACATATGGATAAGCGCCGACGAAACGGTGGATATATTAGGACGCTGTGTGGTAAATGTTGTAGCTGGTGTACTACATCCAACTATTCCCTATAACTCATATGTAATAGCAACAAGTGTTATAAATAGAGTTGATGCGGAAACAGTTGCTGTATCCATTAAGGAGAATATGCAAAAAATGCTTCATTCGGACGCCACGTACAAAGAAAAAATACTTTTATTTGTCAGTGATAGTGCTGCGTATATGTTAAAAACAGGCAGACTATTGAAGAAAACATATTCTAATATGCTGCATATTACTTGTGTAGCACATGCTCTCCACAGAATCTGTGAATATATCAGAGACACTTTTCCGGAAGTTGATAGACTTGTATCAGCTTTTAAAAAAGTTTTCAGAAAAGCACCATTGAGAGTAGCTCTTTTCAGCGAAAAATTTCCATCTCTGTCACTGCCTCCCTCTCCAGTAATAACTAGATGGGGAACATGGCTGGAAGCTACTAGTTATTATGCTGAGAATTTCGATAGTCTAAAACATTTCGTAACACTGCTAAAGGAGGATGCTAGAAGTATTGGTGAGTGCAAGGAGCTCACACAAATCCCAAATTTAAAAAATCAGTTGTACTTTCTTCACGAACATTTTGGAAAATTGCCAAAACTAATCACTTATTTTGAAAATCGAAATCTCAAATTAAATGACGGATTAACCACATTAGATGTGGCTGTTAATAATTTGAAAAGTATTCCAAGTGACTTCGGATGTGGCCTTCGGCAAAAGTTTGAAGCAATTCTTAATAGAAATCCAGATTTAAATACATTGCAGCAATTATGTATGAAGACAATTCCACAAAATCTAACGGCTAAATATGAAGAAATAAAAGAATATTTCCATGCACCTATGCACCTATAACCAGTTGCGATGTAGAAAGGGCGTTTTCTATTTATAAGGATGTACTTAATTCAAAGAGAACAAAATTGACAGAAGAAAACCTTGAGAAACTATTGCTAGTCAATATTAATACTCCTTTACTCAATTTGAACGACAAAATGAACAAATAAAAATGTTCCAATTATAGAAATAAAATTAAAAACTTTATAAATACAACTTTTCAACAAATAAATATGTATTTCATAATTTTATAGATCACCACCCGTTCGTTTTCCAATTATATAAATAAAATTAAAAACTTTATAAATACAACTTTTCAACAAATAAATATGTATTTCGTAATTTTATAGATCACCACCCGTTTGTTTTCCAATTATATAAATAAAATTAAATATTTTAGAAATACAGCCTTTCGCCAGTACTGCACTGAGTGGTAAGCGTGTCCGTTCTCTAATAATGAGTGATGAAGCACAATTTTATCTAAATTGCGAAAAGTTACGATTTGGTGTGGGGTCACTAAGCGTTGCATCATTGGCCCTTACGTCTTCGAACTCTGTAGACGACGAATTGGTGGACATAATTTATGGTACCAACAAGACGGTGCCACCGCCAACAAACAAAATTCAAAATTTAGAATACGAACATACGTTGACACATCTAATCCCCATTGAATGCTAGAAACGCATGCACCACCTCATCATATTATTGGTCCGTTTTTCATACATGGTACACTAAGTGGACAGAGATATTTAGATCTTTTACGGGATCAGATTGTTCCTAATATTGGGGAAGATTGGGAATTACCTGTAAGTGTTTGGTTCCAACAAGATGGAGCACGCCCTCACTATGCCCTTAATGTTGGAAGTTTTTTAAACGAAACATTGCAAAATTGGTGGATTGGTCGTAGAGGATTCATTGAATTCTCTACTGTCTCCAAATTTAAATCCCCTAGATTTTTTTCTTTGGAGTCATTTAAAATGGGTGGTTTATACTAGAGGACCGCATAATCTGGACGAGTTACGGCAGAGAATAATTGAGTGAAATTAATTCGTGAGAAAGCTTTGGCAAATGTCATTCAAGAATTTATTCACAAACTTGTATATTGTCAAGAACTGAACGGTCATCATTTAGCAAACTTTCTTAACTGATATTGATTTTGTTTACATTTTTTGCATTCATTTTTCTTGTTCTCGATAAAATTTGCATTATTAGATTTAATTAAATATCTCTGTCGTCGTTGAACAAAAAGATGCCAAACCTTATTATTGCCGAACTTCTAGAGCAGAGCTCTTAAGAAAGTCGTAAAAATGTACAGGCTGTTTCATTTAAAATAGAAAAAAGATAACATCGTTTCCGGTTAAACCGGAAGTCTAATTCGGATATAAATTTACTCATCGAATCTCCGATTTGCATTTAATTCATTGTGGAAAGTCTTATTAAAATGTAAGTAGCCATATCAGTACATAAAATTAGATTACCTTATAGGGCAGAACACAAGAAGCCTAGATTACAGTAAAATTATTTTTGTATATTTGTCCTATTTCAAGAATAAATTCATAATATATAATATAGGTGAGTCATACATGATATATTTGAACCATCTAGGTTACGATTAGAAGCAAACGTATAGTTTATTTCTTAGCTACCCAAGGAAATCATTGCCGGCGTGCTTCTCTTGGTCGTCAGATGTCTTGAGAAGCTTTATTATGACATGTGACGTACAATATTGTATCTATTAACAGCGACACAAAGCATTTGGTGCGCATCTCCTCGTACGCTGATGAAAATTTGGATGATTTTGAAACACGTGCCCGTGCGTAGAAGCCACTAATGCGAATATGCCACGCAAGATATGCTCTTAATATTTTTGCATTATCGAATAAAAATTAACATCTCAAATGAATACAGAACAGTGTAATTGTGAGGTAACCAGTTGTTCAAAAGTATTACTTCCTCCGACCAGAAATAAGTGTCCGATTTTAGATTTGTTTTGGTCCATAAATAGATGTCCATTTTATCAAAACAAATTTATTCCTTATAAGTTAATGTACAAATTTCATAAAACTAAAGTTAAGCTTATTAAACCAGAAATTAAATTAAATCGACCATATTTTGGACTTTTTTCACAAGACCCATGTCACAATTAATAACAAAATCCTATTTCTTTTGTAAGTTACACTTTCCCATATGGAACAATCGATAATTACAACCATCAATTCTCAAAGTTTCTATCATACATTGCTGGTGAGTTAAGAAGGTTTTATTAAGAGAATCACTATCTAATTCAGCGTAAGCATTAATTAATTCGCTGACTGTTTTGGAAGCAGGTTTGTGCTAAAACGAGAGGAATTCCAGGTCGACACCGTCCATATCAGGACTATTTTTGACGGCTGACAGAACACTTTAATGGTTAGTTAGTTCTTTGGCAAGCTTTTTCAAAACCTATATCTTTAGCCTGGATAAGCGGTTTGACATTATCTTGTTGAATGCAGATGGTTTGAAAGACGATTCGATAAAGGTCATTTCTGCTCAATTGCAAGTAGCTATTTTTAGATTATTATTTTTCTGTAATCTTCTCTGGTGACATTCGAAATAACTTTAGTTTCCATTGCACCAGCAGGGCGACTTTTGTTGGTTCTCTTAGCAGGTTCTTAAAATACGAGGCCAAAGGCCAAGTTTATCATCAAAATGCTTATTCTGAGATGGATTGCAGTACATTAAACATTACTTTCGCAAGGAAGTGTTTACTTTTACAGGTTCTGTATGGTTTTTATTCACCCTCTACCAGGTAAATTGGATGTTTTCATGATGTAAAACCACTTTTCGTCTACATGGATTTGATCAGTCATATCCTTGAAATGAGGTGTTCCATCAGCTACACTTTCTGGTTTAAGCATTGATAAGGAGTACTATAACCATGCAATTTTATTGACATTCGTCAAAAATGGCTTTATAGCATTGTAATGCCTTATTTGTCCTGATTTTAGTCGATTGTGAACTGTACTTTTGCTAATGCCAATAGAATGTGCAAGAGAATGAATAGTAGGCCGATTATTAAGTGGAGCTGTTTCAACTGCTTCTATATCAAGCATTCTTTGTTTTCAGCCAACGCGTGCCCTTTTACTAGAGGATACATCAGCTACTACTAACCCATCGTTTAATAGTGCTTTCCTCGATGCCATATCGTGCTAACAGTTTTCTCGGTTACTCTGAATTTGCTGGCAGTAATTTTGATGGAGCCACGCTTTAACTTGTCGTTGTTACTGAGTTCCAACAATGAATGTTAGAGATCTTGCCGTAAGTTTGGGGCCAAATTAGGTTTCTTTTGTGAAATTGCAGCCAAAACATTGATTGAAATGTCCATATTTGAGACCAACCAATTCGAAATTTTTCGTTAAGAAAAATGTTTTTGAAGATACACTTTTATTATACAAATAACGAAGAAAATTTTTATATGTTTACAAATTACGTTTTACTCTTTACTCTTAACTTTTATCGTCAAGTTTTTCATTGATTCTCAAATCGGATCCATATTTCTGGACGGAAGGAGTATTTTTTTTTGAATCGAAGTAGCCTTTACTTGATGGAAATTCATAATTAATGAAATAAAAATAAAAAGCAATATGACTTAATTTCCACTTTATTGAGGTAAAATCCCATACAATTGTTTCGACATACAATGTCTTCTTCAGATGGAGTTGTATTGCAAACTAAACCTAAGAGATGTTAACATATTTCTTTCATTTTTCATTATAATATTCAATTAAGTTTAAATTTGTTAACATCCTTTAGGCCTAGTTTGCAATAAAACCCCATCTGAGGAAGACATTGTATGTTGAAACAATTGAATGGTATTTATCTCAATAAAGTTAAAATTAAGTAATATTGTTTTTCTACTCCTATTTAGTAATGCAGTCCTTTACATAGCAATTTATGAGAGATAATTTTATTCATTATTTTCAATATTGAATAATAATCATTACTCAGCACTTTAAATCCAATCACAGTTCTTAGTATTCATTACTCAGTACTTTAGAACCAATCACATATCTGAATTTTTCATTATTCAACACTTCGATCATGTTACCACGCGCTCTAAGAGTGTTGAGTGTTAACACCTGGGGAGGAATCATAGGAAACACTGTTATAGGTCCATTCTTTTTTTAATACTATTTTAGATTGTGAAATCTACACAAATTTCCTACAAAATAATTTACCATTGCTGTTAGAAGGCCTACCAGATAACGTCATAAGGAGATTGTGGTACCATCATGATGGTGCATCTGCACATTACGGTGCTGCTGCAAGAGCACATTTAAATAGGGTATTCACCAATAGGTGGATTGGGAGAGGAAGCTGTATAACCTGGCCACCGCGATCACCAGATCTGACCCCTTGTGTTTTCTTTCTGTGGCCTACTGTAAAAAAATATAGTTTACGAAACACCTACAACCGCAGAGAAGCAACGAATCAGAAACGCTTTTCTTCAATTAAGTGAAAACAACATGGCTCAAAATGTAAGTCTGTCGATGCAGAGGCGATTAAAAGCATGTGTAGAGCAGAACGGACATACATCTGAACACATTTTAAATTAATTTTGTTTTATTATGAAAAAATTACAAAATGTAATTCTAAAACTAATAATAAAGAATTAAAAAACAGGTGTCTGTAAAAGTTACTTTGTTTGATATCATTTCATGGCCAACCAACTATTAGATGCACAGCAAATTGAATATTATAAACATAAGTATATCCAACACTATTTTTAATAATATAAAAAAATATTATTAAAAAGGGGGTGTGAAGAACACAATACAAGTTCATTTATGTTTTTTTTGAATGTATCTTCTCAAAAGACGTAGATACGTATTTCACATTTCTACATGTTCGTCGGTACGCCCCTGTTGGAGAAGAGACACATTCAAAACAAACATAACTATGTTATGTAACATAGTTATGTTTGTTTTGAATGTGTCCTGAATGTGGGTTTTACCCACTCAAGTATGTTTCAAATTATGTTGTTATAAGTATATCCCATTAAAGGGTTATAACTTCGAAAATACTAGAAATAAGTACTATGTTGTTGGTACCATTTAACGGCAATTTTACAAGGAATTTACTGACTAATAAAAAAATTATAGTTTCAATTAAAAAAAAAGAGAGAAAATAGGCTTTAAACTTCGATAAATTTGGCACGACATATTTAACACTCTGTGTATGTTGTCAAGTTGTTCACCCTCAAAACATATAACGTGTTCGTCCATAAATTGGCAACAGAAGAGTTACGTGAGGCACTGCACCCATTTTCAGGCTAAGACTAAAAATGTTAGACGCTACAACTGTCAAGATTTTAACAAAATTTGCAATAAAACCAAAACTAACAGTTGTAAGTGCACATTGTCATATATCATTGCAAAGATAATTTGGGTGGCCCTCATCATAATAACAAGAAAGTATAATCTATTAAAAAAAGAATTGAAAGTGGTTGCGGAAATTTGGAACAACCTGTAAATATATAAATAAAAATAGAAAATGCACTGTAGCATACTACATGTGTACATAAAATTTCATTGCTACAACTTTATTAGTTTTCATGCTAAGCTCCGCCGACACACTATTGCCGCACCCGGTATAAAGTTAAATTCTCATATACCTACTAGTAGCAGAATTATAAATAGAGGTTCCCAAAGCGGATACGCAAATATTATCTACTATTATTTTTCTTGTATAATGTCTTGTTGCTCTGTAACTTAACCACATGACAGCGTTGAAGCTAGATTTCCAATATAACATATCCCAGTTTTTTTTGCACAACTCAACTAGACATTGGCATTACGAGTTGTCCCAGATTTTATTGCACACTATTGTACATTATTTGCATTTATTGCCCGAAAATTATAGAAAAAATTATGAGCAGGTCTACAAAGCTTTCATGGAATGGCCAATACGGAAAAATGTAAACTCTTTTTCGAAGAATGTTCTCATTGCGTATTTTGGAAAACTTTCTGATAAATACAAGTCGTCGTCATTATGTTCTACTTATTCTATGTTGAGAAGTACGCTCACGATTAATAATGACACAAACATAGAAACTTATTCCAAACTAAGAGCACTTTTGAAATGAAAATCGGAAGGGTATCAGGCAAAGAAAGCCAGAACATTTGCTGCAGATCAAGTTGTTAATATTAGTGTTTTAATTTAATAAAAATATAACATAAAATTTACAAAATGTCATTTCAAGGTCGTAGAAAAAGTATAGTATTCTATTCGCAAGTAATGACTATTACTCACTCAAACAACA
Source organism: Melolontha melolontha (assembly GCA_935421215.2). NCBI lineage: Eukaryota > Metazoa > Arthropoda > Insecta > Coleoptera > Scarabaeidae > Melolontha > Melolontha melolontha. The sequence goes on from OW285238.1 coordinate 38,789,871, forward strand.
CTCTCCTTCGGCTCGTGTTGCAAACTTCATTATCGTGACTAGTAGCTTTCATTACTTGCTCATTAAATAATATACTATTTTTTATTTTTATTTCATGGAGTATTATTTTATAATTAGAGATTTCTATTGGTTAATAAAAATTAATGTAAATAAATATATATAAATATTATTTTATTTCCAACTCTTCAAAAGTATACTAAACAGTGAACAATATCTCAATTTTCCCAATTATTGACATGCTAATTGCATGCTTGTCATCGTTTTTCTTTTGCCATACCGGCACGTTTTAGTAATCTGTAAACGTGATTCATAACCGCCATCTTCTTTACACACCATTTGTAGCCCTTACAGTCAATAACGACGTCGTTTTTCTTTACGAACATATCCTGCTTTCTTAGTCCGTATATGCTTATATTTTTCTATCAAAAAGTACTCCTCCGAAATGAAGCAAAACAGATCATTTCCATCAGCACCCAGTCCGCCTCATTACCTAAATAACGTCTATCTATCCGCGAATAATCTGGAATTTTGATTGATGACGATGGCAGGACAACCAATCAACAACGCCGTCCCGTTTTGCGATTATTTGTACACTCGGTTTGCCGCTGCAATCTATACGCGACGTCATATCCGGCAATGGTGATTAATAAGGGTCTTCCACGACCAACATCGGAGAGTGGTCGTAATGTGTTTTTGTTGCAACGTATCGGTGCCGGAACGGCTCCGCAGAAACGCAAGTTGGATGAAAGGCGCGTACAGCATCACGTTCTAAAGGACTGTAAGACATCATTAGTTATTGAGGAGAGTTTCGTGAATTATCAATGCGTTAAGTGTTTAGGATCGTTTGTAAGCGTAATCAAGGTTTATTATTCAGCTAAGACAGTCTTATCTTGTTATTAGTAGTTGGTTTAGGAAATATTAGTTTGCTAGATGTTTGTGAATAGACAATAATGGGTGCTAATTGCTAATACGTAGAATATAATTGTTTAAGTGTGATAAATAGAGATCGCATATTCGAGCCACATACATAACCGGAGATATTTTGGACATTATCGGGTATAGTATTTCTGTAAAGTAATGAAATTTTCTATAATATACTCAGTGACATTAGAAGTGTTACACCCAGAAGGAATAATTTGTTCAACTTTATTTTTTGGCATTAGAATGACTATATTTAAAGCATGCTATGATAAGATTGTCAACTATTTATCTTTTATAATTTTTTTGCGCCCAAAAAATTTATCATTTTTTTTGTTGTTTATGAGAGCTGACTAGTACAAAAATGTTTAGTTATTACGCATCCGTCTACGAGTGTTAAGCATAACAAAATACCTAGAATTCGAAGCCGTCAAAATTATCACCGTGCTAGTGACTTTGACAGGGGTAGAATTGTTGCCTATCGAGATGTTGGTTTGTCCTATCGCGAAATTAGCCGCCGTGTTAATTGTACTGCAATGACAGTAATGCGTGTGTGTCGTGTGTGGACAGAAAAAGGTAGAGGAAAACGAAGTCAACCGAGGCGTACCACAGAGCTTCAAAATAGCTTCAAGACAGACAACTAGCTTTACGGACCGTTTTGCTACTACCCGTCAAATCGCTGACCAATGGTTTGGAGAAGAAACTAGACCTGTTACTATGCGTACACTATATCGCCGCATTTGAACATTTGGACTTTTTTCATACAGTCCACGATTAATGCTTCTGCAGACCACTGTCGTCAACGTTTGAACTGGTGCAGAGAACGGCTGCATTGGGAGGCAGAATGGCATAATGTCGTCTTCAACGAAGAATCGCGATTTTGTTTAGATATGCTAGATGGCCGTAGAAGGATACGACGCCAGCGTGGAGAGCGACGTGATATTGGTCTTGCTGTTGAGAGGCATGTACACAGGACTGTTGGATTAATGGTTTGGGATCTATTGCCTATGGTAGCCGATCACCATTTCTCCTTATTCGAGGCAGTATGATAGCTGCATGTTATGTTGATGATGTCCTACAAACAACTTTACTACCTTATCTAGATGGTCGTCCACACGTCCTTTTTGAGCAAGACAACCCTCGTCTAACTATGGACTTTCTCCAAGAAGAAGGCGTTAATGCTTTGCCGTAACCACTCCGTTCACCGGATTTAAACCCCATTAAATATGAATGGGATATCAAAGGTAGGAGACTGTCCACTTTGCACCATCCTCCACACACTCTGGTGCAGAGTGTACTCAACTACAAAGTCGCGAAACACATTATCAATTTTTTTCGTATTACATGTTAATAAAATTTCTTGCAAATGTTATCGTTTCATTTTTGATGTAAAACTATCACATTGCCAAAAAATCAAGTTGAAAAAATTATTCATTCTGGGTGTAACACTTCTAATGTCACTGATATACAATAAATTTATTAAAATAATAAAATAAAATCGAATTAATGAGGTAACAAGTCGATAGCATCTATAGACATAATCCGACGCGTCTGTGACTCATCTCTGAGTGGCAGCGGTTTCTCGAAAACCGATTAAGCTAAAGCCGTTTTGACACTGGATTTGACAATTCGGAGGGCCCCCGGAAAACATTAAAATAGGAGAGAGGGGTGGCCCTGAAAAGTCTCATAAGGTAAAGTGTGTGTGTCTTACGCTTTCTTGAGAAGCAGATTTCTGTATTTCGCTACCCCGCTAGCGGGTAGAATCGTTTTTATGTCATCCACCCACCCACCGTATCACGATGTACTCCAATATCCCCATGTAAATAGTCCCGTGTTGACAACCCGCTTACGTTCCTAGGTATTTGAATTTCGCGCGGGGTATGAGCGTGGTCACTTGATGAGGTCACGTGAGGTAGGTAGTGGAGGTAGAGGGGAAAGAAAATGCAAAATTTGATCCCTGTGTTAAATCCTATGGGATTTTAGTCCATAACTCTCTTAGCTATACAACTATTTTTCACATATTAAAACTAATTTGTGAATGTGCGACTGCGACCAACACGTTCTATTTTTTTTAATTATAATTTAAATTAAGATGGCAAATTCGAAACACGTACCAGTCGCATGCGTAGGCCACTGGTACGTCTTTCGAATTTGCCATCTCAGTGATAAACGTATAAATACAGGTAGGAAATTGTTTGGAAACGTTTTTAAAAGCAATGTTTCATATTTATTCGTAATCAAAAGGCAAAGTAAGTATTCGTTTTCACTTAAACACATAGAGAATTATATTTATTCTTAAAATATATTTATCAAAAAACGATCAAACCGAACGAAAAGCTCTATATGCCATCTACGCCACAGATACCAAATTAATAATTACGATGATAGTTATGTGTGTTTTATAAGTGTCTTATTGGGAAATAATGGGAGATTTGAAGGGTCACGACAAAACATTAACGAGCCTCTTTGAAGTTTAAAGGAATCCTTGTCAGAGTTAACACGGAAGAAACACGGATCTGCATGTCTACGAAGGGAGTTTTTTATGTTATCTACTTTGCTATGAAATAGACGAGTTAGAAAACAAAAAAAAAATTCAACGTAAGAACATTACCACCAACACATATCTCTAATAACGCTATGCCTTTGAAAAAATTCTTTTGGTTATTAGCAAAATACGACCCCACAGCATTTTTTACATTGCCATTCAATGCTCTCTCAAGCATTTTTTATGTTTTGGAAAGAGATAATAGTCACAGGGCCAGGTCGGGACTTTTGGGTGGATGTTGTAATTCCTCAAAGCCGCATTTATTGATTACTGTTTGAACAATTCGGCCTTATGCACCCTGCAGTTGTAGTGCAGAAGCAGATTTTTCTGAGTAAAATTATGTTTTTTTTCGCATATGACTTTGTTCAAGTTCTTAATTGTATCTTTGTAGACATTTCCCGCTATTGTAGTCCCTTTCGGCATATACTCAGAAAACTGCGGTTATCCTTTTCCCGTAGAGTCTTGCGTTTTTGCCTTCTTGGGCGGTCAAGAGCCCTTATGAACCTATTGCATGGACTCTTGTTTCGCGGGAGGGTACCAGTGGTGTACCCAAGTTTCATCCCCAGTAACAATTCTATTTAAGAAGTCTTCCTTTTGACTAAAACTGTAAAATTCTCTTCACAAATTTGTCGTCTACACAATTTTTGTACGGGACTGAGCAGCCTGGGAATTCATCATGTCGACACTTCGATCATTCTCAAATCTTCGTTTAGAATTTTAAAAATACTTGCGTCTGATATTTCTATTCCTCTAACAATAACTGAAACTTTTACTCCATGGTCAGTCAACATCAAATCTGTCACTTTGTTGATGATTCCTTCTGTTCGTGCTTCCAGAGGTCTTCCACCTGTCCCATTTGAACTGCCTACACCAAATATAAAATTATTTTTCTTTTTCAATATATTCACCTGCAAGCCTAATATATTTCTCAAATCTTTCAATTAGCTTGTGTATGCCTTGTTTTATCTTTGTCTGAAAAATACGCCTGAACTGTGTTCTTTACTTCTTCATCGCTCGTAAATTTCTATCGACGCAGTTTTTTTTCTTTTTTGGGGAAAAGAAAAATCACTCGGAGCGAGGTCTGGGCTATAAGGTGGATGATGCAACACATACAAGTCCACTTTAGGTAGGGTAGCCACCGCAACACGATTCTTGTGTCCCGTCCACAAGCACGTCCACATTGTTGTGCAGGAGTAGGACATCTTTCGTCAATTTTGCCCTTCTTTCTCTTTAATAACTTCTTTTAACTGCCCCAAGATTAGAGCACAGTATTCTTCAATTATGGAAACTCTTTTATCTTTGTAATCTATTAATAGGATCGCTTCCGAGCCCCAAAAAAGAATGTCGCCAAAGTTTTTCTGCTAACTGTGACACCTTAAACTTCTTGGGGGGTATTGTGCCTTTTTTATGTCTCTACATGAATTCTTGCTTAGACTCAAGTTCATAATGATGAACCCAAGTTTTATCTCCGGCAACAATTTGTCTTAATACACCATATCTGTCTTCATTACAGAGATCCCAAAATGCACGGGAACACTTGCGGCGGCATGAGCATTCTCGGCAACCATCTTGCACTGACCTTAGTCATGCGAAGATGATCATGAAGAATTTTAAAAATAGTTGTGTCGGATACTCTAATAATTTCTGCGAGTTGTTTCTTCTATAGCTGAGCATTTTCCATTATTAATTTTTCAACTTTTCAAACAAGTTTCAGTGTTGTCACTTCAAAAGGCCGCCTTGGCCGTGAGTCGTCTTCAAGTGATTCCCTACCTTGCTTAAAGAGAGTGTGCCACTTATAAACCATAGCTTTTCCCGAACAAGAATCCCCACATACCAATGGTCTCTCTATCAGCATGGTTGGTACAGACTTTCCTTGCTTCGTAAGGAACCGTAAAACGTCGCAATAGCGATTTTCTTCTTATTTCACACTTTTTTCCCGATTGTGTTTTATTTTCTTATCTTCGTGCCCCGGTATACTATATTTCAGCTACGAGTTAATTTATTTCGTTCAACGCATACTGTATCGCCCTCTGATTTCAATATTTGGTAATGTTTCGCCCCCCCCCCCTTTCGGTGGCCTGCATCTCAGAGGTTCGCCAATGACAAAGAGGTTTAAAATGCCGTGATTGGTTAGCTACAGATTTGTATTTCAAAAACTGTTAAAAGATATGACAAGTGCTTGAATTTGTTTGGAGATTATGTCGAAAACTAGAGTAAAGTTGTGATTTTAAGATGTATATAATAAAGTGTTTGTATCTCAACTGGTTTTATTTTGATTTCAAACCGGAGGTTACTTTGTGGACAACCCTCGTACTTTTCTTAGAAAATCCACCCTTACGGAGAATAATGTTAAAGCGTGTCACTCCACATGAATTCGCCGACAGCATCGGCGACCTTATAGATTTTATATTTCTTAGTTCAAAACCAACGAATATGTCGCTATGTAAATCCTATTGTACTTTTGCTGAAATATATAACTTCACTTGAAGGTTCGAAATAGTTCGAATGGAAAATGTCGGGCCATCTAAGTTGAAAGTACGTGTTCAGAAGTTCAGAAGTAGAAATATTTTGAGGCAATTTAATCATGTTAAATCTAACGATGTCATGAGAGAAAATCATTATCGTGCAAAATAAACATGAAAATAGTTTTATTTAGCGTTTAGAAATATAAAAACTGTACATCAGATTTTAACCGAGCACAGTAAATGAAGGAGCCCAAATTTGATGCATTTAAATGAACAAGAAGATTAATGCAAGAATTATTATGCCGACTATTAATATAAGAAAAGGTTGGTGCGTTCACTTAAAATTATTTTTCCTATGCTGATAGAGACGACTTGCAAGGAACTGATCTACTGGAACAAAAATTATTTACATATATTGTAATTGTAATATTCTGACCTAGAATATATAAAAGCGGGTATACCATAGGACGGAACTCTTGGTCCGATACTCCACCAGAAATATACCAGAGATATACCAACGTAGGAAGAAATTACTATAGCCACGTTCGCTGGCGACACAACATTACTTGCCGTGGGTCAAGATCAGATATCTATTAGAAAATTTCAGGCTGTTAGTAACGTAACACTCGATTAGATTAAACAATGAAGAGAGAATCAAGCTTAATGAAAAAAGGTACCCATGTTAATTTTTGTTAGAGATCAATGGTATCATAGTTCCACATTAAATAATACCAAATTATCTTAACATGACTCAACGCAAAACTACGATGGAAAGAATACATTTAGAAAAAAAAGAAGAGGACTCAATTTTAAATATAGACAACTCTACTAGCTTATTCCAAAGAACTTTAAGTTGTCAATATATATCAAGATCTTAATATATAACCAGGTTCAGATTCTGAAGTCAGTGTGACTCTATGCAGCTTTGGGGGTGTGCCAAAGACAGCAATATTAATTGCGATACGAACTGTATACGAATTGTATACGAACCCCTCCAAATAAAATATTACGTAAGGTGGTAAATTCACCGTGGTAAATAGCTAATAGTGACCTGCATAGAGATCTTAAAATATCACTGGTTAACAAGAAAATTAAACGGGTTGTTAGCAAACACAAAGTCGAGTTCCACCTTCACAAGAATGCAGAACGATTTTAACAGTTGGACAACGATATCTTGTTCGATGACTGAGGACGATCAAGCCGTTTTAACCCGTCTAGTGCTTTGAATAATTACAGCTATTATACGCGGGTGAGAGTTATGGTTAACACAATTAGAAGAGATTAATGAATGTAGTTTAGATAAGTACTTAATTTTAAGATTTAGTTGAAGAAAATTCACCTTGGCATATTAGAATAATTTTAATATGAACTTATATTTATACGCCAGCAGGAGTTATTAAAGAAAATATTGATTTAATTAAATATTGAGAATAAAAAACTCGGCTATATATCTGACTCAGTCAAATTTAAAGATAGCTCTTTGATAATGGCATAACAGCCGAAACGTTAGAATTATTCTAATAAAACCAGCGTTTCAGCCTTTACTTGATGAAATTCCATTAGAACTATTATCGGGATAAAATAAAACAAATTTTAATGAATTTCACTACTTTTTATTTTACACAGTAACGATCGTTTCGCTGCAACCTGAGCTTCGTCAGACATATATGTACACTTATAGATATATTTTTACACAAATTTACCGTAACAAACACATGTTTTGTTTTGAATGGTTGAAGGAATGGGTACCTTTTGTTACTTAAATGCTATGCACATAACTTTCACTACGGTTTATATAATACTGTTCCTAAAGTGATAAAACTGAGGGTCTACATTATGTTAAAGGGAGGTAAAGAAGCGCTATGGAAAAATAAATATATGACTGTCTGAATATCAAGTAAATAAATTGAGTAAGGGTGAATTATTAATTTCTAATTGATCATTGAGGATCTTGTCAGTTTTCTTTAATTTATTAATTTCAAGTGACTCTAATAATTTAAGCTTTTTGCCCTTATTTTCTACGTGTAGTATTTTTAATTCTTTGTTAAATTTGTGGTTTGTTAAATTAATATGAGACGCATATGAAAAGTTACTTTTATTATTTCTAAATGAAGAAAAATGTCTTTGATGCGTATTTCAAACGATCCGCCTGTCTGTCCGATTTACGTCATGGGGCAACTACCGCATGTTAACTCATAAGCCGTGTGTCCACTAGCAAGTCACTTGCGGAAGAACTTCTGCAAGTATTTGCTGAAGTGTTTCCACTCAAACCGAAACTTGCGGAAGTCTGCTTCCAGAAGTAGTTTGTAGAAGTTATTACGACAAACTTGCTGCAAGAAATTGCAGACGTGTTTCCACACAATGTGAGTACAGCTTGCAGTAGAGTTTGCTTTTTTTACGAATGACAGTATAAAAATGTCTTGTGGCAAAATAAGATTGGCAGCTGGGCAGGGATACCAGAAAGGAACATGTTACCACTTGAACCACATAATTCACGCAGTCAAGCACAAGAACTGAAAAATGTTCGTAACGAATTTGCTGAATATTTTATTTCACCAGAAGGAGGGAGAAGTGGAGTGGCAATATAGGCATACATAATAAGTATGTACAAGTGAATATATAATATAATGGAATATATAATGAAATAAAAATTAAGACGGTTATATATAAGGTGTATTTTGTTATTCTTACCAAATTATCCTCAGTTTCTTTGGGTACATGAGATGACGTCATGTATTTCATGTCATTATAAAACTCCCACTTGCTAACATATACATCTTCAGCACTTTGGCCACTTTTTTTTTTCTTTCTTTGTTTACTTCTTGACCAAACTGCGTTCGGAGGTTGTGCAATTTCCTTTTGACCTCTTCTTCGGGCGCGTCTATATCATTGGCTATTGCCTTTAAAGCGTTTTGTTTTTAATTTTATTCTTATAGTCTTTTGACGACGTGTCCCATAATTCAAGATAACTTTCTTGTTTTTCAATTACCAAATGTGTTTTTTTCACTACTCCAAACGAATTTATTTTTGTCCATTTTTATAAATTTGGAAAAGAACTCAAAAAAAAACAAAACAAAACTGAAAACAGAAGAGAATACCACAAACCGTTTACCTGACGCATACCCGACTTCTTCTGCAAGTCTTCAAAACACTTGCAGTTCACAGCAAGTCGTTAAAGTTACTTCCAGCAAGCAACAAACACGTGTTTCCACATAATTGCTGCAAGTAACTTCTGCAAGCCGTGACTTCTGGAAGTCGACTTCTAATACATGTTTACACGACAAAAACTTCTGGAAGTCACTTCTGGAAGCAACTTCCGCAAGAAAACTTGGTAGTGGACACACGGCTATATAGGCTCCTGGCTTTTTATTGTTATTTGTTAAATCTTTATTGTTTGGAGTGAAACGACCGTTACTGTGTAAAGTAAAAAGTAGTGAAATTCATTAAAATTTGTTATATTTTATCCCAATAATACCAGTGAAATATAGCCAAGTGTTTTGTTCTCAATATTTAATTATGTCGATTACTAAAATGTTCCACAAAGAAGTGCATACAATATCAATTAATGATATTAAAAAAATATATCTATAAAAATTGTAATCTAGTTCAAATTCCCAAGCGTGCCATGGTCCTGTATGGAAGTAAGCAAGTATGTTTATAAGTCGAAAATTGTATGTTAATAATATGTTAAACGATTAAAATTCAAGCAAGCAAACAATACAATACGTATAATATGGTAGTCCTGAAAAATCTAATCCTAAACCTATTGTGCTGTTATAAGATGAAATTGAAATGGGTTTGTAAATATTTTAATATTTTACACGAGTAGTGCCTAATATACCAAACATGTTCCGCATTTCTTTAAAAGTCTTACTAATAAAGCTTTAGTACAAGATATTTCTACTAAATGACAAGATTGTGTTTCTATATTCAAATAAAGCAGAGAGAACTGATTGTTATTTATTATAGGAATTCAAAATTTTATTCACACTACGTGATAACTAGGGCCGGGACATGAGAGACCGATGACTCATCGCTCACGGACTATCGAAAACTTGTATTTTTAAAGAATTTTTAATTTTATTTATTTGATTGGAAAACAAACAGGTGGTGATCTATAAAATACGAAATACACTTTTATTTGTTCCTTTTGTAGTTCAAGTTGAGTAAAGAGGTATTAATATTAACTAGCAATACCGTCTCAAGGTTTTCTTCTGTAAAATTTGTTCTCTTTGAATAAAATACATCCTTGTATATAGAAAACGTCCTTTCTAAATCGCAAATGATTATAGTTGCATACTGGAAATATTCTTTTATTTCAGCGTACTTAGTAGTTAGATTTTGAGGCAAAAATTCGATTAATTAGCGTCGTATATGTAGAAAGCATTTATTTCAAAGTTATACTTATTATATGTGTTCGGGAAAAATAGAATTAATTTTGTATTTTTAGTTTCATTTAGATATAAGCAAACAGATGTAGGTATATTTATGTTAATGTATTCAATCCTAGTTTTAAATTGTAAATATTGTAAAGTGTATATAAAAAAGGTTCTTGGAGTTCGGATATATTTAATGTTGTCAATTACATTAGGCCTGGTCAGGTATTACATTTCTTTATTTATTGTCTTTTTTTCTACGGTCATAAAAACTATTTATTTTATTACAGGCACAACATTCTTGTTAACCCGTCCATTTAGTAGTTGTAAATGTAAGGTACAATCAAATAAGTTTTATTGACATATTTTCTGTTATAGATAAAGTATTATATTATTATAATAGGTTAAATAGTTTTGGTTCGATGCAATTCTGCGAACTATTATGTTATCTCTAACGCACTTCCTGTGTATTGTATATTTATTATTTTAAGAGTTATTTTATTATTCTATAATTAAGGGTTTCCGGCGTATATTGTTCATTTTAATACATTGACGACGTTGGCATATCCTTTTCTTGGAAGAAAGATAAAAATAATTGTATATAAATTTCTGTATAATCAATTTCGTTCTTTTCTCCCTCTCTTGTGACTGGCGGGGACCAAACTTCCTTGCCGAAAAAAATAAGTAAATGAAGAAACAGTTCCAAATAAGATCTCTTAGAGCTCACGACAGTTCCATGTACGATCTCTTCGAGTTATTTACAGTTCTAGCTTAGGTCTCAGTGATCTAAATAGGAGCAAATATTATTTATTAGCCAGTTTTCTCGGTTTTTAGTATTAAGACCAGATACTGCATTTGTATTAAGTTAACGGAACTCCAAGATTAAATTTGTAAATATATTAGTGTTATTCATAAACTATTGCATTATTTCAACTCATACTTCGGTCGATACATACCGAACTTCCTTCAAACCAGGAGGAATAAACAATAGCTTCTGATATGAATAACAAGTAGGACATACATTACTATAATAAAATTTTGACAAAACCAAGAGAAAGGCTCCGAAAAAGTAATTACGATGGTATAAAAATTATTTTCATTCCTCATCAGACTAATGCTCCTCCACACGCAGTACTTTCTATGTCGTAGTTTTTGACCGACAAACACTTTACTGCGGTGGAACATTCTTTATGTTCTTTGGACTTGGCACCACACGACATTTTCTCCTTCCCAAATAGAAATCGATGATTAAAAAAACACGTTTTGAGTGAAAGGACTTAGTAAGTAAAAGAAGTGTCAGATATCTTAAAACAATTGGTAGAAATTTATCTGTTTCACGCCTTCGACTAGTGAAAATTATTGAAAATTAGAATTATCATGCATAAATAAAAGTGAATTATTGCATCAATCTCGTTATTTAATAAATAGATTATCTTATACATCAACTATTTGTTAAATACTTAATTTATTCCAATCAAAATCTTGCTATTAAACGAGTTTGTTTAATATCTGTCTTTTAAAGTAGGTCTTTTAGAGACGTTAACTGGTATAATTTGCATCAATTCACAGTTTGATGTCGTAAGAAATATAGCGTACCCTCTATAATTATTTAGTAAGCAAAGCTCATCTACGAGGGTGGTTTGACGGAAGAGTGATATTTCAAACGTAGGCAACACTTTCACTATGATGATTATGTTGCTGACTTCCGCCATGTTTCTGATGTCTACTGTCAAAATTTCAAACAAATCTGACAGATAGGTTGTTTTATACTCATTTAAATTGTTGTCGTGTAAATATAGAGAAAAAAGTGTTAATTAAATATTATTTTTTACGTGGAAATACAATTAAAAAGACCGAGGAAAACTGGCCTAAATACACCCGTGGACAAAAAGCTCCGGACACCGAAGTAAACGTCTGTTAGTACAAGAAAAGCTTATTTTTTATTTTTTTAACAACACATGAAAACATTATCTACAAAGTATGAACGAGAAATAAAAAAGGTACTTAGCATTCTATTCAATAAGAAAAAGTCACCAAAGTACAAAATTAAGAAATGCATTGGTCTTATCGGCTGGGTTTTACATCTACATTTTCACACAATTTAAGCGACTAATAGTGTATACTACCTCCACGAACTCTAATGACTTCTGCCACACGGTGTGGTAAACTTTGAACGCAGTTGGCGACCTCTTTTGTAATGTTTTCCTATTCTTCACAAAGAGCTATTCAAATATCCCGTATGGTTACGGGAATGGGTTGTCATTATCTACAAAGTATGAACGAGAAATAAAAAAGGCACTTAACATTCTATTCAATAAGAAAAACTCACCAAAGTACAAAATTAACAAATGCATTGGTCTTATCGGCTGGGTTTTACATCTACATTTTCACACAATTTAAGCGACTAATAGTGCATACTACCTCCACGACCTCTAATGACTTCTGCCACACGGCGTGGTAAACTTTGAACGCAGTTGGCGACCTCTTTTGTAATGTTTTCCTATTCTTCACAAAGAGCTATTCAAATATCCCGTATGGTTACGGGAATGGGTTGTCATTATCTACAAAGTATGAACGAGAAATAAAAAAGGTACTTAGCATTCTATTCAATAAGAAAAAGTCACCAAAGTACAAAATTAAGAAATTCATTGGTCTTATCGGCTGGGTTTTACATCTACATTTTCACACAATTTAAGCGACTAATAGTGTATACTACCTCCACGAACTCTAATGACTTCTGCCACACGGTGTGGTAAACTTTGAACGCAGTTGGCGACCTCTTTTGTAATGTTTTCCTATTCTTCACAAAGAGCTATTCAAATATCCCGTATGGTTACGGGAATGGGTTGTCATTATCTACAAAGTATGAACGAGAAATAAAAAAGGCACTTAACATTCTATTCAATAAGAAAAACTCACCAAAGTACAAAATTAACAAATGCATTGGTCTTATCGGCTGGGTTTTACATCTACATTTTCACACAATTTAAGCGACTAATAGTGCATACTACCTCCACGACCTCTAATGACTTCTGCCACACGGCGTGGTAAACTTTGAACGCAGTTGGCGACCTCTTTTGTAATGTCTTCCTATTCTTCACAAAGAGCTATTCAAAGATCCCGTATGGTTACGGGAATGGGTTGTCGGTGTCGAAACAATGAATCCCAGAGACTTCCGTCCGTGCTTCGAGCTGACCATTGCAAACGTCATGGTACCGTTTTCAATAAGAACAAACTCAGTTTTCGCGTATAGTGAAACGCCAGCCCATACCATTATAAATACCATTCTTGGATATATACAACATTGAATCGATTCTGCCTTTACTTGATGTAAATCCATATCAAATGATAAAAACACACAATGTTGTATTAGATTTACACTTTATTTAATAATAATAATGACTATATAACAGCTGTTTCACCGTACAACGGTTTCTTCGGATATCCGAAGAAACCGTTGTACGGTGAAACAGCTGTTATATAGTCATTATTATTATTAAATAAAGTGTAAATCTAATATACAACATGCTGAAAATCGTTCGCCAGGCCTTCTCAACACACGTTCTCGTCCATCTGGTGAACGCGGATAAAAACGAGACCCATCCGTGAACAATACGGAGCTCCATTGATCCTTAAACCATTGTTCAATGTCTATGTCTACGTTCATGGGCAAATCGTAGTCTCTGAACATGATGAGGTGGCACCAAAAGCGGACAATTAAACAGGTTTCCTTGGCGTCAATCCATCTTCCTTCAATCTTCGGCGAACGATTCGTGCAGAAACTGCAGTACCGTAAACGTCTTCGACTTAGCGAGACAGAATTGTTTACGGTAAACCACGATCACATAGTGTAGATAATACCATAAAACGATCTTGCCGTTTGCACTATTATTTTAAAGACAGTATAAACAATGCAACTGAACAGATATGCAATAACTTGCATGAAGATTTAAATATGGAAAAGCTACCGCGAGATGGGTGCCTTGCTTAATTTTGATCAAATGTGCATTAAAAATTTCAGCATATCAGGCTTCTTCAAACGTAATTCAAGGGAATTTGTCACAGTAAATGAAACTTTGATACATTATTATATTTGCAAAAATGGATTTCTCCCAGGGAACGTGCACCCAAGAAAGCAACAACCGTTTTTTCGATCGATAAGGTCATGGCCATAGATTTTTGAGATTCCAAAGGTGTTATCATTATTGATTACCCAAAAAAGGGAAGAACGATAACTCACGAATATTATGCTGATTTGCTGGTAAGTTTTGATGCAGATCTGAAGAAAAAACGACCGCACCGAAGAAAAAAGTTTTGTTCCATCACGATAAAGCGCCTTCTCATTCGTCCGCGGTTGCTACATCGAAATTTTCCGAATCGCGTATGGCGTCATGAATTGCTGGCTTATCCGCCATAATTTCCAGATCTGGCTACCAACCAGTGATATCTTTTTAGTTCCAAAGTTAAAAAAATGACTCAATAGAAAGAGATTTCGGACAAATGAAGAGAAGTGATATTCGGGACAAATGTATTTGTTTCAGAGTTGCCGTATGATTACTTTTTGGATGGTTTGAAAAAATTGGAAAGCCGCTGGACTTAGTGTCCAGATTTGCAAGGGGATTATGTCGAAAAATAAAATATAATTTTTACCCTAAATAAGTATTTGGTTGAAAAGTCACTCTCCCATCAAACTGCCCTTGTATTTTATAATATTTGCATGCAAATTTTCTTTATTTAACCCATTTGTGGCTGCGAGAATGTAAACCAAAATCTTGTTTATTAACTTCATGGTGAGGAATACAAATGGGTATAATATATACGCCTGTAACACTTGAGCTTCTCACATCCCACTTTGCTTACTTTATATATTAGTTGTGAAACTAGATGTTATATAATGCTAAATATGTAATTACGTTAGTATTAACCAACTTTATATGCATATTATATATAATATTAGCATATTATGTACTTGAATCGATTTATGTTGCAGTATTAGCTTAATAAAAAAATAACAGACATATATAAAGAAATGGCAGTTACATCACCTTCCATATTCAGATGTTCATCTCAATGAACGTATCGATAAATTCGGTTTTTTGTTTGAAGGTATTAAGCCAGTAACTTTGACAAGTAATTGTATTCCTTCTACAGTCAGGTTTCGTAAAAATTTAGTTATATTTAGTTCAAGTGTACCACTTTATATCGACATAGACATCGTGATGATTCAATAATCCAAAGTTTAAAATAAATTATTATCCTAAAAATGTCTGCTATTTGGATAGGTTAGTACACAATTCGATTTGTTCAATTTGACTTAACCAAATCGTCCACAATTTCAAGCTAAGATAAACGGGCATGTCCCTGGATTCAATAAAACGCAGTTGAGATCCCTTTTCTTTCCAGTTTTGATCTACTTTTTACAAAGGAAAATGCAATAACACTTGATACACAAATTGGTTTGTAATTACATATTAATAATTCGTAGAATACCTGATAAAACTCATGACTAGGGCTGGGCGATACCGACTTTTTCGGTATCGGGTATCAATACCAATCGAGGTATTAATACTTAGCGATGTATCGGGTCTGAGCACGGTATCGACTCTGAGTACTGAAATCGATAAAGTATCGATAGATATCGATATTTGAAATTGATACTTTGGAATCGATACCTTGTAATCGATACCTTGATTCGATACCTAGCAATCAGTATTCATAACCCGTTTTCTAGGTATCGATTGTTTGATATCGGTTTCAAGAGATATAAAATTAATTTACTGATTCTACCATATCTAACGTATGAAATTTACAATATTGTGATATTTTGTTGTTTTTTTATAATAATTATAGTTATTATGTCATAATATGGATATTTGCTACCCATAATGTAAAGTTCAGCAACTTACTGCATCCCTTATATACATTTAAAAAATGTACAAAGGTAAGATAATATATACAGATATATGTGCTATTACCAAATTATACAAAAAGGCTAAAATATTCTATTTCAAAATAGAAACAAACCAAGCACGTATTATACCTACAATAGTTTTATAAGAATTCTCGACGGCACTTATTTTTTACCTTATTAATTTCCATTTGTATGAATCATAAATTAAACTTGCAACAAAAAAGCAATAAATAAAAAAATCCTTTTAAATAAAGAAAAGGAAATTGCTACAAATACAAATATATAGGTGAGGGGCTTGTGGAAGTTTAACCGATTCCAAAATAAAGCGATACCAACCTACTATCTTAGTATCGATGCTTTGGACTCCTTGCTCGGAGTTAATAACTTGGAATAAATACTTCGGTATACATTGCGATCAATTTCAGTCTTTTCTATAGTTAGTATCTATTTCTTGGTATCGATACCTTAGTATCGGTTCGTTGGTATCGGTTACTTGGTATCGATATTCTGGTATTGGTTTCTTGGTATCGATATCCAAGTATCAATACCTTAGAATCGATACGTTCATTATCTGAGGTATCGGGGAATCAATACCAGTTATGGTATCGGGTATTAGACGATGTATCGATACTTCGCCCTGCCCTACTCATGACTATACATTTAACAAACGTACCCTACCCATAATATAGTGTTTTTAGAAGAGCAACAGCTTCAGCTGTGAATATGGACGTCTCATAATCTAATTTGAATATTTTCTTATATCCATTGTTAATGTCATATATTCCTCTAAAATGGATTTATGTATGATTATCCAATTGTCCAGGATATGGATAAAAATTAATGCGCCGTAGTTATACGAGGAAATATCAGAAAATTACGAGACTGGAGTTGTAGTACAAAAATGAAACATTTATTTAGAAAACTTTAACAACTATCCTTTAAAGTATCTTCCATTCTATGCAATACTCTTGTCCCATCGTTTTGTGCACTTGTCATAAATATTTGAGAAACCATTTTTTGAGCTCTAAATTCGATTCAAATTATCGACGTCTCAATTCTTTTTGGGCTTCAGGAAACAAATCCAAAGCACATGTAGCAAAGTCAGGTGAGTAGAGAGGGTGAACCATAATTTCTACCCCCAACTCTTCAAGTGTTCGTTGACAAATCGTTGATATAATAGTACTCTCCAGTTACTGTGTGTTCTCTAGGTAAAATGTGATCCTAAACAATGCCCCATTTATAAAAAAAATAAGTGCTTTATTTCTTACCGGCGCCTTTCAAGTCGTTAATTTTTTTAATCAATCCGTGCAGTTGGTGGTCGCCCGTGTTGAGGTTCATTTTCCTCTGATTCACAACCGTCTTTGAATTTCTTAGGCTACTAAAACACTCTACATCGTGATAAACTATAACAATAATAATAGAAATCTTTATTGCCCAACAGATAATTCCATTTCGAGGACAAATACATAAAAAAAGAAAAAATAGAAGAAAAAAACAGATGTATGCTCAATTATATAAAAATACAAAATATAAATGTATGAAATAATATAAGTAAGTACACTAATAAACTAAAACAAAAACTTAATCCAAACACCTCCTATAAAAATATCACTATAAATAGTATTCGCACATTGGTACATAAAATTAATTGGAGCTCTTAGCAGCGCGTTAGTTCTAGCTCTTGGCGAGTAAGAAGTAATATTTCAGACGAGTCAGTTCGACCATCTATTAACCTACACATAAATCGCGCAGCATTAACCTCTCGAATAATGTTTTTAGGATTTGAAGTTACGTCTGTCTAGTCTAGTCTAGTCTAGTCAATATTTCTTTTGGGATATCTACCATCACATCTGAACGAAAGGTATTTCAGAAATCTCCTCTGAACCCGTTCAGGTGACGAGTCATGCATCGAGTAGTAAGGAAACCATATTACCAAAGCATACTCTGTCTACTATCATCTACGTATGCAGTTTTAATCATTTCAAAAGTTTCAGTTGGAATTTTACCCAACCGAACACACACTTTTATCGCATATCTTTGGTTCACTCTCATTTTTTTCGATGGGTACGTCAAAGACAACAATTCAGTAATTAATTTGCAATGAACGTCAAAAGTTAAATCAAAGCCTATTTGAGGATAAGTACGTTAGAGATGGGAGTTTAATGTTCTATTCTTTGTGTTATAAAATTCTAGTTGTGAAAGAAGTTAGTTATAACACCAGTCTCGTTATATTTTGATATACCCTCGTAAGTATTCGTGATACGTTAGATTTTTAGCTGTGCTACTCTAAGAACGAGAATCAAATGTGGAAATATACATTACATCAAAGCTGCACATAATGGAAGTGATTTCTTTTTCTGTTATTATAAGCTGTTAAATCTAGTGTTGCAAGCTTCTGTAATACAAGTAGGCTATTAGAAGCTTTTCCTTTCAAAATATATTTTGCAACCGGAATACGTCTTCCTAATGTTAAAGTAGGTTTACCTGCTTCAATACCTGCTTCAGAGCATTAATTTGGGTGGAAAAATTAGTACACGTGATCAATATGAAGGATAAAAAACTTTGTTTTTGAAGACACCCTCCAAAAGAGTTTCTAACAGAGATTCGAATGCTTTACAGCCGAATGATCAATTTAAGAGGGGTCAATCCAATATTAAATGGCCAACTAAATCAGAATCTAAATCTAACACACCTTACTGTTCAAAACGAAAATTGGAAGTGCAGTCATCAGATTTCTTGAAACAATTGAGCATAAGCTTGACCTGCGCGCACTTTATGCGTTAGGAACAGCCACATGTACCAATGTCAACTACGACAACGAAAAGGAGGATACCAACTCACTCCAAAGACACAAAACTGACAGAAAAAGGAACGAACGAGTAATAATCAACGGCGAAAACTAACGAAAAGCTTTAATCAATTAAGGAAACACAGAAAACAAATTTAAAACAAACAAAATTAGAAAGGCATCGTTCGACAAGACTCCAGAATGAACTCAAAACTACAAGACACGTCATGTTGGTCCCAGTGAACTTTCAAAAGTATACCTGTTATACCTAAGAATGATTATAAGACTGTTTAGAAGATCGATTAGATTAGAAAGTTGCATTGATACTGAAGGTAATTAGTAGAGAACGGACACGCTTACCACATGACGCAAAGCCCAGTGCAGTACTGGCGAAAGGTTGTATTTCAAAAATATTTAATTTTATTTATATAATTGGAAAACGAACGGGTGGTGATCTATAAAATTACGAAATACATATTTATTTGTTGAAAAGTTGTATTTATAAAGTTTTTAATTTTATTTATATAATTGGAAAACATACGGGTGGTGATCTATCTATCTAAAATTACGAAATACATATTTATTAATTAATTTTGTTTATATAATTGGAAAACAAACGGGTGGTGATCTATAAAATTACGAAATATGGTATTTGTTGAAAAGTTGTATTTTTAAAGTTTTTAATTTTATTTCTATAATTGGAACATTTTTATTTGTTCATTTTGTCGTTCAAGTTGAGTAAAGGAGTATTAATATTGACTAGCAATAGTTTCTCAAGGTTTTCTTCTGTCAATTTTGTTCTCTTTGAATTAAGTTCATCCTTATAAATAGAAAACGTCCTTTCTACATCGCAACTGGTTATAGGTGCATACTGGAAATATTCTTTTATTTCTTCATATTTAGCCATTAGATTTTGTGGAATTGTCTCCATACATAATTGCTGCAATGTAATTAAATCTGGATTTCTATTAAGAATTGCTTCAAACTTTTGCCGAAGGCCACATCCGAAGTCACTTGGAATACTTTTCAAATTATTAACAGCCACATCTAATGTGGTTAATCCGTCATTTAATTTGAGATTTCGATTTTCAAAATAAGTGATTAGTTTTGGCAATTTTCCAAAGTGTTCGTGAAGAAAGTACAACTGATTTTTTAAATTTGGTATTTGTGTGAGCTCCTTGCACTCACCAATACTTCTAGCATCCTCCTTTAGCAGTGTTACGAAATGTTTTAGACTATCCAAATTCTCAGCATAATAACTAGTAGCTTCCAGCCATGTTCCCCATCTAGTTATTACTGGAGTGGGAGGCTGTGGCAGAGATGGAAATTTTTCCCTGAAAAGAGCTACTCTCAATGGTGCTTTTCTGAAAACTTTTTTAAAAGCTGATACAAGTCTATCAACTTCCGGAAAAGTGTCTCTGATATATTCACAGATTCTGTGGAGAACATGTGCTACACAAGTAATATGCAGCATATTAGGATATGTTTTCTTCAATAGTCTGGCTGTTTTTAACATATACGCAGCACTATCACTGACAAATAAAAGTATTTTTTCTTTGTACGTGGCGTCCGAATGAAGCATTTTTTGCATATTCTCCTTAATGGTTTCAGCAACTGTTTCCGCATCAAATCTATTTATAACACTTGTTGCTATTACATATGAGTTATAGGGAATAGATGGATGTAGTACACCAGCTACAACATTTACCACACAGCGTCCTAACATATCCACTGTTTCGTCGGCGCTTATCCATATGTATTGATTTAAAAGATGGCTTCTAATGCGTTCTACTGTTCTCGTATAGCACCTAGAAACATAATATTTGCGTAAAGTTGATTCATCAGGAACATTTCGACCAGTATATTTTTGAAGAAATATTTTTAAAGTGGGATTGCTAAGTTTATTTAATGGAATATTATCCACGATGAAAAAAGAACACTTGGTTATATGTTTCACTAAATTTTATCTACATAAAATAAGACAATTGTTTCGGACTCTGCAGTCTATTTTCAATTGAATTGAAAATGGACTGCAGAGTCCGAAACAATAGTCTTATTTTATGTAAATAAAATTTAGTGAAACATATAACCAAGTGTTCTTTTTTCATCGTGAATTTATCAAGATGTTTCACCATGTGCCAAGCGAGAGTTCAATCAATTTAATGGAATATTATCCGCCATAAAAGTTTTACAGAGTTCAGATGTGTTTGCAATCCTAAGTGACGAATTTTTGACGATATTTTACGGATTTTGTAATAAATTTCGGAATCACTGACAAAATGGACATACAATCAGTATGACCGTCAATCCAACTCGCCATTGTTTTACAATGCCGTTCTCGACATTCTTCCATATCATGTCTGAAAAAGTAACTTAAACAATGCTCACAAAAATTACGATGTAATTAACAGTTACAACTATGAAAACAAGAAACTTACTCACAGCACTTTATTTATCTTACGAAATATAAACTAATAAATAAAATACATTATAAAAAACCCGCTTCTATTTACGCTCATGAAAACACTTTAAAAAACACTATATTCCCCGAATACAATAGCTGAGTTGTCCATTGTTATCGTGCGATACCAGGTGGCCGAGTAAGTCAAACAAATACTTCATTGAATTACGCCGGGATGTACTGAGCGACGTTATACACAATTCCAATTGCCGATTGCGTTTTATGGAAATTGCATCCGTTCTCTACTAATTAGGAACAAGTAAGGGTTTAGTTATACTCGTAATTAGGGTAATTCTTAAATTTAAACGTAATAATATGGTAAAATTCCAGTTTGTGTAGTAATTATCTTCGTATTTCAAACGCTAGAAATTCCGAAGGAATAACATTTGTTTTTCTTTCATTACTCTAATTTGTTTTTCTTTCATTATTCTAACTAATATAATTAGACAGATTTTAGGTCGTAGACATCCTCACAAATTAAACTTTCTGCATATTATAATTCGCACATGAGTTGTAGCTGTATTATGATTTGTTTATCTTTGCCTGCGATGAATACTTAAATCGAATAATTAGGTACATACGTAATATTATCTCGTGTTCTAATAAGCAGTTGTATATGTGATATTGTATTCTGACACGCTTTAACATTAATAAATTATATTATTTCTGGAAAGATATTACTATACCATTTGTCCCGAATATAACTGGGTTAGTTTTAAAATAAAAAATATGTATTCAACATACTCTCCTTCTGCAGAAATATAACAAATTACACGTTCAGTAAGTGCATCAAATCAAACAATTTCTTATGTCGTTGATTGCAGTAGTGGTGGAATTACTCGTCGTTGACTTATTGAATATCTTCAATTGATGCAAAATGGCATCCTTTCATCGCCAAAGGAAGCTTATAAAATAAAAAATAATCTAAGGAAGTCAAATGCAGTTAATACACGGGATGTGGGAACCAAAAAAACCGAACACAACGAATATGGTCTACCAAATGCTCAATACACCGAAATAATACTCAACATTAAGCGTTGCATCGCTTGGAACAAATTCTTGGTGCATAATCTCCTTGCAATTGCAAAAAGCAATAAGTATTGTCTTTATTTTTGACTTCTACACACAAGATCTTTTTGAATTTTCTTCACCTGATGATGATTCTTGCTTCAGGATACTGACGCTTGGTTTGTTGGTTGGTGATCAGTTCCAATTATTTTTAAGATGATGAAATATCTCTTCGAACTTCTCTAGTGATGTCTTTGCAATTCCCAATTACAACCTCGTCATTTATAAATCGATGTGGAACAAACTTTTCATTTAGCTTCCAAAGGCTAAGCCTTTTAATTCAAACATGGGTATTGTAAGCCGCATTTTCAAGAATCTCATTGAAAAATTTTCATGAAATTGGGCACTCCTCCTCATTTTCTTTGCATCGTTTTAATTGATCGATCTTAACATTTATCATCATCACATCATCTATGCCTTCTCTAAATCGTTAATGCCACTCAAAAATATTTATGATAAACAATTAATTCTATAATGGATTTTAAGCATTTGTAGCATTTATATCGTTTTTAACACTGGCCACTGTTGCTGATGTTGATGATGTTGTGGCCACTGTTGCTGATACTGTATATAAACTGATTGAACGAGCTCAGCATGCTATATACTATGAGATTGAAACATTATTGGTCTTCCATTTACTGAAAAGTGTGTCCGTATCATATGACAGTTTCTACATGATAACGACTCCAAATATTATGCAGAAGCTGGAAAAAAATATTCAGTCACCACCGTCTTCTCCGATCTTAACCCAAACAAGAACTTGCGGCCAATTTTGAAAACTTAGACGATAAAAAAGCAATATAAAAATGAAAATGATCTATTTAAGCAAGTCAAACGAGCTTTGAAGAATACACCAGCGACTATATCATTCTAAAATTATGAACCAATGAAAATGCGGGATTTTCCGTAGTTGTCATATATTACAGCGGTTATTGACATATTATGACACAAATCTAATATACGAATCTTTGTATAATCGAATATAGGAACTCTTGTATATTCGCTGCCAAAAATACGATTAGATTGACAGTACCGAATTGTCAGATTTGTTATTTATCACCATGGCTCGTGTTTAATTCTCCTGATTTGAAGGACCATGTATCGAGCGATCAAGATAATTTCTAATCGAGTCAACCTTGAATCCGAAATCGTATGTATTTACTTTAACTGCCTTACATTACAAACGTCAAGTAAAATGTCAGTTGACAGCTAAAAGAACAACAGTTAATGTAAACTATGCAACTGAGGACGAATGTATTTACGACATACAATTTCGGTTTCAAGGTTGACTCGATTACAAATTATCTTGATCGCTCGATATATCTTATATCTGGTCAAGGTACCGATTGTTGCGTTGTACTCGATTCTCGAAGCACCATGTATAATTTTGTGGTTGATCCACCGCTAACGGGGCGTAACTTCCGTCTAGGCTGGTTATTTCTATTAGTTGGTGGCAGTTATATTGAAAGTTGGTGTGTTTTCCGAGTGTTTTATTTATTTTACAAAAAACACTTAAACCAAATTCCATAAGACAATTCTCACAATATAGCACTTAATGTAAACTTAAACTTAATTCTTTACTGTTTGATTATTGTATATTGTATGTCTGTTATATACAGAATGATTGTTTCAGAATAATTGAAACATACATGAGTGGGTAAAACCCCACCAGTTTTGTATAATACAAAGGTATTTTTAATAACATAAAATATTATTACAAATCTGATGTGAAGAACACAAATACAGGTTCACTATTAATATTTTTTGTGAACGTGTCCGAACATATCCCTCCCCAGAGACGCAGATACGTATTTCGACTTTCTACAGGCTCAGCGATGACCCACTCATGTATGTTTCAATTATTCTGATACATTACATATGCGGTTAGTCTGTAGTATGAGTAAAGACATAAACAAAATGCAGTTTCTAGAGAGACCGCTGTGCCATCTTTGGAAGGGCGTCGTTGGTTCGCATTGATTATGTGGACAGGGCGAGGTACTTCGGCTGTCTGACAACAGGCAGCGCTGAATTTACTTCTACGCTCGGTCTGGATAATTTCTGTGATATGGCGATGTGGTTCTTTTTTGTGAATGTGTCTGAAAATATCCTTTCTCCAGCAGGGGCGTACTGATGAACCTTTAGAAAGGCGAAATACGTATCTGCGTCTCTGGGGAGGGATATGTTCGGACACATTCACAAAAAATATTAATAGTGAACCTGTATTTGTGTTCTTCACACCAGATTTTTAATAATATTTTATATTATTAAGAATGATTGTTGTAGAAATGTAATGTATAGTGTATATTAATATAATTAACAATGGCAGGTATTGAAGGGTCTATTGAAATTGTTCACTAATTACCCCCGGCAATAAAGAAATGGTCTGAATGTATAAAGCAGGTAATGAACAGATTAGTAAATGTAAATTCTTTGAATCTAAGGAAAATATTATAATTTTGAATATGTTAATAAAGTACGTTATATAATGGTTTACTCTTGAAAATGCACATTGAATATTTGTAAAGTTTGAAATGTTATTATTTAATTCTGTTATACTAAATTTACTTATATCTAACACATAAATATATACCATTTAAGATATTTCGTTTTAAGACGAAACAGCTCGTTTCGCACTACTTTTTTTCTTTTTATTTTCATGATATAGTCTACCTGTATACAACTTGACACTTGAAAATTCTCGAAACTCGGCGTATTACCTAAAAAAATACCACTCGTGGTGTTTCAGGCAATACGTCTCGTATAATCGAGTATTTTCAAGTGTCGTGTTGTACAGGGTAGCCCAAAATGACCGAAGGGGTTACAGTTCATTATAACTTCTTATTTAAGACATAATTATTAATTTTTTTAAATTTTAAATACAGTATATTAATGGAGAATATTTTTAATTTAATTATGAAAAATTATATCTCGCAAGTGGTGGCCATTTTCTGTTTCGCATATTCGTGCTCTTTCCAAAACATTTTCCATAACCTTTCGCAAAACTTCAGGTGTTATGTTGTTGATTTCGTCGCGTATATTATTTTTTAATTGCTGTATGGTTCGAGGCTTATTAATATAGTCTTTTCCTTTCAAATAACCCCAAAGGAAACAGTCTGAAGCGGTTAAATCCGGTGAACGCGGAGGCCAATTAAAATCGCGTGTACGGGAAATAATTCGTTCACCAAAGATGTCGCGTAAAAGAGCCATTGTGTCCCTCGCAGTGTGCGCTGTGGCTCCATCCTGTTGGAACCATACTTGCGGATGGTTTTCCACGCCTAGCCTTAAAAAATTTTCCAACATTGTCCGATATCTAACACCAGTGATGGAAACGGCGACACCGTGTTCATTTTCAAAAAAATATGGGCCAATTATCCTTTCCGACGAAACACCGCACCAAACGGTACACTTAAGTGGGTGTAATTCTCGCTGTTGAACTACTCTTGGATTTTCCGTAGCCCATATCCTGCAGTTTTGCCTATTAACGAACCCATTTAATTGGAAATGGGCTTCGTCGCTCATAATTAAATTATGAATCAAATCATGATTTTCTTCTGCTTTTTGACGAAAATAAATTGCATAATCAAGTCGTTGCTGGTAATCTGTCGGTTTCAATTGTCGGACAAGCTGAATTTTGTATGGAAACATTCTTATTGTATGCAAAATTCTCTGCAGCGACCCTCTTGAGAGGCCAAGTTGTGTCGAACGTCTCCTGGTTGATGTTTCTCCATCTTCCCGAATACTCTCCTGTACCCGTTCAATATTGTCATCCGTGTGCACCGTTCGTCGTCTGCCGGCACCAGGAAGGTTCCTTACTGCCCCTTGTTCCCGAAAATTTGCAACCAGACCGTTTATTGTTGACTCTGAGGGTCCAACCCGCACATTAAAGCAACGACGATATGCACGCTGAGTCAAAACAATGGATCGTTGATTTGAGAAATAAAGTTCAACGATTTTGGGCACGTTGTTCAATTGTGTACTGTGCCATTTTAAATTCCCCAAGTCTTCTTCACAAAATACTGAAAACAAAAAAAGAATATAATAAAAAAGTTATAAGGAATTAAAACCCCTTCGGTCATTTTGGGCCACCCTGTATAATATATGTAAATAGTACCCAACATTTGGCGTTGTGCCGCTTAGAACAAATTCTTTGTGTCTAATATCCGTACAATAATAAGCAATGAGCATTGTTATGATTTTTGACACACGAGATTCTTTTGAATTTTCTTCATCTGTTAGCTTCCGTTTAGGAATTTGAGACCCTTGGTTTGGTGATTGGTGATCAGTAGGGATCGGCAAAACATATTTTGTCTTCATTATTCCATAGCCGTAGAATATACAAAACGCTTCAATACCGGTACATACTCTCGCTACACATAATATTTGCCGTTTGCGAAATAAAATCGTTCTCTTAGTGTTGAAAATACTGTTGTTGGGAGTGCGTTATTTCTACTTTGCGTTCGCTATTTATTTTCATTTCTTTGTTTCTTTCTAAAATGTCTATTTCACTATATTTATATTTACTTCAAATGATTTCTTGCTATATGACGCTTATGTCAGTGCTTCTAATAGACAAAGTAAGACAAGTTTGCGCCGCTCAATGCCATCAATGCCGCTCGAAAAATGCTGGACAACACCACGTAGTCCAGCATTTTTCGAGCGGCATTGATATTCACTTGCTATTAACGAATGCGAGAGTGAGAAGATACTATACTCGTACTATACTGTTTTAGTGAGCCGGACAAAATATATTTTGCCGATCCCTAGTGATCAGTTATTATTATTATTATCAATTATTTTTTAAATAAAAATCTCTTCAAACTGTGATGTCTTTCCAATCTTTAATTATAACCATTTATAAATTGATGTGGAATAATTTTTTAATTTAGCTTTCGAAGGCTGTTTTTCAATTAAGTTTCTCAATTGAAAATCTTTTCAAAATTTTCACGAAATCACGTACTTGTTCCATATTTTCTTTGCATCGTTTTAATTGATCGATCTTAACATTTATCATCATTACTAAAGTTAGATTTTTTACGCACAAGAAATGCTTTAAATATGTCATGTGCTTACCAAAAATATGTCAAATATATACTTTATTTTTACCATTTATGCATTTTTATGCACTTCAGTTTTTATGTATTTCGCTTACTGGAAATCAAGGAAAGAGTAGTAAAACAACAAAAACAACATATGATAAGAACATTGCATAATAATATGGTAGAAGATTACAATTAATAGCTATATACATATAATTCTATTAATAACATAATAAGTTATTGTGGTTATTAAGTAACATCCATGGAATGATATGTATAGTTAACTTAACTTATTATTGTACCAATTAATAGCTAAACGCTTTTCTAGATTTTCGACACTAATATTTTATCTGCTTAAATTATTTTTATATGCTGAAAACATCCATTCGACTTCAATTGAAATGATAGTTGCATATTTTAACGACGCCAGATTTTAGGGATCTAAATGTAAATTATTATCTTTAACAGTAGAACTTAATAATAATGATAAAATCTTTGATATTTCTGTTAAGTTTTAAACCATCATTCTCTGTTGTAACACTATAAAATCTATCTAGAATCAGTTCTATCTGGAACATTTTTCAATAAATTTTCACAATGTTCTACAATAGAAATTGACTCTAATAAAGATATTTGGTCGGTCTCTAATTTTTTAATTAATCCAATTAAAAAACTATAATGAACTTTAGTATACGTCAACTGATCTAGAATCTCGCGTTTTTCGAATAAACTTCTGGATTTTATAATTGATTCAGGTGAATCAGAAAAATCTAATATAATGTTTTTTATTAGATTTCTCTTCTCATCTGACTGATTATATTATAAACTAATGCATGAATTAAAAATATGCGATTTTATGTTAAAAATGTAAAAAATATTCCCTTTATACAAACAAAGTAAAAATATTAACTAAAGTTTAATTTTATGTAAATATGTAATTTTTGTATACCGTTAATCGCATCATTTTCAGTGTAGAATGGATATATTCACAATACTGGGGTGATATTCCTAAAAATAAAAAATATATTTTTTTCATAAAATCCAAACTCTAATCATCACATCATCTCACACACAAAACTTATGTGTCTGATGAACAGTTAATTACATAATTGACTTTAAGCATTTCGAGCACTTCTATTGGTTTTTGCACAAAGCTTAAAGTTGATTCCATTTTCTTTATTCAAACTCGACCGAAGTACAAAGCTACTATCACTTAAATGCGACGTAGCTTGACATCTAGTGAATGAAATATAATTACATTTTTATTGATTACTGATGAAGTTTGACATTTCATAAATTAATCTTCCACCAATAGATTATGTCACTAATTTCTCTAAACTAAAGGCATTCCAGCGATTTTTTTCACAGAGGATGTGTTTCATCTCAGCTAATAATACTATCTAATTTGTATAAAGTTAGTTTTGATTTAATTTGCTGTTTTTATATATAGAATATTTCAGTTTGATGTAACCAAACATAAGCGTTCCTCTTACTGTTTAAATATATTTTCTCAAACACCGAGCCGACCACATAGATAAAGTAGTTTTATGGCAGACTTGGTAAAATAAACGAAGCTTTTAAAGTTCGTTATATTGTATTTAAGTCCATTAGTTCTGTTAAAAAAAGAATTAAATTTTGTCAGTCACTTGCCTCATGCGAAAAACTTGATATTTAGGGGAAAAACTTGAATAATTAAAGGTCTAATGGTAAAAGAGTATCTATTGTGTAATGGACTGGATACAGATTAAAATAGAATTTCGCAAACTTTTGAGCGTTGTATTCGAAGTCATAAACGAAAAAGCTTTCATTCGAAGTTTCCTCCAAGTGCACGAATTAAATTTGCCCTTCAAAGAATAGAGTAGCTGAATAATACGCGAAGTTTTTAACTATGAATTGTAAATAAATGATGTGCGATAACGATACGAAACGTATTTTACATTCTGTTCCATCCTTAAATCACAGATTCTCATGTTGTGTGCTCTAAAAACTTCTCAGACTTTGTTTTATACATTGACGGATTACTCGTTTAAAAATAAAGTTGAGCTGAGCTTACCGATGTGAAACAAATTTGATAGTTTCGTATATCTCATAAGAGTGTTTTTAAATTAGTTTCGTACTCTAACACGAAACGATTTTAGATGAATTGCATCGTTAAAAATCTGAGATTATTTACTGTCGCAGTTTATGCAAAAAAAAAAATGTTTTCTTGCCCTGAAAACGAAAAAAGTTATTTTAACGGGTAGTACCAAGTACCTCAGATACTTTAGAATACAACCTCCAAGTTTTGTTGTTTAACACTTGTTATTATTTTGCACGGTTAAAATAAAAAATATATATAGAAATAGAATAAAAAAATAAATAAAATTCCTATTTTCAGTAGCCTGTGGTTAGTGTCGATATATTTATATAAAGTTGGCACCAATGAAAAATTATTAATCATATTTTTTAAGCAAAATATCAGCCGATAGCCGGTGATAGCGCAATGGTATCGCACTGGCTTATTGTGCCGGTGGTCTCGGGGTCGAATCCGAGTCTTGCTCTTAAAGAAGGTTTTTCAGTGCCTCTTGTAATTCGCATGAAGCTGTTGGGAGATGCTAAGGCATAAATTACCATTATTATTTATGGGCCCACTTTCTTGCCCTTATTTTTTTTATTTTGTGATAAGTAATAATAACAACAGTACAAATTAAAAACAGTAAACAAGTAAATGGCAATGGTCCGGCAAGCCAGAGGTCGTGGGTTCGATTCCTACCTGAGGGCGAATTTTTTCTATGAAAAATTCGAATAAAATAGCGTCGCAAAGTGTAGAAAGAACATTTACAATTACATTACTTCGCGAAAACGCAATTAATTTGTACAACTGCCGTACTACGGGCAAGATATATTCATCTGTTTCCTTTGATGTAACTCAAAGCATCCCCATAAACGTTTCTAATTCACGCCTCAACAGCTCAGTGATCGAGCAATGGTCCGGCAAGCCAGAGGTTGTGGGTTCGATTCCTACTTGAGGGCGAATTTTTTCTATGAAAAATTCGAATAAAATAGCGTCGTAAAGTGTAGAAAGAATATTTACAATTACATTACTTCGCGAAAACGCAATTAATTTGTAAAACTGCCGTACTACTGGGAAGATATATTCATCTGTTTCCTTTGATGTAACCCAAAGCATCCCCATAAAAGTTTCTAATTCACGCCTCAACAGCTCAGTGGTCGAGCAATGGTCCGGCAAGCCAGAGGTCGTGGGTTCGATTCCTACTTGAGGGCGAATTTTTTCTATGAAAAATTCGAATAAAATAGCGTCGTAAAGTGTAGAAATAATATTTACAATTACATTACTTCACGAAAACGCAATTAATTTGTACAACCGCCGTATTACGGGCAAGATATATTCATCTGTTTCCTTTGATGTAACTCAAAGCATCCCCATAAAAGTTTCTAATTCACGCCTCAACAGCTCAGTGGTCGAGCAATGGTTCGGCAAGCCAGAGGTCGTGGGTTCGATTACTACTTGAGCTATGAAAAATTCGAATAAAATAGCGTCGTAAACTGTAGAAAGAATATTTACAATTACATTACTTCGCGAAAACACAATTAATTTGTACAGCTGCCGTACTATGGGCAAGATATATTCATCTGTTTCCTTTGATGTAACTTAAAGCATCCCCATAAAAGTTTCTAATTCACACCTCAACAGCTCAGTGGTCGTGCAATGGTCCGGCAAGCCAGAGGGCGAATTTTTTCTATGAAAAATTTGAATAAAATAGCGTCGTAAAATGTAGAAAGAATATTTACAATAACAACAGTAATCACAAAATTTAGCATAAGTAAAAACACAAGAGCTTTTTTTTTTTATCGGGTAAATTTCTCTTTGTAACGAAATTATTTTGCCAATCAGTAATTTGACGAGAAAAACTTACATGAAAATATCGCGAGACCGAAAGGTCGAGCGATTTTTTCTAATGTAAGTTTTTCGAGCGAAATTACTGATTGGAAAAATATTGAGTTAAAAAGAAATTTATCCGATTGAAAGAAAAGCTCGAGTGTTTTTTGGCAAGATAAATTAACGACATGGATAAAACTTTTTAAATTGTCTCCATATTGACGATTTTGTATTTCTTGTGTATTGCGGTATTGATCTTTTGATATTTGTTGAAATTTCCCCAAACCGACTCGTACATTTTACGTTCAACGATACTTAATAGTTATTACCTGTCAGCTGCCAAAATAAATTAAGTGATGCAGGGCTACTAGATATGTAACAGGAAGAAGCATTTTTATCGGAGGAAGAAGCATTTTTATCGGTGATAAAAAGCTATGTAGGTTTTTATCGCTGTCAAAGTGACAAAAATGTCACCCGCAAATGGACATTTTTATATAGGAGTTAATTTATCAGTATAAACAATTATGTGTTGTATTAATTAATCTATTGCCATTCTTTAGCGGGTAGTAGTAGTAAAAAGCAACTCTTAACACACGAACTGCTTCCTGTCTTGAAAATTACCGATTCACACAGTTCAACTTTCTGGTTTCATGGGCGTGTAGCTTGGGCAGAGAACCAAGAATAACATATTTCTGCATGTTACTTACATGTTTTCGTACCTCCGTTGTGTTTATTTTCTATTATCTAAATAAATTCTTACTTATGCTCTCGCTGATTTCCCCAAATACTTCAATTATTAACGGTATAAACAGTATTTTATAATCTATATGCGTTTTTCGCAACTCAAATAATAGGTCACGGTATTTGACTGTTTTTCTTTCGTTACCTTTTCGGTGATATTATCCTCACTGGGGCAGACATTTCAAAGATGTTCATACAACTGTCTGTGTAATGCAACAGCCCCTTATCCGCTTTATTAGCAGGTAGTTGTTTAGTTGTACTAAACGCAAAATTCCACAAAATTTTGAAGTTTTCGTTCTCTACGACCCTACGAGTCTGCATAATATCGTATGGATGTATAATTTTATCATCCATTTGGTAGATATATCTTAGATGGTAAGTGCTGCATCACATCGATGTATGTATTCGTTCGAGAGGTAATTCTGTCAGCCTGCCAGTAGATGCATGGTAGTCTCTGGCATTGATTTACATGCTAATTTTCACTAATTTTCAATTCCATAGACTTCCTTTTGTATATTCTATGTTTGGAAAACCTCATTCTGAGAGGCAATTATGTGCCTTCTGAATCATAATATAAATTTGGTGTCCTCAGAAAACTGAAAATTGGATTTTGAGGCATTTGTCTATGTTCTCAGAAAACAAACCATGCATTTGTCTTTTCTTCATGTTGCCTCACTAATGCATCGGTGCGCTTCTTCCTATGAGTTCCTTTTGACTCAGCTACAGACACCTAATTTAGATTTGTTTTTTCTCTGCTAGATTTGGTCAAACTGTAGGGTAGCTTTAGTATTTTTAGCGCTCCCTCCGTCTCTCTATATAATAACTCTCCTCTTCCTTCCTCTTTATGTATCTTAACTACCTTCGTAAGTGGAACTCGTGTAGTGGATACAACACGCACAGTACTGATAACAGAAATATAATTCTCTGCTGCTCGTCCATGAAGAGGACGAGCAGCAGAGAATTATATTGGGCTATATGGCTCTATGGGGGCATTAGAGGTCTTCATTG
Source organism: Melolontha melolontha (assembly GCA_935421215.2). Lineage (NCBI taxonomy): Eukaryota > Metazoa > Arthropoda > Insecta > Coleoptera > Scarabaeidae > Melolontha > Melolontha melolontha. The sequence continues at coordinate 38,823,068 of OW285238.1, forward strand.
GTTTTACATTACACGTTTTTTTTTCTAGAAACTTCCTCGATCGATTAATGCATATATTTGGACCCTAAGGTGTCGAACCGAGAGGCGTCTATTTTCCGGTCGGATGTTTACTCATTTCTCCTGCATGTGCTTCATATTACCTTGGCGACCTTGTTCGCTCAAGGTGTAATAAGCGTATAAATCAAAGCACACTTCTTATGTCGAGACACGCGGCATTGAATCTGTACGGAATTCCTATTCACGACTGCTGCCAAAAATTCCGATGGTCCCTTTAATTTGAGGTCGATGTGGACAGTCTTGCTCTTTTCTCTTTTTTCAATAGGTTTAATTCCCATCACATCGGAGCGTTAGCCCGCACACTGGTGCTTATCTTTTAGCGTCCTTTTGTTAAGGTTACTGGTGAAGTAAGCTAAGATCAAAAACAGACAAAGCTGTTCGCCCGTGAGGTATGTTCCTTGGCCGCCTGGCCGTTCAGTCTTACCCACATTACCGAAACAACAAATGACAAATTCATCTGCTGGCCAGATGGTCTATTATTGTTATTAAAATTATTGTTATTATTATTATTAGTGCGGGTTGTCATTTTAAAGTTAGTTCATTAAAATGCATATTTTCAATTAGAATATTTATTATAATGTTGAACTAAAACACAAAATTTTTACTGTTGAAAGTTATTTTCGAATTGGAAGAGTGGGTTTTTGCAATGAACTCATCGTAAGTATAATTTTTGTTAACAGTTTACCAAGAGTGAAACCTAGCTAACAAGTTTCATTCTCTCTTTTTGACAAATTTCGTTTAACAGGGGTAGTAGTTTGTAAATATGGCAGCTCAGAACGTACAAAAGAACTCCTGATTACATTAAAAATATTCGCCGCCGGAAAAGTCGCCTAAAAAATCCATTGCGAAACGATCAAAAGAAGTCGTCAGTTTGAACATGCCGCGTTATTCTTAAAAAACACCTAAAGTTCTATACATAGAGAATTCAAGTTACCCACGAACTCAATTCCGAAGATAATATAAGAACTGAATAATGAATGCGTCCTTGATAAGTATATCTTTTTTGTTGAAACCTGGTTTCATTTTTCAGAATATTTAAACAAACATAATTTGAAGATATGGTCGGCAGAAAATCTTCAAGAATTTGTGGAGACTCCATCACATATTAAAAAAATTTGTATTTGTCTAACAGTGGCAAAAAGGTGTATCATTGGACCCATACTTTCTAGTAGAACAATAAGTCCTAAAATTTAGCGAAATAAGTTACTAGAACCTTCTATTAATCAAGTATACGATTATGAACTTAGCAAAGGGAATTTCAAACGAAACAATCTTAAGTAGATATTAGTCAACAAACACATGTTCATTTGGAACAATTGTTTGACAATCAATTGATAACTGTCCTTTCCAGATTTCCAGATCTCAGAATTAGGTATGGATTATTTCTTTTTTGAACATGAAATGTTTTATTTCGGGTGTCTTGACGTATGTATGGTCCTGCGCCATTTAAAGGTCTGATGTGTGCACAAGCTTTTGGCTCCTCAGGTTGTCGTTGTTGCTATTGTCGTCAGTATTGCTCAAAGAACGACAACCTGAGTATGGGAATATGCACACGCGTTCGTTAAGAATACATCAAAAATAAACCTTTGACCAATATATATATATATATATATATATATATATATATATATATATATATATAGTAAACTTAATAAGTCGGCGATTAAAGGTCTGGTTTATTACTTCAAAGTATATATATTTAAAACAAGGGTTGTTTTAAATATATATGCTTTGAAGTAATAAACGAGACCTTCAATCGCCGACTTATTAAGTTTACCATATCATACCAAGGTCAAGAAAATATTATATATATATATATATATATATATATATATATAAAGATAATTATTTATTGGCCTTAGTATGTTATATTAGATTCAATTAGTTGGCGATTTAAGGTCTGGTTTTTTCAATATGTATATATTTAAAACAATCTTACATGTTTCGGCATATGATGCCTTTATCAAAGAAATTAAAAATATAAATGACAGCATATTAATGTCATACTTATATATCTGTACTTGTCATGGATAAAATTATTCAAAGATACATTCAAGTTTAATAATAATAAATCATGCCTTGGCTATCTCTAAACAGTTAGACAACAAAAACGGGGAAATGATAAACCATGAGTTATTATTATGTCTGCACCCGTGGAACGGCTTAAGATGTTAGGCTGTCGGCATTCGCCTTGAACGAGAAGGAAAACCACGAAAACCTACTCGGACAGTCAATCAGGGATTTAAACACGGAACTGCCAGCATGATAAGCAAATATACAGATAATTAAATAACATATGATATATATTTATATAACAGCAACATATATTATGATGGTAAATTGCAGATGGTTACATTATTAGGTTATAATATATACTGCTTATATTTTTTTGTATTACTTCTGTTATTAATTGAATTTTTTTCCAGTTTAATATTATTTCTTTAATTTCCTTTTTCATTGTGTATTGTTCTTTATCGACTATCTGTGTGTTTTCAAATTCGAAATGGTGATCGCGTTGTAGTTTGTGTGTAAATAAAGTAGTTTTTGTCTGTTTTAGAGTATTTGTGGGCTTGTATTCTTTTGTATAAATATTGTTTAGTTTGGACTATGTAGTAAATATCGCAATTGCGACATGATATTTTATAGATGACATGTGTTTCACGATTTTTTTCTATTTATAATAACTCATGGCTTGCCATACCCCCGTTTTTGTTGTCTAACTGTTCAGAGAATGCCACGGCATGATTTATTATTATTAAACTTGAATGTATCTTTGAATAATTTTATCCATGACAACTACAGATATATAAGTATGACATTAATATACTATCATTTATATTCTTAATTTCTTAGAAAAAGGCATCGTATGCCGAAACATGTAAGATTGTTTTAAATATATTCATATTGAAGTAAAACCAGACCTTAAATCGCCAACTAATTGAATCTATTATATATGTAATAAACTATTTTCAATTTAATACCATAAAACCATAGTTAACTTATAAAATTAACTTTAACTAATTTAGAAAACAATAGCGGCAGCATTTATATTTTTCCATAGTAATTTAAACCGCAAATTTATTTAAACGATCCTCATTTTTTTGATAAAACATTCGTTATAAATATTAACGATAATTCAAGTCGAAAAATAAATTCACCAGCCTGGAATATTAAGAACAACAAATGACTTTTTTGTTCTTAAAACATTAATTTATATGTTTTCCGGGAACTACGAATGGGATGGTCTGCACGTTTCACTTTGATATAGGTTGAGGTCGACCTGTAGTTCCTTTATCACACGGATTGGTTGAAATCCCTTTCAAATAATTGAACGCCCTCTTAGGATTTATTGTAATCTCTGTAATATAATGGATAAAGTGTCCAGTGTTTCTTAAAGGGAATTTTAATTATTCAAGAGGATAAATACTGTTTTTAAATTTCTTCAAATAGTGAGATATAAAAAAAAGGAACTCAACCCAAATAAAATGATTCAAATGATTTAAGCACTGAATTTTATGTATTTTTTTGTAATACATAGTTATGTATGTACATAGATGAAAAAAGTTCGTATAATAATACAATAATAAAAGTATAAATCAAACACGAAATCTTGTAATTGAAACCAATCATTGCTTCCAGTGAAATGAGTCATCTTCGAAGTCGATTGTTTCTAAGATATAGGACTGTTGACCGCAAATTCAGGCATTTAACATTTGATTGTCGAAGAGACAAAAGACGTCAAGATATTAAGTTGGAGAAAATAACGGGTGGGGCATAAGTCCCGCTACCATTTTGATTGCCTATAACTTTGTTGAAAGAAAAGATAAGTAAGTTTGGTTTTCATGAAAAGTTTATTTGCTCTTTACATTTTTTTTCGTTATGATTGGAAAATTATATCGGCTAAATGGTGACCGCGATTCGCTATGCAACTTTCGGCTCTCTTTAAGGCATTTTTCATGACATCCTGCAACATCTCAGGCTGAATTTCTTCAATTTCTTGACGAATATTCTCTTTAAGATGTTGAATCGTTTGGGGCTTATTCACATAAACTTTTGATTTAAAAAAAAAAGAAAAAGTCAGGTGCAGCTAAATCCGGAGATCTGGCTGGCCATGATAAATCGCCATTTCGCGAAATTAGTCTTCGTCGAAAAACGTCATTCAATAATTGAATTGTTGAACGAGCTGTGTGTACTGTGGCCCCATTCTGCTGAAACCACATTTCCTCTAGTCCTTGCTCTTCCATTTCAGGCACAAGAAAATTTCGAATCATGTCTTGGTACCGTTCAGCAGTAACAGTAACTCCAACACCTTCGTCAGTTTCAAAAAAATAGGGACCAATGATGTTTCCAGCATGAATACCACACTATACAGTTGTTTTTTGTGGATGCAATGACGTTTCATGAATTAATTGAGGATTCTGTGTCCCCCAAAACCGACTGTTCTGTTTATTGACGTGGCCACTGAGAAGAAAATGGGCTTCGTCGCTCATTATCAATTTAGACGAAAAATCTTCAATTTCATCAGACAGCCTTAGGATTGCATTACTGTACTCAACTCGTTGATCATGATCTCTCGGTAGCAATTTATGGTCTAATTGAATTTTGTACGGGAACATTTTCAAATCAGTTTTCAAAATTCGCCTTAACCTGCGTGCAGACATGTGTAACTGGGAACCACGTCTCCGAATTGGTGTTTCTGGAGACTCTGCAACACTATCGCGCACCAGAGCCACATTTTCAGCGTTACGAGACGTCCGTTGTCTTCCAGAACGAGGCCTGTCTGCTGTCGTACCGTACTGTCGAAAATTCGCATATAAACGATAAATTGTGGTTTTGTGAGGCACTGGACGATTAGGATATTTTTGACGCAATTTCCGCTGAGTGGCAATAATGGAACGATTATTTTCAATAAATATTGTCACTATTTCTGCTCGTTCTTGTGGCGTATATTTATTCATAATAAAATTTGGACGTCTACGCAACACAATGGTTAAAGCTAAACTGAACTAAACGTCACATAACCAAGATGGCGCGCAATCAAAATGGTAGCGGGACTTTTGCCCCACCCGTTATTATCTGCATTATAGATGTACCGAAAAAGTCTATATTGAGCTGTGGTTTCAGCGATTGCGTTATTCTGATAAAGAATCAAATTCGAAACAGTTTGAAATATTTTTTTCCAACACTATCTACAAACAAATGGTGGTACGAGAGATGTCTTTTATGTTTTGCATACTGGAAAATTAACCTCCATCTTTAGTTAGCCTAAATCCAAAGTTTCAGTTCGATACGTGTAGTGCTGTAGCTACAACGAACTAGCAAAGTTGACAAGTTAGTCGAAAAATGGAATTAAACCGTGAAAATTTTCGCGCGATAATTTTTTATAATTTTCGAACACAATTATCTCAACAACAATGCCTCGTCGGGTTGGTTTCTGTTTTCGGCAATGAATCACCATATTAGTCAATAATTTCGCGTTGGTATGGAGAATTCAAATGTGGACGGATTAATCTTAGCCACGATCCAAGAGCAGGTGCATCAAAAGCGGCAATCACTCAGGAAAACGTCGTTGCTCTGCACAAACTCACCAACGACGGTCGACATGTGACATATCGCGAAATTGAGGCATCACTGGGGATTTCAAGGACCTCAATTCAAAAATTTTGCATTAAGAATTGTGTGTAAAAACAATTAGTTTCCCGTTTGATACAGCATCTGTTGACCGAAGAACAGAAAACAGTTATGGTGAATTGGTGTCAAAAACTCTATACCGCTTTAACGCAGGAAACTTTAAAAAACGTGCACAACATCGTAAGTGGTGATGAATCTTGGATTCACACATACGAGCTAAAAAATATACGCCAGTCGTCTGTTTAGGTGTTCCAAGGTGAAGAAAAGCCGACAAAAGTCATCCGTTCTCGGATGTCTGCAAAAAGATGATCGCGACATTTATCTCGAAAGCAAGTCATGTAGCAACAATTTCTCTACAAGATCAAAGAATTGTTACCGCCGATTGGTAACAACTATTTGTTTGCCGCAAGTTATCGCTGAGATCCGAGAAACCAACGCATATAGACGAATCATCCTCCACCAAGACGATGTAAGTTCACACACAGCTCTCAAGACAATTGAATTAACGCAACAACGTTGTTGGACCATCCTGAATACAGTCCCGACCTAACACCCAACGATTTCTTTACCTTCCCAAAATCAAGGACGGACTGCCGGGTCAAAGGTTCTAGTCGTCAGAAGTAGCAGTCGATGATTTAAAAAACGCGTCTCCAAACAGAGGTCGTATTTGTCTCGAAAGCACGTCATATAGCAACAGTTTCTCTACAAGATCAAAGAACTGTTACTGTCAATTGGTATACAACCATTTGTTCGCCGCAAGTCATCGCTAAGCTCCGAGAAACCAACCGACAACTACGAATCATCCTCCACCAAGACAATGCAAGTTCACATACAGCTTTGAACTTTTAACGCAACACAACGTCGAATTGTTAGGCCATCCTCCATACAGTTTCAACATAAGTCCCAAGGATTTCTTTACCTTTCCGAAAATCATGGACGAACTGCGTGGTCAAATGTTCCAGCCGTCAGAAAGATGCCTTCAAAAACGCAATTTTGATAGTACCAACAAACGAGTGGAATAACTGCTTTCAGTGTTGGTTCGAGTACTTTAATCTTCGTGGAGAATACTTCAAAAAACAATAAACTCTCTAAAAGCTATCTAGTGTTTTATTCCAGCTATATGCGAAATATAAAACACAAGGCTCGTACCATTATTTGCCGTGGGACGATCTTTTAATAGAACCGTGTCCACCTGATCTTGTTAACTTAAGGCAAAATCTTCTTGTCAGAGTTTCTTGGTTACTCAATTTTCGTGATATTTTTCCCGCAGGCAACACAAATTGTACAATTGTCGTTTGTTATGCAGCTAGTAATAGTAATTTTTTAGGCACTTGCTTCAATCAACGTACAGTTTTTAGGACTACCATGAAATTGTACAGACAGAAACCATTGAGTGGACAGCTTTCCCTTCGAATTTAAAGCATAGATCATTCGCATTCGCAGTGATTTGCTTTAGCAATAGCAAGACTAGATACTATTATTATTTCGTAAGAGAAGTCGTAATTAAGTCATTAAAAAAATTAAAAAGGTCAAAAAAATTTATACACTAACAATCAAATTTTTCAACAAGTCCAGTGATGCAGGAATTGCCGTACTCAACTCGTAGATGCCACCAATGGAACTTCTGTCGGGGTTCAGTCATTTACTTTATAGGCCATAGTTTGTTCTACATTTCCGCACGCGCAGAGGCTGCTAGTTTCTATTTACACAACATTAAATTGCACCTTTCGTGGCCTGTGCAGAACCTATTTAATTAAGCCCATTGCCTATGTGAGAGGCTTACGCCTGACAGTAATTATAAGAATTAGAAATTAATATCTATTTCTCAATTCAGGGAGAACCATCCAGATATCACTCATATTGATGAGCTGGGAACTTCCGTATCCAGCCAAATCGATCTCCTAGATTTCAGCCGGGTCCTGAAGACGTTCTCCAAATCATCGTCTATAGGAAGTTCAATGTTGTTCGTAATCTTAGCCCATTCATTCTTTGCTACAGCGAGTAGCCTAATATCAAGCGGGCAATGTTGGAAACGATGGGTTGCTAGAATCTAGGTGTCGATCTAGCAGTACCGGTGACGATCCTCATTGTATCATTAAGTAGTATATCTATTGAATATCTATATTTGGTGTGAGAGCCTTGATATCAGACAATAGCACAGTATCCACCAAAAGAGTAAACCAGTGCAATTGTTGCCGCTTGCAAGGTCTCCCCGTTCGCTTCCCATGAATCGCTGGCAAATTTATGTAATATACTATTGCGGTTCTTCACCTCATGACTAGTTCTATAGAGGTGCTGGTGCTGCTTGAATATCGGAGACCGGTGTAACGTTATGCTCAGATATTTATGGTGGGGGTTGTCCACCACCAATTCAACAGTCAGCTCTCTGTTGGCTTCTTTGTTACGCAAATGAAAGGTACATGGTTCGTATTTTGAAGAGTTTGCGTCTAAAGCTTGCAGATCGTCAACAATTTATATTCCATCCTCTAAAATCTTGGTTTGGGTGGTGGTTTTTGTGATTTTGTAGGGGGGGGAGATCATTGCTGTAAATGCTGAATATTAGAGGAACAGAACCGAAGCTTCAGGAAGGCCATTTTTCAGGATTTTGCCATTGCCAGTTCGATTATTTAGACAGATTGTGATTCGGCGATTCGGTGATTACTCAGCATATTCTGGATAAGTTTTCTTAGATTAGCGTATGGGCTATTTTACTGGAATTTAAAAATCATTCCATTTTTACAGTCTGTTTCATAGGGACTGTAGAATTTGACAAATTAGGAATAAAGCTTTTTCATGATTATTGCTTACTCATGTCTTCTTTAATGTTTCGTATTATTATGTTCCGCGAATCGCCTTAGCTACACCACCCAATTAGATTTCTCTGCGACGAAGATGTGCAAGCTGTTTTGTTAAAGTCATATTATTTTGCAATTTTTTAGTATTTAATTTTAGCTTATTATTGTTAGTTTAAGCGTATATTTATGTACGTAATTTGTAAAAATGCCCGTTTAATAATTATCATTAGATTCATTTTGAGATTTGAACTCAAACTTTTAAGATTTCTTTGCATGTAACATGTATATAAGATTAATTTTGCTAAAATTTGCGCGATTTCCATATATTTAACTTGTCTTCATTTTAAGAATAATTTATTTCATACTTGTAAGATTTCCATATATATTTGACTTATATTAATTCTAAGCTTAATCTTGTAATATTCAATTGTAAATTGTAGAATTATCTTGCATTTAATTTGTAATTGGACTTGAGATTAATTGAATGTAGCACGAGATACCGTTGTATTTGATTTAGCTGTTTATTGTTGTAATTGAACTGACAAAATAACGTTGCATTTAATTGTTATTTTGCCATATTAAAAATGTTTTGTGTGCGAATGCAAATTTAATTTTTTTTTAAATTTTCAATAAATAAATTGTGAGGACTTACCTGTTTTTGTCGCATATACGGTCGCCGCCCTTGAAAATTCAGATATTCGATTTTGACGTGAATGTCAAAAATTTCAAATTTTGTTATGTCTAATAGTATATTACATTCCGATGCGGAAAGTGGTTTATTACCGTCGATAGATTAGAAAGTTCACCGAGACGCGAGGCGTCGAGACGGGAATTAATCTTTCTGCCGAGATTTGTATACTATTATTTTACTCACTATCAGTTACTAATTATTATATAAGTTACTAAATCACTAAATTCAAAAATCTAATAATATTAAATATCATAGCATTTTGACAAATGCTTTTGATAGGTACTGTTGCTAGGTAACGTAACAATTAATAGATATATCTTCTGACAGATTACTAAATTATTTCAACCAGATATGACTCGTGTTGATTTTTGTATTTGGAGTCATATTAAATCACAGGTTTATGAGACGCTTGTTAATATGGAAGAAGAGTTAGTGGCTCGAATTATTCTAGCGTTTGATGATATCCGTGAACGTCCGCAGCTATTTCGAAGAATTCAGCAGTCGATTGCACATCGTTACAACTTGTATCGTGTATCGAAATTGATGGTCGTAACTTCGAACAATTTTTATAAAATTTGATGCAGTATTATTTTTAATAAAATATTCCTATTGTAATTGACATTGTTTTTAAAAATTTCTAGTTTATCTTGACACCGAGAAATTTTCAGACACTAGTTTATTAATAAAAAACGTTTATTTAAGTGTTCTCTTATCATTTTATTCTTTATGACTATGATAGGAATATACAAAAAACTTGTGTTTATGTGTGACAATACGTTATGCACGTATAAAGCATTGTTACAATATGAAACAGACATGTAAATAATTTACATATCTGTAACAGTACACATGGACAATACACCTCGTATTTTCAGCATTTACTTCTGCTTAAGACATATGTTTCTGCCATCTAGGCGTCTTCAGTCAAGCTAGTGAAGCAATGTATACACATTGATACAAATCAATTAAACAAATGATTTGTATCTGTATTTACATTTTACTGAAATTACCCAACAAAGATAAAGCAAGTTTCGTCCTATAAGGTGACACTATTTAATGAGTGACATCTTACGGAACGAAGGAGACTATTTCGGAAGGCGACCTTTTATTCGAATAGCTATGCTATTACAAAAACAAAAAAATACGTATGTCGGTGTAGTCCATTAACAACGTGCCAGATGGCGGTAAATATACAAAAAACTTGTGTTTATGTATGACAATACGTTATGCACGTATGTATATACATTGCTTCACTAGCTTTACTGAAGACGCCTAGATGGCAGAAACATATGTCTTAAGCAGAAGTAAATGCTGCAAATACGAGGTGTATTGTCCATGTGTACAGTTACAGATATGTAAATTATTTACATGTCTGTTTCATATTGTAACAATGCTTTATACGCGCATAACGTATCTTATATAACGAAAACTTCCTCTTAATATTTAGAAAGCTTGCTCCACAAGAATAACATCGAACCTTCAAAAATAAAAGAATACATGAGATTGACAACCCTGTGCATGACGCAAAATTGTTTCCAAGTAGGAGAAAAATTTTATGAACAGAAACAAGGCACAACAATGGGTAACTGCCTATCTCCTTTCATAGCCAATTTATTCATGAGTCAATTTGAAGTAGAATTTAAAAATAACGCTAAATATTTCCCGAGAGTTTATATTAGGTATGTAGATGACATTCTCGCGATTTTTGATACACGAAAATGCGAATTAGACATGTTCGTTAATCAATTAAATTTGAAATTTCCGACGATTAAATTTACAGTGGAAAAGGAACACAATAGCAAGATACCATTTTTAGATACCTTACTGATCAGGAATAAACGTAAAATAGAAATCGATATTTTCCGGAAAGAAACCAATGTTAATAGATTCATCACCGCGGATCAAATCATAGTTATCAACATAAGACAGCTTCCTTTAATTTCTTAGTCAATCGGTTACTAAATTTTCCGTTAACAAAAGAGAGATATGAAATAGAACTGGATTTCATTAAAAATATCGCGAAATACAATGGCTTTGACATAGAAATAATCAATAAATTAATTAGAAAAACAAAAATAAGAAATACAATCCGCGAATCCACAAGTTTGATATCTCAAAGTAACCAGGAGAAAAAGTACATCTGTTTACCATACCACCCCGTCACGAAAAACATTAATAAAGTTGTGAAAGAAAGAGGTCTCCAGGTTGCCTTCCGGTCAGAAAATACTATAAAAAATCTCCTAAGGAATACTAAAGATAGAGTTAATTTCAATTCGAAATCAGGTATATACGAAATTAGTTGCGGGGATTGTAATCTGAAATATATAGGCCAAACTAAACGACCAATAATAACCCGTTTTAAAGAACACATATCACATATTAAATACAATAGACCGGATAAATCCAATGTAGCCAACCACGCTTTGAGCACACTGCACAACGTATCGATTACAGGGTTGAGGTCGGTCAAAGGAATTAATAAACCCCACGAACTTGATGCTTACGAAAGTATAAATATCGCAAAAAATAAACATAATTGGATGAATAGCGATAGGTCACCGATACCATTCAGTTACCTCTTTGCATTTTTATTAACATAATTGTGCCATCGTCGTTTTTAAAAACCGAAGTTTATTAAGACATGTTTATTGCCGGTCCCCTGAAGGAAAGTATGTTGACCGTCTTTTGCGTTCGACATTTCAACTTGGAGAATAAACATCTGGGTAGACCCTTTTCTAGGTAAGTGTCTCTCTCGACCTCTTCGTATTTTAGTTCCGTAGTTTATTTTTTCATATGTTAAAATTAGTCTATACGTGGACGCGGTGAAAAGTAGTTGGTGCGTGAGCGGTTTTCTACCTTTACTGTGTCCCATGTGCGACTTTTTAATTAGTGGTTTTACCTACTGATGATAACTTAGTTGTCGAAATACGTATTTAGGATACGATTAATAATTGTGGTAAGGGGTTATATACCTTTTTTAAAATATAATTACTATAATTTTATCATAGAAATTTAATATTAAGCTTTATTATTTATATTTCTAATAATAAATCTCTTAATTAACAAGCTTGGATATAATAGAAATATTCTTATAATTTTAATTTATGTTTTATGATATCATAAAAAATCTACTTACAAAAATTACTGGAGGCGAACAAAGAAGGTGCTTATTCTATATAAGTCATCAAATTGCATACGAGAATTTAATTTCACAACTCTCTAATACATCAATCAAACACTTTATCAAACAAATAACCGAATTAATTCAATATAATTAATTATATTACACCAAGCTCTCTTCTAGTTCAAGCTATAAAATTGGTCGCATTTGCCTAGGCCTCTCCATCAGATCGACCTCGAATATCCAGTTTTTATCTCACACATTAAATTTAAAAACATTTTGAATATACACTTTTATCCAAAAATAATTGTACATTTATTTTAAATATTTTAAATTATTTTTAATTAAAAATCCATAGCACAATGTATAATGACATATATGCATATACGTTCATTACCAAACGAAATGATATTACGCTTCCCACAAAAAAAATGGTAAATTGACGTACACAGAAATGTGTGTTTTATGTTTTTTTAATCTATTTAATTATGGCTTTTTTCAAAGAGGTTAGAATTATCTGACATTGCCATCCGAATGATTAATTAAAATAATTTAATTAGACGTAGTTAAAATTCTTTCAATGGAGACTGTGGTTAAATAAAAATTTAAAAAAGGTATATAACCCCTTACCACAATTATTAGTCGTATCCTAAATACGTATTTCGATAACTAAGTTGTCATCATCAGTAGGTAAAAACTACTAATTAAAAGTCACACATGGGGCACAGTAAAGTAAGATAAACGCTTCCGCACAACTACTATACACTGCAACCCTGTAAAGGCTGGCCCCATGTGTGACTTTTAATTAGTAGTTTTTACCTACTGATGATGACAACTTAGTTGTCGAAATACGTATTTAGGATACGATTAATAATTGTGGTAAGGGGTTATATACCTTTTTTAAATTTAGACGTAGTTAAATAATATGCGGCAAAAAAATAGAGGTCGTATTTTTTATTAGGTAGTTATTAACAGAAATATACTACTTTAGTATTTTGTTGTATTGCCATTACTTTCTATCACAAAATTAATCCTTCTAGGCGTAGATCTAATTAGAGCTTCACAATATTGTGCAGTTAAATTTTGCCAACACTCGTTTATGCCATTAATCAATTCCTGTCTACTACTGATGATGACAACTTAGTTGTCGAAATACGTATTTAGGATAGGACTAATAATTGTGGTAAGGGGTTATGTACCTTTTTTAAATTCCTGTCTGTCTAAAATTATTACGATGCATTGTTTTTTCCATGTGCCCTACAAATTTTCAATTGAATTAAAATTTGAGCTTTTGGCATACTTAAAATTAAAAACTAAAACCAATAGTAACGTTTGACAACCGTATGACATGAATAAAACTGATATAAGCTGAGTTAATTGTGATAACTAAACCAGGTCATGTAATCACAATATCCATTTCATCAACACGACCTTGTTGAGTTACGATCCTACACCACATTGTTATCATTTTGTAACCAGGTCACTAGGCTAAGGGAACACACTTTAATGGTATATAACGAGACACTGATAGGTCTCTACAGTCAAAAGACAAAAGACAGAGTCACTGCAAAGCCAGAGTGGGTAGTAAGGATAGTACGTTGTTTTTTGACAACGTACTATCCTTACGAAGAATTTTTACTACGGGCACACATATACAAAAACGAATAAAACATTTCACACACTCAACTATATACCTGGGGTTAGCAATAAAGTTTCTAATAAACTGAATAAATTAGGGTTAAATGTCATCCAAGTGAATAAAGTCAATCTAGGAAATATTTTAGTAAATAATAAAGAAAAAACAGAATTGTGTAATAAGTCAGGTGTGTACTAATTAAGTTGCAGTGATTGTGATGCGATATACATCGGCCAATCAGGACGCTCAATAAAAGAACGGATAAAAGAGCATAGAAGTTCTATTCTTTATGGTAAAATGAATACGGGATTCGCCGAACATTGCATTGAAAATACACATTTGTTCAATACAAGTAATTTTAAACTTTTACATACTTGTAATAAAGGAAAGAGACTTGACTTCCTCGGAATATTAGAAATTAAAAAAGCCATAAATCTTAATAGACATGTCACAAATAGCTGGATTTTTTCAACACCCCTACTATTGATGCCGTAAAGTCCCTTAAAAACTCATAAATAGTGGTAGAAATGTACTTTTTATTTTAGTTTAAAAACTCTTTGATAATGACTGAAAAGTCGAAACATTTATGTTAGAGAATAAATAAATATATTTTGTGAAACAAATATACCGAGTGTTTTCTTTAGTCAATTATTCATTATGTTTCACCAAGAGCCAACCGTGGATTCTATACATTATATTATATATTCTAAGAGAAATTTTGTTAATAGTTATTTATCATTATCTTACTTACATGGTTTGCTTAAAAAATAAATGTATTTATTAAATTCTTTCTCTTTAGTTATTTAATAATTTTAAAAAAAAAATTATTACAAGGAGGTGTAATTCCTCTCAAATTTGTTTATATTTACGTATAAATATAAATTGTACAAATGCCCCTAGATAATCTACTTAAGTAAAATGTATACTTACACAGTATATGCTGAAAAATTTATTAAATGACATTAAGTAAATTTAGAAACAAGCAAAATTGAAATGACAATTTAAACCAAAAACATGAACACGCTGAATAGTCAATGTTTATCGATTGAATTACAAATTCTAACAAATGGAAAATTAATAATCTCTTCTGAAGAACGAAATGGAATATATAAACGCAGTGAACAATGTACATTTCATACGTAATACGTAAAGAAAAATTGGACTAGGCACCTGTAGAAAATCCACTGAAATATTTCTTATATACTAAAAGGAATGTTGCTAGACATTTTATTAACGGAATTCCTACAAGTAGTGCAAGATATTTTATGGTATTCTTTTAAGATGTTTTTGAATGCAGTAGCATAATACAAAAATAAAAAAAAAGCAAAAGGTTGATCTAAGAATATCTCGAAAATTTTAAAAATTCCCATATACTAAATTTAAAGTCAAATATTTTTATCAGAGCATACAATTTCCATGTAAAACGTCAAGAATTACACATATTTATTTCAATACCAGATATAAAGTTACCGTCAATCTGTTACTAGAGAGTTCAGAGAAAATTGAAATTAAACTAATAGTTAAATCTTTGCAATTTAAAAGATTTAACTATTAGTTTTATCTCCATTTTTAATTACACAACTTCTTCAACCAAAAGCCGAATCAATCCAATTACTTCGTAAAAAAAGGTTATTTGATTTCAATAATTTCTACTGTTTGTAGTTCAGGAGAAATTGAAGAATTGGACAATCGTACCGAAGGTATTTTTATCAGAGTTAGTTTATCAGAGGCGAAAAATATGTTGACATATGAGGGCGCGTTTTTAAGTTCGCGGAATATGGTGTAACACTTTGTATATTAAGAATCTTTTATTCTAATTTTAAATTATATTCTTCACAAGTATATCTCCAATTTAAAATATTAATTAAAACTTAGCATTTTGGTAATATTCATTTGCAACGAGAAAGCCTTTCTTTTGTTGCCGCTCTGGTCAAATGACACTTCCAAGAAATTTACCTGATTGAACGTTCGACTCAAGTATCTAATGTTCGTTTCGAATTTTTATATTCTACATTTCATTTTTAAAATTACTACCTATTTAATTAATTACGTACAACTCTTCTTCATAAGTATATCCATGTTTGATATTGTTTTATCGTTTTTTTCACAAGGAATATTTCAATGATATTTATATCACTGATAGCACAACATTTTAGCTCGCGTCTTCGATTAGTTAATTATTCTTAGACATCGCAACTTCGTTTACCATGTCTCAAAAACTGGGTCCTAAAACAAGAACGTTTTCCAACCACCAGTGTTCTCTTCTACACAAACTCAGCCTCTTCCGTTCCAAACCTTCGTAAGAAAAACATCACTTATTTGACGAACTGTCCAAATATCCAAGTGCTGTTCGGCGGTGCTTTCCATATTCCCGATCGCGACGTGCTTGTAACACAAATGTAATCTGTATTGTTCAATACATATATTATTCTTTTCCTTAGATTCACATTAATTCATACTTTTCAAAGAGTTAGTGACTCGTTTGCCGCAAAGTACTATAACAGATAGATTCCATCCAATGCAAAGATTTTTAATTAAATGAAACGGAAACGGATGTATCGAAAATGTAAAAAAGTCGTATCTCGGTCATAAAATATTCCTTGAAGTATCTACGCGGACTGTTACTACAGATTTATGGCAATCTCATTATTATTTATTAAAAACCTTAAAAAATAACTATAGTTTCAAGTTGTCGAAACAACAAGAATTACTTCATGATGATATATTCAGAAGAATGAAATTTTATGAACCTATAACAGAAAAGTTTCAGAATTATGATAACTTTGAAAATAAGTCAACGTTTATTTTAAGTAAACTACACAATTCTGTGTAGGTCTATAATTTTGGGGAAGAGTGAATCCTTCCATGGCTTAAAGACCAGGAAATAATTCACTATTGCGGGCTCCTTCCATGTGTTCGGATAGACTCTTGGAAGCATCGCAGCGTTGGTGATGGGGACTATAACCCCAAACGCTGACTCCGGCAACGCTTTCAGCATATCGTTTGAAATCCTGACTCGGAGCCTTCTTTCCTTTGAGGCTTTGGATGCTTTTCTCAATTGCCGAATAGGGGGCGGAAGGTAACGGCTCCCCCACATCTCCCCTTAAACCCCCGATGTATATGTTCATCTCCACGTAAAATCATTCCTGTCAGTCAAAATCAACGGGAGGATCTCCATGTAGAAGGCAAAAGCTTCGATTCTTTCATCTTCGGTGTACACCATAGTTTTCGGAGATATATTTTGAAAATGACAACGAACTAAATTGTAATGACCCCTTTTTGAAAGACTTGTGTATACTGAAATGAATGCTTTCTACATATACGACGCTAATTATTCGAATTTTTTACTGAAAGAAGATTCGCCCATATGCAGTATTCGAACCCACGTCCTTTGGTTTGCCGGACCACGCTCTTAACCATTAAGCTATTAGGGGACTGAAGTTCGAATCGTCGGGAAACTTCAGTCCCTTAATAGCTTAATGTTTAAGAGCGTATTCCGGCAAACCAAAGGACGTAGATTCGAATCCTGCATAAAGGCGATTTTTTTTTCGGTAAAAAATTCGAATAATTAGTGTCATATATGTAGAAAGCATTTATTTCATTCACATCATTTCGCGAAAATGCAATTGATTTGCACTTATTTATACTAATATAGAATCATTAACTAGGTGATATAGTATATACCATGCTTTCAAAATCTTTCCTAATTAGAAATGACCATCCTTTTTTATAACGATTGGTAACAGTGCATGCACGCACTAATCACTTTGACAGTTTATATGTCACCAACATGCGTGCAAAAAGTAAAAATTTAACGTTATTAAAAATTCTTATTATATTAGTTAAATTTAAAAAGATAATAATATGAAAGATTATGCTGAAAGTGTTGTCCATTATTTTGAAGACAAAGTTGTTTCAAAACTATTTACCAGAAGTTGTGGGGTTATGTCAGCACAGGAATCCCTAACAGCATTGCGAAGCTCTGCGATCGTGTGATGTCTGGTGTTAAAAATGTTATTCTTTAAATATGGAAAAATAAAATCATTTAAAATTGTCAGAGATCTTGAAGGAAAATGAATAGCTATTGTATTTCTAGATTTGTGTGTCGGTACATTATCTTGCTGACAATATTCTTCTGTAAGTTGGTCGTCATGAAGTTCATTAATAAATGGTAGTAATAATTTAAGTATATTTTAGCAATTACGGTTTGGTTAAAAAACATTCATCTCCTTGAAACTGCTAGAGAGACGCCCGCTTTTTGTGGATGTAATACAGTTTCTATGAATTTTTGAGAGTTCTCTGCCGACAACATTATCATATTTTGCTTATTTATATAGCCAAAAAGATGGAACCAAGCCTCATTAGAAAAAACCATTAGTCAAGAATGTTGTCATTATTTATATTATGTAAAAATCATTGACAGTACTGTGTTCTCGTACAAAAATCTACCTGAGCGACTTCAAAAAATGCTTGAATTGTATATGGAAACAACTCTTTAGGTCCCTTTTTAGAACGATATGGTTCTTGAGAAAACTTTGTAACTGATTTTTTAGGTGAGTTGTCCATTCGACGTCGGATATCCTCTATGCAATTTGTGGTTGGTTTCTTAGGTGCTCCACCGCCAGGTTTACGAGTTATTGCCTTTGTTTCACAAAATTTATCAATGGAAGCAAGAACTTGACTAGCAGCTGTGCATAAGTAACTGGCAAATTAGGAAACTGTTGCCTGAAATCATGCAATCACTGATTAATGGAATAAACCCACTCTCCACTATCTAATTTTCGACCAGTTCTAAAATAACTTTCGATTATAAACTTTTTATGTCGTAACTCTATTAATAATAAAATAATACAATCAATCTTATACAAATGTCATCTTTTCTAATTTAGTAGCGACAGTTGTCACAATTTGAAATAGGAACAAATTTAATATTATCGCAGTGTCGTCAATTGGAATTATTTTACTAAAGAAAACACTCGGTATATTTGTTTCACAAAATATAATTTTGTAATAATTTCATATTTTGTGAAACAAATATACCGAGTGTTTTCTTTAGTAAATTATTCATTATGTTTCACCAAGAGCCAACCGTGGATTCGATACATTAAATTAGAATTAGTTATTAGAATCCTATTACCATAATTTAAAAATGAAATCTCACAAATAAAACTAATAGCATAACAATGGGCGATTTGAATAGAATATCTTGTTTACATTTCGGTAGTCGTATATTATACAAATTATACCCTATACCAAAAGGTATTTAATATTTTACAAGTAAAGAGAGCTATTATTTGCCTGCGTAGTCGTCGCAAATGAAACACATACGTAATTCAGGCGATTCTGCCCTATAGTACTTCATGTTTCTCAACGTTACCAACATAATAATGAATTATAAATTTTAATTAAGGAATTGCCCTCAGCATTTAATCCATACCACTGAAATAAACTAGGTGTCTTTATTCACAGTCAGACCTGTGAAATTAGTGAATAAACTGTATTAATTCTGCTAAACATATAAGCTGTGTTTGGATATTAATGATTTTAAAAATGTGGGAATCAATACAATCAAAAGAGCTTGATCAGAAATTAGAGAATGATAAATCTAACAAAATTGTGATATTAAGATAATTGGAAGTATCGAAACATAATTTTAAACACATTAATATTTATAATGAGAAATTAAAAGAGACGAAGACAAGAATTAGGTAATATGGCAAGGTATAAAGACGTCTTAGGGAACAGTTAAAAGGGTTAATACGAGAGCTGATTGATATATAAGATCTTCAACTCTATAAAATAATAATAAATTTCTGTGATATGGCGATGTGGTTCTTTTTTGTGAATGTGTCTGAAGATATCCTTCCTCAGCAGGGGCGTACCGATGAGCCTGTAGAAAGGCGAAATACGTATCTACGTCTCTGGGGAGGGATATGTTCGGACACGTTCACAAAACATATTAATAGTGAACCTGTATTTGTGTTCTTCACACCAGATTTTTAATAATATTTTATATTATTAAAAATACATATTCTTTTAACAAAATACCATTCGACTAAAACATTTGAAGTGAAATATTTTCCAACTAAAATAGTTTATTTAAAATATACTCGTATTTTTTCGTCGGTAGCGAGTAGATGAGAACATTATTTACAAATGCAAATCACAATGATGAAATGGGCTCAAAACTTTACGCACTTAATTTATTGTTTTGATTACAAGTATTTCGTATAGAACATTAATAAGAAAATGTAATCCCGCCTCGTGCTGAGACTACAACCCTTTTAGAATATAGATACTTCGGAAACTTGAGTCGTATTTCTTCTATAAGCAATGCGTAGAACTCATAAAAAGCGATTTAGGTTATATGCAAATATAAGATAAAGACTAAAATATACTCCCAATTCCCTAATTGAAGAACAATCGGTAAGTGTAGTATCTCGAATAAAGTAATCATAGCGCTGTATGTTGGTTCTTCCGGTATATCTTATAGCAGAGCACTTCAACACATTTTTTTTAAATTTATTTCGCTTACACCATTGAAAAGCGTTATTAATTTGAATTAGATAATGCAAGAAATGAAAATGATTGAAATCTCATTTCACATGCAATTGTCTCTTAATTTATACACAAAAGTATACAAATAAAAATCATGTCTGTGTTCGAATTCTTATGATCTGTAACGACAGTGAAATATCGATATCCACACGTTTCGGGACAGACATACATTTATTTAACAATTTTTTAAATATCTTTGTCATTTTTTCTCACTTATGAGAGGGAATTTTGGAAAAAAAATTGGATTTATATTCTATACAATTACATCTTTCCATTTTTCATATTGCTATGGATTTTTTTTTTTAATATTTAAATATTTAAAATAAAATATATTGTGAAGGGATTATACATTATAAATTTTGCAAGGGAAAAACTGGTTTTCCGGCGTAGAGATAGAGGTCACTTCGAGGAGACGTATTCTAGCTGTTAATCGAAGAGGTGCTTGCTTCGAGAGACATATTTAAATATATTTAATTAATTCGGTTGATTGTTTGAATGTGATTTATAAATGTATTAGATATTTAAATTCTCAAGATTTAAAGAGTTAAATTCTAGTAATTATTTGTTGCTTAAATTGATTAAGCACCTTTGTTCGTAAGAGTCTCCATTAAATAGTTTTTGCAAGTATATAAAATTTTTATGACGTCACAAATACTACAATTATATTTCTATTGTATTGAAACAAGTAAATAAGACATTTAATTATTAAGCATACAAATAATACAGTTTAGTATTAGGAGTCTTGAGAAAAGTTTGTTCGATTGGATTCAGGGTTTTTGTGCATGTTAATACACATGCTTAGTTTTTGTTCGTGGTTCAGTATCTGAGTATACAGTGTGGTTCTTCGGGAAGAATTTAATATTAAACTTGATTATTTTTAGATAAGTTTTGTTCGGAGTCATTAAAGAGGATGTTTTCCATTCATTTAGCTGTCAATTTTCAATGAATGTTTTTACCTCAAGTATTTTTGTATGATACAGCATCTTTATACTTTGTAAAGATATATTTTTTTAATTTTTTTTATTTTTGTATTCAATATTTATTTCACCTTTTAAACTGCGTTTGTTTTACTTACTCACTCCAATTTTGTTAAATATTAATTTTATATAAAATAAGTAAATAAATTTTTTGTGACCATTTCACTGGCGCTCAACTTACATTTTAGACACGTATTTCCTAAGTGGAATCCGAGAAGTTAGAGGTCTCACATTTGAAAATTCACCGGCTGAGAAACCTAGTTGGGAAAACTAGTTGTGGATGGTGGCGTGTTAAATTTTCAAACCACTATTCATAGCAACATGTTGTCTTCTTATTTTAAGGACACCCGATACACTACTTAAACCTAGCGTAAAAATTAAAGAACATGAAGCGTGAAAAACATGAAGGATAACAATAATTACTACAGTCACAATAATGCAGACAAACTTGCCGAAGAATTGGTCCATTGTCAGAATAAATTAAATTATTTTGATTTCTATGTATATAAATACCTTTGTAGTATCTAATTCTCTATAATTATTTATTGTTTTAGTTAATCTAAGATTATTTGCAGATATATAGTGGCCTGTGTCCCAAATATGTCAGGCAACGCTAGATGTTTCAGTTCTATTAAATCTAAAATGGGAGACACGTTCCTTGTAACGGGTTGAAATTTACGTTTACTTTGTCCGAGATTTTTGTTTATAAGCGCTACAATTTACTTCATAGATACCAAACTTTTGTCCTACTTCAATTTTATCCTTAATGCTGCCTAAAAGTCTATGGAAGCACTTTGCTTGGTTCTGCATTTGCTATTGAGATAGTATTTAGTTGTTTTTTTAATGGGCTACGCTGAATGTTCTTCTAATAATTTCTGTGAGATAGCCAAGTTGTTGTTTTTGAGGAGGTGTCTCTCCAGCATGGGTGTGCCGATGATTCTATAGAAAGATGAAATACGTATCTACATCTCTGGAGAGATACCTTTGCAAATATATGAACTTGTATTGTGTTCTTTACATCCGATTTTTAATAATATTTTATACAATTAAAAAGATTTTTGTTTTATACAATGCGTTTACCTGGATTATATTTTTGAAAACTGAAATTATTTACAACTGCCACTTAATAGAAATACAACCGCAGATGTCATCGATAACGTTCAAACAGAATTTTTTAATCGCCTTGGTTATTGTCTGATTGTTAACGGTACTCAATTCGAACATTTAATTTAGATGATTATATTTTCATTCTTAATGTTTACGATAATATTACTTCCCAATTTCCTTATGTAAACATCGTCTAAAATTACTTTGTCGTACGTAAAAAAAAACTGCCCTTTCTAATTATGTAACAAAAAATAGGTGTTTATATTTTAAAAAAAGACGTCATATCGGTTTTTAGAGACAGCCTGTATATTTTAATTTCACGTAAGAAAACTCTAAACTAAAAATAAAAATCGACGGGTCCCAGAGTTTTTTTGAAAAACTTCCCTTTTAATTTTTAATGAATTTATCTGCTACTTTACAAATGCACTGTATATACATTATTAAACAATAAAAGAGCTCGTTATTCATATTACTAAGTCACTAAATATATCTTAATTAATCTATAATGATCTCCATTTTTTTGCATTAATTTGTAATTTTATTTCGTTATTTGTTATATTAAATTGTTTATTTGTTAATTTTACTAACTTATTTGATTTATCTGATATATCGTCATACATTATTAAACAGAGCACTTTAGATTCTTCTGGGACGCGGTCTTTTACGTCGTTTATATATAGCGTATTATTTACTCAAAGATAAACAAGAACAAGACCTACGTAAAGTGAGGAGTATCCTGTTTATTATTTGCATGCCTTCTAATTAAAGTTACGTGCTATTTCATTCGTTTCATGCTAGCCTGAGGCATCTAAAGCGTAAATAAATCATCCTACATACCCTATTTATCAGGACGGGTTGACTTGTGCGATCGTATAGAGTAGGCGGTGAAATAAAAAAATAGGTATTGCATTTGGCACCCGATATCTTGTCTGTTTACTGTTAGTGTATGATAAATTTGTGACAGAGCTTGTTCCTTAGGCAATTTCTTTAATTTTACCATGCCACTAATTGTAAGTGTGTAAGTGTAAATGGATAAATTTTGAACATCGTGCAGTGATTAAGTATCTTTTAAATAAAGGCATGTCCTTTACCGAAATCCATAATGATATGCGAGATACACTGGGTGGTGAGGGTTCTCCTTCGTCGGAAAATGAGAAAATGAATTTAAGCGTGGTAGGAGCAGATGATCCCCACAGTGAACGACCGAAAATGGCTAGAAGACCAGAAATGGTGGATAAAGTCCTAAGTGACCGACGATTGAAAACGTTAAAAATAGAAGAGGCAGTGGCCATTTCTAAGGAATGGGTGCTTTATATTTTGCATGATTGACGAGTTTATTGACGATGGAACGAAGACGTATTCGCTGTCAAATATCAATGAATAATTAAGATTTCTTAAACAACACAACAGATTTTGCGACGATTTGGTGAAAGTTTTTGTTCATAGACATTTAAGTAATAAACACTACCCGTTCCTTCAACTATTCAAAATATGTTTGTTATGGTACATTTATGTGAAGATATGTCCATAAGTTAGTTATATGTCTGATGAAGCTCCTGAGGAACGAAACTACCGTTACTGTGTAAAGTAAAAAGTAGTGAAATTTATTAAAATATGTTTTATTTTATCCCGATGTTAATTAAAAGATTTTCTCGCAGGCAAAAAATTCTGTATCAATGAAGAACTAACTACAACAGTGGACGATTATTTTAGAGGATCAGAAAATAATCCTATATTTATGTCTGAAAGTAATATTTTATGAAAGGCACAGTAGAAGTAGTAGTTAAAACCCATTAGTCCCTTTTGGGACATAGGGAAGAAATCGTTTGTCTCCATTCTTGTCTATTTCCAGCTATAGATCCCAATCTTGCCACTCACATATTAGTCTGTTCTTGCAATGTTCTTCTCCATGTTACCTTCGGGCGTCCTACTTTCCTCCTTCCTTGGGGCTGCTATTCCAATGCTCTCTTACAAATTTCTGTTCTCGGTTTTCTTAAAGTATGACCAAGCCATCCAAACTTTCTCGTTATAATTTGTACTTCGATCCTTTATTGTCCTGCACGATCCCATAATTTCTCATTTGTAATTCGGACGGGCCACCATATTTTCAGTATATTCCGAATACATCTATTTACAAACCTTTGTAGTTTTTGCTTGTTTGCATTATTTACTGTCCACGACTCAGAACCGTACAATAATATGGGTTTAACTGTGGCATTAAAAACTTTAATTTTGGTCCTGTTAGTGATGTTACCCGATTTCCAAACATTCATCGTCCCTATAAATGCACCAGGAGCCTTCGATATCCTTGAATTGATGTCCTTCGTTACACCGTCGTATTCGGCCATCACACCCCCAGGTATAAAAATTGGTCTACTCGCGCTATATTTTCTCCCATCAATTCTATATCTTTTCTATTTTGGTTATTGATGCTTATCATTTTCTCTTGCATATGCGTTGAACTATGAGAGAGCAAACAAATGTCGTCAGCGATATCCAGGTCTTCTAGATATTCCGTCAGTTTCCATTTTATACCTCTGTTTCTTTTTTCAATTACTTTGTTCATAATTTCATCGAACACTATTAAAAACAGCAATGGTGAGAGAATACAACCTTGTTCAACCCCTGTCTTCAACTGAAACTCATCCGACACTCTCCCTTCGTGTAATATTTTGCACTAATGCTTTTTCATAATCTACAAATATTAAATATAATGGTGTTTGATATTCCAGGGATTCTTCTATAATAATTCTCAGAGTATTTACCGTATCAATACATGATCTTCTTTTCGTAAATCCCTGTGCTCTCTTCGTAATTTGTTGTCTATACAGGTTATTATTCTATTTAATATTATTTCATTAAACAGTTTGTAGACAGTACTAGACAATGTTATGCCTCTCCAGTTTTCACATCTTCTTTTATCACCTTTTTTTTAATTTTAACTATTAGTCCTGTCTTCCAATTATCAGGCATTTCTTCTTTTTCCCGAATTTGTTTAAATAACGGGTGTAGTATTTGTACCGTAGTCTTCCCATCAGCTTTTAGCAATTCAGCATTAATTAGGTCTGTACCCGGAGCCTTTCCATTTTTTAAATCAGCTATGGCTTTTTCTATTTCAGTTATACTAGGGTGGTCTATATTAATTTCGAGTTCTGTCACATTATTCTTTTTCTATATTTTCCCTATACCGTCTCTATTTATGTTCATTGCTTCCCTAAAGTGTTCAACCCATCTTTCTAGCTGTTCTTCTATCGTTATAATATATAATATTATTTATTTTCTTATATCCACTTAATTTTTTTATATCAGAATAATTGAAACATACATGTGTAGGTATACCCAACCAGTTTTGTATAATACAAAGGTATTTTTAATAATATAAAATATTATTCAAAATCTGATGTGAAGAACACAAATACAGGTTCACTATTAATATTTTTGTGAACGTGTCCGAACATATCCCTCATACTCATGTATGTTTCAATTATGCTGATACATTACACATGCGGTTAGTCCGTAGTATGAGTGAAGACACAAACAAAATGCAGTTTCTAGAGAGATGGCTGTACCACCTTTGAAAGGGCGTCGTTACTTCACATTGGTTATGTGGACGGGGCGAGGTACTTCGGCTGTCTGACAACAGGCAGCGCTGAATTTACTTCTACGCTCGGTCTGGATAATTACTGTGATGTGGCGTTGTGGTTCTTTTTTGTGAATGTGTCTGAGATATCCTTTCTCCAGCAGGGGCGTACCGATGAGCCTGTAGAAAGGCGAAATACGTATCTACGTCTCTGGGGAGGCATATGTTCGGACACGTTCACAAAAATATTAATAGTGAACCTGTATTTGTGTTCTTCACACCAGATTTTTAATAATATTTTATATTATTAAAAATACCTTTGTAATTTTCTTATACTGTTATAGAGTTCTTTACTATCACCTATTTCGGAAGCTTTTTGTGCCTCATTTGCTATATTTTTTATGTAACGTCTTTTATATTTTTTTATGCATTTTTTAAGTTCTTTGGCTAAAATTTTATATTTTGCTTGTATTTCTTTTTTCTTTGTTTCAACTTGTGTTTAGTGTTTGCCTCTTCATTTCACGTCTCTCAGCAATTTTTTCCCACGTTATTTCATTCATCCAATCTTTCTTACAATTTTTCCTAATTCCTATTATTTCCGTACCCGTAGTTCTAAATGCCTCCTTACATTGGTTCCATATAGATTGGATTGATTTCGTATAGTCATGCATATTTTAAATCTAAATTTATAGAGTCAACTTTAATCTAGATTAACACTGTATATTAAGTATTTTAAAAGTTTCTTCATGTTTCCGTAAAATGCTCGCCAGCACGCTAAACACCAACTATTGAATTCTAGACTTTATTTAGGGCGACTACATGAGAAGACATGGACATACGTAAATTTAAATTTGCTGCAAGTCCACATTCCAGTAAAGTAATCGTCCTCTTCTCTCTAAAGAGAAGAAATTTTTTACATTTCCCAGAGAACGTTTCCACCGGACTGCCGGTCTCATTTCCGCATAAAATGCACATGCCTCAGGATCACGTGTTACATCAACAGTACTACATTCGGGTAAATTGAAACAGAACACCACGGCCCGAACGTAAATCATGCGAGTAATTGAAATTTCACATTTTCTCGACGAGAAAGGAGATTCCCTGTTACCCTTATTATTTATTAAAAGAAAGCTAAAACGGGCGCGGGTTATGCGAAAACAACGGAAAAATAGAAAGAAAATGCGAAAAAAAAAGAAGATGGAAAGAAGAACATCAAGTCTGAAATTGAGAAAACTATATGGTTTATTTGGCGGGACGACAAAGATAAAAACTAACACGGCAGGCATTAATCGGGAGTGTGTGTCAGAAAAAGATTAACGGATTGTATAAAAAGTTACAGAGGGGTATCCTTCGAGAGCTGTGGTATGAATTTCGAAGGTGGTGTGTTTTTGCATTGATATTTTATAAAAAAAATATCCTCTAGAACTAAAGATTAAGAACTGACGATTTACAATTCTAATCTATTGATTTTATAATATACAGTTTTTGTTGTATTTATAAACATTCCACGTAAAAACTTTTAACATACGAAGAAGTATAAATAATATTTAACGCATTTTTCTTTCAGCTCATTATTAATGCTTAAGTTGTTACTAAGGACGCTAGTACGAGCCCTAACAATTTAATATTAGGACGATACTAATTTTGATAGTTAATATTTTTTGTAAATACTGAGAATTGCTAATTATTCATTTTTATTTCTGATTTGGTAAATACACAATTTCAAATCATTTCTGTCAAAAAATAACTGTTCATTTTTAAATAAAAAAGTATTATTTTTTAAATGAAAATCCTAGTAAATGACTCTGACAACTTAATATTCGGACGACTTTATAAAGAGAAATAAAATATGATACTCAATTTTCTCATTTGTCCATTGCAACTGAGCGTACAAATGGCTTTCTTCAGGTCAGTTAAAACTGAACTATACACACGTGTTGCAGCAGGCGAGACTAATTTACGGATTAAATATAAAAATGGCATACAACTATAATCAATCATAACCAGGAACACTAACTGTACCCAATAGGTTAACAGCCCCTTTAAAAATATACTATGTTAGGGGATTGAACACAAAAACACACACTTTTTTTACTAACGTAATTGCTTTGTCTAGTGATATAATATTAATAACAGAAACCTGGTTAACTGACTTCGTATTCAATAATGAATTATTTACGAACTACTACAATATTATTCGAAAGGACAGGGATCATATGATGGTCAATCGTTCCAGGGGAGGAGGAGTCTTGGCTGCTATAAGGCACGACATTTTATATGACATTGTAAATACGCATAAATGCACTGGTGCCTCTTGTGGATCTATTGATATGTAAATTCAATATTAGTGGTTCTTCTTATATATCTAGCACTTGTCTACATTCCTCCTAATATCTCTTCGGAAGAGCTGGAAACTTTTACCTCGGCAGTTGAGACTCTTCTAGTTAATAATCCCTTCATTCTTATTGATTCCAAATTTGTATTCGCCTCCTCATCAGTGTTACAATAAGATTAATATATTTCCAAGCTTTCTCGACATTCTTAATGTAAAGCAATACAACAATATTCATAATAGTGAAGGCAATATGGTGGACCTGTTCATCTCTAATATTATCACTACCTTCGAAGTACAGCGGTCTGAATCCCTTTTCGTTAGAGAAGATTTATCACCCTAGCCTAGAAATCTTATTCTATCCTTTACATATATCCTCTTAAAAACTTTTTCCTTCGGCCAATAACTTCAGATATAATTTCCATAAACAAAATTACAATTCTTTATACAGTAATTTAATGAATATTGATTGAGCTTTTCTGACATATTATTGTGACGTCAACTTAGCCCTCGACGCTTTTTACAATACATTATACGCTGTATTGAATCTATATGTGCCTCGTAAGGTCCACTCTGGATCCTCATACCCGCCTTGGTTTTTATCTGAAATAATATATATTCTCAAAAATAAGAACTACTATCACAAAAAGTGGATCAAAACTCGAAATATTGACTCCTACAATGAATTCAAACGTCCTCGTACTATAAGAAAGATGAAAATTCAGGATAATTATACACCTTACATTTCTGCAATGGAGCATTCAATCAAAACAACCCCTTCTAATCTCTGTAGTTTTCTTCGCAATACCCAGCGCTGCAGTAGAATACCTAATTCACTTCATGACAGTAATGGTAATGCTTTTTCGGATCCTTGTGCTATTGTAGATGCCTTCGCGGATACGTTTTCTACTGTGCTTACCTCCTTCTCAGGCTTCATTTTTCCTTCTCGTTAACCTTCGAGGATGAGTTAATTGATTCAATGACCAGTTTGCCTAACAAATACACCGCGGGAGATGATTCCTTGCCGAGTTTTTTGATACGTGACCGTAGATTTGTCCTGGCATATCCTCTAAAATTACTTATTAATCTATCTATAACAACTAATATCTTTCCTAATCGGTGGAAGAACCCAAGAATTATCCCCGTGAATTATAAAGGAGATCGTTCGTTGATTAATTATAATTAGAGGCCGATCTTTATTATTTCTAACTTCGCCGAACTGTATGAGAAGGTATTATACACCAGACTATTTAGTGGCACGCGCTCTCATATCTCAGCGAACCAATATGGTTTTGTCACAGGTAGATCTACTGTCACCAATTTGGAGTCGATTGTTCAGCATATCGGTGAGATTTTGGCCGGCAGAGATCAGGTTGATGGAATGTCTCTAAGTTTTTGTCATTCCTAATTACTAAGGTATCTAAAAATGGCAAACCTCCGTTGTTTTCCTTTTCAACCGTGAATTTAATACTAGGAAATTTTGAATTTAATGATGTTACAAAATAATCTAAGTCGCACTTATTGGTATCAAAAATTGCAAACACATCGTCTACATACTTGACCCATATGTTTACAAAATATTTGGCTGACTTTTTAAACTCAATCTCAAAGTGACTCATAAATAAATTCGCGATAAATGGAGATAAGCAATTATTTTTAAATTCGTTTCATTACAATATTTGCCATTAAAATATTCTGACTCAACATTAATTTCCAAATTTATATTTCAACATAATTTAAGGATTAGTTTCATAATTGGATTCTTAATGTATGTTAAATTACGGCTTTTATAATATTTTTAAACGGTTTTTCTATAGAATTTACAAATAATGGGTTAATGCTCTTGCATGAATAGGTAGGGTTTACCAAAATGTAGGTAATTTTTGTAGCATTTAAGATTGAAGAATTTAGTGTTAAACTAGAAGACGTTCAGAACAATCCTTCTGTGAGTGTTTTTGTGCGTTCAAGTGTTACACTGTTTTTTCTATTGAAGATGACAATGTGGTTGTAGAAATACGTATTTAGAATCATTAAATTCTATTGTGGTAAGGGTTTTTTAATTTTATTTTAATCATTCACAGTTGTTTTTTTAATTGCGTCATTTGTGCTAAAATCATGCCTGTCATTTATTCAAATGAAGAATACGCGGACATGATTTTCGTGTATGGACATTGTACCACCGCCTCAGTTAGGTAATATCAATAGTGAAGTTATCGGATCACATATTTTCGACGAAAATTTCAATATCGAAATGTACCAGGCTTTTTTGAAGAACGATCTACCACTACTACTTGGGGACATTACTCCTCAAATCCGAAGGACGGTGTTGTTTGTACATGATGGTGGTCCGACCCATTATGGAAGTCTCTAATTTCATCAATGAACAGTATTCAAACACATGCAAACCAGTGGTGGTCCCATTGCTGTCTTCGCGATCTCCGGATCTCAACCTACTAGATTTTTTCATGTGGGGACATGTGAGGACACTTACCTATTTAACGGGAAAACCTAATAATAGGGACCAACTCATCTAGAAGATTCATGCAGCATTTTATGATGTGAAGAACAGCATGGAGAACCACAACTGGAGACGATAGCTCCGGAGGAGGATTGAGCTATGCATTGCACGAGCCGGTGATCACATTGAACAGCTTTAATAATTACACTGTCATTACGCATTTCTTAAAATAAATCACATTTTTCCTAAGCCCTAAATAATTTACTTCAGCTTTAAACCTTGATATTTCAAGAACCGTTAGCAATTAAGAAAAAGTGAATAGAATAATTTTGGATTAAAATTATTCATTGACTTCATATACGAAACATCTCGAATACCTCGGCGGCCACTCGGTATATAAAATTGCAGAAAAGAAAGAACAAAATTTCGTTTGGTGCTTTTGTAATTAACAATCCGCATCTGTAATGCTTATGATAATATACATACTTTTTTTAATTTCTTTCGTTTAATTAATTTTTTCTTCCTTTGTCTCCCTCTGAAAATTGTGCAAGAACAAACACCTATTAAACAGTTGTCGGAAAACATCTTAGCAGTTGAAAGAAGTCTCTGAAATTGTGTTTAAAACCTCAGAAAAATAAACATTAAAATTAATTGAAGTAGATACAATTTTAGCTGTAATTCGGCCACAGCGTAGACTCATTAGTGTCCCGCGAAAACAATTCCCCCAGATTCATTGTGTTCCCATTTTTGTGTGCATTAACGGAATTTTCGTTAACTATTGTTCAAGTAGGAAATCTAAAAGCTTCCCTTATTAAATTCGGATTGTGGTCAGCTGGCGAAATTTAATTTTCACGACTGTGGTTCGCAGAAAATTAAATCGAAAATATACAATGCTTTTTTGAGTTTCAAAAGAACCTTATCTAACAAGCGTTCGAATAATTTCGACATTGAAAAATATAAAAAGTAAAATTTTGACAGTTTGTTAAGTCTTCTATTTTAAAATCACACTTTGCATTTAATAAAGTATTTATTGAACTATCTTACGATTTTTCCAACTCTGTCAAATTGAGCTTCTGTACGTTGTTAGTGACATACTACACATATACGAGGGTGGATTCCTTTGGCAAATATCTTACTTTTACTTTGCAACATTGTCTCCATTAAAGATAACATATTTTTGCAGTCGATGTACTAGTATTTCTAATGCTTCTCGAAAAAAAGATTGTCCAACCTCTGCAAACCACTGATACTTTGCTAGTAACTTGTTTAGTAATTTTGGATATGCGAATACAATTTGTTAGGATGTGAAATTTGTCTATAGTATCACCTATCGTAAAAACTTAGCATTATACCCTTTTTCTTATTCTACCCCCAACTAGGTACAAGTTCCTATTTGTCCTCTACTGAATTATTTTCGACGAAGAAAGCCTGCTTTGGGTCAATCTTGTGCCAACCTTGCCAATCTTGAACCAAAGCTGGCTTTCTTCTGACCTTCCCTCTGGGTGGTTCATTTATACATATTGGCTAGTTTTTTCTTATCCACCCTTTCCCATATTCTTTCCACTTTTTTAAATTTCCGTCTATTTAACAGCATCTTCAAGGTTACATCTTTCTCATATGAATTTGCTTGTTTATCTGTCACTATAAACCTCAGGACCCTCATTTCTGTCGGCTTGCTTTCTGTTTTAGTTCCTTTATTTCCGCCCTGGTTTCTTTGGCGTATGATAGTATAGGTTTTACTGTCGCCTTATAGATTCTAATATTTCCCTCTGCTCTCATATACTTGTTTCTCCATGCCGTATCTCTTAGACAACTGGCTCCTTGTAGCGCCTTTGTGTTTTGCACTTTTATTTCCCCAATTAGGTTTCGATTACCTGTTCAATTACTGATTTTTCGGGTTGTTATCTTGGATATATCCGTGCATTTCGATTGAGATTTACATGATATATTGCTTCTCTGCGATATTAAAATAGAATAATAACTCCTACAAATTGTCTTTGCTATTTGCGATTAGAACAGCGTCATCTGCAGATTCGGCAAAGAGGGGCAATTTCCAGTGCAGGGCCGAGAACAACGTAGAGGAGAGAAGCGCACAGCACGGAAACTCAAGCGTCCGTATGAAAGCACACTTGTTCAGTATTACTCCAATGGTCGTTGTGAGTGCATGTCAGTACACACATACTTAGGAAATGTCGCATTTAGGTACGTTTCGGAACGGCGTATTTCGAAGAAACTAGAAAACGTAATAGCGAGTATGCCGAATTTAGAATATGAAGGCGATAGAATTAAATGTGTAAGGTGCGACGACTGTTTGACGTGTACCAGCAGGTGGAAATGTGAACGCCACCTAAAAAATATAAAACACTGTTCTGCAATCCGTGGCAAACGATACAGCGAACAATTAATATTTGATATAGGTGTTTGTTTTATTATATGTAATCTACCGTTCACTTTGCTAGACCAAAAAGCATTTGTCTCCTTCTGGAGCAAGTATTCGGATTATACATTACCAAGTCGGACATCGATAAGAAACGTTATGCCATCTGCTCGTGACTATGTTAAAGAAGAATTAAAGCAGAATTGAAAGATAAAACATTGTGGTTATGTGTGAACGAAACAACCGATCGGCAAAAAATTCTATGGTGAATGTGATGGTACATACAATGGAAGAATTTGAACCGCCATCCTCTATCTTATTTGCTTCCAAAAGAGAGAGAAAAATTTTAAAAGTGGTGTTGAGCTTATTCAACAAATTTCCAAGTTTCAACAAACCAACTTTTAATGTTTGTGAGTGATGGTGCCGCTAACATGTCTTCCTTAGAAGAAGAGCGTGGCAATCTGTTACATGTAACATGCAAAATCCATGCTTTAAACCTTGTGGTGCAATTGTTACCTAAATTAATAGCTCATACGAAGGCAATGTTTCTAAAGTCTCCAAAACGTACAACAATGTTTCAGGAAATGTGTCCCAAAGTGGCTGAACAACTACAGCCGATTATTACGCGTTGGGGAACATGGTTAGAGGCTGCGTTTTACTACTACGAACATTTTGATGATGTAAGTAAGGTAGTTTCACAAACGAGACACGTCGAAGCTATCAAGAAAAGCCAGAAATTGTTTCAAGATAATCAGTTAAAAAGTGATTTAGAAACTATTCGCAAGAACTACTATGGACTAGCGGAGGGAATTGAAACATTACAAAATGATTCCATGTCGTTTGTGGATTCTGTTCAAACTGTGGATGATGTTCACTTACACCTATGTGCGTCGGAAGGCGAAAAAAATTTGTCTGTAATACGAATATTTGAAAGTGTTATTGACAAGGATTCAGATTTTCTTATACTAAGGCAAATTTATGAAGGTGCGTCGAAAGATCCATTAAGTTATCACGAGCATTGCTTTAAATTTCCAAATATAACATCACTCGATGTAGAACGGTCGTTTTCATCATTGAAAAGTATTTATTCCGCACGCCGTACTCATTTGGTTGAAACAAGTGTGGAAACATATTTAATGATTCAAATATTTAATAGATGCCACCCAGTTTGTGATTTCATGGAAGCTTTTTAAAACAGTAAGTGTTTCAGCACGTTAAATAATATATTTTTTATCATTATTTTATTTATAAAAATTCATGCGTGCGCATCGCCGATGCTCACTCATTAGTCACAAACATAAATGATGCAAGTACGTAAACGTTACTGAATGGTTGCCTTGATACGACCGCCAGGCCCCTCCACGTTGTTCTCCGCACTGCACTGAAACTTGCCTCTCTTTGTCGACTCTAGTCATCTGCGTATAATACTATATTAACATCACGTATGCCCATTTGGTGCCCTACCTTAGATTGCATTGCTTGTGATGTACGGTTCATTGTTAGATAGGAAGGACTAAGCGAATCCCTATGCCTCATTGCCTCATCAATCTGTATGTCTCTTATTAGCATCATGCCGTCTTTCTTAGTGACAGGTAAAGTTTGGTTAATTTCTGACATTCACAATTCGTGCTGTAATCTAATATTTATTTCTTCAGAATTAAGCACATCTAAAGTTTTGACTGATATGCCACAAACCTTGGGGGACAATGTTCCTTCGACAGCAACAATTTATCGCTGGATTGCACAAGCCAAACGTGGTGATATGCCCAGCGAAGATAATTTGTAACTAGAAGTATGAAAAACTGCACTCCGGAAGACTCTGGTCTGGTTCAGTTTGAGCCTTGCAGTATGCCAGTGAGAGAATCGTTCGGACATTCTTTCGTGCCACTTTGATCATTTAAAATTATTGCTGAATGAAAATACCACCGAATGTGAATCGCGTGCTGTTATCCGATTTCTGTTTCCAAAGAACGTGAAGGCTGTTGAGATTTATCATGAACTTTGTTCTATTTATGGTGAGAATGTTATGAGTGACATTATGGTTAGAATATGATGCCATATCTTTCGAGAAGGAAGAACGGACTGGAAGACCAACTGTTGGAAAGAACGAACTTGCGGGTAATGTCGAAGGAAAAATTCGTGAAATTCGGTGATTCACAATCAGAGAACTGAGTGCCTTTTTTCCTTAAATTTTACATACAATTTTGTAGGAGGTTGTTACTGAACATTTAGGTTACCACAAATTCTGTTCACGATGGCTGCCAAAATTTCTTACCGAATATCATAAAACAAAGAGAATTGAATCGGCACTAACTTTTCTGACACGTTACGATGTTGAACCTGAAGATTTCCCCAGGCATATTGTAACAGGTGATGTGACTTGGGTCGTCTATACAAAAAGACAATCAATACAGTGAGGTTGCTCTAACTCGCCTACGAGGAAACCTTTAGAACTTTTCTGCTTGGGAACCAACGGTTTGAGAGCTGTAGGACAGTGCTACAGCTTTAATTCACAAGCGGCAGAGTTCCACGAGAAAAGCATTTAAAAGCTGGTTCATCGCTATGACAAATGTCTCAATCTTAATGGCAACTATGCAAAAAATAGCCTAAAGAGTAGTAGCTTTAAGTTGTATATAATAAAAACCTCTTCGTTTATTGGTGTTTTTTTAATAACCAACAGAACTTACTTTACAAATCACCCTCGTACATAATGTACCATTATTCGTATCGTTGATGGAATTTCTACTTAAAAATTGTTGAGATTTAGGGCTATATCAACTTATATTTGATTTAGAATTACTCCACATTCCACAGCCTCTTCTCAAAATAACATTTTCGTATGTGCATTGTATCTTTGTATAAACCCCCACCCCTAAAAAACACAATTTAATCACATCGGATCCTGTTCGAAAGATTTTACCGCAGATAGCAGGGAAAAGTCCTCAGTAAAAAAAAAATAATCCGATACGCGGATGTAATGGATTGCGTATTTTTATACAAAATTGGAGGTCAGGGGACGGAAAGCGTAAGACGCGAAAGACTCGGTAAAGATGGTCGAGAAATTTTGTCAAAAGAAAAGGTTCATCAATCTTATTTTCTGCATGTATATTAGAAATTTTTAAGTTATAAGATACAAGAATGAAATTATTGATTTCGTGTCACTGAAGAAAATCAATGAATAAATTTGAGGTAATTGCGAATACAGACCTATATGAAGTCATAATTCTAGATTGAAAAATATCAGTCAAACTTTTTTAGTGTTAATGGTTTTGTAACGGCGAAAAGAACATTTGTGAGTCTAGTTTCCTATAAATTACTTTCGCTTTATACTAGGGTTAATGTTTCATTATGAAACAGACATGTAAATAAATTTACATATCTGTAACTGTATACTTGGACAGTACCTCGTATTTTCGGCATTTACTTCTGCTTAAGACATATGTTTCTGCCATTCATAGGCGTCGTCAGCTAAGCTAATAAAGCAATGTATGCAAATGATACAAATCTTTATAAATCTGTATCTGTATATGACATTAAGCCGAACCGCTCATTAGATATAGCAAGTTTCATTCTATAAGGTGGCACTTATTTACGAGTGACATCTTACGGACGAAAGAGACTATACCAAAGAAAGCGATCTTTCGATTGACAAGCTATGCTCATACGCTTTCTTCGCTTTCTTTGGTATAGTCTCTTTCGTCCGTAAGATGTCACTCGTAAATAAGTGCCACCTTATAGAATGAAACTTGCTATATCTAATGAGCGGTTCGGCTTAATGTCATATACAGATACAGATTTATAAAGATTTGTATCATTTGTATATATTGCTTCATTAGCTTAGCTGACGACGCCTATAAATGGCAGAAACATATGTCTTAAGCAGAAGTAAATGCCGAAAATACGAGGTACTGTTCAAGTATACAGTTACAGATATGTAAATTTATTTACATGTCTGTTTCATAATGAAACAAAAGCTTTATACGTGCATATAACGTATAGACATATTTAAAAAATTTTTGTGTAGGGTTAATGTGACAAAGTCTCGCACTTTAAGATTAATGTAATTATATTGAGATAATTCGAAAACAAACTGGAAATATAAATCTGCATCTATACAAAGGCAGACCGGTAATTTATTTTTTGTCGCTACAAGCGCCAGTCAAATTAGTGTTATTGACGCAAACCCTCTGGCGCCTGTCTGCAAGGTGGGATGCAAGCAAGTTACAAGCATCTAAATCAAAACCAAAGGAGTTAAATTTTGCAATTATGATTTTATAGTGCAACGTGTCAAATGCCTTCGATTAGTCCGGAAGAACCAAAGCTGGAACTTTATTTCTGTCGAAACAAAAGATTACATCATTGATGATCTTGCGGTCGATGTGCTGTGGTTCGGTCAAAATCCCGACTGATACCCTGGTAGCACATCTGCTAATTATAAAAATTGTCGATCTGCTGTGACATTGATTTTTCCATAATTTTTGACAGCACAGGTAAAATACTTATATGATATATATGACATATATGATTGGTATTTAGAGACCCGATGAAAGAGGGCAGTACTAAAAATGTTGACAGTCCTTCAAGACATAACTATCAAAGCTTGCATTCATTTCGGTAGTATGGAAGCTTACAATTTGAGTAGAAAGTACTATTGTTGGTTTGTTCTGAAACATGGAAAAATAATAAATATAATTATATTTATTATTTTTCCATGTTTTTTTAATTATAATTAAAAAAACATCTTATGTGGTGTTAGACCAATATAAGTATATGATATAGTGCTAGATCAAGCTTAAATAAAAATGTGCAAAATAGTAGACACTCTACACAGATCATGTGGATCAGTGATTCGATTTTGAGTATAGAAAATTATGTCCTAGGTAGATACCACATTTTTTTGTGGACCATAAGCAAGAACGTATTTTAGCCATTATTTTAGCGAAGTTAGACTATCCTAAGGACTTTAAATGCCGAAGAATAACGATTAATGAAACCTGGACATACCATTATATTCCCGAAATGTACTACTACCGAAACGTTGAGCCTGGTGAAGATAAAAATCGTGCACTCGTCCAGAAAGACTTTGTTTACTGTTTTTTTTTGGAACTGCAGTGGGATTCCTCTTATCGATTATATTCAGAAAGGTGAAACGATAACAGGCGAATACAATGCATCCTTTTTAGATCAACTACACAATTCAATACAGGCAAAAGGCCCTATTGAAGGAAGAAAAGGAAGAAACGAGTGCTTTTTTAACAGAATAATTCCCGATTCATACTTCGACAGTTACAATGCCAAATTTTTTTAACTATATTTCGAAGTGGCTCCTTATCCAGCTTAGTTGAAGGAAATGTCTGAAAGATCCAAATTCAGCTCCCTCAGAAGTTTTCTTTTTGCCCACCTGGAAACATTGTTCGGTGGGAATAACTTAAACTAACACATATTTCGAACAGTTTAATAAAGCTTACTTTTCTAAAGGAATGAAAAAACTTCAAAATAGATGGACTAAATGTAATGAGCTATAAAGAGAATGCGTTGAAAAATAAAATAGTTTTCTTGCCAAAAAGTACGTTTTCTTATCTAGACTAATTAAGTTCTGAACCTTCCACTTACTGCAAGTACTTCCAAGTTTATACATTCTCAAGTAGCTTATAAACAAATTTGTTCTCGTAAAAATGTTGAGGCAAGTAGACACTACGCTCCTGACGCGCAGCTCAACATTCGCTTCATTCGTACCTAATTGAGGTGTTTCTTACAAAAACGGCTATAGTCAAAAATTTCATATTTCGAGGTTAAATATGCTTTCCATAAAGTCGAATGCGCCCGAACTCGATTTTAGCAAAAACAGCCTTAGTCCAAGGTTACAAGATACTAAAGTTTTGATGTTTCTACAAAAATAACCATAGTCAGTGACATAGTCCAAGACAGTAGTTGTTTTTACCGGAAATTTTGTGAGTGGCGCTGCGACGAACGATTTTGACTACGGTTTGAAGTTAGTTCTCAGTATGTGTTAATGGTTGACGTTTTGACGACAATAATAATAAAATTAATGGCGAGAATGTAAGCTTACAGTTTTGTGATGAAAATAACTTAACAAACTGGAAAAGAAAGAAAGCAAAATGTATGAGGAAAGAATTAGCTATAAAGCTATGGAAAGTTGGTGTTGCCCACATCAATCATGTTGGAAATGTTGGAACCATGTAGGTAAGTGTAAAAAGGAATCGTAATGTGGGCGGAATTTTTGAGGATTAGCTTGTTTTACAGATGTTCTCACTTTAAATGCTTTACAACGATCAATGAGAATATGCGCCAAACTTTATTAGCACAGTTTAACTTTCTGTCCTCGAAAGATGAGCAAGATCCCCACCTGGTTGGTTTGATTGCTATAAGAGCCCCACAACGTCGCAGATCAAGAAAAATTAGTGATTACAGCGGTAGCGAAGCTGACATAGAATGTGAACATATGAATACAATGAAAGCTTTTAGTAATGGCGCAACATATTCATACAAGATAAGGCAAACGGTAATGAATATCTGGTCCGTTTCAAGGCATTCTTAAGCATTTTTGGTGTTACAAGAACTAGAGTAAGAATATTACATCTTTTAATACGAGGTAAATCGCCTTGTGACCTGAGAAGTAAACATAGCAACAGACCTAAGAAAACACCTAACGTTGTCCTGAAAGATAGAATCACATATTTCGTCATTTAAAGCGCGGCAATCGCATTATTCTCAAAGAAAAAATCCAGATCGGTTATATTTACTTGAAACGCTCTCTGTTAAAGCTATGTACAAGATGTTTGTAGATAAGTATCATAACAACATTTCGTATAAAGACTACTGGTCCGTATTTAAGGGGACCGTTTAGTATTAAAGTTGGTCTACCTAGATCTGATACTTGCACTATTTGCGATAGGCTGATGTCGCAACAAAATCTGTGTTCAAACTTAGAAGAACACACAAAAATTGAAATTTAATGGAAACTTTATCTGTGCAGGGCAGATAAGTTTTATGAAATTAAAAGCCAGTACACTCAAGGCACAACAACGTGACATTATGTGCCTAAGCAAAATTTGCCCTTACCGCATATTCAAAGTAGTGAGGATTTCTTTCCAAGTCAACTATGCTCTTATGTTTTTGGAGTGTACAATTTAGGAATTAATGATGTGAGTATGTTTGTGTATGATGAAACTACTGGAAAAAAAGGCCAAAATAATGTTGCATCCTTGTTGCTGCAATATTGCAATAAAATTGATATAACCAATTACAATCTGATATTATTTAGTGATAGATGCGTAGGCCAAAATAAAAATTATGTAATGGTTAGGTTTCATTATGCACTAGTTCATATTTTCAAATCTTCAAAATAATAGCGTGTCGCTTGATTGTTTTGATTCCGGAATATGTTTGCAGTCATGGAAACTGGAGGTAAATAATTTTTGATAGATTTGTCAAGTACTGGTTGTGAAATTTGATTTTGTTTTTCAGTTCCCAATAGTTTTTTGGTTAAACTATTCCACGTTCTTGTTGATAGTGCAAATCATCGTTATGCTCATTTAATTTTCATTGTGATTTTTTCAATTTTTCTCTTTTTTAGAAATTATTTCGGACACTATATAACTAACAAACTACTAAAAGAAATAAGAAAAGCCACCGATCCAAACTTAAGTTGTTGTCGAAATGTGCGCTACGTGAAACTGCCATATGAAATTCCCATTCAAAAAGTAATTTTGATTTTTCATGATTTTCCAAAAACGTTCCTCAAATTATCCAAAATTTCAATTGACAAAACCAACAAAACGAACCAAAAATGTAGCAAATCTACCGATCTGATCGCGAGTTATAGCCCGAAGCCCATTTTCCATACAAATTTCCAATGTCAGTTCTTAATGATTTTCCAAGATTTTTCCTAATTTTCTTAAAATATATTTCCGTAAAAACCGTTGCGGACTATTTCGATCATAATGATCAAAAAATTACGCAAATTGGGGGAGCGCTTATCAAGTTATGACATTTCCAACAATCCCCAATCAATCTTTATACCGGGTGCGGCAATAGTGTGTCGGCGGAGCTTAGCATGAAAACTAATAAAGTTGTAGCAATGAAATTTTACGTACACATGTAGTATGCTACAGTGCATTTTCTAATTTTATTTATATATTTGCAGGGTGTTCCAAATTTCCGCAACCACTTTCAATTTTTTTTTAAATAGATTGCTATATGTACTTTCTTGTTATTATGATGATAGCCACCCAAATTATCTTTGCAATGATATATGACAATGTGCACTTACAACTGTTAGTTTTGGTTTTATTGCAAATTTTGTTAAAATCTTGATAGTTGCAGCGTCTAACATTTTAAGTCTTAGCCTGAAAATGGGTGCAGTACCTCACGTAACTCATTTGTTACCAATTTATGGACTAACGCGTTATATGTTTTGAGGGTGAACAACGTGACAACATATACAGAGTGTTAAATATGTCCTGCCAAAGTTATCGAAGTTTAAAGGCTATTTTCTCTTTTTTTTTTAAATTGAACCTATAATTTTCTTATTAGTCAGCAAATTGCCATTAAAATGGTATCAATAACATAGTACTTATTTCTAGTATTTTCGAAGTTATAACCCTTTAATGGGATATACCTATGTTTATAATATTCAATATACGGTGCTGCATCTAATAGTTGGTTGGCTGGCCATGAAATTATATTAAGCGAAAATTGCTGTGTCACCAAACGTCAAATATCTACTTAAAATTTTCGTATAAAGTATTTTTCTGTAGTTCCTCTTTGCTGTAATCGCGTTTAATTGTTATAATAATAATAATAATAATAATACCTTTATTGTTGTTAAGACACTTACATGTGTATACAACTCGTCACATAAGAAAAATTAAAAGTTAATTATATAACATATTAGTATAATACTAGGGTATAACTCTACTTAAAAAGAAAAGAAACAGATACAAGCAAATTCATAATGAAAAAGATTTATCAAAATACATAACAATACAATAAAAATCAAAACCAATAATTGATGATAAATCACAGCTGCATAAAGCAACTAAAAGAAACTATAAAAATATTTTTTGGAATAAAAAGATTTTCGTCTCTACGTAATAAATTGTGACAGGCACAGCGCTCCCAAACAGTACAGACGGAAACAAATTACAACAAGAACTCGTCGACTGAATAGTACATTTGCTGAAGCAGAAACGCTTTAAACTTAGCTCTAAAGGAGTTGTATCTCCT
The DNA here is from genome assembly GCA_935421215.2 of Melolontha melolontha. Taxonomy (NCBI): domain Eukaryota; kingdom Metazoa; phylum Arthropoda; class Insecta; order Coleoptera; family Scarabaeidae; genus Melolontha; species Melolontha melolontha. The sequence continues at coordinate 38,865,637 of OW285238.1, forward strand.
AATCTCTTTAATATGTTTGGGAATACGATTGTAAATTTTAATGCCAATGTTATTGACACCTAGGCTGGTTACATGTAGCGTATATTTGGGATAATGCATCTGATTTTTTGATCGGGTATCGTAGTCATGAATTTCTGAGTTTCTTTGAAATTACTCGACATTCCTGTAAAGATGACAACCAGCTTCCAAGATATACAAGCAAGGCAAAGGTAATATGTTAAGCCTCCGGAATATAGGTCTACATGAATCGGAATAACGGGCTCCAACGATGTTTCTCACGACTGCCCTCTGAGACAAGAACACTCGGCGCGCACCCGACGATAGACCCCACAATAGAACACCATATTGAAGTCGCGACTGGATCTCCGAGTAATACAGTGACATCAAAGTCGACGTCGAAACTTGTGATCTTAAACAGCGGAAAGCATAAGATTTGCTGGAAATTTTGTTAGAAAGGCCATCGCAGTGATCCGTCCACAGCAGCGTATCTTGAAGAGTAACTCCAAGAAATCTAATGGCATGGCTTTCCGTTAAATTGTGGTCGTTGATATGCACGTCCATCAAACCAACGTTTCTTTGGCGGGTGTGAAACAACATGTATTTGGTCTTTTCCAGGCTTAATGTGAGCTTATTTTCCTCGAACCACTGACTGAGGATTTTCAATATATTATTTGACAGAAATCCAACATCGCTGCCAGTGCCCGGTGTGACGAGCAACGATATGTCATCAGCATACAGTGTCACGCAAACATCCGACAGAAATAGCACGATGTCGTTAATAAAAATGCTGAATAACACAGGACCCATCACAGAGCCCTGAGGCAGCCACCGCTCATAGGCATGCAATGAGACGTCACTGGCTGGATCTGACCACTGGAGTTCCTGAATCGTATAGTCACAAATTGTAATCTACCGCGCAGATACGATGAAAACCATCGTGCAGCAACACCCCTGATACCATAAGACTGCAACTTGCTCATTAGTTTTTGGTGGTGAACACAGTCGAAAGCTTTGTGTAAATCGCAAAAAATGGCCGACTGGTGATTGCCGATGCTCTATATGCTCGAGCACATGACCATAAAACTCTACTAATGCTGTGGATGTAGATTTGCCCGCTCTAAAACCGTGCTGATACTTTGTAACGATTCCATGCTTGCTTAAGAAGGAGTTGTGTCTATCTAGCATGCAATATTCAAGAATTTTTGAAATAACAGATGTTAAAGCCACCGGCCTATAATTAGACATATCAGAGACATCACCACTCTTGTGTATAGAAATAACAGAGGCAGTCTTAAACACATCAGGAAATATCCCCTCTTTCAACGAGACGTTAATCAAGTATGTTAAAATGTGTAGGAGATGTACTTTGAATTATTTAATAACACCAGCTAAAATATCATCAGGACCCTTTGAATTCTTGTTCTTTAGTTTTCCAACAATGGCAGACACTTCGTCTGATGTAAAAGCAAAAAGGAACATTGTATGTGGATTGGACGGTATTTTTTTGGACATGTCTCTGTCCGGAATTCGAGACATCAATAAAGATGGTGATGACTGAAAGAAGTTGTTAAAGGTTTCCGCAATGATTTGAGGATTCTGAAGTACTGTGTCGTTTACCACTAACTTGATATTTTCGTGAGGTTTTGTGGACTTTGTACCATGGTTGATTATATTCCACATTGCTTTAGCCCTGTTGCTGGAATTATTAATACAATCACTGTTATAATTAATTCTGGAGCTGTTAACCAATTGCTTATGTCGCAATTTAGCCTCGGTATACCTGTTTTTAAGTTGCGGAAAAGATCTTTGCAGAATAAACAAGTCATGCAGTAATGTGCTAGACGTCCTGATATTTTGATCCATCCAGGGTGCAGCCCTACGTCCAGTGACCTCCAAGATACGACAGGGAAATGCGTTTTCATAGTGGCACCCTATAATATTACAAAAGGCCGAGAACTTATCGTTCACACTGATTGCATTATATACGTCGGCCCAATCTTCGTTGATTAGATAATAGTCGAAATTTTCCTTATTTTGTCTCGAAAATATTCGTTTCTCCAGATAAACAGGACTATCTTGATTCGTTACGTATTCTTGTTGTATCCTCAAATTTATGAAGCGGTGATCAGAAATATAAGTGTCTATGACTGTTGCGCATAAGTCCCCTACAATATTTGAAAAGACATTATCGATTAGGGTGCGTGAATGACTAGTAACCCTAGTGTATTCATTTGTGGTCATAAAAAGGACAAATGTCGCCATGAGATTAATAAATGTTTGTTGTTCATTGGATACAGTTTTCAAGTCAATATTGAAATCTCCGCATATGAAGAATATTTGATCCTGCATGAAAAGTTCATCCAGGAGACCCGATAATAAATGAAAAAAAGAATCAACATTAGATTGTGGTTGCCTGTATAAATTAATGATAGTGAATTTCTTAGAATTAATCCTCCATTGAGCACCACAAACTTCGAAATTATCTTCAGATTTGTATGTGTCAATTCTTATCTCCTTCGCTGCCAACCCCGCCCCAGCAAAGATACAGCTTCCGCCCCCCAACCGCGATGCTCTACCAAAATGGCTAACCTAAGTGGCTAAATGGCTAATTTAAGTTCGGCTAGTTAATTATCAATTTCCGTTTGTTCGTTATTAGTAGTTATCTTGTTGTCAGTTATATCATTTTGTTGTCATTATTTTTTATTTACATACCGTAATAGTTGTGTTTCTTTAGAATGAATTTTTCTAAAGAGGAGCTAATAAACATGGTATTTGTTCTTGGCGCTAGCAATAGAAGTCCACTTTTAGCATCAAGAATATATGCTATGGAGTATCCTCACCGCAGAGCACCAGATATTAGGACGTTTGAAAATTTGTTAACAAGGTTTCTTCGGACGGGTTCAGTGAATTACGTCAAACATGAAAGAACTATGACTATGGTTACAGAAGATAATGAAGTGACAGTCGTCCAGTCCGTTGTGGAAAATCCGCGCGTATCTACAAGGATAATTTCGAAAGAACACGGGATAGAAGTCACTGCTGTAAGAAGGATTTTAAAAAAACATAAATTTCACCCTTACAAAATTCAATATCATCAAGGCTTATTACAAACGGATTTTGAAAGGAGACTTGTTTACTGTGAATGGCTACTTTTCCAATTACGACAAGATCTAACTTTTCTAGATCATGTGCTTTTCACAGATGAAGCGACATTTGCTAATTGTGGAATAACAAACAGAAAAAATTCTCATTATTATGACACTAGAATCCCTCATTTTGTGCAACCCATTTTATACCAACAAAAATGGAGTGTTAACACCTGGGGAGGCATCATAGGAAACACTATTATAGGTCCATTATATAGGTCCAAAAATAACGCCACGAAAACTCGACCAAAACACGGCAAATTATAATTTAAAGAACTTTTATTCGAAAAAAATTTAGATTAGAACAGTTTTTAAATATATAATGACACTATTCCATACTTTTGCCGGACCCAGTATAGATAATAGTGTACAATAAATTCGTTTGAAGCAATTTTACTTCTCATTGAATTTTAATTTTCGTGTTAACGACAGAAATGGTTCTAGCTGCTTCCGATATATTAACTCCTCTATTCAACTCGAGGAGAAGAATATGTCGGAAATGTTTTGCACAAATTCGCAAATTCAAAAACTATTCAATGAAATAATAATACGAAATTAAAATAACTTCGACATACACCTAACAATCCTGCTTTTCCTGACACTTTCATCCTTGAAACAAACATGCTGTGAAATTATGTACCAACGTGATACATATATCTATTAGTCTTGACGTTATTTATTCGTCAATTTTAATAGGATTCGTAACGAATTTATTTCTCCCAATATAAAAGAACGTTCTCGTAAAATCAAAAAGAGACGAACAACAACACTTTATCCTAACCACCACATAAAAATCACTTAAGAAAATGTCGAAATAAATTGTTTTCCTTCTATCGAGGGGCGTCTGACGACCGCAAGAATTACGAGCGGATTATGGCAAGCTGTTTCCTATTGTTATACACCCTCCCAAACTCACCAATTCAGGAGCCATAACAAACTAATAATCCGGGCAATTTATGAATTCGAACTTCGACCTCACGATCCACCCAAGGGGAGACAGCCCGCACAAATATATTCCCGGTCCTATCGTTGAAAGTTTTCAATTAGCATCTCACATCCCGTCCCATCAATTTTATTGAACTCCTAGGAATTAATTAGAAGGAGAAGAAGGGCATAAGAAACGGACGGGTCAATGTCAAAAACAAATCCCTTTCTCCGAATTGGTATCTACTTAAATTCGCGATTCCATAATCTCAATCAAGATGGTTTAATTAATCTTGAAATTATCAACGTTTGGAGTGGTATTATTTTTCTTAGATATGCAACAGGTATTCCAAATTAATTTACGGGGATTTATGCAACTGCGGTCATAATATTATTAAATAAGAGTTTTGGAAATTAAAAAGTATTTTTACATAAAAGATAAACAAGAAATATGTTCGTAAATTAAATTTTTATTACACACCACTCTATTCCTCCGAACTAATTATATTAGTTCATGTTGCGGTAAAAAATACAAACCATCCAATGCCATTTAAAATAGCAAGTGGATACATAACAAGGGTGGTTCGGAAACTACGTGGCCTAACAAAGAACACGCTAGTTTTTTTGACAAAAGACATTTTATTTTTCAATATAGACTCCTGCTCGCTCATCACACTTATTCCGATATTCCAAATTAGGAATGCCTTCATTATAGGTTGATGAATCCATGTCCTAGGAATAACTATTTACAACAGCTAATACCTCAGAATTAGACGAAAATCTCTTACCACTGAGACATTTTTAAGGATTGGAAAGACATGATAATCGCTGGGTGCCAAATCTGGGGAATGGGGTGAATGAGACACTAATTCAAATCCAAAATCATGAATTTTTGCCATTGCATCCGCAGACTTGTAGGTAAGTGCGTTATCCTGATGGAAAAGCCCTTTCTTCTTTGCTAAGTAAGAGGTTATTTCTCTTTGATTTTGTTCCTAATTGTTGCAACAAATTGGCATAATACCCCCCATTTATTGTTTTCTCCTTTTCTAAGTAGTCAACCAAGGTAATTTTTTTGATAATCCAAAAAAACAGATGCCACAACCTTTCGTGTTAACAAAACCGTTTTTTTTTGTCTTGCTGGATTGTTTTTTTTTTTATTTCGGAAGTGTAATGGTGGACCCAGGTTTCATCGATGGTAAAGAAACTGCGTACAAAGTCCCTCTAATTGTGACGAAAACGTGCCAAAAGATAGCGAGAAACACGCAAACTTTTCAGTTTTTGCTCTGGCGTGAGTAACTGCGGCACCCGACACGCCGAATATTTTTTGATTTCCAATTCTTCGGTTAAAATTTCGTGCACACTGTCATTTGAGATACCTACAGTGTCTGCTATCTAGCGCACTTTTACTTGACGATCATCCAAGACGATACGGTGGACTTTTTCAATTTTTTTAAAATACTTTTTTGTCGAAAAGCACATATCGTGCATGGGAAACAAAATAATAACATTTATTATTACAATCAAAATGAACACAAAATGATGTCAATAAGAGATTCACACATCACATCCACAAAACAGAAGCGCAGGAGATTCCAATGTCAACACGCAACTAACTCACCCAACGAGTACAATACCCGCCCCAGAAGCAACGCCATCATTTTCGCTTAAAATTGGTTTAAATTTGATGACTGCTTATGTAGGACGGTAGCTTGTTTAAATATTTCAAGCCCATGTAAATTAATGAATTCAGGAATGCACCCGTCTCTAGTTTTGGAAGATGTAGCTGTTGACTACTGCTCGTACCATACGAATGAATGTCTGACCTATGTTGGAAAGTACTCTGATATTTTAAAATGATTGACAATGTTTCGGATAGAAAAAGCGAATAAATTGTCAAAATCCCACGACCAGCAAACAATACGATATTTGGTCCACTACGAGGTGGCGTGCTTATACAACCACGCTTAAATTCGGCAACCCAATTTTTAGCAATTGAAAACGATTCTATACGATTTTTAATAATATTTTATATTATTAAAAATACCCTTGTATTATACAAAACTGGTGGGGTTTTACCCACTCATGTATGTTTCAATTATTCTGATACATTACACATGCGGTTAGTCCGTAGTATGAGAGAAATACAGTTTCTAGAGAGACGGCTGTGCCATCTTTGGAAGGGCGTCGTTGGTTCGCATTGGTTCGCATTGGTTATGTGGACAGGGCGAGGTACTTCGGCTGTCTGACAACCGGCAGCGCTGAATTTACTTCTACAGGTGATGTGGTTCTTTTTTGTGAATGTGTCTGAAGATATCCTTTCTCCAGCAGGGGCGTACCAATGAGCCTGTAGAAATGCGATATACGTATCTGCGTCTCTAGGGAGGGATGTGTTCGGACATGTTCACAAAAAATATTAATAGTGAACCTGTATTCGTGTTCTTCACACCAGATTTTTAATAATATTTTATATTATTAAAAATACCTTTGTATTTAAAATAATTTGTTCGAATATTAAAGTAATAATTCCCGCATAGTTTTCTTCGATAGAATATATTTATACAAAACTAGAAAGGAAACAATATTTTTGAGCTATTGATGTTCCTACTTTATTCATTATTATTATTTAGAGGCCGGACACATCGGGCTGAAATGGACGTCATTACAACGGACGATAAATAGTCTACAACATCTGCAAGTACATCACGCAGTTGTTGAATAGCACTATTCATTCGGTTAACTGCACATCTATTTTATGTGTGCGGTTAACCGAATGAATAGTGCTATTCAATAACTGTGTGATGTACTTACAGATGTTGTAGATTATTTATATCGTCCGTCGTAATGACGTGACTTCAGCCCGATGTGTCCGGTCTCTAAATTATTATTATTTTGACATTTAGGTTATGTATATGCTTTTTGGTTTTATTGCAAGTAACATACTAAAATTTTGACATTATTGCGAAACATGACGTTTATGTTTTATGATGACAAACGGTTATTTCCACGATTTAATATTGACTTCATTTGACTCTGCAGTACTGATTTTAATCATATGCTTTGAATTTGGCCTTGAACTGAAAACTTATACTTTATGAACTATACTTTATTCTAGTATTTAGGGGACATGTATAAAACTATTCCTTTATGTAAAACAATTTTTGTCTATCGCGCGGTTATTATTGGTGACATCTCATAGTACCTAGCTATAAAAACTCTCCCTGCATGCCGTCCGTCGTCGCTCGAAGTGTTATTTAAATATCGGTGCTCTCTGTGTTTCTTTAGAAAAAACTTCTTTTATTTAACCACTGAATGTTTGAGGTCGTGAGATACCTATATGATAGGGATCCCACTCTAACATGGTAAAATGATCCTAGTTGATCGTTATTCTCAATATAGTTGTTACTGCGTTTGTTTTGTGTTTTAGGATCATCAATACTCCATTATCACAAAAGAAAAGCGACACGGCAAAGCTGGAATCAAGTTTCAATGGTTAGCACTGTCAAAGATGTTGAAAAAGATACGTCCTATAAGACAGCAAGTAATCAATTTTATATATTTGTAATGATTATAAAAGGAAGAGCTAAAGGAAAAAATATGTAAACTATTAAAGGATATGTTCACAAAAATATTAAAATTGAACTTGTATGTTCTTCACACCAGAGTTTTAATAATATTTTATATTATTAAAAATACTTTCGTTATACGAAACTGGTGAGATTTTTACCCACTCATGTATGTTTCAATTTATTCTGTTATTTAGAGCAGACCAATTTCCGTGCGCGCCATGTGCGCTGATGTGAGGTAATGCATCAGAACTAATAAAAAGCATTCAGTATGCGTTTGGTACTTGCTTAGACTGCATGTAAGTGTAAGCATACGTAATAAAATGTCGTCGACACATAAATCGAGAGAGCGACCGTTGTCAGACGAAGTGAATAAGTTTGTTATGGATTTCCCGGACTTAATATACGATGGCTCAAAAATTAAATGTTTCGTGTGCAATACATATCTAATGTGTTGGTCAAAAACACATTTTGTAAAGAACACGTAAGCAGTTCGAAGCACAATAATAACAAAATTAGTCTACAACAGTTTATACATGAACTATGTGTAACTATGATTGTGTGCACACTGCCGTTTACCTTGTTAAGTAATGATTCATTTATTTCATTTTGGAATAAATACGCGAATCAAACATTACCGAGCACGACAACGGTACGAATTAATTTACCAACGGTGCGTAAACAGGTTGAAAATAAAATCAAAGCCGAACTGAAAAGTAAAAAACTGTGGTTATGTGTGGACGAAACAACTGACAGCAAAAAACAGTCTGTAGTTAATGTGATGGCGCGTAATATGGAACCACATCAACCAACGTCTTCAATTTTATTAGCATCCAGACGACTAGAACAATGTAATGCCGAAAAAATGTCAGAGGTGCTATTAGATACTTTGGAAAAATTTAAACTTTCGAAAGACCAAGTATTAATGTTTATGACCGAAGGTGCCGCAACCATGTGTTCTGTAGGCCGGTCTCCTAGAAAATACGTCTTAACTTGTTACATATTACTTGTAAACTCCATGCTCTACACCTTGTGGCAGAACAGGTTCGTAGATGTTATCCAGAGGTAGATGCTTTAATATCGAGTACAAAGGCAGTATTTCTGAAATCTCCAAAACGTATTCGGAAATTTCACGAATTGTGTCCCCATACCCCTGAGCCACCACAGCCGATTCTGACACGTTGGGGTACATAGCTACGAGCGGGGTTTTACTATCATGAACATTTTGAAAAAATTAAGGACGTGGTTTTATCATTCGATTCGAAAGAATATCAATACTACTACAGCTATCAATACAAGCCAGAAAAAATATCAAGATTCTCAGATTAAAATGGATTTACAAAGTATTCGTGAGAATTACTTGGGACTAGAAGAAGCAATAACAAAATTAGAAAATTCGTCGCTGTCGTTAGAGGAATCACTGCAAATCGTTAAAGATGTTCACGCACAACTGTGTGCTGCAGAAGACGCAAAAAGTGAAAGTGTTCTAATTAAATTTGAAAGTGTTTTAGACAGAAATGCAGATTTTGACACCTTAACACGTATTTGTGAGGGCACGTCTAGAGATGCGTTAAGTTGCTTAAAAAAGTATTTTGATTATGCGAATATAACATCACTAGATGTAGAACGCTCGTTTTCCGAATATAAACATATTTTTTCTTCACGGCGGACATGTTTTTCAGAAATAACCTTAGAAATGCACCTGATGTTGAAAATATACAATCGAGTTTCTCCAGTTTGTCAATCCTTGGAAGACGCTTAAAACGGTTTTTTTAAATCCTCTGTCGTGCACAATCACTGATTTCAAACATTTTCCATTTTATTTATAGGTACATACAATGCTGCTATAATATGTACTATTCTTATTTTTCGTGTGTTTATGCATATTACTTTAATAGCAGAAAACCAAATGTATATTTAATTATTTCTGATAGAATAAATGTCTCTACTTCTATACTTACATCGGTAACAAGCTCATGTTGCGTCCCTATTCTATCGCATATTCTAATATATTACGAATTACACTCCCATACCGGCGCTCATGGCGCGCACGGAAATTGGTCTGCTCTAGTTATTAACATTGGATTAAACTGTGTAATCCTTTCGTATAATTCTTTGTTATAAGTAATTTTAATAGTCTCCATTTTCGCAATTTGCAGGTAGCAATGATATAGATCAATGTTCATTTATTGAGTCCATTTAATTCGATGTCTATTTGTCTGCTTTCTTTTTTCTGTCTTGGCGAGTTGATCGTTTGTCACGTTATTATTGTTGTTATTATTATATTCACTATTTTTTACTTATTTAATCGTTTAATAATAACTGAAATACGCACCAAATATAAATATACCAATTTTCCTACCAAATTTCCTACTAAATTCTCCTTTGCAAAATTCGCAGGTAAGGAGCTTTTAACGTTCCAAAACAAAATTTTATAATTACCAGTAATAAACTAAAAATTTATTATTTAATAAATAATGATATATCAGGGTCTACGGAATATGAATTTTCTTGTAAAAATTTACTAGATATCTATTACTGTTATTTATTATTTTAAATAGAAACTCGTAGTTAATAAATAACAAGTTTGAATTTTTCTAGTAACATAGTTCATCATTAATATGAGAAGGTTTACTGGAGCTGGTCATAAAAGTTACGATTAAACTTATTCTATTTTTCTCCTAATATAATTTAAACTACAAACTATAAATCCGCAAAGTAAAATCTTCCGCTATTATGTAGTATGATCCTAAAACAAACTTGTATAACTTAAAATTATATTAGAAATTTATGTGTTCCTAAGAAATTGAATTCAATTTAAATTTATTTAGTGTCTGGCAGGCAACATATATTCGATTTGTATTTGAAATTCATACTTGATTACGAAATTCCACTGCCAAATTCGAAATAGAAAAAAGTTTTCTAAAATCATCGGTATGTGTAAATGATAAAAATTATTAACAATGTGTATTTAGATAGTAAACAGATTTAACAGAAATAGACAGACTCTGGAAAAACAGATCAATCAATACATTTATGAATGGATTCAAAAAGATAGCCTGATTATGGCGAAACCAAATATTACTAATCCCTAATTCTCGACAATCACTAGTATCGTATGTATATAGTCTAGTCATAAATACTACCATTGCTTCAGAGAATTTTGTATCATCAGAAACGTATCTTCGAGGAAATATAATATTTTGCACTTGTTTGATAACCGCTCAGTGAACACGGTTGTAGTGCCTTAACGTCATCGCTACCATTGCATTGTACTTCCATCTTCAGAGCTACCCTAAAGATTGCAGTAGATCGACTGCCGAAACGTCAGATTATTCAAAAGCTACATCCGATGTAAATAGCCCAAACAACTACTCAATGCATTTTATAAAGTGGAGGAGAGCACGTGACAGATGTTAGCTCGCCTTTCACCCTCTAATAGTAATTAACATATACATCGCTCCACTACTCGTTTCCGAAACATTTCAAGACACACCGGCCATCCGCATTCTGCACGTAAGTCAAACAATGTAACCACTCTTACTGCAAGAATTGCTCGAAGTTCAGTGAAGAAGCAAACAATCTTATCCCGTGAATTTAGCATTACAGCCAGAGCAATCTTTCGCATAATTGGGGAAGATTTAGATATGAAAGGTTACAGACACCATCTTTTAACACCAGGCTTTAAGGTTATAAGAACCGAAAGAACGAGAATGTTGTTAAGTCTTGCTTCTCCTATTCTTTTTTGCGAGATTTTGGTGAAAATATTGACTCGAGTTTACGAAGAAGCTGTATTGGGCGAGCGAAGCTCAGCTATGAAGTATACTTTTTTGGCATTGTTTATAGGGTAATTCCGGGAGAGATGGCCCCTGTTTTATTCAACATAAATAATTCCTTTAATATTTGCCTTAGAGACAAGAGTATTTTTTTATTAAAGCACAGTCCATAACATTTTTATTATTTATAGCGTAAACAAATAAAATCTTCTTATAAAGTGCTTTATAAAATAAGAAATAAAGTATGGCACTGGTCATTCTCACCCGTGGTGAAGGGGTGAGATGGACCGCGGGGTGTGGGAGAGATGGACGATGCTTAAATGTATGCAAAAAAATTGCACTGCTTAATTAAAAAAAGAAATATGTACGTACGAGATATTGTGGTATGTAGGTATTACAAAAACAAAACATGGGGCAAAACATTAATTGACTAATTATTAACTTCTACTTTTGACAAATTTCAAGTAATTTGAATGGAACATAAGTTATAAAAATCATAGTTTTTTTATACTATTCAGTTTCTTAAACTTTAACTCAATTCTTCCACAACAATCACATAGGTCACCATATTTAGTACAGTTTTCATGTGACCATCTTGAACACTTTTGGCATTTAACCCAATCATCTTTGCTTTTAGTTACGTTGTAATCTTCGAGACAACCTACGCATTTGTCTTCATCCCAGTCAGTTTCTCCTTCACTATTATCATCGTAAACAATACCATCTTGATTCTTTTTTTGGTCTTAGGAGCACTCTTGAACATCTTCAACTCTTCTGTGATTTCTCTTTTTCTTTTTCTTCAATTTCAATTTTGTATGTTATCTTTAGAATTTAATATTTTCGGAATACTAGCACAAATGTTGCCTGTAGTAATTTTCTTCTTCAGTACAGGTATCGGCGAAATTTCGATCAGAAGGACTAAGTTCTGAAGATGTTCCAGGAACCGGTGAACTTGGCGCATTACTTAAATCTCTTGTAGAAGTTCCTTCATTTAACGAAATAGCATTTTCCGATTCAGTGCGGAAACTTAAGGTCCTTTTACCACTTGCATCTTGACAAGATTTGTTGATAGTATGCCTATCTTTCTTAGGTTTTGGCACAGATTTATGCATCTCCTTCATGTGTAGACAATAGTGGCTCTTCAGCATTATTAGGTTCTTGGTCATTTGTTGTCAAGTAACAGTATTCTGGAACTGCTGACATACCAAGTGGAACAATTCCACATCGCTTGAATCCAGAAATTGCATTCTGAACTGTAGCTGATTTCGCCCACGCCTCCCCCAGTAGCTTTCCAAACTGTAGTCTTGTGATTTGTCTTGTAGGATTGTTTTTAATGAATGTATTGCAGATTGTGTTGTAGTTGCTTTTCAGAGATTTAAAGAAACTGCGATCAAGGGGTTGAAGATAGTGCGAAGTATGACTAGGAAGACTCAGCAAAATAATTTCATGAGCCTCTGCAAATTCAAGCATCTGAACTGAGCTGCAGTGGGACGCATGCCCATCTAAAATAATCAGTGACTTGCCAGTTGGCTTCCTAGGAAGAAAATGATTTTTCAACCAGTAAAAAAAGATATCTGAATTAATATATGCTGACTTTTCGTTCATTACTACGAACCTGGAGGCATCCCGTCAGTAAACTCAGCTTTCTTGTTTTTTCCCTTGAATATACAGTAGGGCGGTAAGTAAGTACCCTCGGCACTGAAACAGCTAACAACAGTTATTGTTTCGCCCTTTTCACCTGAAGTTATAGAGTTGACACTTTTCGAACCCCTTACAGCAATGACCTCTCCGGGCTTGTTATTCAGATGCAGACCGGTTTCATCCATATTAAAAACATTGATGGGTTTGTCCAGCAGTTCATTGTCTGTCATTGCTTTCTCCAGCAATTTAAAATAATTTCCAACCACTGCTTTATTCATCCCTATAGCTCTATTTTTAGAGACCCCTTCTGATTTTCTCACAGCTAAATTCGGATTACGGTCCAAAAATGAGACCAACCAGTCGTAACCTGCTTTTTGAGAATTCACATCAAAATTATGTTTTATTTTTAGTTGCTCCGCCAGTTTGAAAGCCATTGATCTGACGCAATCTCTTGAGGGTGAAAAACCAGTTGATTGTAGCTTTTGTATATGTATAGCTATTTTCTTTTCATTCTCTGGCCTTAACACTGATTGTGGGCCAAGACGGCCTTTAGAAGAATTTTTGTTTTTCAGTCTTCTCTTAAGAGTTGTTTTAGGAATACTAAAATACCTAGACGCCTCATTGATGCCCATTTCTCTCGTTTTCACAGCTCCCATCGCCTTGACCAAGTCGTCTTCAGACCAACTGCCTCTGGTAGAGCCGACTTTACGGACGTATTTAGCCGGCATATCTGAAAAAAAATGTAGAGGTACATGGACAAAATAAGCCATTTCAGTAAAATAATAGCAAAGCAGCTTGAAATCTAGCAATCAGTAATTAGTTGTTAATTCTTTATAATATATAATATCAATTTAGTCGTTCAATTTATTATTTTCTTTTAAATATCCTATTTGAAAACAAAAGACCGATTTCTGATAGATAAACCTGGTCCATCTCTTCCGATTCGAAGTGGTTCATCTCGCCCGATTGTTTGGGAGAGATGGACCAGGTCGCCATATTCAACCGTGTCAGTCGAGTAGAACAACTATGCTCTACACCGGTCATTACTGCATTGCTTTTCACTTTGCATTACTCACTGACAGAGAATTATTCGGATATATTGGTTATAACATATTGGCAACTAAACTACGACAATATTTATCACTTACCTGGAAAATATTTTTATCAATAACAATCAAGCACAATCAACACCGCACATTACTCTAGTGAGACATGACAGCCGCGCGATATCGGTGGTGGAATCTAGCGGATAGTTCATGAAATACGCATGATGGTCCATCTCTCCCTAGGGGCCATCTCTCCCGGAATTACACTAAAATTCTTTTGGGAGTTTTTTTGGGGTCGGGAATCCAGAATTTTTATCCGCTTTGACATCTTCTTGTCCACCATTCGTATTTGCTTAAAGACTCAAACACATAAAGTAGATTTACCTTTTTTTCGGTCCTATCGGGGCATCTTGCAATAAACTAGTAAATAAAATACTCACAAAACAGACGACTAGTTTACCAAGAAACTGTATTTGGTGAGCGATGTTCAGCTATGAAGTATACTTTTTTTGGCATCGTTTATAAGATTCGGATAAGTTACACATCGTGAGCGTGAGATACAAATTTATAATGTGTGTATATTCCTTAAGTATAACAAACTACATATTGCGAAACAAATTTGAGTACATCAATACGTTAAACGCGCATTACGAATTTGCTACACATCAAACAAACATGTATTACACACATCTGTATCTATACACATGGTCATGCACCTCGTATTTTCCAACGTTTACTTCAGCCAAAGACACGTGTTTCTAGTTTTGATTAAAGTAAACGTTGGAAAATACGAGGTGTATGACCATGTGTACAGATATAAATGTGTGTAATGCATGTCTCAAATAAATAAAACACACATAAGATGTTTTAGATTTACACTTTATTAATAAAATAATGACCGCTGTTTCGCTAACACAATAGCTTCTTCAAATTCAACTTAAGACTAAATATATATACAATATACAGCGTTATATACAATACAATACAATATACAATACAACAGCGCAATATACAATATACAGCGTTAAATCAGGTAGTTGACCCAAGTTAAAATTCTAGGAACTATTACATTTATATTTTGCAATTTGAAAACTATACCATGTCCTACTTGTGTGAGGTTTAAGTTTAATTATATAACATAAGCAACTAAGAAAGAATATTTCAATGGGTGAACAGATTTAACAGTGGGGATGAATTCAAGCCTAATTTATCGTTTAGTAACATTTCTGAGTTTTTGAGTTTATTAATTTCTAAAGACTCTAAACAATTTAGTTTTCTACCTTTATTTTCTACATGTATGATATCGAATTGTAAATTAAATTCGTGTTCATTCTCTATTAAATGATTAGAGTAGGTTGAGTCAGTTTTCTTGTTGATATAAGAATGATAGTGGTCTTGGATTCGTTTTTTAAACGTTCTACCTGTCTGTCCAATATATGTTTTGGTACATGATCCGCATGATAACTTGTAGACTCCTGATTTATTGTCTTTGGTAGTTTTTTCTTTATTATTTTTAATATATTTGGCTAGATTATTATTAGTTTTATAAGCAATATTAATGTTTTCTTTTTTAAGGAATTTTGATAATTTAAGTTGCTGTTGATCTATGTAAGTAAATGATTTAAAGTGCTTGTCTGGCTCCACTTTAATGATCGGGTACACCTCCCTTAATAATTTATTGACAGATTTTGTTGTGAGCGATTTGTTTTATAATATCGCTCACAACAACGGATATGACCCAAATCTAATAGATAAATAAATTTTTAAAAAATCTGTCAATAAATTATTAAGGGAGGTGTACCCGATCATTAAAGTGGAGCCAGTCAAGCAGTTTAAATCATTTACTTACATAGGTCAACAGCAACTTAAATTATCAAAATTCCTTAAAAAATAAAACATTAATATTGCTTATAAAACTAATAATAATCTAGCCAAATATATTAAAAACAATAAAGAAAAAACTACCAAAGACAATAAATCAGGAGTCTACAAGTTATCATGCGGATCATGTACCAAAACATATATTGGACAGACAGGTAGAACGTTTAAAAAACTCTACTCTACTCTACTCTAATCATTTAATAGAGAATGAACACGAATTTAATTTACAATTCGATATCATACATGTAGAAAATAAAGGTAGAAAACTAAATTGTTTAGAGTCTTTAGAAATTAATAAACTCAAAAACTCAGAAATGTTACTAAACCCACCCATTGAAATATTGTTTCTTAGTTGCTTATGTTATATAATTAAACTTAAACCTCACACAAGTAGGACATGGTATAGTTTTCAAATAGCAAAATATAAATGTAATAGTTCCTAGAATTTTAACTTGGGTCAACTACCTGATTTAACGCTGTATATTGTATGTATCTTTAGTCTTAAGTTGAATTTGAAGAAGCTACTGTGTTAGCGAAACAGCTGTCATTATTTTATTAATAAAGTGTAAATCTAAAACATCTTATGTGTGTTTTATTTATTTGTGATATGGATTTACATCAAGCAAAGGTCGAAACAATCAAAGAATTAATGCATGTCGGTTTTATTTGTAACAAATGCGTAATACGTGCTTAGCGCATTGATGTACTTAAATTTTTTTGGTATATTTACTGCCATCTGGCATCGTGATAATGGACTAACGTATCTTTTTCCCTTCTGTACAGGCATAGTTGGACGAGAGAAAATCGCTATTTTCGGCGTAGTCTCTGTTGTCCGTCAGATGTCACTAGACCATCTGGTGCCACCTGATAGGACAACATTTGCTATACCTATAAGCCGTTCCATCAAACCTTACTTCACTAGCCAAACTGACAGACAGAAATACGTGTCTTTGGATGAAGCAAACGTTTGAAAATACGAGGTGTATGTCCATGTGTACAGAAACAGATGTGTGTAATACATCTCTGTTTTATTTGTTACATATTGCGAGTTCTCATAAAGTTTTAATATGTGATTTGCTTAATTACAGTTGTCTAATAGTCAGCAATTAATATAAGAGAGGATTTTCTTGAAGATCTTTTTATGCCATAATGCTTATATTTGGTGTATCACGCATACTTCGTCATTTCTAGAGCCACTTAATTCACAATCTAGCGCAAAAAGCTCTCTTACTATATGCAAAAGACAGTATGCAAAAACACTCGCCATTCATTGACTAATTTCAATATCGCGAACGCCAAATCTTCCATTGACGTCCGCATGACAAAGCAAGAGAAGCGTAAGACAAAGCAAGTAGTTTCTATCAGGCCGTAATAAGTGTAACCAATAATAGCTGTATCAACGAGCCTCCCTATCAGTCGAACAGCTTCGACAGCGTATATAATAAAAACAATTTGAAACATACACTCGTGTACAAAAGATGAAGGGTGGGCAAATTTGAGGTTAGGAAGTAAATTGGCTTAAAAACACACTTTTTTTGACAAATTCAGTTTTATTGATACCAATGTAAAGTAGAAATATGGGAATTAATAATGGAATATTATGTCGGGCAAATGTCCACCTCTAGCACGTCGGCAGAAGTCCGCTCTTTTCACAAAATTTTGAACCACATTTTGCAACAAATCTTCGCTTATCTCGGCAATGCAGAACCGAATTTCATCTTTCAGAGCGTCAGTTGTTTGTGGTTTGTTCACGTAAACCCGGTCTTTCAAGTGGCCCCAGAGAAAATAATCAAGCGGCGTTAAATCACAAGAACGAGGCGGCCAATTGACATCGCCAAATCGCCTGACCACAAACCGCACCATACGGTTACTTTCTTTGGATGTAATGGTTTATCGAGGACTGTTTGTGGATTTTGTGAGCCCCATATGCGACAATTTTGTTTGTTTACATAACTGCCTAATTGAAAATGGGCCTCATCACTAAAGATGATTTTGTTGAAAAATGCGTTGTTTTCGTTCAGTTTTTCAAACAGCCAATTCACAAACGTTCGACGCAAACAATGGTCGGCCGGCTTTAATTCTTGAACGAGTTGAACTTTATAAGCGTGAAGATGAAGACCTTTATGCAAAATGTTGCCCAAAGTGCCTCTGGTGATGCCCAATTGTTGCGAACGTCGACGAGTTGATGTTCCAGGCTCATTCTCAACACTTTGCTGTACAGCGGCTATGTTTACATCACTACGGCCACTACGAGCGTATTGTTTTGGTCTATTGCCAGCAACAGTACCGTGAGCCTCGAATTTAGCGATTAAATTACGCACAGCGGTCTCAGAAGGACTGATTACGAGGAAAAGCTGCTCGAATTTTACGAAGTGATACAGTAAAATTTTCACCATTTTGATAGTAAATTTTCACAATTAAAATTATTTGTTCAAGAGTGTAGCGTTTCATGGTTAAAATTTCCCAACTTTTTACTAAATAAATGTCAAAGGATGACAGCACAATTCTTGAAATTTCATCATTTGACAGCCAAATTAATTCCTAACCTTAAATTTGCCGACCCGTTACAAGAAAAATTTATTTTTTCCTTTTTTGAACAAGACATGAAACATTACCTACAAAGTATAATGAATGAAAAATTTAAAAGAGGTACTTAACATTGTATTCAATAAGAAAAAGTTACGAAAGCGTAAATTGTGCAAAATTAACAAACTGATTGATTTTGTCAGTTTGATTTTACATCTACGTTTTCACACAATTTAAGCGTACTACCTCCACGAACTCTTAACTTCTGTCATACGGCGTGGTAAACTTTTAATGCAGTTGGCGACCTCTTCTTGTGTAGGGTTTTCCTATTTCTCACACATAGCTATTCGAAGATCCCGAATGGTTACAGGTATGGGTTGTCGATGCCGAACATGTCGCCCTAATGAATCCCAGAAATATTCGATAGGATTAAAGTCCGGGCTTCGAGCCGGCCATTATAAACGACGAAAGTTGAAGTCGCATCTAAATATTGCTCAAACACTCGTGCGATGTGAGGTCGCACGTTATCGTGCATTAGAGTGAAGTTCTCACCTACGAATGGAGCAAATGGTACGACGTGATCAGCTAAAAACTTGTTGATGTACCTAACAGTCGTCATGGTACCATTTTCAATGAGAACAAGTTCAGTTTTCGCGTAAACACTCGTTAATGTACCATCGGGAGCATGGAAATTTGAACGACTTTTACCAGTTATTTTAATGTTATGATACAGACTTTATATCCACTCGAATAAAACATAGCACATGTTTAGCATATAAATAATAAATAATCGAAAAGATTTAATATTTTTATTTGAAAAACGGAATACAGTCATAAAGTAAGTAATCAATATTTTATAGGACCACCATTACTTTCCCCAATTGCTTGCAAACGTCTAGGCATGAATGCAGCCCTATTTCTAATGTAATTTTCTTGTAAATCTTCTCGAGAGTTTTCTATTGCTGTCCACAATTCTTTTCTATTGGTAGGTCAATAATTTTATAAATGAACAGAATAATTATCGTGTTGAAATATGAAATTAAAAATTACAAATGTTCTTGTAAAACAGACGGTAACATATCACTTTGTTAGTAAATACACTTGTAAATGCACTCTCCAACAAACACCATGATTGGAAATCCATACTCAAACGCTGAAACTAAATCGACCGCTATTTTTACAATTTCTTGAATAGCATTCAAGATATCTGGATTTCTATGGTTGATAGACGCATATTGGCCCGTTATGACAGGACTGAAAAACCTTTTCATCGTAGAACACGACTGAATTCCAAAACCCATCACCTCTATCAACATAGTTATGCGCAAAAGTTTCCTCCCTAGCTTGCTTATGTTACTCCGCGAGAAATGGTTTTCCTGCAGCATTTCGATTTCTCATATCTGATAATTTTATTCGTCTGTGGGCAGTCCATTTCGAACAAGGAAAACTACTTCGATGGATTGCTGACACTGCAGATTCAAAACAATTTTCTCGTGAGTAATATATTAATTCATGGCCATGCTGTTGCGTTGATTTTTTCAACGACATGTTCAAATTCTTCTTGCCACAGTTTGTTGCTCACGTCACATAAAATATACACGACCTAATTACATTAAACTTTCCAGCAACAGCATTGAATATCCACTTTCCAACATACTAATAATTTTTAGTGTCTGCATAACCGTGAGATGTACCATTTTTGGACTTGCAAATTTGACAAGGACGTGACAGTTTAACTGCATGTTATTAATATGTCAATTGTAGCTGCTTTCGTTTGTGCACTTATTTTGATTATGATTAACGTAAAAATAATCCGTGTTTAGTAATCATTTGTAACTAATCCGACGTCGCAAAAGAACGTCGTATTCAGAGTTTTGATTCTATAATAGTGCCGATTAACATATGTATATAAATAAAATGGAGAAAGTTATTCTTGTAAGTAGATACATTAAATATTTGTGACTATGTATATTTTATAATAATATTTTAATTGAAATATTTCAGGATATGCTTCTAGCTCATCTATTGATACTGACAGTTCAATGAGTGATGTAAATACCCCAAAAAAGAAAAGCAAAATAGAAAACTACATTGAAAGCACCGTATATAAATATTCCGACGAAGAATTTAGATCGCATTTTCGTTTAAATAGACAATGTGTTTAATATCTCATCGGTAATACAAGATCTTAATGAAGAATAAAGAAATGCTTTAAATAGCTCGCCATTCATTTCATTAATCAAAGTTATTTTTCAGCGCATTATTGCAATATCAAACCAAGAAAATATAGAGGAGGTTGGCCAGAAATTCAAAATAAAACAGTTGTTTTAATGTCTCTGTGGTATCTGGCAAACACAGAGTCTTTTAGACAAATTGCTGATAGGTTTAATGTATCTATAAGTAGTGCACATTTATATATTACCAATTTTATGAAAATTATTGCTAATATGAGTAAAAAATGGATTAAATGGCCTAAAAGACATGAAACCATCTCTATCAGCAGTGAATTTGAAAAAAACAAGGTATACCTAATGTATTGGGGTGTATCGATGGTTGTCATATACGTATAAAGAAACCTAAAATTAATGGTGATGACTTCATAAATCGTAAAGGCTACAGTAGCATTCTTCTTCAAGGTGTAGTTGATCATAGGAAAATGTTCTTAGATATTAGTGTAGGAGCACCTGGCTCAATACATGATGCTCGTCTTTTGCGACAATCGAAATTATTTGAAGAAATTGAAACAGGAAGACAATTACTATATAATAAATATCATTTACTTGGTGATTCCGCTTATCCCGTTCTGAATTGGTTAATTCCTCCATATAAAGATAATGGTTTATTAACAGAACATCAACGATTGTTTAATTTTAAGCATTCAGCCACACGGATTGTAGTGGAACATAGTTTCGGCTTATTAAAAGGAAGATTTAGGAGATTGAGAGAATTTCAAAATGAGTCATTATCATTTATTGTACATTCAGTTGTTACTGCTTGTGTATTACACAATATTTGCATTTCAAGAAATATACAAAATAATGTAACTGAATATATGGACGACTTAGATAATAATGTTGAATCAGAAGAGATAGTCGAAGGTTATGATAAAAGGGAAGATATATGTAATCTATTTACTAAGAATTAAATGAAAGAATATACATACTTTTATATCGTACCTACACTAGCGGGATTTAGTGCCATATCACTTATTACAGAATAGATGTTAAATATATTAAATAAGCATGTACAAAACTAAAAACATTTTTTATTTCTTAAAACCTACAAAAACAGTAATAAATAAACAATTATGATGTTAATTAAATGAAAAGTTATTCTTAAAAGAGCATCAAACATATTATTAAACAATTAATGTATTATTAAATTATTTATTGCGTAATTCTTGTAAAACTAATTCGAGGAGTTACACATTTTTGGCTTCTATTTCTATTTTTTTTCTTTCCATCTCCATTCTTTCTTGGTGCCGTTGCCTTTTTTCTTCTCGAACTTCTTCTCTTTTCTTCTCATAAGCAATTTTATGCTTATAATATTCCTGCTGTGTAGTGTTTTTTCTTTTTCTGGTACTTGTCTGTTCGATTTCCTTATCGTGAGCATTTATGGTGCTGCTATTACTATTACTATCTCTGTCATTTAATTCAGTTGCACTTATAGTGTTAATTTTTGTTTGTTCTGGGTTGTTGTTATTTGTGATTACATTTGGGTCTAAGTCACTATCTATAGTTGAGCCACCAACATTTACAATGTAATCGGCTTTTAAATTTGATGGCCGGTTTCCTAAAATTTGATCTAATGCTTTATAATATCTGAAGAAGCTTCTACCACGTTCACTTTTCTTTGATCCACCTTGGTCTTTCTGATTACGTTATACTCTACATAAATTAATCCACTTCCTTTGACACTTGTCTGGGAGCTTTTTAAAATTTTCTGCCATCATTCGTTCAGATACTATCTGCCATACATATTTCTTCTTTTTTGCATGCTTCAATTCGTCTTGGTATTCTGCATACAAACTAATCAGAAATAAAGTTTCTTGTTCGGTCCAAAATTCATCAAAGCTATTTCTATTTTCTTGCCGTTCATCCAATTCTTTTTCAACATGATAATTTTCATTCAGGTCTTCAGAAAACATTGTAGTTTGCTGATCTTTATTCCCTGCAACTTCATCATTGTGATCTTCAATCCTATGTATTATATTTTGTTTGTATAATTTGTATAATTTATGATACTTGTTTGTTAGTTCATTATAGTAGTTGGAATCTGAAAAATCGACATCAAAAAATAAATTGTTATTGACGAATGTTTAAAAGTTAACTTACCCGTTTCAGCTTCTTCTATTTCGTAAAGCGATAAAAAAACTTGATATTTATTGCCACTTTCATGTTGGATAATTACCTTTTTCATTTTTATATTCATTAACAGCAGGTCGGAAAATTGTATCTTGACAGCCTTGTATTTACGTTAAGAGGTTAAGTTTTTATGATTGTAAACATACAAAACATCATTTATTAAGGATTCGGAGGGGCAAGGGGATTACAGCGGATTTATAATCATGTTTCATTTAAACAGGAGGGGAAAGTTGCAATCGAACACGTATGTATCGAATCACACCGAATTCTGGTTTGTTGATTGGTGAACATATTGCAGTGGAATTTGCTTTGAAATTGCTTATTAATTTTTTTATTCACACTACAGCTTATATTGCCGGCTATTCAGTCTAGTAGAATCCACGAACTGCCATCTCATGAATCGTTCCTCGCGGATCAGGGTCAAGTTTTGTTTTCCAGAATAAAACAATAAACACAAATAAAAATCTAATCAGTTCCTTTGTTAGTATATTTTAAAAAAATAAATAAAAAAAAATCCCTCTACAAAGTGTATAGGGTGCTAAAGCATCATCAAACAGTAGCAATGAGGAAACACTCTTTGTGAATAATGACTCGCACACAGAGAAAAACCTCTTGTGAATCTCGATCAAACATAAAACTA
Source organism: Melolontha melolontha (assembly GCA_935421215.2). Lineage (NCBI taxonomy): Eukaryota > Metazoa > Arthropoda > Insecta > Coleoptera > Scarabaeidae > Melolontha > Melolontha melolontha. The sequence continues at coordinate 38,889,144 of OW285238.1, forward strand.
ATAAATACTAGTGAAATCTGTCAAGTTTAACCTCTACTTTGACCCCTTCAAACAAATGTTAAAAACAAATAAGTTTTCAAAACTCACGAAAATTGAAATTTTGTCATGCGCCAAAATAACACAACAAGGTCACTCCCCACTAAAGAAAACTCCAACCTTGAATTCAAAAATGTTCTCGAAAATTATTTTAAGAAAAAACTTCCCTTACAAAAAACATGACAACTTTCTCTAATATCCATATACTACTTTCAAATACAAATTATTACAAGAAATACATGAAATTATAATAATGTAAATAATCGTGATATCAAATATATAAACAAAATATTTTATCAACTTACATAGATCCATGTACAATTTATAAAATGCACGAGAGATATCTTTTTCACAAAAAAAAATTCAATAAACATTAAAACACTCGCATAAATCGAATTAAGATTTACATGCACCTTACAATAAATGCATAAACAATATTCAACCCGATTTTATAAAACAAAGAATAAAATTGAGAATTTTATTCTTTAATAAACCGATCACTTTAACCGTCAAGATATCTCTAATTCAAAAATGAAATTTCAACATCCGCTTGTCCATCCCTACCATCTATAAAATCAAAATATATATACAGACAACACATTTTAACAAATACAATATCCGGAAAAGCGGCAAGTTCAATCCTCTGGTCAACCTAAATATACGAGGGCTAATCATAATTTCATACATTATACAATTTTATTTTACTTATAAACTAATATACAGGGTGTCCAGAAACTCTCCTGACAAACGAAGACCGGAGTTTCCTCAGATAATTTTAAGACAATTAAACCCAAATTCACCTAGTCCGAAAATGCTTCCTAAGGGAGCTAGAGTTCTTTGAAGATGGCGCCTTGTATTAATTTTTTTTAAATTCCTCCTGAAGATGGCGCCTTGTATTAATTTTTTTTAAATTCCTCCAGAACGCTTCTATTTAGAAAAACAAAAACTGGTATGCGTATTTATCCTCCAGAGATGAATCGATTCCATCAATTGCGAATTTCTAGTACCGGTCAAAGGCGTCCGTTTTGGGTAGGTCAACGGTTATTTTAAGGCATAACTTTTTTGTCTTTAACTTTTAAGCATTTGTGACACTAGATTATTAAATTTTCAGGTATTCCAGTACTAAAAGGTACTCTTACTTTAAGTCGGTAGGATACACCGTTTTCTAGAAAAATCGATTTGTAAATTTTTCGTTTTTTCTTCATTAAAGTTCAATTTTTATTTTTTGCAATAGTTAGCTCTGAACTGCCAACAGAAGTAAAACCTACATTTTTCATTGTCAAATTGTTGTCAGTTCGCGAAGTTTATCTTTTCATTTTTTACTTTGTGTTATTCAAACACAACGATTTCAATTTAAAAAAAAATGGTTTTTACTAATGAGGAATACGCCGATATGCATTTAGTTTATGGCGAAATGAGGTGTAACGCTCGAGCGGCGCAACGTAGATACGCTGAAAAATTTCCCAATCGTCAGCATCCCACTCGCTCAACATTTACAGCTCTTCATCAACGATTAAGAGAAACAGGTTCAGTGGTCCCAAAAAATAATGAAACAGGGAGACATAATGATGTAACAGCAGAACATGAAGATGTTATTTTAATGGAAGTTGAGGAAAATCCAGAAATTGCGTTCGAAGACTATCTGCCATGAACCCAACAATTTCAAAATCTTCCGTAGGAAATATCTTACACAAAGAAAATTTATATCCTTTTCATTTTACAAAGGTGCAAGCACTGCTAGAAGGAGATTTTCCTGCTCACGTAGAATTCGCTAGATGGTTACAAAATCAGAAAAATCAAGATGAAGATTTCTTCAGGAACATTTTGTTTGGTGACGAAGCTACATTCTCAAAAAATGGAATTTTTAATGTACATAATGCACATTATTATTCGTACGTTGGTGACAATCCCCACGTTGTTCAAGAATTTAAGCATCAGCATAGGTTTAGCATAAACGTCTGAATAGGAAGGAGTAGTTGACGATTATCTACTTGGACCTGTGGAATTACCTGCTCGTTTAAATGGTGCTGATTACTTACATTTCCTGCAAAATATTTTACCTGATTTGTTAGATGAGGTGCGTTTAAATATTCGGCAAAACTTATGGTTTCTACAGGACGGCTGTCCGGCCCACTTTAGCAGGAATGTACGAGACTTTCTAGATAATAACTACGAAGACCATTGGATTGGAAGAGGCGGTCCAGTTGCTTGGCCAGCAAGGTCGCCGGATTTGAATCCTTGCGATTATTGTGTTTGGGGATACATAAAAGCATTTGTTTATTCCGTTCCGATACAAAATCGCGCACAACTCTGGCTAAGGATACAAGATGCTTGCAACGAATTTAGAAATAACTTTGGAATTTTTGCAAGAATTCGGCGTTCTCTAAGCAAAAGGGTAAACTTATGCATAGAGACTAATGGTCATCACATCGAGCAACTTTTGTAACAATCTACCTCTGATACTTGTTCTTTTTTTGTTAGTTTCGTTCCATTGTAATAAATAATTTGTTTTTAATTTATTAAATTAATTTTCATCCATGCCTTGATAGTCCAAGCCAACTTCGTCGCTAAAAATAAGTAGGTACATAATAAATTGAACTTTAATGAAGAAAAATCGAAAAATTTACAAATCGATTTTTCTAGAAAACGGTGTATCCTACCGACTTAAAGTAAGAGTACCTTTTAGTACTGGAATAACTGAAAATTTAATAATCTAGTGTCACAAATGCTTAAAAGTTAAAGACAAAAAAGTTATGCTTTAAAATAACCGTTGACCTACCCAAAACGGACGCCTATGACCGGTACTAGAAATTCGCAATTGATGGAATCGATTCATCTCTGGAGGATAAATAAGCATACCAGTTTTTGTTTTTCTAAATAGAAGCGTTCTGGAGGAATTAAAAAAAAATAAATACAAGGCGCCATCTTCAAAGAACTCTAGCTCCCTTAGGAAGCATTTTCGGACTAGGTGAATTTGGGTTTAATTGTCTTAAAATTATCAGAGGAATCTCCGGTCTTCATTTGTCAGGAGAGTTTCTGGACACCCTGTATATATATATAACGATCCCCGTCTGAAATAAATAAACATACAACTGAAATAGCTAATTTTTTATTAAAAAATGTCCTTCATATAGAGTTCAAAATTGTTCAATCATTTTTCCTTTCTTGTCCAAGGAAAAATCTATAGCAATATGTACGAACGAATGCAGCTTGTATCAAGACGAATAACGACACTATAAAAGTGTAGTGTACAATAGAAAACTGCTGTCGTTCAAATTTCTATGCTCTCGATGGTCATGGTACCATTTTCAATGAGAACAGGTTCAGTTTTCGCGTACAGTGAAATACCAGACCAAACCATTATACCGCCTCCCTCAAATGCCATACTTGGAGATATACAACACGCTGAAAATCGTTCACCAAGTCTTCTCCACATACGTTCTCGTGCATCTGATGAACGCAGACAAAAGCGAGACTCATTCGTGAGCAATATGGAGCTCCATTGATAAATTGTCCAATGTCTATATACACAGGCATATCGTAGTCGCTGAACACGATGAGCTGGGAGAAAATGTGGACAAGAAGCATGTTTCCTGCAGTATCGTAAACGTCTTCGACTTGGCTAGACACAACTGTTGATGGTAAACCATAATTTTGTAGTGCAGATAACACCATAAAACGGTCCTCTCGCCGGTTTGTGGTGCGAGGTCTGCCTGATCCTGGCCTTCTTGTGTATTCCCCAGTTTGACGATATCGCTGTAATGCGTCTTAGACGGAACTCCTGGGAATATTTAAGAGAGCAGCAATGTATCGAATACTGCGTCCATCTTCGTTCAAAGCTACTGCTCAAACTACATTTTCTGCTTGCATTTTTTGTTAACCAATAAGTGTCAGTAGTAAAAGTTCATAAGGCCTTTCAACACTACTACAGAAAAAATCTGAATAAAGAGCATCAGATTTTTTAGGTTGAGTTGGATTTTTTGGGTTCGTTCTTATTTTTTTTTTCTTTAGCTGTTTTGATAAATTAAATGTTTTGTGTCTTCTTTAATTTCCAATTATTTTTTCATAGATAACATATCATGTCTTGTGAAAAAAACAATAGACGGAATTTTAATTATGATAATAGATATTTACTTCAGTGTCCGGAGTTTTTTGACCACAAGTGTACTTATGAGTAAAACCTTACCATTTCTTGTATAAAACGAAAACATTTGTGATAATATCGAAACATTATTAAAAATATTAATTTATATTGTTTTCTTACACCCGATTTTTAATAATATTTCAAAATTATTAACAAATGGTGAGGTTTTACCCATACAAGTGTGTTTTAAATTGTTTTTGTAATATTTATTCAATCTGTCGCAATATCTTAGTATAAATCTACAAATACTCTAAAAATTCATTAGATTTAACCTTCCCAAATAATGTGAAACTGTGAATTACGATATTATCTACTATCGATAAAAGTATTTATCTTCCAACAAAATAAAATTTTCATTCTGTAGGGAATGCGGAAACAGGTTTAAGATTTCTTATCCAGTATAACACGTTGTACGTGATCACAATAAATTAAAGAGACGTCACACTAACTTCACTCACTCACATATGTTTCCTTGTCAGTCTTTACGACTTCAATCTCGGTTTTTTTTAGTAAAATGGACTCACTCACTGTAAAAGGACCATTTGCCTTATCACTGTTGCAAAATGCAAAATGACAACATCTTCAATGCGTATTTTAGAAGCGTTAGTATTTACTCTTGTTTGCTTTTACGATAGTGAGTATTTTTCAATGTTTATGCTTAAAAATATAGCACGAGTAGAATGTAATTTCGATAAAAGCTTTCTAGAAATTACTAAAAAACATATACGTGCATCTATTTACAAAACTGTTTTGATAGTTAATAAGGAGAGAAATAATAATTATTATTATTATATAATTATTACGTCGGACACTATAAATTACAGCCGATATATTTGTCAAACTGTGCTTTCGCCAAAAGACAGAACAAATGAACACATAAAGATACCTAGGAATAATACTGAACAGAGAAGGAAACATGGTATATGAAGTGAATAAATAAGGCAAAAAAAGTCATCATAGCCTGCGAAAGACGTTGATACCCTAAAAAGAAATAAGTAGGAAAACGAAACTTACAGTGTACAAAACCATCTATAGACCCATTTTGACGTACGGAAGCGAAAGCTGGATACTAAATAATGCAATGAAAATATAAGCGAAAATATAGGCGATGGATATGAAATATTTAAGAGCAGTTAAAGGAATTACACGCAAACATAAAATAAGGAACGTAGCAAGAGAGCATTAAGAGAAGACCTTGGTATCGAACTAGTCCTAAAGGTTTTAAAGAGAAACCAACACAAATGATTTGGACACGTGTGCTATATGAACAACAAGCGACAAGTCAAAACAATATGGGAAATAAAAGTATAAAGGAAGAGAAGACGTGGAAGACCGAGAAAATCGTGGAATGATGAAGTTACAGCCTTACTAAAGAAGAAATGCAAAAGTTGGATGGAGGCTAAAAGAATGGTGAGAAACAGGAGGGAGTGGGCCAAATTTCTATATTGTAAGTATCTATAGTTGAAGTTGTAATTATACAAAAAAGGGGATATTTATCAATACGTTTTTGCCGTATTACGCAGTTGTTATATAATGAAACAGATATGCAAAATACATATCCGTCACTGTAAACATGGACAAACACCTCGTATTTTTAGCATTTACTTCTGTTCAATACATATGTTTCAGCCATCTAGGCCTCATCGGTTGAACTAGTGAAGCAATGTGTATACAAATTAATACAGATCTGTTAAACAACGGATCCGTTGTTTAACAGATCTGTATTAATTTGTATACACATTGCTTCACTAGTTCAACCGATGAGGCCTAGATGGCTGAAACATATGTATTGAACAGAAGTAAATGCTAAAAATACGAGGTGTTTGTCCATGTTTACAGTGACGGATATGTATTTTGCATATCTGTTTCATTATATAACAACTGCGTAATACGGCAAAAACGTATTGATAAATAACAGATCCGTTGTTTAACAGATCTGTATTAATTTGTATACACATTGCTTCACTAGTTCAACCGATGAGGCCTAGATGGCTGAAACATATGTATTGAACAGAAGTAAATGCTAAAAATACGAGGTGTTTGTCCATGTTTACAGTGACGGATATGTATTTTGCATATCTGTTTCATTATATGAAGTTGTAATTGTTGAATGAAAAGTTATTTTAATCATCTCACACCCTGGGGTAACAAGGCTTTTCGATTATATATATATATATAGATAGATAATTATTTCGTGACCTTTTGTATATTATGGTAGATTCAATTAGTTGGCGATTTAACGTCTGGTTTTACTTGATTTATATTTTAAATTCTTTGAGAAAGGCATTATTTGCGGAAACATGTAAGATTGTTTTAAATATATACATTTTTAAGTAAAACCAAACCTTAAATCGCCAACTAATTGAATCTACCATATATATATATATATATATATATATATATATATATATATATACCGCATGTGTCAAATATCATTAGGCACAGGGAATACGTATGAGTACATACGATGTATATGTATATGGAAAAGCCGATCCAATGCCGCGAAGACCGCGACGGCCGGCACCGATTGTCTTCGATTGTTTCGCAAATACAAGTTAGCACTAATCATTTGACCATCGACATAGGTACTTGTAATGCGTTCTAAAATAACATTTACGAATCGCAAGAGATTTGCTTTTCTTATTTCTTTCAGTAGATGCAGGAAATTTTTAAGCTGCCGTGCGTCGCTTAAACAAAAGCGTAATTATAATAAAATTAAAGAATAATCCTAATAAAATAAATAAAAAATTATTCTAAAAATTATAATAAATTATACAAGAGGTTCAAAAATTCCTCCTTGCACAGCAAGACATTGTCCTAGGCTGTCGTAGAAATTAGCTCTTACATTTTTTGTTAACATGGTAGCAGTTAATGAATTCGCAGTCTCAGTAATTTTTTCTTTCAAGGCAACTAGATTTTCTGTTCTACCAGCTTCATGAGTATAAACAATATTTTTTAGATATCCCCACAAAAAGAAATCATTTGGAGATAGATCAGGAGATCGCGGGGGCCATTTAATGTATCCTGTTACAGTAATAAGACAGTCAGGAAAAGTATTTCCTAGAAATTCTTTTATGCTCACTGCATTATGTGCTGGACAGCCACCATGTTGACACCAAACGACTTCCTGATTTATTCCAATGTTGAATGGCGGGAAGTATTTGATTTTTCAGTCATTCGAGATACTTGTCGGCATTAAATATACCATCAATAAAATAGGGGCCTATAGAATAGTCACATAAAATACCTGCCCAAACGTTTAGTTTTTGAGGATACTGAGTGCGATTTGCAAAATGCCGATGTTGATTTTCCGAAGCCCAATATCGAAGAACAGAGGGATTGTGCTTTCTGTGTAATGGAAAAGTTGATTCATCGGTGAAGAGAATATTTTAACGAAATTTTCATCTCGATGTATCTTTTCCATAACTTTTTGACAAAAATCCATTCTCCGGAAATTGTCCTCGGGAAATATTTCTTGAGTTTTCGAATATTTGAAACATTTTAAACCATTACGTTTCCAAATACGTGAAATAGTTGTGTTACTTGTACCCAATTCCTCGACAGCACTTCTAGTAGATCTCGTGTTTTCAATTTCCACAATACTACAAATTAATACATCCCGCCGTTCTCTTTCCTCAATTTTTTGTGGTGATACCTATCTTGGTTTGCATTTCGTACAGTTAGTGAGACAGAAACAAGTTTCAAATTTATTTATATTATAAATTGTTTTGTCTGCAAGGTACAGAACGGTCTGCAAAAGTCAGCGCAAACAAATTCATGCACTCCATTGCAGACTTGCCAGCATAAAACCATTTTACTAACTGAAGCTTTTCAGTGGGTGTATAAAGAGCCATTATACATTAATTTTATTGTACGCTTTCAAACTGTAACGGGCGCAGCTAGACTGAATACAAAATTTCCAGTCAATCAGTGTTGGAGACAATCGTCAGTCGTCGAGGTCATCGCTGGCATTGGACTGGCTTTCTCATGTACGTATACATTGTATGTTCTCATACGTTGATTCTCTATGCCTAATGATATTTAACACATTCGGTATATACGTATAGCATCATAAAATGTAGAAAACAATATTTAATTCATTCACATTACTTCCCGAAATATGCATTAATGTTCTACGAAGTTTTAAAAGAATTACTAAAATAATCGATTGATCTACATTCTTCTGATATAAATCCCATAAAATTATTTGAAGTGCTTTGGAGAGTATTGAGTCCATTAATCGAAAATATTAAAAAACAAAAATTAATAAGAAATATTGAAGGTGTTCAAGATTCCTGATGAAATTAAAAACATTTAATTACGGTAAGTCAAAAAGAACAGCTTGTAAAAGAAAGCGCATAAAAAGTATTATTCTTACTATTTTATTTTTATACTAAAATTATATTTATTATATTTATATCGTTTTAAAAAAAATAATTTCCACTTTGATATTCCGTTTAAAATCCATCGTTTTCAAAAAGGTTATTATTTTGAGCATTTTTGGATCGAGAAATAAACGTTTTCCATTCACCCCCTATATGTAGAATAAATTCATATACCATCCTTTGTTCAAACGTTCTTTTTGTAAAAGCATTCATATTTTAACATACGGTGACCCTTTTTTGTTCCCCTGTATTAAAATTCCTGGAGCGAAAAGTGTCAGAAATTAGTACACATCCCCTAACTTGTTGACTCGTAGACATCAAACGGTAAAATTTTAGTCATCCCATAAATTGAAGCAATTATATCGTGGCTCGGATACGTATGAACAAACACTCAAAAAGGCGGTAGCAAAAATGAAGTATGCCATTGCGCTTTTTGCGTGGACAACACCATCGCAAGACAATAATTTATACAGTTTTTGTCATTTCGGGCCACTAAGGATTTCCGATAAACTATGATTAATTGCGCCTTTTCAAAGATGTGTTAAGAGTGATAAAGATATTTTATGTTTCCGTGATTTATAAAGGAATCGATAGGCAATGAAACTTCCGCAGATTACTGTTTGATATCGACAAAATAAGTTTTAAGAGAGGATAAAATAATAATTACTCAGTGAAATAGAAGTATTAGAATTTCAGTAAAGATGTAAAGTATAATATGTATTGATATTTAATTAAGTTATAAACTATAAAATCCATGAATTAAAAACCTTATCACCGACATTACATTTTTGAAGCTATACCGCGTTTCCTTGAATGAAAAAGACAATATATGAAAAATGGAAAGATGTAATCTATATACATATACCGCCTGATTCTGAGCAAACGCAACGATCCGAACGTATGAATATTTCTCCCGCTTCGAATACAATTCCCCTGAACGCGTTTAGCCAATCACAAAGCAGTCTGTCGCGCAACCATTTAACAACTAATGTCACAAATTACTGTCACCACTGTCACCCTATACGGAGTCTCTTAATCGTTTGAATAGTGAAAATAAGAAAATAAGAAAAGAAAATTGACATTACTGGTTCTGTACAAAATTTAAAACCATTATTCCCAAATCGCAGAGTTCCTAATGATACGTTCATTTTAGTATGCGCTGCAATAGAACTAAATTCAAATTTAACAATTAGCGATATTTCCAACGATTTAGGCATATGCTGCTCTTCCGTTAACCGCATACTAAAATTAAATGGTTTTCGTAATTATAAATATTCCAAACATCATCAATTATTTTACGATGATGAGTTTAAACGGATGAATTTCCGTTATTATATAATTAATTTCTCATTATGAACAATTTATTTTATTATCTGTAAGAGTAAATTTTTCTTTACATTACTAGAATTTAATTTAGTTTTTATTTATTTCTGAAGTTTATTTAGTTTACTATGAATAGTTTTTGTGACCTTTATTATTAAAATTTAATTTATTAAATCTCTTAATGCCTTATTTGCAATTTTCATAACCGCTTATTAATAATTTCATTACGCTTTGTAGAATAACGTATTGCAATTTACTCATTACCATAACACAGGACTAAACAATTTATAGTCCTTTAATAGTAATTTGGTAATCAGATAATTTTTCTTACGCGGCTCCATAATATGTAAGTATGTATGATATATGACATTGATGTTGACACGCCTACAGCATTCAGGATTTGCTCAGAATTAGGCGGTATATACAGGGTGTCCAGAAACTCTCCTGACAAACGAAGACCGGAGTTTCCTCAGATAATTTTAAGACAATTAAACCCAAATTCACCTAGTCCGAAAATGCTTCCTAAGGGAGCTAGAGTTCTTTGAAGATGGCGCCTTGTATTTATTTTTTTTTAAATTCCTCCAGAACGCTTCTATTTAGAAAAACAAAAACTGGCATGCTTATTTATCCTCCAGAGATGAATCGATTCCATCAATTGCGAATTTCTAGTACCGGTCATAGGCGTCCGTTTTGGGTAGGTCAACGGTTATTTTAAGGCATAACTCTTTTGTCTTTAACTTTTAAGCATTTGTGACACTAGATTATTAAATTCTCATTTATTCCAATACTAAAATGTACTCTTACTTTAAGTCGGTAGATACACCGTTTTCTAGAAAAATCGATTTGTAAATTTTTCGTTTTTTCTTCATTAAAGTTCAATTTATTATGTACCTACTTATTTTTAGCGACGAAGTTGGCTTGGACTATCAAGGCATGGATGAAAATTAATTTAATAAATTAAAAACAAATTATTTATTACAATGGAACGAAACTAACAAAAAAAGAACAAGTATCAAAGGTAGATTGTTACAAAAGTTGCTCGATGTGATGACCATTAGTCTCTATGCATAAGTTTACCGTTTTGCTTAGAGAACGCCGAATTCTTGCAAAAATTCCAAAGTTATTTCTAAATTCGTTGCAAGCATCTTGTATCCTTAGCCAGAGTTGTGCGCGATTTTGTATCGGAACGGAATAAACAAATGCTTTTATGTATCCCCAAACACAATAATCGCAAGGATTCAAATCCGGCGACCTTGCTGGCCAAGCAACTGGACCGCCTCTTCCAATCCAATGGTCTTCGTAGTTATTATCTAGAAAGTCTCGTACATTCCTGCTAAAGTGGGCCGGACAGCCGTCCTGTAGAAACCATAAGTTTTGCCGAATATTTAAACGCACCTCATCTAACAAATCAGGTAAAATATTTTGCAGGAAATGTAAGTAATCAGCACCATTTAAACGAGCAGGTAATTTCACAGGTCCAAGTAGATAATCGTGAACTACTCCTATCCAGACGTTTATGCTAAACCTATGCTGATGCATAAATTCTTGAACAACGTGGGGATTGTCGCCAACGTACGAATAATAATGTGCATTATGTACATTAAAAATTCCATTTTTTGAAAATGTAGCTTCGTCACCAAACAAAATGTTCCTGAAGAAATCTTCATCTTGATTTTTCTGATTTTGTAACCATCTAGCGAATTCTACGCGAGCAGGAAAATCTCCTTCCAGCAGTGCTTGCACCTTTGTAAAATGAAAAGGATATAAATTTTCTTTGTGTAAGATATTTCCTACGGAAGATTTTGAAATTGTGGGATACATGGCAGATAGTCTTCGAACGCTAATATCTGGATTTTCCTCAACTTCCATTAAAATAACATCTTCATGTTCTGCTGTTACATCATTATGTCTCCCTGTTTCATTATTTTTTGGGACCACTGAACCTGTTTCTCTTAATCGTTGATGAAGAGCTGTAAATGTTGAGCGAGTGGGATGCTGACGATTGGGAAATTTTTCAGCGTATCTACGTTGCGCCGCTCGAGCGTTACACCTCATTTCGCCATAAACTAAATGCATATCGGCGTATTCCTCATTAGTAAAAACCATTTTTTTTTTAAATGAAATCGTTGTGTTTGAATAACTCAAAGTAAAAAATGAAAAGATAAACTTCGCGAACTGACAACAATTTGACAATGAAAAACGTAGGTTTTACTTCTGTTGGCAGTTCAGAGCTAACTATTGCAAAAAATAAAAAATTGAACTTTAATGAAGAAAAAACGAAAAATTTACAAATCGATTTTTCTAGAAAACGGTGTATCCTACCGACTTAAAGTAAGAGTACATTTTAGTACTGGAATACCTGAAAATTTAATAATCTAGTGTCACAAATGCTTAAAAGTTAAAGACAAAAAAGTTATGCCTTAAAATAATCGTTGACCTACCCAAAACGGACGCCTATGACCGGTACTAGAAATTCGCAATTGATGGAATCGATTCACCTCTGGAGGATAAATAAGCATACCAGTTTTTGTTTTTCTAAATAGAAGCGTTCTGGAGGAATTTAAAAAAAAATAAATACAAGGCGCCATCTTCAAAGAACTCTAGCTCCCTTAGGAAACATTTTCGGACTAGCTGAATTTGGGTTTAATTGTCTTAAAATTATCTGAGGAAACTCCGGTCTTGGTTTGTCAGGAGAGTTTCTGGACACCCTGTATATATATTAATATAGTAGTGTTGGATTAAATGTTTTACATGTAGGTGATACATTGGGCCGCCTAAATTAATATAGAACATATAATTGTATAAATGTGAAATGGTAAATTTGCCGACCACGTTAGGTGACCAAATTAATATATAGCTACAAATGAAACAGACATGCAATAAACACGTCTGTAACTGTACACATGGACAATACACCTCGTATTTTCCAGCATTTACTTCAGCTTAAGACACGTGTTTCTGCCATCTACTATTAGGCGTCATCAGTTAAGCTAGTGAAGTAAGTAAACCTTAAATCGCCTCATAAGATATAGCAAATTTTGTCCTATCAGGTGACACCATATAATCTAGTGACATCTGACGGACGAAAGAGAATATGCCGAAAGTGGCAACCCTTCCCTTGACCGGCTATGCTGGTACAGAAGAGAAGAAAATACGTATATAGGTATCAGTCCATTAACACGATGCCAGATGACTGCAAATTTACAAAAAAGGTTTAAGTATATCAATACGTTAAGCACGTATTGCGCATTTGTTAATTAAATATCATTAATTCCATTAATTGACGTAGCAGACACTTCTTGGTGAAACATTTTGTAATTAACAAATTATTACAAAAAAACACTTGGCTATTGTGAAATAACCAAGTGTGTTTTTATAATAATTTGTTATCATTAATTCGTTATTTAGCTTGGGAATAAACATAAATTTTATATCAGTTAATGGCAGTTAACACAAAGGAATTTTTTATTTTTCTATAGAATGTGTCCGAAAACCGCCGGACTACGGGCAGCTAGTTAGTTACATATTGCTATGAATTGTGATATTAGATATTGCTTATTCACAATTCACAACCAATGTGTCCAGCTTAGATATTCAATCGGTTAATTTTCAAACATGAGACTGCTCTTCCCTCAATGTACCAATTGGAAAACGTGGTTTTTCTCTTCTACAAATTTATATAGCGCCAGTACAAGAGTTTAAACAAAGGTAAAAAGAAAATCACAAAAAATTTAAATGAAACTTTAATACAACAATAAAAAAAATGAAAAAAACATCTTTATGGAGTATAAAGATCAATATTGCGTCACTAAACAATATTTTTAAGGTAAAATTATTATACGAAAGTGGCCGTAGCGTATAATTAAACTTCCTTAGTGACAACCGAGCAAAATTAAAATCTAATAAATTGCAAATAAGTATTTTAATTTCTCCCACAATAAACAAAGTAAACAACTAAATATGACAGCCCGATACAAATCTTTAACGCATGTGCAATCCACATGAAAAAATATGTCCTTGAATCCAAGCGAACAAAATTTATCGTTACAGAATTTTTTTATATAGAAATTTTAATAAACGTTCTTTGTCATTTAATTCATATAACTAAAAATAAAATATATATATCAAAATTACCACAATTGTAAAATACACAATTCAATACATACAAGATAATTATATTAATGATAATAAGAATAATATCTTTTCCTAACATAAATAAAAAATTATTTTTTTCGCGAGACACCTGAGTTAGAAAGCCTAAATTAAACAATTACAAGTTCTACACACTCGTAAATAAATCGGTATATATATATCGTATATAATTAATCAAGATCACGAAGCTACTTATCAAAGATAAAGATTTGTCTTTAAAAACATGACCTTCTAAACTCAGCGTACAATAGTGTCTGCGGAAATATCAAAGTAACCGGAGTACTACAACTACGCAAGTCAAAAATATTAATGGCTCAAAATAAAATATGCATTCATAAATAATAAATTTCAAAAATTATACACAGGCATCCAAAATAAATGTACAACGATAAATTATAAAACTTTTCAAAATGTTTTCTGGGAAAAGTCCACAGCAATATGTAAAATATCAATCCAAAATATTTTCCCAAATTATGTTCCCGATTCAGTTAGTTTCGATAGTTACGTTATATGCATAAGGGTACTTTCGATATGATTTACAGTTACGTGTTCTGATTAAGGGAAACAGGTAGACTGTTACCAAACTATGAAGGTTGTGAGCAAAGTTGGACGCGAAACACAGTACACATCTTAATTTTTTATAATCCACTTGTATACAAAATAAAAGCATAAATTTCTAGCAGCTGACATTTTTTTACGTAAATATATTGAAATTATTGAAGACATTCTGAATTCATAGGCGGCACATAAATTTCTGCTTGTTTTTAATTTTGGGGCTCACGTCGTAATTAACTTACAACTATTTGGATTCATATTCTATGTAATTTCATCTTTCCATTTTTCATATGTTGTCTTTTTCTTTCAAGGACATCCTGTATAAACAGTGGCCCATGGAGTATGTCGGACTTAATTTTAAACTGAAACAAGCAATTTTTATTGATTTATAAACTAGACATGTTGCAATTAATTATGAATTTTATTATTTTAATTAATTATGGAATACGATTTGGGACAAATGAGCATCGTGGCTGTGCTGGCATGTCCGAATCTTTTTATGAAATTTTCGAAGACTTTTCCAAAGTCAGTTGGCTCGATTTCACAAAAAAACGCGTTGGATTTCTGTTTCCAATTCAGGAATTGTTTGTGGTTTGCTAGCATAACGTATGATCCCAAAGTTTTCGGAAAAAATTTAGATGTTGATAATTTTCTCAAAACTATTTTACTTTATACCCCAAAGGAAAAAGTCGCATTAAATCAAAAGATCTAGGCAGCCAATTAACGTCAGCATTTCTGAAAATCACACAAGCAGGATGATGTTGTCTTAATAAATTGATGATTTCTATAGCTGTATGGAACGTTGGCACCATCCCATTGAAGCCACATTTTTTCGAGATGCCACAAAATGTTTGATATTATGTTACGATACCGTATTCTCTTCATAACTAAAGCATAGCGAAACTCATTCTCATTAAAGAAAAGTACAATTACACCTCCAGCCTATAATCCGCACCAAACATGACTCTTTGTGGGTACATCCGCTTTTCTTGCTTAGCTAATGGCCTAATGATAGTCGTTCCGGGAAGAAGGATCTTTTTCAGTTTTTCGTACAGCGACATACGGCTCTTATTCAAAGTATGATGGTGTGGGAGGCTATCTGCCATGGAAGTAAGTCTCCTTCAGTAGTAATTTAAGAAACATTAAATACGATTCGCTACGTCAATAATATTCTTGAATGTTAATACCATATCTTCAACAACACCGCGCATAGGGTTACTATTTTTGGATAGCACCAATGTTGATCGCCTACTATTGTCTTAAAATACATGTAGTATGATCAATAATTTCTAACCATCCGCAAGCAATGTAGATGCTTTTCAACAAAGAATTTTGTAAGCTAGGGATAGCATACCAGATTCAATAATTTCAATTATGCTTACTAAATTAGTTCAATACGCTAGTAACAACGGAGAATTTACGCATTATTAGTGTTTATATGAAAATTGAATTAAAATACACGAAAGTTTACTGAGTATTAATTTATTTATGTAATAATAATAATAATTATTATTATTATTATAACAATAGAAAACCCCACATTGATGGTACCATAAAATATTACAATTGTGGTTGAACCACGTTGAACGCTCTTAACATGTAATACATTGTTGATTTAATAATGTAATTATCTCAGATTCGTCGTTTTGAATTCCTTAACTTATAAAAATAAATCTAAACCTCTTTTTAATATATCAACTTCTATTTGTTATAAAATGTTTCCAAATGAACTGTTTTATAATAAATAATAGTTACATATAACATAAATTCTTCAAAACTTGTTTATAAACTAATTAAAGTCCCAATCCTAATTCCGGTCACCTGTCAAGAATGTATGTAACCTACTCTATAATTTTGTCCTCCTTCATTTTGAAATATAAAATATGCTGTTTCCTCTCCAATATTATTGTCCTTAAATTAGATCTTTATAATAATATTGTCTCTTATTTAATATTCTTTCACTACAATTGTCCTTATTGACTCTTATATTTTCATTGACCCTTCACTGTATAATACGAGCGACACCTTTTATATTTTTACAATCGACCACTAGATGGTGCTTTTGACATATGTAATCACTATATTCTTAAAGTTTGACATTTGCCAATGAGAAATCCGCGATAGCTTAGAAATTGAATCAGTAATTTGTTGACAGTGACAGTTTTAAGAGAGTGAGTTTGTAGAATAATAGGGATTACTCGTGAAGGTTTTGGTTGGATGATTTTTACGATTATAAAAAAGGCCTAACTCCACAAGAATGCATTATATCGCTTCGGTCAACTTTTGGTAATGAAGCACCACCAGAGAAGACAGTTTACAATTGGTTTGCATAATTTTGTCATGGTCGATGCTGTGCGGAAAATGATAGAACACGATCGACATGTGACTTACAGTGAGGTAGAGGCATCTTTTGGCATATCGCAGACTGCAATTCATTCAATTTTACATGAATATTTATTTGTAAGAAAAATATGTTCCAGATGGATTCCACATAACTTGACCGAAGCACAGAAAGCAGCTCGTGTGAATTGGTGTAAAGAGATGCGCAAAAAACTCAACGTAGAAACCGAAGAATCTGTATACAACATCATCACAGGTGACTAAACATGGATATATGCGTATGAGCTGTAAACAAAGCAACAATCTACTGTATGGCTGGTTCAAGACGAACCGAACCCCACAAAAGTTGTTCGTGCAAGGAACACTTCCAAAAAAATGATCGCTTGTTTCGTCAACTGTACAGGACACATCGCAACAATTCCTTTAGAGGATCCAAAATATGTTAATGCTGAATGGTATACAGTAATTAGTTTGCCAAAAGTTATAGACGAAATCATGAAGAACAACCGAAAACGTCGCATTATTCTTTATCACAAAAATGCGAGTTCCCAACCAGCACGTCTAACAATTGACTATTTGAAGGAGAAAAGTGTTGAAATAATGTCTCATTGTTCATATTCACCGGACTTGTCGCCGAATGATTTCTTTTTGTTCCCAACTGTAAAACGAAAAATGCGTGGACAGCGATTTTCAACATCTCAAAAAACAGTCGAAGCCTTTGAAAACAATGTTTCTGAGAGACAACCGTCAAATTGGAAAAAATGTTTTGAGAACTGGTTCGTAAGCATGCAAAAGTGTATAGACCATAAAGGCGAATATTCTAAAGCACAAAAAATAGTTTGTTGCCAATAATTTTGTTTTCTTTCCAGATTTTGTAAAAACATAAAAGGTGACGTACTACAGTTAAACCTCTAATTATGGACACCTCCGACAATCGGACACCTCTAAAAAATGCACATTTTTTGTGGTACGAAATTTTATAATGGGTTTTCTTAACAATAGTCACTCCTAATATTGGACCCCTCCATAAATCGGACGCGGACACCCTTTATTTCACCGAAGCAATAAAACATCTGTAAATATATCTCTTAATTAAGGACAGACAAGACGGGCGGCGCCGAATAAAATTTTGCAATTATGTATGTATGTATGTACTTTTATTGCTGCACACGTGGAAGTATATCTACTCGGGTTTTTCCCATAATACAAAGGAACGACGGTTTACCACTGGCCTACTCGTCAGGTGATAGATAAGTGGAGTGATATTTTGAATCAGTTTGAACTAGCCTTTGATAGTGTCAACGTGGATTCTAGTAAAAGAAAGCGGTTAACAATCCAAGAAAAAATTGATATTATTGCGGTTAGTGAACAGCAAAGCTCAAGTGTCCGAAAGCTCGCGGAAAAGTTTGGTGTCGGAAAGTCGCAAATTAGTGATATAGTGAAAAACAAAAGTGAAATAAAAGAACTTTTCGAGAAAAATGGAAACCTAGCTCAAAAAAGGAAGTTTCCAAAAACTAGTGGTTTAGCAATCGACGGAGCAGTGTTCAACTGGTTCTGTAAGGTGCGAAACAAAAATATTCCCATGTCAGGACCCCTACTCAAAGAAAAGGCGCTGGAAGTAGCACAAAGTTTACAACTCACCGAATTCAAAGCGTCTAATGGTTGGTTGGAGAAATTTTGTCAAAGACATAAAATATCATTTAAAAGTGTGTGTGGTGAATCTGCCTATGTAAGCATGCAAAATGTAGACGATTGGAAAGTCAAGTTGCAATCAATATGCAAAGATTACTCTCCGAAAGATATTTTTAATGCTGATGAAACCGGTTTATTTTTCCGCGCCCTTCCGACAAAAACATTTGCGTTAAGAAGTGATAAATGTGCCGGAGGAAAATCTGCAAAAGAACGACTAACTATATTGTTGTGTTCAAATATGGAGGGTGATAAGGAAAGGCCGTTAGTCATCGGTAAAAGTAAGAAACCTAGATGTTTTAAAGGAGCTCATGTGGATAAGTTGCCGATAGGATGGATATCTAACAAAAAAGCGTGGATGACTTTGGATATTATGTCAGCTTGGTTAAAGAACTTTGATAACAAGATGAAGAAAGAAAAAAGGCATGTAATTTTGTTTCTTGATAATGCCACTTCTCATCCGAAGATTTCATTGGAAAACGTAAAATTGGTTTTTCTGCCTCCCAATACTACCTCGCATTGTCAACCTATGGACCAGGGTGTGATTCAAAACTTTAAGGTAATTTACCGGAGCATGCTTGTAAAAAGGCTTTTGGCGTTAATGGATACTGAAAATTCACTAGAAATGGTAGAAAAAAACATTACGGTAGTCACTGCATTAATATGGATATCAGCTGCTTGGAAAAAACTCGCGCCTGTGACCGTAAGAAACTGTTTTCAAAAATGCGGATTCAATCAAAGTGACAGTGATCTAAGTGCAGAGTGCGATATAGAAGATAATATACCATTAGCATTTATATTTCCCAATTTTAACATCACTAATTTAGATTTAAGCACATACGCATTAATTGATAATGAGTTATTTACTGAAAATCCTAATGTTTCCATTATAGATTGTATCGATGAAATTACTGATATCAGTGATGAAATGGAAAATGAGATTGAAGAGGAATTTGTAACTAGTATATCAAATATTTCAGAAGCCCATCAAAAATTAAAAGATCTTGAGAACTATTTCTTAAGCACTAACAGTTTTAACATTGCTAACGATATTTCTCAAGCTCTTCTTGAATGTGAATCTGAGATATTTAAACATAAAATGAAAAAAGCAAGACAAACAACAATTAATGATTATTTCAAGTAAAATCTAGCATAAAATATGTATGTATGTGTATTAGGTAAGTATTGTAAATTTTTTTCGACTTTCGTCTTATTATGTGTGATTAAATTGATATGAGAATGAATATTTTTTTTCGTTTTTTTTTTCCACCTCCACATTTTGGACACCTCCATATATTGGAGATTTTAGGATTCCCCGTCAGTGTCCATTATAACGAGGTTATACTGTATATCCTTATACAAAAAAAAAACCTGTTGTTTCCAATTAATAAATTTTTTTCGAAGCAATATATATTGAGAAACTTTGTATAACTATATAAAGTATTATTAATTATGAGATTTCACTTTTTTCTTCATTTGATACCTTTTATATATTAAAGTATGTAATTAATTTATAATTCTTTTGCTCAAATGTATTACTTCTCAATCAAAATTTTTCACGTTGTTATCAATAAATAGTAACCAATAATCTCCTTTTTTAAATACTCAGCTACTTGTTTACTTTTTACAACAAATCTCATTATAATATTACTTTCTACATTCTAATACACTGATAAGCTTACGTCGTTATTTTTTTCATTCTGTCATAAGCATTTGACATATATACATTTATAACAATTAGTATAGAAACAACATTTAAATTAAAATAAACTTTATTCCCTTCTGAAAATTAATATTTTATAAATATATATATTCATATATATATTACTGCGTATGCTCTTGCAGTTGAAATCCGACTGGTACTCGGCGTGGTGAAGGACGTCTGTAGTTTGTCCTGAGAAGGACGATTGTATCAACGTTTCAATGAACTCACATTCATTATCCTCTGGACCCTAATCTCGAACATCGTCTAAACGTAGTCGGTCACTATAATACTATCTCATCTACTCCACTTAATCGAAGTTTGACATTGGCAAAAATGAAGGGCATCGATTTTGGCATGCTTAGATAACTCTCTTAAAAGACTGCCTACCTAGATTAATAAATATTTTTTTTGTTGGAACGATTTTAAACGCTTTTACTGCGCTAACCGGAAACAGTTTCTTATATAGTTCTTATATGACTATTTAACTACAAAGTTTCATTCAAATTAGTGTCTCTGGAGGATAATTAAATCTGCAATTAAAACAAAATCGTATTTCCCTTTATTTTTTTTAATTACCCAAATTATTTGATAGCTCAATTTAACGAAACGATTTATTAATGCATTATACGTGTAAAATCAATTTTATAACAATTATAACTGGAATAACGGATCGCATCCGCCCTATATTATATATTTTAAAAGCTTTATCGAAATTTTATTTTTGTCATTCACACGAATTTATGGCATAGAAAATAACTTGTCAATTTCATCGAAGTATAGAAATATCGTCCTCCAAATATTGTTATTTAAATGCCGTTAATAGTTACTGAAATAAATTTCCATATTTTAAAATTCTATTAAAATAATTCATACAGTAGCCAAAAAAAAACATTACACATTACATATTTTCAATATTTTTTTATTATTGTTTGTGTTGGCAAAAGGAAAAGCAATCTGAGGGAAACAAAAAAAAACATATAAATACTTAATATAAAATTAATATAAATAATCCGAAGCCAAGAATTCTTAGTTACAAGAACGTAAAATAGTTTCTATTCAAACATAAAGTTATATTATAAAACATAAGGACCTGTTCGTCTATTAAGTACAGCAGGTCCGGACTAAATAAATATTATGGACCGTACTAACTTTTTTCATAAACAATTATGATCTAAAATACGTATCAAAAAAACTACGAAACGTTGTGTAATATGTTGGTTTTATTTAATATCGAAAAAACTATCAAGACCAAATCATCCGGGGAAATAAAACTAGAAGAGGAATTTATTTTTGATTGGCTAGTGTAGTAACTTAATGTAATTAAAAGAAAATAAATTACTAATATTTTTTCCAAATTGAATGAGATAAATATACATACTACTACAAAACGCAAATTTGTTGCATTCTTCGCGAAGTAATGTAAATGTAAATATGCTTTCCACATATTACGACGTTAATTTATTCGAATTTTTTATAGAAAAAAAAGCCCTTAAGTAGGATTCGAACCCAGGTGCATGGCTTGCCGGACCATCGCTTTAACAACTAAGCTATCAAAGGCAGCTATTTCGAATCTTTGTGGGGATGCCTTGAGTTATATCAAGGAAACAGATGATATATATCTTGCCAGTAGTAGCCCGCTGTCCAAATTTGTTGCATTTTTAGCGAAGTAATGTAAATATAAATATGCTTTCTACTAATTACAACGCTAGTTTATTCGAATTTTTTATAGAAAAAAATTCGCCCTGAAGTAGGATTTGAACCCATGTTGCATGTGCATGGCTTGCCGGACCATCGCTTTAACCACTAAGCTATCAAAGGCAGTTATTTCAAATCTTTGTGGAGATGCCTTGTGTTACATCAAGGAAACAGATGATATATATCTTGCCCGTAGTAGGCCGTTGTGCAAATTTGTTACATTTTTCTATAAAAAATTCGAATATATTAGCGTCGTAATATGTAGAAAGCATATTTACATTTACATTACTTCGCGAAAAATGCAACAAATTTGCACAACGGCCTACTACGTGCAAGATATATATCATATGTTTCCTTGATGTAACTCAAGGCATCCCACAAAGATTCGAAATCACTGCCTTTGATATATTATTGGTTAAAGCGATGGTCCGGAAGCCATGCAAGTGGGTTCGAATCCTACTTAAGGGCGAATTTTTTTTCTATAAAAAGTTCGAATAAATTAGCGTCGTAATATGCAGAAAACATATTTATATACTACACAACGTTTTGTAGTTTTTACCTTGCATTTTCAAGTGCCACGAACGCACGGAATACACTAAAATAGCAATTTATTAAACAGTAAAGAAATTAAAATATTGCGGACAATTGGCATTTTATAACTAATAAACAAAAAAGAAACTTATACATTGCAGTTTTCCTCATTAGAGATGGCCATGCTCATTCAAAATTAAACGTTTGTGACAGATTGCGTGCACTGTCACCAACCATTATCAAAAGGCATGGTCGTCTCTAATGAGAATAGTTTTTGAAGGCAAGTTACTTTATCCGTAGGGGAAAGTAGCTTATGATGCTTATGATTCTATGCTCTGTTACTTCGTTAATTAGGAACCTAAAACTTTGTGATTAAATACTTACGTCATGTACAAAATAAGCGTTTATGATAGCTATATAATTTCAGCATTAAGTTAGTTTTTTTTTTACTGAAATCGCTATGCGAAGAATTGTTTGACGATGCCATCATAGGCACCCGCATGTCTTATGATGGCACACATTCATAAATTCAATACAATTTGACTTATCATTTTTAATTTTTATTAGTGACAACAAAAAGTGGAACATTTCACAATCAAAAATAACAATAATTTATAAAAACAAAAAAAAAACCTCTAAGAAATTAACATGACCTCTGAATCATTAAAATTGGAAATGAAAAGTTAGTGGCACAACTCGCAAATAAAAGCTTTAGTGTTTTTATCCACACTAGCACAGTTAGAATGGCATTAGCACAAGCGTTTCTGGCAACAAATTCCTTATAACAAAACTGAGAGTAAAGTCCATTGGAGTATATACAAACAATGTCAGATTTCGTCATCGTTATTGTTATTGTAGGGATCATTAAGAGAAAGAAAACGAGGACCTTTTTCTTTCTCGTCCTCCTCTATGATTTTTCTTCTTTTCACTTTTCGAGACAGCTTTTCTCGTTATTTTCTAGCTGTTTCATCTGCTTTGTCTTTGATTTCTATGAAGCTGAGAGTTGAGTTCAAATGACCACATTTTCCGAGTTTTCGTCATTCTTGGCTTTTGTTTTAGGGACAACTACTCGTCCCGGTTGTAATTCTTGAATGCTCACTTTCATTATCTTTATAGTTACGGAAGAGCTGCTATTCATCCAGCCATTATCTTGGCAAAATGCTTTATTGCCAGGTGGAGAATCATCCATGAGTTCACTCTTAAACCATTTTCGTGAGAAAATGAAAGTTTGGGTAAACCTATGGAATTCATTTAATAGACTATAGTCAAGTGCTGTCCACGTTCGGCGCTACTAAGGGCCCGCACCTGCTTTCGTCCTCATATAGCAAAGATTTTTTGCGGTCGTTTTTGCACGGTTTTCAAGCCCTATTCGTCAACATATATTTTTGAGTGGAAACTAACACTGATCCATAGTAGCACCTACTTTAGTAAAGTAGTTACTTATACTGTTCCTATCAAAGGTTTGCGCTCGAGCATATGACTTTTGTCTTTTGTCGGTAACCAAAAAAATCTGGTTTCCATGTCTGTAATATGCTTCGCTAATTCTTCCTCTATATCTTCACTCAGTACTGTTCTGCGACCTTCTAAATCTGCTTATATGACACGACAATTATTCTTAAATCTTCTACGCGGAGTTGTTATCGGAGCGTTGAACGTTTTTGCTGCTAGTTGCCATCCTATTTTTTGTCCTTTATATTTTATAATGTTGTATTGTTGTATTGCCTCCTCTTTCCACTGCCTCTTTCTGCCTTTTCTTTGAACCACACTTTTTCATTTCCAATTTTATTAAATAAGGTTTTCGGGTATCCACTGTTTAAAAATAAATTTGAAAGGAATTTTAAGTCCTGTTTAAAAAAATTGGAATTATAAATTTTCGTGAGTCTAGTTTTCATAGCAATTATGTTGTTAAGTTTTTATTGGATGGGGTGATTTGAGTGGTAATTAAGCATTCTAGTTGAGTGGGTTGGTTTTCGGTACAAAGCTAGCCATGTGGGTTGATAATAAGATTATGGTTGTTAGCCAATATAAACAAAAAGAGATTATAATTATTTTACAGTAAGAACATTTTTTATATAATAACTAGTGTTCATTTGAAAGGTCTATCTAGTAGCATGTAATTTACTGAGAACATTTTGAAGTATGTCGTAAATTAAAATTTACTACTTAACCTAGGAAGTCGTATATTTTGATAGTTTCATACATACAAATGAATAACAAATAATAGGTATTTATTGAAAACTATAACAAATGTTGAAAATGCTGTTCTTCAAGATCAATGCACTTTAAAATCCTCCGTTCAAAATTTCTGATGATATTCTGCAACATTATTGGATTGTTATTAATTTCCATGCATTTCTGTTCGATTCTCTGTAGCATATCAATCAAATTCAATATAGGTGTTCGAAATATGTTATTTTTTTAGATAAGGCCACAAAAAGAAGTCGCAAAGTGTTAAATCGCATGAACGTGCAGGCCAGGAAATTTCAGTATTTCGACTAATTATACGCTCATAAAAAAATTCTCTTAAATAATCCAAAGATTCTGCAGTACAGTGACAAGGTGCTCCGTCTTGTTGGAAATATGCATTTTGTAGTTCATCATAATGCAACTGATTGACAAACCATTGTAAAATTTCCGCAGGCTACCTCTGAGCAGTTAACGTTTCCTGAAAAAATATTGGTCCAATGATTAGTCTTTGGCTTATCGCTGCCCAAACACCAATTTTCTCTAGATGTAGCGATTCTTCATTAATTACATGTGGATTTTCAATACTCCAAATTCTTGTATTTTTTGAATTTAGGTATCCCGTTTTATAAAACCATGCTTCATCGGTAAAGATTACTCTTTGCGAAAGTTCTCCATTATTGTTCATATTTACAAACCAATTACAAAACTGTAGTCTACGTGGGTAATCAATTTCTAACAATTCTTGTACTGCTGTGAAACGGTATGGATAAAGTTGCATATCTTTTTTTAATAACTTGTGAGTTGTACCAACAGAAAGGTTTATTTGTTGACTCAAATGTCGAACAGATGTTTGTGGTTCATTTTCCATTATTTCTTCAACACGATTGACAACTTGAGGTGTACGTTTCTTAACTGCTCCGCTGCCTGACTTTCTTAAGAGACTACCAGCTTCAGAAAAAAGTTTTAAAGTTCTATCCAAAGTATTCTTAAATTGTATATAATCTATTACAAATGTGGATACTCAACTTGAAATTCTACCATGCAATCCTGAACTGAATAAACCCATAAACCATCAATTTTATTACCACTTCGAAAATAAGCCTGGACTAAAAAAAATTTATGTTCTAAAGTGAAAGCCATTTTAAAACTGAGAAGCAATTTATTTAAACCAGAATCGACGCACGATTATTTTATGCACTAACTGATATTTGTGATTAACATTATCAAATGTCATTTGGATTTACGTTTACGGAACAACAAACACATATTAATTAATATATTTGCGTCTTATTCTATCAAATTTTCAAAGTAACCTAGATTGACTTTTCATATGAACACTTATTATATTAAAATTAAGGATCGGTGTATTAGTAAGTTCATCAGAGTATCGATACTCCGTTTCCGTATATTTTTCTAAATCATTCTCTACGGCGCCTTCTTTTGTCTACAATTTTTTATACTTGGATAAATCGTGGATGTCGTGTTTGTCTCCTCAAACAATAAATGTTTCCTTCTTACCTTTCTATTTACGTACTTTTTTTGTATTTATGTTGTAGCCCTCTAAGAACGTGACATTTATTAAATGACAAAAAGAAATAGGTGATATAAAGCAACAAATAAAATCTATAGCCTGACACACAAATCGTGTTGTTTGCTAGTTATTTCTGGCTAAAATTTTGCAATTTATAGACTTTTTAACAATTACGTGTAAATGCCGAAACTGTCCTAATTAGAGGGGCAGTACTAAAAAATTACCCATTTACTCGACCCGCCGATACCATTATAAATGACACGATTTCAAGTTGATATATTGGATTACATATAAAATGACAATAAACTGTAGTGAAAAAAAAAGAAAAACGAGGATAATATCAATCAAGAGAAAACACATAAAAGGTCCACTTCTCTCTCGTAGCGATAATAAAAACGTTCTCTCCCATATGTTTGCGATTTCGTGCCTGTGCTGTTAACCAAATGACTACTGGATATATCGAAGCTTATGCATTAGACTTTGTGTGAACTAATGGAAGTGCGATAATCCGGAACGAGCAGATACATTTTCGCCTTTCAAAGGATCCCCACCTAATTAAACCCGTATTGTGATGACAGAGTCACGGACTTACCTATATATACATACATATATATTTTCAATCAATCCGCTTCTTTCTTATTCAATAAGGTCGAGTATAGTATTTCTTCTATAGTGCTGATAAAAAATACTTGAAAAAGTAGTGAATAACATACATCATGGAAGCGAGCAAACTGGAATATGTGGAAGGTGCCGACCTATTTATGCGTTTGACCCGTCATGTTAAATTATCTACTGCCACAATACACAAAAGCGGAAAAAATTTAATTGGTGAACCCAATCCGTGATTGAAATACAGTCAAACTCGCTTATTTAAATACCGTTTAAAGGAATATCCCGTTTATTGTAATAAAAGTAGAAAGTCCTGTTTCGACACCATTCAAGTGTTAAGAAAATTGTCCGTTTAAAGCAGTGATGCACATACCACGGCCCGCGGGCCGCATGCGGCCCACTGTCGATATTTATGCGGCCCGCCAACGAATTTTAAAAACTGTTCGAAAAACTACAAAAGTAGGTAAAAATCCACTCAAATTAATATTTCTTAACTTTTTATTTTATTCTAACTGTTGTAATTGTTAGTAAGATATGTATCTTTAAGTACCTAGTACTTTCTTGTGCAGGTTTACTACGTAGGACTGGTATGCTCCTCGTCGTTCCTAGTATATTGCTACGAGACTATACACGGAAAGCACAATCCCTATGTTCTTCGATATTGGGCTTCGGAAAATCAACACCGGCATTTTGCAAATCGCACTCAGTATCCTCAAAAACTAAACGTTTGGGCAGGTATTTTAGGTGACCATTCTATAGGCCCCTATTTTATTGATGGTATATTAAATGCCGACAAGTATCTCGAATTACTGAAAAATCAAATACTTCTCGCCATTCAAAATATTGGAATACATCAGGAAATCGTTTGGTGTCAACATGATGGCTGTCCAGCACATAATGCAGTGAGGGTAAAGGAATTTCTAGGAAATACTTTTCCTGACCGTCTTATTACTGGAGCAGGAAACATTAAATGGCCCCCGCGATCTCCTGATCTATCTCCAAATGATTTCTTTTTGTGGGGATATCTAAAAAATATTCTATATACTCATGAAGCTGGTAGAGCAGAAAATCTAGTTGCCTTGAGAGAAAAAATAACTGAGACTGCGAATTCATTAACTGCCGACATGTTAGCAAATGTAAGAGCTAATTTCTACGACCGCCTAGGACAATGTCTTGCTGTGCAAGGAGGAATTTTTGAACCTCTTGTATAATTTATTATAATTTTTAGAATCCTTTTTTGTTTATTATTAGGATTATTCTCTAATTTTATTAGAATTACGCTTTTGTTTATGCGACGCACCGCAGTTTAAAAATTTCCTGCATCTACTGAAAGAAATAAGAAAAGCAAATCCCTTGCAATTCGTAAATGTTATTTTAGAACGAATTACAAGTACCACCAAGCCAGAAAGAATAAAAAACGTATCGTAACGAGTTTTCCTCTTAAGGGGCAATGATAACTATCATCTCCAAAGGACAAGACGTATTTAGGAACCAAGTAATTCGTATGATTATTATTCATTTGTATAGACTAATTTCATTTGATATTTTGTTTTTGTTTTCTATATCCTACCGTAATTAATTTTTTCTATTATGCGTTGGAAATGAACTCATTATGAAACCCCAAACAGTATCGAAATGAGCTTCATTTCGATTCGCTTTTTTTCATTTTTCAATGTTGGCGTTGTTCGAATACAGAAATAAATATCATTGCTGTCATTTGGTTTTAAGAATTTATGTACATTTGACAGATATGATATATGTCCGTATTTTACACAAACAATGTATGTTGTATACAATTGACAACAACATATATATGTTTCTATGTCACTCATGTTTATATTTTTAAATGAAATATCAAGTAATGTTAACGAAAATTAATAAATAGTATGTAATATAATATACTTCGCGGATAGCAAGATTTAAATTTGAAAATGTCAAGTATCAATGTGACCAACTGCATGCTTTATATAAAAATTAAACTCTGAACTTTCAAATTAAATAATTCCAATTTAAGCAATTTATTAATGTAAAAAACGCAAAATAGAAAAAATAGTATAAAAAACTCGTTTCATAAGGCCTTTTGCGGCACTCGCTCTTTAGAAACCTCGCCGCTATCGCGGCTCGTTTTCTACACTGATCTCGTGCGGCAAAATGGTGCCTTATGAAACTTGTTTTTTAATATACTATTTTGTACTCGCTTATCAAAACCTGTCATTTCACGATTCGATTTGCGTGCGTAAAATGTCACTTTAAACACGAGTGCGTAAAAGTAAAGTTGGTACTTCTTGGAACTTGATTAATTTAGTGACATTTTAAAATCATAAATCCCTAACCTTAATAATATGCTACCCAGTTCGTTGTTTTTCTATGAAAATAAAAGGAAATGAAATAGAAATTGTTATATTTGGAAGGTATGTAATTCAATGTCAGAACAGCAACAAATATTATTTTTTAAATTTATAGAAAACTAAAAAAAAAATTGTCACAAGTGGGATTCGAACCCACGCCCTCAGAGTGGACCAGAACGCTCGAGAACCCGTATAACGGGCAAGGTAAACCTTGAGTCTGGCGCCTTAGACCCCTCGGCCATCCTGACAGATACAAGTAATATTGTTAAAAATACTTATAAATATAAAAATTTTGAAATTATATTTATATTTTATATAAATATTAGTATTGTTTATAGTTCTCGTACAAAAAATATTGTACAAACTTCGTGCGTGAAACATTTCGCGAATTCGAGTCCATAAAGCGCTCGCCTACGGCTCGCGCTTTAAACTGGTCACTCATTCGCGAAATATGATTTCATGCACTTGGTTCGTAAATAACTATAACGTAAAATTTTAGAGCTCGACTCATTGTAACTTCAACCTATCTTTTCACATTTCAACTTAAAAATCATTTTTGTAGATTCATATATTTCAGCATTTAAACATAAAATTAACCTTTCCTTAATTGAAATTAAATTCATATTCGTACATAGACCTTTTTCTGTAACATGTTTCTTTTGCTGACAATTTTTTTATTTACACCTGTGAAACTAAATGTTTTTTTTTTATGTTCAGCTGCATATTGTACGATATATGTCGATGCATTTTGGATATAATAACATTTTTTAATTTAAGATAAAATTATTTTTGGTATCTTGTAAGATATTTATTACCGCTTATATTCTATTTGTAATAAATTGTGAGGTTAATTCTGGGGTACCTTAGGAAAAGCTGCGTTTATTTAAAAGCAAAACTAATGTAATTTAACAACATAATTTGAAACATACTTGAGTAAGTAAAACCTACCAATTTTGTATAATACAAAAGTATTTTTAATAATATATAATATTATTAAAAATGGGGTGTGAAGAACACAATACAAGTTCATATGTATTTTTGAATGTATCCTCTCCAAAGACGTAGATACGTATTTCACAATTATATATTCTTGAAGTATTATATTCTTGAATTCAATTTAGTTCGACCTACAAAGTTTATGTTATTTAAAAAGATCTTTACCTATTTAAATTAAAATAGTTAAGAGAACCTCACCCTCAGAAAGATAATATTCTCTTTCTCTTCGACAAAGGTTAGTTTCGGAAGACATTTTTTTATTGATCTGTTTATTGACCGTACTGTTGGTAATGCCGTCCTCGATATATCATTAGACGTGTCGAATTAAATGTGATAACATATTATTATCGACATACGTTTATAATAATTATTTATAATTATTTATTTTCATGGTTTAATCGAGATCATTGACGATCAACGTTGAACGAGAGAATAATATCAGTACTTTTTTTGACTGTTCAACGTGGGGCAAATATTTATTACATTTTTTTCTTTGCCTTTGGTTTTTGCCCTTTAGAGATTTCTTTTCAGGTATCCTCTGCAGCATTTTTGTATTAATACTTAGTAAGTATATAGCGTGTGTTTTGAGTAGTCTGTATGCCTATGCGCCGAAGAACGAGCAATCTCTTTTCTCAGTTTACAGACTGAGCTTCTGTAAGCAAAACTTAGTGGCGCTACCTTCCATCTGTTATTATAGTCACCCACACCCGTCTCCACTGACTAAGGGCATACACACTAAATAGAAGCTCCCAGACATTGTGCGATACGACTACGGTTTTGTTAGTTTTCGACCATCTTCAGACACCATCGCTGCGCCTGCTTCTCGCGTAGGTAGCAACAACCGTGGACTCCAAACATTTGATGCGTGCACTGTGCTGTTCCTCTGAGAGGCTGGTCAAACGGTAATAAAAGCGCTATGCCATTTGCAAGACGTATAATTTTGCGTAAACAAATGGACCATCAGACTAATTGTTCCTTTTGCTGTATGAAAACTTTCGGGTCTTCCAAGAAAAATAAGAGAAATGTTAGTTATGCTAGTCTGCCCTCTGCTACTCGTCCAGTACCTCATTCGGTAAAAAAAAATCATTTTAAACAGGTCGATAGGTCAGCTCCATATAATGTACATACATAATTAATATTATTTTATTTACTTATCAATATTGTTTTTCTAAAACCTGACGTGCCAGAGTAAATTTGTTATTATTACTATTGTTAGAACTAGAAAAGAAATGAAAATTTTACATTGTTTCTATAGAAAAAAATGAAAATTTGTTGACCAGTGTAATCTGAAGATTTTAAAAAGTTATAGAAACGGAATATTTGATTAAGAACAGAATTTACAGAAGAAGAAGATTTAAGATTTAACAACAGTCGTTAAAGTCTACAACTTTCATCCCTATTTCATTCAACA
Organism: Melolontha melolontha; assembly: GCA_935421215.2. NCBI lineage: Eukaryota > Metazoa > Arthropoda > Insecta > Coleoptera > Scarabaeidae > Melolontha > Melolontha melolontha. The sequence goes on from OW285238.1 coordinate 38,920,781, forward strand.
TAATTTAATCAACGAAACAATTTCAAATATCATGTTAACATCTACGAAGTATGGTTATGTTCTATTCATCTATAATTGTATATAGGAAAATCCTCAATAGCTTTTGGCAGATACAACAAAAGCCTTGTCTGAGAAACGTCTTTATTAAAATATTCACGTAAGGTATTTGAATATTAAAACAAGCACTGCAAACAAATTCGAACACTTTTGGCTGTAAACAAAGGCGTATTTATTATTCGCCAAGCATCTCTATAAAGTGTATTTAATAATTCAGTGGAGTTTCATTTGTATTAAATAATTTAATTCGTGCCGAAGTTAATAACGCTGAGGAAATTCGTATATACTTCATACGCAAAAAGTAATAATCATAGTTGGCATCATTGTGTAAATGAGAAAAAAACTTTTTTTTCTTCATGTATCAGCAATAATTTCCTTTCTTAGCGAAGGTATTTATGGCTTCAGTAAACATCTTTTCAATTATTAGAAGGCATAAACTCTAACTGAATCGCTTATTATTAAAAGGAACTAAGTCATTTTAACAGGTTTTGAGAAAAAGTTCAAAAAATTTTTTTTTCGTTGAATTCAGTTACTGTTTCATTATTTAATTGGATAATAAGTATTGTTTTAAGTTTTGTTAGTGTATATTTTTTTGTTTTCTAGCTAAAAATTATGTTTTAGTAAGCTGACTTAGTCCCATTTAATAATAAAAAACAAAATAATCGATATTTTGCGTAATATCTTTATTAAATGTGTTTGAAACATGCGTAAATATTGTTGTTTGACTTGGAAAATATAACAAATTTCAAAATTATTTGTTTAAGGGTCTTCATTTATTCCGCTTTTATCCTTTCTAGACTTCCTATCCCAGGTGTCGATCAAATTCTGGTAAAATGGAATATTATCTTCATCCACCCACTTAACCAGCTGCTTAAGGTGTTCAATTTTGGTGTCCAGTATTGGAATTTTATCTCCGGTGTAGGCTTTTCGTGAAGGCATGGATATGTTGTACCTTTTATTTGGTAGTGCTAAATCGAAATGATGAACAGTAAGCCCATTAATGAAATCGCGAGCTTCAACAATTCCAGGCATGTCCTTGATGTGTAAAATATGGTGATATTTGGAAATTGTAAAGCTTACTTTCTGATTCCTAGGTAGATTTAAGGAATCATTTGATATACCTGTCTTTTTATAGTAAGTTGGCCACCATTTCTTCCAATCTAAAATGTCATTCGTTAGCACCTCTTTTTCAACAAATTTGCTGCTTTGACTGGAATGAATGATTTTTTCAGTATATTTGTTTACTGAATATATTCTGTCAAATTTTCTTAAATGTCTTTTTATGACAGCGAAATCCCTGTCGCAGGGAAGAAAAGAGTGTCCTCGAATTGGAAAAAATTGTTGTACTTTTTCAAATCTTCCTGTCTGAATGAGTGCCATACAGAACCGTACCATAGTATGGTTTTTGTTCTGGCCGGGACAATTGTCTGAAAAAAGCCTAAATTCTTTTGAACCTGGATCTGCGTAGTTGTCAAGGTAGTCCATCAAAAATGAACATACTTCGTCTGGTGTCTTCGCAGCTATACCTTCATGATAAACGTAATAGTAAACTTTTCCAGCTTTCAAGTCGTGGATTCCAAAAACACTAACGCTTAGTTGAGTTAAATAGAAAGAGTCTTGAACAGGAACGAGTGGTAGTTGCAGATTCTGCATAAAATCAAATGCTACAGCAGTAATCCTATCCGTTTCTTTTACTTCAGCAATAGTATTTTTCAATGAAGTGTAAAATTTCATAGCTCTACGTTGATGTATTATTTTTTCGGCAACGGCCACCAGTTTAGCAGCTTCACCTAACGATGGACTTTTAATTTTAAGAGAGAGCTCTTTACATTGACAACATGTGTCAATTTGGGGACGGCCGAAGTGCAAAGCAAAATTTTCATTAAAAAATTTAATGTAGTAACTATATTTAACATTGCTGCTAGGGTATTTTTCTTTGAACATGTTGTACATTATTTTGACATTCAGTCTGCTATCGAGATAGTGACAGTCTTTTCCAGAGTAATGTGTCTCTTTGACAGGAAAAGAAGATATATGTAGACTAACTAACATGTTTTCTGCATCGGATATGGCATGAGTTTTTAAGCATTTTCCTCGTTTATCACGAGGAGTGGATTTATTTATCAACAATCCTTTTAGTCTTTTAACTCTTTTAACACTAATTCCATGCAGACTTAAAAATGCATTCTGACATACTTTTACTTTGCCATTGTCAGATTGTGGAGCAAAATGAATAAAAGACCTTTCTCTTTCTTTCCCGTGTTTTAAACGTTTTCGTCGCTCAGCAACGTCAGTGACTACAATAAGTGATTGTAAGTATATATCCTGTTCTTCTTTAGTTATGAAATTAGTATAAAACTTTTCGAATATGTACTTTCGTTGAGCGTCACTGAATTTTTCAAAGCACTTCATTGCGCATCTATACAGAAACAAAAAAAAAACAGATAAAAACATTTTCTCATAGGTTTCCCAAATATAATTTTCTTGCCTGCAAGGGGCGCCCTGTTCTCTTGCTAAAACTGTACGGCCCGTGTGATTAACATATTGGGCACCTTTAACCCTACATTTCTTAATAACGTTTTTCTTATAATTTTCATCATTTCGTATACCTTTGCGTCGCTTTTTTGGTATTTCATCAACACTCGCTCTATCGTCCTCACTCTCAATAAAATGTTCACTTTGTTTATTAGACATTCTTGTTTAAACAGCGTTATTAAGCGCAACAATATTAACAATCATGCTACAGAGCACACAACGTTTTATTGTCCGTACTATTTTGAGAAATGTGTTATAGGTTAAGTTATTACTCAACTATCAAAACCGGCGGTAATTTCAAAAGAGATCGAGTCAAGCGACTTAGACCCTTTCAAAAATAAACCTAAATAAACACATTTACATACCAGAATATGGCATAGTGGCACTTAGATCCTTTTATCACCAAACGATTCAGTTATATCGCTTTAATAAAGAGCAATGTATATCTCGAAAAAGCCGAAAAGTGACTTAATCCCTTTTAATAATAAGCGATTCAATTATAATTAAAGCGGGTGTGAAAAATATATGTGAAAAAACACAATAATCTGTTGTATTATTCAAGACAAATAAATAAGACACGAAAATTGATTATTATTTGAAAAAAGTAAGATATGTATTCAATAGTCTTTGTACTCTTTTACCAATCCTGTATATTTTAATTTAATTATATGTACTTAATAAACAGAACGCTATCTATTACATTCATTTATTATAACGGGTTCCTTTTTTATTACTACACATACATTTCCTAATGTATAATGATAAAAAAAGAATTGTCAATATATAGGTAGCATAGTAGGCAACCAGTTATACGCCAATGAAGCATTTAACTACAAACAATTGCTTAATTCTTAAATCATTATGCCACGGAGAGAAAAAAAAATTTAATGTCTAATATTTCTTAATTTTTATTCATACATGAATCTTAAATTAAATACATTTTATTGAAAAATAGACAATTTATTTAAAACATGAATAAACGCAATAAAGACTACAAAGTTTCAATGATAATATAGTTAGTACCAGAAGAGTAATAGTTTAAGAACGGTCAGAGAAATGGTTTCCGTTAATTATCCTATATCTTATGCGAAAACAATTTTAAATATTTTTAACAAATTCAAAGAATATGGTTGTTTTCTAAATTCCCACAAAAACATAAAACCTATCACTTTTAGATGCATGTAGATGGTGTATCGTACAGTTCGGCGTTCAAAATCCTGAAAGCATTCAAATATAAGCCATACAAGGTGTCAAATCATCAAGAGCTTTTCCAGGAAGATAAAGTAAAACGAACTGATTTTTGTGAAATAATCTTTAATATGTTAAATGGAAACGAAGAAATTTTAAATAATATACTTTTTACTGATGAAGCGCACAGTTTCGTAATAGATTTAAGGAGTTTCATGCACATTCTCTATGGCAATCTAAATAATTTCCCATTAAAAGCTTAAACATTCATATGTTGAATAGTTAAAAAGCATAGTAAGATGAAACGCGTTGAGTTATTTCGTTGACTAATAGAAAAAGGCTGGGTGTAATTTTAATAAAATAATTACTTAGATTACTAATTAATATTTTCAAATTTTTATTTAGGAACTTTATCATATTAACATTTTTCGGTTTTAGTCTTACGCGCCTTTTTTCTATTATTAAACCAGCTATACTAAACACCTTTTCACTTTCTGCTGAGCTTTCTGGAATACAGAAGTATTTCGTAGCACATTGTTCTAAGGGTTGCAGCACCATTCCTGTTATCTAAAAGAGAATCCAAATAAAAAATGTACTTACCCTTTTTTTTTTAACTCACCTTCCAAAATAAAAGAGGATATACATCCCGATTTGAATTTGGCCTTTCGAGGTATCGCCTTTTAGGTATTATTACATTAGCTGTAATTGATTTTGCTTTCTCTTGTATTCTTTCTTGCAAAAATACAAATAATGAAAATGACTTTTGATGTGGACTAATGTCTGTTTCGATTACAGGCATCTGTTCTTTATTTTCAGGCTCTATATAATATTAAACATTTCATATTCTAAAAAAGAAATAGGTCCAGTAGCATTTTCAGTATTACGAAAACCTTCTCTGGTAAATCGAGGATCTAAAACAGTTGCTACTTGTCCTTCTTATGAAAATAGCCTTGCCTATCAAAGATAGAATGTAAACGTTTTAAATAATCAGATATGTTGCTGGTATTGCCACTAGTCTTCTATTCTATCATAAATTATACATTTAGCCAGTTTTCTGTCATTTGAAGCTTTAAAATATTTCCAGGCAGCTGAATTTTTTTCCTTATATTGGCTTGCTTTAATTCTTTTATCTTAACAACATAATTTGAACCATACTTGAGTGGGTACAACCCACCAATTTTGTATAATACAAAAGTATTTTTAATAATATAAAAAATATTATTAAAAATGGGGTGTGAAGAACACAATACAAGTTCTTTTATGTATTTTTGAATGTATCTTCTCCAAAGACGTAGATACGTATTTCACATTTCTACATGATTGTCAATACGCCCCTGTTGGAGAAGACACATTTAAACAAACATAACTACGTTACTATCTAGCTGAAATTATTCAGACATAGCGTGAAGGAATATTCAGCGCTGTCTGCATAACAAGAGCCGAAGCAGACGTGTTTTCTATAGTCGGTAACAACCGTATCTATAGAAAACTGTATTCTCGTGTCTTCACTACTTGTTCGGCATTAAACCGAATGTATATAACAACATAATTTGAAACATACTTGAGTGGGTACAACCCACCAATTTTGTATAATACAAAAGTATTTTTAATAATATAAAAAATATTATTAAAAATGGGGTGTGAAGAACACAATACAAGTTCTTTTATGTATTTTTGAATGTATCTTCTCCAAAGACGTAGATACGTATTTCACATTTCTACATGATTGTCAATACGCCCTGAAGACACGAGAATACAGTTTTCTATAGATACGGTTGTTACCGACTATAGAAAACACGTCTGCTTCGGCTCTTGTTATGCAGACAGCGCTGAATATTCCTTCACGCTATGTCTGAATAATTTCAGCTAGATAGTAACGTAGTTATGTTTGTTTGAATGTGTCTTCTCCAACAGGGGCGTATTGACAATCATGTAGAAATGTGAAATACGTATCTACGTCTTTGGAGAAGATACATTCAAAAATACATAAAAGAACTTGTATTGTGTTCTTCACACCCCATTTTTAATAATATTTTTTATATTATTAAAAATACTTTTGTATTATACAAAATTGGTGGGTTGTACCCACTCAAGTATGTTTCAAATTATGTTGTTATATACATTCGGTTTAATGCCGAACAAGTAGTGAAGACACGAGAATACAGTTTTCTATAGATACGGTTGTTACCGACTATAGAAAACACGTCTGCTTCGGCTCTTGTTATGCAGACAGCGCTGAATATTCCTTCACGCTATGTCTGAATAATTTCAGCTAGATAGTAACGTAGTTATGTTTGTTTGAATGTGTCTTCTCCAACAGGGGCGTATTGACAATCATGTAGAAATGTGAAATACGTATCTACGTCTTTGGAGAAGATACATTCAAAAATACATAAAAGAACTTGTATTGTGTTCTTCACACCCCATTTTTAATAATATTTTTTATATTATTAAAAATACTTTTCTTTTATCTTAGTCTTTTTAGGCATTGAATTCTCATTATATTCTGATTCATCTTTATCCCTTGTTGAGTGCAGTGACAGGTTTCTTATAGATTCTTCAAATGATAATGAATCTCCTGCCAATTATTGCTTCGTTATACATTGCACCCATAAATAAGAGATAGTACACCATACTGTTCAAAACTTTTTTAGACTACATACTATTTGATTTCCCACTACTGCTTTTTAAGATAATTTTCTCCATTTTATAAAACCACTTATTCGTACAGCAGACCGATTTTCATGTGGCCGGTGGGAGAATTTGTACGTGCGTAAGTAAGGCTCAGTGTTAGATAGAGACAGTATTCGGAAAAATGAAATGCAAACTCTTTGTGCGAGTCGTGCATTGGGACGTAGTAAGGGATAGTAAGGGATGCCAGAGGTTCCCCTACCTATGAATTTCGTGCGCATCTCGAGGGCGGTACTTCTAACGGGCCACATGAAAATCGGTCTGCTGTAGCTTACGACGAGGTGTTATTTGTTTAACGTATACATTATTTTATTGTGTTACTGAAATACCCCAATAGGTGGGTTACGTTCGGTAATTCGTCTCTGACCGTTCTTAAAGTGTTATTCATCTGACACCACATTATAATTGAAATTGTTTCGTCTTTATTATATTTGTTCTTGTTTTAAATAAATTATCTATTTTTCAATCAAATAAATTTAATTTAAGATTCATATATAAATAAAACTTCAGAAATATTTGACATTAAATTTTTTTCTCTCCATGGCAAACTGATTCAAGAATTAAGCTATTGTTTGTAGGTAAATGCTTCACTGATGTATAACTTGTTGCTTACTATGCGATCTATGCATTGACAATTCTTTCTTTATCATTACACATAGGGAAATACACGTGTAATGATAAAAAGAGAACCCGGTATAGCAAGTGTTCATTTGAAAAGTCAATCTAGTAGCATGTGATTTACTGAGAACATTTTGAAGTATGTCGTAAATTAAAATTTACTACTTAACCTACGAAGTCGTATATTTCGACAGTTTCATACATACAAATAAATAACAAATAATAGGTATTTATTGAAAACTATAACAAATGTTGAAAGTGTTGTCCTTCAAGATCAATGCACTTTAAAATCCTCCGTTCAAAATTTCTGATGATATTCTGCAACATTACTGGATTGTTATTAATTTCCATGCATTTCTGTTCGATTCTCTGTAGCATATCATTCTAATTCAATATAGGTGTTCGAAATATGTTATTTTTTAGATAAGGCCACAAAAAGAAGTCGCAAGGTGTTAAATCGCATGAACGTGCAGGCCAGGCAATTTCAGTATTTCGACTAATTATACGCTCATCAAGAAATTCTCTTAAATAATCCAAAGATTCTGCAGCAAAGTGACAAGGTGCTCCGTCTTGCTGGAAATATGAATTTTGAAGTTTATCATGCAACTGATTGACAAATGGTTGTAAAATTTCCGTACGGTACCTTTGAGCAGTTAACGTTCCCTGAAAAAATATTGGTCCAATGATTCGCCTTTGGCTTATCGCTGCCCAAACACCAATTTTCTCTGAATGTAGCGATTCTTCATTAATTACATGTGGATTTTAACTACTCCAAATTCTTGTATTTTGTGAATTTAGGTCTCCCGTTTTATAAAACCATGCTTCATCAGTAAAGATGACTTTTTGCGAAAGTTCTCCATTATTGTTCATATTTACAAACCAGTTACAAAACTGTAGTCTACGTTGGTAATTAATTTCTAACAATTCTTGTACTGCTGTGACACGGTATGGATAAAGTTGCATATCTTTTTTTAATAACTTGTGAGTTGTACCAACAGAAAGGTTTATTTGTTGACTCAAATGTCGAACAGTTGTTTGTGGTTCATTTTCCATTATTTCTTCAACACGATTGACAACTTGATGTGTACGTTTCTTAACTACTCCGCTGCCTGATTTTCTTAAGAGACTACCAGTTTCAGAAAAAAGTTTTAAAGTTCTATCCAAAGTATTCTTAAATTGTATATAATCTATTACAAAATGTGGAAACTCAACTTGAAATTCTACCATGCAATCTTGAACTGAATATTCCCATAAACCATCAATTTTATTACCACTTCGAAAATAAGCTTGGACTAAAAAAAATTTGTGTTCTAAAGTGAAAGCCATTTTAAAACTGAGAAGCAATTTATTTAAACTAGAAACGACGCACGATTATTTTATGCACTAACTGATATTTGTGATTGACATTATCAAATGTCATTTGGATTTACATTTACGGAACAACAAACACATACTAATATATTTGCGTCTTATTCAATCAAAATTTCAAAGTAACCTAGATTGACTTTTCAAATGTACACACGTTATGTATAAGGTCATTGTGTATATATTGGTTTATTTATTATGTGTATGGCATTTTTATACGTTCTCCATGTTCCTGATAAGGTAGACTTAAAACATTGCGAGAATGCACGTTATTGGGTGCGGCAATATTTGCTGAGATCGGAATTAGAGATTTACTGTAGAAACTATTTTCGGGGCCATACCGCAATTAACAGAAGAAGAAAGAACATCCGTCGACGGGCCAGGATAGTGAGCGAGTCTAAGAAATTTTGTGCCGTACTAGCATCAAGAGCGGTCTGAGATTCAACAGCTGACCATTAAAACGAATAGTCCTATAGACAACGACTGGTTAGCCCAAATAACGGCCCTAAAAATAGCAGTCAAAGAGCCAAAAGAGCGTTTTACAAAGAAAACGAAGAACCACTCAAACGATCGGTTCCACAATAGTGTATAGACCACATTAAAATTCGGTCTACACTAAACAAGTAAAATTTCATACAAGTAAAAAGCCTGTACGAAAGTGCATTTAAACACGTTGGCATCTCTGTGAAATAGGCCATCATAAAAGTAAGTAAGTATTCAATGTTATTTAAAAAATGAGGAAAACCAGTGAAGTACATAAATTGTGCTGATGACTGCTAGAAAGAAGAAGAAATTCTCCTACGGGTTACAGTCGATGCTGAGGCTGAATTTAGGAAAATATTTACCGTATGCAGATAAGTGGCAATATATACCTTTTATGCACAATATGTAAATAAAAGAGCTTCTTATTTATATTATTAAGTCTGAATATATATTATATATTCACGCGTAAAAACGAAATATTGTCAGATTGTTGTAAGGAAACCATCAATAATAGAGGAGAATGTCTTATTGATTAATGTGCCTTTGTTTGTTAAGGAATTAATAAATTTTTAAGTTCAATAAAAACACTACGAACTTAGGCACCAATTCAATATATACCAGTAAGACGTGGATTAGCAATCGCGATGCAGCAAACATAACATAAACGAAGTATTGAGAAAAATATAAAAAACCTAAAGAAACTAGTGAAAGAAGATTAAATTATCATGGATATAGAAGACTAAGCCAGAACAGATTGAATGCGCATATGAACAAATTGTCAAGAGAATGGAAAGGAATGGAAAGAAGAGGACGAAATAGTTGTCAGTCGTTCTTCGTCTCGTTTACTAATTGCATATTTCACATATTGTTATTAATGTATGTCAGAATAGTTAAGTAGTGAAATACAGGGTGGTACTGTTGGTGTAGAAATATTTATTTTAAAACAACGAAACATTAATTTTATAATAACAAAAAACACCATTTTATTTTTTAAATATTACATCAGGCAGGTGACTGCCATCATTAAAGACGGCAGACTATGTGCCCACACTGTTAAATTTAATAAATAATACACATAAGGTGTATTAGATAAAAATGTAGATTTTACAAAATTAGGGCAACTTTTTACCAATACTGAAGATCCATTGTACAGATACAAAGAGCGCTTTAACTATGCAAATATAACATTTCTCAACGTCGAACAATCCTTTTCAGTATATATATATATATATATATATATATATATATATATATATATTAAATTTATTATATTATATTAAATTTTACAGTGTGGGCACATAGTCTGCCGTCTTTAGCCATCATTGTCGATACATTGATGCAAGCGATTCACAAATCTGTTAAATACCCTATGTAATAACTCTTGATCAATTGTGTTAATTGCTTCACGTATTTCATTCTTTAATTCAACAATTGTTCTAGGGCAATTTGTATACACAAGTTGCTTTAAAGAAGAAATCCAAAGCAGATAAGTGGTGATCTTGGTGGGTACATAATTTCCGCATTGCGAGATATGACGTGGCCGAACATCTGTCTAACAGCTTGTAGGCTTACACGAGAAGTATGGGCAGTAGCACCGTCTTGTTGACAATAATTTCTGCTCGATTTATATCCATTCTTCTTATCTCCACCTCCACAAAATTTTGTAAGGTATCGATATAACGTTGAGAGTTGACTGACACAGCTTGTTCCTTTTCGTTTTCATAAAAATATGTCCTCACCATTCCAAACGTTCCAATGCCACAACAAACCGTAATTTTTGACGAATGTAAAGGTGTTTCGTGGATTTGTCGGGGATTGTTTTGGGACCAGCCCGGCAGATGAAAATGGGCTTCATCAGTTATAAATAACAAATTCAGTGTGCCTGGATTTTCGTTTAGAATTTCCAACATTCTGTTACAAAATGTTATGCGGTTTATTCTATCCTGCGGAAAAAGTTTCTGGACTATCTGAAGCTTATAAAGACTAAACTGTTCTTCATGAAGAATTCGTTGCAAGCTTCTTCTTGAGATCCCAAGAGCCTCTGACCTGTGCCTTGTTGAACGCTAAGGACTTTGTTGAACTGATTCTCCAACTCTTCCAATATTCGCAATGGTGCGAATTCTTCGTATAGCACCGTATTTTACATTAAATAAACTACCCTTATTTTCCAATTTACTAAATGACAAGATTGTATTCCGTGAAGGTAATGCTGCACGCGGTTGAAAACCGAAATACCATTGAAAATTGGGTCTTGTCTGTGTAATGGATTTAGTCACATAAGAAAACCTAACTGCCACTGTACGATGAACTATGGTCCATTGCTTCATTATAATTTCTAAACATTAACGCGAAAACTTGCACTAACTGTTGTGAATAGCAAAGTTTTGTTTGCACTGTCACTTTGACAGAAAACAAAAGACAAAATGTATCAATCGGCTGTGTGCCACTTGGTACTTTGCTTGCGCATAAACAACATATATTGCAAACCTGTAGCAAGCTAAGCCCTTACATTTAGTAAAAACAAATATACTACTCGATCAGATAGAAGCGCATATACCGTGCAAAAGAGACGGCCGACACGCGGAAACATGGCAGCTGCCATTTTTTCGTATTTCCTGAAGGATAGACTATCCAACTTGTAAATGTTCTATATTGATTGCATAACTATCTATAAATTCAACATTAGATGTGGTGATTCTACTCGTTTCAAAATCACAAGAAAATATATCTTTGAACATTTAATTTGAAATTTTTGTTATTACTTTTGATATTTAAATATTGGCACACACCAATTAATTTTTATTCTTAAAAACAGGCCAATAGATGTAAAATAAAAAGGTTTGTTTGCACTTCAACTTAAATTTTTCTTTAGTTTGCTATTACAACAATTTCAGTTAGTAAAATAGCGTTTTTATTATTTTCCCCGGAATTATAATAAAAACGGACACACGCTCCTAAGTAAGAGTTTTATTATTTTGAAGTTGAAACTTATGTTAAATATAATTATTAAAAAAAAATTATATATATAAAATCATATGCACACATCGGCACAGTCATGTAACATAAAATGTTTTAGAGTAAAATATAGTTAATATTATTTTAAACTACAATAAACACAATATAACGTGGATATATCTCAATAATCAACGGAATTGAAATAAACGTCACATGTATTAAACAGTAAACACAACCTGTGAACACTACTATCAAAGATGTTTATATACAACGGCAGTGACTAGATTGCCTAAACAGTAGGAAGTACGTAAAAATGTCGCCAAATTTTATCTCCTTTTATTCCAAACTCCGTACAAATGCGCAGTGAGCGGTATATTTATTTATATATATATATGTGGATAGAAGAAAGACGTGAGACTCAGCTTGCTGCAGGTTTGCAATTTGTATTGTGTATATGTTATAGAAAAATATGTATAGAAAAAAAACTCAAGGTGATAGTGTGTGTGAGAAGACGTGTATATATCAGCTCCGGAATTCGAACCCAAAATCGGGGGATACCGAGTTAATAATACGCGGAAAGGAGACAAGTGTGAAGCAGGAAAAAAAAAGAAGAAGTGATACAGAAATATAAGAGGAAAGTAGAAGGTAAGACAATTATATTCAGGATAAATAACATGTGTTTACTGCCTCCGAGAGGTTGACTCGGGCATTAGATACGTACGGAAAACATTTCAACAATAACAACTAAGAAAAAAGTACGGTGCTGCGAAACAAATCAGAGTGATAGATAAACAGAAATAATAAAGTACGGTACCCTGAAGAGAAGTCGGGCGTCAACAAAAATAAATAGAGGCGATAAGAAGGAAAAGATGAGCAGTGACGAGGCAAATACAGACGAGGGAAAGAAAGGAGCATACAGTAGAGGAAATGCTCAGGATTTTGGTAAGAGTAATAAAACCCATAGAACACCGATTAAACACGTACATAAGAGATACTCAGATAACGATGAATACTCTACGGATGAGGGAAAAAGAAAACGAGGTGGACAAGAAGATGAAAATGGAGGAACTATGAAAGAAGCTAAGAAAATAGCCAAAAATTCTGAAAGTATGATAGATGGAAACGATGAAAAGTTTGACAAGATTATGCAAATGTTAATGAATTTAACCATAGAAGTAAAACAAATCAGGGAAGATCAAGGAGAGTATAAAAAATTACTGCAAGAAGTGAGGACGGAGAACCATGAAATGAAGGAGGAAAACCAACAAATGAAACAGGAAAACAACCAGATAAAGAAAGAAAATGAAAAGATAAGAGCAGAAATCCGAATATTAGAAAATAGAACGGAACACTTGGAAAAGGAGAAGAAAAGAAATAACGTAGTTGTATCAGGCATGGAGGTGAACGAAAACAGTCCAACCAAAGTACAAGAGAGAGTGGAAACCTTTATAAAAAAAAACTTACAAATTGATGTAAAGATAAAGGCGGCGTATAAATTGGGCCGTTCAATATGTTTATTAGAAATGGAAAGCGCACAAGAAAAAACAAAACTCATGCAAAACAAGGCCAAACTCAAAAATATAGACAATCACGTATATATGAACAACGATTTAACAAAAAAAGAAAGGGAAATCGAGAAAAAGATAAGACAGAAAGCACACAACGCAAGAGAACAAGGGGCCAGAAACATTAAATTTGGTTACCAGAAATTAATAATTGATGGAAGAGAGTGGAAATGGAATAGAGATAAAGACGCTCTGCAGGAGGATACAAACAAACAGGGGACAAAAAACTAGCTATAGACACCGCAAATATTATAACGATGACGACTATGACAAGGACAAAGGAACAAGACGATGGAAAAGAAAATGATAAGAAGAATAGGAATAAACAAAGGAAAAGTGCAACTTACAAGCCAAAAGAAGACACATGGGGCCAGAAAGTAATACATGGAAAGAAAATAAAATACAAAGACACATACGAGGAGGAGAAGAAAAAACGTACAAATACCATGAAAGGAAGTGACAATACAATAAGAAGTCAAAGTTATTCAACAAATAAGGAACACGAAAGGAAGAGGAGGCATACTATTATGTGGGGTACGTGGAACGTAAGAAGCGTAATTGGAAAGGAGGATGAAATAGTTGAAGAAATGAAAATACAAAAGATAGACTATCTAGGGATAACCGAAACGAAAAAGAAAGGACAAGGAATAAAAGAGTTGAGGGAAGGCTACCAAATGTATTGGTCTGGAATAGATGTGAGGAGCAGAGGAATGGGAGGAGTAGGTTTCATTGTCAAATCAAGCAAGGTAAAATCAATTATAGAGGAAAGATTTATAAGCGAGAGATTACTGGCGATTAAAGTAAAAATAGATGAAAGGAACATATGGTCTATAATAGTGGCCTATGCACCGAACGATAATGCAAAGAAAGAGCAGAAGGATGAATTTTACGAAGCTTTACAGGCAGAAATAGATAGAGAGGGAAGCAACATAATGATAATGGGAGATATGAACGGAAGAGTAGGAAAGGATAACACAGGAATAGAAAGATATATGGGAAAGAACGGGGAACAAACTAGAAATGATAATGGAAATAGACTAATAGAATTGTGTGTCGCAAATGATTATGTTATTACAAACACAAAATTCATGCATAAAGATATACATAAGTTCACCAGAGAGGTGTACTCGAGAAAAGAGAAATCTATTATTGATTACTTCATCATAAACAGAGATAATTGGATAAAGGTAAAAGATGTACGAGTGAAAAGACATGCAGAAATAAGCAGTGACCATTACCTAGTGAAACTAGAACTCACGATAATTACACTAGACGCTAAGGAAGAAAAGAGGAAGAAGGTAACAAAAGACAAAATAAAGTGTTATAAGCTAAAAGATAATAACGTACAAGAAAGATATCAAGAATATATAAATAAAGAAATAGCTAATAGGATCAATACCCCAAAGAATATTGATGATAAATGGACCCAATTTAAAGGAATTATTTTACAGGCGGCAAAAGCTGGATGCGGAGTAATAAGAACTGCAAATATAAGCACAAAGAAAAGCAAATGGTGGACACCAGATATTCAGCAAAAAGTAAAGGACAAGAAAAGAAAGTGGAAGATGTACATACAAACAAGATCAGAAGAGGATCATAATATATACAAGCAGTTAAGGACTGAGGTAAATAAAATGGTTAAGCTTGCAAAGAGACAGTCATGGGAAGAATTTGGTCAGAAGATGAGGGAAAATTACGCAGAAAATCAGAAACTGTTCTATAGCATGTTGAAGAACCTACGACAAAAGAAACAAATAAAACTGAAAAATATAAAGGACAAGGATGGAAACATAATAACAGAGGAAAAACTAATAATGAGAAGATGGAGGGAGCACTTCAAAGAACTAACAGAAACAAATAGCGAAGCGCACGAGAAAGAAAAAAACAAACAAGTAGAATATAGTACAGAAATAAATATTCAGCCAATTATAAAAGAAGAAGTAATAGAAGCCATTAATAAACTGAAATCGGGAAAGGCACCTGGGGAGGATAAAATAACAGCAGATATGATAAAATATATGGGAGATAAAGCAACAACTGAATTTTGTAATCTGCTGAACGATATATTAACAAAACAGGAAATACCGAAAGATTGGAACATGGCAATAATACTACCACTTTATAAGAAAGGAGACATGAGAGAATGCGCAAATTATCGGGGAATTGCATTAACTAGTATACCTGGAAAAGTACTAACAAGGATACTAGAAAAGAGACTAAGGGATATAATAGAACCAACACTAGAAGAACAACAGCATGGATTTAGAAGAGGTAGAAGTGCACAAGATCTAATATTCATAGTTAGACAATTAGGAGAGAAATTTCTGAAAAAAGGAAAAGAAATACATATCTGCTTTATCGACCTACAAACGGCGTTCGATAGAATTAAAAGAGAAGACATCTGGAAAGCTCTAGAAAACAGGGGGATAGAAGGATATATTATCGATACAATAAAGGCCCTGTATAAAGGTAATAAAAATAAAGTTAGAACACATAACGAAGAATCAACAGAATTTGAAACAAAAATAGGATTAAAACAGGGTTGTGTTCTTAGCCCTCTTCTATTCACGATATTAATTGACGATGTTATAAAAAATTGTAAACAGAGATGTGAGAAACTGATAGTGGGTAGCTGGAGAATGCACCAAATTGCCCTACGCGAATTATTGTTCGCAGACGACATGATTGTAGTAGCAGATTCAGAAAAGAATCTACAACAGAATCTAAATATATACCAATCAGAATTCAGAAAAATAAACATGAAAATTAACATAAGCAAAACAAAAACGATGATAATGGCAGGAAAGGAAAAGATACACAAAATATGCTTAGGGGGAAGACAACTAGAACAAGTTAAAAGTTTCAACTATTTAGGCACAGTAATAGAAGAAAATGGAAGGATAGACAAAGCAATAGCAGAGAGAATAGGAAAGATAGGGATAATTTTTAGCATGCTTAAAGATACATTTTTTGGAAAAAAGGAAGTATCAAAGGAAATAAAAACAGAGATATATAAAAAAGTAGTAAGACCTTCACTAGTATACAGTTGTGAGTCTTGGACGATTTCAGATAGAAACAAAAGCAGAATAACAGCAGCAGAAATGAGATTCCTGAGAAAAATTGAAGGAATTACAAGGAAGGACAGAATTAGAAATGAGGTAATACTACAAAGAAGGAACCTGAAACCGGTTAAGAGAATTATTGAAGAAAGACAGCTGGGTTGGTTAGGACACTTGCACCGGATGCACGAAAATAGACCATCAAAACAGGTGTATGAAGCCAGAGTACAGGGAAAGAACAGAATAGGAAGACCTAGAATACAATGGGAAGAACAAGTACGACAGGCAGCCGCAGAACGTGGTATACAATGGTGTGAAACAAGGAACTTGGCACAGAACAGAAACTTGTGGAAGGAAAGAATAAATGCAATAGTTACTTGAAATGTAGTAATAAAATCCGACACCTAACGGTATAAGGATGTATAGTTTAAATAAATAAATATGTGGATAGAAGAAAGACGTGAGACTCAGCTTGCTGCAGGTTTGCAATTTGTATTGTGTATATGTTACCGTGAAAAACCGAAAGTAGTGGTTGTCGACATACACCGGTTAATGTCGACAGACACCAGATGAATAGGTGAAAGACCGAACAATTATTAGTTATATTATAAATTCGGTCCTTCACCAGTGTATGTCGACAAACACATATAAGCTTCGGTCAATGTCAGAAACGACAGGACATTTGTTATAATATAAGTTTATTATTCATATTATTCACGTCACTGCAAACCATTCATTCTGGAATTTCCAGCTATATTTAATTTACCCTTCACAGGTATTTTTAATTTCTTACATCTATTCAAATTCACAATAGGCTTATTAAGAAACGAATATTTAGTTCTTAGTTTTGTTCCATTTATTACCGTAGTTCATTACAATAGCTCTAGGATTTCCCAAATTCAGAGGGTTGTAAACTGTTTATATATTCTTCTAAATTCAAATTCATAGATCAGTTCCAAATTATCAATCGGTAAAGACAGTTCTCGCAGAGACTTATCTAACAGACAACCCGTGGCAGGTTAAACATCATCAACAGGTATTATAATTTGTGCTCGATGGCTACTGCAGTAAATAGTGATCAATTTCTTGAAAAGTTAAATACCCTAATAAGAAATAAACGAGAAGACAATTGTTTTTATTTTTCTCAAGAAAGGTACTCTAAAATCGTTTCTTTGGACTACAGACGCTTAAAACGTTTTGACATTTTAAAAGTTAGTGACGAACAAAAGTTAATTGTGCCATTAAAACCAGGAGAAACGAATATCCAGTATTATGTTACAAACGAAGAGTTGTTTAATATACTTTCCGAAACTCACATACGAACAGGCCATGGAGGAAGAACACGAATGCTAAAAGAATTGCAAGTTAAATACAAAAATATTACTTATGAAGTCATAATGCTCTATTTAAATTTATGTCAACAATGTCAAATGAAACACAGTGCTCCTAAAAAAGGTATTGTTGTAAAACCAATGGTGAGTTCCGAATTAAACTCTAGATGCCAAGTCGATTTGATAGACTTGCAATCACACAGCGATGGCGATTACAAATTTATAATGGTTTACCAAGATCACTTAACCAAGTTTGTCCAGTTACGAGCGTTAAAAACCAAGAGAGCAGAAGAAGTAGCATATCACCTTCTTCAAATTTTTTTAATATTTGATGCTGCCGCTATATTGCATTCGGATAATGACAGAGAGTTCAGTAACCAAGTCATATCTGAACTATGCGCTATGTGGAAAGATGTTAAAATAGTGCACGGAAAGCCTCGTCACAGCCAAACACAAGGCTCAGTTGAAAGAGCCAATCAAGACATACAGAATATGTTAACTGCGTGGATGCATGATAATGATTCAAATAAATGGTCAGAAGGGTTGTCGTTTGTCCAATTCGCAAAAAACACAACTTACCATGAAGGAATACGCCAGAGTCCATATGAAGCTCTGTTTGGCGTTAAACTAAAAAGAGGCATAGCATCGTCATCTCTCCCCAACGAGCAAATTACAAACATTGAAACCGAGGAACAACTAGAAGCTTACGTTAATACTTGTGAAGAAAATTTGGTTAGTGACCATATTGATGACCATGTTTTAGATGTAAGTGATATGAATGACCAAAATACCATTGGAGCCAATCCACTTTCATCTGCCACCAACAGGTCTTCATCTGAAGTGCCGACTGATCCACAACCCAGCACGTCTTCAACTCAAACACTGACTGATCTGCAACCGAGAACGTCTTCATCTCAAGTGCTGACTAGGCAGCACGAGCTAATCAATTCAAAAAGAGTAGCAGCAAAAGAGAATCTACTACTTCAAACAACAAAAATGTTGTGAACCTCAAAGAAACAGTTTCCTGCGGCCCAAATTGGTGATACCGTAAGAATTAAAGTCCCTGACGTCGATCGTGGTCGTACAGATCCCCGAAATGTGTTAGCCATTGTTGTTGGGATAGAGAATACAGACTTTTATAAATTAGCGAACAAAAATGGCACCTTCAAGCAGCTTTTCACTCGTAATCAATTCGCAATTTGCAAAGAAAAGTTAATTTCCATGGATGAGATTTCAGGTCAAGAAATTTCGGTAAGAGAAGCAGCTTCTGCTAATTCAAAAAGTGGAGGGCAAGGCTATACACGCTGTAACTGCTTTTGTGTAATTCGAAGTGTCATGGTAGCTTAAGTTGTTGCAATAAATAAGGTTGCCATACATTTACTTTGTTTTTTTAATGTTTTTTTTCATTTCAAGAAATAAAATGCATTTTATTTGTTATATTAATATTATGTTTGTTTTAAGTTCAACAATTTCTTTATGTTCATTTGAAAACTTCTTCCATGTTTTAATCAAAATAAATAATAACCTATAGAGTTTTATTTTGTTTTCTTTTTATAAATAAATTCTTTTGAACATACACTATGAGTCCATGATGAATGTTGATATTCGCCGGTGTAAGTTAGAAATAATGATATTTGATGAACATATCGGACATACGCCAAGTAACGGTATATCTCGACTATCACCGGTTTTCGGACTTTCACGGTAACATATACACAAATAAAATGGCTCGTTACTCTAAGAGATCGACGCATAAGGAACTAGCAAATTTATTATTATTTCACCTCATATAAGCAAATATCAAATATTTTTTTTTTAAATTACATGTCCGCTAGTCATATAAAGTGGATTTCATACATAGCACAAAATTATAAACTACAATAGGAGTTGTACAATGGAAGTTTTTCAATGGATGCTAAAGAATTATAAATTACTTTATGCATTTTGTATACTGTATAAACAATCAAGACTAATTTTTATTTAACGGATGTAATTAATGTTCGTTTTACCTAAGACTTTGACTATTAACAAATTCGCGTAATATAAACACAAATTTACTTTATAAATTTCACACCGTAATTAATTCAATTGATACAATTGATACAATTGATAAATCTAGTGGTATAAAGTATCAAATAAGGTCTCAATAAAATTTGAAAGACATATAACGAGAGAGATGTAAATACCACGAAATATAATCGTCTGAAAGATGACGCCTTGTAATTTAAAAATTCCATTTCGTAACCGTCTAAGAATGCCTGCCTCGGTCAAATATTCAAATTTTCTTGAAATCCAAGAAAATAACATTGTTGAATTGAATTTAGGAACTCACAAACAAATAAGAGAAGGAATCGGAATCCAAATGAACGAATAAGTTTATAAAAGAAAGAAAATCGTACTAAAATTGAATTCTGCGTTCGTCAAAATAATTAAGAAATATTATGTAATAATAATGAAACGTATTTTTAGTAGTATTTGATTGGCCAGCCAATGTAAAACAATTTATATAGAAAAATATGTTTTAATTACTTAAAAGAATACTAGGTGAACTACACGATGATGATTAGGGACAGGACATGAGAGGCTGATGACTCATCGCCCAAGGGCGTACTATTGAAAATTTTTATTTTTAAAGAGTTTTTAATTTTATTTATATAATTACATAAAAACATTTTCATTTGTTCATTTTGTAGTTCAAGTTGAGTAAAGGAGTATTAATACTAACTATCAATACTTTCTCAAGGTTTTCTTCTGTAAAATTTGTTCTTTTTGAATGAAATACATCCTTGTAGATAGAAAAAGTCCTTTCTACATCGCAACTGGTTTCAGCGTATTTAGCAATTAGATTTTGAGGCATTGTCCCCATACACAATTGCCGCAATGTTTTTAAATCTGGATGTTTATTAAAAACTGCGTCTAACTCTTGCCGAAGATTACCGATATTTCCTTTAATAGTCTGCCTGTTTTTAACATATATGCAGCACTCTCACTTGCTAATAAAAGTATTTATTCTTTGTACCGAATGAAGTATTTGGTGCATATTCTCGTGAATGGTTTTAGCTACTGCTTCCGCATCAAGTGTATTTATAACTTTTGTTGCTATTACATATGCGTTACATAGAATAGTTGGATGTAGTACACCAGCTACAACATTTACCACACAGTGTCCTAATATATCGACAGTTTCGTCGGCACATATCCATAGGTACTGTTTTGAAAGATGGCTTCTAATGCGTTCTACTGCTTTCGTGTAGCACTTAGAAACATAATATTTGCGTAAGGTTGATGAACATTTCGACAAGTATATTTTTGGAGAAATGTTTTGATGGTGGGATTGTTAAGTTTATTTAATGGAATATTTGCCACCATTAAAGTTTCACAAACTGTCAGATTCCAACGGATCTGATTTCTGTGTATGCCAAGTGACGTTTTACGTCCCATTTCTTATAATTTTTTAACGATATTTTACGGCCTTTGCAATAAATTTCGGAATCACTGGCAATGGACATACAATCAGTACCCTTAATCCAACTCGCCATTGTTTCACAATGCCATTCTCGATGTTGTTCTATATCATATCTGAAAAAGTAACTTAAACAATGTTCTAGATATAAACAAATGAAAATTAAAAATGTATGCGTAAGTTATTTAAACTTAACAAAATTCACCGGACATTTACGTATATATGTAATTAACAGTTAAAGCAATGAAAAAACGAAACTCACCGTACTTTATTTATCTTACGAAATATAAACTAATAAACAAAACAAATTAAAAAAACTCCTCCAGCTTCTATATACGCTCATGAAGAAAGGAATTTAACTATAATATTGAAGTAATTGCGTCACAATTCAACGACAAAGAGCAGATGTGCGGTTAACTGAATGAATAGTACCATTAAATAACTGCGTGTTGTACTTAGCGATGTTATAGACTATTTATATGGTCAATCGTAATTTCGGGCTCTCGTGTCCGGTCCCCATTTAAAACACCTTGCCTCATTTTTCGTTGCCTAAAATTGAAGATTATTTACTTAAATGAATAACTACTTTTCCTAATAAGTGCATAATAAGTTAAAAATCGACTCTAATATTTTTCCTTCGATACTTTAGTGTAGATATATATAGGTATACCCAACGGGCTCTTTGAAGTAAGAATATATGTATCCTAAGTGTTGAAGTTACCAGTCTTTCATCAACTCTAGACGAGAAACGTGGAACATGAAACATTATCTTGGATAGTGCACAAGGGCCATCTATCATACAATCACTATAAATATAGGATCAGTCCCTTGCCTTCTGAGAGACAGTGACGCATGTATTAATTTTTTTATCTGCTCTCAATAACCGATACTTGAAGAATGTGAATACGCCTTGTTATTATTACATTCGTGCATATGAAATTCTTCAACTTATGAGTAAAATTTAGTATTTAAAAACAAATTTTTGTTAATCAAAGGTTATTTTCACCTGCTTAAACACACACACCAATTATTATTGAGAGCATAAATATCATTTTAAAAAAATGTGAATTTCTAGACCTGATGAAGATCTAAAGAAACAAATAGTCAAGATTAATTTTTACATATTAGTGAAACATATGGTAATTTACTTAATAACACCAACAAAAATAACAGAAATATTGAGAATTGCCTCAAAATTTCAACGAATTAAATAAGTGTTAAGAAATATAAATTGAAGTTTATATCAACGTCTGGAAATCTTTTTAAGACAAACTAATGGTAAGCTATCGTTTCGTTAAAAAAGACGACTTATTCGAGCACTTACAAGGTAAGCACCATATAACAGAAAAAATTGTGTCTTAAAAATTTTAAAATTTTTGTATTTCGATATAATTTCCAATGCATTTATTACAACGATTAATTAATAGTTCAATGCCCTTCTAAAAATGTATTCAAGTCATTCATCAAAAAAGCTTTTTAAATCACGTCATTACAGTTTCTTCTTTTAAAGAATGTGATGTAACATATACAAATTTTGACCTGAATATAAATTTATATTGTAAACATCCTCGAATTTATTTGATTTAATGAAAATTTAAAAATGAAATAATCACGAATTAATTATCATTACGCCGGCGTAAGTATATTTAAGTCGGTGTGCGCTGAAAATTAGTTTTGGCATAATATTTACTGTGGTTTAACAGATCTGTAATGTATTAATTTATGTCTATTAAATGTAAAAGTGCATGCCAATACATCTCTATAATTACTAGAATTAAAAATGCGAAACGTGTTACCTTTAATGAATATATTATAGGTTTTTAAATTAGAGATTCAATTATTTCTTTACTATATTTGTAATATTAGTGAATGATAACATTATTGCTTAGAAACGTGCATCAAAACAATCAATAAAAAATTGTAAAAAGTAATATTATTAATAATATTGAATGCACCATTTATCATTAAACAGTTTACAATCTTTCCATTCACATAATTAGAATTTTCTTCAATAACTTTTATTGTGAAACGATTGGATTACAAACTAAGCTAAAGTATCTAAATTGATTACTTATATTATCAATAATTTAATCATGTTATGGTTTTGAATTATATTACCTAAGAACACTTCTATACGCTCATTTAGTGGGCGTCATCACCGCCATTTTTAAAGGGACTGGATTCAAACAAAACCCATTACCCTGAAAATTGGCATAAGCGATTAGAAAAAGCTAAATTGCACTTAATATAACAATAATTAGTTCAACCTATATATTACCCATAATATTTGTTACAAACATATCACATTTTTTCCTGTGAAACTTTCAAGATTACTTGTATTTTCTTAAAATTCAATAAAAGTTCACATAACCTCAAATTTTGTTTCCATTTTTTTTTCTAGATCATGGAAGCCGATCTCTTGATAAAATTTTATTTTAAAATTGTTTAAAAACCACGAGAAGGAACGTAGCGAAAATGAATAGAATAGTGGTCAAGTTGAATTTATTTCGTTCTTGAATTTATCTATTGAAAGACTGTGTGCGTTAGTTTTTACTGCTATTTAACTTGTATAAAAGCAGAGATATACACTAAATATAATTAAAAGAAAAGTTTTTGGTGGCATGTTACAGAAATGTCAGATTTCCTCAAATTTAATAACTTGTTCGACTAATTTACAAATACAAAGGAATAAAACAACAATTTTTTTTTAAAATTTTTATGAATATTACTATGCTGCTGCATTTTCTTCATCAATATTAAGGTAAACTTGTGATACCTCCTTAATTAATGGGTACTGAAGATTGGTAAGAGAGACTGTTTTATTACCGACCCTGAAATGATAACTGATTACCCTAGCACTAGCATTCGGTTGTATAACATAATGTAACAATGAAATTATTAAATATTAGATAGTTGTTTATAGTATGTATATCTGTAAGTCTAGGTATATCAAATGTTGAAAACGAATTTAATTATATATTTACCTTAATAAAGTTACTCATTTTCTATGTAGTTTTGTATTTCTGGGAAATCTGAAGAAATTATATGTATAACTAATATTATATTCCGTCTAGAAAGTATCCGGAATTTATTATTTTTCTTAATTTTAATAAATTTCTTTTTTGTAACCTTCTATTACAAAAGGAATGCATTAAGTGGATGGTAACGACAGTAGGCCATGGCCAAAAACATATAACAATATCAGCTGTCAAATATTTTTGATTGTTAACAGGCTTAATATTTGTGAAATAATGTCGCAAGTAGAAAAAAGAAAGCTGGTGGAACATTTGTATAGAAAAGGTGTTCAAAACGTTAAAAAATTAGTACAATTGACTGAACTCGGAAAAAGTGCAGTATATGAGACAATAAAGAGAATAAGAAATGGGAGAGATATGAGCCATGGACCAGTTTCCGGAAGACCGCGTAAGATTATTGGAAACAATCTGAACGCTTTAGTGACTTTAGGACGACAAAATCCACGCCTAGGATTTCGAAAACTGGCTAACAAATTTGGAAATCATCGTCAAATAAGAGTTTGTCCAGAAACCGTCCGCATTTCACTGAAAAGACAAGGTTTCTTAACAAGAAAACCAAAAAAATCCCTGCAATGACGCCTCTACAAAGGCAACGAAGAATAGATTTTTGCCAACGTTTTCAAGACGATAATTTTAATGATGTTTCTATATCTGGCGAAAGTTGTTTTCAGCTTAGTGCAAATCATCTAAAAATCCTATCAAGAGAAAAGTTACCGTTAAAATTTCCAAATTTCCCACTAAAATAATGGTTTGGGAAGCAACCTCTTAACGTGGTGCTACACCTCTATGTATAATTGATGGTACCGTTAATAGTGCAAAGTATTGTGAAATTCTTAATGGTTTTCTTCTTGAAACCGCTCATGCTTTATATCCAGAAAGGTGCCACTTTCAACAGGATAATGCAATATGCCATGCTTCTCCCCACACTACAGCTTGGATGCAAACAAAACTTGGCAACAATTCCATCATGGCCAGCAGCTTCCCCAGATCTTAGTCCAATAGAAAACATATGGGGATTAATGATTATGGAAGTAGAATGAGCAGCGCCACGAAATAAAAAAGATTTGATTCGGTCAGTTTTACAAGCCTGGACCACATCACCGAAAAGTATAGCAGTGACTTAGTTTCAGCAGTACCTCAGCGTTTAGTTAAGTGTTTAGAGTTTAATGGATGTTGTATTAGTAAATGAGATGAATTATTTGTTGTGATTTTATTATTCAAGTAATAAAAATATATACTGTAAAATTATAACTTTCTAGACGAACTATATTATGACTACAATGAGGTGCCCAACAGTAAACTAGCATTTTAAATATTTTCCACGTGGGTCATACTTAACCTATAAATAGAGCAAATACGTAATTACTTTACCAAAACGTTTTTTTCAACCTTACATATTTTTTGAATTACTTTTGTATTACAGAAGATAATGCTTAGTACATAATGCTTTGGTATCTTAAATACGCCAGCTTATGACAAAAAAATATTTTAAGCATTTATGCTGGCTAATTTATGCTGAGTAAGAGTTTGCGTTGTCGTAATGAAGAATCCATTTTTAGGAAAAACTACTTTTTTCGTCATAAAACGAAATTTATTAGATTATATATTTATATATGTTAGACATAAGTAAATTTAGCATAAAATAATTAAATCCAATTTTATGAAAATCAAAGTGCATTATCTTCTTTAAACCACTGTATAACATATTTTTATTAGCATATTCAAATTATAAAACTTTCCTTAGATAAGAGAAGCATATTTGCAAATTTATTTTTGTTACTTTATACATTAGACCAAGCGCTTTATTGCCTAGTGTTATTAGTGAATGCATTCAAGAGATGATTTTTGTTAATTAAATATGTATAATAGTGTTCTATTACTGTACAAATGAATTAACCAGAACTACATACTTAGGTTCATGACAGCTACTAATACTTAATTAGTAAAGATATTTGATTGATTGATTTATTTATTAATAAGATCTTTAAGACCCTATCGTAAACCTTGGGTATATTGTTGCCCGTAGGTACCATTTTTAAGGAATTAATAACACAGAAAAACAATGTTCAACGAATACACGCACATCTTAATCATGTAATAATAGGGGTAATGACATATTTTTACCTATTTGAAAAACAATATCAATCAGAATCTCATACCAGCAATAAGGCATTCAACAGTATCAACTCAATAACAGTACAAGATAGTACAGAACATCCTCATATAACAGTAAAGAATTTAAAGTTTTAAATTGACATTAAAGGCTGCATTTGCGAGATTTATCTTAATAAATTAAGTTTAAGCTTATACGAAAGTTACGCCCCGAGAGCGGTGGGTCAAAAAACAATTTATAGATGGCCATATGCAAGAAGGTATATCAATACGTTATGCTCGTATTACGCATTGTCCATGTGTACAGTTACAGATATGTATATTGCATGTCTGTTTCATTTGTTATAGATGGCCCTTCACGAGCCGAATACAACTCCTATAATTGGTATTTCGAGAACCGGATATAAATTATACGTTGGTTCCTCGAAATCAGATATACACTACTTTCTTTTAAATACTGTATAAACAAAATTAGTTCACTTAAGTATGAACTGTCTACTGAAATATTGATTATAAATGTCAAATTTTACGAATATAGCACTTGAAAAATGAGAGCATCGTTTGACCTGCTAGATTCTGGAAATCTTTCCTAATCCTCGTATGTCATGCCATCTTTTGTTAAAAAATTTAGTTACGGTGTCATACTCAGTTTCTAAAATTCCCAACAAAGTTATTCCATTTCGGTAATCACTTAGATTGTTGTAATAACTACTAAAACTATCTTCTATATAATTTTTTGTGTGATACTAGGAGATTTTCCATGCATATAAAATACATATTGATATGTTTTTTTCATATTTAAGCGTATTAGGTCGAGAATTTATGACACATCCTATATTTAACACGTATTTTGTATAATAACTCAATTTCAGTTTAAAAGCTGCTATCGAAAATTGACGATTTTCATTTATTGACTATATAACTTTGCAATAGATGATGAACGAAAGATATTTCAAAAAGAAAACATTTTATTTTGTATGTGGCATGTTGTTGCCGTTATTCGAAAAAAATATTCGTTCAACAAATTTTCCGGATATACAGGGTTAGGTAAATGTATGGAACCATTCGAATATCTTTGATATGACTACTTAGTCTGAAATTGGTGGAGACTGTGGCTTGAAATCTGAAACAGAAATAAGAAAAACACCCTAACCACAATATATATCAATAAATACTATATACGTATTTCGGCAACTAAGTTGCTATAGAATAACCTTAAAACTGAAAAAAATGTTAAACGTAGCGTTTTTGGCTAAGGTAAACCTTAGAAGATATGATCTTCACCAAATCGCCAGTGGGATAACACTAAATTCCTAACATCGAAATAACAATTATATACTACTTAAACCTAGCGTGAAATTTAGGGAACCGTGAAGCGTGAATACATGAAGCGTAAAAATAATGCTATTGTCACAATAAAGCATACAAACTGGACTGAGGGATTGGTCCATTGTCAGAATTAATTAATTTATTCTTATTTCTATATATATAAATACTTTCAAAATTATCTAATTCTCTATAATTATTAACAGTTTTAATCAACCTAAGGTTATTTGCCGGCACAGAATGACCAGTGTCCCAAATATGTCGGGCAACGCTTAGATTTTTCGGGTCTGTTGAATCTAAAGTGGGAAATATGTTCCTTGTAACGAGTTGAAATTGAACGTCTAGTTTGGCCGATATATTTTTGGCTGCAATCGTTACAATTTATTTCATATATACCAGATTTATGTTCTACCTCAATTTTGTCCTTGGTGTTACCTAAAAGTGATTTTAATGAGTTACATGATTTAAACGCTATTCGAAGAGAATGGTTTTTGAAGATAGCGTTCAGATTTCTAGAGGCTGAATGGTACGGTAAACAAACAAATTTCTCACCTAGGACTTTTTGAGGTAGTAAGCTCGTGGTATCATAAATTAGTTTCCTAAGCCTATGTTTCTTAATTAGGTTGGTTATTATTTTCGAATCGAAGCCATTGTATGCAGCGATGCTTCTGATTAATCCAAGTTCTTGTACATATCTATCTTTTGTAAGCGGGAAACTTTGTTACGTGTCCGTAACACTCCGTATTTAATTGCTACGTTCTATATCAAATTTTATTATTTTCGTATTATATTTCAAATAATTCTCTTTAAATTCCCTGTATATTATCATTTTGCAATTTTTAATTCATATTTGCAATCTTTAAAGTCGTATTTCTTGTTCGATTTGACCTTACGGCTTTTTCTTCGAACCGTTTACCAAGGACGTTTGAATTTTCGCTCTCCCCTCTGGAGGGAGATTCAGATCTTCCACAAGCGTGGTTTGTTACTGTCGTTACCTGTGCTCTCAATCCAGACTACCGTATTATCCTCGCTACTGTGTTAGAAGTACGGTCCCATTGTAGGGGTTCTATGTGATTGAGAATTCATTCACCCGTGGTGAATACTCGCTAGAGGTTTTTTAAAGGTACCGACACGTGCTACTAGCAACGACTAATTTTTCTATCACCAACAAGCGTTATTGGTATGTAAAATTTTATTTAATCTTCTCTTTGTCTTATGGCTTCTGTTATTCCTTATATATATAGTTGGTGTAAGGGTACGGCCAAGAGACATCTGTTCCCGCCCCGGGTGCTGATCCGATTTCGACTGCCACCCGTGGACTAGTTCTGGGAGGAATTTAACGCCGAGCGTCGTACTAAGGAATAAGCTAAGAATTCTAACTATTCTTGCCATTTTAATTTTTTCCTCATTGTTCATATTTAATTAATTTCATACGTTCCATATTCGTTAAACAAGAAAAAAAATTCTTATCTTTCTGAGTTCAAACGCCGAGGTGTTTCTTTCTTTTAAAGAACACTTCCTTTTTTAGGCCTTAGTGCTTTTTGTTTGATGTTATTGCATTTAAAGCTTGTAAAGGATATTTCTAGCATCTACGTTTCATTTTTGTTCAACTCTGTTTTTCTTTTCTTTTTATATAAATCACACGCTTATATTTGATTAACATTAAATTAATTAGTGCTTCACACACGCGTTTGGAAATTTGTGTACTATTTAGTATAGTTTTTTTCCCTTCCCTCAGACTTCATCTATTAAAGGGAAATATTATTATTATTGCACGTATTATTTAAACTATAACGGCGTTGTCACCGGTTAAGAAACAATACGTATTATTTCTGGACTCAAGCACAACCAGTTAAGACCAACTGCCCTCAGTTATTGTTCTGCTATTTTGCTCTTAATTGTTAATTGCCATATAACCTGTTGGTTTAATATTATATATAAAATAGATATAAATTTAATACTATATATCTGTTTCAACACAAAAGGATTGTTAATGTTATTATTATACCAATTTACATTAAAGTCAATAATCTCAATAGATCATAATCTATAGAATGGCTAGAAATCTATCTAATTAACTTTATTAAATTTTTTTTGTTACTGTTTCACGATTTTTATACTGAGGATTATTGTTAACTTTAGTTCACGAAGATTATACAGTGTGAACTAATTATTTTGTATTTCACGATTTTTATACTGAGGATTATTGTTAACTTTAGTTCACGAAGATTATACAGTGTGAACTAATTATTTTGTATTTCACGATTTTTATACTGAGGATTATTGTTAACTTTAGTTCACGAAGATTATACAGTGTGAACTAATTATTTTGTATTTCACGATTTTTTATACTGAGGATTATTGCTATCTTTAGTTCACGAAGATTATACAGGGTGAACTTATTATTTTTTGGTTGATATTATACTACTGTTTTGTTGAAATTAATCTTTTCTTTTCTCCCCTTCCTCCTCTCTCGAACCTCGAGAGTGGAACGGGTTTCGGTCTGGGAACCGGCTCTCTGCCCACGCGGCTCGCTGTTTGTTTTGGACATCAGGTTTCCGGATTTGCGACGTCCAGCGGCAGAAATTCGGTGGCGTCCTTTTTTTTACCACCATATTTTGGGTATTTTCGTTCTCTTACCTCTGGGTCTCCCCACCCCCCTGAGCTGAGGCAGCCTCAGTAGCCGGGTGGGCCGCTGGACGTTGGCGAGAACGGGCAGGGGCGGTTAGTCGGCCGAGACTAGTTCTGCTCTGAGGAGCGTCTGTTGGTTTTTTTTTATATATTGATAGTTTTTTTTGTGTCTACGATTTGGATCGTAGCAACTTAACAACCGATGGATAATAAAATTAAAGGATGCCATCTTTTGTTGGAAACTGTGATTTGAATCGGTTATAAACTTATTCATATTGGTGTCTTTTCGGTAAATATCTATTTGTAAGTTATTATTATTCTTAATAACTAAAACATCTAAAAATGGTATTTGTTCATTGTTTTCTTTTTCTATAGTGAATTTAATTGTAGGGAATTTCGAATTTAATTCTATTAAAAAGTCGTCCAAATTACAGAACTTGGTATTAAAAACCGCGAAAATATCATCGACATACCTCATCCATACTTTAGGGAAATATTTAGATGATCTCTTAAAATCTATCTCAAAATGACTCATAGACAAGTTCGCCATAAATGGAGACAAGCAGTTGCCCATTGCTGTGCCACGCCGCTCTTCATAGAAGTTTCCTTCAATTTGAAAGCAATTCTGAGACATGTATAAAGTTGTCAACCTCAAGTATTCATTTATTTTCTCGCGTTCAATATTGTTTTTAAGCAATAAATTGTCTAAATATTTCAGTGTGTAATTAGATTTTAATAAGACTCTCCACAGTTAATTAAAATGCAAAGCGGAGGTCGATGAGTACATTTACGAGTATATCCGAATCAGATTTTCTGTTTATTCGAAAACGATATTAACTTTTTTATTTTAAACGAAACACTCCGTATATTTTTACAAATTTCAATAGAGCTCTGCTCTTGGAGTTCAGCAATAATGTTTGGCACACTTTTGTTCAATAACGACAAAGATATTTAATTAAACCTGATATTTTAAAATCATGTTTATGTTTAGCAAGCCATGAAATTAAAATTCAGTACTTGACTTAAACTATCAGAATGAACATTGTAGATGACCAAATATTAATAATGGTTCAATTAACTGAGAAAGAACGTATTGAAATTCTGATGAGGATTGGTTTTGGTGACCGTGTCAGAACTCATGAAGAAGTTTGCGATTTATTTAACAATTTGCCCCAGTATCACCAACTATCGTTGGTAAAACATTGAGAAGGTATAAGTTGATACCTTAATCACCCACTTCTTCAAGATTACCAAAAAATTAAGCCCAAAGCGTTTACCAATAGCGGATTTCAGGTTTTTGTATTCTCTGGACAGCCCACCATCTTGTACCTTGCGCCAACAAGACTGTACCGAATAGAAACAACAGTCTAATTCACAATTAAATGTATAGCGATTTCAAAATTGCGCTTTGAATCGCTAGAATCAAGATGGAGAAAGGAATACCTCAAATTTGGATACCGGTGAACGACTACATAGAATGTTCGGAGCTGCTATCCCTGTTGGATGTGAGAGTACCAGCAACAGGTACAAGAAATAACGATATTTTTTCAGTGCGATACCATCGGACGACATATGGACTCAGAAATCCGATAGATTCGATTATGAGGAAGCTGAATGGCTTGCCTTTGATATAGATGTGTTTCATTGCACGAAAACTGTATTCTTTAAGTATGGGAATGGTATGGACTTTGATATAAATTAGAGTTTCTTTTATGTTGTAAATCTTAAGTTATATGTGGCTATTTATATATTTGTTTTGTAGACATGATTTGCGATTGGATGTCCTGTAATGTCTGATGTTTAAATAAATAAAAAAACTTGGATAAGACAAAAAAATTCTTTTTGGACGAAGCAGACGTAAGTACCTCGTGTGGCGTACTGGAGGTCATTAAAATTTTGGGGTGCAATTCAAGTCTCAGATTAAGGAACTAATGGATTTTGGCATAACTCAGGTTCACCAAAATATTTGATTAACGAAAAGGATACGCCATAAAACTCCACTTAAATTATATTAAAATGCTGGTTTCTAAATATCTTTTCTTTTGAAATATCTAGTTGATAAATGTTGCTTTAAACACTGTTTGTTACTATATATACTATATAAAGAGCAGCCATAAAGATTAATAATGTCACTATTACTTAATGCGAAACGACAATTTTCTTCCTTAATTAACAAAAAAGCCTTCCACATCGACACACTGCTCCACAAGGAAGACGACGCAAAAAATTGCGACAACTCCTGAACATACACCAGAATTATTTGTTCATTAACACTTTTCACATTCTTCATGTGCCGTCAATTCGCGCGCTTAATTGTATGCGTAGGATCACTTTCGCGGGCAACAATGACGAGCTGGTTTGATCTGCGAGCATTCTGACTTCTTTGCTTATTGATTTCATTCGTTTCAAACTATTTTTACAGCTAAATATTGAACGAATATAATTAGAAATATTTTTTTTTTATAAACAACAGTTGACAATGACAACATTCTGTGTATTCTGAATAAATTAGGTTTTTTCGATGAAAAAAAAATGATTTCAAAAAGATAAGTATAAACGAATTAGATATATTATAAAAACTTACGCACAATTATCCGTTGGGCCTTTAGTATTATTCGACTCTTCGAGCTCACCTCACATCGCAGTAAGGGCTGCCTTAACGGACTTCTACTTTAAAATACTATAATGTACTACAATTACTTCACCAAACCTCAGCTTCATTAGTCGGTTAATCGATACTGTATCGTGAAACTTTAAAATCAATATTTTAATCTACATTTTAATTTCGTGACAAGAACTAATTAATACCCAAATAAATAATCATATAAGTGGCTAAGTTATGCTAACTAATGTTAAGAAGTTTAGTTCTTTTCATGTTTATATTTTATTAGATATTAGGAAATCATATAATAGCTATCACTAGAGTTCGTATTTTATGCAAAAAACGTATTTTTTATTATTATGAAAATTATGGTTATACCTGGTGCGGCAATAGTGTGTCGGCGGAACTTAGCATGAAAACTAATAAAGTTGTAGTAATAAAATTTTACGTACACATGTAGTATGCTACAGTGCTTTTCTATTTTTATTTATATATTTACAGGGTGTTCCAAATTTCCGCAACCACTTTCAATTTTTTTTTTGATAGATTGCTATATTTTCTTGTTATTATGATGATAGCCACCCAAATTATCCTTGCAATGATATATGATAATGTGCACTTACAACTGCTAGTTTTGGTTTTATTGCAAATTTTGTTAAAATCTTGACAGTTGCAGCGTCTAACATTTTAAGTCTTAGCCTGAAAATGGGTGCAGTGCCTCACGTAACTCTTTTATTACCAATTTATGGACTAACACGTTATATGTTTTGAGGGTGAACAACGTGACAACATATACAGAGTGTTAAATATGTCGTGCCGAAGTTATCAAAGTTTTAAAGCTATTTTCTCTTTTTTTTTTTAATTGAACCTATAATTTTTTTCTAAGACAGCAAATTACTTTTAAAGTTGCCGTTGAAATGGTACCAATGACATAGTACTAATTTCTAGTATTTTCGAAGTTATAACCCTTTAATGGGATATACCTATGTTTATAATATTTAATATGCGGTGCTGCATCTAATAGTTGGTTGGTTGGCCATGAAATGATATTAAGCAAAAATTGCTGTGTAACCAAACGTCAAATATTTACTTCAAATTTCCGTATAAAGTGTTTTTCTGTAGTTCCTCTTTGCTGTAATCGCATTTAATTGTTATAATTTAAGTTCGGCTAGTTAATTATCAATTTCCGTTTGTTCGTTATTAGTTGTTATCTTGTTGTCAGTTATATCGTTTTGTTGCCATTATTTTTTATTTACCTGCCGTAATAGTTTATAGTTGTGTTTCTTTAGAATGAATTTTTCGAAAGAGGAGCTAATTGACATGATATTTGTTCTTGGCGCTAGCAATAGAAATCCACTTTTAGCATCAAGAACATATGCTATGGAGTATCCTCACCGAAGAGCACCAGATATTAGACGTTTGAAAATTTGTTGACAAGGTTTCTTCGGACGGGTTCAGTAAATTACGTCAAACATGAAAGAACTAAGACTATGGTTACAGAAGATAATGAAGTAACAGTCGTCCAGTCCGTTGTGGAAACTCCGCGCGTGTCTAGAAGGATAATTTTGAACGAACACGGGATAGAAGTCAGTGCTGTAAGAAGGATTTTAAAAAAACGTAAATTTCACCCTTACAAAATTCAAAATCATCAAGGCTTATTACAAACGGATTTTGAAAGGAGACTTGTTTACTGTGAATCGCTACTTTTTCAATTACGTCAAGATCTAACTTTTCTAGATCATGTACTTTTCACAGATGAAGCAACATTTGCTAATTGTGGAATAACAAACAGAAAAAATGCTCATTATTATGACACTAGAAACCCTCATTTTGTGCAACCCATTTTATACCAACTAAAATGGAGTGTTAACACCTGGCGAGGCATCATAGGAAACACTATTATAGCTCCATTATTTTTTAATACTACTTTAAATTGTGAAATCTACACAAATTTTCTACAAAATAATTTACCATTGCTGCCAGATAACGTCATAAGGAGATTGTGGTACCAACATGATGGTATATCTGCACATTACGGTGCTGCTGCAAGAGCACATTTAGATAGGGTATTCACCAATAGGTGTATTGGGAGAAGAAGCTTTATAAGCTGGCCACCGCGATCACCACCTCCTACAACGGCAGATAATATGTAGCAACGAATCAGAAATGCTTTTCTTCAATTAAGTGAAAACAACATGGCTCAAAATGTAAGTCTGTCGATGCAGAGGCGATTAAGAGCATATGTAGAGCAGAATGGACATATATTTGAATACATTTTAAATTAATTTTGTTTTATTATGGAAAAATTACAAAATTTAATTCTAAAACTAATAATAAAGAAAAAACAGGTGTTTGTAAAAGTTACTTTGTTTGATATCATTTCATGGCCAATCAACTATCAGATGCACCGCATATTGAATATTATACCCATTAAAGGGCTATAACTTCGAAAATACTAAAATTAAGTACTATGTTATTGGTATCATTTTAACGGCAATTTTACAAGGAATTTGCTGACTAATAAAAAAGAGAAAATAGCCTTTAAACTTCGATAATTTTGGCACGACACGTTTAACACTCTGTATATATTGTGACGTTGTTCACCCTCAAAACATATAACGTGTTAGTCCATAAATTGGTAACAAAAGAGTTACGTGAGACACTGCACCCATTTTCAGGCTAAGACTTAAACTGTTAGACGCTGCAACTGTCAACATTTTAAAAAAATTTGCAATAAAGCAAAAACTAAAAGTTGTAAGTGCGCATTGTCATATATCATTGCAAAGATAATTTAGGTGGCTATTATCGTAATAACAAGAAAGTATAGCAATCTATTTAAAAAAAAAATTGAAAGTGGTTGCGAAAACTTGGAACACGCTGTAAAAATACATAAATAAAAATATAAAATGCACTATAGCATACTACATGTTTTCGTAAAATTTCATTGCTACAACTTTATTAGTTTTCCGCCGACACACTATTGCCGCACCCGGTATAAATTCTACACTGAAATAATGTTAATGAAAGCTTGATGACTTTCTTTGCTCCAGATATTCTGCCGACTGACAAAATTCTTCTTTTCTCACAGATGGGACAGCGTATATGACTAAAGCAAGGGCAAATTTAATTTTTTTTTTTCAAAAATTTAATCCACATGACTTGTCTAGCGCATGGAATAAATAGAGTTTGCGAGGAAATTATAGACGTCAGTTTCCTTTAGTTAATTCTTTAATTTCGAACTTAAAAAAAATATTTAAAAAATATTTAGGAAAGGGTCCAAGTAAATAAAGAAAAATTGCCGAATGTTCCCCTACGTACTGAACCGGTAATAATCCAATGGGGAACATGGTTAGACGCAGCCATATTCCACACGAATAACTATAATCATAATCATATAAAAAATATTGTATTAGATTTTTCTGACTCAGCTGAATCAATTATAAAATCCAAAAGTTTATTCAAAAAACACAAGATTCTAGATCAGTTGACGTATATTAAAGCCCATTATAGTTTTTAAGTGAATTAATTAAAAAAATTATAGACTGACCAAATTCTTTACTAGAGTCAATTTCTATTTTAGAACCTTGTGAAAATTTATTGAACATGTGCCAGATCGACCTGGTAAAGTTATACTAGATAAATTTTATAGTGTTACAACAAAAATTTACCAGAAATATTAAAGACTTTATCATTACCATTAAGTACGACTGTCAAAGATAATAATTCACATTTAGACCCGAAACAACAGGCATCATTAAAATACGCATCTAGCACTCCAGTTGAAGTCGAAAGAACGTTTTCAACATATATAAATATTTTAAGCGAAAGAAGACAAAATTTTAGTGTCGAAAATCTAAAAAAGCACTTAATTATTAATTGGTACAATAATAAGTTAAGTAGATCTCATTGCGAAAGTGAATAATTATTTATAATAACTATACATCTAATTCTATCGATGTTACTTAATAACATAATAACTTAGCATGTTATTAAGTAACTTCTATTGAATTATATGTGTACGCCGTTCACGATTCGAAGACGTGCACGTCATCAACAGTATTTTCGGAATTACCGTGACAAAAACAATAAACGAAGTATAATATTTATATATTCGTATCATTGCGAATGCATATTTATGTTGGCGCGAATGTACAGTGTTGACACATATCGTTCTGTCATATTTTACGGGTGTTTGTTTACTCTTGGTTTGAAATGCGATTTGCAGCAAATGTAAGCGATTTGTTGCATCCGCGATTGCAAACTGTGGAGCAGAACGCGGCGACAATGATGGACCGTTGCTGCTTTTATTAGCAAGAGAAATATGTAATAGTATTTGTATTTTGCTACAATTTTATATTACATATTCCACTTTTTTTGTATCGTGCAGAAAAATTTTAGAAGTAAGCGCGAAATCTGTCGGCAGAATTTCCTTGGAAATTCAAAAAGGACACGCAATTTTCAGTCTCAAACAAAAACATCACAAAAAGAAAGAAAGAAGATATAAGAAATTTGAAAAAATTGACTGTATTATAATATAATTGTGGTATAATTATAAATCAACATACGAGGGAAAGTCAATCATTAGGTCACAAAAAGGTATTATAAAAATAATTAGAGAAATAGTTAGCCAAAAGCAAGTTTTATTTTTCAACAAAGTCTCCATCTACATTAATACACTTATCCCATCGCTTTATCAATGCCCCAATGCCTGCTGCATAAAAGTGTTTGGGCTGGCGTCTGAACAACGTGCGTACCTCTTGTTGAACATCGTTGTCACCCTCGAAATGTTTGCCGCCAAGATGCTTTTTGAGTGGACCGAACAGATGATAGTCGCTTGGGGCCAGGTCGGCACTGTAAGCCGGATGTTCAAGAAGTTCCCACCCTAATTGCGCAATTCTCGCCTGCGTCAAGTGGGCCGAATGGGGCCTGGCATTATCGTGATGCAGCAATATTCCTCTCGTCAGTAGGCCTGGACGTTTTCGTCGAATTGCATCCCGAAGCAACAACAAAACTCTACAGTATGATTCAGCAGTCACGTTCTCTTTTTTGATCTGTAAATGGGCTAGGAGCACTCCCTGAGAATCCCAGAACACGGTAAGCATAACCTTACCAGCTGAGGGCACAACCTTAAATTTCTTTGTTGACGGCGAAGAAGGATGTTTCCATTGCATTGAAGCACGCTTTGTTTCGGGTTGGTAGTGATGCACCCATGACTCATCACCAGTAACAATCCTGTTAAGCATGTTCTCCCCTTCCATTGTGTATCGAGAGAGGTGTTGCAAGGACAAGCCCATTCGAATTCTTCTGTGTTCCTCGGTCAGTTGTCTAGGTTCCCACAGTGCGCAAACTTTTCGGAAATTCAAACGATCGTGCATCAGTTCGTAAGCTAAACCATGAGAACACCCAATTGCAGTTGCTATACTGTCTATTGTTACCCGCCTGTCAGTTCGAATCATCTCTTCCACCCGCCGAAGTGTTGCATCTGTCGAAATCACTTCGCTGATCGTCAACAACTTTTGAGGGTCCTTGAGACAATTTCTCGACCCAGTTATATACGGCTTTACGCGACAAACCGTTTTCACCGTAAACAGGAGACATTTCCTTATGAATATCTTTGCAGAAAGTCCTTTTGCCCAGAAAAAACGCACAATAGCACGTTGCTCTTCCACAGTACAATCTTCGATCACGGTCGCCATTTTAACACTGCCTGTGTTCGCGTACACCAACTGTCACTTGAGAATTATAAAGCTGCATTGTGGTGACACCTATTGACAAATAGGGAAACAACTCACTCCTATTTTCAGCTTTCCTACAGCAGTTTGTGACTTATTTAATGACTTTCCCTCGTATTATCCTAACATCTTTAAATACTATACTTGTCGAAAGGAATATTTTATGCGTGGTAAAACATCTTTATGGAAAGTGTTGCGGAACATTGGGTTCCAGTATAAAAAGGATGATCCAAGAAGAGCGCTAAAGGAATTACCACATATTGCTCTAAAACGAGTAACTTATTTTTAAGTTGTTGATTTATAATACCTGGTAACTTTCATTTTCTTTCAACATATATACTGATGTAACACAAATGTCTTTTTAGTATTCTATTTATTATTAAATACGTATAAAGTTTTCACCTATTTTTATTGTTTGATTACGTTGTAAGAGAATTAATAAATTCGGCTATTTATAAAATATTGCAAGTTTTACATAAGCGTTTAATACCCTAAAAGTACTTTAAACGTATTGTAGCGATCTAAATTTAATTAATTTTTTGATATAGTTATTTAATTTTGAAATGGTTTTCACAAGAAATCATAGAATTTTAATGGTTGAATATTTGCCAAACGGACGGAAAATTGACGGACAGAGGCAGTATTCCGTTGACGATGTTGGTGGAATTAGAACTTAAATTTCCGGTTCTGCTTTTCAATTACAACAAATTTCAACACACTCTTTGGCGCTGCATTAATCTCTTTAGATAGACGGGTAATGTGAAACGTAAACAAGGAAGTGGTCGACCAAAGAAAAAAAAACGTGCACGAGAAGTAATTGATAACTTAAGAGAACTAATAGATGAAACCACAGGAACTTTAATTTGAGTACTGTCACAACAAACTAACCTTTCATTTGACACTTGCCAGAAAATATTAAAGACGAATATATCACTTATTTCCATATCGTCTCACTTGCTATCAAAAAATCTAACCAGTTGACTATCCCCAAAGATTATAATTTTGTCAATGATTAATAGTTAATAATTTCGACAATGACATTCTAGACATAACCTTTTTTTCAGATAAATCATTGTTTCATCTTAATGGGCATGTTAATTCGCAGAATATGAGAATGTGTGTGAATAATTTCTATGTTCAAACTGCTGTTTATCCTCAGTAAGTTGGTGTTAGGTGTGCCAGAGAGTAATTATTGGTTCAATTTTTTTTTAATGGAACCATAAATGCACAAATATATCAATAAGAAATTTTGGTGCCGTTTGTTGACCAACATAATGTAATGCGAGTTAACACAAGGATATTTTCAGCAAGACGGAACAAGAGGACATACAGCACAAAATATAATTAACATATTACGTCAATATTTGACAGTCGCTTGATCGACCCGGGTTGTGATCAAAAATTTCCTCCAAGATCTTGCGAGATCACTCCATGCGATTTCTTTTTGTGGAAATACAAAAAGAACACACAATTTGCAGCCCCAAACGGAAACATGACAAAAAGAAAGAAAGAAGATCTAAAGAAATAGTAAGATATTTGAAAAAATTGACTGTATTATAATATAATTATGGTATAATTATAGAACAACATCTTCAAATACTATACTTGTCAAAAGGAATATTTTTTTGGGTGGTAAAACATCTTTATGGAAAGTGTTGCGGAACGTTGGGTTCTAGTATAAAAACGATGATCCAAGAAGAGCGCTAGTGGAATTACCATATTATTAAAAATGGGGTGTGAAGAACACAATACCAGTTCATATATGTATTTTTGAATGTATCTTCTCCAAAGACGTAGATACGTATTTCACATTTCTACATGATCGTCGGTACGCCCCTGTTGGAGAAGAGACACATTCAACAAAACATAACTACCTAGCTATCTCACAGCTATTATTAAGACAGAGCGTGAAGGAATATTCAGCGCTGTCTATATAATAACCGCAGAACTAGCAATGTGCTTTATAGTCGGTAACCACCGTATCTATAAAAACTGTATTATCGTGTCTTCACTACTTGTCGGCGTGAACCGAATGCGTATATAACAATATAATTTGAAACATACTTGAGTGGGTAAAACCTCACCAATTTTGTATAATACAAAAGTATTTTTAATATGTAATATAAAATATTATTAAAAATGGGGTGTGAAGAACACAATACAATTGTATTGTGTTCTACCATATATTGCTCTAAAACGAGTAATTTATTTTTAAGTTGTTGTTGATTTATAATACCTGGTATCTTTCACTTTCTTTCAACATATAATGACATATATATTGATGTAACACAAATGTCTTTTTTATTTATAATTAAATACGTAACAAGTGTTCATTTGAAAAGTCAATCTAGGTTACTTTGAAATTTTGATTGAATAAAAGAGGCAAATATATTAGTATGCGTTTGTTGTTCCGTAAACGTAAATCCAAATGACATTAGATAATGTCAATCACAAATATCAGTTAGTGCATAAAATAATCATGCGTCGATTCTGGTTTAAATAAATTGCTTCTCAGTTTTAAAATGGCTTTCAGTTTAGAACATAAATCTTTTTTAGTTCAGGCTTATTTTCGAAGTGGTAATAAAAATGATGGTTTATGGGTTTATTCAGTTCAAGATTGCATGGTAGAATTTCAAGTTGAGTTTCCACATTTTGTAATAGATTATATACAATTTAAGAATACTTTGGATAGAATTTTAAAACTTTTTTCTGAAACTGGTAGTCTCTTAAGAAAATCAGGCAGCGGAGCAGTTAAGAAACGTACACCTCAAGTTGTCAAGAAATAATGGAAAATGAACCACAAACATCTGTTCGACATTTGAGTCAACAAATAAACATTTCTCTTGGTACAACTCACAAGTTATTAAAAAAAGATATGCAACTTTATCCATACCGTTTCACAGCAGTACAAGAATTGTTAGAAATTGATTACCCACGTAGACTACAGTTTTGTAATTGGTTTGTAAATATGAACAATAATGTAGAACTTTCACAAAGAGTCATCTTTACTGATGAAGCATGGTTTTATTAAACGGGATACCTAAATTCACAAAATACAAGAATTTGGAGTAATGAAAATCCACATGTAATTAATGAAGAATCGCTACATCCAGAGAAAATTAGTGTTTGGGCAGCGATAAGCCAAAGGCGAATCATTGGACCAATATTTTTTCAGGAAACGTTAACTGCTCAAAGGTACCGTACGGAAATTTTACAACCATTTGTCAATCAGTTGCATGATTATGAACTACAAAATGCATAATTCCAACACGACCGAGCACCCTGTCACTGTACTGCAGAATCTTTGGATTATTTAAGAGAATTTTTTGATGAGCGTATAATTAGTCGAAATACTAAAATTGCCTGGCCTGCACGTTCATGCGATTTAACACCTTGCGACTTCTTTTTGTGGCCTTATCTAAAAAATAACATATTTCGAGCACCTATATTGAATTTGAATGATATGCTACAGAGAATCGAACAGAAATGCATGGAAATTAATAACAATCCAGTAATGTGGCAGAATATCATCAGAAATTTTGATCGGAGGATTTTAAAGTGGATTGATCTTGAAGGACAACATTTTCAACATTTGTTATAGTTTTCAATAAATACCTATTATTTGTTATTTATTTGTATGTATGAAACTGTCAAAATATACGACTTCGTAGGTTAAGTAGTAAATTTTAATTTACGACATACTTCAAAATGTTCACAGTAAATCACATGCTACTAGATTGACTTTTCAACTGAACACTTGTTATAAAGTTTTCACCTGTTTTTACTGATTGGTTACTTTGTAAGAGAATTAATAAATTCGGCTATTTATTATAACCTAAATATTGCAAGTTTGACATAAGCGTATAATACCCTAACCTAAGATGTAAGCAAATGGATTTTGCCAATGGATTTTGCAAATGATTTCGCAACATTATTTTGACATCATTGATAACATGCACGTCTTCGAATCGTGAACGGCGCTTACATAGGTATTAATGTTTTACCATATTATTATGCAATGTTCTTATCATATATTATGTAATAATAATTATTTTTTTATGTATAAATGTAATTTAGACTACTTTTTGTTGTTTTACTACTCTTTCCTTGATTTCCAGCAAACGAAATACTTAAAAAATAAAGTGCATATATGGTAAAAAGATGCATATATTTGACATATTTTTGGGTAGAACGTGACATATTTATGCGCATATTTAAAGTATTTCTTGTACATAAAAATCCGAACCTTAATTATTACTTTTAAACCAGTAAGCATCCAACCTCTTCTCAAAGAATCGATATCTCATTATTGTGATATATTCTTAGACTTTTTTAAAAGTAATT
The DNA here is from genome assembly GCA_935421215.2 of Melolontha melolontha. Lineage (NCBI taxonomy): Eukaryota > Metazoa > Arthropoda > Insecta > Coleoptera > Scarabaeidae > Melolontha > Melolontha melolontha. The sequence goes on from OW285238.1 coordinate 38,963,873, forward strand.
TAAATTAGAAACTCCTAAATGTAACAAAATACATTGTACAAAAACCCCTTAGCAAAAGAAACGCTTCTTCGAAATTTGTATACCAGCCCTACACGACTCTTTTTCTTTCTTTTGACAAAAATTCGCAACTTTTTACCTTTTGCCTTAATTGAAAAAGATAACAATCTTGTAAATAAAGAGCTCAAGAATAAAGGACTTGTTCCATTAATTTCGACATTAAATAATGAATTACTTAACTAGCAATGTGTTATTTTGGGTGTCAGTATGTCAACGTTTGAAATATTCTATTTTCCCTATTGGTCTTACCTATAATTATCAATAATATTGAATAACGCGATGCTGTTGCTCTTGTATCCGAATAATATATTAAAATTACTACACAATTACACTGATGGGCAAAATTAGTGCACCACCTATAAATTTATGAATACATATATAAATTTGTTTATCAAGGAGGCTTATAAATCACACATTTTTTGAAACAAGAAAACAAGTCTCTCTTAAACCATGTCTATGCAAGTTAAGACTTATTTTGCGCTTATTTTCAATATTGCATTGTTATTGTCAGTAAGTTTAATAGCGTTGTAGGTTTGATTTTCCTGTGTTTTCTCAACGTATGGTCAGATATTTTGAGCATTTTGTTCGAATTATGTACATATTGAAATGCTTCCAATGAGAAATTTAATTGAGCATAATGCTGAAAATCGTCACCTTGATTGAAGAAGGGTGTAGCCAACGTGAGGTTCCACGGAAGCTTACAGTTCATCATACGATTGTTGGTCGATGTCTTCAGCGGTTTAGGACAACAGGTTCATATGCTAGGAGACCAGGACAAGGCCGACCAAGTCCACAAACCAAGGGGACGATCGTTTATCGTTTTATACGTTTAATAAGCATTAAGAAATCGATTCCTTACCGGCGATAAAAAATAGACTTCAAGACATTCGAAATGTTGCGATTTCTTCCAAAACAGTAAGAAGAAGGCTCAAGGAATCTGGATTGTGTGCAAGAGTCCCTCTCTTAACAACAGGCCCTCTCTTAACCATACCCCATAAGCAAGCTACGCTTGAGTTTGCTCGGGAACATGTGGATTGGGATTTGGCTGATTAGAAGAGAGTTGTACTGATGCAGTCAGAATAAACTTAAGATCTTCCGATTGACGCACTTTTATCTGGAGAAGACCAAGAGACAGATACAGACAAGCATGTATAGTTCACCAAGTGTCTTTTCGTTGGGGGTGAATAATGTTTTGGGGTGGCATTTCTTTCGAGGCCCGTGCGAACCTTGTAGTCATCCGAGGAAGAGTAAATCCGGAAATTTTATTTGGACCAGCCTTTATTTGCATGAAAATTGCTATCCAGACATGCAGTTACGTGTTTTATTCTGCTATGGACTCGTCAGTGCGATGATGTTGGGATAGACCAAGTTCACTAGAAAAACACCCTTGCTACATACAATTAAAGCACAAAATACAGCATCGAAGAACAATCAGTGCCGCCGACTTACTAATGTCAGTATGTCTTCTCCACACCCGATTTTTAATAATATTTCGGTATTATTAAAAACGTTTTTGTTTTACACAGAAGATGGTGAGGTTTTATCCACTCAAGTATGTTTCAAATTCTTGTTGTTATAAAAATGCCCTTTTATTTACAGTGAAAACAAACAATAGATATATAAACGAGTTTAAGAAGAATCTGAAGCGCTTTATTCTTTGATTTATAACTGTGTATGTATTAAATAAAAGAAAAGGATAAAGTTAATATATAAAGAATTTAACTTAAACAGTACGCTAAACAAATTTATAAATTATAGAGTAAGAAGAAATACAAGTATGTCAAAAAATATTTCTCTAGTGGTTAAATATTTGGTTAATGAGCTATTTTTTTACATATTGCAATATGTATATCTAGAATTGATATAATCTATTCTGGACTTAGCGATGGCCGTAGTGTCCAATATTCGTCCAGGCTATAATTAATCTTTCTCCTCGTGTAATTGGCACAGTACACGCACTGGTATATACGTTATTGTTCTTTGCAGAAGTATATAAAATTTACTCACTGGTTCTTATTTTATAAGAACTTAATTACTTAAGTACTAACATCAACGACGGTCAACCTACAAATTCTTTATTGTTTTCGTTAATCTGCGATCTAGTTGAATAACGTGGCCAGGAATACCCTCCTAAGCTGTGATATTAAAATAGGCAAATTAACTTTGAAATATATAAAGTTCTACACAAATTTATAAATTGTAATTGTTGTTTATTCTCAGGTGATCCAATGCTGAATTGTAATTTTGGTAACTGTTTTATTAAACACTCGCTCCGCTACGCTTCGCTAAGGATTAATAAAACTCATGACTAAAATTATGTTTATAGAACTCGATACATAATATCCTATTATTTAACTAACATTTTAAAAGTACTATAACACATAATAGTGACCATTGTCAAAACTGCAAGGCACATAATTATAAAACACCATTTACACCTTTCTGTAACAAATTTTTATACGGTATTCAGTAAAAGCGCCGGGGAATTAATACGCATTCAAGATTATTGCGTACCAGAAAATAAAATAAAGTTTGAAATATTCTTAAAAATTTTCTAGTTTAAATTTTTATAAGACTCACATTCAAAAATTTTTAAAAAAATAGAAGACCTTAGAGTATTCATCATTTTATAAAGCTATAACTGCTATGTTATTATTTCTGGAATAGCCGCTTCAGATGTAAGAAATTACATAACACACACAAATTAATACATCTTTATGGATATTTGGTACAGATGTGATACATAATAAAGCACTGAATAAAATAATTTCCAATACAAATATCGAAGAAACTACATATATAACAAAAGAGTACCAGTTTGTTTCAATGTAGTGCCAAAAATGCTATTTAGAATCAAATCATAATTAAGGCATTGGAACTCTTAACTAAATTCTTCAGTATTCTGGTGTACTTATATATTTCTAGTTCCTAGTGATTTTAGGAAAATACTTGCATGATTAATAATGTAATACAACACACGTAAATACTAATAGATTAAAAACACAAAATTTTGAAGCCATATTTTATGTTACTTCGTGACTTTATTATCGTTAAAGAAGATTTTAGAGAGCGGTATTAAGATATCTCAAGTATAGCTCAAGTAGAATATTAATATTTTCCTTCAAAAACATCCCTAAATAGAATTTGATGAAATATTTGCTTACCCAAAAACGAAACAGCAGCTAATAGCACTTGATAATGCGTGAACCACGAAGTCAGCATCTCAACTCTTCCAAATAGAATAATTACATTGTCATTAAATTATTCTTAGTATCTGACTTTATTTAAGTATTTTTTTTTACACTACAACTTTATTAAGAAAACATTCTAAAACCTAAAAACAATTGCTATTTTTTAAGTTTTCAAACAATGCTGATCTAATTACATAAAACACTATCACAAATTTTATATTGAAATTAGTATCTGCGGACGATGTACTAAAAAAATTTTGTTATAACATCAATAGACTTTTTAAATTATTTTTACTTTTCTAAGGCTCATGTTTGTCGGTTTTGCGCGGCTACGTAAACTCCGGAGATGAATTCCGGGAAGAGAAGTGTACGTATCCCGGATTTTCGAATGGCAACTGACGAATCCGTTATATTTCAACGACGAATACAACCTCTGACGCATGTCAACTGTTCATATATAAATTTAAAAATATTTTAAAGATATTTTATTGTTTACAATTTTGCCATTTCTTTATACATTAGTTGAAGAAACTTTGGTAAACTAAATTAAATATTAGTTTAAAAAACATTTGCTCCTTATGAAATTTATTAAATTGTTGATAGTTTTTGATTGAATAGTAACGTTTTCAATTAATTTACTATAAAAAGTGGTTTTATCGTTTTCTTGCGAATAATTCGAAGGCGGCTTGGTACGAGGGATTTTACTGAGAATAAGAATTTTGTAGACTGTGAAAAAGAATCATACAGTGTTTATTTAGAGCATTTCTTTATCTGTTATTTGACGTTTTGTTGTTGAAGTTACGTTCGTTATAACTCACTTACTTATTTTTAAAAGTAAAACATAATGAAATTAATCAGAGAGCACTTTCGAATCATAATTCGTTATGATTTTAAAAAAAGTTTAAGTGTTTATGAGTACAAAGAGAGTTTAGATTCTGTTTTTAGTGAACAAGTACCTTTCTTGGCTACAATTTACCGATTATATAAGGAATTTGAACGCGAAAGGAATTCTGTTCAGCATCAAAAAAGAGCAGGGCGTCCTCCTACGGCTGTTACCTACACTCTTAAAAAAATAATTGAAGAGGGCAATAAAGCCACTTATGCGGTAATAGAGCATTAACTACGATTGGATCCTCAGCTGTTAAAACATTCCATGTTGTCTCAAAGACCGAACATCTCATCAATAAACACGAAGGAAGCAAGGAAAAATTAAATTTGAGTGCTGCAGTCTCACCAAATAATTTAAATGACATTCACAATCAGGTGCGATTACCACAAATCAGACCACCATCTTTTTCTGGAGGATTCGAAGAATAGATACCATTTCATGAAACATTCAATTCTCTTATACTTGCCCAATGGTTCAAAAATTTCACTATTTAAAATCTTGTCTTAAAAGTGATACTTCATTCAAATTGCATACGAGAATTACAAATTTCGAAACTAATTATGAGATTGCTTGGTCTACACTAAGATACAGATTTGATAATAAGAGAATAATTATCAAAAGACACATTCAATATATTTATGATTTACCTTAGTGCAGTCACGCAAACTACAATGCATTTAGACATATACATGATACTGTACAAAAACATACACGAGCGTTTAAAGTCTTTGGGGGCCCAGGCGAACATTGGGACGATTGGCTTATATAGTTAATCACAAGCAAACTCTATAAAATAAGTAGCATGGAGTAGGAAATAAATAAAGGCTAATCATGTACCATCTTTCCAAGAATTGTTAAATTTCTTATCGCAAAAGTGTAACACGTTGGCGGCAATATCTAAAATTCCCACAAACGAAAATAAGGAATCCACGAAGATTCTCATTAGTACATATCTCACAACAGCAAATCAACTGCGGTGCTTGTAAAGCGAATCATTTTATTCATCAATGTTCGAAATTTTTAAACCTTTCAGCGATGAATAGGACGAAACAAGCAAGAGCTCATAGGCTTTGTACAAATTGTCTAAGGCCAGGGCATCACGTAAATGACTGAAAGTCTGGACAATGTAGAAAATGTAATTCTAAACGCAACACATTACTTCATTTTGAAAATCATACAGAAGCTAAGGCAGAAAATGGTGCCACTAGCAGCCAAGCACCTAATGAGCAAACCAGTGTGATTTCCGCGCATGCCTCTCACACTAATGAGCGTCCACATATTTTATTGTCGGCGGCAGTACTGAAAATACGTCATAACGGCAGCGTGTTTAATGAATATAGAGCTCTTTTAGATTCAGGATCACAGTCTAATTTCATAACACATACATTAACTAAAAAATTAGCGTTAAAGGAAAAGCGCGTTGACATATCTGTCAGTGGAATTACACAAGAGGTTAAGAGAACAATTAAAATGGTTACCGCAAAGGTCAAATCAAATCACAATGGTTTTAATATAGACTTAACTTGTTTCGTGCTAGATAGCATAACGAACGAAATGCCGTCAACAGATATAAATAAGCATTCTTTAAACATACCACAAAATCTACCGTTAGCTGATTCCGAATTTAATCAACCCAAACAAATAGAACGTTTAATTGGGGCAGAATTATTTTGGCAGCTATTATAACAAATAAAATTACTAAATTCTCAAATTATTATGGAAAAAACATTACTAGGTTGGATAATATGAGGACCACTTCATTATAACCCTTTTTCGAGTAACACGATATATAATGTGTCTATCGACCAAGCACTAGACCTAAAATTAACCAAATTCTGGGAAATTGAAGAATCGTATAAGACATGTCATCTAAGCGCGGAAGAATTAGCGTGTGAAAATTATTTCGTGAATAACTTCAGACGAAACAATGAAGGTAGATTCATTGTGAAATGCCGATTAAAAGAAGATGCCGCGTTAGTGTTAGGAAATTGAAGAGATAATGCAATAAAAAGATTTCTCTCATTAAAAATAGTTAGAAAATGAATCTTAAATAAAGGAAGAAAATACAAAATTATTCACGAAAACAAACAAATACAGTCAACAAACACATTCCATTTGCCTCATCATGCTGTCACAAAAACTATAGTTTAACCACAAAGCTACGAGTCGTTTTTGATGCATCAGCAAGATCATCATCGGGTTATTCATTGAACGATACACGATCACCTGCATTAAAAAAAAGTGATAAATCGCTTTGTGTCGCATTACCTTTTAGATTTACAAAAAGCAGAGGGTGTAAGAATTTGCGATGAATCTTTAAATTTCTTAAATAATGGCAGGCATCAAATTTTTTCCAAAATAGTGACAGGTGACGAAACTTATATACCCGTTTTCGACCTTCCTACCCGCCAAGAGAGTCGTGTATGGATTCACGACGATGAGGAAACTCCTACAATGACTAAGAAGCAGGGAGCTATCAAAAAAGTTATGTATGCGGTATTCTTCAGAAGTACGGGTTTAGTAAATGCAATTAAGCTAGATGACAAAATATAGTTACAACTAAGTGGTACACTGAAAAATATTTGCCTGAATTGTTCAGTAGAGTTCCACACAAGGGAATTATGCTCCACCATGGTAATGCATCGTCCCATATGCCAGTTTTAACTCTCCAGTTTTTGTCTGAAAAAATATAAAAGTAATAGAACATCCGCCGTACTCACCTGATGTAGCAATGTATACCTTTTGGCTATTTTTTACGCTTAAACGCAATTTTCGGGGTAAAACGTTTTCGTCTGAAGAAGAGATTGATACCGCAGTTCATGTTTATTTTTAAGGTAAGTATTCCGAATGAAGATTGGTTGGGAGCTTTTAAACAGTGAAAAGAAAGAATGGTCAAGTGTATCATTGCTGAAGCGAATTACTTTGACCATATTTAAAATAAAATCCTAGAAAATAGTAACCGTACTTTGTATTCTCATTATTTCAGCTTGCCCCTCGTTTATAAGGTCTCCTAAACTCTATAAAATAATATAAAATAATGAAACCAGTCTCAAAAAGAGGCAAATTTATTGCACTATCAATTTACATAATTATTTTTGGACATAATTACTAGGACGACTTAGTTTTATGATTCCAAACCAAGAATTTTAGAGAATGGAGAATTACAATTTGCTGAATATTTGCAAGCTTTAGGAGAAATATTATAAGAAATGGCCCTTACGACCAAACCTTTCAAAATCCGAATCATGTGCCTTTCATTTGCGTAATAAGGAAGCCAACAGAGAGCTGAATGTTGAATTTGGTGGTAGTCGGATCAACCACAACTCCCACCCTAAATATCTGGGCGTGACGTTAGAACGGTCTCTGAAATTCAAACAGCACCTCAACAAAACTAGTCAAAAGGTGGAGACCCGCAATAACATATTACAGAAACCTGCCAGCAATTCATGGATACCGAATGGGGAGACCTTGTGAACGGCAGCCATTGCATCGAAACCGACTTACCAATACAATGAGGATCGTCACCGGTACTGTTAGATCCACTCCTAGTCTCTGGTTACCGATTCTTTCTAACATTGTCTCGCCGGATTTCAGACGTTTCGCTGCAGCACAGAATGAAAGAGCTGAGATTTCCAACAACATTGATTTCCCCATATACGATGATTTGATGAGCATCCTCAGGACCCGACTGAAATTTAGGAGACCGATTTGGCTGGATACGGAAGTTCATCATCCCATCAATGTGAATGATTGCTGGATAGCCCTCCTCGAATATAAACCTAAATTTAGGAATAGAGGTTTAATCTCTAATCCTTCAGAATCTCGTAAGCAATGGTCTCAATTAAATAGGCACAGGCCACGTAAGGTGTAACTCAATGCTGTATAAATGGAAACTAACAGATACTAGCGAAAATTTGGAACAAACTGTGGCCCACATAGTAAATAACTGCCCCAGAAGAAGTTTCCCTGGTGGTATCCACGCGCTGAGCAAGACAACTCCTGCTGCTCTGGACTGGTTGAAAAATTTATATATTAATATATTATTAGTATTATGACGTCTTTCTTGTCATAATAGTTATTTACAATACAAGTGTTAAAAGTGCGATTTTATTTCACGAGTAAAAGTTTACGACACGAGCGTCAGCGAGTGACGCAATTTACGAGTGAAATAAAAAAAATTTTTAACATGTGTATCGTACAATATTTTTTCTACAAACACATTTTTTATTATAAAATATAATGAAACTCCTCTGACCAAATTTGACAGCTCATGAATACGTTTTGACACAACTGGACGCAACCGTTAAATTACGTCAAATTAATTTGTCACAATTTGTACAAAAGATGAGTTCGTGTATTAATAAAGAAAATGAAGTAATACCGAGTGCAATAATTGAAGTCGCTGATAAAGCGACATTAGATTTGTTGCCCTCAAAATCTAGACAACAATATGAAATTGCGTACAAAAGGTTTATGGAATGGTGCAGATGCAATAATGTGATTGTGTGTAAATTTTGCGAAAATGTTCTACTAGCATATTTTAAAGAAAGGTCTAAAATTTGGAAATCTTCTACTCTTTGGTCACATTTTTCGATGATAAAACTTTTGCTAAATATATAAGACAACCATGATATTAGTAAATATTATAAACTTATTGCATTTTTGAAACGGAAAGGAGAAGGATACCGACCAAGAAAATCAAAAATATTGACAAGACAAGAAATTGATAGATTTATTTCTGAACCATCAGATGAAAAATATATGCTGTTCAAAGTAGCTGTTGTTATGGGTATATTTGGCGCTTGTCGCCGGGAAGAGTTATGCCGTATGACTGTGGATGACATTGAAGATAGAGGAAATGTGTTAGTAGTTACTATACCAGATACTAAAACAAATACTCAAAGAATATTTACCGTTATTGGCTCATATATAAACTTGTATCGCAAATACAAAGCATTACGTCCATCTAATATAAAACATCGACGTTTATTTATTAAATACGCTAATAATAAATGCACAAGTCAAGCGGTTGGAATAAATTCGTTTGGCAAGATGCCTGCAATTATCGCAATGTTTTTGAAATTGCCGAATCCAGAATCTTATACGGGACATTGCTTCCGACGTTCATCTGCTACTTTGCTAGCAGATTCTGGTGCAAGCTTATGCTCAATTAAGCGACATGGAGGCTGGAAAAGTTCCACCGTTGCTGAAGGTTACCTAGAGGATTCTCTAGAAAATAAAAACAAAATTGCTCACTCCATCTTCCCAGATCTATCTAATAATTCTATTTCAAATGATAATTTAAATCACGAACTACTATTTCCTATGAAGTACAGCAACGCATGGAATAAATATCTCCAATTGCACAAACTGTACATTTAATATTAATTATCCAAAGAATATGTAATTTTCATTGTAATAAAAATCATTTGATATGTACGGAATTTTCTCTTGTCATTTTTGACAAACTGTTATTTACTTTTAACACAAGTGTTAAAAGTGACCTCTTTAACATGCTATGCAATAAAATTAAGTGAAGTTAGCAGTGTCAAAATGTCAACTTTTAGCGGTGTTTGTAGAAAAAAATGATTTCTACACTAATATCTACATTTTTATTTCGCTTCTCATGCGAAATAAATAAATAACCATTTTTAGTACAACACATTTCTCCAAACGCTGAATTAATTTCTTCATTCAATTCAAGAAAAATATTTCTTATTTTATGTTAATTCAATTGCGAATAGCGCCAGAACTTCAGCATTTGGTGGAAAATGATGACCTTTCAATATCTCCTGCAACTGTGGGAACAACCAGAAATCTTAAGGTGCCAAATCAGGACTCGAAATAACCTTGAATTTTATCATCATCAGCTTCATCGTTTCGTTGCAGTAATGCGGTCTGTCGTTGTCGTGGTACACGAAAAAGTTCGTTCTTTCCAGCCTTACTCAACTAATACGATTCTTTAGTGATCGTAAAGTTTTACAGTCTCTTAATGAATTAATTGCAGATCCCTTCGGCAGATATTCGATATGAATTACACCGTTTGCATCCCAGAAAATGGTGAGGATGACTTTCTGCACTGACGGAACTCTTTTGAATTTTTGTACACGCGGAGAATCAGGACGACGATATTCCATTGACTGCAGCTTGTTTTCGATATCACAATGATAATGGATGGTGAGGGAGAAAATCATCTCCCTCACGTCAATACTGATTAGGAAATTCTTGACAAATGTGTCTTCTTTGTTGTTTCAAGACATTATCGCGAGACACCTCTAGGGTAATTTTTTCTGTAATTCGACGCCTGAAGAATATACTAGACTCTTTCTTGACTAATGCCTAATCAGTGCATTCACTTGTCTTTGATTCTTCTCATGCGTCGTCGATACTGGTCAATCTAATCGCTTTTCATCAAACACCTTCATTTGGCCTCTATGACAGAGTTTTGTACTTCAATCCACTGGCGAACATTCTTCACAATTATACAGGCTGGCCCAAAATGACCGAAGGGGTTTTAATTCCTTATAACTTTTTTATTATAATTTTTTTTTTTCAGTATTTTATAAAGAAGACTTGGGGAATTTAAAATGGAACAGTACCCAATTGAACAACGTGCCAAAATCGTTGAACTTTATTTCTCAAATCAACGATCCATTGTTTTGACTCAGCGTGCATATCGTCGTTATTTTAATGTGCGGGTTGGACCCTCAGAGTCAACAATAAACCGTCTGGTTGCAAATTATCGAGAACAAGGGGCAGTAAGGAACCTTCCTGGTGCCGGCAGACGACGAACGGTGCACACAGATGACAATATTGAACGGGTACAGGAGAGTATGCGGGAAGATGGAGAAACATCAACCAGGAGACGTTCGACACAACTTGGCCTCTCAAGAGGGTCGCTGCAGAGAATTTTGTATACAATAAGAATGTTTCCATACAAAATTCAGCTTGTCCAACAATTGAAACCGACAGATTGCCAGCAACGACTTGATTATGCAATTTATTTTCGCCAAAAAGCAGAAGAAAATCATGATTTTATTCATAATTTAATTATGAGCGACGAAGCCCATTTTCAATTAAATGGGTTCGTTAATAGGCAAAACTGCAGGATATAGGCTACGGAAAATCCAAGAGTAGTTCAACAGCGAGAATTACACCCACTTAAGTGTACCGTTTGGTGCTGTGTTTCGTCGGAAAGGATAATTGGCCCATATTTTTTTGAAAATGAACACGGTGTCGCCGTTTCCATCACTGGTGTTAGATATCGGACAATGTTGGAAAATTTTTTAAGGCCAGCCATGGAAAACCATCCGCAAGTATGGCTCCAACAGGATGGAGCCACAGCGCACACTGCGAGGGACACAATGGCTCTTTTACGCGACATCTTTGGTGAACGAATTATTTCCCGTACAAGCGATTTTAATTGGCCTCCGCGTTCACCGGATTTAACCGCTTCAGACTGTTTCCTTTGGAGTTATTTGAAAGGAAAAGTCTATATTAATAAGCCTCGAACCATACAGCAATTAAAAAATAATATACGCGACGAAATCAACAACATAACACTAGAAGTTTTGCGAAAGGTTATGGAAAATGTTTTGGAAAGAGCACGAATATGCGAAGCAGAAAATGGTCACCACTTGCGAGATATAATTTTTCATAATTAAATTAAAAATATTCTCCATTAATATACTGTATTTAAAATTAAAAAAAAATAATAATTATGTCTTAAATAAGAAGTTATAATGAACTCAAACCCCTTCGGTCATTTTGGGCCACCCTGTACATGCAGCGTTAAAAATTCTATCACAAATCGTACGCTTGGTACGCACCTCAGAAATCAAACTCATAATAAATGGCACTATTGCTCAACCATGGTACACAGAAAAATTAAGCTTTGCATACTAGGACAAGGTGCTCTAAATTACCGTTAGAACTTGTTTCCATCTCCACTACTCATACAATGGCGTTGTTGGAAATCTTATATATCAATCCGCCCTCGTACATATAATTGATTCGACATAAAATAAGTATTTCTTGTTACTTTTAGAAAAGCAGCTATTATAAACACAAAGTTCCTAATTAGCGAAAGGTTCAACAAATTCCGGCGAACTCCTGTACACGCTCCAGCCTGACTAACCAAGTTTCAAAATTTTAATAATATTTTAAAATTATGCATATAGGCCGTTTTTAAAACTAGAAGTTTAATTACTTATTTCTTAGCGTTTGACACGGCATTAGTTTTGTTATAAAGTTCACAACAAAAAATAAAAAATTTATTTGTAAAATTAATAGCGTGTCACACACAATTATTTTATGTAAAATTTTATATAAAATATTAGAAAATTTATAGGATTGGTTCTATAAATTATAATATAAAAAATAAAAGGTGCGCAATAAAACTGCGCGTACGAGCGATGCCAGGCTAGGTATCACATAGTAAGTTGGCTTCAGAACATCAAACAAATAATATTATCGAAAACATGTCACGAAACTTAAAATACGCATGCTTACTCACAAATTTTTTAATAAATGTTTCAATAAATTTTTCAAATCGTGTCAAAAAGATTTATTTTTTTCTTACAATTTTATTTTACAACTTTGAAGGTCAAATGCATAGTATTTTATAATATTTTTTCTTCTAAATTTTATAACAAAATTGATGTCGTGTCAAACGGCCTTAATATATAACGTGTGTATAAATTGTCGCAAAAGCTACACGCAACGACATTCTTCGTTTAGTTCTGAATAAAAAATCTTAATGTTAAAATGTCGTATCATGCTTCGTTTGTTTTCACGGGGTTCTTGAAATTCAGACTTTTAGTGCGTAACTAACCTTTGCTCTTCAATATCTGTTAATAGAGATAGATGCAATTTAGTTTAAAGAAAAAAATTTTACTAGTATTATTTCGTAAACGTTTTCTTTTTGATTTGAAAGCTTGTTTTAAACATTTATTCATTAACGTACTTCCACGAAAAACACATTTGGCAACGTTGTAGAACAATAAGTTTGTATTTCAAAGTGAGTTCAATCAAAATCATTACTGTCAAATTTTGACATTTACGAATTTACGAAGCATGATACGACATTTTAACATTAAGATTTTTTATTCAGAACCGAACGAAGAATGTCGCTACGTGTAGCTTTTGCGACAATTTATACACACCTTGTATAGTACGCACTCTTTATTTCAAAAATAAATTTAAACATTAAACAAAAATATCGAATACGACTGGCGAAATGAAAATTTTTATTATCCTATTATATCAAAGGTAATAATTAATATCAATAAATTAAGTAAACTGTCATAATAAAAACTTAAGAAAATATAAATAAAATATTTAATTCCATAAGAAATGAAATATGTATATGCAAAATACAAAAATATAAGAGAAACGATTTTGAATTTATTCAAAATAAATCATAAATTGGCGGCCGATATCGCAATGGTAACACACTAGCTAATCGTGCCGATGGTCTCATGGTCAAATTCGGGGCTCACTGTTCTAAAAGGTTTCCGTGGTTTTCCTTCTCATTTAAAGTAAATGTCGACAGCCGAATATCTTATGTCCCTCCACTGTCACGAGCGTAATAATGACTCATGAGCCGCCATTGCCTACTGTAGTTGCCCTTAAGCTGTTGAGGGATACTAAGACATAAATTGTTATTATTATAAATTTCCCATTGAGTAGAACGCGAATGAATAATATTCATTGATAGGTTTGTTCTTACAAGTTAATCATTTTCAAAACTACACAATCTCCTTATTCCGAAGATTGAATTTTTATAATAAAATATGAACGTCTCACTTTGAAATGCAAGAAATATATTCAACGCTATTTTTCTTTCTCTATTTAAACACTAAGTGTTGAAAGATTTTGTTTCTATTTATTTGTATTTTATTGCCAAATTATAATGAAAATTTCATTCATCTATCAAATTTGATAACCCATCAATGCCATGACATTTTTTTGAGTGTTAGAACAGTCAATAAAAATTAAATTAAGTGATAATTTGCAAAGATTGAAAGTAAAATTAAATACCTAATTATTAAAATTCTGACAACTAAAAACGCAATTATTATAATTAATAATTGAACCAGTCAACGTTTGTTTTTGTTTTGACGAATTAACATTAATTTTAGAACTAATACTACATAGTCTGCCTTCATTACTTCTCACTTTTTAAATGAGTTCCTCGTGGAATTCTCTATAGAGTTGCAATTAAGGTTTAATTGAATTCATATTACCACGTCCTGTTATTCTTGTTACTTGCATTTCGTTTACGCCTACTTTTGCCAGGTGACTTACAGTACAGACTTGGTGTGAATGATTTGTAAATTTAGATTTGCCAACCAAATCTGCTTTTTTTGCTGACATTCTAGTCCATTTGGCCAGTTCATTTCTCCCAACTAGTAAATTTTTGTACCAATTGCCTTCAATTTTCCATTCTAGATTTGTTGTAAGAAATAGACGATTTGTTTTGTCGTTGGCACCTCTTTGTGATAACAGTTTTTTGTATAATCTTCAACAAAATTATTAATACACAACAAAATACAAAACATTTTAATTTACCATAGTGGGCAAATAGTTTCATTTGCCTTGCTTGTGATTAACCATTTGCTGTCTGACAACATTTTACTTCCTCCTTGCCGAGTTTTAGTAAACAATGGAAATTCTGTTTGTTTTTGTACCATTGTGAGACTTTTCTTCTTGAAAAAAGTCCAGGAAACAATTAACAGCTTGGCCTCGAAACGCTAATTCATAAGATATAATATGGAAGAATTTTTTTGGAGACCGTTTGGACTGGTTTCATCCAATAATTGTACAATTTTCCGGAATTCTTCATAAGTAAACGCGCTCCAACTTGTTTTTGTTTATCGGGTGTCATTTCCAGTGATTTTCGTGTAGCGTCTCTTGTATCTCTTGCAGATTTAATACTTATGTCATTAAGTTAATCTCCTGTGACGCCAAAATCTTGATTATTTTTTTCTTGGGCGAGTTTGACCGTAACGCTCCACATTGTCTTTACAACAGTTTCTTTGTAAAATGATTCAACTTTTTCTCGCATATTACTAGTCCAGTCTTTCAAAATAGAGTTAATTTCTTGTACAGAAGTCGTTTTCTCCAGTACATAATTTCTTTGAGCAAAATTCTTGAAAATGTTTCCTATTGCCTTGTTAATTTCGGCACCTGAAGCGTTTCCAATTCGCGGCATTGCATGAAATGTGACAGCACTTATAAAATGAACAGTTTTGTAAAATTATTGATAAATCAACAATTCCCCATAGTAACTCCAAATCAGTTACTGTTAATTGTCATTGCAACAAAAACTACAGAATTTAATTGATTCATAAAGTTCGTACAATAAAAATGAATCCATAATTTTTAATCAATTTGAAATGATGCAAGTTAAACTGAAAAGGACACCCGTGCACTAAGTTATCGATAACTTTTATTGCACTTGTTATATTACTACCGATTATACAACTCATAATATATTAATTCTCTCTATTGGACTAATAAGTGATAATCACCTTTGTTCGTTCTACCACAGCAACCGGCTTTAATAGTCGATTGTACATTGCAAATTGCTTGTCAGTCACATTTCCTACCTGTCATAAATTGATTCAAAATGTCGCGAGTTGGCGAAACTTCGTTAAAAAATATTGATCAGGCAGTTAAAAATAATAAGCCTCTTAATACAGTGCGGTCTAAAAATTACATTTGGTCACATTTTATTGAATTTTGCTAATTTCGATCAAATATGATCAAAACACGTAGCAGAAGAGGATCTGGTAAATATTTTTCAAGACTGGGGTTTCAATATGCGTAAAAAGTACGGATCAGAATATAAAAAAAGAGTAGTGAAGTTTATGTGGAATGTTACGTCAAAATTACTACAAATTAAATATTTTGATGAGTACAAATGCTTAATAAATTATTTAGAGATAGTATATTTGAGAAAGCTAGAATTGCGAAAGATACCAAACGAAAACAATTACAAAACGTTCGTGAAAACCCCAAATTAAGCGCCACAGCTTTAACTATGATGGAAATTAGGAATATTGCCAAAACACTCCTGACGAATAACAGAAAAAATTCTACCACGTAGCAGCTGTCGAATTAGCTTGGCGTGGAAACGAAG
This sequence comes from Melolontha melolontha, assembly GCA_935421215.2. Classification (NCBI taxonomy): domain Eukaryota; kingdom Metazoa; phylum Arthropoda; class Insecta; order Coleoptera; family Scarabaeidae; genus Melolontha; species Melolontha melolontha. The sequence goes on from OW285238.1 coordinate 38,980,155, forward strand.
CCGCTGCGTGTGAAGTTGATTTTTTTCAGAAAGAAACTAACAATGACGGTTCTGAAACTGGACGTATTGAATATAACTCAATATTCTACAAAACTGCGCAAGGTGGCAATAAAAGTTTGAGTTACAGTAAATGGCTTATTCCCAATAAAGAAAATGAAAATTTGTGTCCTGTTAGACTTTTTAATAAAATAATGGAAAAAAGAACAGCATATGTCACAAACAGAAGATTATTTTTAACGCCAAATAATTAATCCACTTTAAAACTATAATGGGCTTTAATTTACGTCAACCGATCTAGAATCTCGTGTTTTTCGAATAAACTATTGAATTTTATAATTGAGGGTTTCTTGCAAAAGCAGCCTTAGCACCAAAATGACAGTTTTGAGGTTTATATTCTCTTGTGTAACTCCGAGGAGACCCGAATAGCTGATAATTCGGTATCCTCAAAAAACAGCAATAGTCCGGAGATAAAGCAATGTGAAATATAGGTGTTTCTGCAAAAACGACCATAGTCCAATGGTATTTCCGGCAAAATCGACCATTGTCCCAGACAAAGGTTATTTTTGCCAGAAATTACAACAATTATGTTCGATAGCAGTGACGGTAAAAATGGTGGATAACCGGGACAGCGTGTTTTGTGATGAAAACAATATTCATTTTGAAAATAATAAAATAAAACAATCACTTGTTTTACCACTTTATTCACATATAATTGTGACCGCGGTTTCGACATACAATGTCATTATCAAACTGCAAAAGTTACAGGCCTACATAGAACTTATAAATGACACAAAAATATATGGGGGTGGTTTATGATGTTATTTAAAATTACTACTATATACTTAACTATTATATACAACATTGGAAAGGAGGTGTATATATAAGATCCAACTAGTCATTTAAAACGATATCTATTGTGTCGTTCCGGCTTTTAAAAATCTCTAGGGCCTCTAAAATATTTAATTTAGAAATAGAAGAGAATAACAGTATTAACTTCCTGGATTTAAAATTAAACAAATTAGATCAGAGCTTAAAATTTAATATATATCGTAAACCTACTTTCACTGATTGCATTATTCCCAAAGATTCACTACATCCTAAGACACACAAACATTCATTTTTTAATTCTATGATACATAGAGCATTAAATATTCCTTTGTCTAATGAATCTTTTGTTCGTGATATCAATACTATAAAACAAATAGCGGTAAACAATAGTTATAAAAGTAGCGTAATTGACAGTATACTAAAGAAAAAACAGTTACAAGTGGCCGTTAGTTTAGTATATCCTAAAGCTGGTGCTAATTTGAAACAATTTGTCTCGCTAACTTGCTTCGGTAAAATAAGCGAGCAAATTGGAAATATAATTTCAAAAAATAATAGTAATGTTAGTATAGCTTACAAACCATATGTAAAAACAAGTAATTTCATTTTTAACGCAAAACCTAAAACAGATATCAATAACAAATCAGGAGTGTATAAGTTGTATTGTAATGATTGTAAAAGTGTATATATAGGTCAGACTGGTCGAAGTTTTATTATACGGGAAAAAGAACACATGAGGTCATACAAACTAAAGAAGAGAGATTCAACATTCGCAAACCATCTTATTACAGAAAGACATACATTTGGTCACCGTAAAATATTGCATTTGGCCGAGAAAGGTCGTAAATTAAATATTTTAGAGGCCCTAGAGATTTTTAAAAGCCGGAACGACACAATAGATATCGTTTTAAATGACCAGTTGGATCTTATATATACACCTCTTTTCCAATGTTGTATATAATAGTTAAGTATATAGTAGTAATTTTAAATAACACCATCATAAACCACCCCCATATATTTTTGTGTCATTTATAAGTTCTATGTAGGCCTGTAACTTTTGCAGTTTGATAATGACATTGTATGTCGAAACCGCGGTCACAATTATATGTGAATAAAGTGGTAAAACAAAGTGATTGTTCTATTTTATTATTTTAAAGCGAGAGTTTATCTGCAACTCTCGCTTTAAACGTTAAAAATTAAGGGCGAAGAACATGTAAATCATGTCGGAAACTGGAAGACCGGTCCAGTCTGCAAGTAGGAATTAACAAATTTGTGTATTGAATAAGGACTACGTAGTGTCTTTATAGATGTTCTCGTTTTCAATGTTTCACAAACATATCAGAAAATCATGGTACTGATTTACTAAATCAGTTCAATTCAATGAACTTGAAGAACGAACAAAGACGCGCACCAGGCTGGTTTACTTTCGTTTACTGCCCCTGTTATGAAGAGGAAGGTGCGGATTCCGACGATTCTGGGAATATAAATCGTGTAAAACCATTCAGCAACTCGGTAGTTTTTGAGTATAAAGTAAGAGTAGATGTGACAGAACGTATAGTGTGCGCAAAGGCTTTCTTAAGTATGTTTGGTATTACGCGATCCAGATTGAGAAGAATTCAGAACTATTTACTAAATATAGGATCAGCACCTTGTAACAGGAAAGGCAGGCACTCAAACTGGTTTAATTAAACTCCAGATCGAATACTTGATTTAGCAATCTGTCACATTCAAGCATTTAAAGCACGTCAGTCACATTACTCGCGCAGGGTTAATCCTCATCGTTTATATCTGCCAGAAAGTCATCAGTGAGCGTTATGCACCAGCTACTCTTGGAAAACTTTCGGATTAACATTCTGTATAAACTGTACTGGAAAGTTTTCAATGAAAAGCTTAATATTCGTTTCGGGTTACAACGGTCAGTGCACAATTTGTGATCGGCTTAGTTCAGCTCTAAATGCCTGCTCTAGCATGGATGAACAAAAAAAAACTAAAATCTGAAAGAGCTTGAAAGAGCATTTCATCACGCTGAAGCTGAGAAATCAGAAGTCAGTCCAAATATAAAGTCAGCAGGGACGTATCACATGCATTAGTTTCGATTATATGCAGAACCTGCCATTGCTCCATATTAGGACAAACGAAGTATTTTATGGAAGCCAGTTCTGGTATTAATTTTTTGAAGTGAATGATTTGGCATGAAATGATGATGCTACCATGTTTGTATATGATGAAACAGTTGCGAAGAAAAGACAGAACAATGTCACGTCTTTGTTACTATAGAGTAAAAACGCGCGAGGTACGAATATATAGCAATAGGAGAATATAGTGGGAATGTACGTTGGTTGGTCGTAAGATAAAAAACATGGATGATCCAAAAGATGATTTGGAATTATTCAGCAACGGCTGTCCAGGCCAGAAGTTGTTTGCCTTGGTGCACATTTTTAAAGAGGATACTCAAGGTTATCATATGATTAAGATTTCAGCTTGATCGAATCCAAAAAGGGGAGAAATGTGACAGAAGTTCAATCAGATTGGGACCGTCTTACTTTAGAAGCGCGAAGAAAGCCCAAACCATTCGATTTAGTGAAGATGAAACACTTCAATTTTTTGGAAGCCTTACAACCATATTTCTTATCCCGGTCAGAACCACCTGTGAAGATTAAAAGTATCAGAGCTTTAGGTATCTTCTGTGAATAAACTGATCAAGTTAAAGTGAAACATTCCTATTCTGGATCATGCGAAACTATTACTGTGCGAAACAGAAGGAACTACCCTCCAAACTATCACCTTCTCTTTTGTATGATGGAGAAATAAAAATAAAGCCCCAAAAACTAAACTTTCTATACAGCTTACCACAATGTCTCCAAGTTCCGGATCATCGTCAACACTATTTAAACTATTTATGAAGCGAAAATCATTCAGATTCTCGTGGTGTATTGGTAGATATTGATAGTGATGAAAACAGCAGTGGTGGGGAAGATTAGTTACGGTTTTATTGTTTAAGTTATCAATATATATGTAATTTCGTGTTTATTTTTGGATTTTGTTTCTTTTACTGAAAATGAAGTCTTTTTTTGTAAAAACCCCTTCAAATGATTTAGCTGAATCATAAAAATCTAATATAATGTTTTTTATTTGATTATAGTTATTTGCCTGGAACATGGCTGCGTCTAACAACGTTCCCCATTGGGTAATTAGTGGTTCAGGAGGTAGAGGAACATTTGGCAATTTTTCTTTATATACTTGGACTCGTTTTACGTTCGAAATTAAAGAATTAACTAAAGACACTGGCCTCTAATTTCCTCGCAAACTCTATTCCATGCGCTAAACAAGTTGGATGGATTAAATTTTTGCAAAAAAATTTTTGGAAGTCAGAAATGTATGTGATGCGACACAGAACGACTTTCTTTAAATGCAAGTGATCGTGTATGATTGTTTTAGCAGCTGAGGATTGAGTTGATGCTCTATTACTGGATAAGTAGCTTTATTGTCCTCTTCAATTATTTTCTTTTTACAGCAGCAATATTTTTGTCGGTAACAGCCGTAGGAGGACGTCCTGCTCCTTTGTGATGCTGGACAGAATTTCTTTCGGGTTCAAATTCCTTATCCCGTGGGTAAATTGTAGCCAAGTAAGATGCTTGTTCACCAAAAGCTTAATCTAATGTCTCTTTGCACTCATAGACGCTTAAATCTCTTTTAAAATCAAAATAAATTATGATCCGAAAGTGCTCTCGGAATAATTTCATTGTCTTAGACTTTTAAAAAATAAGTAGCTGAGTTATAACGAACGTAACTTCAACAAAATCTTAAATTACAGATAAAAAGTTGCTCTAAATAAACACTATATGATTGTTTTTCACAGTCTACTAGATTTTCTTATTCTCAATCAATTCAGCTTATCCCTCGTATTATTTATTTCTTAACCTTTTTATGAAGTTTCAACAAATATCTTCTACGTCAAACAATGATTTCAATTATTTCGTCAAAACCTCCTTTAAACGTCTTATTTCAAAGTCAACACAATGGTTTATTAATTTTTTTATTTCTTTGCTTTTAGTAATCAAAAGTTTTACGTTATAAAATTAATTATTTATAATTACATGTATTTAGGAACATATTTTAGGAACAAAGATCGATAAAAAAAAATAACGATAGTAATTTATTATTCTATAGCATTAAAAAGATTATTTTCTGAATAATTAATATTAAGTAATTCTCTTATTCTTAAAAATACATTATAATAGTGTATGTAAACATTTTATCTAATCTTTAGAATATTCCGTGCATAGACATTGTTATTAAAAGAACTTATTTGCCCAGGTTTATTTTAAGAAGCTCTAGATACATTATCTAATCTAACCTTATCTTGTCAATTTTTTAAATATGTAAAAACAATATGGTTAATAAAATACACATTAATTTTTCCCTTTATTTATTTCCGGTTAATTCAGACAAGTCCCCCAATACCGCAATTGCAGAGTCATCTATGAACGAACGACGAAATTATCGAAGCTATTCTATTTTTAAACGGTAATTCGATAAGGCCAAAACACGTGTGGATGTTAGTTCACTGACTAAAAGCGTGCGTCGCGTAAACGCGTTCGATTTTTTCCTTTTAGACGAAACGTGATTGTCGGTTACAATGGGAAAGAAAAATCAACACAACAGACAAACGAAACACAAACAAACACCTAACCTCAATAGAAAACAAGCCGAATTACACACACAAATCGAATACCTACTACGTTTGACGACACAACCTCCAAATCAAAATGTTGCGAAAGAGCTGGAAGCTATCCGGGAAATTGACGGTATTTTACAAAAGATAAAGAAGTTAGAAAAACGTATAGACGATGAATATGCGGTGGAAAACGATAAAAGATGCGATGTCTCTACAATTGAGAGGTTCACGACTTGGCTAAAGGATAACGGCGCCACGTTCGAAGGTACGAGCATATCGGAATTTCCCGGTTATGATTTAGGATTAAAAGCGGAAATTGATATACCTGAGGCATCTTTAATCATCGGCGTACCAAGAAAATTAATGTTTACAATAGACGCTGTTAAGAATTCTACTCCAGTTGGTGTGTTAGGTACTGATGCTATATTGGAAAATATGCCGAACGTAGCACTATCTATTTTCCTTTTGTTGGAAAAATTTTCCGAGAATTCCTTCTGGAAACCGTATCTTGACATTCTTCCGGTGTTTTATACAACTGTATTGTATTTTACCGTCGACGAATTGGAAAAATTAACGGGTTCACCCACCTTGAAGACCGCATTAAATCAAATTAAGAACATCGCCAGGCAATACGCGTATTTCTATAAATTAATAAATGCCGCTAAAGATTCCGCTTGCGAGATATTGAGGAAACGATTCACATACAGAGAATATTGGTGAGTTAACAATATTGAATTTTTCATGTTTCATTTGTTCGGAACAAGACCAGAATATCAAATATTTACTATTAAGTTTATGATTTTATTTCAACATTGAACGTATCAGTCAGTAAATGTATTATCAGTTATAAACAAGAAAATAAAATATATTTTGTATCAGTTGCTTTAACAAAGCAAATATTGAAGTAAAAACAGATTACTGTACTTGTACCATAATTATCATCATTAAATTAAAACTACATCAAAAAAATACTAAAATATAATTCCAAACATATACATAATGTTAACTAAATTATTTATATTATTAATAAGTGTATTTTAACCAAATCATCTCATATTATAAGTTGCACCTTAAATTTTTTTGATACCACTTTACAGTAAAAAAAAGTATTGACTAGGGCTGGGCGAAGTATCGATACATCGTCCAATATCCGATACCATAACTGGTATCGATTCTCCGATACCTCAGATAACGAAGGTATCGATTCTAAGGTATCGATTCCAAAGTATCGATTCCAAAGCATCGATACCTATCGATACTTTACCGATTCCAGAACTCGCTAAGTATCGATGTGTCGGATTAGCGATGTATTGGGTAGCGATGCATCGGGTAGCCATGTATCGGGTAGCTTACCTTCGTGCATTTTTTTAAATGTACATAAAGGATGCAATAACAATATAATTATTTCGTGACCTTGCTATGATATGGTAAATTCAATCAGTTGGCGATTTAAGGTCTGGCTTTACTTTAAAGTATATATATTTAGAACAAAATATATATACTTTAAAGTAACGCCAGACCTTAAATCGCCAACTGATTGAATTTACTATATATATATATTAAAATAATAGACTTTTTTATTGGTTTAGCGACCTTTAATGAATTTCAATGTTTTCCTCCACGACGTTTCGACTCTTTTTATTATTGAGTCTTTTTCAAGTGACTAGAAACAAAAAATTAATATAACGAAAGGTAAGAAAATATATTTACATTTGTACGAATGAATTGAAAATTTAAGTTAAAATAATAATAAAGTAAGGTAAATTAAATGATTACATTTGTATGAATGAATTAAGAATTAAAATTAAAATAATAATAAAGTAAGGAAAATTAAAATGATATAAAAACTCACCGATTTATTCCGTTTCAAAACACATGTGTACATTGGTCGGGCTTGCCCGAGACCTGTCTAGGGTCGACCGCGTTCCTCAGAATATTTTGTGTGACTAAATATCTTTGTTTGAGAAATTAAATTTCTTATTTCGTTTTAAATTTAGCATGGTTAGGCCATGTGTTAGGGAAACATAGTATATGTATTTACAATGGGAAACAAACTTTTTTGGTGTGTGTGGGTGGGGTTGGTTGTCAGAAAAGATTGAAAGGTCACAAATACGCAAAAAATCAGACTGTTTTAAAAAACACCAGAAGACACTAAAACATAATTTTGATTTTGAAAATACCAAAATAATAACAAAGCAAAAAGATACAAAAGCTAGGGAGGTCTTAGAAATGATCCATATTTTCAAAAACAACAGAATACAAAATATAAATATTTATATTTTGTATTCTCTTGACGAAGGTATCATTGCCGAAACATGTAGAGTTATTTTAAATATATATACTTTGAAGTAATGAACCAAACCTTTAATCGCCGACTTATTTAGTTTACCTTATCATACCAAGGTCACGAAGATATTATATTTATATATATATATATATATATATATATATATATATATATATATATATATAATATAGTATATATTTCAAAGGATGGTGTTGAATTTTACATTATGCGTAGCCAATATCCATTTTATAACATAAACATAATTATAATTATTACAAAAAAAAAATATCATAATATTGCCAATTTCATACCGTAGACATGGTAGAATCGATAAATTAATTTTATATCTCTTGAAACCGATATCAAACAAACGATACCTAGAAAACGGGTTATGAATACCGATTCCTAGATATCGAATCAAGGTATCGATTCCAAGGTATCGATTCCAAAGTATCGATTCAAGGTATCGATTCCAAAGAATCGATTCCAAAGCATCGATACCTATCGATTCCAGTACTCGCTAAGTATCGATGTATCGGGTTAACGATGTATCAGGTAGCGATGTATCGAGTAGCCATGTATCGGGTAGCTTACCTTTGTGCATTTTTTTAAATGTACATAAACTTTTGAAGTACAGAATTTTTAAGTATGTATGCATTATATATATTATATAATATATATTTAAAAAGATGTTATTATTGTGCTAGCAAATATCCTTATTATGACATAACTATAATTATTACAACAAAAAAAATATCACAATATTGCAAATTTCATACCGTAGTGATGGTAGAATCGGTAAATTAATTTTATATCTCTTGAAGCCGATATCAAACAATCGACTCCTAGAAAACGGGTTATGAATATTGATTCCTAGGTATCGAATTAAGGTATCGAATCCAAAGCATGGATACCTATCGATACTTTACCGATTCCAGTACTCAGAATCGATACCGTGCACAGACCCGATACATCGCTACGTATCGATACCTCGATTGGTATCGGTATCCGATACCTAAAACGTCGGTATCGCCCTGCCCTAAGTATTGACAAAATAAAATAAATTTAACTATCTCCTTTATAATCTATTTTACTGTTTTCATTATATTTCGTATTAAAGCTTTATGACATCCTTAAATTTTAAAAATAGTTTTGAAAGTTCGACAACTTTTACGTAAAAGTATTTATTAACTAAAAGAAATAAACTTACCTACATATCTAACCATACTCAACAATAGGAATAGGTTAACGATGCATTTTATTTTGCTCAGTATAATTAAAATAAATATATTTGTTAACGCCAGATTTTTATATAAAACTTTTTTTCATTTCTAAGAAATGTTCAGTAGCCTATTATTATCATTAGTTTACTAATATTTTATAATAATAATAATATATTTATTTAAAAAAAAGTGGTAGCATAAAGTTTTTTGTGAATTTTTACTTTATTAATTTTCTTGTCTTCAATGATTTTATAAATACCTAAATGGATAATTATAGGAAAAGTCTTAACTAGAATTGTATAATCAATATGTATTTGACCATTATGTGTTGTAAACCATAAAAGAATTTCTTTTTTTGATTACAAAATAAGATTAGAAATAGTAGGTATTCATTGATAGTTTGCTTCTATTTACAATAGCGCATTATATATGTAAGAATAATATATAACGTCTGGATTCTTAAATCAGATGTTCATTTAATAACGTCAGTAGCATATGAAATTTGTTAAATAATTTGAGGTATGTCTTATACCTTTCATCGAACAAAATGAGAAACATTCAAAACTCAATGTAAATATCATTATTCAGTATATTTAACTAAAAATTACATTAATTGCTGAAAATGTTGACCACCGGCTTCTATGCATTATAGCACTCTGCGATGGAAATTTCCGACATTGTCCAACAACGCTGGATTAGCATTAATTTCAACATTTTTCTGTTAAATTCTTAGCTGCGAGTCAGCTAGATTAACCACAGGTGCTTCAAAAATGCTGATTTGTACGAAACGGGTTAACAGGGCGACAAAATGAAAGAATTAAAGAAATAAACACACTTTAAACGCTAAAGCAGATTACTTTGCTTGTCAAAAAGGGATTATTCTGACAAATGCCAAGTGTACAATCGTACCGGCTAATAAAAATAAAATTTTGACCAACAACATTTGCTAGGGATCACTGGAGGCTCTAAAATCTCGTCAATGTACCTTCGAGCTGTTAGTCCATCATTGCGAATAAAACAAGCTTCGCGCGAATGTTTATTGTTATTCCACCCCACAACATCATGGATCCACCACCAAAAGGGACGGTTTCATGCACTGTATTTGGAATGAAACATTCTCCAGGCCTCCTCCAGATTTCTACACGTCCATCATTACCTGACTTGGACTCATTGCTAAACATAACAGGAGTCCAATGACGAAGTTGCCAGTTTAAGTGTTCTCTATCAAATTCAATTTTTCTTCGATGATGTTCTTTGATCAATTTAGGCACTTTTGCAGGAACTCTTGGTCTCAATTCAGCCTCTCTTAGCCTATTGCGGACGGTTTGGTCGGTAATTCTTATTTTTATTGTCCTCACTAGATTTTCTTGCAGGTCACGCGCAGTTTGCGACCGATTTCTAAGAGCTTGCAATTGCAGAAAGTGGTTATCACCTGCTGCAGTTTTCCTTTGCCGACCTGGACCTGCTTGCCTTGTTACGGTACCGATATTGCTTCCAAAGCTTCCACACAGTTTTCGGTACAGCCCCAAGCTGTTAGACAGCATATGTGAATATCCTTCTTCAAGTAAAATTACAGTTCTACTAACTTCTATCGGCGTTAATTGTTAATTGCTCAGCCATTGCTTCTTTTAAATGTTAATGAACTGTGAAACTGGTCTAATATTGTTTAACACTAAAATAGCTCAAAGCCTGCTTAAACATTTATTCTTAAGTTATTTTTTTTTCATTTAAGTTTTTGTACTGTTCGAACATTTGAAGTTATAACTTGACTATAACAAGAAGTATTCGAGTACAATTTTGTAATTACGTGAATAAATGACGGTTCAAAGCATATTCCAGGTTTGATCAAAATCTCTTAATAGTTATTTATGTAAAGTGATACTTTATTGAACGAGACTGAGATTATGAGCCGAACGAGTTAAGCGAGCGAGGCGAGTAACAGGCGAGTTTAAATTGGTCACTTTACTTATGTGGTGCATACAAAATTTTATCGCCAACCATAAAAATTTATATTTAAAAAAAATTGACATATTATAACTTATCACATTTTATTATGACAAAGTAAGCACAGAAAAATAACAGCTAATAAAAAACAAATCTACTTATTACTTGGTATATTAAAAGTAGACGGAGAACCTGACGCATTATAAAAATTAATTCCTGCAGTGGAAGAAGTTTCATTTGAAGATGCTTGAGGATTATTATCTATGTTAATAACTTGTAAACCATTAGTAGAATTATCATTGGTAGCTATGCTGTTAGTTTGACTTTCCCCTAAAATCGTCTGCAATTTTTATTTTATTGAGCACAGATTCCTCAACATAGGACTCTGCAATCGTGTCGCTTTTCCATCCTCCGTGGCGTTTTAAATTTTCCTTACTGCCGTCTGCGTTGGCAAAAAGTGTGGCGGACGTTCGATGAAAACAATCTCCCGTATAAAGTGATAGCTCTGGCAAATGTAGATAGTTGACAATTTTGCTTGGTACACTTCTAAAAGTATGGATTCTAATTGACTGGTCTATGCATTTTCCATTTCTATAAGCTAAGAAAAGTCGGTTGTGGGGCGTCTGCTTAAGAAGCAGAGCTAAATATTTATTAAATAATTCTACGGATTTTAATTTTCCTTCAAACTCTGTAGTGTTCACAAACAATGGAGGCCTATTGGTCTTCGTTTTAGTTATCTGAACAACCAACATTGTTTCTTTATGCTCTATGTCAGTTACTTTTAAATTCAAAAGTTCTTCATTACGTAAAGCCACAGCAATGCCAAACACAACGCAAATTAATCTTAATAAACGCTAAGTTGCCATGGCAACCAGGCATGAAAACTTTGTCTGCACGATACGTACACAGTGTAGCTAATTAATGATGAAATATGTCGAAAACACCAATATAATAACACTGTGTGCCCTTAATTAAAAAAAATAAATTAATATAATTTTATTGTATAAAATTTTTTGGACGCAAAATGGTACTATTTCACTTTTAACGAGTGCCCAACACTAACATAAATTGTAAAGTTTAAGAAAATGACAGAAGTCAAAAAATTAAACTTAGACAACTATCATAATTACAAGGTAATACAAAATCGTATTATATTTGCGAGCAATACTACTCGACTATCTACACATTTTTAATTAATCGTATTATATTTGCAAGCAAAAATAAAATGATTGAGCATTAAAATCATATTTAGCATCCAAACATAAAATAGCTAAGAAGATTTTAATTGGTGAGGGAATATAATAACAAAGTTACAGGAACGAAATAAACTACAGACCCCATTTCAGAAACTTATACACCAAAGTAAGTATATTATACATTCATGTTGATACTTCATACTATATTAATAAATTAATCTGAAAAGTTTTAAAATTAAATTGCTAACTCATCACAATACAACAAAAAAAAACTCTTTACCTATTGCCATAATTGAATACATTAATGAACGAAAATAATAAATCTACCTTGATTGTGACAATAATGTAAAACTTTAATTATTATATTTATTTACAATAATATACATGAAATAAAATTTTTTTACACAAAATGGTACTATTTCACTTTTAACGAGTGCCCAACACTAACATAAATTGTCAAGTTTAGAAAAATGACAGAAGTCAAAAAATTAAACTTAGACAACTGTCATAATTACAAGGTAATATAAAATCGTATTATATTTGCGAGCAATACTACTCGACTATCTACACATTTTTAATTAATCGTATTATATTTTCAAGCAAAAATAAAATGATTGAGCACTGGAATCATATTTAGCATCCAAACATAAAATAGCTATAGAAGATTTTAATTGGCGAGAGAATATAATAACAAAGTTACAGGAACGAAATAAACTACAGACCCCATTTCAGAAACTTATACACCAAAGTAAGTATATTATGTACATGTAAAATCAACTTTATATTACTAGTCTAAAATAATTACTACATTCATAACAAATTGGTTTTGAAAGGTTTGCATGAATTACCTTCATCATCAAGTAGATTTCATCCGGTGCATTTATTAAAAATGTAAATATTTCTTCTTGTGAAAGTTTTGTACTTTTTTTGGAATATGATTCCTTTTTGTTTTAAGTAAGCCGTAAGTTTTTTATATTTACTAATATCAACGTCATATTTTGCTAAAAGAGTTGCTTTCACCATGGAATAATAGGACCACACCGAAGAAGGAGAATTTTCCTTCGATAAATCAGAAAAATATGCCAGAAAAAGGTTTTCACTAAACTTTTTAATTCCGTATTTGTTACACCACTTCATAAATATGTCATACTAGCGATTGTATTTTTTCGAAAGACGTCTCTAACGACTTTTTTAGAATTTCAGGCAGCGTGCACTGAATGTCTTCTTCCATTATCTTCTATAAATAATTTGCGATAAAACTTTTACTGTTGTAGCCGTAACAGCGACAAACGATTTCTGTCTAATGCCATATAGTCATGGGTAGGCTGATAGATATTAGCAGCAGGTGAAGTGTTTGATTTTTACAGTAGGATGAAGTGTTACTTTACTTTACTGTACTGCACCTATTGACGGTTGCCGATAAAATATTGTAAAGTTTGTCTTTTAGGGTTCTTAAATAAAACTAACAATAACTTTAGACACACACACTATATTAATATTAAAACGTATAATAATCTAAAACTAACTATTAACAACAATAAGTACATTTATGTATTCTATATTTATGTAACTATATTTATGTGTACTTCGCGAGACTGTAGGATTCAATGAATGTCTATCCCTTCTTCGACGCGGCTTTTATATTATGAATATGTTCTAGATGCAGGCAGAACGATTGAGTAAATGCGAGAGTGTATGACGCGCTACGCGTTGTTGGATGAGTCATCACATTGCCTCCTTCTTAAAAATGAAGTTTCGTCCCGAAACATGTCATGCTTTGGTCTCCTCAAACGATGACGAAATCGACAGGTAGGGCCTTTGTTACATTGCGACGTCATATTGAAATAACAGTCCACGGTCTTATCTTGCCTGGATGGACAGGAATATTCAAGCTGGTAACTGCATACCAGAATTTCCATACCAGTATGTCGGAAGATTACTTCCAACATGCTCCTTACAATTCTCCAGTCCAGGCGGTCCAATCCACAACCCAATTTTGGAACTGCTAATTTCAGAATGTCTTGCTGTAGCATTTGTTCGCGTAAGTGGGTCAGGGCCTCCCATAAGGCTCGATAGGTTGGCTTTAGGCTCGACAGTTCTTTCGTGACCAAATAAAATATGGGCTGTCCTTCATTTATTATTTGGAGACTCTTCCCAATTGCTGGTCCCTGCTGCCTTAGCTTTTCGATTCTGCCAAATCTCTCTTTAAATTCCCAGGCAATTCCTTTGGCCATTCGTAGATCTCGGGCTACGCAATGAGCAAGCGCGTAGTCTGGCGGCACCGTGAACAAATCCTGCTGTTTCTCGATGGTTACCCCAAATCGAGCTTTTCTAGAACCAGAATACTCTTGCATAAAGTCTTCGAAGGTTAGTTCATGGTATTGGCTATCCAATCGGCGCAAGTCAACGGTTTCGTCATTGTCTCCAGAGTATGGGGCTAATCGATTAAAATGTACGACTCTTGGCTTAGTGTGAGGTGTTCGCCTGATGCGGTATATTACATCGTTGATCCGTTTCAACACCTCGTATGGCCCCTCCCAATTCTTTTGAAGTTTTGGAGATAGGCCCCGTCGACGTTGTGGATTATACAACCAAACTCGATCGCCTTCATGGTAACCACTCTTCTCGGCGTTGATGTCATAGCTCTCTTTCATTCTGTCACTAGCATCTTGGATATTATGTCTGACTTGTTCATGGATATTATCTAGTCGTCGTCTGAGCGTGCTGACATAATCTTCTCCGGCAAGATCTTCACCAGGCTTGCTCCCAAACTTTAAATCACAGGGCAATCGGAGTTCCCTCCCGAATAGCACGTTTGCTGGTGATTGGCCTGTTGTCTCTTGAACGGAGGCCCGATACGCCATTAGAAATAATGGTAAATGTTCGTCCCAATCTCTCTGGTGTTCGGAGACCACTTTGGATAAGTGTCTGATCATGGTCTTGTTCATTCGCTCTACCATCCCATCTGATTGTGGATGCAAGGGAGTTGTTCTCGTCTTCCGTATGCCCAAAAGTCCACACATCTTTTCGAATAGACTGGACTCGAAATTCCGCCCTTGATCGGAATGAAGTTCCAAGGGTACACCAAAACGGCTGACTAACTCCTTCACAATCACGTCTGCTACAGTTCCAGCTTCTTGATTTGGTAGAGCATATGCTTCAACCCATTTGGTAAAGTAATCCATGACCACTATTATGTATTTATTTCCTTTGTCGCTTTCTGGAAAAGGACCGGCGGCGTCTATGGCGATCCTTTCAAATGGGCTTCCTACATTGTATTGCCGCATGGGTGCACGTCGACGCCTCTGGGGACCATTGCTTCCAGCGCAATTTGCACACTTTCGGCACCATTCTTTCACATCTCGTGAACAATTCACCCAGTAAAATCTCTGGCGCACCTTCTCCAGTGTTTTATGGACTCCAAAATGTCCCCCAGAGGCACCATTATGGAGTTCTCGCAATACCTCTGGTATTCTTTTCTTGGGAACCACCATTTGTATCTTGCGCTCACTTCCGTCGTGATTTTCGACCTCACGTCTCAGGAGATCGTCATCCATGGTTATGGAATCCCATTGTGCCCAGTATGACTTCAATTCTCGTGAATGGGGAGCAATTTCTTGCCAGGTCGGTCGTTGCCCATTTCTTTTCCAAGCCCTGAGGACTGCAAGATCCGGATCAGCTTCTTGATCTGCGCGCAAATTGTCAGGTTGCCATTGGTCATCAACAACGGTGGTTCGAAGAGCGTTGGCCGATTTGTCTTCGATTCTGTTGCAGTATGGACAGTCTTCTGGACAGGGCCTTCTGGAAAGGGCATCTGCATTTTGATGTTTGAGGCCTGCTCTGTGTTCAATGACAAAGTCATACTCCTGTAGCCTCTCAATCCATCTAGCTACTTGACCCTCTGGATTCTTAAATTGCAAGAGCCACTTTAAGGCAGCATGATCAGTGCGGATCAGGAACTTCTGCCCATACAGGTACTTGTAAAAGTGCTCAATGGTCTTATTACAAATACAGGGGGCTGCTATTTATAATAATAAGGAAATATTATTCTAAGATAAATAATATAAAATTATACTTTAGTTATTTTGTAATAATTAAGATAATTTGGTGTGTTGGTGAAGTTCCTTCAAAGGTCCAGGACGTGCGTGGTGGTGGTTAATTTAAAATAAATATAGAACAACTTAATACATAAAATAAAACACAGCGGCGTCCTTAAATTTTGTATTTATATTTACATAATAAATTGCAACTCGATATATTTAAATAGAAGAAATTGATGTATGTAAAGTCATTAAATTAGTAATATATACACAAGGGGCGATAAATTAGTAATCGAGAAATTAATATAAAATATCGGAAATGGAAAAGGTGAAACAGTAATAAAACAAAGTACTATATGCACGTGGAGTGGTGAATAAGTAGATTAAAAATTAACACAAAAAATACTCTGAAACGAACGTTCAACGGGGTAGTAAATTAAGGGTTAATTAATATGTATATAAAATAACCTCTGTATCGAAGAATACAGAGCTTACCTTTTGATTTGCGGCAATGGTAGCCACGTGGTCTCGAATATATACCTTGGTCAAGTATATGCAGAGCGATGTTTTACCGGAGGAAAAGAAATTAGTTAAATTAATATAAATTCACTTAAAAGAATAATATGCATAGAACAATGCAGTTTACCTTAGAAGCGAAAGAGGCTGGACAGCGTGGTGAGTTCCCTTGTGTGCTTGAACAGCACTAGGAGATGTGTTTCTTACGAAGGTTCGAAAGCGAAGAAGGAACTCTTAGTTTGAATCGGCAAAGGAAGGGGTCTAGAACGGTCTAGTTTATGATGTATCGAAGAGGGGGTCGATATCTCGAATAATAGTTAATTAAAACGCGCAACTTGAAGACGTCGTATTTCAATGTCAGAAATATTCTTAGAGTAACCCTTGTGACATAAGCTTCCTAACGATATCAAACACGACACATAAAAGAAGATGTAAATAATATTAAATTAAGAACAATTTAAAATATGGAATTCATCTAGAAGAAATTCGACATTAACGTTAGGGTTCTGAGTCAGGTAGAAAAGGGTCGTCGGTCAAGATAAGACGGTGACAAAAGAAATAGAAATACTTTCTCTTTGTAACGAAAATGAATATACAGAAGAAATGTCTTAAGTTAAAATATAATTAATATGAGATATTTAAAAACGAATATATTTGTATTTAAATACATTAATTAAAGTTCTATACGCTATGTGTAACAGTCTTAACTACTGCCAATAGTTCTCTCCTGGTTACGCAGTAGTTCCTCTCCGGTTTGGACAGGGTCTTGCTGAAGTATCCAATGACCCTTTCTTGTCCATCTTGGATTTGAGAGAGCACGCCACCAATCCCGACGTTGCTGGCATCCGTATCCAAAACAAACCTCCCAGATGGCAGTGGATAGTTTAAAACAGGTGCACTGATCAACGTACCTTTTAACAACTCAAAGGCCGCTTGGCATTCGTTGTTCCAAAAGAATGCTCGATTTTCTGTTAGGCGAGTAAGTGGTTTTGCAATGTTGGAGAATCCAGGAACGTAGCGTCGATAATATGTGCATAATCCCAAAAAGCTTCTTAGCTGATGTTTGTCTTTGGGTACCGGCCATTTTTCCACAGCTTTTACTTTTTCTGGATCCACAGCAATTCCTTTTCCGGAAACCACATGTCCAAGGTAATTTACCTCCTTGCGGAAAAGGTGACACTTCTTTGGACTTAATCTCAGGTTGGCATCTCGCAACCTCTGGAATACTACTTCCAAATTTTTCATGTGATCTTCAAAAGTCTTCCCTACCACAATCACATCATCGAGATATACCAGGCAGGTGTTCCAAGACAGTCCCCTAAGTACAGTGTCCATGAGTCGCTCAAAAGTAGCTGGGGCGTTACACAGTCCAAATGGCATGACTGTAAATTGCCAGAGACCTGTACCTAAACTGAAGGCAGTCTTCTCTTTGTCATTGGGATCCATTCCCACTTGCCAATAACCGCTCTTTAAGTCGAGAGTGGAGAACCATTTTGCTCCTGCCAAGGTGTCTAGCGTATCGTCTATTCTTGGGAGAGGATAGCTGTCCTTTTTGGTCACACTATTCAAACGACGATAGTCCACACAGAATCTGGTGGATCCATCCTTCTTCCTGACAAGGACCACCGGTGAAGCCCATGGACTATTCGATGGTTCAATTACTCCTTGGCCTTCCATATCTTGTATAATTTGCTTCGCTTCTTCACGTTTTGCCAGTGGTAACCTTCTTGGTCCTTGTCGAATTGGACTTGCATCGCCGGTATTTATTTTGTGCATTACAATATTGGTTTTACCTTTCGTACCAGTCTCAGTTTCGAAGACGTCTTCATAATGTTTGATTAGGTCCTTAACTTGATTTTGTTCCTTCTTGCTCAATCCTTGACAGGCGGAGTCGATTATCTTGGACAATTTCTCAGGAACCTGCACGAATCCATTCTTCTTCGCCTCTATGCGATGAACGACGGCCGACACTGGCGAACACCACCCCAGAATAGTACCCTTCTTCAATGAAACAGGGTAATGGTTCACATTCATTACCCTTATCGGTACAGTCTTCTGAGTCTTAACCAGCATTTTGGCAACTACTATTCCTCGGCCCACCTCGTCATCATCAGCCTTTGGTTCCAACATTGTAACATTTCCGTCCAAATAATCACCTTCCATACACGCCGTCAAAAATGTCTCACTTCTTGCATCCAGAACAACATTCTCTGCAGTAATTACTTGTACATTCCCACAATTTTTTCCATTAAGAAACAATTCCTCATTATTTATTTTTAAAGTGCCTTCTTTCATGTTTAACTGGAAGCCGTAGGTGTTCATGATGTCTAATCCCAATATTATTTGTTCTTCTATGTCGGCTACGAGAACACGATGTCGGACTGATGTTGGTCCTATGATAAAGTTGACATCCACTTCACCTGCCACAGAAGCTGCTCCTCCAGTTGCTGTCCTAAGTCTCCATTTGCTAGAAAATAACTTTTTATTTCTGGGAATTAAATCGGGTCGCACGATGGTTTTCGTCGATCCAGTATCTAGCAAGCAAGCATAGGTCTTTCTTTCCATAACAGCGTCCACATACAGGCCGTTGGTTTGATGTTGCAGGGATGCGACTTGGCCAGGCGTCTTTGGGGCTTCCTGATGCTGGATCGATGATTGCCCTCGCTCATCGACCCGCTTTAGTTTTCCTGCTGCTCAGACGATGCTTTCTTGGCCACCTTACCACATTTACTCCGAACGTGACCAATCTCTCCACAATTCCAGCATCGCAGTACTCTTTTATTTGATTTGATCTGGTTTAGAACTCTACTAACCACCTGCTCCATGAACTCCTCATTTTCCTGCTTGTCAACAGTGCAGACACGAGCATGGTTCCGAGAGGCTTGCTTTGCAGTCTCAAACTCAAGCGCGTGCGCCAAAGCATCGATCAAGGTTTTCGGTCTTGCCAACCTTAATGCTTGCTGCGTATCAATATCCCGGAGACCATCTATGAACGTCTGGACCGCTAGGTGTTCCATGAAATTATCTGGCGCCATCGGATATGCAAGTCGAACTAGGCGAGCAATATCTGCCTCAAATTCCTGAAGATTCTCGCCTTTCTTCTGTGATCGATTCTTCAGTTGGGTATGGTATACTTGTTCCAAATGCGCATGGCCATATCTCATCTCCAAGCGTTTAATGAGTTGAGAATAATCTTTACGTTCTTCAGGAGGCAATGTCTGCAAAATATCACTAGCATCACCCCTCAATGCTATGATTAAAGCAGTCGCCTTCTCGGCAGAAGACCATGCGTTTGCTTCTGCGGCCGCTTCGAATTGCGTCAGGTAAGTTGCCCATGACGTCTTTCCATCAAAGGTTGGTGGCTTGATTCTGGTCTTTGAAATAGCCACAAATTCTTCTTTTATTTCGATGGGCCGCGGTATGACTTCTTCGTTGACCTGCTTGGGATCAGAATGACTCGTGGTAGCGGGTAATTTCATCTCAATCATTATTGCCTCTAAAAGTCTAGAATGTTCTCCAATTTTCTCTTCTACAGCTATGAAAACCTCTTCTTTTAACGCTTCTGATTTTTCCGCTAATCGCTGTTCTAGAACTTTCTCCACTTGTTCCAGACTTTTTTCGAAGTTTCTAGAATTTTCTAGTAATTTCTTTTCCAGATTTTTCTCGAGGATTCTAGCGGTTTCTAGGTTTCTTTGTTCCATTTGTTGCATTTGTATTTGCGCATTTTCTATTAATCGTTGTTCCATATTTTTCGCGCTATCCAGATTCTTCTGTTCCATTTGTTGCATTTGAGTTTGTGAATCTATTAGACGCTGTTCCATATTTTTCGCACTATCCAGATTCTTTTGTTCCATTTGTTCTAGAGTTTTTGCTAAATTTCCAGAAGTTTCCAGGTTCTTCTGCTCCATTTGTTGCATTTGAGTTTGTGAATCTATTAGACGCTGTTCCAAGGTTTGCGAATTATCTATTAGTCTTTGTTCTAGAGTTTTCGCTAAGTTTCCAGAAGTTTCCAGGCTTTTCTGCTCCATTTTAGTTTGTGAATCTATTATTCGATGTTCCATTTTCATCAACAGCGAATTCACGTCAGCATCTCCGCCTGGAACTTGAAAGACATAATTCTCTGGATCCTCGCCTTCTTGGATCAACACATTGCGAAGCCGCTGCTGGAGGATCGACTTTTTGCCAGTTGTATCCTCATCCCTCTCTTCTAATTCTCGTTTTAACTCGGACACTTTTAATTCAGTCAGTTTCATTGTGTTGGCCATCACGATATTTAAAATAACGTCTTTCCGCACTGTATATTTATTTAATCGAATACTTAATTAACACTTAATTGTCTACTTAGTTTATTATTTATTAATTAGTCCACACCTGAATACCACTGTATCGTTTGTCTTTTCGGGTTCTTAAATAAAACTAACAATAACTTTAGACACACACACTATATTAATATTAAAACGTATAATAATCTAAAACTAACTATTAACAACAATAAGTACATTTATGTATTCTATATTTATGTAACTATATTTATGTGTACTTCGCGAGACTGTAGGATTCAATGAATGTCTATCCCTTCTTCGACGCGGCTTTTATATTATGAATATGTTCTAGATGCAGGCAGAACGATTGAGTAAATGCGAGAGTGTATGACGCGCTACGCGTTGTTGGATGAGTCATCACAATATATAAAAAAAAATATCGAAGTTCAAAAAAATAACTACTTTTATTTTTTGCGTAGTGTAGAATAGAATAGTACAATTATATTTTAAGAAAACACATATTGACGTTAATTCAATAACTAGGCTTGGCGATTGCGACTTTTTAGCAGTCCTTCTAAATCAAGAATAAACAATTTTATACTACTTAAGTTCATTACTAATGTTTGCGGTATAACCATGGTTATATCATGTAACCATAGTAATTTACTATGGTTACATGATATAACCATGGTTATACCGCAAACATCCTCAGCTCTAAATATAACTTATGCATACTAAATAATTAATTGATAAGGGAGACACTTGTTGAAACTCCATAACTATGATAGTATAAAAAATGCACTGATTTTAAGTTTCAAATAATTTAATCTAACTTTCCACTACAATATCGTTTCGTCACACTGTGACTTCATCAGGTGGATGAATAAATAGTGAATTTACAAATGTACAAGGTATATATACAAAGCCTGATAATTATAAATTTAATGAAAGTAGGGGGGAATTACAAATTTCTGTTTGGTCGTTTAATACTAACCCTAATTTCTTATATCTAGAAATTTCTAATGATTCTAGCAAATCTAGTTTTTTACTTTTATCTTGAATATGAAGAATTTTGAAGTTTGTATTAAAGTTGTGGTTATTCTCTATACAATGATTAGCAAAAGTTGAATCTGATATATTATTTCTATAGCTATTTTGATGTTCGGATATCCTTTGAGTGAATGTTCGTCCTGTTTGACCAATATATAACATATTACACTCACAAGTTAACTTATAGACGCCTGAACCAAGTTTTTTATCCGTTTTGTCCTTATTGGTTTTTAAAAAACTTCCAACTGTATTATTGGTTTTGTACGCTACGATAGTATTAGTGGCTTTCTTGATAAGATTACTAATTATGTCTGAAGTTTTCCCGATATACGTTAAGGAAGAATAATATACTAAATCTTTTAATTGTTTAGGGTATATTAAAGAGCGGGTAAGTATTTTTTGTTTGTGTTGGAGGATTCTATTGATAATATTGTATGAATATCCATTATTTTTAGCAATAGTATGTATTCTGTTTAATTCTATGTTGAAATTGTTTTTATTAAGGCGTATATGTAAAAGTCTATGTATCATTGATTCATACGCGGCTAATTTGTGTTTTAAAGGATGAAAGGAGGACGCATGTATTGTTGTATCTGTATGTGTAGGTTTATGGTAAATGGAAAATTCATGTTTATTAGCATTATGTGATATAGTAAGATCTAGGAAATTAATTAAGCCATTCTTTTCTAATTCTAGTGTAAATTTAATGTTGTCCAAAATATAATTAAACCTTTAGTTCATAAAAAGTTCTTGATACTTAGATCCAAAATTGATAGACTAATTTCAAATAAAGCATGTAATAATTTTAAGAACCACCAACATTATATCAGCCAAAATAATTTTTCTTTCTTTGATCGCTTCAAAAATCTAACCTCAATTAACTTTACCTCGGAAGAACAAAATATTCTCTCAAAAGGATTAAAATTATAACATTAAACCAGCTATCAAAAATAAACATTTGGAAAATTTAGCCATAGAAACGGAACTAGCCCTGTTTAAGTGTGAAAATAACGCATATCATAAACAAGTAGCTAAAAATATTATTGATCACTAGAGCTGAGCATGTTTTGCGGTATAACCATGGTTATATCATGTAACCATAGTAAATTACTATGGTTACATGATATAACCATGGTTATACCGCAAACATCCTCAGCTCTATTGATCACAATAAACCAACCCGTAATTTCAATAAAGATTCGTCTACTATTAAATCCATACAACAAAAATCCATTGACAATGATATAGTATTTACAAAAGCGGACAAAGGAAACACAGTGATTGCTATCCCCAAAGTAGATTATAATAAAAAAGTTTATGAATTTCTTAATACTGGTTCATTTACAAAAATTAAAACTAACCCCACATCTAAGTTTCAAAAACAATTAAAAACTACGTTAAACATGTCCAATACTATATTTACCCCGTCACAAAAACGCAAACTTGTTATAATGAATCCACAACCCCCTAAAATGTATGGATTGATCAAACTACATAAAAATAATTTACCTATCCGACCTGTAGTTTCGTATGTCAAAGCCCCGTGTAGAAATTTATGCAAACAGTTAATTAATATTATAATAGAACATACAAAATTTAAATCAACCTTTACTTTAAAAAATTCCTTAGATCTCATAAATAAAATCTCAAATTTAAATATCCCTAATAACGCTAAATTTGTGTCTTTCGATGTAACAAATCTATTTACTAATATTCCAACAATAGAAGTAATAGACATCATTAAATTTAAACTACATCAACACCATACTAATCCCGTTATATGCGGAGAAATCTTAGATCTACTTGATATTTGCATGGAACAAAATTACTTTCAATTCTACCATGAATATTACACACAAACGACAGGATTAGCAATGGGAAACCCTTTAAGCCCCTTATTAGCGGAATTCTTCATGAATCATTTCGAAGAAACTATAAGCACTCACCCCCTTTTTAAAAAATGTATTTACTGGTTTAGATACGTTGATGATGTGCTAGTCTGCTTTAATGGTACGGATAGACAATTAAAAATGTTTTTTGATTATTTAAATAATATTCACCCTAACATTAAATTTACACTAGAATTATAAAATAATGGCTTAATTAATTTCCTAGATCTTACTATATCACATAATGCTAATAAACATGAATTTTCCATTTACCATAAACCTACACATACAGATACAACAATACATGCGTCCTCCTTTCATCCTTTAAAACACAAATTAGCCGCGTATGAATCAATGATACATAGACTTTTACATATACCCCT
Source organism: Melolontha melolontha (assembly GCA_935421215.2). Taxonomy (NCBI): domain Eukaryota; kingdom Metazoa; phylum Arthropoda; class Insecta; order Coleoptera; family Scarabaeidae; genus Melolontha; species Melolontha melolontha. The sequence continues at coordinate 39,004,448 of OW285238.1, forward strand.
TAATAAAAACAATTTCAACATAGAATTAAACAGAATACACACTATTGCTAAAAATAATGGATATTCATACAATATTATCAATAGAATCCTCCAACACAAACAAAAAATACTTACCCGCTCTTTAATATACCCTAAACAATTAAAAGATTTAGTATATTATTCTTTCTTAACGTATATCGGGAAAACTTCAGACATAATTAGTAATCTTATCAAGAAAGCCACTAATACTATCGTAGCATACAAAACCAATAATACAGTTGGAAGTTTTTTAAAAAACAATAAGGACAAAACGGATAAAAAACTTGGTTCAGGCGTCTATAAGTTAACTTGTGAGTGTAATATGTCATATATTGGTCAAACAGGACGAACATTCACTCAAAGGATATCCGAACATCAAAATAGCTATAGAAATAATAAATCAGATTCAACTTTTGCTAATCATTGTATAGAGAATAACCACAACTTTAATACAAACTTCAAAATTCTTCATATTCAAGATAAAAGTAAAAAACTAGATTTGCTAGAATCATTAGAAATTTCTAGATATAAGAAATTAGGGTTAGTATTAAACGACCAAACAGAAATTTGTAATTCCCCCCTACTTTCATTAAATTTATAATTATCAGGCTTTGTATATATACCTTGTACATTTGTAAATTCACTATTTATTCATCCACCTGATGAAGTCACAGTGTGACGAAACGATATTGTAGTGGAAAGTTAGATTAAATTATTTGAAACTTAAAATCAGTGCATTTTTTATACTATCATTTAATAACTCTAATACAGGCAGGCTACATCCCAATGGTCGAAGGCTCTAACAACAGACGAATAATAAAATTTAAACGAAATCCGTCGGAAAGTTTCAGAAGTATTCTAGCTTAAGGAATCGACATTTTGCGATGGCGAAATCGCTTATCAAGAAAACACAGGCACGCTGTGCAAACCGGCTATTGCCATTACTTGCATAAAACGATTATCGTCAATACCAGCTATGAGACGATTGTAAAATTTTAGTCCTTTAATTCATGCCGAAGCAACGTTTCTCTCACAACATTCTGTCGACTGTACAAACTAACTAAATCTCAATTCATCAATACTCTTATCTAAAGTCCAACTTTTCTTGTTTACAATCGTAAGTGCTAACTTATAGATTTAAAACTTAAAGAACTTGTTTGCAAAACGTGTATTGTATCTAACACGCCTACTTTTCAGCCCACGTTTCAAATATTAAACTGATTAATTACAAAACATTGGAGACTTAGAAATTGTTTCAACACTTTAATTTAATAAAATACCAATTTATATGTTTTATCTTAAGACATAATGAAATGAAAAAAATTCTTTAACACTTTCTACGATACTATGCTTTCGTTCTCCCGATGAATTTCATTAAACGTAATTGTTAATTTTCTCTCTAAAACTGACGAGACAAAATCAAAGTTAGCCGAAGTTAAACTCAAATAATGACTTTCCGGTTGTCGTAGCTTTTCATTTGGAGCTAAGTTTCCGAGCCAATTGAGAAAATATCCAAATAAATTAATTTCTATCGAGTAAGAAGACCCTCTTAGGGTAGGCTTTTCATCATGTAAACTGGATTTATTAGCTCTTCACTTCGAATCATTACGCGAGTAAATAAGAAATTACAGCCCCTGAAAAGATTCAATTTTAATCGAATGAAGCACAAAATCGTTGGATGTAGACATACCTATATCTTTAAATGTATAGTAATATTCACGTGAAAATAAATATGAATCGATGAAGTATTAGTACTGTAAAGGAACAGGTGTTTTTTTTTAAAATTCATAATCAAAGTAAGTCATGAAACGTACTGTCGCGGCAACTAAAATATTTCAAAGTAACCTAGATTGACTTTTCAATTGAACACTTGTTATGTCATTATGCCGCATTTAATTATTATTGAGAAAATGCAAATAATTACATTGCTTGATGAGGGATGGTCATCAAGAAGACTAAGTGCTAGATTTGGAGTGACTAAAACATTATCCTTAATATTAAAAATAAATGGCAGCAACGAAGAACCGTAGAAAGAAACAGAGGTTCTGGTTGTAAACCTGTTTCAAATTCAGTGGAAGACGAAAATATTATTGAATTTTTAAGAAACAATCCATTTAGTACAGTTGTAGTATAACACAGTTTCCAGGTTGTATCCGTACAGTAAGGAATAGAATCGGAAAGAACTCAAACTTAACAAATCGAGTGGCTGTCAAGAAACCATTTCTTACCGATATGAATAGGCAATAAAAGATTGGCTTCGCATTAGAATTATTGCCCAACGACTTTTTGGGGAAAATGTAATTTTTTCGGACGAAAAAGTATTTCAATTGTGCAATAATGGTCACATACGTGTCTATAGGCCGCCAAATTCTAGATTTATTGAAAGATATACGCAAAAAGCTTGTTGGAGCGGTCGATTTTGTACAAATATTTAGCCTTGGATTAATGCACGTGGGCCAGGTGTTTGCTGGAATATTAAAGGAAGATTCAATTCTGATAATTATATTACAATTTTAACAAATGTCTGCCTTCTGTGGAAATTGTTTCCCAATAGAAATATCATTTTTTTTCAAACGTACTAAAATATGATCATTTTGTTACTGAATACATACCTTAGAAATAATTCATTTTTTTACTAGTAAAAAAATGGGTTCATCTCTTTACTAGTAAGAAAATGTAACCGACCAATCATAACTCCTTAAAGTGACTGAACGATTATTTGATAACTGTCAAATATTTATAAAATGAGCGAAGAAGAATTTCGATGTACGCCACCAGAATTAACAAAAATTGCCAATCAAGCTGCTGCAACTTTAATCCCGACTAAATCTCGTAAAGTGTATGAAAATGCGTATGCAAAATTTCTGAAGTGGACTAGAGTACAAAATGTCAACAACTTCACCGAAAACGTTTTGTTGGCATATTTTGCAAGTTTATCGAAAAATTTGAAAAGCTCCATATTATGGGCACAATATTCAATCATTAAAGCTCAACTAAACTTAACACATAATGTAAATATTGGAAAATATAACAAATTGATAGCATTTTTAAAGCGTCAAAGCGAAGGTTATAAACCAAAAAAATCCAAGGTATTGTGTAAAGGTGAAATTGATAATTTCTTAGTTAATGCACCGAACAGAGAATATTTAGTTGCTGAGGTACGTATAAGTGTCAGTGCGCAATATAACGTTCCTTTACTATAATCGGAGACTTTTACATGAATATGTACAGAGAGTATGCTGCTCTTCGTCTAAAGGCCACAAACTTGACCAGATTTTTTATTAAATATCAAAATGGGAAATGTCAGAATGTCAACTACTTCTATCAACACCGACATCGAAATAGGCAATAGTGATTTCAATATACAAAATTATTCTGTTCATAATTGTGCTTTTAACATTACTTAAATAAATAAATGTTTACACAAAACACTTTGACAGTTGTTTGACAGATATATAAAACCTATATTTAAGCGACTATAATGCATGATATATTTAAATGTGTAGCTCACAAGAACGGTAAAAATTATTTGAAGAAAAAATAGTATACATCACACGGAGTAGAAAGCTTTTTGTGTCTCGCCCAGTTTGCACTGCAAACTTCTTGGCTCGACACAAAAATGACAGCTTTCTACTCCTAGTAATGTAATATACTATTTTCAACAAGATAATTGTCCAGTACATACATCTGGAATTATTGATCAATGGTTTAGGGAAAACAACATAGAACGTCTACCATGGTATCCATCAAGCCCAGATCGTAATCCTATTAAAAATGTATGGGGGGTACATAGTTAAAAAAAATAATGAAAACAATTTCAGGCCTCAAACTATTATAAAATATGATAAAATAAAATAAATTTGGAATGATCTTACACCAGAATGTATTTATTCTTTGATAGCTTCCATGCCCAGGCGTTTACGCAAAGTATTAGGTACTAATGAATGTATAACAAGATATTAATTTAAATCATTTACGTTGTTTTACTTGTGTATTATATGTTTCATATTATTTTTATTTCAAATAAATGCGTTCGAGAGATTTCCCTTCATTGACGAGTAAATTATTGCGAACTGTCAATTTGAAAATCGACATGTATAAAACGTGTGTTCATTTGAAAGGTCAATCTAGGTTACTTTGAAATTTTCATAGAATAAGACGCATATATATTAGTATGTGTTTGTTGTTCCGTAAACGTAAATCCAAATGACATTTGATAATGTCAATCACAAATATCAGTTAGTGCATAAAATAATCGTGCGTCGATTCTGGTTTAAATAAATTGCTTCTCAGTTTTAAAATGGCTTTCACTTTAGAACATAAAATTTTTTTAGTCCAGGCTTATTTTCGAAGTGGTAATAAAATTGATGGTTTATGGGTTTATTCAGTTCAAGATTGCATGGTAGAATTTCAAGTTTCTTAAGAAAATAAGGCAGCGGAGCAGTTAAGAAACGTACACCTCAAGTTGCCAATCGTGTTGAAGAAATAATGGAAAATGAACCACAAACATCTGTTCGACATTTGAGTCAACAAATAAACCTTTCTGTTGGTACAACTCACAAGTTATTAAAAAAATATATGCAACTTTATCCATACCGTGTCACAGCAGTACAAGAATTGTTAGAAATTGATTACCCGCGTAGACTACAGTTTTGTAATTGGTTTGTAAATATGAACAATAATGGAGAACTTTCGCAAGTAGTCATCTTTACTGATGAAGCATGGTTTTATAAACCGGGATACCGAAATTCACAAAATACAAGAATTTGGAGTAGTGAAAATCCACATGTAATTAATGAAGAATCGCTACATCCAGAGAAAATTGGTGTTTGGGCAGCGATAAGCCAAAGGCGAATCATTGGACCAATATTTTTTCAGGGAACGTTAACTGCTCAAAGGTACCGTACGGAAATTTTACAACCATTTGTCAATCAGTTGCATGATGATGAACTTCAAAATGTGTATTTCCAACAAGACGGGGCACCTTGTCACTGTACTGCAGAATCTTTGGATTATTTAAGAGAATTTTCTGATGAGCGTATAATTAGTCGAAATATTGAAATTGCCTGGCCTGCACGTTCATGCGATTTAACACCTTGCGACTTCTTTTTTGTGGCCTTATCTAAAAAATAACATATTTCAAACACATATATTGAATTTGAATGATATGCTACAAAGAATCGAACAGAAATGCATGGAAATTAATAACAATCTAGTAATGTTGCAGAATATTATCAGAAATTTTGAACGGAGGATTTTAAAGTGCATTGATCTTGAAGGACAACATTTTCAACATTTGTTATAGTTTTCAATAAATACCTATTATTTGTTATTTATTTGTATGTATGAAACTGTCAAAATATACGACTTCGTAGGTTAAGTAGTAAATTTTAATTTACGACATACTTCAAAATGTTCTCAGTAAATCACATGCTACTAGACTTTTCAAATGAACACTTGTTACTTACTTCACATGTTTACAACACTCAAAAATCGTCAAAATAGCCTATAAGACGGCCATTTTTTATTGCCGCAATAGTACATTGTGACAACTTCATTTTACAGTCAATCATAAACACAAAGAACAAGTTTGTAGATTAAAATTTATTTATTTTTTTTTGTATTCGTATTAAAACAATATTCACTAAAAGCAAAACTGTGAACCTTGCAGCTAAAACACAAATGACAACTCAAAGATGTTTTGACAATTATACAACGTGTTTAAAAAATAACTTCATCTCAATAGGCACTGAGTAACTAGTACTTGCAAATTATTATAAGCCGCTTGCCTTTTATTTATATTTATCTAATGTCATTTTAACATTTTCATCATTTTGTGACTAGCAATATAATTGTTTCTTACAAATACTTTCTTTTACTTAATAAACAATACTACTAAATAATGTGTGCACTGCAAGAAAATATTTTTATTGTTGAAGCATATTTCCGAAATGCACAATTTCTTAACGGAGAATGGCAATATTCCCACGCGGCATTTAAGCGACAGTTTCACTTGCAGTTTCCTACTAGAGTTGCTTTACATCATCATATTCGTCCAGTGATAGAGAAGTTTCGGGCTAGAGGATCTGTATTAAAAGGCAAAAGTTCTGATAGACTACGTACACAAAAAAAAATATTGTTGAACAAGTAGAAAACTTTGTTAGGAGAAAGCCCACATACGTCAGTTCATTGTTTATCAGTTCAAACGAACGTATCTTTTAGTACCGTTCATAGAATTTTGAAGCGTCGTTTACATAGTTTCCATACAAAATATCGATTGTTCAACAGTTTTTACCTTGACATCACGCTAGTGGGCTTAATAATTGCAATTTCTTTCAATAAAATTAAAATAATCACGAAAGTATTGATCTAAGTTTTTTTTACTGATGAATGGTTTCATTTAAGCGTTTGTAAATAAACAAAATTACAAAACATGGTCTTTAAACAATCCAAACAATCACATCGAAGTTCCCTTACATCCTGTTAAAATTGGAGTACGGTTAGCTGTACCTCGTCGTAGAAAAATAGGACCAATATTTTTTCACTATAACATTAATAGCCAACAATACCGAAAACAGTTATTAACACCATTTTTAACTCAAGTGCAACGAGGCGAGTTCAATGGAGGTTACTTCCAGCAAGATCATACAACTCGTGAAAATTTAGCGCTTTTAGAATATTACTTCCCTTATCGAGTTATAAGCAGAGGTGCTTGGCCAGCAAGGTCACCAGATCTTTCTCCCTTAGATATTTCTATTTTCCGATTGCTAAAAAATTAAGTATATAAGACAAGAACGAATAACTTAAACGACTTGATGAATACAATTACAATTAAATGTAATGAAATAACACCAAATCTATTTCAGAATATTTTTAACAACATGAAGCTTCGTATTGCATTATGCATTCAACAGAATGGTGACTATTTCTAACATTTGTTATAAAGTATAATAATTAAAATTTCTACAAATTACTTATTTATCTTGGTTGTTTGATTAATATCCATATTTAAAGTTTTCTTATTAAATAAATTAATAATCTAATTGTACTTGTTATTAATTTCATCACCATATCTCTGTAATCATCTACTTTGGAATACTGAGATTGCTTAAGCTATGGGATACTAATTTTAAAACAGTTTCGTAACTAGAGTTTTACAACATTTCAAAAACTTTCTTCACATTAATCGTTTGTATTTTGTATTCAGTGTTATCTCTACGTGGACTATTTGGCAAGTGCTTTGAATATTTCACAATATTCAATTTAATTTTGCTAACAAATGTTTGTCAGAAATTATTTCAATATTCATGAATTTGAATACAATCATTGTTCAGGGTATAAAAAAGTGTTAGTTCTCATTCAGCTTTGGACTGTCTACTCTTTTCAGAACCAAAACAAGAATTTAATCGATTTTTCATTTTTGAAAGTATTATAGTATCTTTAATCAAAGTAAATAAATATATGTAGGTATATATTTTTATTGTACTTTACAATCCTTTCAATGACTATCGTTTTTCTTACAGAGAGAAATATCATGAAACGATACAGATTAATGTTATACTAAAAATAAATTAGGACACAATAATAAAAAAATATTATCATAGTAAAACTATTTATAACTAGCAACAACGTTCACACATAATCCAGATCTGCTTAATCAGACATATTGCACATCTATCACAATGCAGTCTTATATTGAATTCGTATTGTTCTTTTATTCATAACTAAATCACTGGAATGGCTTCCTATCATTCTCCCAAATAGTCTCAGACATACGTTGCAAATGTTGTTTGTAATAGTGCTTTTTCCTTCCAAGTGTTTCCGACATAAAAGTTCGGAAGCTCCTGCGTTCGGAATTTTCCAACATGGGAGACTTGATTTTGGAGCAAGAAAAACTGCCGTTGTAGCAAAACTTTTTCTTGTGTTTTTGCGACCATTTGAATATCATCAAGATAGTCAGAAATATTACTAGAGATAAGCCAATTATCAATAAACTAGCCAAAATGGCATGCTTGACACCGTACGGTAGTTTAATAAAAATTTCATTATCGTTAATATCATCAAAGGCTTCCTTATTTTGAGTTTCCACAAGTAATTTTTCCTTACCGCTTTCGGATATGGTATTCTCTATATCGTCAATAGTTCTTATTTCATTAAAATAGTTTTCATTCAAATCTTCGACTGTTCCCTTTTGATGAGTCCTCTGGTAAAAATCATCGAATAAATCAGGGAAATTATTTGTCCATGTATCAGATATAGGTGGGACTGATTTATCTTTATGCCGATTGTGTAATCCAATCTTGTATGTTGGAAAACTCGTTACTGTATATTTATCTTTGTCTTTACTTTCTTCTATTGATTTGGATTCGTTACTTTCCTCAATTGCTTCCATGGAAACTGAATATCCATTATTATCAATATTTTTCAATTCCAAAGGCATCGAATGGTGACTTTTTGCCTTTCTATCATATTGTATATCATTATTCTCAGTGCTACTAACTAATTCGTGTTTATTTAGAGAAATTTTTATTCGCGTGGTATCTATTAGTGATGGTTGTTCTCGGTTCTTATTAGTTGACGAATTATTTTCCACAGAAGCAATTAGCGGTTCGTCCTTTGCTTCTGGTTCTTTGGTCTTATTATGGAACAAATCAGCTAAATGTCTTTGACTGGAACCTCTTTCACGCATTTCAACCAAATCATCAATAGTCATATTTCGCGTTTCCAAAATGTTCTTCAAATGCTCTCTCGCGGCCACGTCTTTCAAAACATCCAGGATTTCATCTTTGGCCGTAATTGTTTTTAATTTTTCAGGAATCGTTTGTGAAGTTGTACTTTCCACCGAAGTTTTGGTTGAAGTCATTAAATTCTTTTCTATAACACTATTCAAATCCAATGACATTCTCAGCGGGCCATCGTCTTTATTCGCTTTGGCGTTTTGCTTAATGGTTGATATACCGAATAATTCATCGACATTTATTCTATAAGCTTTGGGGGGTAAAGTAGTAGGTGAAATTTCATTTTGGGCCGTGTTTCTCACGGAAGACTTTAGAATCTTGTTTAATTTGGCGCTAGTTATCGGAAGATCAAGCTTCAATTTAGGTTTAATTTCTACATTTAATTCTTTTGATGGAATCTTTGTCGTAGTAGATTCTCCGTCTGTATGCTTCGTAGTTATATCTAAACCAATTATATTAGGCTTATAGTCGACAACTATAACATTATTAGGTTTAATAGATACCCTGTGGCCCACTTCTTCATAATTATTTCTTTCAGAAGCAATGAATTCCGTTGTAGTTTGAATATTTTTATAATCCGTCGTACTAAATCTATAATAATTATTTTTCTTAGTTTTTACTACTGAATTTACTTCTACGGGATTCTTATATTCCGTTATCACCAAATCGTGAGGCTTTTCTGTTATGGCAAGAATGGCTTCCTTTTCTCCCTTCAGTAAATCCGAAAGGGAAAGGTTTTTCTGTTGTAGAATTTCACTGAGGCTTAGTCCCCCTGCTTGCTTTAATATAGTTCTTAAATCAGGAATAGTTTCGGTAGAAGCTTTGTTTTCAGGAACGCCTTCATCCGCTTGGAATACGCTAATTTTATCATCACCAAAACTGTCATGATAAAGTGGAGAAATACGTCTTCTCTTATTTGGTCTAAATTTCGCGTCTTCCTCCATTTGGGTCCTAAAATCTTGTCGTTCGTGTAGATGTTGGGGACGTTTAGGTCGTGCAGGAAAACGATCTTCCATCCTTTCGAGACTCGCAATTATTGTAGATCCTTGCGGTCGTCGTTTCCTTTTTCGAAGACGTCTCCGTTTCATTGGGAGATGACCATCTTGTTGGCGAGTATCGGAGTCTGGAATCCAACCGCTCGTATCCATTTGTATATTTTCAACAGCTCTCCATTGCTGAAAAGAAAAAATACGTAAGATATATAACATTATTTAGAGAATTTTTGGGTCGGTTACAAACGCCTAAGTTTATAAAGTTTGTAAGAAAGCTTGTGCAAAATTAAATAGAATAAATAAATAGAATAACTTCATAAATCCTTGAGTAACTTCATTGCTACCGAGGGTGAATAAAACTTTACTTATGTATGGAAAGGTTCATTTGAGTAACATCTCATCGACGGCCCGTACTAGCGCATATACAGGGTGTAAATGAAATACGCCGACGTTCGCTAATATATAATAGATGCGTAGAACTGCAATTCAAATCTACAAAGAATTTTATTCTATCGAAACTTTAATTTTTACGTAAATTTAGAAACTCAAACTTTTCAAATACGGTCATGTATTCGGATTGAATCTAAATAAATAGAAATTATATGTTTATATGTTGTAGATTCAACAAACAAATAGGCAAACAAATTTGTGCAAGTTCACAAAAAAATTCCCTTCACATTTCAGTAATATAATTCGTGTTTGTGTGAAAAGTTTATAAACACGTATTCATTCATTTCGTAGATATAATAAAAAAATATTCTAGACAAAACAGTTAGTTCATTCAATATCTTCTTTACAACTGTGGTGTGAATTTGTGTAATTAGTTGACATTTGTGATTAGTTGCTGAGTTAATTTAATTTTTATTTTACGAGTTTTTTTAAATTAAATTCCAATGGCATCAAGAGGCAGTGTCAATGTACCCAACTCCTTCTGCTATATTTGTGGAAAGTTTACAGTTTAAAAACAACAAAGAAACATTACAGATTTTGTAAAAAAAGTATATTTTGCATATTTTGGTGTGAAATTAGGAGACCAAGACAAACCTTGGGCTCCTCATAAGGTTTGTTCAGTGTGTGTTGAAGAGCTTCGCCAGTGGTCACAAGGAAAAAAACAGTCTTTTCGCTTTGGAGTGCCTATGGTTTGGAGAGAACCGATCAATCATAGCGATGATTGTTATTTTTGTTCGTGTGTAGTACACGGATTCAATTTAAAAAACAAAAAGGACATCGTTTACCCAAACCTTCGGTCCGCAACACGTCCTATACCTCATGGACCAGAAGTACCTGTTCCTTCACTACCAGATACATTAGATGATGTATCTGATGACGAAATGGTTTCACGTACATGCGCAAGTGAACTGGATGAGGGAAGTGATTACTATGATACTGGAAGTGATGAGCCAAAACTGTTTGACCAATCTGAATTAAATGATTTGGTGAGGGACTTAAACCTTCCTAAAGACTCAGCTGAGCTTTTAGGATCAAGGTTGAAAGAAAAAAATTTGTTAGCACCTAGCACAACATTTTACTGGTTTAGGAACAGAGAAAAAGAGTTTGATCGATATTATTCCGAAGAAGATGCACTAGTTTTCTGTAATGATGTACCCGGGCTCATGGAACAATTCCACGTAGAATATAATGTTTCTGAATGGAGACTCTTTATTGACTCTTCAAAAAGGAGCCTTAAGGCCGTTCTTCTACACAATGGAAGTAAATATGCTTCTGTACCAGTGGGACATTCAATTCATTTAAAAGAGTGTTATGAAAATCTTGAGCTACTTTTAATTAAAATTCGCTACAAGGATCAAGGCTGGATAATTTGTGGTGATTTGAAAGTTCTTTGTTTGTTACTTGGACAACAAAGCGGTTATACTAAATATCCTTGTTTTTTGTGTGAGTGGGATAGTCGTGATAGAAGGCAGCACTACTGTAAAAAGATGTGGCCACCAAGACAAACCTTACAACCTGGAATGAAAAACATTGAAAGAAAAAGTTTAGTAGACCCGAGCAAAGTTTTGCTTCCTCCATTACATATAAAACTAGGGTTAATGAAACAATTTGTAAAGACATTAAAAAAAGATGGAGAGTGCTTCAAGTATCTTTGCAGCCAGTTTCCTCGCTTGTCAGAAGCAAAGATAAAGGAGGGTGTTTTTGTTGGGCCGGATATAAGAAAGCTTATGAAAGATGAAAATTTTGAATCTAAAATGGAGGAAGCAGAAAAACAAGCATGGATAGCCTTCAAAAATGTGGTTACAAATTTTCTTGGCAACAAAAAACATGAAGATTATAAAAATATTGTGCAAAATGTGTTAGAAAAATTTAAAACCTTAGGCTGTAACATGAGTTTGAAGGTGCATTTTCTAGATTCGCATCTCGACTACTTCCCTAAAAATCTTGGTGCAGTAAGTGAGGAGCAGGGGGTAAGGTTCCACCAAGACCTAAAAGAGATGGAGAGAAGATACCAAGGAAGATGGAATATAAGCATGATAGCTGATTATTGTTGGATGTTAAAAAGGGATGGTCCACTACGAGATTACAGAAGAAAAAGCACAAAAAGGAATATGGAAAGACAAAGAAAAAGATATTATAAGGACTTGTAAAGACATAAATAGTATTTTACTGTTTCTTTTCATTAGATTTAATGATATTTGTAAGTAATTTTGTTTTTTATATCCTTTGTAAATAAATTCAAAATGTAACTAAAAATTATTTTTAATTTTTAAAAAATATAATTTGAAGCCTTTTTGTGAAAAATCCTTACGTGATGGAGAAAAATAGAGTTCATATTTGGATTCAGCGCCCAAAAACACATAAGAATCAGCTATCAAATTTAAAACAATTTTTAGAAAGTTAAAAAACGCAGGCCTGTGTAATTTAACATACATTAAATCTTCCTCCTCTTATTAATGGTGTTAACTTCAAGGTTGAACTATTTACATGTTTTATTGTTTGGCAAAACTATTTTGTATTCTACAATAACACCTGAACCTTTTATGAACAAAATTATGCATGAAAACACATAACTACAATCGTTTGAACGCGTAAGCCTTCTAATTGTAAGCTCTAGATGTCAACGAACTTCTATTGTACCATAAAGGGAAGAATACTCGCGCTAAACCACCGAAACGATTACGTCGCGCTAGAACAAACTTGTAACAATTCTGTCGCAAAATTAAATCGATGCCGACAAATTATGCAAGAATATGTATTCCGAAATTATTGTCATATTATTATGTAAATTATACATACGTATATCTATTTGTACTTTATCTGCATTAGACGTAAGGTCAAAATATTTTTTTTTATTCTATAGTCAAAAGTTTCCTTTTTTTGCACTTTCCGAAATTTTTCTTTTTCAACGAAAGAAATAATAATTTGCAACAGTTTTAAAAATAAAAGAAAAAAGTGTTCTACAGTGAATTGCGTTGATAGAGTTAAGAGAAACTAAAGAAGCATGTATTTGTAACAGTCGTCATTCTGTCCGAAAATAGGCCGTGAATTGGAACGAGATCCCATGAAGCCAAATTTTTTATATGTTGTGGGGGGGAGGGGAGGGGGAGATCAGCAGTGCCTAATTTGAAGTACTCAAAATTGTCATTTTTTATTTCTTTTTTTATTCTCAACAATTTGTGTATATGACATTTCATCTAACATCGTCCGTTATATCTACAATCTCGGTTTTAATATTTTTTTTCTTTATCATCACGCATAGCGAAAAAATGTTTACCATCAAACTTGTAGAGCACTCTATCTCCAAAATTACGAGTTCCAGCGCGCCGCATAGTCGGCAAGTCGGCACGTGCGAGGTTTCGATCTTTCCGATTGCGCGCCGCCATCTTGAAGAAAGAGCGCTAAATTATGATTTTCACGATAATTTGGCTCCTCGTCGTCCTACTGGGAAGTCGTATGGTTACTTTTGTTCCTTTTTTTATTCTCTACAATTTGTGTCATATGACTTTATCACCTAACATCGTCCGTTCTCGAGATATCGGCGAAAATAAGACAAAATTTGGGGTACGAATTCGGTGTTCATTTTTTTCTTCTTTATCGTCACACATAGCGAAAAACTGTTTATCGTCAAATTTGTAGAGCACCATCTGTAAAATTGCGAGTTCTAGCGCGCAGAACCATCGAAAAGAAGGAAGACGTGAATATCTTTTTAACCGGAAGAAAACAAATTTACATAATAAATTTTATACGTGTGATTCATAATTCCACTGTCTTATTTACCTATATTGTCTTTCAATAATTCTATTCAGAACGGTAAATCCGTTACAACATATCTACACAATCGCGCGAGCTATAGAATCGAAACTTCGCACGGACTTGCCGGCTTGTCGACTATGCGGCGCGCTAAAACGCGTAATTTTAAAGATGGAGGGAAGACAAAAATATCTAATTGTCGGTACGAATGTGCTCTATAAGCTTTATGATAAACATTTTTTCGCTAAGAAGAAAAAAAATGAGAACCGCGCTCGTACCCCAAATTTTGCCCTATTTTCGCCGATATCTCGAGAACAGACGATGTTAGGTGAAAAAGTCATATGACATAAATTGTAGAAAATAAAAAATTGAACAAAAAGTAACCACATGTTCCCCGTAGCAGGACGAGTAGCCGAGTTACAACGAAAACAAAAATCCACCCTTATTTTCTAAATAGCGGAAAATAGTCACAAGAGTTTCGGTCGAGAACTTCAAATTAATCACTCCTGACCTCCCCCAACAACATATAAAAAATTTGGCTTTATGGGATCTCGTTCCAATTAATGTACATAATGACTGGACTAAGTATTCATTATTGCGAGGGGTCGTTTTTATACTCGTATTGCCGCACCAGGCATGAAGAAAAAGTTTCGAACAGCAATAAAAATGTATTTTTCAGTATAGCCCCCATGCTTTTGTATACAAGTATTACATCGTTTTAATCTCTAATCCATTATAAAAAAATTCCTTTGGTTTGTCTGCAAAATACATTTCAACGGCCGCTATAAGTTCGTCATCGTCCATAAATTTTGTTCCCTTTAGAGTTCTTTTGAGATTAGGAAACAAAAAATAGTCACACGTAGTGAGATCTGGACTATAAGGTGGATGGTGTATTTCTGTGAAGCCACATTCGGCAACAGCAGCTTTTGCAAGTCTTGATTTGTGAACTGATGCATTATCATGAAGCAACAGGACTCCTTGCGTCAGTTTTCCGTGCCTTTTCGCTTTAATAGAATCTCTTAGGCGATGTATTAATCTTGCGTAATACTCTCCTGTTACGTACTACCCTTGCGTATACAATCAATCATTAGTATTCCGTTACAATCCCAAAAAATTGTTGCCATTATTTTTCCTGCGGAAGAGGTGACTTTAAACTTCGTGGGGGGGGGGCTAGAACCCTTAATACACCACTGAATTGATTCTTGTTTTGACTTAGGATCAAAATGATGGACCCAGGTCTCATCTGCGGTGGTAAGTCGATTGATAATTAAACCTGGTTTGTCTCCACAAACCGCCAAAAATTGTTCACACGTCTCCATCAGCTCACGCATTTAGAATGGCGAAAGCATTCGCGAAACCAGTCTTGCACTTGTCACATTCCAAGGTATTCGTGTAGAATTCTGAAAACCGTGCTTTCTGAAACTCCTAATGAAGCTGCTAATTGTCGCTTCTTTAATCTTGCATCCTCCAGTACCTAACTCTTGTTTTTCTCAATAACATCGGAGGTGATCAGGCCAACCTGGACGGGGATCATCATCCCGTAATTCTCGGCCATGTTTAAACAATTTTGACCATTCTCAAATAGTCGACTTTGAAGGACAATCATCCCCGTAACTAGCCAACATTTCTTCACAAATAATTTTTGGTGATTTTCCTTGTTTTGTCAAGAATTTTATAGCTGCTCGATATACAAGTTTGTGCATTTTGAGACGTGACAACACAAACTGACAGATATTAGAACTAATATTGCTGCAATTGTTTTGTAAATTGTCAAAGTCGTTACCAAGGCATGTATGATAATAAAGCACTATAATTAAAAATTATATTAAAATTGAAAAATGTCTAGTTCGGGAATATAAAAACGACCCCCCATATATTTTCGGATACATGTAATTTTCGTCGTTAACGCTGAATTAAAAGTAGAATCTTAAATTATTATTTTATTTTATTGCGGTGTTCATATAACTTCAGAATTTAATTTTACGTTAAAATAAACAATAATGCTATTGAAATGGCAAGATAAAAGAGATGTACTGCTCCTTAGAACAATCCATGGGGCTAATATGTTGGAAAGAGAAAAACGAGGCGCTATGGTAAAGAAAACGGAAGTGGTCCTTGATTATGGTATAAAACAGGCGGTGTGAAAAGAAACGATGGAATAACATATACACTTGCAATAAAACGGATGAAAAAGTACTATAAGAAAACATTTTTACACCTCGTAGATGTTATGTGCTTGAACTTCTATATTAGATTAGATTTTTTGCTCGGATGTGTTGAGCAAATTGTTGAAGAATATGCACTTCAACAACCATAAACTTCGAAAGTTGGTCGACCAAGTTCAGCTGCAAAATCTACACGTCTCTGCCGGAAACATTTCCCTAACTTCATACCAGCTACACCATCAAAATCCACTTCGAAGATGTGCTCTGCTCTGTTTCAAAAATTTAATCCGTAAGGAGTCACATTACTGGTGTTCGACCTGTGGAATGCCACTGTGTGGTACCTTGTTTTAAAAAATATCACATTTAATTATCTGAATTAGTTATTTTTTTTTCCTTTTGTTGAAGATACATTCAATATATTCTCTTGTAATATTTTAATTTGAAACATTTTCTATTGTTAAATATAAGTAAATTCAGGATATAGAATTCAAACATAACATTTTCAATTTTATAAATATTTAACTTTCATTTTCGAATTTAAACCACTGTATAACATAATTTTATTACCCTATTCAGATTGTAAAACTTTCTTTAAATTCTAAGAAGCAAGGCATATTTTACATTTACAAATTTATTTATTGCTTTGTAATTTAGACCGCTGTTTCATTACCTAGGACTATAGTAAACAAGGGGTTAAATCTGCATATTTATTTTTAAGATCACGTTCCCTAAATATGTATAATAAATTTTTTATTACTCTAATAAGGGCCGATCCGAAACTACATACTTAGATTTATATCACCAATACTTAATTAGTCATGATATTTTATTATTTATTAGTTAATATTATATTTTTAAGACTCTATCGTAAATCTTGGATATTGTTGCCGGTAGATACAATTTCCGCGAATTAATAATATAGCAAAATTCTCCGTTATGACGTCAAACAATACAATGTACAATAATACGCGCTTTTAATCTTGTAATCGTTTGTAGGGGTAGTGGTATATTTTTATCTACTTGTAACACAGTTTTCACACAACAGTTTCATTCGTAACATCATAACAAGCAAGAACAGAGCAGTCGTACATCAAGACACACAATCTTACTTTAAACATCAACATAACAATCATACTTTAACAAAAGACACCAGTCTCAACAGCAGTTTTATGTTAGTACAAGTTATTGTAGATCCAAAAATAAATGTATATAGTGTAAATAAATATATTTAGATGAAAATACATTTATTCATTTCACAAACAGTCACCGAAGATTTAAAAGGTAAAGTGTATACAGCCTTACAACCTGTGCACGGTGAAGCTACATCAGGGTCGTGATTCTAGTAACTGTAGTTGAGGCATCACCGCCAGAAATCGGTTTCATCGCAAACAGTTTCGTCTTAGAGCCGCAACAATTTGGAGATCTAAGGGCCGACATCCCCCACACTTTTAATGTTTCCTGTTTATGAATTTTATTATTTTTTGGCATTTTTTTTTAATTTTCAATAATATCTCCTTCAACAATGAATTATTAATTTTTTATCCAATAAAAATGAAAACTTATTCGCTTTACTCGTACCTACTTCGATTCTCTCGTAAAATTTATTAGGGGCTATTTGTATTGTATACTCGTCATCGCTTGATTTTAATTACGCACCCCGTGAAGGACTTTTAAAAATAAATTCCAGAGTTACCTGGTTAAACTGGATGGTTTTTATCCTGAAAGAAGCATTGAGTACATCGGTACCTTGGACAGGCATTGTTTTACAGGTTCGCATAAACGGCATCAAGAACATAGTACTCTATTTGCTTTTAATCGCTTAAGTATCGATTGTGTATAAGCAACACTTATTTATTCGATAACGGTTTCTTCAAATCATTCTCGCTTGAAATGATATGAGACAATTTGAGTTGGTCCATCGATTTTTTATCACGTCCACGGCAAGGGATTTGACAGGTGTCTTTATTACTTTTGGGCAATCGTAGAGCAATAATTTCTTAACAACACCGGCAGTGTGCTTCGGGCTGTTGCAAGGCTTCTTAATATCTCCAAATATACTCACTTATTCATTAAACCATCATTGGACCTCCAGAGTGTGCTATATTCGGGCCAGTCGGGGGCGCTCAATACCGGGAATCATATTAAAATGCTAAAAGGCATAAACTTATCTACCGAATAAAGTCATAATTCAGGTCCTTCGATAATTTTTTTTTGTGTTCTGGTTCAATTCGAAAGTATAGTAGAGACGCGTTAAGTCCAATTATACGTCATACTATATCCACGACGACGACACGTTTTATACATGTTGCCGGCAGGACCTCAATTATAAAATAAACAACAAACAAAATTATTCAAATTTTTTTTAATATTTAAAAGAAATGATATACTGATATGCTATGCTGTCATATAATTTTTATTTATTATATGGTTAACATTGTCGAAGCTAGTTCTAAATGTTTCATAACGAAACTATAATAAAATTTAAATACCCCATTAATACTTACGATATTCACATTACGTACGCTTAACAGATAAAGATAGAAAAAGTACGAAGTTAATAGTGGAAATTAAGCAACGTTAAAGAAAATAATTTATTGATAGTATAGATTTGCATTTATTTAAATAAATACTAAGTGGTAAAATGTTAAAATTTACTGCATTACTTCAGTGATAAGATTTCATGCTTGTAAGCAGCATGTATTTTTTCAATCCTCCCAGTCACATTCGTCACCGTCAGAATCTTCATTTATATTTATTATCAATTCTGTTTCATATCTCTTACTTTTTTTTAAGGGCTTGTGAGTAGTTGGTCTGTTTTGATGCATTTGGCTATGCTACTGACGGTGGATAAACTAATATTTAAAGCAATAGCAACCCTCTGTAATATTAAAAACTTGTATTATTCCGTACATGGTAAATAATTTAGTCGTTTACCTCATGAACAGCAGTTTTTGGAACTAATAGTTTTCCACATTCGCGCTCTTTCTCAAAAAAGGTCAATAATGAAGCAATTAATAGCTTCGACCGTTTACAGAAACCTTTCGGCATTATATCCAAAAAACGCAACGAGATAATAAACACTCGGCATTATATCCAAAAGACGCAACGAGATAATAAACACAATGTAGTTCAAACAATCAAAATAAACGGGGAAAATGTACACATTTGACAGATATTCTATCTTTCAACACCGCAACTAACTATTACCCTGTTAAAAATATATACAAGAAACATTAAGTATTGGAACGGAGATTATGTGTTTGTTTGCCATGAATTATATTATCATCAATTTATAACATTTTGTATTTAAATTAATGAAATATAAGCTTTCAAATACAGTTTAACAAACTAACTTTTTTAGTTTCTCTAATACAGTTATGACAACATGTAAACGCCAGCAATGACGTACAATTGGACTTAACGCGTCTCTACTATACGGCACTCGATATAGACATCAAAATATCGATTATACCGTACCACAATAGCCCCGAATCAAATTTGGTCATTTGCCAATTTGCGCCACACCTATATAAATTTGGGATCCTAGAATCACCACAATGTCTATATGGGTATGAAGCAGCAGACTAGAATCTGCTAATCTTGTCAAATACAATATAGATGCACTAGACTTATTGCCTAAACTTAATTCTTCTATCCACCTATTGCATCAGGACTGTTAACACCTTCAGTTTGGAGAGAACAGTTACTCTTCAGTGCATCAATGTTTTATGCGGAAATATTATTTATCGCCTTATTTACAAGTTCAATCTTTATGAATTTTACATAATAATTAATCAATGTACACATTATATTGTATATTTTATGTATTATCTGTATTATTATGTCTCCTCTTAGATTTGTATGTACTGGACTAAATAAATATTATAACTATTATTACTTAAAAGCCTTTCAATGGGTTCTAAATTCTATTAGTAATTTGATACTTTCATTTTTACGTTTTATTGAAACATATAACAGATTGTGGTCACGTAATATAGAAGAAAATGCAAATAGATGACAACGCTAATTTTAATCGCACTTCAGTTATTTATTTTTTGTCTTTATAATAAAGAAACTTCATGACTGCGGAACGTGCAATTCTACAATTACTATTGAACTGGAACGCTTTAAACAAGGTCAGGTTTGTTATTATTATTAACTCGTACAGTTTCTTGTGTCGTATTAGTTTGCGTCGGAAGAAAAACGTGTTCAACTACATCTCGTTGTAAGAATCGGACAAGACGAAATTCCAGACAGAACTAGGGAAGTGTGCTTCTAGTACTACATAACTAATATCTACCACAAGAAGTTGTAGCGAAACTATCATTTCCAAAAAAAGAAACAAGTTTAATTATGTCACATGCAAGGTAGAAGGTAAAAAATATCCCGTGCATACATGGATGCGATAATATACATATAATTGAACTACATACTTAAAGATAAGTCGAAATTGAATAATGTGAAATCACATTTGTAATTATACTCATTATAGAGTTGGTTTGTTGTCGCTTTATAGGCGCAACAATCTGTAATATCCACGACAATTTCTTGTTTTTAATACTACCTTTACGTAATCTAGAATTAGATGTAACCACACACATACGTACGTGTTCTTGTGTGCGCTTGCTATGAAGCTATTGCATCGTAATTACAGGAGATTTTACCGTGTTATTGAGTCTTTGAATACCTACGTAATTCTTCATTCGGTTTAATTCGAGAAAGAAAATATCTTTTTTACTAATCATTTCGTAAAAGTATATGTAGGTTTGTGTGTATTTTTAAAAGTTTCGCAATAATAAGATAATATACTCATCAAAAATAAATTCTGGTATGTAGTACAATGTGTAAAAATAAGTTTTAAACAATGCTTGACATAAATATAAACACAGCAACAATATTTAAAAATAAACGTGCACGAACCAAATTAAAACAGACTCTATACAAGTATCCCGTATCATTATGTTCAAATTTTAGGAGTGTACAGTTGACTTCATTTCAAGTAACAAAAATGCAAAACTTGTATATCCATTTTTATTTGTTTTAAAGTTACAGATCTATGAATGTGATTGTCAAATCATGAAAAAAATTCTAATCCCAAAGTCAATAAAAACTGATTTTATTTAAAAAAGTTCAATTAGTAATATTTTCGAAATATCCACCTCCTTGTTAAATGCCCTTGTGCCCGTAACCCAACAGAAGAAGTACTTATCCGAATTTCATATTTGTTTTGTCGGATTTGCCCGGCAGCCAGGTGAATACGATCCAACAACTCTTCTCTTGTGTTCGAAACTTGCGCGTAGACTAAATTTTTCATTTATCCCAGTAAATAAAAGTCAAGGGGATTAAGATCGGGTGATCTGGATGGCCATGCAACAGGACCACCTCGACCAATCCATCTTGGATAATTGATGTTAACCCAATTTCGGACAGCAATTCCGAAATGTGGTGGTGATCCATGTGAAACCACATGTCTCGGCGAACATTCAGTGGGACATCCTCTAAAAGACCTGGCAGTTCGTCAATAAGAAATTGAAGGTAATTGTCTGCATTCAACCTTCCAGGAAGAACGACAGGACCAATCAACAAGTCATCGATTAGGGCCGCCCAAGCGTTAATAGAAAATTCATGTTGAAATTTAGATGGGCGTATAGCTTTGGGATTTTCTGATGATCACCTGTGCAGGTTTCTCAGATTTGTAACACCACTTCTCGTGAACGTAGATTCATCTGTCCAGAGGACTGTTCTGCATTAAAATGAAGCCGCGACTGTCTTAATATCCAGGTCGAATAAACTAGACGAGCATAGTGGTCAGCCTCGAGGAAACCGTGTCCCCTGCGATAGTGATATGGATATAAGCCCTCACGTTTTAAAATTCGCCAAACTGTCGTTAGTGGCACTCCTAGTTGTCTAGCGATTCGACGTACACTGAGAGTTGGATCCCTTGTAACAATAGCTACTGCTTCTTCCTCTAAGTCTGCTGGCAAATTTCCTCCTCGGTCGAAAAGGTAATCACGCAGCCCGCATTCCCGAAATTGTCTGTGTACTTTCAGAAACGTCCTGCAATGAGGAATGCGCCTATCGGGAAATTGATGTCGGTATTCAATAATTGCTTGACGTGCACTGCCGTTCCAGTAGCCATACACAAAATGCATGTCCGCATACTATTGAGAAGAAAATCGATACGGCATTTTGAATAAATGAAACGTGTCCACTCATGTATGAACTGAAACGTAATGTAATCCTTTATTAAAAATGCAACGTTAACAGTCATCTGAACATTTGTTTATTGTATGATATTCATGGTTCACCACTTACGA
The DNA here is from genome assembly GCA_935421215.2 of Melolontha melolontha. Lineage (NCBI taxonomy): Eukaryota > Metazoa > Arthropoda > Insecta > Coleoptera > Scarabaeidae > Melolontha > Melolontha melolontha. The sequence continues at coordinate 39,026,881 of OW285238.1, forward strand.
AATAAGTAAGAACCTTCTTTTTATCATAAATCAATTTCCAGTACTCTTTTTTGTAGATATCCAAGAAATTACTATATGCACTACGACACGTGTTTATTTATTTTAGGAAAACATTTTATTATGCGACGTTAACAATCACAGGCCTGTTATTGTATCGTATAACTTTTTTCGAATAAAATCAGTTTGTATTTACTGTAGGATTACATTTTTTTTCATGATCTGACAGTCACATTCATAGATCTGTAACGTTGAAAAAAATAAAAAGGGATATACAAGTTTTGCATTTTTTGTGACATGAAATGAATTCTAGTCTACTTTACACTCCTAAAATTTGAACATAACGATACGGGACAGCTTGTATAATTAACATTAAATAACATATTCTACATTTTCAAATTAATATAAAACAAGCTATTCGCTGTTTATACGAATAGTGATATTGGAAATAAAAACTATATTCTTAGTATTTTTAAGGCAAAAATTTACTTTGTAACACTACATACTATTGATAATGGCCCATTATCTTTCATATACGAAATCTAATAGTATACCCGGGTCACCTTATTATGTTTTCTTGTAGAAAAGTGCTAGCTCAAAAATTAACAAATTCCTTCGAACTTCTCCATAGACATCGGAATTTGATCTTTTGAGTGTTTTGTCTTTGCTGGTTTTAATTATTTTCGGTAAGTTGAAAAAACAAAGACAAAACTGTTAAAGAATCAAATTCAGGTGTCTACTGGTGTATGCGTAAAGAATGTGGAAAAGTTTACATAGGACAAACAGGGAGTACGTTCAAAATTAAGATAAAGGAAGACGAAAGTGCTAATTTATTTCAATATAAAATCACGTCTCAGGTAAAAGAATTAAGAAAGCCTAAAGGTATTTATTGGTTTGAGAAAGTTACTAAAGTTAATGACACAAAAGGACTCTGAGGACTTAATTTTATCCGTAGTTTTCAGCTGTAAAAGTCTAATTCAATTGGATACATTTTCTGTCAAATATCTCAAAGTTTATTAAGTTTAAAGAAACTTAAAAATAACTTACTTTAGCGCTATTCACACCCCTTATGTTTACCTACGACGTTTTCTTTGTCAATTTTAAATCACGGCTTAAATGATGTTTAAAACGACATATTTTTTTAGATGTGTTTACTTTTAATGGGATGTTTTATATACGAGGAAATACCAGAAAATAACGAGACTTGTGCTGTAATACAAAAATGAAACATTTATTTAGAAAGCTTCAACAAATATCCTTCAAAGTACACTCCAGTCGGTGCTGTTACGCCTTAATTTCCCTTTTTAATATCGATTAATAGTCTCCATTATTTATTGACGAGTCCTGGTATCTTATATTAAATACGTTCATTCGAATAATTGTTCCGCTGTCTGTCGTTAACTATGGTAAGTATATCACCCCTTCCGCTTACACGCGGGCGAGATTCGAGGATTAGTAGACGGCCTTGGTAGTATAAAGTCGTTTAAAAAAAAATTACGGGTGTACATCTTCTTAATGGATGTTAATCCACGCATCTTTGACCTTTAGTTAATTCATCGTTCATCAAAGGATCATGTCAAAGGGTGAATTCTAATTTTTGGAACAGCCAATTTGCCGTTTGCGACTTACGTAGGTTTGAAGAAAATATAACCCAACCTTGGTTTTTGCGTGGCGTTCCATTTCGTCTTCGTAAACGGGAAAAAATAGCTTCCTGCTGAAGTGTTCACGAGCACTGCAGAATACACTTCAAGGGCAATTTATGGTCGTCTAATTCCCCGAACAGCGACCTGAGGAATTAATTACCACCTTCGACGGACAGTGACAGGATATCAAGTAATTCGTATTATTTAAGTTTTTGTGTAATTTAAATTTCGTTTATTTTTTATATAGATTTCTTTCATATTTTGCCGTAATTTAACTTCTTTTAGCATAACTTAAATTAATTTTTGCAATATTAATATAGTTATTAGCATTTTTTAATGCCATATTAATCAATCTGCATAGCGGCTTAGAGACCAACTCATTTAAAATTTAATATATCTTGTATAGTATAACTTAAAAGAATTTATTCTATGTGAATTAAAATATTTTTCTTACTTGCATTTAAGGCCAAATTATTCATTCGTATATTGGAAATTAAAATCTAAATTTTGTAGTATATTCCGATATCGATATGTTTTATAGTAATTTCCTCTGCGGTCACAATTGTTTTTGCCGTGTCGTACGTGAACACAGATGTTCTTTTTTTTGCATACATGCAGGTGTCGATAAATGACGACGCATTTTTGTAATTTCATAATTTTGAATTTAGAATTTAAATCATTTGTATTTGTGACTAGGATATTTTGTCTATCGCTATCTCTGTTTATAAAATTATTGTGAATGTATATCTAATGGTACCTTTAGAAAAAAATCTGCGGAAATAAACTATGTAATTAACTTATGTAATTATTTTCCATTTACTATTTACAGTATTATTACGTTCAACTTTTGAGATAATGTTTACCATACTGTGTTCACCTTTTTGCGATATCTAGTTTTGGATTTTGTATAGAGTTATATATATATATTTTTTTTACCTTAACATACAGTGGGTATAATTATACAGGGTGAAAATTCAATTGATTAATATTTCTTTATTTGATTTTAGTCAATGCTTAAAAATATAATACATCGATTTACTTAACTTTATTATAATTATTTATTTTCCTTTGATCGTGAGTATACGAATTATTTGTTCATAAGTATTTTTCTTTGCCTTGGCGCTCCCCGTAACAATTTCCTTTTCAGGTATCCTGGGCAGCAATTTTGGAGTTAGTACGTAGGTACTTACTAAGTCTAGAAATATAGCGTGAGTTTGAGTAGTTTGTATGTGCATGCGTCGAAGATCGCGCAATCTCTTTTCTCAGTTTTCAGTCTGAGCTTCCGTAAGCAAAACTTAGTGGCGCTACCTTCTAGCTTTTATTTTAGTCACCCACACCCGTCTCCACTCGCGAGTAGGTAGCGGTACAATACACTTGTCCCATCGTTTTGTCCACTTGTCATAAACATCTGAGAAACTATTTTTCATGGGTCTATTTAGTATACCCATCATCGCGTTGTTGAGCGGTAAATTCGACTCAAATTTTCGACCTGTTAATTCTTTTTTGACTTCAGAAAACAAATGGAAGTCACATGGGACAAGGTCAGGTGAGTAGGTAGGGTGAACCATAATTTCCACCGCCAATTCTCCAAGTGTTCGTTAACAAATCGTTGATCTGTCGGCCGGAGCATTGTCGTGATGCAGGATCCAATTTAATTTTGCCTTTAGGGTGCCTCGAAGTTCCTTAGAATAGTACTTTCCAGTTACTGTATGTTCTCAAGGTACAATATTATAAATAACGCCCCATTTATAAAAAAAAATTAAGTGCGTCGTTTTACAGGCGCTTTTCACAGTTTTCGCCTTCTGCGGTCTTGGACTACCTTTCTGCTTCCATTGCATACTTTGAGATTTTAATTCAGGGTCGTAATGATAAAACTAACTCTCGTCACATGTAACTACATTGTTGAAAAATTTTGGATTATGTTTCAGTTGCCTTTTCCACTGTTGACAAATTGTCACTCGATTGGCTTTTTGTTCATCGGTCATCACTTTTATAATCCATTTTGCCGCGACCTTTCGGTACCCTAAATCTTCATGAAATATTTTTATAGTGACATAAGACAAACTAACAAAACAATGTCAGATATTCGATATATGCGAATCCGATCATTTCGAATTAAGTCGTTAATTTCTGAAATTTTTAACTCAGTCCCGTGCAGTTGGTGGTCGCCCGCGTCGAGGCTCATCTTCCACCGATTCACAACCGTCTTTGAATTTCTTATGCTACTCAAACACTCTACATCGTGATAAACTATCATCTGGGTATGCAGTTTTAATCATATGAAAAGTTTCAGTTGGAGTTTTACCCAACCGAACACTAAATTTTATCGCATGTCTTTGCTCCACTCTCATTTTTTCGATGGGTACGTCAAACACTGACAATTCAGTAATTTAATAATAGTCAAAAGTTACCTGAGAATGAGTACATTAGAAATGGAGGTTTCGTGTTATATTCTTTGTGTTATAAAATTCTAGTTGTGAAAGAAGTTATACAGGAAGGAAGTGATTATATTTTCTGAGCTATAGTAAAAAGTAAAAATAGTTGTATGCACCTTAGAAGCACACGTTAGATATTTCCACTAGTTTTATTTCTTTTCTAAACTTCATAAACTTCACAACCATTATATGATAATCGTTATTAATGTTATGGTTAATGTATACATTACAAATTTCTTATATAGTACTTTACTTGTATTTGAGAACCTAATTATTGTTCAAATCGATAAGTGAGGGAAGCATTTTTTTGGCCTCGGAAATATTAAAACTTCTTTCGTGAAACCAAAAAAGTTTCCTTACACACTAAACCCACCTAATTATACGAACAGATATTTATTTCATATATAAAATAAACTTTACATACCGGTATGATTAGGAATTAATTAGTTATTTTCGTATGTGACACAAATTAACAGCTGTCTCACATTTGTTCTAACTGGAAATGCGAGATACATATACATTTTAATTTACTATTACTTGATTGCCTTGTAAAATTTACCAAGACGTAATATTCAAATTCTCAAACTCACATAAGGCAAGCAGCGGACTACAACTAAATTCCAATGGTCTTGCCATATAATATATAATACCTAGACAATGCATAACACACCTGACGCTGAACAAAATATAATAAAGAATGCACAGGTAATATATACTAAGACGTTCAAGGAAGATAAGATAAATACTAAAAGCAAAACATTCAGAAGTCATGTAGGATGATTTACATGAAGAAACATCTGATAACACTTATGATAGTGTCTATTTTAAAGCGACATCTTTATAATTTTAATGTTAGTGTTTATTATTATCCCGAACTACTACAGCGTAAGGAAGAAATTTTAAAAAATCATCCATAATAATTCAATTTATGATATCAAATATCAACAACAAGACACTGATACTTTAATTTTACCCAAATATTATTGGTTATCGTGTAAATGTACTTTCAGATTAAGCAAACAACCTCTATATTTCATTTATAAGACATATCAGCTATCTATTCCACATATAACTATCGATAACACTGGTTTACAGTGGGGTTTAAATAGAAGCATGTGCCAGTGTTTTATATATGTCTACTGATTACTAAACCGAAGTTCGTTTGTTTCTAACACGTTAAGATTTTTCACAATTTAGTAATAAAGTATTACCAAGATATGCCCAAATCTGTACGTAGCTATAGTTGCAGCCATGGTTTACAAGCTTTATAACGATGTATTCGTAATCGTACTAAATATTTGTCCTAAGTGCAGCAGCTTGTGCATATTTAAACTTGTCTAAGCGTACACGGACTTGTTTGTAGAGTTCTCTCAGCCACACAGTGTATACAAGGGATAAGCTAGATTTATTGAGAAAAAGAAAATCTAGTAGACTGTGAAAAAGAGTCATACAGTGTTTATTTAGAGCAACTCATTACCTGTTATTTGACGTTTTGTTGTTGAAGTTACGTTCGTTATAACTTAGCTACTTATTTTTCAAATCTAAAATAAAATGAAATTAACTAGAGAGCACTTTCAAATCATAATTTATTATGATTTTGAAATAGGTTTAAGCGCTTATGAGTGCAATGAGAGTTTAGATTCAGTTTTCGATGAACAAGCACCTTCCTTGGCTGCAATTTACCGATGGTATAAGGAATTTTAACGCGAAAGGAATTCTGTTACCGACAAAAACATTGCTGCTGTTAATAAATAATTGAAGAAGACAATAAAGCCACTTATGCGGTAACAGAGCATTCGCGATCACATGCATTTAAAAAAAAAGTGGTCATTCGTTTTGTGCCGCATCACCTTTCTGACTTATAAAAGGCAGAGCGTACAAGAATCTGCCATGAAACTTTTAATTTCTTAAATAATGGCGAGCACCAAATTTCTTCCAAAATAGTGACAGCTGACGAAACTTGTATTCTCGTTTTCGACCTCCTTATCCGCCAAGAGAGCCGTGTATGGATTCACGAAGATGATAAAACTCCTACAATGACTAACAAGCAGCGATCTATGAAAAAGGCTATGTATGCGGTATTTTTCAAAAGTACGCTTAGGTTTAGTAAATACAATTAAGCTAGATGGACAAAAGACAGTTACTGCAGTTACTGAATTGTTCAGTAAAGCTCCACACAAGGGAATTTAGCGCCACCACGATAATTCATCGTCTCATACGGCAGTTTTAACTCTCCAGTTTTTGGTTGGAAAAAATATAAAAGTAATAGAACATCCGCTGTGCTCACCTGATTTAGCAATATATCACTTTTGGCTATTTTTTAGGCTCAAACACAATGCGGGGTAGAAGGTTATCGTCTAAAGAAGAGATTAATATGGCAGTTCACGCTTATTTTGAAGGTATTCCGAAAGAAGATTGGTTGGGAGCTTTTAAACAGTAGAAAGAAAGAACGGTCAATTGTATCAATGCTGAAAGGAATTACTTAGAGAATATTTAAAATAAAATTCTAGCAAATATTAACCGTGTTTTTTAGTCTCAATAATTTCAGCCTGTCCCTCATATAAGTGGTACATCCCTTGTGCAGTCACAAAACTCGTGCACACACCGCCGTAAGCTCTTGTTATGTGTTAGTTTTCTTTTAATGTGCAAGCAAAAAATGTATAAATATCCCGGACATATCTTGTTATACATGTCCTTGTTTTGTTCCGGCAAAATATTACCGATTTTGTAAGAAAACCATACTATTCTTACTTCAACACACACCTACGTGGTCAGGATAAATATAAAGTAGGCATACATGTCTCGAACATCTTAGAAAATGAAACCAAAGACAAATTGCGTATTTGCCATTTGCTATTCGTATGGCGTGGTGCGAATCAGTAAGCCTTGCCGAATGTTATTTTTGTGTATGTGACATCTAAGGTAACAATTCAAAAAATAAGAAAAGACATTAAATATCCAGATCTACCGTTAGCCATAACCCCGGTTCCGCATGGACCTGATCTGCCTGTAAAACCTCCACCAGAAACTTTAGAGTCCAGTGAATCAGAAACTTCAGAGGTTAGTGAACCAGAATGTTATCAATCGGAAAATATTTTAATGCCGCAACAATTCACTTAACCCGAACTGAATTTAGTTTCAGATTTGGGTCTTCCAAAGTATGCTGCTGAAATTCTGGGATCATGACTTCTGGGCAAGAACTTATTTCATCGAGGTACATCATTTGCCTTGTACAGAAATCGTGAAAGTGCATTTATGCAGTATTTTTTACAAGAAAGTCCTCTAGTATATTGCAAAGATATCGCTGGTTTAATATATGCCTTAGGACTAATGTTCCTAGCGGATAGAGATTGTTTATAGACTAATCTAAAACTAGTTTAAAGGCTGTTCTCTTATATAATGGCGATAAATATCATCCGTGCCAATTGCTCATTCAGTTTACTTAAAAAAAAACTTATGACAATCTAAAGTTACTTTTGAAGAAAATTAAATATCAAAACCACAAATGGCAACTCTTAGGAGATTTAATAATTTTATATATGTCGTTAGGCCAACAGTGTCGGTACACTAAAATGTCGTGCTTCATTTGTGAATGGAATATCAGAGCTAAAAGGCTGCATTGTACGAAGAAGCAATGGCCTTTGCGGCACAATCTTACACCGGGGTCAAAAAATATTATGCACAAAAGTTCAGTATATGTAATCGTTTGAAATATAATATTGGCCCTAAACCAGATTCCTATAGAATAAAATAAACAGGAGACAGTTTGGAAGCGGCAACATTCAACTCTACACGGTAGTCCCGTGTAAATTCTGCAACGAATTCAAAAAATATATATAATTTTGAAAATAGACAATTGATTTTTGCCAAAATGATTCCTATATAAAATACCGTTTTCAAAGCATTGGGTGTACTTGATACAGAACTTCAGCCAACTTAATTTACACTATGAAATGTTTTATTCATGTTATCTGCGAAATATCTGGAAAATATGCAAGATCCAGTATTTGGTTTCATATTTAAGTATAAGAGGATCGACCCACATCTGTTTTTTCGAATTTTCGATATATTTCTTAAATTTCTTGGCAATATAACTCAACTTCAAGACCGAATTGAATATACAATCACTCCTTGAAACGTGGGCATACTTAAGTTTATAAATAACAGGCCTACAAAAAAAAAAATTTTTTTTGGTGCATCTCTGTTTGTTAGAATAGTCGATAAAGTAGGTAATGTACAGTATATTGACATACGTCATTTTAACTCATCAGCTCTAGTTTACCTACTACCCTCATTGTGAATTGTTGTCGGTCTTGTTCGTAACTAGTCATTATTACAATATCATCGATAAAGTTTGTGTTACTATTTCATTATGGCTAGTACGTCCAGACGTTGTGTTAACGATCCTGATATATTTTGTTATGTTTGTGGTGAATACATACTGAAAAATCAGCGTAAATCGATTACAAACACAGTGCGTCGTTTGTATTTTGCTTACTTCGGTATTGAAATTCTACACCAAGATAAAGTGTGGGTGCCTCATAGTGTTTGTAAAATATGCGTTGAACATTTGCGACAATGGGAGAGAGGGAAACGTAAGTCTTTGAAGTTTGGAGTGCCTATGATATGGCGAGAACAAAAAAATCATTATGACGACTGTTACTTTTGTATGATTAATATAGTGGGCATCAACAAAAACAATCGCCATAAATGGAAATACCCCAATATTTCTTCAGTACAAAGACCTGTTCCTCATTCAGAAAATGTTCCAATACCAACTTTTCACCAGGTAGTGTAGCAATCTCAGGAGGATGAAGCTGAATTACCTATTTCTTCCCAAGTAGATGATGACTTTCAATACTGCGGAATAACATCAGATCTTAAGCCATTTTCGCAGAATGAGCTTAGTGACCTCATCAGAGACTTAGATCTTTCGAAGGAACGTGCTGAGTTACTAGCGTCAAGATTAAAAGAAAAAAATTGTCTTTCCTCAGATGTTCGAGTGTCTACATATCGCACGAGAGAGGGAAAGTTATTGAAGTTTTTTTCATATTTTGTGTATTGCTGTAATGTGAGTGGTTTGCTGGCTTTCATGGGTTTAACGATCTATCAGCCCAATCAATGACGTCTCTTTATTGACAGTAGTAAACGAATTCTAAAAGCCGTTCTTCTACATAATGGAAATAAATATGCTCCCGTTCCAATTGCTCACTCAACATGTGTAAAAGAAGAATATGAGGTAATTTGAAATCTTTTACAAAAAATAAAATATATTGAACATAACTGGGTGATCTGCGTCGACTTGAAGATGGTTAATTTTTTATTGGGTCAACAGAGTGGTTATACTAAATACCCATGTTTTATTTGTCTATGTAGAACTAGTAGAGGAAATGCTGGTGCGATTCAAAGATTTAGGCTGTAATATGAGTATAAAATTACACTATCTCAATAGTCATCTACATCATTTCCAACACAATTTAGGAGATCTAAGCGAAGAACAAGGGGAACGTTTCCACCAAGACCTAAAAACAATGGAGAATAGATACCAAGGAAGGTGGGACAGTCATATGATGGCTGACTATTGCTGGAGAATCATGCGAGATTGCCCGAGTCAGTTTCATTCTAGAAAATCACTCAAAAGACAATTTCTTGATGTTTAATGTCAATAAAATACATATTTCTTCGTGAATTGAGTTTTTTTTTTCTCGGGAACTTGAGCTGACAAGAAAACGGGTAACATTTTTGATATCGCCATGTAAGACATACTTAAAATCGGGTCTAAAATCTCCAGCACCAAAATGGTTGTAGGCCAGTGTAATCCAAATATCTAACGAATTAATCGATTACAAATTAACTGTACTATATTTACTTGTGAGTTGTAAGAGTGTAGATATACGAGGATGTATTGAAAAATTTTTAGCAAACAAAATTTGAAAGTCAATATATTTTATTATTCAACATACTCTTCTCCTAAATTAATACACTTAATACAGCGATCCTGCAACACCTCCAGACCTTTCAAAAAGAAATTTTTATCCTGCTCTGTAAACCAGCCCTCCACAGCTTCTATCATCTCTTCGTTGGAAGAAAATTTACGACCTTTTAAACTTTTTTTCAGTTGAGGAAAGACATGATAGTCGGACGGAACCAGATCTAGTGAATAAGGCGGGTGTTCGAGTAATTCGAACCTTAAATCACGAATTGCTTGCATGGCAACATGCGATTTGTGTGCAGGAGCATTGTCCTGCAAAAGCAAAACACCTTTGGATAACTTTCCGTGTATTCTCTCCATAATTTTTTCTCGTAGAGTGTTTAGTAACGTCGAATCATAATTCCTAGTTATTGTTCTACTCTTATCCAGAAAATCAATTATGATTACTCCATGGCAAGCCAAAAAAACTGAAGCAAGAACTTTTCCAGCAGATTTTTAGCGCGAAATTTCTTAAGCCTTGGAGAACCAGAGTGTCTCCATTCCATCGATTGTTGCTTTGTTTTTGGGTCGTATAAATGTACCCAAGTTTCATCCATAGTAACAATACGACTTTAAAAAACTGCATCACTTTCAAACCGAGCACAGCTTGAAAGCGATGCTTCCACCCTTATACGGTTCTGGTCAACATTCAAACATTTGGGGATCAATTTTGCAGAAATTTTTCTCATATCCAAATCGATGTGGACTATATGATGGACGCGTTCATATGAAATATTCAGTGCTTCAAATATTCGTTTTAGCCCAATTCGACGGTGTTACAAAATCATGTCATGAACGGCATCAACATTTTCGGGGACGGACACAGAAACTAGCCTTCCCGATCGGTGTTCATCTTCAATGGAAAATTTTTCACGGTCGCATACGAAGAACATTGATCGCCAGGGGTATTAAGCATATCTTCGTAAATATGCTTACCTCTTAACCCCTTCAAATACAGGTGCTTGATAATGGTTCGATAATCCAATTTTTCGATTTTCACAATTTCGATTGACATCCTTTTTTTCAAATTATATTGGGCAACTTTGGTTTGATTTTTTGAGGTGATACTTTACACTGACATTTTTCGTTGCTATGGTATCACAATATTTTTTTAATCCACGGAGCCGGTCTAGGCTAACTATATATCAATACCCCCTCGTATATATATGTGTGTGTATTATTTGTAATTTAAGATATATTACCAGGAAACTTTCTAACAGTAAAGTATTAATTAAAATTATCAACAAGTCATTGTTCTTTAAAGATATCACGGCTCTTTATTTTATTATTGTTGCTTATTTCTTTACCACGCTCCGAGTTTTCAGTGGTATGTATGTCGTGCAGATTTCGTTTTTTGATTATATTTAACTCACTTAAGATAGAATAAAACTTTTTATTAAATATTAAGTATCGACTCATTTCGCGTAACACAATAATAGCTCCTAAAATATGTTACTTTTTCATGTTAGCACTCCGTATAAGTAAGTAACTAGTAAAAGTAAAAGGAAGAAGCGGCGCTAATTAGGCGGTCCAGCCTGGAAATCGAAAAGAATTCAGTAACTACTAAATTCGTGAACAAAAATTTCATCACAGTACATACATAACAAGTGTTCATTTGAAAAGTCAATCTAGTAGCATGTGATTTACTGAAAACATTTTGAAGTATGTCGTAAATTAAAATTTACTACTTAACCTACGAAGTCGTATATTTTGACAGTTTCATACATAGAAATAAATAACAAATAATTGGTATTTATTGAAAACTATAACAAATGTTGAAAATGTTGTCCTTCAAGATCAATGCACTCTAAAATCCTCCGTTCAAAATTTATAATGATATTCTGCAACATTACTGGATTGCTATTAATGTCCATGCATTTCTGTTCGATTCTCTGCAGCATATCATTCAAATTCAATATAGGTGTTCGAAATATGTTATTTTTTAGATAAGGCCACAAAAAGACGTCGCAAGGTGTTAAATCGCATGAACGTGCAGGCCAGGCAATTTCAGTATTTCGACTAATTATACGATCATCAAAAAATTCTCTTAAACAATCCAAAGATTCTGCAGTACAGTGACAAGGTGCTCCGTCTTGTTGGAAATATGCATTTTGAAGTTCATCATCATGCAACTGATTGACAAATGGTTGTAAAATTTCCGTACGGTACCTTTGAGCAGTTAACGTTCCCTGAAAAAATATTGGTCCAATGATTCGCCTTTGGCTTATCGCTGCCCAAACACCAATTTTCTCTGGATGTAGCGATTCTTCATTAATTACATGTGAATTTTCACTACTCCAAATTCTTGTATTTTGTGAATTTAGGTATCCCGTTTTATAAAACCATGCTTCACCAGTAAAGATGACTCTTTGCGAAAGTTCTCCATTATTGTTCATATTTACAAACCAATTACAAAACTGTAGTCTACGTGGGTAATCAATTTCTAACAATTATTGTACTGCTGTGACACGGTATGGATAAAGTTGCATATCTTTTTTTAATAAATTGTGAGTTGTACCAACAGAAAGGTTTATTTGTTGACTCAAATGTCGAACAGATGTTTGTGGTTCATTTTCCATTATTTCTTCAACACGATTGACAAACTTGAGGTGTACGTTTCTTAACTGCTCCGCTGCCTGATTTTCTTAAGAGACTACCAGTTTCAGAAAAAAGTTTTAAAGTTCTATCCAAAGTATTCTTAAATTGTATATAATCTATTACAAAATGTGGAAACTCAACTTGAAATTCCACCATGCAATCTTGAACTGAATAACCCCATAAACCATCAATTTTATTACCACTTCGAAAATAAGTCTGGACTAAAAAAATTTTATGTTCTAAAGTGAAAACCATTTTAAAACTGAGAAGCAATTTATTTAAACCAGAATCGACGCACGATTATTTTATGCACTAACTGATATTTGTGATTAACATTATCAAATGTCATTTGGATTTACGTTTACGGAACAACAAACACATACTAATATATTTGCGTCTTATTTTATCCAAATTTCAAAGTAATCTAGAATGACTTTTCAAATGAACAATTGTTACTACGGAACAATGTCTATATATTACAATTTTTCTATTTTGTTGATGAAAATTTGCATTTCAATGCATGTCGAAAGTATTATGACAATAATTTAAACTGATTACATTTAATTTTCAATTAATGGCAGTAAATGGTTTCATTGTGCAACTAATATTAAACTTGTAAATTATATTAGTTTATTTTATGTTTATGAATGCAATAAACTCATTTTGAATTTGGTACATATGTCGGCAAACAGAAAAATCATGTATAATTTGACCTCCTTGCTTTGCTATTTAATTTTCTATATATCAAGATCTTGATTTTTAAGAACCTAATTCACGTAATCACCAATTTATTCTCCGGGCATTATAATATTACCAAATTGCGATATAGTATGTTAATAAGAGTGAGATTCAATAATTAATTAGTGAACCTAGACTAGAAAACATAAACTTTTCAAAAATCATTTTACTTTTTAACGTAATCTTCTTGTAACTTATTACATTTAGTTCATCGATATTCAAATCTTTCCATTAATTCAGAAGCTTTATCAAATTGTTAAAAATATCTGTTAGTCCCACTGATTACCTCCTCGTGCTACCTAAATCTCTTGCCACCGAGCCAAGTATTCAAATTGGGGAAAAAGGAAAAAAGGGACAAAATCTGGTCAATAAGCTGGATGAAGGAGCAGTTCAAAATGTAGTTCAAGAATTTGTGTCATTGAAACAATCTAAGTGTGAACACGTACATTATCCTGAACAAGAAACACTTACTTCTTCTTTTGCGTTGTGTTGTATCTTGGCACTTGATTTAACCAATTCATAGTATTCGCGTGTATTCTACATTTTTTAAAATAATGGATAATAATTACCCTATTGCAGTCTCAAAAGAGAGTAGCCATAACTTTTCTCGCCAAGAATATAGTCTTTGTCTTCTTCGGACAATTGTACCAGCCTCAGTTCATCATTACGATTGTTATTATTCGTCACCCAAAGTTCTCTGAACCTCGCTAAATTTTGGACTGAAATGCGTCCTCTTTCGGTTTTAGGGTCCATAGTCGGCAAATGCGACACCCACTCAAGTCATTATGCAAAATCGAAACCACTGATCTAAATGAAATGTGTAGAACTTCTGATATTTCGCGCAATTTTTTTCGATGGTCATCTAATATACCATGTACTTCTTATAACATATCTGGAGTCTACATGTGTTTTTGGCGTCTACCTTCAAATTTTTTGAAGTATTACTAACTTAACAACAAAAAAGACTTATTTAGCACTGCCCTCTTTCGTCAGGCTCACTAATTGCTAGGGATTGAACACGAGGAGCCGATGACTCAGCACCCACGGGCGTACTATTGAAAATTTGTATTTTTAAAGAGTTTTTAATTTTATTTATATAATTGGAAAACAAACGGGTGGTGATCTATAAAATACGAAATACATTTTTAATTGTTCATTTTGTAATTCAAGTTGAGTAAAGGAGTATTTAACTAGTAATACTTTCTCAAGGTTCTCTTCTGTAAAATTTGTTCTATTTGAACGAAATACATCCGTGTACATAGAAAACGTACTTTCTACATTGCAACTGGCTATAGGTGCATACTGGAAATATTCTTTTATTTCCGCTTATTCTGCAGTTAGATGTTTTGGCATTGTCCCTATACACAATTGCCGCATTGTTATTAAATCTGGATTTCTATTAAAAACTGCGTCTAACTTTTGCCGAAGGGCACATCCGAAGTCACTTGGAATATTTTTTCAAATTATTAATAGTCACATCTAATGTGGTTAATCCATAATTTAATTTGAGATTTTGATTTTCAAAGTAAGAGATTAGTTTTGGCAAATTTCCAAAGTGTTCCTGAAGAAAGTACAACTGATTTTTTAAATTTGGAATTTGTAGTAGTTCCTTTCACTTAGAAATACTTCAAGCATCGTCTTTTAAGCATGTAACGAAATTTTGTAAACTATCGAAATTCTCTGCATAAAAACTAATAGCATCCAACCACGCTCCCCATCTAGTTATTACTGGATAGAGAGGCAGTGACAAAGATGGAAGTTTTTCCCTGTAAAGAGCTATTCTCAATCGTGCTTTTCTGAAAACTTTTTTAAAAGCGGATGCAAGTCTATCAACTTCCGGAAAAGGTGTCTCTGAGGAAACATATCCTAATATGCTGCATATTACTTGTATAGCACATGCTCTACAGAGAATCTGGGAATATATGAGAGACACCATATTTGTCTAACCACTAGTTCGTTTTCCAATTAACAGTTAAAACAATGAAAAAAAAATTAACTCGCCGTACTTTATTTACCTTACGAAATATAAACTAATAAATAAAATCAATTATAAAAACTCTTCACGCTTCTATCTACGCCCATGAAGAAAGGAATGACTAGTGCTATTCAATAACTGCGTGTTGTAATTAGATGTTATAGACTATTTATATGGACCATCGTAATTTCGGCCTGATGCGTCCGGTCTGTACTAATTACTGATCCATCCTCGTATATACAGGGTACGGCAAAATGGTTGACCCAATTTGGGATATAAATAAAAACCAAACCAAGCAAGATAAAGAAATAAACCTTATATTTTGAAAAGTAATTATCACGTTATTTTTAAATATTGTGTTAACAATCCAATTACTTAAATAACACGGTCGTTGTTGTCAAGGCAGTCTCGAATTCATTCTCTAAACTTCGCCATTATCCTGCGAACCATGTCCTGTGAAACCAGAGTCCTTCAAATTTCGTGGCCGATGTTGATAAGCTCGTGCTTTCAGGTGTCTGTATAGAGACAAATCGCAAAGGGTCAAATCAGGCGAACATGGGGCCATCCTGTAAAGACACTACATGACCTGAAAACATTTGTTGGATAATCCCCAGTGCACGACGTGAGGTGTGCAATATGGCACTATCTTGCTGGTCCCATACATGTTCTGGATCATGATCGTTCAGTAACTCGTTCATCTTTGGACGCAGAAAATTCTAAAGCATCTCACAATAACTATTTGAGGTCACCGGTTCCGTTACTCGGATTGTACACCAGGCTGTAACATTGATATTGGTCTGAAGATTATCCCCACCACAAAGTTAAACATGTTTCAAAATTTCTCTCACTTAACTTTCTTACCATCATAATTTTGTACAGATACATTTGAAGTTACTTCTGTAAAATTCGCCAAAACTTCGATCCGACATTCCTAACGCGGCTGCATATTTGCATGTCGAACGCCTAGGAGATCATAGTACTAACGCACTCACTGTATTCATGTTTCGCTGCGTTCTTACGGTCCTTGGCCGACAACAAAATTTTCGGTTACGCGCAGAACCTGTTTGACAGAATTGACAGACATCTTCGCCGCACAGACGAATGATTTTCCCGTCTGAAACGGCACCATAACCAAGCCATATTGATAATGAAAATAGCGCGAACACAGTGACACAAAGCGACCACGCCCACTATTCTTCCCCTTCTAGAAGCAGAGCAATGACCTTTCGCAATCGAAACAACAATTTTGCCGCATCCTATATATCGTAAAAAAACATGTTATACTACATATAAGTATTAATACAATTGACAAGTCCTGGTGAAAATAAAATTATTCTTAATGATTGTGTGGCTTTATTTAAAACACCTAGTATTTTATACAGTAAGACGAAAAATACAAACTAATCCATTTTCATAGATAGAATATAATATTTTGGTAATTATTGAACACCGTTATTGTATGTACTTACGAAAGCTTTTGGGAGATCAGTTGCAACATATTTTACAAATTAATTTTATATAAGCTTCTTTAGTTATAATTACAAGTTTATAAGACAAATACCAAAGACAATTATTATTGGTTAAAAAACAATTATAACTATCGACATAATATTTTAATTTGTTTACACATATTAATTTAAAGACGAATTGCCCTTTAATTTACATATTGGCTAAGTGTTAAATTCCTTTCATAAAATTATATTATGCATTTTTATTGTCGACAAGCAAGACAAATTTCAATTTAATTTATACCTATTTTTAGCTGTATAATCACGACATTAAGCACATACTTATTATATGTACTTAAACTTGTCTGTATATCAATTAAATATTTGTTATTGCTTATGTAAATATTTACATCAGCATCCGCTCGCTCTTATCATATAAATGCAGAGGAAATTGTTCTCACACGAACATAATATACGATGTAGGCGTACAATAATTTAAAAACAATTTTCAATTTAAAACACACTGCAAATGCATTATTTCAAAAAATGTAAGTACATTAAATAAAAATATTCATTGCCCAACAGTCAATACCAATTACAAGGCAATAATAAATAATTTATAATCAATATATATTTAATTAAAAATTTGAACTTAACTAACACTTGACTAACACACACAAAGAGTATACATATTTGATTACATGTACATATTGCCGTGTAGTTTGATTCTAAAGTCGTGCTCCAATTATATTAAAATGTTAATCGTTACACACGCATATATAATGTTTAACTTTTTGATATGTTTTACTCTCAGGATTTGCTTTCTGGTTCTTTGTAACTAGGCCTAGCATCCAATGTAAAAGGTAAAAAAATAAGATGCCAAGATATAAAATTAAATACATTTATTGTTCATACTTCAATATACATTTATGAATCATGAACTCAGAAAACATTATGAATCATTTATTAATTTAAATTAAATCACTAACTTATAAATTTATGAGTATTGTCAAATATATATATATATATATATATATATATATATATATATATATATATACAGACTGTCCCGTAAAAAACGCCAACATTCATAATTCCGTTATTTATTGTCCGGTTTTATTTAAACAAAAAGTAAATTTAATAGCATCAAAAACACTATAAGATAGCAGTGTTTTATTTGTTTTCAATTGTTTTCATTAATGTCAAACGACAGTCAAGTTTTTTATTTTAAATGGCAACATATATATTTTTGGCTATATTCGGATTGGTTTTTTTTTTCTGAATTCAACGATGTATAACATGTTTATTTTTGATAAACGTTTATTGCAAAAAAAAAACTTTATAAATTTCATCTTTGTCTTCCATTATTTATAAATATTCGAATGTGTCATGAAACATTGGACATGTAAGTATTATAAATATTATTATAAGAAACAAAACACTTTACAATAAATGTTGAAATTGCCCGCCACAACAAAATAAAATTTATTATCCTAATACAACTTTAATAAACAATACTTTTAATTAATTACGTGTTCGAATCGTGAACCTTGAATTTCTAAACAATACGCTACCCGATCATAAAAACCACGTCTAACATTTGCCAGCATATCGGGCGTAATCGATGATAAGAAATTTCTTATTTTTTGACGTAGTTCATCTAAATTATTTGACCGTTGATGTTCGAAACCGTAAATTTTTGACTTTAGATACCCCCACAAGAAAAAATCATTAGGGGACAAATCTGGTGAGCTGGCCGGCCATTCAATTGTACCGCCTAGAGAAATAATTCTATTTCCAAAGGTATTTCTTAAGAATTGACGCACAATTGCACTGTTATGTGCAGGACATCCGTCTTGCTGATACCAAATACTTCCTATTTCAATATTGGGTATGTTCTGGATAAAAGGAATAATGTCATATTGCAGCAATTGTAAATATTTTTGTGAATTTAACACGCCGTTTATAAAAAAATGGACCAATTATATTGTCCCCTAAGATTCCAATCCAAACATTCAATTTCTGTGGGTATTGCGTATGAGCTGTATACGATTTATGTTTATTCTCTTTTGACCAATACCTTATTAACATAGGATTATGTAGACCGTGTAAAATAAATGAAGATTCGTCAGTAAAAACAATATTAGAAATAAAATTTTCATCCACACCACATTTCGCAATTATATCCAAACAGAACTGAACTCGGTTATAATGATCTCCAGGAAATATTTCATTTACTTTTTGTACATGATACGAACGGTACTTATTCTTCTTTAATACTTTTCTAACAGTTTCACGGAGACATCGACACTTTCACTAATTTGGCCTAACGTTTGGTATTCATTTTCTTCAACAGTAGCGCATATCATGATATCCCGATCCGCATTATCATGTGCGGGCTTTTTATGTAAAGAGGGAGAGACATATCCGTATTTTTCAAAATTTTCCTTAATTCGATGAATTATATTTGAACATGGAACAGGACGATTAATGAAGGTAGTTCTCCAAATATTTACAATTGATGAAAGTGTGTGGCCTCCATAAAACCACTTTATAATTTGCACTTTTTCATTAATTGTGTATTCCATTAGGATAAAATTTGATGGTTCGCTAAAGTATTTCACATAACCACTGACATTCCTGTCATATAAAAAGTTGACAATACTAAAATGGATACATTTAATTTTACCTCCCACTACCTTCCCCTATCAATAGGCTTTCGTAGTTCAAGTTGTTTTACTGTATATATATATATATATATATATATATATATATATATATATAAATAACATTGAAGTCCTTTTTCAGATTTTATAAACCTTGCAATCAGCACACTTGTGTATTATCTTCAAAAGCTCTAAACAAGTGAGAAAATTAAACATAAACTCCTCAGATCAATATTTTATTGATGTGCCTTTTGCCTTAATCCCGGCTTACAATCTACGTGCCATGGTTTAATATTAACTTAAGCCATTAATTGTCCAATATTCTGAGATGTAAAGATTACATATTCCTTTTATTGCAAATTATTCTATTCTTTTCAAATCTGCTTAACCGATTCTTTCTTTCTCAATGCTTTTATACTTAAATTAGCGGTTTTATTTTGTATGAGAAGCGATCTTAGAATCCATTTAAAAAAAGGTTATAAAAATAGTCCCGAAAGTGATTTTCTTCTGACGCTGTCTTCAAACGATCTAGAAGATTTGCGTAATAACGTATGGTCCCAAAATTTTCGGAAAAATTTTAGATGTTGATAACTTTCTCAAAACTGTTTTACTTTATAAACTACATATATACTACAATAATTAACAATAAATCCTTCAAATTATTGATAACCGGCCATTACCTTCGATGGTCCTCAATTTTCTTCTGACTTGTCGTCAATTCAACGTCGTAATTCATCTTCATTCACAGCTTCCCATCCATTTTCATACACTTTTCTGGTAAATATTGACCAAAATTGTTCTATTGACTGAGCCTGAGGTACATTGGGGGAATTGTCTAATTTAGGAACAAAGCTTATGTTGTTTACGTTCGAAATAATTGGGAGAAGTAGATTCAATAAAATGATATTAAACAGGGTCTATCACAAAAATTACGATGTAATTAACAGTTAAAACTATGAAGACCAGAAACTAACTCACAGCACTTTATTTATCTTACGAAATATAATCTAAATAGACTAAATTATTAAAACTCCACAAGCTTCTATCTACACCCACGAAAATAGAAATTTAACTGTAAATATCCAACAAAAAACGTCGCAATTGTCGATGAAAACAGATGTGCGCGCTAACCAGATCAATAGTGCATTCAATAACTGCGTGATGTACTTACAGATGTTGTAGACTATTTATATCGTCCGTAATGACGACGTCATTTCAACCCGAAGTGTATGGTCTCTAATCATTACAGTGGCGAGTGTGGGAACAAAAATAATGCATTAGCAGATTAGTCATATTTTTAAATCTGTCATGCTATTAGTATTTCTGTTATTTTAATGAATCCAATAATCCAATATCGTGTCTTAAGATAGAATGATTTAGTCGCGTTTTATATAATGCCAAACGCGAAGATATTAGTAATATAATTTGAGCTTAATATAAATACGTAGGTATTCGGAAACATTATGTTTTATTGTATTTAATATTAGAATTGTTGGCAGAAGTACTCTGAATATGTAGAGTGTAAATTAATCAATTAAAGAATAAAATATAGTCTATTGTGTCAACCCACCCTCGCACCTTTCACTCTTTTAATGGGAAATTTAGTTTAGCGTACAATGCAATAAAAACAGTATATTTCCACCAATTAGTATTCGTGATCTATTAGTTAATGGTCTATACGAATATATGCATGGACCATATTCCTTTAATTTAACCCTATACTTATACATAATTCACCTGTCAATAATTATATGATATATGAACTCACAAATTCAAAAATCCAAAGCAAAACGCAGTCTATTCTGGCATTCCACTAATTGCCGCTTTTTTTCCGAAACTTCATAATTCTCCCATCGACCTTTTATTCTTCCCAATAATTTCCCCATTTCTCTATTGTTTATTGTTAGACACCGAGCAGCTTTCCAAACATTTCGCTTCGATGGAGTTTTCATTATTATCGTTTCTCATTTATTCATAACGAGCAATGCATTGTGAAATATCATAGTTGCTTCTACAGAACTTTTCTAATAAAATGTTCGTTTCAAGATAATTATTATTTTGAAACAGTAACCCGTATTTACTACAAATATTGACTGATTTAATAGTTTTTAATTAAAATTAAAATTCTGAAAAAATTCCTAGTTTGATCGTTTATGTCAGAGGTCCCTAATTTTTTTTTCTCGTAGACCACTTGCCATGCTTTTCGGTTTTGGGTAGACTCCCTGCTTATCTAATATTGAATTTTTGCAAATTCATCAACCTCAAAAGTATTTTTGACTGCAACTCACTTTGAAATATTTAAATTTGTAAATAAAGTATTTTTACGATAAGAGATCAGTCACGTCGTCAATGTGCGCCATACAACATTGACAAATCTATTCTTTACATCTTGCAAATAATTGTCATTTAGTTTATAGGTTATAGTACATTTAAAAACTTCAAAAATCTTCTTTTTTCAGATGGCATTTAGGTTATACCTTAAACTGTTTAGAATATTAATATGGTATATTTATCACTATATTTAGAAAAATACATAGTTTATGTTAATTAATAAAGGCAATTGTATTAGTACTTTGATTTTGCAAAATTAATCCTGCTGAAACAAAAGTAATGCTGATAAGCGAATTACGTTTCGAATTTTGAATAAAAATAATTTACAAAAAACAAAACTCGAAACTATGTATTTTCTGTGAAACATTGAAAGTGGAAAACATTACTATGTAGAACTAAAATTTGTTCAAGATGTTTCTATGTTAAATTATTTCCTTTAGATGTTAATACGTCTTTAAAAATAGAAAATGTCCGTTCCACATCGCAACTGGTGATAGGTGCGTGACTAAAATGTTGCAAAAGCGCGCCATACTTCAAATATTATTATATAGATTTTTCAATCGGCTCTGTGGAGAATTTTTATAATATATTCAAATCTGGATTTCAGCTAAATATGGCCTCAACTTTTTGTATCAGCTTTGACAAATATCTTTTTAAACGATGAAACTAAATTATCAACATTTGGAAAATGACCCCGGATGTATTCACATACTCTGTGTAGTGCATTTGCTGCACAGGTAACGTGTATCAATACATTGATCAATTACTTCTGCAACTGTTTCACCATTTACGACTAGCAATATTTTAGTTGCAATTAAGTATGATTGGTATGAAGTTGTCGGATGAAGAATACCAACAACTACATTTAACACATATCGTCCCAGTACATCCGTTGTTTCGTCTGCACTTACCAAAAGATAATGACCAGATAGATTGGTTCGTATTTTTTCAATGGTTCTCAAATAACATTTCGGTAAGTGGTATTTACGTAAAGTAGATTCATCTGGTATATTACGATCAGTATATTTTGTAGGAAACCTCTTGAGGACTGGATTGTTAAGCTTTTTGAATAGGATATTGGCCACCATGAAAGCTTCAGCCAGTTCTTCGTTAAAAGTGTCTGGTGCAGATGGACATGTATTATGTAGGTGAGTTTTCGAAGAAGTCACTTTTATTATTTCTAAATGAAGAAAAATGTTCTTTGATGCGTATTTCAAACGATCTGCCTGTCTGTCCGATATACGTCATAGGGCAACTACCGCAAGTTAACTAATAGACTCCTGACTTTTTATTATTTGTTAAATTTTTATTGTTTTTTATAAATTTGGATAAATTGTTGTTAGTTCTATACGCTGTATTAATGTCTAGCTTTCCTAAATATTTGCAATTTTTTTTTCACAGGAACAAGGAGACAATTAAATTTATTATTTGATTATATTAATACATTGCATCACAATATTAAGTTTGCAATGGAACAGGAAACAAGTAATAGTATTAACTTTCTCAATTTAACGATTACTAGAATTAATAACAAATGTAACTTTGGAATTTACCGCAAACCATCAAATACAGATATAACTATTCATAATACTTCTTGCCATCCGATACAATACAAATTAGCGGCTTATCACAGTCTTATACATATATTAATCAATACTCCGTTAAACCAAACAGATTTAGAAAAAGAGTTCAATTGAATTAAGGAAATAGCAATCAACAATGGATATAAAAGTAATATAATAGATAACATTTTAAATAAAAAAACTCCTTACAAAAGCCATGTCACAAGTTTATCCAATATTAAATAATAATAACACCCAAAAATTTAAAATGATCACGTTTATAGGCTCTTCAAGCACAAAAATTTGTAAGTATTTAAGAAAGTTAGACATTAATAAAGCGTATAGAACTAGCAACAATTTATCCAAATTTATAAAAAACAATGAAGATTTAACAAATTACAATAAAAAGTCAGGTGTCCATGAGTTAACTTGCGGTAGCTGTCGCATGACGTATATCGGACAGACAGGCAGATCGTTTGAAATATGCATCAAAGAACATTTTTCTTCATTTAGAAATAATAAAAGTGACTCTTCATATGCGTCTCATATTAATTTAGCAAACCACACACTACACGTAGAAAATAAGGGCAAAAAACTTAATTTATTAGAGTCACTTGAAATTAATATTAATTATTATCACTTTAAGAACAGTATTGTATAAACCGCAGTGTAAGTTTTGTGAATAGACATTTAAGTAATAAAAAGTACCCATTCCTTCAACCATTCAAAACAAAACATATTGCTGTGAACTGCGCCTTTGCTTATAAGTTCAGCTCACAACAAATGTCCGGACTATTTCGGTCGTAAATTCTTCTTGCTTGAGTCTTCTTTCTCCCGGGCTTTCCCTCTTTTTCTCAAGTGAAAGATGTGAAAAAAATAAAAAAGTCAAAGAAAAGTTACCTTTATACTTAACTATTTTATTTAAAAAAATGAAAAAGAAAAAAAAATCTCTTTTCAAAGTGTAAAGAAAGCTAAAGCATGATTAACAATAGCTTGGAGGAAAAAGTCTGTGTGATAAATAACACGCACACAGAGAAAAGCCTCCTGTGACTCGCGAGCAAACATAAAACTAATAGATTGTTAAGAAAATTCTCAAATTTAAAATCTAAATTACAAACCCCTAAATCAATTCGAAAATCGACTAAACGTCAACTCGTAATTTACTCTACTCGTGCGCAAATAAACACAAGGACAAATCTCCCCTCCAATCCTGACTTCCTGTGACATGAAAAAAAAACTCCCTCAAAAAATATGGTAATTTTCTTAGCTATCTATATTGTACTCTAATATAAATGTAATTCAAAATTACAAATAAGCACAAATATCAACGAATTATCGTTAAATAGAATTTATATAAATCAAACATAAAAAAAAGTACTTACGTACGTAACACTTTTATCTAGAAAAACTAATATGAGAGATATCAAGCATAATCTATATTAAATGTATAAACGAGATCACCACCACTCGTAAAAAACGTAAATGAAATTTACACACACATCAAAACACTCCAAATCAAATAAACCCGACTTTAAATCAAATACTACAAGAAGTAAAAAATGAGGTTTTTTACCCCCGACCGTACAATTCAACAGACTTGATACCTCTATCTATCATAGGCCGGAAAAGATCGGACATCATGCGACAAAGCTACAAAATAAGACCGCAAGACGGACTACATCCTACACAAAATAACTATACAGTCCCGGTCATTACAATAATTCAAAAATATAAACATTTTTTTAAAATATAAATCAAAAATTAAATAAATGTGCATGTGAATAAAATGAAGTAAAATCAGACATAGTTCAAAATTATTCTTCGGGGAAAAATCCATGACAATATGTTTGTTACGGTACATATGTGTAAAAATATATGGATAAGTTAGTTATATGTGACGAAACTCAGGTTGGAGCGAAACGATCGTTACTGAGTAAAGTAAAAAGTAGTGAAATTCATTAAAATTTGTTTTATTTTATTCCGATAACAGTTGTAACCAAATAACACTGAAAGAAACCCAACCAGAAATATTCCCTTATAGAAGAGAATAGAAAATATACTATCTCAAGAACAATAAATACATACATGTATATGCAGGTATAATAGCATGTAAACCCGAGAACACTTTGTAAACTAGCGGATATAATTTTTTAAGCGATTATTTCAACGAAGTCTAACGAAATAATATATAAAGGTATATTCCGTCTTACACGCCACTGTCGAATTAAATTTATGAAGGAATACACACAACGTACTATTCATAACGACGGAAATAACAACATCTGCTCGACGAATGCAATCGAGCAAGCAAATAGTTGGGCTATTATAACATGCATTCTATACCGGATACCGCCACAATGTTTTATCGGGGCAATTGGTCATTCAAACGCCTCACTCCGCTCTCTTCTTATTGGCCAGGTCTTCACTGTAGGCAATCAACCACAAAAAGGCGATTTTTAAAATTTCATCGAGCCAAACTTCATCGCAATTTGCCCGTACACACACACTACGCGCGCCTATCAGTATTTACGGTAGACAACTGTTTCATTATTGTCAATTATTCGGTTAGCCATTAAACTTATATATATGGCGATATACCACGCAATTATCTACAGTTGGTGTTGGGTAATATTGTCTTATTCACCGTTTGACGAATTTTTCAAATTTTTATCGTTTAAGGGAATTTAAAGTGGTTACACAACAATATTGCTCGAAGCGTTTTGCGTACCACTTACATCTAAAAACTGTTAGTTGTATTACAAACAAGTGATAAGTCAATGAAACCGGTTAGATATTTTAGAAGAAACGTATTTATATCCGTTCCTTAAAAACGACCTTCCTATTTCCTCCATAAGAAATTAAAAATAAAAACAAAAATCTTTGAGCAAGCATCATACCCTTACTGCATTTTCCCGGATTTAATTTCCTCATCTCCTTTATTATTTAATGTTACATTTCCTTCTTAATAACAAAATAATTATATACATACTTGAGTAAGTACTACCTCACCATTTCTTTTATAAAACAAAATTATTTTTAATAATAAGAAATATTATCAAAAATTGGGTGTGAAGAACACAATACAAGTTCATATTTGTGTGAAAATTGCTTTCGAGACAGGCAGATACGTGTTTCATCTTGCTATAGATTCGTCAGTGCATGATGCTGATATTTAGAGGCAAATTGTACAAGAAATAACACCGTTGCTATGTTGCAAAAGTCGCCAAGACAAAATATAGGAGAACATTCAGCGCTGCTCATTGACTAATGTCACGTCGATTGCCAAAACAACCATCGCTGTCTTCATGACAAGTGTAAGATTTTGCAAGGGGTTTTCATCGTACGGATACAACCGCAAATGTAATGAAATTGTATTAACTGTCTCTACTATCGGATAAATCCTAAAACGTATATAACAAAATAGGAAGGGTATGTAACAAAATAGTATATTTTAGTACTACTACCACCACCATCCAACACAACTTTTCTAGGGGCCAAGGATAAATTACCACGAACTAAGGGAGAAGGAGTCTATAAGTTAATACGTGAGTGTGGGAAAAGCTACAAAGACTTAAGGAACACGCAACGCACAAAGAAATGGAATTGGACAATCAGTGGTTGCAGAGCATGTACACGAGAACGGAAAGAATTATTAGAGAAGTTATCGAAACATAATAACATCCCAACTTCAGCCGCGAGGACGGCTATATACTCAGCGACATCTGGAAGAACCTACTACGAGAATCCATCACGACCAATGGGGCAAGACGGTCTCACACCAGTGAACCAAGGCCATATATATGGAAAAACAACAGGCAAGAGAATCAGTCTGATACCAGATCCTGAAGAAGCTGACAGTAGTATGGACAGCGAAATATCGATTGAAATTACGACAACACGGCGAAATCCGCAAGAAGATTGTATTACAAATGACAACGGCCCCGAAAACCTACAGAACAAAATAATTTAATACATATTTGAGCAGGTAATAAATACCTCACCATTTCTTTCCCAGTTTGATTATTATATTAGACTTTAAGCTTTTAATCCTCTCAAGCATGTCATGTACAAGATTTAAACTTTATGTACAATTTTAGACATTTATCTTTCAAATTCCAGGTCTTGCCTAACTTTTCGTTTATAATGTCCAACGACGAATACATTTCTGAGCTTTTCGTGTATCAAAAATGCTAATTTACAACAAAAGTTTTCAAAACCTTCCATATTTAAATCCTGAACAAGCTGGTTATCTACGCCATCAAAATTCTAATACCCTTTTTCAACATATGGATTAGTTCTTATCTTCGCTTTTCCACCATAGATTTACCATTAATAAAACAAAACACAAAAATATTCAAACGTATACTTACGAGTCATAATTTGTGTTGGAAATATTTTTAAGAAACTTCTTCGTTTGTGGATGTTTAGAACTGTGTGTGCATAAGTTTGTAGCATTTTTGGTTTCTAGGATAAGGGTGCCTTGAAAAAAAATGTTGGGCATACGTTCAATTTATATTAATACTGCATTATCATTTAATTGAATTGATCTTTAATTTGTGCAAAGATTACGAGGGTAGTCTTTATATTTTGCATACAGAGCTGGGATTAAACAGCTTTAAAAGACTTTATTAGTTTTTCGAAGTATTCTCCACGACGATTTATGCACAGTTGCATGCGTTCGAACCGACTATGGAAGCAGTTATTCCACTCGTTTGTTGGTACAGACAAAATTGCGTTTTTGAAGGTATCGACTGCTTCTTCTGATGCAGTCCGTCCCTGATTTTTAGAAGTAAAAAGATCGTTGGGACTTAGGCTGGGATTGTCTGGAGGACACTCTAACAGTTCGACGAGTTGTCCTGGTAGAGGATGATTCATCGTTCTGAGTTGGTTTCTCGGAACTCAGCGATGACTTGCGGCAAACAAATGGTTGTATATCGATCGGCAGTAACAGTTCTTTGATCTTGTAGAGAAATTGTTGCTACATGACCTGCTTTCGACGCAAATGTCGCGACCATCTTTTTGAAGACACTTCGAGAACGGATAACTTTCTGATTCTATTCATCTTGAAACGCCCAAACAGCAGACTGGCGTTTATTTTCGGGTTCGTGGGAATAAGTTTTTAGAGTTTCCTGCGTTCAAGCGGTTTTTTGACACCAATTCGTCCTAGCTGTTTTCTGTTCTTCGGTCAACAGATGCGATATCCAACGGGAAACTAACTTTTTTACACACAATTCTTCATGCAAAATTTTCTGAATTGAGGTCTTTGAAATTCCCAATGATACCTCAATTTCGCGATATGTCATATGTCGATCTTTCTTAATGAGCTTACGCACAGCGTCGACGTTTTTCTGAGTGACTGCCGTTTTTTGGTGCACATGCTCTTCGACCGTCGCTAAGACGTTTGAATTCTCATACCAACGAGAAATTGTTGACTGATGCGGTGCTTCATTACCGAAAACAAAAACCAACTCGACGAGGCATTCTTGTTGATATAATTGCTTTCGAAAATGATAAAAAAATATTGCGCGAAAATGTTCACGGTTTAATTCCATTTTTCGACTAACTTTGGATTTAGGCAAACTACAGATGGATGTTAATTTTTAGTACTAACATTTGATCAGTGGCGCACTCTATGTTCCAGTATGCGGAAGATAAAAGACATCCCTCGTATATTAATTATTGACAAAAGAAAATGGAACGCTATGTAAAAAAATACCGGATATTTCTGACATATCATTATGTTGCGAGTTCAACAGAAGAATTAATGCATGGAAGGCCAGTAGAACTATTTCTGCCGTTCATGGAGAAAACATAATTGGGGAAAGAAGAATAACACGAAAATAGTTTTCTCGATTTAGAAAAGGCCACTTTAACGTGCAGGAAGACTACTGGACTTTAATGAAGATAGTCTGATCGCTTTAATTCATAATGATACATGTCAATCAACTCGAAAATTTGCCATTATAATATATTGTAACCAATTGACCATAAAACAACATTTGCATTCCACGGACAAAGTTTAAAAACTGGGTCTTTGATTGTCACATGTTTTGATCAAAAACAAAGATAGAATCAGTGTGCCAACATATGTGCATCTTTGCTAGCTCATTATCGTTTTTGGCTCATTTGCAACATCGACATTTTGTCCCACTTTGTTACTGATGACAAAAAATTATATGTTAATATTAACATCAAGAATAGAAAAGGATGACTCATCTGCCTAAGCTAATGTGTATCTGGTGGGACAAAATAGACGTCATCTACTACGAATTACTTCCGCAATAAAAAAAGACTTCATTAAGTCATTTTCAGTACGAAAACGCTCGTCCTCATACTACTAACATTACAAAAGCGGTTATGCATAATCTAGGATTAGAAGCCATTCCATATCCACCTTGTTCCACAGATCTCCCTCCGTCAGATAGCCATGTTTTTTGGTCTTTATCAAACAAGCTTCGAAGAATACCTTTAATAAAGATATCGCGTTCCAAAATTGGTTTGACGACTGCTTCACGTCCAAACCGACAGTTTTCTTCAAATGTGAAATCGATAAATTGTCAGATCATCGGGAGGCAATCGTAAATAATGGAAGAGAATATATTCTTGATTAGTTCATATATTCTGTTCGTTAAAAAAATGTATAAATTTTGAGTCAAAAAAATGCTACGAACTTGCATAGGCCTAATATATAAAACGCTAAAATCTTAATTCCACAAAAATATTTTTGATTTAATTTTCAATACTTAATTTGAGTATACATGCACATCCATATACATTCCCTTAAATTATTTAAAATTTCTTTAACATTGAGTTCAACGTTATGTAAATAATTTCATAAAAGTGTAGTGTATAATATTCATATTTCATATTTTCTAAATTTCACAACGTACAAATATTATCTACTTTCTCGTATCCGCTTCTCATCTGTGAGGAGAAAATAAATGCATATTGTTAAAGATCATTTATGGGTATGACTATAAAGGAAATGTATAATTTATGTGATATCATCGTGTCGTATGCCAACGAAAATTTCTTCACAGCCTTTGAAAGTTCTGTCACAAAGTACAGCTTCTACTTAACAATATACATGTAATATTTATTTATTCATTACACTAATCGACAGATTATTATTGTCTATTGAAAAATAGCCCAAATTTTTGAAGGCACTGCTACAAAAAAATCTATTTAAGAAAAAAAGAATTCGCCGCATCCAATTACACTTTTTCTTATAAACCGCACAAAATATGTGCCGCTGAAGAAAATTAAAGGAAATTTAACACATTCTAATCCGTACTAATAACATAGTAACTACAACAGTCTATTAAATAACATTTTTTGTGACTCACTACATATCTCAATCAATACCAATGTTTGCATACTTAACCGATGGCCTTACCGCAAAATATAACTATTTGTTATATCTTCTCTAGTTCTTGTAATGGAAAATCATTCAGAGCATTGGAAGATTCAAATTACGTTTGGACGACTTCGGGTCCGCTTCAAGTTACCAGGAACAATATTATAATTTTTTTCTCTTGGATTTTTATACCGGAACGTTAATTGTTTTCCACGTCCCTTCATTGAATATTTTGTGCCATTCAAACGTATGTCCTCAAAACATATAACTTCTTTCATAAGCGTTAATAAGCATTTGAAAAGACTCCGCTGGAGTCTTAATCGAATTGACTAAAAATTTCAAATTAACGTTCTTCCATTTTAAACATTTGTATTGTGCAAAACCTATAAAGCGAGGGCTCACAATCAGTTTTCAGCATTTTATTTAAGAGACTGTTATTTAAGAAACATGTATCATATAACAAATATACTCATTTTGGGAATTTAAAAAAAAATAAAAAGGAAGCTGTTCATATTTCATTTTTCGTTTTGTGTTCTGTTAAAATTGTATAGGAAACCATATCAACGACTGAAATACATTTCGTTTTGTGTGTGACAGGTCTACAGCGAATCTCATCTATTTAGAAATGGATATCTCATTATTGGTATAAATAACTATATAAAATACATGTTTGGAAACAACATTCAATAAAAATCGTGTTTAATTTTAATGAAAAACTTTATTTAAAAGCAGCAAACAAAAATTATTTTCATATAGACAATATAATTTAATTTGATGTGGCATTTGACCTTTCTTTATTAAAAATCTTATCAACACAGGATACTCTGTTTTACATGTCTACGACATTGTGATACTCATTCGAGCATTACTCATATGCTAATAATTTTACAAGTCTGAAATTTTTACCTCATTCTACTAACATATTACGTAAAATGGTACAGCAATGTAAACTTACTACGTAATAGATGTTTCTCTAAAATAGCCTAGTGATCCTATAGATATAAACTAAATAATTTAAAGTCTTAAAAAGTAATTTAATCAATAAAGTTTTAAATAATAATTGGAAATTGAATTAATTTAAAATAACTAATATTTGATACTGAATAGCTTAAACTACAATTGAACTCTCTTACATAACGCTTTTTTAACAAATTGATTTATCAAAGATGATTTATTAAATTAGAAAAATTGCGCAATTGTTAAATTTGCATTGTATAAGTACATTATCGCGTGTTTTACTAATACTACCAAATATTTTCAAGTCACGAGTGTACATACATTAAGCATTTACGGAAGTAAATAACGCTATTGATAATATTAATGTATATACATATTCGAGAGAAATGTCCCAAAGTGAGAGTTCGCCATTGCATAATAATACCTAAACATATTAACAGTAAGAGTTACTTATTTCTCATATACGAATTAATCCCTTTATATAATAGTATATTAAAACACAAGTTTTATAAGGCACCATTTCGTTGCATGAGTTTTCTAAAGAACGAGTGCGAGAAAAGGCCTTATCAAACAAGTTTTTTATAATATTTTTGCTATTTTGCATTTTTTACATAAATTGAAATTATTAAATTTGAAAGTTCAGAATTTGTATATAAAGTATGCAGTTGATCACATTGATACTTGACACTTTCAAATTTAAATCTTGCTATCCGCGAAATATATTATATTCCATATTGTTTATTAATTTTCGTTAACATTATATTTTATTTAAAAATATAAACACAAGTGACATAGAAACTAATATATAGAGTGGACCAATCCGGAGCGAAAGCAGAGGCGTAACTAACGAATTGGTTCACGATTACTTAGTATGTTGTTCACGGTCATCGTGTGTACACGTATAATAGCAGCAGGAAAGTGTATTCTGTGTATTTAATAATGTTGCACAGCTATGTTCGATAGAAGACGCAAGAAATGAGTGTATTTTAAGTAAGTTTGAAAGTCACGCCTCTGCTTTCGCTCCGAATTGGTCCACTCTACTAATATATCTTGTTGTCAATTATATACAATATACGTTGTTTGTGTAGTCTACGTACATATATCATATCTGTCCAATGTACTTAAATTATTAAAATCAAATGAGAGCAATCATATATTTATTTCTATGTTCGAACAACGCCAACATTGAAAAATGAAAAAAAGCGAATCCAAATGAAGCTCATTTCGATACTGTTTTGGGTTTCATAATGAGTTCATTACGAACGCAAAATTAAAAACATACATACTAGCTGTCGCAGTAAATCCTATATAAGATACCGAACGAAGAATTGTGGACAAAATCTTCTTTAAACTTATCACAAGGACATAACTAGAATAGATTACATATTTTGATATATGCGTCCATCCTTAAGAAAGTTTTGCCATATGATTCACAGACATCTTCAGAGAGTAAAATTATTTAATTATTTAATTGTCAAACTGTGACTATCAACTACAATTGTGAAGCGCGATTTAATTGCTCTAAGGTGTTTCGATAGATAAAGTTTCGAGTGTATTTAATGATTGTCCTTCCCTAAGAGCAATGTAGGACAATAGTACAAACATGTTAAATACTATACTTTTAGACCGAATCTCATTTTGGAAAACCTGCTACGAAAACTTGCACGAACTCCATTTTTATAACGCACTGTTTTGAAAAGGTTCTTAACGCGTTCATAACGGTAAATCAGGTACAATAGATTTCTGTGAGAATCCCGGGGAAAACCCATTTTATATGTATGTAGTCGAGCCTAGATTACATATTGCTATGGATTTTTTCTAAAATAATATTTAAAACATAATTGGAGATATGTGTATATCCGATATGTTTTAAATTTCATGTGCGAATATAAAAACTAGTTTTATTTCGAGGCCGATGTGTTCTTGAGGCCGAATATAATTCTGGGAGACGAAGATCTGCGATTAAATGAGACAGTTGTGTTTATTGAAATATATATTATATATTTAAAATTAGTTCGGGTTGATTTGAATGTGTTAATTAGTTGTTTGTATTTTATTATTCATTTCCCGTTATATTTTAGAGATTTTTATTCTCGAGACTTGATGATTTTAAATGATTAAACAACTGTTCTCGTAAGTCTCGAAATTGTAAGTAGAATAATTTTTTTATGTCGACATAAATTTAAAAATCAGATTATATTAATTGTAGTTCTATTATTTTGGAACAAGTACGAAATTGTCTTAATTATTAGGAATAAATAATAATGATTATTATTAACATTTCTTTGTAATCATTATAAATTGAAAAGTTTGTTCGAGAGGATTAAAGGGTTTTTTTGTACATGTTAGTTTGCGCATGTGTAAATTTTGATCGTGTATCAGATTTGATTATACAGTGTGGTTCTCTGGGGAGAAATTAAAAATAAACTTTATTATTTTTAGATAAGTTTGATCGGAGTAATTAAGAGGAAGTTTTTTAATTCACTTGTGTCAATATTACAGTGAATATATTTTACCTCATGTATTATTGTAAAATACAATATCTTTATACTTTATAAAGAAATTTTTTTTTTCTTTTTTATTTTTTGTATTAAATATTCAGTTTAAATTTTATCCTGTGTTTAATTTTGTGTTCTGGCCTTTACTGCTGTTTAATTAAAAATAAGTAACTCATAAAAATATAAGTATATAAATTATCGTGAATTTTTCACTGGCGCCTAGTATAGTCCGTACAACATGACTTTCCGATTGGAACCCGAGAAGTTAGAAGTCTCATATTTGGAAATCAACCGGCTGAGTAACCTAGTTGGGAAAACTAGTTGTGGATGGTGGCGCATTAAATCAACAAACCACTATTCATAGCAATACGTAATTCGCAAACAGGTTCAGTTTGTTTTTGTTTAAGAATCAGTTAAGATGTCCAAGCGAGTGTGTTTAAGTTTAGCTGAGAAAATTAAAGTTTTGGAGGAAGTTGATAAAGGCTGCAAAAAAATTGATGTTGCTGCAAAATTCGGTGTTTCTCCAAGTTGCGTCTCTCTGATAATAAAAAGTCGCGAAAGTATCATCAAGAAAACGAATGTTCCAAGCAGCCGAAAACGAGTACGGGTGTGTTCTTACGAGGATGTAAATGAAGCAGTTTTACGATGGTTTCAAGTGGCCCGTACGCATCAAAACGCCAATATCGGGAAATTTAATAAAGCATAAGGCTCTACAATTTGCTAAAGAATTTAATTGCCTTAATTTTCAAGCTAGTGAAGGGTGGTTGAGTGCTTGGAAAACTGGCAATGCAAAACTGGCTTGTTTTCAAGACTGTGTCCGGCGAGAGTGCAAGCGTTAGTCAGGAGGACTGTGACATTTGGTCTGAAACTGTTTTAAAAAGTGTATTGAAAAAGTACGAGCCAAAAAACGTTTTCAATTGTGATGAAACCGGTTGTAAATGTTTTCCAAACAAAACTTTTGCTTTCAAAAGTGATAGATGTTTGTGTTATAACAAGTAAAGAAAGCAAACATCAATGGCTCAGAAAAACTGAACTATTATTTCTTATAACGCGCAAAATGTAAAAAATATTAAAAACAAATCATAGAAATCATTGATTTTCATAAATATTTAATACAATAATATTAAAATAATAATAAGTTATATACCAGGTTAATGCATGAGGTCGTGACGTTTTTTTGTTTCTACGATATAAGTGCTTGGAAAGAAAACATTGGACTTATGTCAAAGTCATTTCAATGTTGTTATTTAATTAAGTATTTTTTGAAGTTGTGAATTTGTGCAAAGATTGTATTAATTATTGACTAAATAAAATGAAACATTAAGTATAAAAAAAACTAGAACCTAGTTGGAAAGATTGCAGCACCGAACCCCAACCGATTCCCAACATTTAGAAGACCATCGGGCTCACGTGTAAAGCAAATAAAGGATCAGGCTCAATACACTATGGCACTCCCGATTTTATTTCTCTGAATTCAGAATAAGCTTACTCATACTTTATTCTAAAGACTGTCCGATATGTAGGAGTCTAGCAGTTGTCAATACTATATCAGTAAGAGGCAGTTCATTTTGTGCTTGAGTTCATCGTGTCACACTTTATCGAAAGCCTGCACTACATCAAAGAAGATAGTAGAACAGACTATTTTCCTCTAAAAGCTTTTCTGTGATATTAATTATTCTGCATATTTGATCAATTGTTGGATGACTTCTCTAAATCCGAATTTATGGGACGAGATCAAGCTTCTTTCCACCAAGATTGGTTTTAGCCTGTTAAATAGTAATTTTTCAAATAACTTTGATATTACAGTAAGTAGAGAAATCGGTGTGTATGATGACGCTTCATGAAGTTTGTTCCCCGGATTTGTGTATTATTGTGACTTCTGCCACTTTCCACACATTGAGATGCACTTCAGCCTAAAGGAGGTATTAATTAGGTGAGTCAGTTCTATTATAACTTTCTTCGGAAGTTGTTTGAGAATTGCTCCAGTAATTAGATACTGAAACTTTTTTTTGGTTCATCTCGAGTTTTATTTCATTGGTGACTTCTCTTGATGTGGCAAGCGTTTCGGTAGGAATGTATTTTCTGAATGATCAGCAAATTTATTGACCTTTTGTCTATTGTTTCTTGCTCAACTCCTATCTTCTTTCGTGATCGGTGAATTTTGCGTGATGGGTCTTTTCAACTTTTTTGTCGCCTTCCATGGGAAGTAATCTGTATGTAGTAATCTGTGATTTTCGAAAATTTTGGACAAATATTTCTACCTGTTCGTCTATCTGTTCTTCAGTTGTTAATGTAACTTATAGATTAAAAGCTTTGGAAAACATGCCAAATATTGTCGTCACTAAATGTTAAAAGGGTAATGAATGAGTTCAAACCCCATACCTCTCTCACCTGTATATAATTCGACGAAGTCGGAAATTTTGGTTGGTTCCGTAGGCCAATAAATTGGTTTACTTGTTGATACCGATTGACATTTCAGCTGATCATTTGCTTCTAGCAGTTCTTTGCCTTTGGTGGTTACTAATCTAGATTCCCCATATGTATGTTTCGCGTTGAAATTACCTTCAGTGATGAATCTACATAAGAAATGTACATATTGTTCTTCCTTAATGATGTGCTTTGAGGGGCAGTATACAGCCGTCGTGATGATAATCTCATAAGTTTTGGTTTTAACCCTTAATGATATGTCCTGTTATTTCGCTGATTTGCATCCCATCTCTTGATGAAGTTTAATGCTATCTTTTATTATGAATGCAGTGCCACCTTTAGCTAAGTTTTCAAGATGTCTAGTGTGGTATTCCTTGACTTTTCTAACCGATTCATTATTGAAATAAGTTTCGTATATGAGGCATATGTCTATTTTTTCTATATCAATTGCTTTAATAATACCATCTCCTTCCTGGTTTCACTTTATAATTATTGCACAATCAACATTTCGTCGTTTATATTAACAGCTTCGACATCTGTGGACTATTGCAATGAAATCATGACGAAGCTCAGAAGAAAATTGTGTTGCTTTCATCTCTCGTTAATATTAACTTTAGAAGAAAATAACAACACTAAATTGTTTCTTTAAAAATAAAATAAATAGAAAATAAGTAAATGCTTTGTGAAATCAGTAATATACTTTAGTATTAGTCGATGTATTATTAAACTTTCGTGAAAGTCTTGAATGTGCGACGCCAACATTATTACAATAGTTCAACGCTTAAGAAATCTATATTGTTGTGGAATTAAATTATTTTTAAACAGTTCACACTTAACGGGTCCTGTATTTATCTCTAATATGTTTTAAATATTAAAAGTTCTATTACGGAGAAAGTTAATAACTTGTAAAAGTGCTTCTACCGTATTATTTGCTCAACAACGGATATACATATATTATATGTTCATACACGTAAGTACATGTGTACAAACATAAATAATGGATATCTCTATCGGTTAATTATTAGATAAAGGAAAGTGGTCACGACATTCCTTACTCTCTAATTAGGAATTTATGTGCAGATGTTTCATCGGTAGCTTGCCAACATTTACACCATTGAGAAACGAGAAACACATATTATATGCAAATGTATGAAAAAACAGCTGTGCTTTCGAATGTTAATGTCTAGATAGAGATAGAGAGAAAGAGAGGTTTGGGATGTTCAGAGAATCTCAGTCATAATAAACATAGTTAACGATGGGATATGTTAATAATTTTAAAAATATATTTTGTTGTATACGGTAGGATAAATATATTTATTAAACTTATAACAACTTCATTTTATAATTAAATATATAAAAATAGCAATTAAATAAATAAATTTATTCCAGAATAATATAGCAAACAATTTAATATCATTTCAACAACAGAATTAAATATATAATTCTGATAAGTAAAGTTCCATACTTAGTTTTACTTCGTTGTACACTAGAAATGAGCGATCCCGTGATTTTTCAAGGAGGTTGTGATCGGTGATCGGTTTTTCTCAATCACCGTGATATTAAATGGTAACTGAATCACCGCAATTCACCGCATAACTCTATTGAAATATTTTGGCGACAAGTATTACTTGTCGTGAAGCATCTTCATGCGGTGTAATCGGTATTATCGTCATCATCACACCTAAGAAAATTAATAAATAAAAAAAAATAATAAAACAAAATAATAAAACAAAAAATTTTAGCAGTAGTGATTCTAGATGTAGATCTCGGTGTCCGGGTTGGAACCGCGTCAAGTTAGGCGTAATTGCCAACGTTTCGTCCACTGTTTCAAGTGACATCTTCAGGGCTGTACGTAGATGTTCGTCGTTTCGCAGTAGCTTGAAGAATGCTAAGACAGAGACCGGCAGGTTAAGACAGCTAAGACAGGGACCGGCACAACATATATATTATTTATATTACAGCAGACCGATTTTCATGTGGCCGGTGGGAGAATTTGTACGTGCGTAAGTAAGGGTCAGTGTTAGATAGAGACAGTATTCGGAAAAATGAAATTCAAACTCTTTGTGCGAGACGTGCATTGGGACGTAGTAAGGGATGCCAGAGGTTCCCCTACCTATGAATTTCGTGCGCATCTCGAGGGCGATACTTCTAACCTACCACATGAAAATCGGTCTGCTTTATATATAAGTTGTGCCGGTCTCTGTCTTACCA
This sequence comes from Melolontha melolontha, assembly GCA_935421215.2. Taxonomy (NCBI): domain Eukaryota; kingdom Metazoa; phylum Arthropoda; class Insecta; order Coleoptera; family Scarabaeidae; genus Melolontha; species Melolontha melolontha. Next base: position 39,065,695 of record OW285238.1, read on the forward strand.
TTCTTCAAGCTACTGCTAAACGACGAACATCTACGTACAGCCCTGAAGATGTCCCTTGAAACAGTGGATGAAACGTTGGCAATTACGCCTAACTCGACGCGGTTCCAACCCGAAAACCGAGATCTACATCTAAAGAACGACCGCGGAAACCTACACCTACAGTAGTGATTCTATTAAGAACATTAAATGTTATAAAATATAACAACACACAAATTTTCATTTTTTTAAATTTTTCTTTAGAAACTATGTACAATTTTCGTTTCTTTTATAGTTCTAACAATAGTAATATCAACCAATTGATTCTGGCAGATTTTGGAAAAAAAAATATTAAAAAGTCAATGAAATAATATGAATTAGGTATATACAATATATGGAGCTGTATGGTATCGTCTTGTTTAAAATGCCGTGTTCATCACTCACGTCGCCGAGGTTCGCGGGAAATAAATCCAGTTACGATTGCCAAAAAAAATGTATTTTAAGATTTATGTTAATAGCCCAATTTATGGTTCATTAACTAGTGCTATGTAATTGTCAGATTTTCTGTTTCATGGAAAATTGTGGGTCACATTTATAAAAATATTCCAAGCAACATGCTCCAAGTCACTTAAGGTTTCTTCAAATTTTTTATCTTAGGGTCCTACAAAAATTCCCTCTTTAAATTTTGCATGTGAAATTTTGCGTGTGAAATTTTGGAAAATTTTTGTTTAAGGTATTGAAATCCACGGGCATCTTTATCCACTGCTTTCACGAAATTTCAATTTTAGGTGTAATGGCGGTAGAAGTATTTTATCAGTGATTTATGAAGTACATTCTTTTGTCCAGGAATATACTGAGACCTTACTGGCCAGTTTTTAACAAAGTAGTGGAAATATCTTGACCGACTATCACACTCACAAAGAAAACAGCAATTCTTTGTATACCCTGGTTGTAAACCGAGTAGAATTGCTACAACTTCGAGGTCTGCACTGATATATCATTTGTATTTTTTTGTAATTAATTCTGTCTAGAAGAAAAGTCATACTTTCATATGTTTCTTTTAATTAGATTGCGTGGCCATCAAGGATGGATAGATAAACTTTGTCAATGTGAAGAAGGGCAGCTTTCAAATTCAATTTCGAAGCATCGATAAAAAAAAGACTCCATTCTTCGGGCTAGTGTTGATGACCTAATGCCAACATCAAATCGTCGACATTATTGCTGTATCAAAGGCCCTCGTCGGTTGAAAAATACTGTGACAGTTCTTTCTGATAATTACGATACACAGTTTCCATCCTTGTAGTTTAGATCCTAGGATTTCTGCTTTAGTTTTTGACAAATTCATATCTCAAATAAGATCATTTAATTCTAACTGATTATTAGATGTCATCCATCCTCTTCAGATGGCAAATCTTCATTATCGCTCGTCGATAACTTAACACTTGTATCTTCTGATACTGTAACAGCATATTCTTCACTCGAAACGCCTATCGGTATTGATACTGGCAAGGCTTCCGAATGAGGTACTGGACGAGTAGCAGAGCACAGATTATCATAACTAATATTTTTCTTATTTTTTTTGGAAAACCCGAAAGTTTTCGAGTAGCAAAAGTAGCAATCAGTCGAATAGTTTGTTCACGCCAAATCATAGGTATTGCAAATGGCATAGCGCTTTTCTTGCCGTTTGACCAGCCCTTCAGAGTAACAGCACAGCGTGCACAGCAAATACTGGGAACCCATGGCTTGTTTTGATGTTCAATGGTTAAGTCAAAATAGTGAAACTATAACTTTTCTATTAAAGGTGTAATATTCCGCTAATGTTGGTGGGTAGTGAATTATCTACATACATAACAGAAACTGTTTGGATTATTTCTACACGTACGCGACGTTATTAAATTGAAAACGTTCAGCTATCACAAACCGACTTGCATTAAGTCGAAAGAACCGTGTGTAGCTCTTTTTATACCCACATAGCCAGGAATCTGCCAATTCTTAATTTGATTGGTTTCAGAGCAAAAATCGACGTTATTTAAGTGCTCTGACGTAAAAAACATGCAAATATAGACAGAAGTTAGACAATATTTTTAGTAGTATCTTTCTTATATAAAAGAAACTTTAAATTTCTCTAAGATTTAATGCGTTTTTTGAAAAAACTATTTAAGAAAATATCTCAAAATCCTGACGTGATGGAGCAAATTGTCAATCAGATTCAGAATCAGCATAACAAAAGGCATAAACTACACATATTTATGTATAAGAAAACCAAACTGTGTTGAATAGTGTTATTAGTTTCCTTGGAGTAGCAGCTTGTTCACAAACGTAATTATATTAAATAGTATCGCTCCTGGAATAAGTGACAATAGTACACTTTGATACTTAATTAAAAGTTGTTGAGCGGTATAATATCGATGTTTCTCCACAATGTTTCACAGTCGGAGAAGTACCGATTTTTGAAAATATTTTTATTTTTCACTTAAGTATTATTTGTTCATTTCACCTTGAATAGGTTACCATAAACACAGTCATATCGCCGTTGGGCGATATGGCTCATATTGTTTTTAATTAAGTTGAAGTTTTTAATGGTTATTAGTTATTTATGCACCAAGGACATTATGGCAATTATATTGGCCTCGGTTGACATTCATCCCTCTGGCCAGAGGCCCTCGGGCTGAATTAACGTCGACCTCGGGCAATATAATTCCCATAACGCCCTTGGTGCATAAATAACTATTAGGTCATTGGCATATGCAAGAACTCGGCAATGAATTGAAGTTGAAAGATCATTTACATAGATTATAAATAGTAGAAGCCTTGAATTTGGTCCTTGCAAAACACCAAAAGAGGCTATGAATATATTCGAACTACATCCGTAGTAACAAACATAGGCCGATCTATTGTCCAAATAAGAGTCAATTAGCTTTTCAATATCAGACGAAAATCCTAAGAACAGATTGGTAGTGAATATAATATAGTCAATTGTATGAAACGCTTCAGCGAAATCTGAAAATATATCATCAGTAAATTAAAACAATCACAAAGTTTACTTAACGATCAATTGGATTTAAATAACTCACATTTGTTAAATTTATTCGCTTAAAGCAACTGTTTACACGATAATGGAAATGCACATTTAGCTTATCATAGAAAAAAATATTTGTAAACATGTTTAGTGCCGTATAAGTACAGCAGTAAGGGATGGGCCACATATTTTCACTACAATATTTGTGTAAATTCTTAGATTTTAAAGACATAAAATAATATTAATCTTGACTTGATGAAGCCACCTTACGACGAAACAATTGTCTTTTCACAAACCAATATTAATAAAGTGAAGATTTTAACTGTTTAATTTTAAATATACCATCTCCATCTGGTCTTCTTTTTTTTCATGCGAGGGACAAACTGAAGTTATTGAGAATAAAAAACACGGTTAATATTTTCCAGGATTTTATTTTAAATATGCTCAAAGTAATTCCTTTCAGTAATGATACACTTGACCCATCTTTCTTTCCACTGTAAAGGTTTCCAACCACTCTTTTTATTCTTTTGGAATACCTTTAAAGTAAGCGTGAACTGCGGTCTCAATCTCTTCTTCAGAAGAAAACCTTCTGCACCGCACATTGCTAAATCAGGTGAGTACGGCGGATACACCATTACTTTTATATTTTTTCCAGACAAAAACTGGATAGTTAAAACTGACACATGAAACGATGCATTATCATGGTGGAGCATAGTTCCCTTGTCTGGAACTCTATTGAACACTCCAGGCAAACATTTTTCAGCGTACAACGTAGCTGTCACTGTCTTGTCCATCTAGCTTAATTACATTTACTAAATCCGTACTTCTGAAGAATACCGCATACATAACCTTTTTCATAGCTCGCTGCTTCTTAGTCATTGTAGGAGTTTCCTCATATTCGTGAATCCATGCACGACTCTCTTGGCGGGTAGAAAGATCGAAAAAGGGAATATAAGTTTCGTCACCTGTCACTATTTTGGAAAAAATTTGGTACCCGCCATTATTTAAAAATTTAAAGTTTCATGGCGAATTCTTACGCGCTCTGCATTTTGGAAGCCAAAAAGCTGATGCAGCACAAAACGACTTACCACTTTTTTTAAATGCAAGTGATCGTGTATGATTGTTTTAACAGCTGAGAATTCAATCTTGAGTTGATGCTCTATTATCGAATAAGTACCTTTAGTGTCCTCTTCAATTATTTTTTTTAACAGCAGCAATGTTTTGTCGGTAACAGCCGTAAGAGGAGACACCCTTCTCCTTTTTGATGCTGGACAGAATTTCTTTCGCGTTCAAATTCCTTATACCATATAAATTGTAGCCAAGGAAACTGCTTGTTCACTAAAAACTGAATCTAAACTCTCTTTGTACTCATAAGCGCTTAAACCTCTTATAAATAATAAATTATGATTCGAAAATGCTCTCTGGTTAATTCCATTTTCTTTTACTTTTAAAAATTAAGTAGTTGAGTTATATTGAACGTAACTTCAACAACAAAAGAAAAAAAGAGTTGCTGTAAATAAACACTGTATGATTGTTTTTCACAGTCTACTAGATTTTCTTATTCTCAATAAATTCAGCTTATCCCTCGTATACTGCGTAATTTCAACAAATTTTGTTACTGTTGATCCTCCCACTATAAAGCCATGTCGGGTTAATATTTCGTAAAGCTTAATCATTACATTATAATTGCAACTCATAAAAATATAACTCGTAGTTATGTTGAAGGAAACTGCTTGCTCATTTATATACTCAGCTGATACTAAAGCCAATACAAATAAAGTGAAAAATTCTGAAAAATTAAGACTTTCGGAAATCTCAAAAGAAGTTTCTTAAAAAGTAGAATTGTTAATTATATGGAAATTGATAACAATTTCCAACAAGAAAATTAGAAATTTTATATGATGTAGAATGTTCTGCGACAACGTTGACAGCGAATAGATCGAAATAAAACCTAGAAAATTTTACAAAACGGTCAAGAACAAAACAGTTTAGTTTAGCGATTGACATTCAACAAAAAGACGTTCGAAAAGTGATATGAATGTTTTAAACATCATGAGAAACGAAAATAACAAAACTCAATCCTACTAATAAAGGAAGGCGAAGGAGAATGTACTTACATGTATAAAATTTAAAACAAAAAACATAGCCTTGAAAAACAGTCGAGAATGAAAACTTGTTACCTAAAATAATCTCTAATTGATTTGCCAAATAATAAATATATTTGTCTTTAATTGGTAATTTCCCTCTTAATCAAAATCAATTATTTCTACTGAAGACATATCTTTAAATTCTATTTAAGTACATGGAATGTTGTTTGACAGAATTCTTGATTTAATAACTTCATGCATTCAAAAGTAAACTTATTTGATATTAAAACTTTTCATATTTATTACATAAGTCGTTTGAGAAATGCTACCCACGCTTATATCTCCTTATTTTAACCTCCGCCGTAGCTGTAACTCAGAAACTTCGTTTTGAAATATACCGCAAAGTTAAAAGGGAAATTAATGTTTTTGTGAAATGTATATGATTCGATACAAGAGGTATCTACCTCAATGATATCGGTTAAAAGTTATATATAAAAGACATATGTTTAGAATTTACTTGATAAACAAAAGCCGATACAGTAGGAATAACGTTTATTAAATACATCGCACTTGCTGTAAGTATGCAAGGGTATTTTGAAATGTACTCGTCCTGACAGCGAAAATGACAATATATATTCTCAAAAACTTTTATTTTTTCAACATAATCTTCTTTAATATTAATATATTTCATTCAGCGCCATTATCCCGTCCCTGTAGTGGCCACTGGAAGTGCTGTGAAGTATCTATCTACAGCCGAAATCGCTTCTTGATTGGACGAGAAACGTTGACCAGCCAAGAAGGTTTTGAGTTTTGGAAAGAGATGAAAATCCTAGGAAGCCAAATCTAGGGAATAGGGTGAATATTCCAGCACTTAGTGGTGCAAATTCGTCAATTACCCCATAGTCAAGACACTCTCATGAACAGATGCATTGCCCTGATGAATTCTGCAAGCTGAGTTCTTCTGGGTCAATTTTCATGAATTTTTACCTTTTTCAAAATAATCGATCAACACAATTCCTTGCGCATTTCAAAAAACCGACGCCATCACCTTTCCTGTCAATGGCACCCTTTTCGCCTTCTTAGGAGCTGAGTAACCAGCTTCTGCCCACAGCATGGATTGTTGTTCCGATTCTTTGTTCCAATTCTAGTGTGCAATGTCACACTAATCGTCCAATTGTTACATATTGAAACAGAAAATCACTCTCGTTTTTTCTAAACGCGTAGAACATTGCGCGGCACCCATCTTGTAAAAATATTATTCACGTGTAATTCCTTGTGGAAATGCAACCGAACCGTTCTTTTGATAGCACTACAGTATTAGTAATCTCACGCACATTCGTACGCCGATCTTTTAAAATCACGTTATGCACTTTTTGGATGATTTCTGGTTTGGTTGAATCATTTCGGATGCTTCCATGTTTAAATTCAATCGATCATTTCCTCACCATACATATTTACGATCCAAGACTGAAATTCGGTCGATTTTAAACTTTCTTTAAGGAAGAATTTTATACTGCCTACAGCCAACTTCTGGTTGAAATAACTTGTAATTTCACATGGCGTCTACTAACAGTTGAACCAACATGACATAAAGAAACCTTCGAGTAGTGCTGCCATCTATGAGTGAGGCCAAGAACATTTCAAATCACTCATGTTTCTTTTAATTAATTTTTTTTATCTTACTTAGAATTAGGTGGAGACAGTCGTTAAATCCACTAATAGATGGAAGACACAGAAAAATTAAAAATAATTCTCCGCACTTTGCATTTCACAAATACTATAAAAAGATTGCTTAATATATACAGAGGTGACACTAAACGTTTGTATAATAAGGTATGAAGCATCGAAACATATAATAGTTAGTATAAGGTGTTGATATGATATTTTGATAGAAAACTGATTTTGATAATTATTTTTTACTAAATTGTGAAATATGTTTAAAGTAAACAAATGGATTTGACACCTCATTTTCATCTAATTATTTTCTAAGATTTGAAACGATTATATACAGCAAAGCAGCACATCGAAAGCTTACAACCTGCCTTTTGAAATGATGCACATCAGAAAGAATTAACTGTAGGGGATATGCGAAATCAAACGCAAATGTGTGCTTACAACTGCGTAAGACAACCTGCCATTGGACGCTAACAAAAACGTGAATGCTGTATGTTTCGCGATTGTGAAAAGTAGACATTTCGCTTACATTAGATAATACATCCTCAGACATAAGCATGGATTAAATAGAAAGCATTCTGCACAAGGATTTGGCGTCGATGCTATTCAACGGATGCTCCAAAAAAAGTGCGTATCGATTGATAAAAGACCAGCTTTCATTCCCTTTTCAAAATCATGTAATTTCATATAATCATGAAATATGGCTTTCCTTTTGCGAACTGGAAAGCAAGCGTCGGTCGATGCTGTGGGCCTTCCATCGGGAGGAAAACCAGGCAAAAATTAGGCAAGAATACGACAATAATATGTTCATATTCTTCCTTGATCAATAGTTATTCGGCCATCATTTGCTTGTCAGAACTACAAACGTATACAAATAATACAAATATGTATAAAACATATCTGTATCTGTCCACATGGACATACATTACGTATTTAATCAGTGGTCACTTCAACCGCAGGCACATGCGTTTCGACTTTAATTGATCTCATCAGTCTGGGTTTTCAAAGTGATATCTTACGGTTTGCTTTGGCAAGTAAACCGCAAACGGGCGAAGTTACCACTGGCTAAATACGTGGTGTTATTTTATTTGCTATTTTTTTTTGGTATATCGAGTCATTTGACTACACTATTATTCGTGTTTTTTATCCCTTGGAATGGCGTAACCATTCGAGAGAAAACGGTTATACCGACGAGACTCTCTTGTCCGCCAGATGTCACGAGATGTCTCTTGTCACCTGACAGGATAAGTTTGTGATTACTTGCGGAAGCGAACCATAAAACGTCACTTCGGAAACCCGCCGTGATGAGATCAATTAAGATCGAAACGCATGTGTCTGCACTTGAAGTAGCCACTCGTTAACTACCTGGTGTATGTTCATGTGTACAGATACAGATATATTTTATATATATTTATATTATTAGATTTTTAATTAATTAACATAAAAAGCTCATCATAGATAAATTATCAGGTAATGTGTATAATTTTTAAGTATTCTTCAGAAAATCATCTCGCTGCTGGAGCTCAATTACACCCAATATAGACGTTGTTGCTATAAAAAGATACGAATTACTAGTTTGTTAATTGACGAAGGAGATACTTGTTGAAACTTCATTATAACGATAAGAAATAAGTATTAACTTTTAGTTTCAAAAGTTTATTGTAAATCCACTACAATATTGTTTCGAGTTAATAATTACTAGTTTGACTACTAACTTTAAAATTGAACATTTTTTAACCTCTTAAATATGTCGACAACTAGAAGATATTAATAGGAATATACTATACAGCTTCGTACGTATTCAGTATTAATTAATGACATTTTAAAAGTGTCACTGTAAAATCTTACGTCAAGATGTTGCAGTATTGCTGTGAAGTAAATTTGAAAGAAGACATGTCGAATGCAAATGTGAAAATCGCTAAATTGGAGTATGGTGGCATTATCAAAAACTTGTACTTGAAAAGGTTAAAGTGATAAGGAAATTTACGAAGATATGCTTACTTGGCGATCAATGCCCATCATATGCGACTGTCAAAAATTGAATTGCGTCATTCAAAAGAAGAAAACTTTCCGTTGAATATGAAAAACGACCAGGAAGACCGATTTCAGTGGCCAACCCCGAAAATATTGACGCAGTTTATGACATGATATTATCAGACCGTCGAATTGGGCTGACACATATAGCTGAGACACTAAACGTTTCATAAGAATGCGTCCATTATATAGTTCAGGTCGATTTAGATACGAAAAAATTTCTGCAAAATAGATTCCTAAATGCTTGAACGTCGAACACAAACGAGCAAGAGTGAAAGCATCACGCTCAATCTGTGCCCGTTTTGAAGGAAATCCAGACTTTTTGAACCATCTTGTGACTATGGATGAAACATGGGTCCATTTTTACGACCCAGAAATAAAACAGCAACCGATGGAGTGGAAGCATCATGGTTCTCCAAGGCTTAAGAAGTTTCGAGTTCAAGAATCCGCTGGAAAAGTTCTTGCTTTAGTTTTTTGGGATATCCGTGCAATAATTATAATCGATTACCTAAAGAAGGGTCAGATCATCACTAGAGATTCTTATCCTAAATTACTAACCACCCCTAGAGATAAAATTAAGGAAACAAGACGTGGCAAGTTAGCGAAAGGTGTGTTGTTCTTGCAGGAGACATTGCAGGGACATTGTCCTGTAAAAACAGCGAATCGCGCATTACCATGAATACAATTCGGGATCTAGGGTTCGTATTACTGGAACACCCACCCTATTCCCCAGACTTAGCCCCCTCAAACTATTATCTGCTCCCTTGATTGACAAAAAGTTTAAAAAGTCGTCAATTTTAATAAGGTTATAAGAGTTACTGCAAGTACGAGCAGTATTAAAAAATAGTATATTAAAAAACAAGTTTCATAAGGCACCATTTTGCCGTACGAGATCAGTTTAGAAAACGAGCCGCGATAGCGGCGAGTTTTCTAAAGAGCGAGTGCGGCAAAAGGCCTTATGAAACGAGTTTTTTATACTATTTTTTCTATTTTGCGTTTTTTACATTAATAAATTGCTTAAATTGGAATTATTTAATTTGAAAGTTCAGAGTTTAATTTTTATATAAAGCATGCAGTTGGTCACATTGATACTTGACATTTTCAAATTTAAATCTTGCTATCTGCGAAGTATATTATATTACATATTATTTACTAATTTTCGTTAACATTACTTGATACTTCATTTAAAAATATAAACATGAGTGACATAGAAACATATATATGTTGTTGTCAATTGTATACAACATACGTTGTTTGTGTAAAATACGGACATATATCATATCTGTCAAATGTACATAAATTCTTAAAATCAAATGACAGCAATGATATTTATTCCTGTGTTCGAACAACGCCAACATTGAAAAATGAAAAAAAGCGTATCGAAAAGAAGCTCATTTCGATACTGTTTTGGGTTTCATAATGAGTTCATTTCGAACGCAAAATAGAAAAACTTATTTTAATAGTGTTATTTATCCATATGAATACTTATATGAGTTACAAGAAATCATAATAACACGGTTGCGTTTTTTTAAATGCTATTGATGGATTAATTTTGGACCAGTCTGTATAGCCTTGATATTGTTGTTAATTAATAACTAACCACAATTAAATAATGATAAAATGCCAATGATGCATGTAAAAATAAAATTGACTAATTATTATTGTACTGTTGACATCATTGTTAATACGGACACAAACCTTTCATTCAAATTTATATGCATGCAAAGTTCATTATAAATAACTGGAAGATGATTCACAATGCATTTGACTAGCAATTATTGTTTATCTTATCGAGAGTGTGTTGCTTCTCTGGCGTCTGTCAACGTACCGCTTTTATAATTACTCTATTTTCAAGTATTGTAATGACCAGTAAATTAAATATCTACACATATTTAACGTAAACAAGAGTTCGTAGAAAATATGCTAAAAATATTGAAAACTCGGTAATTAGTAATGCACATGGCGCCAAATTATACGATTAATACAATAAATATAATTATAGTTGCTAAATATATAGTCTTTATTATCAAAATGTACATATTCTTATGAAAAAAATGATCTGCTTGTTTTTTTATTTTATATTATTTCCAGTATAAATTTACAATTACAGACGAGGCACGTCATAAACATACGTCATAGCCGCGTCACACAACGTTAACATTAACTTTTGTTTATATTTTTCATTGAACGCTTTTTAGATTGTGGTTTATAAATTTAAATGTCAGAATTTTATGTTTTTTGATAGTTAAGTTAATTCGACTGAATTTTAATGGCATGTTTTAGTTCTTCCCAACCCAACCCAACAATTATTAAAATCTCTTTTCTTTCCCGTTCAGTTAAATGTGCCATTTGTTGTTCTTAACTTCAAAATTTAGATTGCCTTTTTACAATTTTGATAACTGTCAAACTTTTCCCAGTTGAATTCATTTGAATTAAGATTTTAGTCAAATTATTTTTACTTATTAAATGTGTCATTTATTCGGAAAAATTGTTATATGAAGTACCAATTCTTTTACACCACCGTTCAAACAATAAAAGGTCTAACAAAAACAGAAAAAATGACAAGATTGTCATTAAAAAAATATGATGACGTCATTGTGCAAAAACCAATGATATTCCAAAAAAAAAGTTCCCCAAAAGACGGCATTTTAAAAACAAAAAATTACCTGTCCGAACGATTTTATGAATTATTGTTCCAAACTTTATCACCACACCGTATAAATATATATATATATATATATATATATATATATATATTCTTGGAAAATACAGAGGGAAGAGGTGATAGAAGCAATAAAGCAGATAAAGCATGGAAAATCAGCAGGACATGACAAAATTACTCCAGAAATGCTAAAGTGCTTAGGAAACCAAGGAATAGACAGCATAACACACCTCTTTAACAGAGCTTGGAATGAAGGTAGAGTCCCCAAAGATTGGAAAGTGGGAATAGTAATACCCATATTTAAAAAAGGAGATAACAAAGACTGTGCCAATTACAGAGGTATTACGCTCCTAAGTATTGTGTCCAAAATATACGAGAGTATCCTGGAGAAAAGGCTCAAGGTAATAACAGAACGCCAAATGGCAGAAGCACAAAGTGGATTTAGGAAGGGTAGAAGCGCACAGGACCATATTTTTACGATAAAGCAGTTAATAGAGAAAACAAGAATAAAAAATACAGATTTATATGCGGCATTCTTAGACATGGAAAAGGCATTCGACACAGTATCACAAAAGGCTATATGGGAAAGTCTAGAACGAAGAAAAGTAAACCGGAAACTAATAAAGGCAATACAAAGTTTATACCACAACAACCAAAATTACGTCAGGAAAGATAACATGCAATCGGAGATATTTAATATAAACGACGGTCTGAGACAAGGAGGGGTCATGAGCCCAACACTATTTGTTTTGGTTATGGATGATGTTATAAAGGCAGTGGCACGGAGGAGCTGCGGTGTACATGTGGGGTATCTCGGAATGATGCCGGTCCGCCTATCCGGGTGTGCCTTCGCTGATGACGTCATGATCTGTGCACCAACGGAAAGGCACCTCCAAAAAGATATAAAGATATGGCAAGAAGAACTAATGAAAAAGAACTTGAGAGTTAACATGAACAAAACAAAAGTGATGATGATAGGTAATGAGAATAAGAAAATCAATATAGAATTGAACGAAGGAAAGATAGAGCAAGTAGACGAGTTTAAGTACTTAGGAACAGTGCTGGACAGAGACGGTAATATGGACAATGAAGTAAAAGAGAGAATAAGTAGCGCGTCGAAAATATATCATAGTCTAAGCAAACCTTTAATAAGGAAAAGAGAAATAAGTGAGAAAACCAAAGTAACAGTGTATAAAACCATTTTTAGGCCTACGTTAATTTACGGAAGTGAGAGCTGGGTATTGAACCAATCCCAAAAAAGTAAAATACAAGAAATAGATATGAAATATCTTAGAGCAGTCAAAGGTATAACAAGGAGGGACAGGATAAGAAACCAATTGGTTAGAGAAGAATTGAATATTGAACCAGTTCTCAACATGATCAAGAAAAACCAATTAAAGTGGTTTGGCCACCTTAACCGCATGGCTGGGAATAGGCAGGTAAAACGGGTATGGGAAGCAAGAGTTCAGAATGGAAGAGGAAGGGGAAGACCAAGAAAGACGTGGAATGCAGAGCTTGCAACAATTCTCAAGGAAAGAAATAAGACCTGGTCAGAAGCTGTGTTAATGACGAAAAACAAGAAAGAATGGACAAAGTTTGTGCACCTAAGTGATTTGTAAAATTTTGTATAGTATACTCCTTACACCTTAGGGTAAAAAGGTTACTGATTATATATATATATATTCTTGGAAAAATATCCGAAATAGCCGAAAATTCCAAGAATTTATCAATTGATATATTAAATGAACGGCTAAGAAATTATCTCTATATATTAATAGCTAAGGATGAAATTTGCAATTTGCCTTATAAGGCGTTTTCAATAGACTTGAAACCAATGTCCTCGTGGCCTAGTTGGTTAAAGCGACGGTCCAGCAAACCGTAGACTTGGGTTCAAGTCCCAACGTAGACGAAAATTTTTCAAATAAAATTTCGTCTAATTTGCGTTGTAATTTGTAGACAGCAATGTTTACATTCACATTTACTTCGCAAAATAATACACTAATTTGAAAATATTTAATATAAAAGAATTTATCAATTGATATATATATATATATATATATATATATATATATATATATATATATATATGTATATCAAACTTTCATAAACTTTCCTCATTAGAGACGGTCATTCTTTTTGATAATGGTTGGTGACAGTACGTAATTTGTCACAAACGTATAATTTTGAATGAGAATGGCCGTCTCTAATGAGAGAAGTTTATGAAGGCACGTTATTTAATTCATTCCAGTAGATCTAACAGAAATTTAAAAAAATAGCTTTATTAATTTCCGGTATTATCTGCCCTAATGTTTGGGTTGAAATAAGCTTCTAAAATTTTAAACCTTCATAGTTTAGACCAGTAGCAAGAAATCTGAGTGTGGTTGTTAACTGTTCGTGAAAACTGATAGTCAAACGTAAATGAGTGTCACATTTACGAGTTTTATTAATTTCAAATATATGCTTTCATTCATTCACAGGCAATTGTACAATCTCCTGACTCCTATCTTAAATTGTTCAATATATTGGCATGACTTATGGTATCGCGTTTCATTAACCACTGTTTGAACGAGTCATTCTTTTCTGAATTCTCTAAAACCACCGCCACAGTCAACAAGCACATTCGCTTCATTCCCTCAAAATGATCCAAAATTAAACGGAATTGTATGGCGTCATAAAACTGTCGAAAAAGAAGAAGCGCTTTATATTCATTCACAAATGAATGATCGAAAAAAAATAGTCGAGTAGCTATAGGTACAAAAATAAGATGATAAAGTATTTCTTTGCAGTTCGTACGGCTCAAAGTGTGAACCGCAAATTGTACTTTATGTCCTTCTAACACACATAAAAACACCCTGTAATTATTACACACGTGTCATTTTAAGGTATTAATATGCATTTGAATTGATTCGGCTTTTACTTGAAGATCCATAATTTAAAATAGAAATAAAATTAATGGTTAAAATCTTCACTTTTTTTAATACGTAATCGTAAAACGATGACAATTGTTTCGCCAGCACAGTGGCTTCATCAAGCACTTACTAACGTTGTAAAAATAATAATAACCTTGTTTATATTTTTAATATAGTTTGTAACGTGCTCTTTAGCTGTAAGTACCTGATGAAGCCCACTATGCTGACGAAACAATTGTCATTTTGCGATTACGTATTAAAAAAGTGAATATTTTAATCATTAGTTTTATTTATATTTTTCTATTATTATGCTTTAAATTTGGCCTTGGACTGCAAAGAAATACTTTATGAACAAATTACTTTTCTTTACACTTTTATTTACAATTTTATTGCGGTACTTTTATTTTTGGTATTTTTTATTAGTTACATGCGGCATTTCCTAACTCTTCCATAAACACTACCTGTAATTTGTTGATAATTATATTTATAATAATGGAAGTGAACTTCGTATATATGTACTGCATTTGCCACATATGATATTATTTTAACTTTAATTTTAATTCCGATGTAAGTTAAACAAAAGGCATAATAGTAAAGAAAATTCTAGATAATAAAAAAGATTGTTTGGATGCGCTTTTAGAAACGGCAATATATTTCAGATATAATATAATACCAAGAAAAGATATTAGTATTACTCACCAAAACTAAATAAGAATTGCCGAGGTAAACAGAACAAGATATTCCCCTCAAGCGCTTTAAGATAGCATTGTACCCAAAAAAGAGAAAGACTACGGTCCAGATCATAAAAATACCAATAAAGAATAGTTCATTTTTAAATGAAACTATTCCCGAAATTATATCCATAAATAGAAAGAACGACATAATACCAGGCCTTCTTGAAATGTACAATCAAAAAGAACAAAATTTTCAATGGACAATTTCTAAACTTTCGACTTTTTGTACGGTGACATAACACTTGACTTGTAATTACATAACACTACGAGTTAACAAACAAAACATTTAAGCGGAACAGGTTAAGAATATTTTTCAGTATATGCTGAATGAATAGTTTATTTTTATTGAACGTATTACTAATAAGTATAAGAAAAACGTTCTGCTGACAATTATTGAATAAATATTATTATCTTTAATAATACTAGCTGAACCCAGCAATGATCAGCGATGAGACTGGGTCTTATGTGGAAAAAATACCTCAACGGACTTATATTCATAAGACTGCAAAGTACCAGGCTTTAAAGCAATTAAGAATAGACTTACCTTGATATTTTGAACAAATGCAGCTGGTCATATGATTAAACCCGGACTTGTTTGCCGATCACAGAATCCACGTGCTCTTAAATACAAGATAAAGCTTGCCTGCCTGTGTTTTGGCAATCAAATCGAAAGGCGTGGGTTACGGCTGTTCTATTTACACAATAGTTTCATCAATGCTTTATTGCGGAAGTGAAAAGATATTTGGAAAAGGAAGAATTACATTTAAAGTGCTGCTGATACTAGACAATGCTCCTGGGCATCCTGTGTCACTAGGCACAGAAGATAAAAATGTTGAAGTGCTTTTTTTACCACCTAACACGACCTCATTGCTTCAGCCCCTTGATCAAGGTGTCATTAGATGCTTTAAAGCCATATATATTCGACAGGTTTTCGAAATGCTGTATACAATGGCTAACGAATGCTCTGATATCGGGCTCATGGAATGCTGGAAGTCATTTACAATTGCAGACGCAATTCTATTTATCAAAGGAGCGATGGGGGAATTAAAGTCAGAAACGATAATAGCATGTTGGAAAAATCTGTGGAATGACATCGTTCTTAGTTCTAAAGACACACATGATATTAATTCACATCTAACAACGATATTTAACATAGCGCAGAAAATAGATGGAGAAGGATTTAACAATATAACCCAAGAGGAACTCAATGATTACATAAACGAAGAGGATCAAGTATTCACCAACGAGGAATTGGAAGACCTTGTGAAATCTTCTCCAGAAGCGAGTGACGATGAGGATGAGGGTCAACAAGAACCGCCAGCATGGACGCTTGAAAAATTTTCAGCGATATTTCGAACTGCTCAAACATTAAAAGAACAGATAGTAGAATATGATCCAATAATGGATCGCAGTATAAAAATTACTCGCACTATAACAGAAGTCTTGAAACCTTTGGAGGATTTGTTTATTGAAATGAAAAGACAAAAACGACAACTACCAATAACAATGTTCTTTGACAAAGTCGACAAAACTATCGATAATGCACAGCCATCAACATCGTTTGCTTCGGATCTAAGTAAACAATCGACTGCTAACTTGGACTTGGAGGAAGATGAATGAATATGTAGCTCACGATGATAAAGTTTTACTTGTTGTATATTTTCTTGTTGTGTATGTAAATATGTACTAATATGTACATATGTATGAACTTATATATTTATTAAACTTAAATTCTATTTGTGCCACAGCACAAGAATATTTATTTATTTATTGTTTATTTATTTTAAATAAATATTATATAACTTATTTTTTCTTGTTTCATTGTTTTAACTTTGCTTCATATTTCATATTGTACTCGAAAATAAAGCGTTCGCTACTATCCGCGGTTTTCAGTATCCGCGGAAGACCACAGAACCAAACCCCCGCGGATATGGGGGTACTACTGTATTAACATATAATTTGTTATCCGAGCACTATTCATTCACAATTTTAAAATTGTGTTGTAGATTCATTGCATCCTACAAGTTATTTATAGTTTTATACACTTTGCGATCATCTGCATACACGGATGCAGAACATGAAAATAATTAGAAAATGTCATTCATAAAATTAAGAATAATAGAGGACCCAAACTGGACCCTTGAAGTACTCTCGATGTCAACAAAGACAAGTTCTAACGATGGATAATCATAATTAATTCACCCCGAAAGGTATGAGCTAATAAACGATATAAACATGTCACTGCAACCAACTGTGTTGTAGAGAATGGTCCTTTATTCCCACTTGTTACATGAATGACACTTTCTTAAAGAATTTAATTTATGATTAATTAAAAATAGAAAAGATAATGAAATGTTTACAATTTATCATAAAGCAACCGCTATTCGACGGTGTGAAAAAGAATCTATTTCAAAAATAGCAAAGCATCCGCCTTGAACGGCGATTTAAACATGGATTAGAAAGATTCATAGTTGTTCTCCATACCCAAATCTAAATATATTAAACAATATTCCACTATCAATCGAAAATAGTAATAAAGAAATCTTTGCAAAATAAAGAAGTAAGAGAAACTCCAATGAAAGAAAAATCATTGCGGAAGGGTATTAATAGAAATATCTCCTGTCGCAATGGTAAAGGAAAGTAATATTAAATGTTAATGAATATCTATGTTTAAAAATTATAATTTTATTGATTTATTTATTATTTTTAGTCGGTACATAAAGGTATCTTAATTGTTAGTATGTTTAAATGCAGTTATTTTCTTCACTACTAAATTAGAATCGACTTCAATTCCGGTACCGGTGTCGACAAATCAAAACCAGTACCATAATGACAAATTTAACTCTCTAATCCAAAACATGTTATTAATAATAACATGTTCATAAGATGTTCTTTTCATGTTACTTAAAAAAGAACAAATTTACAATTAATGTACGTACGTATTGTTTGTCCTATATACATATAGGTAATTATAATATGTTCAAGTGTGATGTTTATTTACGACCCTATTAGAACTTACATCCTCCCTAATTTCTTTCTTAACAGATCTCGATTCTTCGTCTATACCGGCCTCTTCAAAAACATTAACTTCTCGTCCAACACAAACACTAATAAACATAATAGTTACAGCAATTATAGCATTTATCTTCATATCGATGATTATTATGTTGTTTTAGGTTGAAATTCTTTACAGTAAACGTAATCGTCTTACATTTTAAAACGACAATTGATAAAAACTAACTGTGAAAGCTTGATACGTAACACCGCACTAATTTCGAAAACATGCAAGCTGCAGTCAATAAAGGAGATACTCGATTATACGCTAGTTAACCAGTCGGCTGAATGACAATAACACACCAGCAGCAAGAGCAAAAGACATGTGCTTCACTACCTAACCATTTGTTGTCGCCTTTCACCGCAGTCAGTGTGGTACGGATGGGGTGGGGCTCATATTACTCGTGCAGTAAAAGAAATTTCCTATACGGAGGATCAATTCATATAATATTGTCGAGCTCTCTCGTTTTGAATACGAAAGAAGATTTGTTGTATATGTGTGAGTGTATGTACTACGTGGTTCACTCGTCGGTGATTTCTGGCCCGACAGAAGTGGTTCAGAGATTTTATGATGGGGTTTCCTCGTGCATCCCATATGCATCTTTCTGCTGTTGGGGAACGTCTGGTTTTCTCGTCCCGGTTTAACGAGCTTTATTTGGACATCGGTGCCGAGACATAGTTTTATTTTTAAAGGTTTGCTGCCCGGGAAGGTAAGATGAATGACTAACCGATTTAATCACACTTCCGACCAAATTATAATTAATAACATCCTGTAAACTTAAGATGAGTTAATTATGAAGCAAAAATAACATTAATAATTCCTAATAATATATTTTTCGTTCTCTTCATCATACTGGGTGTATGTTTTAACTTTCAAATATCTCGAAAAATAATCAGTTCATGAAAAAATGTCCAGATTTGAAATTTAATAATTCAATGGAGGAAATACAGGGTGTCCAGAAACTCTCCTGACAAACGAAGACCGGAGATTCCTCTGATAATTTTAAGACAATTAAACCCAAATTCACCTAGTCCGAAAATGCTTCCTAAGGGAGCTAGAGTTCTTTGAAGATGGCGCCTTGTATTTATTTTTTTTTAAATTCCTCCAGAACGCTTCTATTTAGAAAAACAAAAACTGGTATGCTTATTTATTCTCCAGAGATGAATCGATTCCATCAATTGCGAATTTCTAGTACCGGTCATAGGCGTCCGTTTTGGGTAGGTCAACGGTTATTTTAAGGCATAACTTTTTTGTCTGTAACTTTTAAGCATTTGTGACACTAGATTATTAAATTTTCAGGTATTCCAGTACTAAAATGTACTCTTACTTTAAGACGTTAGGATACACCGTTTTCTGAAAAAATCGATTTGTAAATTTTTCGTTTTTTCTTCATTAATGTTCAATTTATTATGTACCTACTTATTTTTAGCGACGAAAAATTCCAAAGTTATTTCTAAATTTGTTGCAAGCATCTTGTATCCTTAGCCAGAGTTGTGCGCGATTTTGTATCGTAACGGAACAAAGAAATGCTTTTATGTATCCCCAAACACAATAATCGCAAGGATTCAAATCCGGCGACCTTGCTGGCCAAGCAACTGGACCGCCTCTTCCAATCCAATGGTCTTCGTAGTTATTATCTAGAAAGTCTCGTACATTCCTGCTAAAGTGGGCCGGACAGCCGTCCTGTAGAAACCATAAGTTTTGCCGAATATTTAAACACACCTCATCTAACAAATCAGGTAAAATATTTTGCAGGAAATGTAAGTAATCAGCACCATTTAAACGAGCAGGTAATTCCACAGGTCCAAGTAGATAATCGTCAACTACTCCTATCCAGACGTTTATGCTAAACCTATGCTGATGCTTAAATTCTTGAACAACGTGGGGATTGTCACCAACGTACGAATAATAATGTGCATTATGTACATTAAAAATTCCATTTTTTGAGAATGTAGCTTCGTCACCAAACAAAATGTTCCTGAAGAAATCTTCATCTTGATTTTTCTGATTTTGTAACCATCTAGCGAATTCTACGCGAGCAGGAAAATCTCCTTCTAGCAGTGCTTGCACCTTTGTAAAATGAAAAGGATATAAATTTTCTTTGTGTAAGATATTTCCTACGGAAGATTTTGAAATTGTGGTGTACATGGCAGATAGTCTTCGAACGCTAATTTCTGGATTTTCCTCAATTTCCATTAAAATAACATCTTCATGTTCTGCTGTTACATCATTATGTCTCCCTGTTTCATTATTTTTTGGGACCACTGAACCTGTTTCTCTTAATCGTTGATGAAGAGCTGTAAATGTTGAGTGAGTGGGATGCTGACGATTGGGAAATTTTTCAGCGTATCTACGTTGCGCCGCTCGAGCGTTACACCTCATTTCGCCATAAACTAAATGCATATCGGCGTATTCCTCATTAGTAAAAACCATTTTTTTTTAAATTGAAATTGTTGTGTTTGAATAACACAAAGTAAAAAATGAAAAGATAAACTTCGCGAACTGACAACAATTTGACAATGAAAAACGTAGGTTTTACTTCTGTTGGCAGTTCAGAGCTAACTATTGCAAAAAATAAAATATTGAACTTTAATGAAGAAAAAACGAAAAATTTACAAATCGATTTTTCTAGAAAACGGTGTATCCTACCGACTTAAAGTAAGAGTACCTTTTAGTACTGGAATACCTGAAAATTTAATAATCTAGTGTCACAAATGCTTAAAAGTTAAAGACAAAAAAGTTGTGCCTTAAAATAACCTTTGACCTACCCAAAATGGACGCCTATGACCGGTACTAGAAATTCGCAATTGATGGAATCGATTAATCTCTGGAGGATAAATAAGCATACCAGTTTTTGTTTTTCTAAATAGAAGCGTTCTGGAGGAATTTAAAAAAAATAAATACAAGGCGCCACCTTCAAAGAACTCTAGCTCCCTTAGGAAGCATTTTCGGACTAGGTGAATTTGGGTTTAATTGTCTTAAAATTATCAGAGGAAACTCCGGTCTTCGTTTGTCAGGAGAGTTTCTGGACACCCTGTATAATAGTGCTAGAATTTGTCCCTCTCTCTCTCTCTCTCTCCATATATGTGGGGCGGGGGTAACTTTGAAATCTTAAATAGGAATCCGTATATTTTATTACAGATTCGAATTCTACTGGAAAAAGAATATAGAATTTAACTGGAACATTTTTTGTAAATTCATGATAGATGGCGCTATCGAATAAATATTTTTTTCAATTTCTCACACTGAGAACCTATGCATACGATTCTGCAATTCGTTTTTAATAAAAGGAATACCACGAAAAATGACATATCAAGAAAGTGCTATTATCATGACCCAAGGACGCGCTTCATTGATCAACGCGATTTCCTTCGCTCATGACTTATCGGAGTGCTCTCAAATAAAAAGAAAATTGTATTTTTCTTTTAATACCATTTCTTATGTTGAAAATTATTTTTAAAAATATGTTTTTGTATGTACAATGTATACGAGGGTCACCTTTTATATTTTTACAAAATCTGGGAAGAAAACAACATTTCTGAGAACAAACTATTTTATTGTTTTTCAAAATATTCACCTTTATGGTCTATACACTTTTGGATGCGTACGAGCCAGTTCTCAAAACATTTTTTCAACTCTGAAGGTTGTATCTCACGTCCACGCTGTCCACGCATTTTTTGTTTTACAGTTGGGAACAAAAAGAAACCATTCGGCACAAGTCAGGTGAATATGGACGATGAGACATTATTTCAACACTGTCCTCCTTCAAGCAGTCAACTGATACACGTGCTGTATGGGAACTCGCATTGTTGTGATGAAGAATATGCGACGTCTTCGGTTGCTCTTCCTGATTTCGGCTATAACTTTTGGCAAACAAATTACTGTATACCATTCAGCGTTAAGAGTTTTTCGATCCTCTAAAGGAATTGTTGCGATGTATCACCGATCATTTTCTTGGAAGTGCTTCCTTGCACGAACAACTTTTGTGGGATTCGGTTCGTCTTGGAACACCCATACAGTAGATTGTTGCTTGGTTCCCGGCTCAGATGCATACATCCATGTTTCGTCACCTGTGACGATGTTGTATGCGGATTTTGCGGTTCCTGCGTCGAATTTTTTGCGCATCTCTTTACACCATTTGACACGAGCTGCTTACTGTGCTTCGGTCAAATTATGTGAAATCCATCTGGAAGATATTTTTTTTACAAATAAAACAAATAAATGTTCATGGAAAATCGAATGAATTCCAGTCTGCGATATGCCAAGAGATGCCTCTACCTCACTGCATTTTCCGCAAACCATCGATGTTTTTTGGAATCACAACAGTTTCTAATAGTAATAATAATAATAATAATAATGCCCAACAGGTAACCTCAATTACAGGACATAAATGTGATAATTACAATATTAAAACAAAAGAACGTTCTAATTAATATAAAAAATAGGTAAATAAAAGGTTGGACAAATGTAAAAAATAAAATTAAAAACAAATTAGCAGAATAATATAACAAAAGAAAAAAAAACGTATACATATATATACACACACACATTTATATACATATATATATATATATGAAAAAAAAACACATCCGTCCAGAAACGTGCATATAGCGATATTTCACTGTCGTTACAGATCATCAGTACACGATATTCTAACATGGACATGATTTTATTTTTATACTTTCGTGTATATATACGAGTTATATTGAATTTAATTGGAGTGAGAAATAGCAATTATTCAAATCTCCTCTCACATGTAATTGTCGCTAAATTTGTGCAATTGATTCTACAATCTGACAAGATTACTCCATATATATATATATATATATATATATATATATATATATATATATATATATATATATATATATATATATAGACACTCACGCATTTACCAGCCTAATCAAAAAAGAAAAAATCTTCAAAATATTTATTGTCAGCAGTGCTCATTAAGTAGACTGGCGAACGCTGTAACACATTAGTTCTCGCCGTAGGCACATGACAGACGGAGTTAAAACGTGAGTGAAGTCTCTGCACGTGCAGAGAAATCCTGGACAGAAGGAACGGGCAATCAATCTTATTATTTAAGAGATTTAGCAAGAAAGTAGCACACTGGCCTTCCCTTCTATCCGAGAGCGAAGGCATATTGTGTCGCTGCAGCAAATCTTCTTGACTTATTCCAATCTGTGGATACACTCCATCAATCCTAAAGGAGATGAATTTTAAAAATTGCCGGTGTATCCTATCCAAAATTAATCCATGGGAGGCATAGAAGGGATACCAAACAATAGCTGCATAATCCATTTTGCTGACAACAAAAGCGAAATGCAACACCTTAAACAAGTCTATGTTACTAAAATTAGTAGAAACTCGCATAATGAAGCCCAGAGTTTTGCAGGAGGAAGAACACACAGCTTACAATTGTTGCTTAAAAGACAAGTTTTTGGTCGACATTTACGTGATTCATCACTCACTGAGGCACGATCAAAACGAAATTCTTCGAACCAATTGTAAACTGTCTTCTCTGATGGTGCTTCATTACCAAAAGTTGACCGAACCGATTTAATGCATTCTTGTGGAGTTAGGCCTTTTTTATAATCGTAAAAAATCATCTAACGCAAACCTTCACGAATAATTTCCATTATTTTACAAACTCACTGTCTTAAAACTGTCACTGTCAACAAACTACTGACTCAATTTCTAAGCTATCGCGGATTTCTCATTGACAAATGTCAAACTTTAAGAATATAGTAATTACATATATCAAAAGCACCATCTAGTGGTCGATTGTAAAAATATAAAAGGTGTCTCTCGTATATTTAATGTTTGTGTTTTCTTCCATTCGTATTTTTTCTAATTCCAAAAGCACAAAATAAATATACAAAAAGAAAGAAATAACTTTAAAAAACAACTTATTTTACTCAGTTCGAAGACCATTTGGAAAAATAAAAGACCTGTTTGTGTTACGCTGTTAATAGTACCTACTACAGAATGAAGTATTTAACTGTACAAGAGAAAATTAAAATGGTGCTGGTGTATGGAGAAGCTGTCAGAAGGCTTGATAATGCCGTTAATCTCTACGTTCAGCTTTTTCCGAATAGGATTCGGTCACGTGCTTCATTTTACCGTACTATTAAACAATTCACTGCCGATAGAAGTGGTCAACCGAAAAAAAGGACCCGTCGAGCAACAGTTACCAGAGAAAATGATGAAGTCCGTCTATTAGCTACAGTGGCAGTTAATCCTCATGTTAGCACAAGAGAAATAGTCCGCGATTCTGGATTGTCCCACACCTGTGCTTGGATAATTTTAAAACGTCATAAATACTATCCATGCTATGTGTCTTTACATCAAGATCTTCATGACATTGATTTTCAAAATCGGGTAACTTTTTGTCAGTGGGCATTAGAACAATTACAACAAAACCCCATTTTTTTTCGTTACGTGTTGTTCTCCGACGAGGCATCTTTTACGAACAACGGAACGGTTAATCAACGCAATACACATTACTGGAGTGTTGAAAATTCGTAAGTTGAATACCTGCGCCCTTGGATTGTCAACGTGTAGTGAATAAAAATTGAGAACAATGTCATCAGCCCCCACATTATTGACGGCCACTTGAATGGTGAAATGTACCGAGACATTTTGGAAAATGAACTGCCAGCACTATTTGAAGACGTTAGCTTAGAAGTGCGGTTTCAACATGATAGTTGTCTAGCACACTATTCGGTGGTAGCAGGTGTAGTACTTGATCGTAATTTCAATGGTCGTTGGATCGGTACATCTGGTTCAGTAAATTGGTCTGCTATATCACCAGATCTTACTTCGCCAAATTTCGTTTTATGAGGTTATCTCAAATGTAAAGTATACAATCAAGTACCAACAACACGTGAAAATATGATTGAGCGAATCAGAAATGCTTGTACCGAAATTCAAGAAGATACACTTCTCAGTTGACTACACTCATTTGAAAAGCAAATCAATAAGTGCATTGAAGCAGAAGGCTATTATTTTAAGTGCTTACTTCAATTGAAAGACGATGAGGCGAGGAGAAGTCTGGCACTATGATACACGTCGTTGTTGTTGGATTACGCTAAAAGTAATTGATTCACCAGCAAAGCACATTTCTACAGGTGACATTTTCCTAGTTATTCGAAATTTGTAAACTGAATAAAGAAAGTTCTTCTAAGACTAATTTTGATTATTTACAAAGAAAACGTATTTTTGTTTGCACACATTGCAGAATCGTATGCATAGGTTCTCAGTGCGAGAAATTGAAAAAAAATTAATTACATCGATTACAGCGCGTCTATCACGAATTGAAAAAAATATTTCAGACAAATCTTACGTACTTTTTCTAGCAGAATTCGAATCTGTAATAAAATATACGAGTTCCTATTTAAGATTTTAAAGTTACCCCCGCCCCACCTACATAGAGGGAGAGAGAGGGGCACTAATGTATTTCCTCCATTTAATTATTAAATTTTAAACCTCGACATTTTTTCGTGAACTGATTATTTTTCGAGACATTTGAAAGTTTCAAGTTAAAAGATAAACAGTAACATATCTAATGTTATATAATTTTTTATTAACTACTTTCGTATAAATAAATAAATTTTGTTACATTTACTATACGATATTAATATATAATACAAAGGTAGGTACTTTTAATAATATAAAATATTATTAAAAACCTGGTGTGAAGAATTTTTAATAATATTTTATATTATTAAAAGTACCTTTGTATTATACAAAACTGGTGGACTTTACCTACTCATGTATGTTTCAATTATTCTGATATATTAATATATTCTTGATTTGTATATTACGTCGCATTTGTTTTCTGGTTAATTCTTCACAATTTTTATAGATTTCTGTTGTAAAGAGTTTCTCATTAAGGGCGCCTAACTTTAAATTTAAATAAAACAAGTTGTGTATGCCGTATTATTTATTTATTTTTTTATTTGAAAGGGTATTCGATTACATTATGTATTGACGATTATAATATTGTCCAAATGGTCACCGCGGCTTAGCTGAACGAGACGTCCTCGCATCGACCGCATAAAACTGGCTCGATATTACTGATTGCGTAGGTTATTTTGACTTTTAAAACGTGAATCGTCTGCGGCTTATTCGCATAGATCGGTGGATTTAACGTAGCCCTACAAGAAAAAGTCTAATGGCGTTAAATCACATGAACTCGGTGGCTAGTTGACGTCGCCGAAACGTGGGATAACCATGCAGTCGAATTTGTCGTGCAGAAGATCCATTGTTGCATACGCTGTGTAGCAAGTAGCGCCGGTCTTATTGGAACTACATGTTGTTGAGATCAATATTTTCCAATTTAAACCACAAAAATTGAATATTCTCTCGCCGTTGACAATTATAATTGCGCCCAACTTCATTTTGGAGGAAGTACGGACCAATGACCCCGCCGTTCTAAAATCCGCACCAAACAGTGACTTTTTTTTATGAATTTACAAATGATGGGTCTCATGTGGAAATATTATATCCCCGAATGTGACAATTTTGCCTATCGACATAGCCATTCGTCCAAAAATGGGCCTCGTCACTGAATATGATTTTCCGTCCGAAACTTCCAGCTGCTCTAGAACCCAGTCACCGAATGACCGACCCTGCCTATGATCGTTGACTTTCAGTTGCTGGGCCAATAGAATTTTATACGAGTGCAGACTAAGTCTCGGCGCAAAATTCGCGTTGAGGTCTGCGAAAGTTCTTGAGCGCGACGAGGAATTAACAGCCTCGGGTTATCCTACACACTTTCGTTCACTGCAACAAAGTTTTCCGCAGACCTCACGCTTCGACGACTTTCCGATGTTGTTTGATTGTTTACGGAAGCAGTTGATTCGAATATGTTGACCAAAACGAATAGTTGACTTAACAGAACGATTTTGTGCACCGTAAAAATCACAAAGCGTACGTAATGTAGCTCGAACTGAGCACTCATTTAAAGAGTAAGTTTAATAATTTGCACACGTTTCCCAAAACTGTATCTTTCCATGGTGACTTTCCCAACATTAGCTACTATAGCCTCCAAATTTTACAGCTGTATATTCACCAACATATACACTATACACTGTCAAAGTTTGAGCGCCCCTAGGGGAAAACTCGTTATATTCCCTTGTTAACCTTTTATAGTAGTCCATTGCAATAAAAATTAACTTCTCCAAATATAGGAATATTATTTCACCAGGAGAAGGACTTATTTCAGGACAAAAATATATTTTATTTTTCAACATAATTTCCATCAAATTCTATTCGCTTACCCCAACGACTTCCCATTTTTTATCAATCTAGAAAGTAATCTTTCGAAACCCTTTAGGTTTAGGAACAAGAAAAAATCACTCGAAGCCAGATCTGGTTAATATGGAGGATGAGACAGCAATTCGTATGCTAATTAGACAATTTTATGAGCTACCATAGCAACACAACCTCTTTTTGAATATTTGCGGTCATTTTTTCGTCACTTCAGTATCGAAGCGTGTCAGTACATCACCATAATATTGACAGTGAATGTAATTTGGTTCTGTGAATAATCAATAAAGATTGCGCCTTTGAAATCTCAAAAAATCGTTTCCATATTTTTATTAGCCGAAAAAAACGGTTTTTGCCATTTTCGGAGCACATTCGTCAGAATAAATCCATTATTGTTTTGGCTGCATTTTTGCCTTTGAAGTATAGTTATGTATACAGATTGATACCGTAGATAGATCTACGGTGAAGTATTGAGCAAAAAAATTTCTTGTATTTTGTTTCAAATTAGCTATGCCGCAACAGAAGCATTTCGTCAACAGTAAGTAGAAGTGTACCTTACGGTTAGTTTTTTCATATTAAAATGTTTATGCAAAATATTGTGTGCACGTTCGATTGAGATGTTCACGGCATTAGCTAATTCACACACCTTTATTCAGCAGTCGCTCTTCACAATGATATGATACTTTATTAATGATTTCTGGAGAAGTTACTGTGAACGAAGACTCCGGGCGTTCAACATCTTTTGTACTCATGTGATTAAAGGTGCAAGAGATTAACCTATAACACGTAACTGCTGCCGCGTGAGTCACTCAATAGTCTCGTGTTTATCCAAAGAATAGATACATAATGTGAGCAAAACTCGTAGAAATACTCAATTCGTCTGCCGACCACTGCCAGTTCGGTTGAGAAATCATCCGTGATTCATCCTGAAACTGGGCAACTTTTGTCGGACTTCCAGGAAGGCCCCAGATGTATTCTATACCAGATATTGCGAGGTATCTGGGCCAATGAGCTGTTTGGTGTCATAGAAATGGTAGAGCTCTGGTTCGGCCGCTACCCCCTTTCGTATTGATGGTGAATATTGTTAAGTACAGACATACGAGGTGTTACCCAGAAATTGCCAGAATTTGGATGATAGTACAATATCCAGAAATCTGGACGTTATTAATTAATAAGTTTTTCCAATTAAAATATTGAATTTTATTTAGGCAAAATTTCTTTATAATTTGAAATTTATACAAATTATTCAGAAGGATCACTGCATCCCCCGTTATTAACGTTTATGACAGCGTCAAACATAATTTTATGGCGTGCCTTTACTTACCTTATCCATGAAGTATTGTTCAAAGCACGATCCTGCATTAACCGTTTATCTCACAATTATTTCCAGAGGGTAGTCAGCGACCAATAGTCCGGACAGAAGAAGCGATTAGTAATGTTAGACGAATAATGACTAACGCCCCAAAAAATTCAGTACGAACTCTTTCTCAACAAACTGGGTTGTCAGTTGGTTCTTGTCATACAGTTTTAAAACAAGATTTATAGTTATTTCCATATCGTATAACCTGCTGGCAAGAAAATAATATATTTAATATACCGATATTTACTAATCAAAAACCAATGGAAAAAATATAAGCTACTAATGTTAAAACAAATGCCAACAGTTTTGGTATCATTCTTTATGGATTCATAAAAATAAATAATCTTAAATTTTTCACAAAATGCTTCCAGAGAAACATATTGTACATTAATAAACTACTCAAAAATGAATAGGGAATTTTTTTAACAGATCTAATTAATTCGATTAAATTTAACGTATTTTCTCAAACTATAGATAAATTAGAAGGCCCACAGTCGTTTGTGGACATTTTATTTGGTAAATGTCTTTTCTGTGTGATAAAATATTGAATCTTGTATTTTAACCTTAAATTAATTTAGAATACAAAATTATAAAAATCGCATTTTTTGACAAGTATTATTCATTTTAAACGTCATTTCACATTTTCAAGATGCCAAGACGTCATTTAAATAAAGAAACTTTTGATTTAATTGCGTTATTGCATCAGCGAGGGCAATCTGGAGCAGAAATTGCCGCAATTTTTAATGTGTCTCCAAGTGTTGTTAGTAGGGCTCTAACAAGATTCCAACAGGTAGGATCTGCAAGGAGAATACCCGGTAGTGGATCTGAGAGGAAAACAAATCAGAGACAAGACCGCTACATACGAATTCAGACAAGGATGAATCCGTTTAGAAGTGCTGTATGGTTGCAAACACAGTTACGTGCCGCCACTGGAGTTAGAGTTTCGGATCAAACCATCAGAAACCGTCTGAGGGAAATGGATCTTCATAGCTGCAGGCCTGTGAGACGCCCAAAATTAACTAATGCCAATAAAATGGCTAGAAGAACTTGGGTTAACCAACGACTAGCAGAAAATTTTCAATGGGAGCATGGTTTATACACCGATGAATCCAGATTCTGCTTATTTAGTGATAATCGTAGAGTAAGGGTCTGGAGAACTCGAGGAGACCGTTGTAGACGCGAGTTACAAAAGCTGTGGTGCCTTTTGGCGGCGGTGGTATCATGGTGTGGGCGGGCATTAGTTTGAATGGACGTACGAACCTCCATCTCTTTGAAAACAATGTCAATGGACACATATACAGAGATGACATTATTCAGCAATATGTGGCCGACTTTCGTGAGGCTGTGGATGAAAACATGGTTTTTATTGATGATAATGCAAGACCTCATCGTGCACAAATTGTAATGCAAGCAATAAATGACCTCCATATTAACCATCTACCTTTACCACCAACGTCTCCCGACTTGAATCCAATTGAGCACATTTGGGACAGACTTCAAGAACAGCTCAACCAACATAATCCACCCCCAGTTAACGTGCAACACTTGCGGGAAACTTTACCGCTGTGTTGGAGAAGAGTGTCACAAGAACACATTAATAATTGCATTATGAATATGCCCCGAAGATGTACAGCTGTGAGAGATGTCCGTGGCCATTATACACGATTTTAGAATTAATTGTTACAGAAAAATGTTTATTTTAGCTATTGTTAAAAATGTTGCTTATTTCATTTTTGATCATTTCTTAGTAATCTAACGATTTTTCTGAATAAATATACTTGAAAATTTTAAATTTTTGTGTACAATTATGTATCTAATATAATACACTACAAATACTTACCCATACTATCTAAAAAATACAAAAAAGTAAAAATTCCTTATTTATTTTTGAGTAGTTTATTTAAAAGTATCGAAAACACCGCACTGTCCTATATTTACATATACAGTGCATTTGTAAAGCAGCGGATAATTTCAATAAAAATTCAAAGCGAAGTTTTTCAAAAAAACTCTCGGACCCGTCAATTTTTGTTTTTAGTTTAGGCTTTTCTTACGTGAAACTAAAATATACAGGGTATCTCCAAAAACCGATATGACGTCATAATTTTTTTTTAATATAAACCTTTTTTTATTATAGAATTAGGAAGGGCAATTTTTTTACATACGACAAGATAATTTTAGATTATGTTTACATAAGAATGTTTTGAAGTAATATTGTCGTAAACATTAAAAATAAAAACATAATCGTCTTAATTAAATGTTCGAATCGAACACTATTAACAATCAAACAATAACCGAGACGATTAAGTCTGTGGTAATGTTTCTAATTTTTTGTCCTTGTGTATTCGTTCTTTTAAATCTTCTAAATTCGCTGTTCAAGTCACGTATACTTTACTCTTAAAGTATCCCCACAAGAAGTAATCGAGGGAAGATAAATCTGGCGATCCGGGTGGCCACTCTATAGTGCCTCTCCTACCTATCCAATGAATTGGAAAACCTTCATCCAAACAAGCGCGAAAACGCCGATATTTCAAATGCCGGTGGACAGTATGTCACCTGAAATTATGTTTACAGCTAAGCTGAACATACTTATACCGACCAGGGAACAGGCAAAAAGTCGCTCGATCGATTGTGGTGCCGGCACCTGGTACACTGATGGATCACAATCTAGTCAAGGGGCAGGTGCAGGCATATACGGAATGTGCCTTGGAAGGAAGATATCGATATGTCTGGGGAAACATGCTACGGTTTTTCAGGCCGAATTGTTAGCAGTCGCAGCCTGCGCCGATGAAATTCGGGAAGCCGGCTGCGCAAGCAAAAAAATTAACATAATGACTGATAGTCAGGCGGCTATTAAAGCCATTATGAACCCATCTACCAGGTCTAAGCTGGTGAAATATTGTAAACAGGTCCTCAATAACCTGGCACAAGACAATACAGTGTCGCTGATATGGGTGCCAGGACATGAGGGAATTAAAGGCAATGAGATAGCCGGCAAACTGGCCAAAGAAGGTACCAATAGGAACTTCATAGGACCAGAACCTGTATGTGGAATCACTAAGGATTTCGCTAAAAGGGAGATCTGGTCATGGCTAGAAAAAGAACATGAAAATAAATGGAGGTTAACGGAAGGTCAACTCCATACCAAAACACTACTAAGGGGGCTGGACAGGAAGTTTTCAGCCAACCTAATTCGTAGTAGCAAAAAGAAATTAAAATAATTACCGGGTTAATAACCGGACATTGTCCTTTAAGGAAGCATTTGTACACCATGGGCTTGGTTAGCGAGCCCTGGTGTAGGAGATGTGAAAAACAGGAGGAAACTAGCCTTCATGTAATATGCACGTGTGAGGAATTGAAGGAACTCAGACAGAAATATTTCGGGAGAGATCTATTGGATCCTTCGTGTGTACTCAAACTTCCCCTGAGGAGGATAGTGGCTTTTATCGAGGACACAAGACTAACGGAGTGGAATTGAGAGATCTATTGGGGATAGTACAAAGAGCAGTGTGCTCAAGTGCCTGGACGTGGTGGCGTCCACCCCAAAACAGAGAAGAAGAAGAAGAAGCGCGAACAGGTAAATCGTAGTATGGCGGCCCTCCATATTTGGAAGATTTAAAAGCACAAATACGTCAAGAAATTAGAAACATTACTACAGATGTCATCGACAACGCCCAAAAAGAATTTCTTAATCGCCTAGGCTATTGTCGATTGTTAACGGAGCTCAATTCAATCATTCATTTAATTTAAATGAGTATGTTTTCATTTTTAATGTTTACTTCAATATTACTTCAAAATTTCCAAAATTATCTTGTCATATGTAAAAAAATCTGTCTTTTCTAATTCTGTAATAAAAAATGGATGCTCATATTAAAAAAGAAAATGATGATGTCATACTAGTTTTGGAGATACCCTGTATATTTCAGTTTCATGTAAGAAAACTCTAAACTAAAAATAAAAATCGACAGGTCCGACGGCTTTTCTGAAAAACTTCCCTTTTAATTTTTATTGAATTTATTCGCTACTTTACGAATGCACTCTATACATGTGTATGTGGATACCTTAAAATTAATTTACTACAGAACTTTTACATGTATTTCACCAGAATGAACATGCATTACGTTTTTAAAAAGAACATGTTTAAAATAAAATTAATATGTTATATAATCTGACAGACTCTTCAACAATTTAATTACAAACTTGCGCCTATGCCTGTCGCCAAAGCTATTTATATTTCGTAATACTGAGCTAATTTATTAAGTCTAGCAGTTAATCACCTGCTTCCCTTGATCGTGTCTACTGCATGGGTGGTAACCATTTGGAAGTACCAGCGAAAACGCTCTCTGATTTATGACAGCCCTATCTATTTTTGTCACAGGTAGAAAGCAAGTCCAGTTATTAAGGAATATTTCCTGGAAACATTAAGGGTAGGAATAGGTAAAATTTAGGCACTTAATGTAAATATAACGATTTAAATAAACATTTCCGGAATATTTGGACTGTGGCTATTATTTGTAATGGATTAACGAAGTCATTTCACGTTGAATATATACACATGTAAAATTCTACATTAACGTTTGCATTATTGTATGTTGAATGCATAAAATAACTGGTTAATCTTCGTTAATTACGTCTGAACGGATGACATTGATAGATTTAATAACAATAGCTTCCCATTTATACAGTCAAATCGGTCAATTGAATCACTTCTATACATGTGGGCACATTGACCTATACTATCATGTACATACCTTCGATATGCTACAGACATAAAAGGATTCTCATGCATTATCCGCATGCAAAACGGGATAATGAATAACTCATTCGTGCTGCTGAACATACATAGCCCCTTCCACTTGTAGTACAATCTCACAAAGGGTCTTGCTTGATTCTCATTCAAGACAAAATAAAAATACAAAATCACAAAGAAAATATTTTATTTATATTTTCTTGAACCCTTTCATTTTGAAAAATTTAATTAAATTTAATAATTTTAGATTCTTTTTGACATAAAAATTATAATCATGTAAGTACATGTATTTTTAGTATTTTTTAACTTGAAACTTTCAAATATCTCGAAAAATAAACAGTTCTCGAAAAAAGTCCAGATTTAAAATTTAATAATTCAATGGAAGAAATACATTAGTGCTAGAATTAATCCCTCTCTCTCTCTCGCCTTCCATGTATATGGGGCGTTAGTAACTTTGAAATCTTAAATAGGAACCTCGAATTCTACTAGAAAAAATACGTAGGATTTGTCTGAAACATTTTTTTCAATTCATAATAGATGGCGCTGTAATCGATGAACTTCATTCTTTTTTCAATTTCTCGCACTGAGAACCTATACATTTGATTCTGCAATTCGTTTTCAATAAAAAGAATTATACGAAAAATGACTGCTCATTAAAGAACCATTATCATAACCCAGGAACGGGCGTCCTTCTTCGCATACTTGGTCAACGCGATTTCCCTCGCTCATGTTTTATCGGAGTGCTTTCAAGTAAAAAAAAATTAATTATTGTAGATTCGACGCAAGAAAAAATTTCAATTAACTTCAATGTAGCAACTGATTGGCATAAAGGAAATATCACAAGATTTAAAAACGCACCACTCTGAATCAATCGTTCACTTCAACAAGTAAAAATATAGAACAGAATAGTTTCCATTATGACTTTGTTACGCTTCGCATATAAGAATATTTTAATTTATTTTTAAATTATATTTCTTCTTTAAATATCTCGTATTAAAATATAACTTAATTTGAGACATTTTTTCTGTGCATATTCGTGTGCAAAGAGAAAGCATTTCTTTTGTTATATCCCTAACCAGGAGACCCTTTGTCTACTACCTGACCCGTCAACAACGATAACGTTCACTGTCGAATTTCTATATACATTTCATTTTAAATTGTTTTAATTTAATTACATACATCTTCTTTTATATGTTGTGTTTCATATCATTTGGAAGCTTATTTCACAAGGAATATTTTAATAATATTTATGCCATGGATAGAACACCTCTGCAGGTCGCGCTTCTTAAAACAGATATCAATAACAAATCAGGAGTGTATAAATTATATTGTAATGATTGTAAAAGTGTATATATAGGTCAGACTGGTCGAAGTTTTATTATACGGGAAAAAGAACACAGGAGGTCATATAAACTAAAGAAGACAGATTCAACATTCGCAAACCATCTTATTACAGAAAGGCATACATTTGGTCACCGTAAAATATTGCATTTGACCGAGAAAGGTCGTAAATTAAACCTTTTAGAGGCCCTAGAGATTTTCAAAAGCCGGAAGAACACAATAGATATCGTTTTAAACGACCAGTTGGATCTTATATATACACCTCTTTTCCAATGTTGTATATAATAGTTAAGTATATAGTAGTAATTTTAGATAACATCATAAACCACCCCCATATATTTTTGTGTCATTTATAAGTTCTATGTAGGCCTGTAACTTTTGCAGTTTGATAATGACATTGTATGTCGAAACCGCGGTCACGATTATATGTGAATAAAGTGGTAAAACAAAAAAAAACAAAGTTATTGTTTTATTTTATTTTATTAAGTGTAATATATTTATTTAATTAAACGTTATCACACACGTCCTGGACCTTTGATGATACTTCACCAGCACCACAATTATTTTATTATCAAATAATTTCATTATTATTAGCACGGCAGCCGAAACCAATAACCTGCAAAGCCGCGGTTTGTAATAACTTGTGTAACGCCTTCTTTTAGTGCAAACAAGTTGGATAATTCAACGTTGAATGATTTTATTTTAAAGTATACGAAACTGTTAGTTCCTAGCCGCTCAACAACAAGAAAAATCTATATTAATCAATTATTTGAGAAAACTATGATACAAATTAAGGAAACAATAGGTGAAAATTGTATTTACATATTTCGTAGTCGATGCGGCAACACAGTTGTGGACGCTATATTAGCAACTTGTTGATTGGCATTTTAAATGAAAATTGCGCCGGCCAGTACTTTTTAATTGGTACAGCAGAATTGGAGAAATCAAATAATTTAACTATAGCTCGCTTCAACCTTAGAAAATAGTACGGGCCGTATGGGAAACAGGTGCGCTATTCACATGTAACTAACTTCATCTTTATTGTCGCCTTAATAAATTGATGTCAATAAATAGATAACCAAATAACATTCTTTTAACTTTTGAAAAACTTGCCTTTCATCAAATATTTACAATAAAAGGCTAATAATATAGTAAGTAAGATTAATATATTTAATCAAACGGAAGAATATTTTAAACTATTTTGCATTTTTTTTTAGGTTCTTAGCTTTTCTTCAGAAGAGGGAAGCTTATTAAAAAATTATTTTAGTGTTTAATTTAATGGATTTAAGTAATTTTTTCATTTAATGGGTATAAATAAAATTATAATTCAATTTATTGTGCATAGAATTAACAATTTTGAAGTTCTTATTATTAGAATTAAATACAAGAAACAAATTATTTATTGTATACATTTATGTTATAACAACATATTGAAAAAAGTTTAGGCTATTTCAAATAAATTTTCTCCATTACCACAAAGATTAAAAATTTTTATGTAGGTTGCACAAAGCATTACATTATTAAATAAAGAAAGTAAAGTTTTATTAATCGGAGAAGGAAGTTTGTGAAGAAAATTCTGAAGAACTTGAGCCAGTTAATGGTATTATAAACTCCTCGATATTATCTTCTATTTCATCTATTCTCCACAATCGATACAATGTCAGTGTACTAAATGTTGGTAAATCAGAATCACTGTTAACAACAGCAAAAATTTTGTTTAACGTAGGTGGAGTATTATACAAAACGAAATTATGCTCTTTACATCGAATAATAAGCTGCACATTCTCATCATATGTCTTTGTTCGAGTGTTTTTCTATACCGACTCTTTTCGGCATTTGTCTACGTGAGCTTTTAAATCTCTGTGATTTTCGTACTGCATATACATTGGTTTTACCACAACCAAGAGCTTTACAAGTTTCATCAACTGCTATTGATACACCCATTGCTTTATTAAAATAGTTAAAGACATTACGAATCATCTGCCGTTCTCTAGATTTATAAACTTCACCTTGGCGTCTCCTTTTAACTGAAAACTCCATAGTAAACTGCAAATGCAACACAACTCAGGCACAATAAATGCCCATACATCTCATAATTATAACTTACGCGTATTAACAAAAATATTTCTTAATAGTTGCAAAAAAACTGGTTGTGTAACTACTTGAGAAAGATACGAAATAAATAAAAAATCAAACTAATATACAATGAAACACAAACAAAGCTAAATGACAGATTACAGTGCAGTGACAGATTGGACAAATGTTACTATAATTATGATTTTACAACATTGTTCGTGCTAGAAAAGGATATATTAATTGTGAGGTATGAGCCTGTACTTTTTTCTAAGGTTGAAATGAGCTATATAACAAGTTTTATAAACGATAGTTTAATGAGGTTTTACTTGTCGAATGTCGTTCCAAGTGACAAGGCATTAGTGGTGTTATCGGATGCTGCGACATATATGTTGAAGTCAGGACAGAATCTGAAGATTTTTTACCCGAATCTGATGTGCGTAACATGTTTGGCCCATGCTGTTAACAGAGTAGCAAAAGAAATACGTTACACATTTCCAGATATTAATTCATTGATTAATTTGACAAAAAAAGTATTTATTAAATCAGCGCTGAGGGTTCAAGCACACAAAGATAAGTTACCGGTCTGGCACTGCCACCACAACCCATAATAACAAGATGGGACGTGGCTTGATGCCGCTGTATTTTATGCAGATACCTTTGAACAGATAAGAGAATCCATTCTCTCTTTTTCAAACGACTCGATAGTAATTGCAGATTGCAGAGATATACTAAATAAACCGCAAATGTGCCAAGAATTAGCAAACTATGGTTTTATTAGTGAAACACTACGAAAACTTGAAACTCAAAGTGTTGAACTCAATGAATCGATAGAATTGATTCAAAGTTTCAAGAATAAAATTTGTAATGTGAGAGATGCCATAGTATTAGTATAATTGCAGAATAATTGGCGCAAAAAATCCTGAAAGTTTAACAGCGAAGACGCACTGTTAATACGAGGTGCATTCAAGTTCTAAGGCCTCCGATTTTTTTTCTAACTAACTACTCACCCGAAAACTATGAAACTGGTGTTACTTCTCGACGTAATCTCCCTACAGACGTACACATTTTTCACAACGTCGACGCCATGATTCCATGGCCGCGGCGAAGGCTTCTTTAGGAGTCTGTTTTGACCACTGGAAAATCGCTGAAGCAATAGCAGCACGGCTGGTGAATGTGCGGCCACGGACAGTGTCTTTTATTGTTGGAAACAGCCAAAAGTCACTAGGAGCCAGGTCAGGTGAGTAGTGAGCATGAGAAATCACTTCAAAGTTGTTTTCACGAAGAAACTGTTGCGTAACGTTAGCCCGATGTGCGGGTGCGTTGTCTTGGTGAAACAGCACACGCGCAGCCTTTCCCGGACGTTTTTGTTGCAGTGCAAGAAGGAACTTGTTCTTCAAAACATTTTCGTAGGGTGCACCTGTCACCGTAGTGCCATTTGGAACACAATGGGTAAGGATTACGCCCTCACTGTCCCTGAACATGGACACCATCATTTTTTCAGCACTGGCAGTTACCCGAAATTTTTTTGGTGGCGGTGAATCTGTGTGCTTTCATTGAGCTGACTGGCGCTTTGTTTCTGGATTGAAAAATGGCATCCACCTCTCATCCATTGTCACAATCGACGAAAAGAAAGTCCCATTCATGCCTTGGTTGCGCGTCAACATTGCTTGGCAACATGCCACACGAGCAGCCTTGTGGTCGTCCGTCAGCATTCGTGGCACTCACCTGGAGGACACTTTTCGCATTTTCAGGTCGTCATGCAGGATTGTGTGCACAGACCCACGGAAATGCTAACACTGGAGGCGATCTGTTCAACTGTCATTCGGCGATCCCCCAAAACAACTCTCTCAACTTTCTCGATCATGTCGTCAGACCGGCTTGTGCGAGCCTGAGGTTGTTTCGGTTTGTTGTCATACGATGTTCTGCCTTCATTAAACTGTCGCACCCACGAACGCACTTTCGACACATCCATAACACCATCACCACATGTCTCCTTCAACTGTCGATGAATTTCAATTGGTGTTACACCACGCAAATTCAGAAAACGAATAATTGCACGCTGTTCAAGTAAGGAAAACGTAGCCATTTTAAGTATCTAAAACAGTTCTCATTCTCGACGCTGCCGCTACAATTCCATCTGTCGTACAGGGCTGCCATCTCTGTGACGTATTGACAACGAACGCACGCTCATTTTAAAACAATGCACATGCTTCTATCTCTTTCCAGTCTGGAGAAAAAAAATCGGAGGCCTTAGAACTTGAATGCACCTCGTACATACAACAAATAAACGATAAATTGAAAATTCAGCGTCCAGGTGTTCTAAACAGACAACCAGCTATTCTGTTATACGACAATACAAGAGCCCATACATTTTAGATTATTATTTTCTTAATACAAAGGTATTTTTAATAATATAAAATATTATTAAAAATCTGGTGTGAAGAGCACAAATACAGGTTCACTATTAATGTTTTTGTGAACGTGTCCGAACATATCCCTCCCCAGAGACGTAGATACGTATTTCGCCTTTCTACAGGCTCATCGGTACGCCCCTGCTGGAGAAAGGATATCCTCAGATACATTCACAAAAAAGAACCACATCGCCACATCAAAGAAATTATCCAGACCGAGCGTAACTGGTGGGGTTTACCTACTCATGTATGTTTCAATTATTCTGATATATTATTTTCTTAACATCTGGACGCCTTCTTATTGAAAAAGGGTTTCTTAAGAAAAAGGTGAAGACGTTGTTGATGTCGTTTAGGTATGGATATTCAAAATATGGTTAACCTGCGTTGTACTTTATCCCAACATGTTCGGGACCTTAGAGATAATTTTGATTGTAAAAGTACTACCAATCCTGGCACATGAAAATAATTATAAAAGGGGATTAGTCTTAGAGATTATTCTCAAATAGGTTTTGACTTTATAATTTTTAATATATTTTTACGAAATATATACAATACAAACCAAAATAAATCTACGGTGTCCCACAAAATAAACAATACCGAAATATAAATCGTTTG
The DNA here is from genome assembly GCA_935421215.2 of Melolontha melolontha. Taxonomy (NCBI): domain Eukaryota; kingdom Metazoa; phylum Arthropoda; class Insecta; order Coleoptera; family Scarabaeidae; genus Melolontha; species Melolontha melolontha. The sequence goes on from OW285238.1 coordinate 39,105,671, forward strand.
TGCTATGTTCATTTATCAAGTCATTTTGACATGTTTTTAATTAACTATTATGTTAACACTACGCTCGTGTTAAAATCGTTTTGAAAATGACAACTGAAAAAAAGTGTTTATAATAGAACACTATTTTTGCTCTTACAGAAATATACGAGTTTATAAACCAAGTTTGAAACATGTCTCTGAGGAATATAACATTATATAACATTTTAACAAAGATTCACCCAGTAAAAGTGTAATGATAACAATCGTTGAGCAATTTCGTCGCTCTGATTGTATCTTGTGTCACCGCAAAGGCTCCTTAAATCGTCGAAGAACAGTGTGCATCAATAATTCGTTCCCAGCTCTTGCATTCTCCGTAAATAAGCCTACAACAAACTGCTTATAAACTGAATATTAGTGAAATATTATTACGTAAAATGTTCAAATCTATTGAGCTGGATATTCATACCGCATTCAAATTGGACATCGATTAATCACCGTGAACAAACTTGCTGAAGAAGTGCATTATGTACGAGTGTTGAGTCTGGTGTAGGAAGATGTCGATTTCTTAAGAAAGTAGGGTTTTCCGACGAAAGTCACGTCCACCTTAATGGCTATATCAATAGAGAAAGAACTCGATTCATTGGGTGTGATAAAGCATTCCATAGTACTCAAGTTACCATTTTGTGTACTGTATCTGGGCATGCTATTATTAGACCTTATTTTGTTGAAGACCCAGACGAACATCCAGTTACTGTCAACCGAAGCGCTACAGACAGAGCATTACGCCTTTTGTGAGAAATTTTTTGCCGCGCACGATACTTACGGGTTACGGTTCCAATAAAATAACACAACCATACACCCTGATGCACATTAACCTAACTTCAAAAACAGAATAATTTCTCTTGCAACAGACTTCGAGTACCATTTCTCATTCGCCTGATCTGACGCCACCTGAGACCTATGATAAAAGAGCCATATTTCGCTAGAAAAATCCGCTAACAAATATTGAAGCAATAATAAACTACTAAAAAGCTACTGCGTCAAGCAATATTTATTAATAATAGGTTCATTAACGCTCAAATTCTTTATGAAACTTGTTTGCGCCAGAATTGTGCACATTTTGAGCATGTAAATTACAAAGATTAAAAAACAATAACAATTTTGATATTTATTTTGATGATTACTGTATATATTCCTTAATAATATATTCAAATTTTAATTAACTAGAGAGTCAAAACCTATTGTGTCGGATTTTAAATTTAAAATTTTTTCATTATTAATATGAATATGAATATGAAATCTCTAAGACTAATCCTTTTTTGTAATTACTTTCATGTGCCAGCATTCCTGCACTTTTATAATAAAAATTATACCTAAAGTCCCGAACATGTCGAGATAAACACACGGCAGCTTAACTATAATATAGATCTCCATACCTAACAATGACATCCACGACGTCCTTAACCTTTTCTTCAGAAACTCTTTCCCCTGTAAGAAGACGTCCAGATGTTGAGAAAATAATAATCTTAATCACTTATTGACTCTTGTACTGTCGTATAACAGAATAGTTAGTTGTCCGTTTATAAGGCCTGGACACTGTATTTACATTTGTAGTTTATTTGTTGAATACGTTTTACTGTTAAACTTTCACGATTAGCTTCAATTATTCTGCGATCTGTCTGCAATTAGTCCAAGGCATTGGCTAAATAAACAGGGTATTCCAGTAAATACCCTGTTTAAATAACTATTAACTAATGGTGAAATTACCAAATACTAATCTCTAATCTATAAGCTGCTTAACTGAAAAACAAATTTGTAATTTCTATAAATTATGTAAATATTTAATAATTAACCAGTCCGACAGTTCATATTATTTTGAAGCTTTTCAATGTCAGATCTCAAGGATATTTTTAGTCTAAATTTATTCTTATACCAATTTTTCATGTGACTTAGAGCTGAAAATGTACTCTCGTAAGTATGTGGTTACAAAAAGTATTAACAATTTAACAGGCTCGATAGCAATATCATGATATAAAGGTTGCATATGTAACAAAAAGTTAATTAATGATTTTGATGGAAACAAAATCTCCATTAGAATTTCAACAGAATCAAATTTTCTAACGGACCAGACCTGTTACAGATGATTCTACTGTACAAAAATATTTTTAGTTTTCAATGTAATCCCCCAAACGTTCAATCCACTTTTTCCAACGATGTTCCAATGCTCTTATCTTTCTTCAAGTCCAGCAAAATAGACATCTACGGCGCCTTTGACTTCCTCGTTCATGGAAAACCTCTCCCCACCTAAAGAAGTATTGAGCTTTGGAAATAGGTGATAGTCCGAGGCAGCCAATCTTCTTGCGTGCTAACCCAAGTCTTTTTTTCTAAAAATTTTAGATACAACTTTTCCAAAAGATTCCTCGTTTATCGTTTGTCCATTTAGGCGGCAATCAACCATCCTTTTGCGTTCCAAAAGATGTTGCCATTATCTTACCAACCGACTTCGTAACCATGATTTTCTTTGGCGCCGAACAGCCAGATTCTGTCCACTGGTTAGAAGTTTTACTTCGGGGGTATAATAATGGACCCATGTTTCGTCGGTGGTAATAAATCGTCGGATAAAATCAGACAGATATTTCTGAAAACGGTCCAGACATTCTTGTGACAGTTACACCCTCACACGTTTCTGCTCCATTGTGAGTAAACGCAGCACTCACCTCGTCGACAGCTGCTTCATCCCTAATTCTTGGGTGACGATATTGCATACCCGCTCTCTTTAAATGCCCGGGGAATTAGCTATTTTATTTAATTTAAACCGTCGATCCTTTATCACCATATCCTGTATTTTAATGACCATTTCTGGAGTAGTGACACTTTTAGGGAAGTTATTATGCTTTAATTTCCTTGATATTATCTTTTCTATATTGAGCATCTGATACTTTTATAACCCTGTCAGTTAAATTATTTATAACAATTTTTTTAAAACTCAGTTGGTGCATTTGAGTTGTAATTCATATATAGAAAGGTTGCTGTGTGTTTGTTATACCAATTTGTAAAAAGTTTTTCCTTGGACACTGTGGGTAAGTAAAAACTCAAAAAAGGTATAACACCCCTTACCACAATTAATAATATTATCCTAAATACGTGTTTCGACGACTAAGTTGTCATCATCAGTAGGTAAAACCAATAATCAAAGTGTCGAACATAGAGCACAGTAAATCTAACACGGCGACCACGTAAACATTGACTTTAAAACAAATACGCAAACTTTAATTACGTCAACTTATAAGTTCACGTAATTTTAGATTGTGTATTTATTTTAAAGTCAGTGTATACGTGGTCGCTGTGTAAAGTTGTTCTCGTTTCTATGTGTTAGCTTTACTATGACCCATGTTCGACACTTTGATTAGTGGTTTTACCTACTGATGATGAAAACTTAGTTGTCGAAAGACGTATTTAGGATACGATTATTTATTGTGATAAGGGATTTTATACCCTTTTTGAGATACCAATTTGTATAAATAGAACCCTGTTTATCCTAAGTTAATGGATAACTTTCCTTCAGAACTAATAGAACAGCAATCAGAAAAAGAATGGGTAAAATATATAGCACCACAGACACCTATAACAAATCCAACAATAAAACAACATACGAGGGCAGTCCAGAAAGTAGTACTCACTTACATATAATTGAAAGAAAAATAAAGGAAAGAAAATAATGATTTAATTAAATGAAGGTAATAACATTTGTCGTATCTTGAAACTAGTTTGTTTATGCCGTCCTCGTAAACCTCTACTGCCAAATTATCCAGCGAATGCTTACACCTTCTTTTAAAGCATCATCACTTTGGAAACGATCTCCTGACACGAAATCCTTAAGTTTAGTGAACAAATGAAAGTCACTTGGGGCCAAGTCGGGGCTATACGGAGGGTGGCCAGAAACCTCCCACTTGAACTTCCGAGAAAAAGGTCATTGGTCTTTCGAGCCGTGTGAGGACGAGCATTATCATGCAGAAGAACAATGCCACGTATCAACATTCCCCGCGTCTTGTTTGGATACGCAGCTTCTGAAATGTTTCACAGTATGCGTCCGCCTTGATGGTGGTCCCTTGGGGTATGAAATTAACCAACAATAGACCTTTTCGATTCCAGAATACTGAGGCCATAATCTTTTTCATAAAAAACGATGGCTTAAACTTGCGCGGCCTTGTCAGTGATCCCGGATGATGCCACCTCATGGACTTGTATTTGGTTTCAGGTGTGAAATGTCACACCCAAGTTTTATCCCCGGTCACAATTTGGTCAAGGAATGTATCGCCCTGTTGCTCGTAACGAGACCAAAACGACAACGCTGAACCCACGCGATTGCACTTGTTCTCGTCGGTAAGCATTCTGGGCACCCATATTGAGCAATTTTTTCTGTAATTCGGATAGTCCGACACGATTTCATGGAGCAATGATCGCGAAATTTGAGGAAATTGCTTACTCCTTTCTTTAAGTTTTACGCGTCAAACTTCCCCGATGAAATCATCGACACATTTCTTCTGATGGCTTCGCCAAGTTGAACACCAGCGCCTTTGGACTGTCAACGTGTCGTGTTAAATAATTGGGAACAAAGTCATCGGCCCCCACATTATTGAAGGCCACTTTAATGGTGAAATACACCGAGACATTTTGGAAAATGAACTGCCAGCGCTACTTGAAGACAACTTAAAAGTACGACAGAACATGTGGTTTCAACATGATGATCGTCCAGCACCCTACTCGGTAGTAGCACGTGAAGTACTTGATCATAATTTCAATGGTCGCTGGATCGATAGAGCTGGTTCATTAAATTGACCTCCTAGATCACCGGATCTTACTCACCAGATGTCTTTTTATTGGGTTATCTCAAATGCAAAGTATGCAATCAAGTACCACAACAAAAGTAATTTATCCACCAACAATTTACATTTCTACGGGTGACATTTTCTCAGTTATTCAAAATTTGTAAAATGAATAAAGTTTCTCTAATTTTGAGTATTTACAAAGAACATATTTTTTATTGCACACGTATTGCAAAATCTTACGTATATGTTCTCAGTGCGAGAAAATTGAAAAAAAATTGAATTTCATCGATTATAGCATCCTAGCTACTTTTTCCAGTAGAATTAGAATCTGTACTAAACTATACGGATTCCGATTTAAGATTTCAAAGTTACTCCACCTACAAGGAGGGAGAGAGATTGACTAATTCTACCACTAATTTATTTCCTCCACTGAATTATTAAATTTTAAATCTAGACATTTCATCGTGAACTGTTTATTTTTCGAGATATTTGAAAGTTTCAAGTTAAAAAATACACCCGGTATATTATTTTGTGTAAATGCTTTGTTTGACCTATGTATGCTCCTTCACAATCATTGCAAGAAATTCTTGTAAATTTCATGTGTTTTGTTCTATGGTTTGATTATTTCTTTTGTATTGGTGAAGAATTGTTTATTACTATTGTTTCATTTTAGTGCTGTTTTTATGTTTTAGGGTTGGAATATTTTATAAAATTTTATCACATAAAAAACAGTATATAATCAATTGATATGTATTTAGTCCCATTGTTATTTTCATTTTCCGTCTTATTATTATTCTTTGTATTGTTATTTTATTAAAAAAATAATACAAAAATCATAAATAACAATACACAGAAAAATGGCAATATATAAAATGAAATACAAAACACCATAGTTTTTTGTGTTAAGAATAATTACAAAAAAAGCAATGAATCGGGTACTTTTATGAAGATTTGTCTGTTGTCCTGTTATCAAAAATAGCAGAATTGAAACAAGATATGTGATGTCTATTACACAGGTCTACAGTGATTTTGATGTTTGAAAGCTGATTGCTAATTTGTATATGTTTGGGGGCCCTTATTTCAAAAAACTCAAAATTTTTGCTCTATCACGTAAATTTTTTTTATAGCGCTCTATATCTTAAAAATGTTAATTTATTAATATACATACCTATGACAAGAATATGTTTGGTCCATGTTAGGCATGATTAAATGAATTGATTTTTATGAAATTAAATGTGATTTGGCAACACTGGTTAATATTAGATTTCTCAGCAAAGCAACAGAGTCGGCGCAGAAGCGTCAATACAACGTTGAAACCTGCTTATGTGCAGTTTGGTTGTGTTAGTCATCGTGCTACTGTGTCCGCGCGCTTGTTGTCTTCGTTGTTGCGTATTTTAAGTGTTCTAGAACGTATAAATATGGAAAGAAGACATTGTGTGAACAATCCGAATAACTTTTGTTATATCTGTGGTAGTTATGTCGTAGTAAAGCAGAGGCAAACTATAACTTCGTTTGTGAAAAATGTATACCACGCTTATTTTGGTGTAAAAATTGGCGACCAAGACAAGTCCTGGGCTCCTCATACTTTTTGTTCCGTTTGCGTTGAAGCATTAAGAAACTGGCAAAAAGGTAGGAAGAAATGTTTAAGCTTTGGTGTTCCTATGGTATGGCGAGAGCCTAGAAATCACAGTGATGATTGTTATTTTTGTTCGTGTAATGTTCAAGGATTCAACAGAAAAAATAAGAAACAAATTGTGTATCCCAATCTTGACTCTGCTATTCGACCAGTTCCTCATGGACCAGATGTACCGATACCTACCGCCCCAAAAGCACTAGAAAACGTCATATCGTCAGAATCAGTGGAATCTAATTGCGACCAAGATGATTCAGGATTTCAGAGAACCCGAAGTGTTTAACCAGAGCAAACTAAATGATTTAATTAGAGATTTGCACCTTCCAAAGGATGCATCCGAATTGTTAGCCTCCCGACTTCGTGAGAAACATTTACTGTCACCTGGCGTCACATCAAGCTTTTACCGGGATCGCGAAAAAGAGTTATGTCAATACTTTACTCAAGACAGACGCTAGTGTATTGCAACAATATTCCTGACTTAATTTCAAAATTAGGAAATGTGCCGTATGTAAAAGAAGAATGGCGCCTGTTTATTAACTCAAGTAAGCGTAGTTTAAAAGGCGTTTTATTGCACAATGGTAACGAGCTGGCCTCGGTTCCCATTGCCCATTCGGTACATTTAATGGAAACGTATGAAAATTTTGAACTTCTTTTAAAGAAAATAAACTACCAAGAACATCAGTGGATGTTTTGTGGTGACCTTAAAGTGCTGTGCATGCTACTAGGACAACAAGGAGGTTATACAAAATTTCCATGCTTTATTTGTGAGTGGGATAGTCGAGCAAGGGATAGACATTGGACTCAAATAGAATGGCCCTCTAGAACAAGCCTTACACCTGGTAGCAAAAATGTATTAAGAGATAGCTTGGTTGACCCCAAAAAAGTTTACTGCCTCCTTTCCATATCAAACTTGGCTTGATGAAGCAGTTTGTTAAAGCCCTAGACAAAAATGGACAGTGTTTTAAATATTTGTGCGATACATTTCCAGCCTTATCCGATGCCAAGTTAAAAGAATGTATTTTTGTTGGGCTGCAGATAAGAACATTATGCAAAGACAAGGATTTTCAAAACACAATGACCAATGTCGATAAAACGCCTGGGTTTCATTTAAAGAAGTAATTGATAAGTTTCTTGGGAACTCTAAGGACGAAAACTACGAAAATATTCTTCAAAATATGTTACAACACTTTCATCGTCTAGGTTGTAATATGAGTTTGAAAGTGCATTTCCTGTTTTCACACTTGAACTATTTTCCTGAAAATCTTGGAGCAGTTAGCGATGAACAGGGAGAGAGGTTTCACCAAGACATTAAGGAAATGGAACGGCGATACCAAGACAGATGGAGCATAACGATGATGGCGGACTACTGCTGGATGTTAAAACGGGATATGCCCTTAAAAACATACAACCGAATGTACGGACAACGCAGCTTTCTGGCAAAAAGACAAAGATTTCACTTAAAAAAAACTGAGTAAAGTATTTTTTTCCACTTTTTTAACTTGTATTCCACCTTTTTACTCAATAAACAAATAATTTTTTTTAGAAATATCGTTTTTTTTCATTTAATATTTGCAAAAAAACCTTACGTGATACAAATAAATGCATATAATTTTTGAAATCAGCCTACCAAAATTATATAAAATCAGTTTTCAAAATAAAAATATCTGTCAAAAAGTTTAATTTTGTAGACCTGTGTTATTAATATCTTCTAATTGTAATCGAAAAATGATATTTACAAAAGACAAACGTTCTCACGAAAATATTCAAATGCTTTTTTTATGTAGACAACTTTACAAAAATAAAAATAACGTAAATTATGATACTTAGGAAGCACAAAAACAATTGGAAATCACCATTAGTTAACCTTGAATAAAAATATTATTAATTAGTGTTATAGCAGTTATATACATCTAACATGAACATTATTATATACGAGGTAAGACTGAAAAGTTTTAAGACAAGAGTCGTCACTGCTTATAAGCCGGTGATGCGTGTTTTGTCCTTGAAATATTCCAGAATTATCACCACGTTATGTTTGTTCAGCAGAGAGTGACAGTCTAGATAGTCTAAATATGTCTTTTCGGTTCTCACAAAATTTTGGGAACAAACTATTTTATTGTTTTTCAAAATATTCGCCTTTATGGTCTATATCGTACACTTTTGCATGCGTACGAACCAGTTCTCCAAACATTTTTTCCACTCTGAAGCTTGTATCTCAGAAACATGGTTTTCAAAGGCTTCGACTGCTTTTTGAGGTGTTGAAAATCGCCGTCCACGCATTTTTTGCTTCACTGTTGGGAAAAAAAAGAAATCATTCGGCACAAGTCAGGTGAATATGGACAATGAGACATTATTTCTTTTCTCCTTTTCTCCTTCAAATAGTCAACTGTTAGACGTGCTGTACGGGAACTCGCATTGTAGTGATGAAGAATAATGCGATGTTTTCGGTTGTTCTTCCTGATTTCGTCTATAACTTTTGGCAAACAAATTACTGTATACCATTCAGCGTTAAAAGTTTTGTGATCCTCTAAAGGAATTGTTGCGATGTGTCCTGTACAGCCGAAGAAACAAGCGCTCATTCTCTCTGAAGTGGTCCTTGCACGATCAACTATTGTGGGGTTCGGTTCGTCTTGAACCAGCCATACAGTAGATTGTTGCCTGGTTTCCGGCTCATACGCATATATCCATGTTTCGTCACCTATGTCGATGTTGTATACGGATTTTGCAGTTTCCATGTCGAATGTTGTGCGCATTTCTTTACACAAATTGACACGAGCTGCTTTCTGTGTTTCGGACAAGTTATGTGGAATTCATCTGGAACATATTTTTTTTACAAATAAATGTTCATGTAAAATCGAATGATTTGCAGTCTACGATATGCCAAGAGATGCCTTACCTCACTGTAAGTTACATGTCGATCATGTACTATTATTTTCCGCACAGCAGCGATGTTTTTTGGAATCACAACAGTTTTCGGTGGACCTTTACGTGATTCATCACTCACTGAGGCACGACCATGACGAAATTCTGCAAACCAATTGTAAACTGTTTTCTCTGATGGTGCTTCGTTACCAAAATTGACCGAAGCGATGTAATGCATTCTTGTGGAGTTAGGCCTTTTTTATAATCGTAAAAAATCATCCAACTAAAACCTCCACGAGTAATCTCCATTATTTGACAAGCTCACTGTTTGAAAACTGTCGCTGTCAATAAACTACTGACTCAATTTCTAAACTATCGCGGATTCAAGAATAAATATGTGAGTCAATAAAATCTACTTATCTGTTTCAACATATTTAAAAATTGCCGCGAATCAGTCGATAACAATCCGCGGTCTGGCGAACCTTCCACTTCAAAAAGCCAACGACAACATGGCGAGAATTCGCGATTTGGTACGTTTTGACCGTCGACTTACAATTAGAGAAACGTCTGATGAATTAAATTTGAATTTTTACGAGCTTGAGTCAATTTTAACTGAACATCTGACAAAATTAATTCCTAAACTGCTGTCAGTCGAGCAGAAAGAATGCTCACTTCAAGTGTCCCTAGAAGAGCTTCAATAGAGTTTTTGCGGACGACGAATCTTGGGTTTATGGGTATAATCTAGAATTAAAGACACAATCATCGTAGTGGAAAAGACCAAATTCTCAGCAACCGAAAAAAGTGCGTCAAGGTCGGTCGAATGTGAAGACAATGTTGTTAATATTTTTTCGATTCTGCATATATTTATACCCCTAGAGACATACAATCAGGTGAACTACAGATATTAAAGTGTCCTTGAGAGTTTGTGCAAAAATCTACAAAAGAAGAAGCCTGCGCTCTGGTCGCATGAATTGGATTCTCCACCACGATAGCGCATCGGCTCATTGTACGTTCTCAGTCAGGAAATTTCTGGTAAAATTCAAAATTCCTATGCTTTCGCTACCAGCGCCTCGCCCCATTCTTCTTATCTAGCCCCTGTCGACTTCTACCTGTTTCCTAAATTGAAAATTTAGCTTAACGGGAAGTTTGACTCTATTGAAGACATTCAGACAAATACGGAAGAGGTTCTTGATACCGTTAAGAAAGAAAATTTCCAAGAATACTTCCAAAAGTGGAAACACCATTGGGGTCCGTGATTTCAGTCAGAAGAAGACTACATTGCAGATAATATGTACATACTCTCATTTTGAAATTACAAATCCAGTCCTAAAACTTTCCAAGCACACCTTGTATAGTACGTTCCTACGATACTTATAAAAGACACCTAACCGACAATACTTATTTTTTTACTATATCCCGAATGATTGCATTAAAAAGTGAAAAAGTTAAAGAACTTTTAGGAACACGATTGAAAGTGATCACTTTGGCTTTTCATTGCCATTTAATATTACCAAATTGTATTCTAACGAAAATATCAGGTGTCAATGTCAAATATATATATAGTCACACAGCGCGGAGAGAATCGCCAAAAGAAAACGACACACTTAAACCGTTTCCGTCAATCGAAAGTCAAGTTCAAGGCTAAATGCGTACATATAATATTTCGTTTCTAATCTACAAGATTTACACGATATAAATCCTAACTTAAATTCCCTCCTATCCTATATTTCGACAACTAAGAGTAACGACAGTAAGATGGAATAATTCCGATATTGTTTTTAATTGAGCTTCTGTGCTACCAACATAATAAATCTTAATTTCCTAGATTAGAAAAAATGCCTCGATTATCTTAATACATATATCGCGTTTGAATATCAAATTAGGAGTTTAACACATATGTTATGCGGGTAAATATATTCACTTTAAATAACTTTTATCACTTAGGAATTATTTATATGTAAGCGTAATCGTTTCTGTTTAGTTTACATTATTAGTTCGCTTTAAAAATATACAGTGGTTATCAAAATAATATATCGGGTGAGAAATATTATCAAGTGTCCACAGTTGGTAATAGAATGTTGTTGCTATATTGTTTACACTTCTTGGTATGTGTTACTTGTATGGATAGCGATCGCATTAATAATAATAATGTATTCAAGTTGTTTAATTGACAAATCAATAACACAAGGCATTTTATATTATATACTTTCAGTAAGATATTTCAAAAAACTAATTTCACTTTATCTCTTACAAAATAGTGCCGTCCTGAATTAATAAAAAAAACAGCTCATTCAAAGTAATTATTATACAGTCAAACTCGGATATAACGTACCCTAGATATAGCGAACGCTCGGTGATAACGAACAAAAACAATTTCCCCGATCAAATATCCTATGCTCGCAATATATTTTGCGCTTGCTTATAACGAACTCGTTTGTAGCGAACTCTCGCTTTTAAAGTTCAAGTTGTTAAGAGAAATATCTGCAATGACGCTTGAATATAACGAACCATACCCTTATCGCGACGGTTATTCTTCGGTAATTCCCCGTTGTATATGTATAGGTACATCGTAGGATCGAGATGTTATTCTTGCTTTAGTTGTAGTCTAACTGTGATCTGATATACATACATAGATGCTAACGTTTATACATACATAAATAATAATGGTGAAACGAAAAGTATTAACGATAAAAGAAAAATTATCTATTATTTCGGAATTAGAATCAAGGCGTTCAAATTCAGATATAAGCCGGCAATTTAATTTACCAAAATCAACAGTGTCCACAATTAAAAAAAATAAAGAAAAGTTAAAAGGAGCAATCAATTTAAATGTTAGTAAATTAAGAAGAATTAGAAAACCTATAAGAAAAGACGTGGATAATGGTTTAATAAGATGGTTTAGCTACCAAAGAAATCAACGTGCATCGATTACTGGAGAAATGTTAAAATTTAAAGCAGAAAAGTTAGGAAAACTCCAGAATACTAATTTTACATGTAGCAGAGGCTGGATAGACAGATTTAAAAAAAGATATAATATCGTTGCAGGAAAAATACATGGCGAAGTCGCAAGTGTGTCAAAGCAAACTGTTAGCTCCTGGATTAAAGACATTTGGCCGAATTTAAGAAGAGGATATGAAGATGTTGATATCTTTAACGCAGACGAAACAGGACTATTTTACAGAGTAACACCTGATAAAACTTTAAAATATCAAGGAGAAAAATGTGTTGGCGGTAAGCATAGTAAGGAACTCATAACCGTATTTGTGTGTGTGCAAACATGACCGGATCAGAAAAGCGAAAGCTATTAGTTGTGGGAAAGTCGAGGACTCCTAGATGTTTTAAAAATTGTAATCAATTACCCGTTTCTTATGCATCAAACAAAAGTGCGTGGATAACGTCTGTATTGTTTGAAAATGAGCTAAGACAATGGGACAAGGAATTAAAAAACAAAAATAGAAAAATTTTATTAATGGTGGATAATTGCCCAGCGCATCCCCATATAGAAAATTTAAAATTAATTAAGCTGGTCTTCCTACCTCCTTGTACTACAGCAATACTACAACCGATGGATCAAGGAGTAATTTTCTGCCTGAAATCACATTACAAAAGAATTCTTTTGACTCGGTTATTTAACTGCCTTGAAAATAAAGAGAATTTAAACATTTCATTACTAGACGCTATAGTAATGATCAATAAATACTGCTTGGACACGAGTAACTTCAAAAACTATTGAAAACTGTTTCCGCCATGCTGGTTTTCTGCGTAATGCGTTATTTGATGAGGATGATGATCTTCCGTTATCACAATGGATTTTAAAATATGCTGGTGATGAAGATGATGATAACCTTCCTCTTTCAACGTGGATAGATAGAAATAACATTAATAATCCATTTAACAATGAAGATTTGACCAGATATACAAATGCTGACAGCGAATTAATAACTACTGAAGCTCCATCTTATGCAGAACTTATAACAAATTCTTTTGAAGATGATTTACAAGAGGTCATGGAAGATTCAGATATGGAAGAAAACGCAGCGAGACTACCTACCATTGGAGAAGTGTTGAATGTTTTATCAACTTATATTACCTTTACAGATGTAGATCATAGTATAAAAGACATGTTTAATCTGTTACAAAGTAAGATTGAAAAAGATATGTTAACAAAAAAATCTACTCAATTAAAAATCACGAATTATTTTTTGTCTGAATAATGTTTTTTAATACAACAGTTATACTTTCTTAATGTAAGTATGTATTTACTATGTTTATTTAGTTCTATGTGAAAATTAAATATGTTTATATGAATTAAACTCTAGTGAATATTATTTTAAATACAAAGTATGAAAAATACTAAAAATCGTTTATAACGAACACTTGCTTTGAACGAAAAATTTTTTTTCCTTTTGCGCGTTCGATATAACCGAGTTCTACTGTATCTTACTACACATAAGGTTTAGAAAAACTAATTATTGCACACTTAATAGTATATTAAAACACGAGTTTCATAAGTAGAGCAGACCAATTTCCGTGCGCGCCATGAGCGCCGGTATGGGAGTGTAATTCGTAATATATTAGAATATGCGATAGAATAGGGACGCAACATGAGCTTGTTACCGATATAAGTATAGAAGTAGAGACATTTATTCTATAAGAAATAATTAAATATACATTTGGTTTTCTGCTATTAAAGTAATATGCATAAACACACGAAAAATAAGAATAGTACATATTATAGCAGCGTTGTATGTACCTATAAATAAAATGGAAAATGTATGAAATCAGTGATTGTGTGCACGACAGAGGATTTAAAAAACACTACCGTTTTAAGCGTCTTCCAAGGATTGACAAACTGGAGAAGGTAAACGGCAGTGTACACACAATCATAGTTACACATAGTAATGTATAAACTGTTGTCGATTAATTTTGTTATTATTGTGCTTCGAACTGCTTACGTGTTCTTTACAATGTGTTTTTGACCAACACATTAGATATGTATTGCACACTAAACATTTAATTTTTGAGCCATCATATATTAAGTCTGGGAAATCCATAATAAACTTATTCACTTCGTCTGACAACGGTCGTTTTCTCGATTTATGTGTCGACGACATTTTATTACGTATGCTTACACTTACATGCAGTCTAAGCAAGTACCAAAACATACTGAATGCTTTTTATTAGTTCTGATGCAATACAATCATCCTCACATCGGCGCACATGGTGCGCACGGAAATTGGTCTGCTCTATTCATAAGGCACCATTTTGTCGCACGAGTTTTCTAAAGAACGAGAGCGACAAAGGCCTTATGAAACGAGTTTTTTATACTATTTTTTTTATTTTGCATTTTTTATATTAATAAATTGAAATTATTTAATTCGAAACTTCAGAGCTTTATTTTTATAAAAGGTATGCAGTTGGTCACATTGATACTTCGTTTCAAATTTAAATATTGCTATCCGCGAAATATTATTAATTAATTTTCGTTAACATTACTCGATATTTTATTTAAAGATATAAACGTGAGTGACATAGAAACGAATACATTTTGTACAATTTAAGGGTTGAATAAAAAACATATTGTACAAAGTAAAGAAACTGTATTAACATTCTCTGAAATCTACAAAATAGGAGGTTAAGTTACATGTTTTACAAGTTTCATTTCTTGAACAGTAGCACAAAATTGGTTGTTGCGATCCAACTTTCGTTCCGTCGTCAATTTAATCGCCGTGATGCACCATCCCGCAATACCATTTTGGCATGGTATCAGAAGTGGCTTAATGAAGGTAATATTGCGAAGAAAAAACCGACACGTAAGTGCTATGACTGCTTAAAATATTGAGCGTGTTCGAGTTTCCTTTACGAGGAGTCCACAACCCTCAACTGCACAACATGCACGTGCCTTAAATTTAAAGAAAACCAGCCTTTATAGAATACTTTGACGTATTAAATGCCACCCCTATAAATTCGCACTTCTTAAAGTACTGAGTCCACTAGATAGACAAAAACAACTTGAATTTTGCAGACAATTTTTGATCTGTTCTGCGAACCCAATATTGCACGTTGTCCGTTTAGGAGCGACGAGGCACCTTTTTATCTAAATGGCTTCGTTAATAACAAAAATTAGATATTGAGCAACAACAAATCCTCGTCAACTTCATGAACGAACACTTCACACAGCGAAAGTAACGGTTTGGTGTGCGCTCAGCCACGTAATTAGACCTAAATTTTTGGGAGGGCACAGAGTGAGCACCTGACAAAGAGGGTACATACATTTAATATAATTTGGCAAGTTTCTATTGTAAAGGGTAAATAAATATAATAGAGTAAGAGATGTAGATCTCGGTTTCCGGGTTGGAACCGCGTCGAGTTAGGCGTAATTTCGTCCACTTTTGCAAGGGACATCTTCAGGGTTGTACGTACATGTTCGTCTTACTCCTAACTCGACGCGGTTCCAACCTGGAAACCGAGATCTACATCTAGAGAACGACCGCGGAAACCTACACCCAAGAGTAAGAGATATTTATTTTGGTGTTCTAGTTTTTTTTTTCACGCGACTATCTATACGTAGTATAACCTACTAAACTACCAAAAAAATCCTCCTATTGTTGTGAGCAGTGTCAAAATAGTCAATTACAAGATTTGTATTTAAAGATTTGACAATTTCTTTTTCAATATTTATAATTGCTAAATCACTTACGCGTTTTTGTCTTATTTTATTTCTCATATAATTTTTCAGGCGGCGTAAACAAGAAAATGTACGTTCACAACACGCGCTTGAAACCGGCACAGTAACTGTTATGGAAACAATTTTGAATGTTCGTATTTTTAAAAAGTCGAGAAACTGTAATATATTTTCCAATGGAATATTGTTTTCTTTTCCTAAATGGGTATTGTATTCTTGAGCATTTTAAATTCTGCTTGCATTAACTCTATATCTATTTTATAATGAGTTGCATGTGTTTCAACTTGCTCAAAATTTAAAAAGTTCTTGTTCTGCGGATGTAAAACATCAATGCCGCTTAATATTTCTGAATTCTTGCCAAATCTATTGCTTAGTTCAGATAAAATACAGACAAGAGCAGGAATAAATATTTTTTCTCTATAATCGACTCTTTCTAAAATTGTTTCATTTTCGAATTGCTGAACATTTTCTGTAAAATATAACGTTTCAAATTTTATGGGAATTTTCTTATAACGTCTATGAGGTTTTTCTGATGTAATCTCAATATTACTTTCAACACAAATTTGTTCGGCTTCTTTGTAAATATTTTCAAAGCATTATCAGTCATTTCTCATATTTTGAGCTTTGTATTTCTCATATTTTGAGCTTTGTTCATCGGTCAAGGTATTTAAAAAAAGAAGTAGAACTCTGAACACTTTTTTCACAGAAATACAGACAAACGCCTGTGCAGTCTATCGAGTATAGTAAATTCGTTTTAATTCGGTCGGTTTTCATAAAGGAAATAGGCGCTTTTCTAATGATATAAACTTTGAATGAATGGCGGATAGTGATACGATAACATAGAGAGTTTTTAGTGTATCAAAAATAGTCGGGTTGATAAATTCTTATATGCATACATAATTACCAAATTCAGTCTGTGGTTATAACAATGTACATACACAGCTTCTTCTACCTCATCACGGAATGGTTTTTGTTCACCATTTAACCACATTTGCACCATGGTAAGTTTGGGCAACACAGTTCTTCAAATCGATTTCGCAGAAAGAAAGAAAGAAAGCGCGCCCAAATCCTCGGCAGCTCTAAAACCAATGAAGCGTTCGTAAATGACACCATCATAACAGTATCGTAATTGGATGGATAACTGCTCAGTTTCGCGTATATCTCTTGTTTCATCAGAAATAACTGCAAAATATTTGACATCTCTAACTTCTGCACTAATCTATTCACGAATTAATTCAGCATAAATTAACAAAACTTCATTTTGTATAAGTAGGCCAGTATATTTCGCATTGTGTGGCAATTCTTCATTTATTTTTTCCGAACCAATTCAGATGCTTAGCAATTAAATGTAACAATCCCAAAAAATACCCTCTATTCAGACCTCCTTTATTACCACATTGAGCTATATGCATTGCGTTGCAGTAAACAACAAAATATATGCTATTACAGATATGTAGGTTCTATTTTCATTTACAACATTCAAATGTGATGTATTCATTATTGTAGCAACACTCTTAGAATTTTCTTTATTTTAAACTTTTATAACTTACCCATTTAACTTCATTATTTTTATGCTCTACACTTTTTCCGTTTTTCCTAAAACCTGCATTTTTTTCTAGAGCTCGCTTCCAATTTCTAAATCCACTTGAAACAAATCTTGATTTCCCGCAATCGGTTTTGGTGGAAAAATGTCTACACGGAAACAATTCCAACCATGGAAATCATTAGGTATTTGACAAATTTTATTCACTTAACATTTTTTGCAGTACTTTCTGTTCGGTACAGTGACGGAGTAGAAATTTAATATTTACATAGAAACAAATTTCTGGAAATTCTTGGGTGGGCCGCAGGTTGGGCACTTCGATTCTAAGGGTGGGCTTAGGCCCACCCGTAGTTGCGTCACTGTGTGCGCTATCAGCCACAGGAATTATTGGCTCATATTTTTTTGAAGAGAACGGGCATAAGGTAACAGTAACATCAGGAAGATATTGTCACATGATTAATACGTTTTTCTGACCAAGGTGTGAACAACTTAATGGTAAAAGTCGTGTGTATAATAATAGACCCCGTAATCTTGAAAATCTTAAAACATTTTAAACGAAATTAAGGCGATTCCACCGGAGATGATGGATGATTTCGTGCGACGACTAGAAGAATGTTTGGCAGAAGAAGGAGGCAACCCTACGGCATTAAATTTTTAAATCAAAAAACTCCCAGAGTTACAGATTAACATGTCGTATTTTTTTAATATTTAACCAATGAAAATTTATTCCATCTTAAATGCATTTTGGAATCCCTGTATAAAACTTGTTCAAAATTTTCTATTCATTTCTTAATCTCTCAATACATTAATAATATTTTCTTTGTCATTGTAATCGTGTAACAGTTTCTGATGGCCTGTGTGTGTGGTATTTTTGAGTACGTGAATTTTCGAACGTAACCGACTAGAAAGACGCGTGCAGCTCAGGCTTTTATCTCAGTTTTTTGTTGACTGTCTGATCTATATGTATACAAAATCCCGGTGCGGAAGCGGATCGGTCCACAGAAAATGGTGTTCGTTATTTCCTGGCTAGACCGTTAATGGAACAAAGCCGCGTTCGTCTTTGTACATCTGTTAATACGATTGAAACAGCTGGATACTCTCTGTATTCTGTATTAGATGGCCTTCTAATAAGAAAACAGCGTGAGTAATTATATAAACAGGGAAATTTAATTTTTTGTTCTGTAAAGGTGTAGCATTGTTATTACAACATAAAGGAATATAACGAAGGAATATTTTATTTTTTTGGAATTTTTGTGACTAACAAGAACACAATCTAATAATGAGTAATTCAAGCGACTTTATGAAAACAGAGAAATATATTTTTTTTAAAACTTCAACAGACATATCCATCTTATGTTTATATAATTTTGGTGTATCTACGAGCCCCATCCCGTTTCAATTGGCACAGCTCTAAAATTTTTAGTAAGTAACATTTTAGAAGAAGAAATCCTGTTCATAAATATGTTAAAAGTTTTTTATTTTTCATCAAGCCTTTTTGCCAACAATTACAAACTAGTTTACAACTTATTTCGAAAAAAAAAAATCAATAATAATAATAATTATATATAAATAAACTTCAGGCGAACAACCTTTGACAAACATTAACGAAACTTTACCATTGCGTTACATCGCCTTAAGCTTTGATAACGGCATGTATTCTCCTGGGCATTGTATTTACAAGTTCTTGGCAATCTTGTGCCGTGAATCCATGCCATATTTCTCGAAGCCTGGTTTTCAATTCTCCCACTGATCTTGCAGGAGCTGCGCGCAAGGCCTTTTCATTTCATGCCATAGAGTCTCTATGGGCGATAGGTCAGGGCTGCATGAGACCCATTTTAACAATGGAATATTATTGTCCTTAAACCATTTTAATGCTGTTTTTGACGCATGACACGCAGCCCCGTCCTGCTGGAATATAAAATCATCCCCCGAATTCAAAGTTTCTTCCATCGTGGGTAACAAACATTCCTTAAGAATGGTTAAATATTTATCGGTATTGACAATACCATCTATAAAATATAACCGCCCGACACCTTTTGCCGACATCGACCCCCACACCATAATGGATGCCGGAAATTTTACTTTTCGTTTCAGACAATCTGGATGAAATGTCTCATGTCTTTCACGGAGGACTCGACTCCGACTGTCACCTATACAGACTTCAAATCGAGACTCATCACTCCAATGTATTTTGTTCCACTGTTTCAAGTCCCAATTGCTATGGTCTCTGGCCCAATCTATTTTTCTTTTGTGTTGAGGTCAATAAAGGTTTTTCTTTGGCCTAGCGAAAAAGATATTTAACAAAACAAAATTAGTATTTCAAAAGTGTCACTTTGTACGACCCAAGTCCAAGTTTCTTAGCTTCTCTGTGACATGTGGATCTTGATACACGTCTTCCTACAGCATCACTCTATAGTACACTCAACTGGCCATAATTAGCACGCCTATTTTGTTTTATTATTCGTTTCAAAGCTCTTCTGTCGTTATCAGTGAGTTTGCTTTTCTTTGTATTACGGGGTTTTTGGGTCACTGAACTGTTTTTCTTGTAAAATTTTATTACATTTCTATCACTGTACCTTGATATATCCAACAATTTTCCAATTTCAGAATATGAATTCCCTTCATTCGATAGTTTTACAATTATTGACTTAATTTCTTCATCAATTGCTTTACCTCTTGCCATTGTTTATTTAATTACAATAATTGCAGCGTATAATAATAATATTTACTGCCCACAATATAACCTAACGATGAATTAATGGAAGTTTTGACATATCTTTCATAGCTACCTCGATTTTTACCAATTTTTGTGTTAAGAATACATGAACAAATCAGACACAAATGGTTAACTGGTGAATTTTGTTTTTATCTAATATATTTTATTTGAAGTACATATTTAACATATATTGTCCAACGTTTAAGAGTGTTATCCTTTTATTTTTCAGTTAAAAAAATTGATAGTAACCGTTTTTCAAACATGTTTTAAGTAAAATTTAAAATTTTAGTAGGTGTGCCAATTGAATCGGGGCGGGGCTCGTAATTTATAACAATTGAAGTTTTTAAAATTTTTGTATGTAAGCGTCATTTATGGATACAATTTTGTGGCAGTGTTAACTCATCATTAGAGAGCGGATTCGAGCGATTTATGATTCATAGCTCATAGGCGTTTGCCTTGTATTGGCAATAGGTTTGTTTCTGTAAGCGATTCCTGAGTTTCTAACAATTTGATATGTGTGGCGACCTGCATAAGTGGCACATACCTACATATAGTTAATATGTCTCTATCAATGCACAACAGAGCGAATGTAATAAACGGTTTGGTAACCGGCAGCAACCACTGCTGAAATAAAAGTAATGCTGACAAGCGAATTACGTATCGAATTTTGAATAAAAATAATTTACAAAGAACAAAACTCAAAACTATGTATTTTCTATGAAACATTGAAAGTGTATAACTAAACTAAACTATCACTATGTTCAACTAAAATTTGTGCAAATATACAAAAAAAGGTTTAAATATATCAATACGTGAAGCACGTATTACGCATTTGTTACAACTGAAACAGACATGCAATATGCACATCTGTAACTGTACACATGGACAATACACCTCGTATTCTCCAGCACTTACTTCTGCTTAAGACACGTGTTTCTGCCATCTATTATTAGGCGTCATCAGTTAAGCTAGTGAAGTAATTTAATACAAAATAATACAAATCTATTTAAAAACAAATTTGTATCTGTATATATATATATATATATATATATATATATATGTATATATGTATATATATTTGTGCAATGTGTTCCTGTATTAAACTAGTTCTTTAAAATGTCAAAACGTCTTTAAAAATTAGAAAATGTCCATTCCACATCACAACTGGTGCTGAGTGCGTGATTAAAATGCTGCAAAAATGCACCATACTTCGAATGTATCGAATTTTCAATCGGCTCTGTACAGAATTGATATAATATATTCATATCTGTATTTCTGCTAAATATGGCATAAACTTTTTGTCTCGGCTCTGAGAAATTTCTTTTTAAATGATAAAACTAAATTATTAACATGATGACCCCTAATGTGTTCACATACTGTATTCACATACATATGTTATCTAGTTGAGTTTTCGAAGAAAACATGTCTTTTGTGGACACCTTAAACTTAATGAATAGGCACTGCAATATATCACGGTATCATTACGAATATGAACCAATCTGTATAGCCTCAAATCCATCCTACCATGGTTGCCCTACGAGAATTCTCCATAGTTAATGAAAATAAAGAAAAATACTAAGAACAGAAAGAAGTTGACTAAAAAGCAGAAACGAAAACTACTCAAAAAAATAAGGTAGTAAATTAAACCTAATATTTATAAAAAAATTATAGGATAAATATATAATATGACAATATAAAACGGATTTTTTTAAATCCTAAAAGTTGTAACCAAATAACACTAAAAGAAACAAAGGCAGGAACACGAATTTTATGAATGAATAGTCACAATAACGACGGAAATAACATCTGCTCTACGAATGCAATCGAGCAAGTAAATAGTGGGGCTGGTATAACATGCCTACTATAAATGATACCGCCACAACGTTTTATCGGTGTAATTGGTCATTCAATCGCTTCAGTCCGCTCTCTGCTCATCATCATAATATGAACAAGTTATAGCAACTCTATTATCTAGAATTCTTATGAATTCTAAACTTGACATATTAAATAATAATTTACGAAGGTGGATTAAATATGAACCGATCTTTGTTAATAACTTTCTATTGAATTATAGTTACAATAAATGAACAATATCTTATTTTTCTATATACATTACTTCCTTCTGAATACATTTTCTCAGCGGCTAGGTAGAATCTTTATTTTATTTTCATAAAAAGAACGAGAGCAGCGTGTATTTAGCCGCAAACTGCTTCACTTGATCATCGTCTTTAAAACGTGCTCCTCTCAGTGTATCTTTTAGTGTATCAAACATATTGTAATGTAATAACATAACTAAAGCTCGGGACTGTATGGAGAGTGTTCAACGACAGTCCAATGCATTTCCGCTATTTTTTTTTTACATTCGAACACACTCCAAAAGATTGCAATTATAATCTGCATTAACGGTTCGCCTTTCGTGAAGAAAATCCAACAACAAAACACCTCTATAATCCCAAAACAATATCGCCAAAACTTTACCCGCAGACAAACGAGTTTTCGCCTTTACCGGGCAAACTTCACATTTTGTCTCCACTCCTTACTCGTTTCTACTCCGGTGTATAGTGGTGTGCCCAAGTCTCATCACAAGTCAGTTAACGATGTAAAAATTATTCCCCTTCCGCGTCGTACCGTGTCAGCAGCCTTTGAGAAATCTCAACACGAACAGTTCGCTGATATCCGTTCAAGAGCTTCGGAACCCATCTTGCCGAAATGTTCCGAAACTGAAGTTTTAAATGATGGATTGAGCACTACCATAGCTTATTCCCATTGTTTGTGGAATTTCTTCTATGGTCAGTCAACGATCTGTTGCAATAAGGTGCCATCAATGTTTTCATGAGTGGTGTTTGTTTTTGGACAGCGTTGGTGAGTTTCGTTTTGCACGGCATCTCGTCCTCCACGAAATTGTTCATGCCAAAATTTAACTTATGTCTTGGACATTGTTGATTTCCCATATTGATTATTGCAATATTCGCCAAATTTCAGGGGGACCAATATTTTGTTTCGTAAGAAATTTGATGATGATGCGTTACGCAACCGAACATGGTATTGCGCTCTCACTCATCGTAAGAACAGCTGACTATACGCAGCTGCACGACAGGCAGCGACATAACGTAACACATCAGACTATCCCCTCGCACCACATAACTACTTACTCACGAGTGTATGTTACTCCCAGGACGGAAAGGTTGATTCGATCCACCCTCGTATTATTATAATGAAAATATCGTATAGACTATTAGATACTACGGAATATGGTGCCATATAAACTTCTGGGTAAAATTAACGCATCACTTGTTACTCTTACTATTACTTGTAATTTTCAGTTTTAATTCGTGAAATATAGTATCTAGGTAGCTTAGGATGTCGTCTGTTATTATTGAAAAAAAATTGCAATTATTTGACGTTTTTAAGGCTATAAGTTTGCAAATAAGTGTTTGTGGTGTTGATTTCATAAAAAGCTGTTATGCAAAAATTGGTCAGTTTAATTTTGTTGATCATTAGTTTGATTTTCATTTGTTTAAAATAACAAAATACATTGTCTAGTATAGCTAGAGTTGAACATATGAATTGTCAACGCAATTTAAGTGAACATGAAGCATCGCAACCAATAGCTCTGATTAATGCTGGTCGTAGGCAGCGTTATGTGGTTAATTTGTTAACCGTTAAACAGTCAACAATAAGTCGGATGGTTAAACGTTTTAATGAACTTTGGACTTTCTCTAGAGCAAGAGGACAAGGTCGTAAAAGATCTAGAAATTTCTTAGACAACTTGCCTTAAGGACGAGACGATCGACCAGTTCCGAGTTACGCAGAGCTCTAGCAGAAGTCCGAAACGTAGAAGACCAGCAATTGCACCATTGCTCACCAAGCAACATAGTGTTTCTAAATTACGTTTTGCTAGTGCTTATGCAAACTAGACTATTCACGACAAGTTTTGTTTTCGAATGAAACACGAGTCAGTCTGAAGTCACCAGATGTACATGAGCGTGTTTGGAGAAGACCACTTAAGAGGTTTGCTGACTGCAATATCTCTCCAAGAGTTACATTTGGTGATAAGTCAGTAATGTTCTTGGGAGCAATTTGTTTTGATGCCCGCACGGAATTGGTACTTATTCACAGGAGATCAATGAATGCAAGTTTGTATATCGAAAATATTATAGAAGAGCATATTGTGCTATTTGCTCCATTTTTCGGCGCCAACTTCTTCTTTATGCAAGATAACGCTCGACCACACGTTGCTGTAGACGTAATGGACCACTTTCGAGAGGTGAATATTCAGGTTATGGAGTGGCCACCTAAAACCCCGGACGTGAATTCCATAGAGCATCTGTGGGATGCACTTAAACAGGCAGTTAGACACCACATTCCTGCTCCTACAACTCTTAGGGAACTTGAAGAAACTGTGATTGCTGAATGGGAGAATATTCCTCAAGCCGGCATCTGCAACTTAATTAGTAGTATGCCTAGACGAATGGAAGCAAAGAACAAATGGAGGTAATACCCGATAATAATTTTATAATTTTAAAGTTCAATTTAATTTTAGAAGAACTTTTTATAATTTATAAATGTTCACTATGCCTTCAAGTTCAGATATTAATTACTGTAATATTTTTGTTAAATTAACATTGTATCACGTTAAAAAGTTTGTTAAAAGTTAGTTAAAGTGTTTTTTGTTTCATGCGTTATATTTTCAAGCGTTATAATTTCAATAATAAAGGTTTTTGGAGAATTTTGTCACTTAGTATAAGTGATGCGTTAATTTTGTCCAAGAGTTTATATAAAAAACTAGATTTATTTATAGACATTGAAATAATTGCTTTATTGCTCTTAAACATAGTCACCTGTAATTCATAGCATTTACTCCGGCGTTTAACAAGCACGTAGACACTACTAGAAAATAATTCGTTCGAGCAGATGCATTGCCACTCGTATATCATTGATTGAACCTGATTATCGTTTCAAACCTTCATTCCACTCAGCACATTCTTCAGTAAATCAAGGACAAGGAAATGTGGTACCATGAGTTCGATCGAAAAGAAGAATGTGGGATATATAGAAGCACATATCCTTAATAATCGATAGTGTTACTTTAGTAGTCCGGAGTATTATGTAGGAAACTCGCTGCCGCCGTCAACAGGCACTGTTTCTGGTTAATAGTTAGTTTTATATTCTTCCGAATATATGCGTATGTGACCCTAATCAAGGCGTTTCCTTCGCACACTTCGTTTCATACTTATTCGCTTTCGTTCTAGTTCCTAGATATGTGCTAACCTCTCACTCCTCTATAACAACACATTATAGTAATTTTTCTCAGTCTCACACCTACAGCGGTTTGACGACATGCTCCTCTTCCATTTCAGGTGTGAACCTCCTACACACCCATCTCGCACACGCTTTTCGAAAATTCAACTGATCATGATATGATGGACTGTCTCTGTATTATTGTCCTGCGACAGACCACCACCCCAGGGGAGATTAGTTCGACCATCCTTAGAGAACCAGCTATACAAGCTACGACAGCTGGTGGAGCTGCACATCGATCATAATCTATACAGACTTATAACCCACACAAACCACAAACCGAAGGTAAAGGTTATAACAAATCTGCCCAACCTTGGGAATGCGCAGACATTCATAGAGCGTTAATGTCAATTAATATTGCTATCTTCTTGATTGCGAAGTTTGGAATTCTCGTACACGTGGAGAATCCGAACGACGATATTCCTTGAACTGTTGCTTGTTTTTGGGGTCATAATGATGAACTCAAGATTCGTCCCTGGTGGTTCTTAACAAATGTTTTTTCTTTATTCTTTCATGACACCGTTAATTGTCGCAGCGTCCATCTGGCGAATTTTTTTCTGTAATTCAACGTCTAGACAATGTACAGACTAGTGCCCAATTGCCGAGCAATTTGTTTTTGTGTAATCTTGCGATTTCCTTGAATCGGTGTATTCACTAGTCTTAGATTCTTTCCATGCGTTACTAATACTGAATTTATGTTCATTATCTGTTTTACCGGCTGAAGTTATCCACACTTTTAAGAAAACTAAAAAACACGTATTCCATAGAAATTTGAGTACATCAATACGTTAAGCACGTATTACGCATTTGTTACAATTGAAACAGACATACATTACACTCATCTGTATCTGTACACATGGACATACACCTTGTATTTTCCAACGTTTACTTCAGTCAGTTTCTGTCCCAACTAGACTTAACGAACTTGCACCTATACACGTATTTTTCTCTTCTGTACCAGCATTGCTGGACGAGAGAAAATCCCTATTTTTGACGTACTTTCTTTTGTCCGTCAGATGTCACTAGATTATCTGGTGCCACCTGATAGGACAAAATTTGCTATACCTATGAGGCGATCCATCATACTTTACTTCACTACCCAAACTGACGAAGTCTAGTTGAGACTGAAACACATGTCTTTGGCTGAAGAAAACGTTACGAGTAAAATATTTAGATGAGCATCAATGTAATATTGGCTATGTTGTTATATATAACCCTTTTTGATATTTGCCATTTCTGACGGATGGTGATGACATTAAGCTAACGTAATAATGTATAGAGCTTGAGATTAAGGAGTTGATGCACGTCATCATTTTAATATGATGTCACATTAAACAACGTTGCCACTTCTTTTCTCTTTACATATGTGTACGGTGTTGCCTATATATCAGTCACAAATGAAGCAGACATGCAATATACATATCTGTAACTGTACACATGGACAATACACCTCGTATTTTCAGCATTTACTTCTGCTTAAGACACGTGTTTCTGCCATCTATAGGCGTCATCAGTCAAGCTAGTGAAGCAATGTAATACAAATGATACGAATCTTTTTAAGAACAGATTTGTATCTGTATATACATTTACGCTGAAATCGCATTACATTCCTGTCACTTATTAAATAGTGCCACCTTATAGGACGAAATTTGCTATATCTTGTAGGCGATTTCAGCGTAAATGTATATACTGATACAAATCTGTTCTTAAAAAGATTTGTATCATTTGTATTACATTGCTTCACTAGCTTGACTGATGACGCCTATAGATGGCGGAAACACGTGTCTTAAGCAGAAGTAAATGCTGAAAATACGAGGTGTATTGTCCATGTGTACGGTTACAGATATGTATATTGCATGTCTGTTTCATTTGTAACAAATGCGTAATACGTGCATAAGTTATTGATATACTTAAACCTTTTTGTATATATATATCAGTCAGTTAGAATTCTTATAATCAGAATTTTATAAAATCTGGTCCTTCTTGCTTAAGATAGTTATCAAGAAAATAATATAAAATGATCTAATGCTGTGTTTACACGATCAAATAAATTCATGAAATTTTTGACCTTGAATTTATTGGAGCGTGTAAACGCTAAAATTGTCGTGAAGTTTTTCTTGTCAAATAATTCGTGAATAAATTGTCGGATTAGAACTCGCTCTAATTTTTCGTCAAGTTTCTAGGGAATTATGGTTACATTTGAGTTTAAAATGTATTGCCAACATTCCCATTGTCTTGTAAATACACGTGTTTGTTCATCATTGAGTTTGTTATTTCTTTTTCTTATTTTCCAACAAACAGTATGAAGCAATTGCCATTGTATACAACGCTACACGTTGTCTTATTTTTGCTTTTTTTGTAATTTTCATATATAAATAATTAATAATACGTTGAACCTAACCTTCAAATGAACGAATGAAAACAAAAGAAATTGGACACAGTTGCTGGAAAACAAATGTCACTATTTGATGGTTGGTCATAATGATTATTGTGAATAAAATGTTGGAAGAACTTTTGCGTTTACACGGTCCAATAAATTGATGAATAAATTCATGAATTTCTTCATGAAGAAATTCGTCAATTTATTCATGAATTTATTTGACCGTGTAAACACGGCATAAGCCATTTATCAAATACACGAACAGTATTGGATGCTTTATTTATAGTAATAGACATTTTATATAATATTGAAAATTATACACATCAAAAATAAAAATAAATGTCTGAAATATATGAAATAATTAATATACGGTAACTAAAAAAGTTATTCAATATCTGTAGCATAACATTCATCTTCGCTACTGTCCTCTTCTAAAGAAATTATTACTTCTGGAATGTCGTCTCGATCGAAACCTCCACGACTGTTGGATAAACCTTTCAGAGTGGTCTATTGTACATGACCATATTTCAGGTGTAATGGTACTTAATACTACTTTCCACATTGTAATGCATTTTTCAGTGTCCCATCCATCCCTACCAATATGTTTGTTATAAGAAGTTTTTGTTATACCTCAAATATTTTCTATCGCGTTGAAAATACAATGGAAAGATGGCAGCCGCAATACCATATGACCAGATTCTTCTGCAATAATATCAGCTTTATATGACTTAGGCTGAAAGCTACCTATTTTAACAACTCCTTATAACTATCTTATTGAAAAGGAATATTTTGTTTCGTTAACCTATCTTTGATTTGTGCCTTATTCCAAGAATTATTTGATAATTTATATTTCAAAGCGAAGTAATAACTTGCATTGTCCATTAAGATTATAGAAGGTTCTTTTAAACTTGGTATCAGTATTGTGTGAAACCATGATAAAAAACTATTTTCATTCATTTCCCTATAATAATCTTCATATTTTGTTTTAGAATAAATTATTTTCGAAGTTTCTGAAATGAAAGTTCTTCTGCAGCCTGCATGTTGTATAATATAACGTGAGCCCTCTGATTTTATATTTTATGAACACTATGTTTTGTGCCATCTAGCCATGATATAAATACTGTTGCATTTTGGAATGTCCATGTTTCATCTAAATATACATACTGCCAAGTATCTAATCCAATCAAGTATGTCCATGTGTACAGATACGAATGTGTGTAATACATGTCTATTTCAATTGTCACGTATTCCTTATTTTTTAACGTAGGATTGTGCCTATATTTTTGCCGATTCAACGGTGGAAATCCCTCATGAACCCATTGCATGGACTCTTGTTCCGTGGGAGTGTCCCAGTGGTATACCCAAGTTTCATCCCCAGTTACAATTCTATTTAAGAAGTCGTCATCTTGAGATAAAACACTCAAATTCTCTTCACAAATTTGTCGTCTACACAATTTTTGTTCGGGACTGAGCAACCTGAGAATCCATCATGCTGACACTTTACTCATTCCCAAATCTTCGTGTAAGATCTTAAAAACACTCACTTCTGATATTCCTATTTCTCTAGCAATAACTGAAACTTTTATTCGGTAGTCAGTCATCACCAAATCTTCAACTTTATGACTTCTTCAGTTCGTGCTTCTAAACGTCTTCCACACTTTGGGTCATCATGAATGGATTCTCTGCCCCATTTGAACTGCTTACACCAAAACTTGGAAATAGGACGGGCTATTTTCTCCATACACTGTCACCATTCTCTTATGAATATTCTTCAGGCTACTGCCTTCTTGTGATACAAATTTTATGACGCTTCTGTGTTCAATTTGAAATCACTCATTTTCTCTTCTTGACACGAATGTAAAGATAACAAATGTTAAGCCATTCGAATCAAACTTGGGGAGGACACTATAAAATATCACAGAAACTTGACGTATGAAAATTGTCACGATAGCTTATTGCCTTCATAGCTAGGTAGATAACATAAAAGATTCCCCTCGAACATGAGAAAATTTACTCAACAAAATCATTATATTTCTTTATAATCTTTTGTATTATCTGTCTAATTACATATTTCCTGGTTGATACTAGGCCTTATAAATAAGAAACCCCCGAATAAAGCTTCGTAGATTAGAGTCTGTTGAAGATATATATAAATTTGTGTCAACAATATAAAATATTAATTTTTTCTTTTGCGTAACTAATTCCATACATAGCAATATTGTGTAAGAATAGTTCCTTTCCCAAAAATTTTCAGACAGACAGTGTGTGTGGAAGTAAAACTAATACACTAACTTTTTTTATTAACATTTAAATATCGCGTGTTTGAATAGTTGAAAACACAAACATCTGATGAACGGAAAATGTAAAATAGATTTGTGTTTATCATATGGAATTGTTGATACAAGATATTAGAATGCTATGGTAGTTTATACGTACACATATGATGTATGTATATTTCAAAATCCATTATATGTACCTAAATAAATATTGATAGATGTGAGTTTCAAAAAAATTAAAAGCTATCCATTCAATAAAGACACACATACAAACAAGCATATGTAAATGTAAATATAATGAACCCATTTCAACTGACCGAAACTGTAAATCAATATAACAACTTCCGAAGTAGATTAGCCTTCGGGATATTGTTAACCTAGTAATACTCCAGATCCAATATTTTTTATCTCGCACTTTCTCCAATGTAGATAATTTATTCCAATTCGAATCAATTTCATTGGAAGAAGAAAGTAAATGGAACAGATTTTCGCGTGATCATTTTAGATGATACAAAATAGAAATTACATTGTTTAATTACTTTATACAATTTGCGTGATTTCACAGAAAAGAATTAGATATACGAGCTTTCGCGTGTATTGAATAGCGTAAATAATTTATGCTTAGGCAATCTTATTTATAGTTATTTGTAATATCTAATAGTTGGAATATTTCTTGGGGTTTTCCATATTCGAGAAATTACACTGGTCAACAAATTTTCGTTTCTTTTTTATTTTCCTTTAGAAACTATGTATTATAGTTCTAACAAGAGTAATAAGAACAAATTTATTCTGACTCGTCAGCTAGGTTTTGGAAAGAAAAATAATGAAAAGGAAATAAAATAATATCAATTCGGTATGTCCATTATATGTAGCTGTATGGTATCGTCCTGTTTAAAATGTTTTTCTTTTTACTTTTATTTTATACCGTTCTTCGACACTTTCTGATATCAACTTTCTGTCGAACAATAATCAGCAAGCAATTCACTATTCCACTTGCCCTGATAACGTTTCTCAATAACAAAAATATCTTGGTGAAACAGTTCGTCACTCACGTTGCCGAGGTTCCAAGAAAAAACCAAATGCGAGTGCAAAAAATGTAACAAGTGTTCATTTGAAAAGTCAATCTAGGGTACTTTGAAATTTTGATAGAATAAGACGCAAATATATTAGTATGTGTTTGTTGTTCCGTAAACGTAAATCCAAAAGACATTTGATAATGTCAATCACAAATATCAGTTAGTGCATAAAATAATCGTGCGTCGACTCTGGTTTAAACAAATTGCTTCTCAGTTTTAAAATGGCTTTCACTTTAGAACATAATTTTTTTTTAATCCAGGATTATTTTCGAAGTGGTAATAAAATTGATGGTTTATGGGTTTATTCAGTTCAAGATTGCATGGTAGAATTTCAAGTTGAGTTTCCACATTTTGTAATAGATTATCTACAATTTAATAATACTTTGGATAGAACTTTAAAACTTTTTTCTGAAACTGGTAGTCTCTTAAGAAAATCAGGCAGCGGAGCAGTTAAGAAACGTACACCTCAAGTTGTCAATCGTGTTGAAGAAATAATGGAAAATGAACCACAAACATCCGTTCGACATTTGAGTCAACAAATAAACCTTTCTGTTGGTACAACCCACAAGTTATTAAAAAAAGATATGCAACTTTATCCATACCGTGTCACAGCAGTACAAGAATTTTTAGAAATTGATTATCCACGTAGACTACAGTTTTGTAATTGGTTTGTAAATATGAATAATAATGGGAACTTTCGCAAAGAGTCATCTTTACTGATGAAGCATGGTTTTATAAAACGGGATACCTAAATTCACAAAATACAAGAATTTGGAGTAGTGAAAATCCATATGTAATTAATGAAGAATCGCTACATCCAGAGAAAATTGGTGTGTGGGCAGCGATAAGCCAAAGGCGAATCATTGGACCAATATTTTTTCAGGGAACGTTAACTGCTCAAAGGTACTGTACGGAAATTTTACAACCATTTGTCAATCAGTTGCATGATGATGAACTACAAAATGCATATTTCCAACAAGACGGAGCACCTTGTCACTGTACTGCAGAATCATTGGATTATTTAAGAGAATTTTTTGATGAACGTATAATTAGTCGAAATACTGATTTGATATATTTTCTTAAATAGTTTTTTCGAAAAACGCATAAAATTTTACAAAAGTTATTTTTTTTATCAGAAACACTGGTTAACACTTAGTTGTGTTAACCAGTGCTATTTGCGGAATCTCCTAAGTCTAATTGCTGATGTAGAAATTGGCTAATAAGAATTCATTCTAAATAATATGATTATAAGCAATGAAAAAGAGAAAGAAAAATAAGTATACCAGGTTACAAAAAAATTGGTTATTTTTTTATCTTTAACTGAAAACAGTACACACAAAATAGTGACAAATGAAAAAAAATTGTGATAGAAGTTGTAAAAAGTAACAGAGATATTCACACTAATGCGAGCAACACAGGAACACCTCCTAGAGCAAATGTTCGAAGTTACCGCCTCCTGGTTGAATACAAGCTTGTGCTCGCAGTATCCACGAGTTATAACTCGCTCGGATATCTTGCCTGCTCATTGTGTCTGCTGCCTCTTGAAGACGTATGGTCAATAATTGAATGCTTTCAATTTCATTGTCGTACACCAAATTTTTCATAAGTCCCCATACATAAAATCCATTGGGTTAAAATCTGGTGATCTAGGGGGCCATGCAATAGGCTCGCCTCCACCTATTGTTATACGTCAAATTTCGACCCTTGTACATTTTTAGTATCTGCTAGATTAAGTTCTACTTTATCGCACTACTTGTATTGCTTAAAACTAAATTACCTTATTTTGCATTTTAGTGTGTTGGCTATTTTTTAACGACAGGGTATATATACTATATTTCTGCTATATTTAAGTACTACTCTTCGTACTAATTGAAATCTTAAAATTTAAAATACCTTATCTTGCTTTTGGTTGTTAGTTATTTTTGTATAACTAGGTATACATAAACGATTCGCTAATTTTATTACTCTTCTCAGTTATTAGATCTTTCAGTAACGATTTCTTAACTTTTTCAGTACTTAAAATTATATATTTCTTATACTGCTTTGATTCCATAATAATTAATTTGTTTATATACGTACTACTGCCAGTTAATTGTTACTATTGTAACTTAGGCCTCTCCTTTAATTATCGTAACGGCAGTTGGGTTAGTTTCCATTGACGTTTGATTTAATAGGACATCCTTTAAATTGTTAATTTTCTAGCTAAATTATGCAGTCTGTGTATTCTGTAAATCATGTCGCAGTAGAGGGTTAATATTATATCCATTTATAAATACTTTAGTCAATTGGGGCTTTCTTTTGCGTGATTTTTAGTTTATTTAAATTCATTTTCCATGGGTTGTTTACCATATCACATATATACTTAACCTGCTGTTGTTAAGTATATATGTGATATGGTTAGCAAAGTCGGTGAAACCGTTTTATTTTAACATTCTGGGTACAATATCCTTTTGTTGTTGTGTTGTGTGGATTACAATAAATCCTTATTGATATTGTTTTGAACTTGGTTGTTTGCTACGACCGCTACGTCGAGCTTAAAATATAAAAAAAAAACAGAAAACGCTCCCCGGAGCAGACCCGATCTCGGACCACTAAAACTGCCCCTGCCCGTTCTTGCCAACGTCCAACGGCCCACCCGGCTTCTGAGGCTGCCTCAGCCCAGGGGTGGGGAGACCCAGAGGTAAGCAAGTCAGCTAAAAAAAGATGGTCAAGGGCGCCACCGAATTTATGCCGCTGGACGTCGCAAACTCGGAAACTTGATTAAAAGTAAAAAAAAAGAAGGTAAGCAGCGCGGGGCAGAAGGCCAGTTCCGAGTCCGACACTCGTCCCACTCTCGAGGATCGAGAGACGAGGAAGAAAAAGAAAATGCGGTGTTTCCAACCAAACAATCTATTTATTAAACACACAGTATATCTTAAAGACACCAAAAAAACTATATTATAAAAGTGAAGATCTTGCGGCTGAAGGCCAGGCAAAAGTAACAAAAGAAAAATTAATTAATTAGAACAAGATTAAATGATTTGGAATGAACGTTAAGTATACTAATTACAGAGCGGCTGAGGGCCTTAGTACGCCCAAAAAAAAAGCAATACGTATTATTTCTTATTAGTTCACAATATACTCGTATTACTAGATCAACAATACGTTGAATTAAAACGATCTTTAGCGAGAACGTTTTTTTTTAAAGTCACGTAAGCTTCCGCAAAATATGTAAGTGCGTATATAAAAAAAAGGTAAACAATTAGAGTAAAAAAGTATTCTAATTATTTGCCAAAAAATAGGAAATATAAACAATTAAAGAGAAACAAAGTATTCTAATTATCGGCAAAAATATGAACTACCAACTATTAAGTGTAAAAAAAAGTATTTTAATTATTTGCCAAAAATATGAAATATCAACAATTAAAGTGTTGGAATAAATTTATATTTAAGCGCAAGGTCATATAGAAACGACAACCCTAGTTCGTAAAACGAACGCAAAGGTAAAGAATTGTCTTGCAAAAAAAAAAGGGAAAGCCAGGCGACACAGGTTTTTCCGTTTGGAAACACCTGGGCGTATTTGACGATGATCTATTAAATTAATATTGACAATAATTATATGAATGATAAACTAATCGCATAAAGCGAATAATTTTTGATATATTTGATCGATTAAAATCCCCTTACGGGGCCGTAATTAGAATAATTAAAAATACGGCTACATCGATTGAAATCAGTGTTAGGTACAGAATGTAACTTCGTTCCGAGATCGATAGCGAAATAATCCAATGTAAAGAGCGAGTCTCGTACTTTGCTTATCAACAAAAAACGAGCACTCGGATTCGGTAAAAAAAAGGAAAAAAACTCGAAAGAAATTAGATATGTATATTTAAATAACGAATAACGATACCTATACAGGTAGGTTCGTTGGAAATGGAACGAAACATATTGAAGATATTATTAATTATTATACGAAATAAAGTAATAAAACGTTGCGCGTTACGGACACGTAACATGTTTTATTTGATTTAACAACGATACACGTAGTTACCTAGAGTTATTCAATTTACTATCGGCAGAGTCTGTGTTCTCTGTTACGGCTAAAGGTATAAACATTGTGGTGCCCTTTATGATATAAGAACTCCCCTCCACTGGCCTCTAAACTGAGCTGGTCTTTAGCCTAAAGATCTCCGGGGCAATCATGTATTGAGGTAAATTGGGCAAATCATAAGCAGTAGGTATTACGTAAGTTAGCGCAAGACTTAGTGCTCGTGGGGGCATATAGCACTATCCATCGGTCACTAAACATATAATTTAAATGCTCACGCACTACGTAACTGTAATGAGGTGGACCACGATCATGCAAAAACCTTGTGTTGGCGCACGTTTAAAGACATCTCTTCTAAAAATTCGTTATTTCGTAAAAACATAAAATAATTTCGGGCATGTAAACATGTGATAAAATAAATGGATCAGTGAGAGTACCATTAAAAATTCCTGCCCATAGGTTTTGTATGTATAGCAAGTGTCCTTGAGTCTTTTAATCTGAAAGTGTGAATATCTCTGTTACTTTACAACTTCCATCACATTTTTTTTCATTTGTCATTATGTTGTTTGTATTATTTTCGGTTAAAAATAAAGCTCCAATTTTATTATCACCTCGTATAAAAATATAATAGGAACTCTAAGAAGCAATGCTT
The DNA here is from genome assembly GCA_935421215.2 of Melolontha melolontha. Lineage (NCBI taxonomy): Eukaryota > Metazoa > Arthropoda > Insecta > Coleoptera > Scarabaeidae > Melolontha > Melolontha melolontha. The sequence continues at coordinate 39,141,630 of OW285238.1, forward strand.
TGCAGGTGAGACGAGTTATCATAGCTTATCATGTTATTAGTAGTAAATAATGTACCACCAGTTCAGAAACCACCACGTCCTACATTAATAATATTGCGTACATAGTTTCCTATTAGATGTAATGCCATCCCACACATCTTGACGAATATGTAATGAGATAGATCTTTGAGAAAACGCCGAATAAATATAAATTAAGTAATTATTTTTTATAGAAAAATTCTGTAATAAAAATGGTTTTGACTAATTTTCGCAAGAATTTCCGAACAACATTTTTTGAACGGATATCAAATCAAAATTTTAAATAAAGCAACGAGTATCCTATAGACTTATAGTATTTTTTTTATATTAAATAAATACTGATATTCGCAGTAGTATAGTATTCATCCTGTGGGTGAATTTTCTACGGACATTCCCTATGCCGTCGCGTATTTAGAAAGTTGAACACAAAAAATTATCGGGGCTGCTTAAGTAAAACGCGAAGTATTTATTCTTCTTCTAAATTTGTTTCATCTCACAAAAAGGAGATCCTTCCAGAAAAAAATACACTTTAACAATACATTCTTACAATATTTCCACAGTTCTGAAAGTCGATTTATTTTATCTTTTCAATCCATTTAAAACAGTTTCCAGAGATTGGTGTTTTGAATAACGAAAATAGAAAAAAGTAACATGGGGCTTAGGCGAAAGATGGCTGTAGAACAAGGTATGTTGAATGCTTGACCAAATAGTCTCGAATACGCGATGAAGTATAACATTGTGCATTATCGTGATGCAGTGCAAAAACCACGAATTATCTAATCATAATGCAAGGCGTTTTAGACGTATGACTTCACGCAAATCACGTAACATACTCAAATGATATTCCTTGTTAAAAGTTTGGCTGGTTGTAAGAAGTCATAGTGTACTACGCCAAGGTATTCAAAGAAAACTGTTAACAAGACTTAAATTTTTAGACGACTTTGGCTTAGTTTCTTCAGTCTTGATTCATGATTGCCACGATATTTATTGGATGGTTCGGTGATAACTAGACAGCAGAATCGGCGCTATCCCATATCGGATGTGATTCATCGGTGTCGGCAATGTACAATCGATCAACTTAACAGTATATATGATTGTTATAGCGTGATGGTATTGATAAAAGTTGTCTGTTTGTACGTCTTTTAATGCAAACAGACGGAGTGTGAAATATATTTCGCCAGAGTAATAAAGCCAATGAAATGTGTATATGGAAATTTATTTTTAGGAAAATAAATAAAACACTGAAGTTAAATGAATTTAAATTAACTTGAATTGAAATTAATTCAAGATATATATACACACAAAACGCATTTATACAGTGAAAAATTCAAAATATTGAAAAAGTATAAACTTGAAATTAATTATATCACCTACAATTAAAGTGAATGCTTTGTCACACCACAGTAAACATTTTTTATTCACATTAATTATTACAATATATTCTAAACTTTGTTCTGTAAAGTGCGTTCTTTTATTGGACAGTATGTCTTTAAATATATACAAATTTCGCTCAACATCAGGCTTAGTGAGTGGCGCATAAAAATAATAATATTCATCGCTATAATATGAGCGATTTTTTTCGAAAAAATTAAGCTATTTTGGAACTAATCAAGATCAGACACGTCTGAGACTCGAATGATCTTTCAAATTTGCTTAAATCGTTCTGAATGAAAATTCAGTAATATCTACAGTTTCCAATTGTCAATCGAAAATTTTCGAGCATTCAATTTTTTTATTTCCTTGACGCGGTTTTAATCAATTATGTCGAAGGTCGTCCATGAACATTTTATACCACTTCAAAAAACTTGTTCTAGATAGGTACTCGTCACCAAAACCTTTTTCTAACATTTTCAGTGTATCCGTGGCAGAAATTTCATTCCTCAAACAAAATTTTATGCAAAGTCTTTGCTCTACAAAATTGAAGATGAAACTTGTAGGGAACACTTTTCCATAACAGAGAAATAATCGTTTATTTACGCACTAAAAAGAACAATATTGTACAAATGTCAAAGACAGTGCTACCAACTGAGGAAAAAATCTTGAATCCGATTAAATTAGCCCACCCAATTTAAATAAGTCTCTATACTTTTTGATCACAGTTGCACACAGTAGTACATTTAAATAACGTGCCTTCAATAACTTTCCTCATTATAGTAGGCTGTTTTTTAAGTAATTAAGTAATCAAAAATTGGCGCACATGCGAAGCTTTAGAAAACTTCAAATTCTGACAGTTGTCATACTTAAATTCAAATTATAAACGCATATATTTTTTAAATTATTTTATTATAATGTTAGAGTTATGATATAAAATATTTATTGATCAGTTACTATAGAACTGGCCAAAAATTAGAAAATGGAAATTGGGTTTTCAGGATTTCCGGCAACAGTATCCTAATCTGACAGATACTTACGCACAACTGCAAAAACCTATTCAAGCTTCTGTTATTAAATTTGATGAAACAGAGGAAATAATTCATAAATCTGGCAGTGGAGCACCTATAAAACGAATAGCAAATTGCATAGAAGATATTCGACGTCGAATGGCCAACTCACCCAAAGAATCAATCGCAAAACAATCACAACAAGTTCATTTATCTGTGGGAACATGTCATACTATTTTAAAAGAGGACTTAAGGTTGTTTCCATATAAAATTCAAGCAGTTGCAGAACTCAAACAGGTAGATTTTGTTACGAATAACTTAAATAATAATTTCTCGACAAATGCTTCTCTTCGGATGAGGCTTGGTTCCATCTTTCAGGATATTTAAACAAGCAAAATATGAGAATTTAGTCTGCAATTTCAAGAAGACTAATTATGTGGCCTATATTTTTTAATCAAACCATAATTGCTGTTAGATATCGAAATGAATTATTAGAGCCGGTTTATTAATGAACTACACGATTATGAACTTACGGAAGGATATTTCCAGCAAGATAATGCACCAGCGCACAAATCTCGAGAAACAATAGCTTTTTTGTAAGAATTTTTCGATACAAGAATTGTTAATTTTCCTCCAAGATCTCCAGATTTAACAATTTTAGACTATTTTATTTTTTCATATTTAAAAGATGCCATTTTCAAGACCAGAGATCACACAATCGAAGAGCTTCGTAATGCTATTGTGAATTCTTGTGCTGACATAACCCAAGAAATCCTAATGAATGGCGTTGAAAGCATGAAGCGTAGAGGTCAACTTTGCCTTTAGAATAATCGTCAACATTTCCATTATCTGCTTTAGTATTATTTTCTTTTAGTTTTGACTATTGTAATAAAACCTTTTTGAAAAACTAAATTACTAATTATTACACACATTTACACGACATAACCAAACTATCAAAATTATACGTTTTATGACAGAATACGGGGACTGTCACCAACCATTAAAAAAAAGCATGGCAGTCTCTAATGAGGAAAGTTTTTGAAGGCACGTTATATTATCATAAGTAAAAACGCAAGAGCTTTTTTTTATCGGATAAATTTCTCTTTGAAACGAAATTATTTTGCCAATCAGTAATTTGACGAGGAAAACTTACATGAAAAAATCGCGAGACCGAAAGATCGAGCGATTTTTTCTAATGTAAGTTTTTCGAGCGAAATTACTGATTGGAAAAATATTGAGTTAAAAAGAAATTTATCCGATTGAAAGAAAAGCTCGAGTGTTTTTTGGCAAGATAAATTAACGACATGAATAAAACTTTTTAAATTGTCTCGATATTGACGATTTTGTATTTCTTGTGTATTTCGGTATTGATCTTTTGATATTTGTTGAAATTTCCCCAAACCGACTCGTACATTTTACATTCAACGATACTTAATAGTTATTACCTGTCAGCTGCCAAAATAAATTAAGTGATGCAGGGCTACTAGATATGTAACAGGAAGAAGCATTTTTATCGGAGGAAGAAGCATTTTCATCGGTGATAAAAAGCTATGTAGGTTTTTATCGCTGTCAAAGTGACAAAAATGTCACCCGCAAATGGACATTTTTATATAGGAGTTAATTTATCATTATTATTACAATTTTTTTATCGATTATTTTAAAATGTGACATTCTTTTGAGTATCGTTGTATAATAAAGTTATTTGATCCGCATGTTTTACGGATTACATACACTACGAAAGTTTTCTGTAATGTAAATAATTTATAAGAGTTGGTGACCCAATATTTCCAAGATAATTTTCTCTTGTTTCTCTCTTTAGAAAATAACATATGTCACGAAAGTAAGATGAGATCGAGTTAAGATACATTCGTGGACAAAAAAATCCGGACACTGAAGTAAATGTCCGTTATCATAATTAAAATTCATTTTGTTGTTCTTTTTTTCACAAGACATGAAATATTATCTATAAAATAAGAACTGTAAATTAAAGAAGATACCAAACATTGAATTTATCAAAACAGCCAGACGAAAAACAAAAATAATGACGAACTCAAAAATCTAATCCAACCAAAAAAATCTTGATACGCTCTTTATTCAGCTTTTTTCTGCTGTGTTGAAAAGTCATTTGAACTGTCAGTAGTGACACTGGTTGAAAAAATACAAGCAGAAAATATAACCCATGCAGGAGCTTTGAACAAAAATGGACGCAGTATTCGATACATCGCTGCTGTCTTGAAAATTCCCAGGAGTACCGTCCAAGATGCAATACAGCAGCATCGTCAAACTGGGGAATACACAAGAAGGTCAGGATCAGACAGACCTCGCACCACAAACCAGCGAGAAGACCGTTTTATGGTATTATCTACACTACGCGATCGTGGTTTACCATCTTACCATCAACAATTGTGTCTTAGCCAAGTCGAAGACATTTACGGTACTGCAGCTTTTGCACGAACCGTTTGCCGAAAATTGAAGGAATACGGATTGATGTCAAGGAAACCTGCTGCTTGTACACTTTTGCTCCCAGCTCATCGTGTTCACCGACTACAATTTGCTCGTGAACATAGACATTAGACAATTAATCAATGGAGCTCTGTATTGACCACGGATGAGTCTCTTTCTTGTCTACCCCTACCAGATTGACTAGAACGTGTGTGGAGAAGGCCTGGTAGACAACTTTCAGCGTGTTTTATATTTCCAAGAATGGCATTTGGTGGAGGCGATGTAATGGTTTGGGCTGGCATTTCACTGTACGCGAAAACTGAGCTTGCTCTCATTCAAAATGGTACCATTACGGCTGTTTGGTACATCAACGAGTATGTAGCTTATCACATCGTACAATTTGCTCCATTCGTAGGTGAGAACTTTACTCTAATGCACGATAACGCGCGACCTCAAATTGCACCGATGGTTGAACAATATTTAGCTGGGGTTAATTTTCGCCGTTTACAAGGGCCAGGTCGAAGGCCGGACTTGAATCCTATCGAAAATTTCTGGGATTCCTTAGGACGACGTGTTCAGCACCGACAACTCATACCGGTAACCATTCGGAATCTTTCGAGCTCTTTGTGAGGAATGGGAAAACATTACACAAGAAGAGGTTGCCAACTGCATTAAGCTTACCACGCTGTATGGCAGAAATCATTAGAATTCGTGGAAGTACTATTAATCCCTTAAATTGTGTGAAAACGTAGATGTAAAACCTAGCCAATAAGACCAGTGAATTTGTTAATTTTGCTCAATTTACTGTTTCGTGCCTTTTTCTTATTGAATAAAATGTTAAGTACCTTTTTTATTTCTCATTCTTACTTTGTAGATAATGTTTCATCTCTTGTTAAGAAGAAAAAGAAAAAAAATAATTTTTCTTGTACTAACAGGCATTTACTTCGGTGTCCGGAATTTTTTGTCCACGAGTGTAGCTCCAACTTAACAATAATTGGTTTATAAACTATTAGAGCAGTTTTAATTTCGTCTATAACAAGTGTTCATTTGAAAAGTCAATCTAGTAGCATGTGATTTACTGAGAACCTTTTTGAAGTATGTCGTAAATTAAAATTTACTACTTAACCTACGAAGTCGTATATTTTGACAGTTTCATACATACAAATAAATAACAAATGTGATTGACATTATCAAATGTCATTTGGATTTACGTTTACGGAACAACAAACACATATTAATATATTGGCGTCTTATTCTATCAAAATTTCAAAGTAACCTAGATTGACTTTTCAAATGAACACTTGTTATATGATCGGCGACTACCTTTATCGAATTTAATATACGCTGATCTATCTAAAAAATAGTTAGCTTCAACAAAATATCTCATCAAATATTGAAGTATAATTTTAAAGTCAAAGTGCATTATAACGTAAATATACTGTTCTACATGAATCACGGATATGATAACCAACACTTAGGTTTTCTCATTACCAGAAGCTAATATTAACAGTGTATTTAATTTTTAATTAAGTTCATAATTAATAGGTATTATTATTGTGTTTTCTTTTATTTTTTATGTGCCGTTTATAATTTGCTTTTCTAAGAGTTGTGAAATCTCTATTTTCTCTTGCGAATGTTCGGATAACTTTTGTAAAATAACTTCTTAAGAGGTTACTATATAAATAGTGTTACGCTGCTTTCCATTGTTTCTTTTGACGCGTATATTAAATCACTTAGTATATGATTTTATAAAATAACAGAAAATATGCACCCAAGATGACCAAACTAAAATTTCACTCCAGATCGTCTAAGATCCCACTTTTCGCACCAATAAATTTACTATGTAACAAAAAGAAACTGCGCGATAGTACATGGTGACCTTGACGCTCAGGATCTACCAAAACACACAAACAACAAACAAACGCAAAATAAAGTACTGTGTTATATTTCCTACCTCTTTATAAATTCATAGTAGAACATCATATATTAACAACTAATTTTTTTTTTTTTTTCTATTTTGCATTCGTAATGGACTCATTATGAAACCCAAAACAGTATCGATACGCTTTTTTTCATTTTTCAATGTTAGCGTTGTTCAAACACAGACATAAATATCATTGCTGTCATTTGATTTTAAGAATTTAAGTACATTCGACAGAAATTATATTTGTGCTATCGCGGCTGTTAATTTTTTCACGATTTTCTACCTTTTTTGAATATTTACCTACCGCAAACCTGAGTTTGTATGTTAATCTTGACATAATATTCTGACATGAGCTGGTCGTGAATCTCAACCGGTAACTCAGCAGCAGCAACAACGTTTTCACTAAACAGATTCAGTACCTCTTCGGGATATAATTTTTATCTTCCGAGAAATACTCCGTCAACTGAGTTTTTAGCTCACGCAAATGCCTCTTCATGCGATCCAAACTGTGGTAAATAATATTTTTCTCAATATAATCCGAAGTGAGTGGCAACATATCCAAATTTTTGCTTTGAAGGCGAATAATCCAAAGTATCAAGCTTCTTAATGAAAGCATGCACTTTGTCATTAACAAAATGTTTTTATCACGCCCTTATAAATTCACACTCAAGTCGTTTAAATGCGAAAATACATGAACTAAATAAGCCAACAACAACATACACTCATTATTCTGTAAAAACAATAAGAATGGCATTTATTTATCCTGGAAAATATTACTAATTCATCTCGCAATTCCAATACCCAGGTTAACACTTTCCCTCGCAATAATCATCTAACTTCTGTATGGAAAAGAAGAGATTTTTTATTTTCGCCCGTTTTTTTGCATAGTTTAGCAAAAAGCCTGTTCTGTAACGGTCGGCTTTTAATAAAATTAACCATTTTTAGAGTTTCACGAAGAACTTAATTGAGATGAGCATGTCTGTTAAGGTAGCAATGCGTTCATTCCGCCCTTGGTATAAGACGATCTTTTAATATTTTCATTAATCCACTGTTCTTTCCTGTTATTGTCTTTGCACCATCACTACATACTACATTACATTTTGGCCAATCTATGCTAGTATAGTTTATAGTAGCTTCATAAAAAACATCAAAAAGACATTTTCTTGTTGCATGACCCCGTACTGTTTTGCAAAACAACATATTTTCTTTGATTGATGTGTCCCTATCACATTCACACCTCACAAAACATAAGAACTGAGACATATTTGCTACATCTGTTGATTCGTCGAATTGAATACTAAAATCCACTTGAACTCCCTTGCTAAATTGTCTGATCGCGAACATCGGCAGCCATGTTATCGCTTCGCCTTGATATTGTGTCGTTAGAAAGCGGAATTTTTTTCAATTTTTTTTCTTCTACCACGCCTATTAAAACACTGACTATATCAATTGCAGCAAGCAATATGGGATTTTAGGAGATTGTATGGGGTTTGGACATCTTAGTTGCTCTTAATGCTACGAGATGCTTCAAGTACACTTTTATCAGTATGGCTTGACCTACAAATAGAAGTTTGCTGATTTCTCAAGGAATGTAATTTTCTTTCGAAAAATTACAAGGTTTTATTCTTATGAGCAGGGTGATTAGTTTCCAAGTGTCGAACTAATTTTGATGCCTTCATGCTTTCATAGGAGAGAACTTGAAAGCAAACAACGCACTGCGGCTTTCCATCCCATGAGATCAAAGCATATTTTAAACAACTGCCATTGTACCACCTTGTATTTTTACCAAACGATTCACTGGATTTAGATGGCTCACTTCATTTTTCCCAAATTTATCCATTCCGTATAAGAAATTTAGAAAAAAATCACTTTCACGATTGACCACATACTAAAATAAAAGCACCAAACGCACGCTTCGCATTCAAAACTTAACTGAAGTTGTGCAATCGCAAGCGCCTCTTTTATACTGGTGATGACACGACTTGTGCAAATGCGTCCAAAAGCATGGGGTCATGTTCAAAGCTGCTCTCGCAGCGAGTATTATAAAAGGAGACCAAATTACAAAGAGCACGTACACATCAAGTTGGAACTTGTAAATTGCTCATGTACGTACACGTCATACATGCATGTTCATACCCGTCGCTATAAATGCAACCACATAAAATAATAGGAATAGACGTATTACATTTTTTATACTGTCGGTATTTTCTTAATATAAAAAATTAATGCAATGTGATTATATAATATTAAATAATTATTTATAATTACAGTCAAAATTAAATTAGTAATAGTAAGGCTTACTGCTATTATTCCTTTGGGTGTCACTATTTCGGGGATCGCGGAGCTAAGAAGGTTGGGAATCGGTGCATTATCATAACATCGAACAATTTGATTCTTGGAAGTTTTTATAAACATAAACAATCCAGCGTTTAAATTCAATAGCAGTATTCTGAATCCATATATTTATTACTTCTTGTAACGAAAAAAAATATTCGGTATACATGACATTTTTAGAATATAAGTCAATAAATAACCTCGTACAAAATTAGCTGATTAGCTGATTTTGGACGAGATTATTAACCTTAGCATACAAAAGTGTTTATAAGTTTTTATAACATCGGTATGTAAAGCTGATTTTATACTAGGTTATTGACCTTAGCATACAAAAATGTTATAAGTTACATCGGTATGTAAACATACGCTTTAGCGTTTATGTGTGTGAAACTTCAATAGAGGTATTTATTATTTATACACATATCTGAATATTTGAATTCATGGATGGAACATGATATTGTGCGTTCAAAAAAAACAGCCTCAGAGTTGGCCATGAAATTTTTAGGTATGTCGTAACTTAACAGTTCTGAATTGTCAAATGCTAATGTCATTAGTTTCATTTAATAAAAACGATAACACGGAATTTTATTTATTCATGACAGGAAGATTATAACCTAGTAATTAACCTTGCAATTTTATAACCTTGAAATTTTCTAAAGCCGTCTGTGATGTAGACGTATCTGTCATTTAAGAAATTCATATTAATAAAGTCACAGCATTTTATGTTACTTAAAAATAATGGCTCACTAGAGGCAGTTTTTTTGAACGCACTTTACAATTTTCAGAAGGTTTTGACTTTTGGAATTCCCGCCGTAATTGACTTGCAATATTTTGGATTCATATTCTATATAAACAGATCTTTCCATTTCTCATACGTTGTGTTTTTATTTCAAAGACAGCCTGTAAACACGCTGGTAACCTGCAGGAACTGATATGTACTCCGCTCATAAATGTAGCAACTTAATAATAATAATAATTTATTTTGCCCAACAGACTAATCCAAATTGAACAACAAAATTTTTACTCTATGCGACAATACAACAATACATCAATAAATAAATAATTCAATTAATTCCATAAGAATATAGACACATCAGTAAATAATTCATTTGCATTTCTTGACGAGTGCACCCAATGGAGTCCACAACAATATATTACTTCTTGGCGTAGAAAACACAAGACATGAGGTGTGTCTGGCTGCAGTAATGCTGAGTCGACTCTGTTATTTATGAGATTTTCCACCAGTAATACACTCTCCCTTTGTCTTCGCACTGCTGTTGTCTATATTTCGCTCTGGATAGACACCCTCTAGCTTGTAACTCAAGTACTTCAAAAATTTACGGTGAACTTGTTCAATTTAAGTCACGTGTACGTCATAGTTTGGGTACCAAACGAAAAACGCATATTTCAACTTGCTAACGATATATGCGAAATAGAGAGATTGTTCAATTTCAAGTTGTTCAATTTTCATTTGAACTTAAATTAGGTACTTGTATGAATGTCGCTAAATGTTTTCTAAGGCGAGTGTACGTTATTGCGTTAGGACTTTAACGCCACAAGCTAGCGGCATGCTTTGCGAATTACCATATATTGCTATGGTATATTTTGGTTTTCCAAGCATATATTTTGACTAATTAAAATATTTCTTCTTGCCTTCCACCATTTTAATGATGCTTAATGCTATTGGTGTCTCAGATAGGTGTATACTACATACTTACGACGGCGCAATGTACACTACCTAATAGCATGTAAATCCCGAAGCAAAATAATACAAGTATATACTTACTTACTTCCGTGTCCAGTGACAGATGACCGCCTGAGTGCGGTTATCCGTTTTCAGACGTTCCCAGTGGGCACCCGATTGCTGAGGCTGTCGACTGTGTTCGCAATCTTTATGGAGATTCCTTCGCTCCCCCTCCCGCCATACAAATATATGATGTACCAATATTTATGGGAAAGTTAAAATCACAATACATCGGACCATAAAGACCAAGTTAGAAAAACAATAGAGGAATTATTCTTGAAAACTTTATAAAAAACATAGACAATGCAAATAACACCTTTCTTTCGCAAAAAAGGCCCTGAATATGGATGTGGATGAACATAATGGAAGAACAAGAAATAAAATTGATCTGATACTTATGATTGCTTCTAGGATTCCGAGCTAAAACCGCGTCTTTGGCACTGGTTCCATCTTAGCCCATGATTCGTCCACTGTTGCAAGGGACATCATCTCAAGTATACTTATGTCTGATGCAAATATTATTTAAGAGTTGGTGAAAATTCCTTTAGCATAGGAAGTAACCATAGACTAATAATAGGGGATGTAATAATGTAGAAAATTAAAAACTAAAATACATAACAAAATATTTAGAGAAAGAAGAGACAACTAACAATATAAATTAATGAATAAATAATATACAATTATTTTCTTGTTTCAGATAACGAACGTTGCATAATTACTTTGTTACAAAGAAGAACAAAAATTAGCTACCATAGTTTTTGCTGTATTGCTCCTATTTATGGCATTTACCTTACCATTACCTAAACATCTAACTTAACGTGTAAATTTCTTGGAAACTAAGGGACCATGCACTCAAACTCCTTTACATTTTTATACCACCAGCCAACTCTTTCTAATGAACAGAAACTCATTTAATTTAGTATCTCTGAATACATGCCTTTCCCCTGTCAGTTTAAATTAATTAAATTTAATGTTAAAAGACTGTTTTCGCGAATTTTTTTCATTTACTTTGATCATCCTACTTAATTTAAATGGTATAGATGTAAAGAAACATACAAAAAAAACTTTCCATTAATTTTTTTTTCGTAAAAAAATCAATGCAAAACATTATTCATTTTATATCTTGCATTGCAGGCTGAACATTAAGATAATTGTAATATTATGAATAAAAACAAATTTAGAGATCAACCGTCGCTGCGTCATTTTTTATGTCATTTATCACATTATACTTGGTATAGATCATATTAGGAAATGAAATATTCGGACGCACGCTAATACGAAGTGCATTCAAGTTCTAAGGCCTCCGATTTTTTTTCTCCAGACTGGAAAGAGATAGAAGCATGTGCATTGTTTTAAAATGAGCGTGCGTTCGTTGTCAATACGTCACAGAGATGGCAGCACTGTACGGCAGATGGAATTGTAGCGGCAGCGTCGAGAATGAGAACTGTTTTAGATACTTAAAATGGCTACGTTTTCCTTACTTGAACAACGTGCAATCATTCGTTTTCTGAATTTGCGTGGTGTGACACCAATTGAAATTCATCGACAGTTGAAGGAGACATGTGGTGATGGAGTTATGGATGTGTCGAAAGTGCGTTCGTGGGTGCGACAGTTTAATGAAGGCAGAACATCGTGTGACAATAAACCGAAACAACCTCGGGCTCGCACAAACCGGTCTGACGACATGATCGAGAAAGTGGAGAGACTTGTTTTGGGGGATCGCCGAATGACAGTTGAACAAATCGCCTCCAGTGTTAGCATTTCCGTGGGTTCTGTGCACACAATCCTGCATGACGACCTGAAAATGCGAAAAGTGTCCTCCAGGTGGGTGCCACGAATGCTGACGGACGACCACAAGGCTGCTCGTGTGGCATGTTGCCACGCAATGTTGACGCGCAACCAAGGCATGAATGTGACTTTCTTTTCGTCGATTGTGACAATGGATGAGACGTGGATGCCATTTTTCAATCCAGAAACAAAGCGCCAGTCAGCTCAATGGAAGCACACAGATTCACCGCCACCAAAAAAATTTCGGGTAACCGCCAGTGCTGAAAAAATGGTGTGTCCATGTTCTGGGACAGTGAGGGCGTAATCCTTACCCATTGTGTTCCAAAGGGCACTACGGTGACAGGTGCATCCTACGAAAATGTTTTGAAGAACAAGTTCCTTCCTGCACTGAAACAAAAACTTCCGGGAAAGGCTGCGCGTGTGCTTTTTCACCAAGACAACGCACCCGCACATCGGGCTAACGTTATGCAACAGTTTCTTCGTGAAAGCAACTTTGAAGTGATTTCTCATGCTCCCTACTCACCTGACCTGGCTCCTAGTGACTTTTGGCTGTTTAAAACAATGAAAGACACTGTCCGTGGCCGCACATTCACCAGCCATGCTGCTATTGCTTCAGCGATTTTCCAGTGGTCGAAACAGACTCCTAAAGAAGCCTTCGCCGCGGCCATGGAATCATGGCGTCGACGTTGTGAAAAATGTGTACGTCTGCAGGGAGATTACGTCGAGAAGTAACACCAGTTTCATAGTTTTCGGGTGAGTAGTTATTTAGAAAAAAAATCGGAGGCCTTAGAACTTGAATGCACCTCGTATATAATAGATACGTAAGACATCAATTCAAATCTACAAAAAAATTTATTCTGTCGAAAATTAGCACAAACTGTTTAAATACGGTCCTGTAGTCAGATTGAATCTAAATAAATTGAAATTATATGTTTATATGTTGTCGATGCAACAAACAAATAGGCCTTTATTTATTTAAGTTCACAAAAAAATCCCGTTCACATTTGAATAGCGTCTATGTATGAGTGACTAAATTCCGTGCGCGCCATGAGCGCCGGTATGAGAGTGTAATTCGTAATATATTAGAATATGCGATAGAATAGGGACGCAACATGAGCTTGTTACCTTAGCTTGTCAAGTTGTTTCATTGACAAATCAATAACACAAGGCATTTTATATTATATACTTTCAGTAAGATATATCAAAAAACTAATTTCACTTTATCACTTGCAAAATAGTGCCGTCCTGAATTAATAAAAAAAAACAGCTCATTCAAATAATAATTATTATATCTTACTCGACATAAGGTTTAGAAAAACTAATGTATTGCACACTTAATAGTATATTAAAACACGAGTTTCATAAGTAGAGCAGAACAATTTCCGTGCGCGCCATGAGCGCCGGTATGGGAGTGTAATTCGTAATATATTGGAATATGCGATAGAATAGGGACGCAACATGAGCTTGTTACCGATATAAGTATAGAAGTAGAGACATTTATTCTATCAGAAATAATTAAATATACATTTGGTTTTCTGCTATTAAAGTAATATGCATAAACACACGAAAAATAAGAATGGTACATATTATAGCAGCGTTGTATGTACCTATAAATAAAATGGAAAATGTATGAAATCAGTGATTGTGTGCACGACAGAGGATTTAAAAAAACAGTTACCGTTTTAAGCGTCTTCCAAGGATTGACAATCTGGAGAAACTCGATTGTATATTTTCAACATCAGGTGCGTTTCTAAGGTTATTTCTGAAAAGCATGCTGCCGTGAGGAAAAAATATGTTTATATTCGGAAAACGAGCGTTCTACATCTAGTGATGTTATATTCGCATAATCGAAATACTTTTTTAAGCAACTTAACGCATCTGTAGACGTGCCCTCACAAATACGCGATAAGGTGTCAAAATCTGCATTTCTGTCTAAAACACTTACAAATTTAATTAGAACACTTTCACTTTTTGCGTCTTCTACAGCACACAGTTGTGCGTGAACATCTTTAACAATTTGCAGTGATTCCTCTAACGACAGCGACGAATTTTCTAATTTTGTTATTGCTTCTTCTAGTCCCAAGTAATTCTCACGAATACTTTGTACATCCATTTTAATCTGGGCATCTTGAAATTTTTTCTGGCTTGTATTGATAGCTGCACTTTCTTTCGGATCGAATGGTAAAACCATGTCCTTAATTTTTTCAAAATGTTCATGATAGTAAAACTCCGCCCGTAACATAATTCGTGAAATTTCCGAATACGTTTTGGAGATTTCAGGAATACTGCCTTTGTACTCGATATTAAAGCATCTACATCTCAAGATGTAGAGCATGGAGTTTACAAGTTATATGTAACAAGTTAGGACAATATTTTCTAAGAGACCGGCCTACAGAACACATGGTTGCGGCACCATCGGTCATAAACATTAATACTTGGTCTAATAGTATCTAATAGCACCTCTGAAATTTTTACGGCATTACATTGTTCTAGTCGTCTGGATGCTAATGAAATTGAAGACGTTGAAGACGTTTTATTACTACGAATTAGGTTGGCAAAAAGCCTAGCGTTCAACTCCTCTAGTAGTATCTTAGTATGGAGTTGACCTTGCGTTAACCTCCATTTCTCTTTGTTTTTGTTTCCCGAATCTCATCAGTCTCCATTACCAAGAGAGTCTCAGTAGACTCCTCAGATTCAGGATTCTCTTCAGACTCCATCTTTTTGAGTTAATTTCGTTTTATATCTCAGTTCATGCTGTTCCCCAGTACGGAAGAAGTATGAAGTCAATGCTCGCAGATCTTGCATTATGGGCACAAGACGTAAATATAAGGGAGTGCTGCCTGGTGCCCCCAGATGAACATTCGAGGCCACATATACTCCAGTAGCCATTCAGCTTTGAGAACGTGCCCTTACACTGTACCTTGGAAGAGCTGGTGCGCGCTGACAGCTTTCGCTAAGCATTAGACGGTTTTTAGTTCTACCCATCCCGCTTATGACTGCCACTAATCAGGTGTCTTAAGAGGGATACCTAACTGTTGCCTTATCAGCCATCCAGGGACGCGCCTGGTGGGTAGCCTAACCCCCGCAGAAGAAGTCCGCGACTGGAAGCTCTTTTTGTGCAGATTATTTTCGTTATGTTTTTTAATATTGCATTATCAGAAAAATTTTATATTTTATATTCGATAAAGTTTATTTTGCTAAAGCATAAACATTTGATTTAATTATTCCCTTGAAGAAATATTTTATTAAAACCATTCCCACATTCGTATGTATTTTGTATGTATGTATCTTGAACATGTTCGCTTATATAAATTAATAATTACCAATATTTTTTACTTTTATTTGAATTGAATAGATTCCATAAAAAAAGATGTGAATTGAATCGTTCATTGAAGCATAAATAAATCTAAGAGAAGAGGAAAGAAATTCCAGTAAATTTAGATTTTATTAAAAATTAATTGAGCAGTTCCGAATACCTGGCCGACGAGAGCGTATTTATTAATCTGAATTTCAAATATACCCTCATAATTTCTCTTTTATTTATCTGAGTACATCATGAAAGCGGTGGAATGATATAAATTACCAAATACCCCAATTTAATAAAATCGTTGCTAAGAAGAAAAAAAGAAATTGAATTTTAAATTCAAAAATTCAGTGACACTTAGTAATTGGAGCACAAAAGACATATTAAATCAAATAATTTAAATTAAAGATAAATAAAAGATTTTATTTAACTGGTGCGTTTATAATCATTTATGTGGTAGACGTTTCCACGAATCTAATTTTAAATAAGCGCTTTTAAATATAGCTAATGTGCTGAATACATAATTTGTACTAAAACTAAGTAAGGTGCCCGCCCAAGCATTAGTTTTGACATACGTATTACATTATCATTGAAAAGATCAACAACTTAAACCAAAATTATTTCTAACTTGGTTTGTTGTTAAAAATATATTGTTGCCTTTAATGCCTTTTAATAGCAAAATTTAATTAAATAGGGGTGGGTTAGATTATTTATTATACTTAGTAATGCTTAATATTAGCAAATTAGACAGTGTTTGTTCGAAACAGAATATGTAAAAGTTTCTTACTTTTTACCATTAAATAATAATAATGATCATTCTTTTTGAAACTACACCAGATGAATGAATACAAATATAAAGAAAAATAACTGAGAAGCTTAAAACCAAAACTAAACATTAAATTACGGAATACTTATTAATTATACAAAATTATACCAAAGATTATATAACTAAAAAGTAATTATTTATCTATTTATTTCGTAAGAGAAGGGAAATCGAATATAAGATATTAGTGTATGAATCTTCTTTTTTTTTTTGCAAAAAAAAGAGTCTGAAAACTAATTTAGACACTAATATCTAAATTTTTCACCAAGTTCAGGGCTGCAGGAGGTGCCATACTCAAGTCGTGAATGCCACCAGGGAAACTTCTGGGGCAGTTGTTTACTATGTGGGCCATAGTCTGTTCCAAATTTCCGCAGTCGCAGAGGCTAGTATAGATAGTTTCCATTTATACAGCATTGAGTTCCACCCTCCGTGGCCTGTGCGGAACCTATTTAATTGAGACCATTATCTACGTGGGAGGGTTACGCCCGGCAGAGATTCTGAAGGATTAGAATTTAAATTTCTATTCCTCATTTCAGGGTGTTGTTCGAGGAGTGCTATCCAGCAACCATTCACATGAATGAAGTGCTGAACTTTCGTTTCCAGAAAAAAAAAAGGTCTTCTAGGTTTCAGTTGGATTCTAGGAACGCTCTCCAGATCATTACGTATGGGAAGATCAATGGTGTTGGTAATCTTACCCCACTCATTCTGTGAGCAGCGAGTCGTCTGATATCCGGCGGGGCATTGTTAGAAAGAATCGGTAACTGGAGACTAGGAATGGATCTAACAGTATTGGTAGCGATCTTTGTTGCATCGTTAAGTTGAATACCTATTAGCTTGGTGTGCCGGCGCGCCGCGCCGCGCCAAATCAAAGGGCAGCGAAAATTATTCGACATTACTAGAGACACTGGTCATTAATCAATAGGTTAAGATAATGCTAACGTGTAATTTAAAAAACACGTTGGCCTATCGAGAGAAAAAAATTCAACTGCGGGACCGGATATATTTACTTTAAACAACCCTAGATAACACACTTCATCTAATCGTTATATTTTTTGCGTGTGTATAGAATTTAAAGGGCATCAAGCATTAAATTTGTTAGTGTTTAGAGCGTTATTTATATTACCTGGCTTTTGATCACTTATCGGTGACTGAAAAATGTATAGTTGCGATAAGAAAATATAACATTGTTTGGTTTACCCTAGTATATTTTTGCAAGTGTTTAGAATTTTAAGATGCATCAGCAAGTATGTGTCAGGCTCTAAACTTGTTAGTGTTGAAAATGTTATTATATTACGCTCCGTTTTACTAGCGCATTAAGTACGAATTATTTTTCGGTAACCCATAACAATAACAATCCATAACAAGTAACAACATTTTGCCCATATCGAGTTAAATGTGACAGATCATAGAATGGTTGCTATGGCTGTTAATGTTTTATTCTTAATTTGTGCCTTTATAATATGTATGAAAGATGTGGATAAAAATATAATACAAGTGTCCCTGTTAGTTGTAAAAGTTATTGATCTTAAACGTCTGCTTGGTCTAGGGAAATTTAGCCAACATGAGCGGGAGCGGGAGCTTTTTGTGTGCGTGAGTTTGATCGCAACAACAATTCGTGCACTCTCGTTCCACATTACAATTTACACGACATTCAACAATGTCCAGGCATTAATTTAATTAAGGCATGGGTTCGTATGTTTGAAGACACAGGTTCAACGACGAATAAACGCGTAATCGACCATGTAAGAACAGTAAGAAACCCTGAAAACACTGCTCTTCAAGAATTTGATGGATTTGATCAAGAAACCTGGTTTCAATAAGACAGAGACACACTTCAAATCGGTCTTCGCCCGTTGTTTAGGCGCTTTTTCCTGAAAAACTTATTTCCCGAAGAGGGGACATCAATTGCCTCCTCGAGGCCCAAATTTGACTACATGCGTTTTTTTATGGGGATATCTCAAAAGTCGAGTTTTTCATAACCGCCCTGCCACTTTGGAAGAATTAAAACAATATTCGGACAGAAATAGCAGCCATACCAGAACAAATTTTAGAACCCGACTTTAAAAGTGCTGTCTCTACGACGGGATGGTGATACAAAATTATGCTGAGTGCTATAGTGAGAGCGTCTGTACGGCAAGAACTTGTCGGTACGCAAGCGTGCATCTATGTTAAATGTGAAAATAAGCTCAATGCATCGAACTCTCCAGAAATATTTACGAAGCACGCCTACAAAATTCAGAGTGCAAAAATTGAAGCAGACCGACTACGTTTCAATCATTCGACAACATCTTGTTCGCTGATGAAGCGCATTTCCATCTTAATGGCTTTATCAATAATCATGTCGGTACTGGTGTGAAACAAATCCGAAAACAAAACATCAAAGGCCATTGGTCACAGTTTGGGCCGCTATTTCATCATCGGAAATTATCGGTCCGTTTTATTTTGAAAATGATCGTGGCAACGCCATAACGGTGAATTCCGAACGTTATGTCGATATGATACGTGATTTCTTAACACCTGCTCTTCAAGAATTTGATGGATTTGATCAAGAAACCTGGTTTCAATAAGACAGAGCCACACTTCAAATCGGTCTTCGCCCGTTGTTCAGGCGCTTTTTCCTGAAAAACTGATTTCCCGAAGAGGGGACATCAATTGCCTCCTCGAGGCCCAAATTTGACTACATGCGTTTTTTTTGGGGGATATCTCAAAAGTCCAGTTTTTCATAACCGCCCTGACACTTTGGAAGAATTAAAACAATATTCGGACAGAAATAGCAGCCATACCAGAACAAATTTTCGAACCCGACTTTAAAAGTGCTGTCTCTACGACGGGATGGTGATACAAAATTATGCTGAGTCAGTAAATGCAGATAGTCGATACCACGGGCAAGGTAAATGCCGTCTATTCTATACGACAAACATTTTAAGAATCTCTTCTGAACACGTTTGACCGAGATTTGCTGGTGTAGATAATGCGGATACCAAACGACAGATGCATATTCCAACTTGCATCGAACTATACTATGCCCTTGTATAGTACCTTAATACAGTTCGTGTTAGAAAAATTGCGACACGATCTCACAAGAAAACCGAGAGACCTGCTATCAGAAGAGCAGATGCCAGATATGTGCTGGGTAAGTCCATGAATTCTAGAAGAAGATCGCTTGATATCAATAAATGTTCAAAACGTTTTCGGATTGGTTACGATCTCTGACTCAATCCGTCTCTGGTAGTGATTGAAAGCCACCTGGGTCATGTTTTTTACTTCACGTCTCAGTCTCCTAAATTAACGCAGGTAATGCGTTAATGGCTTTCGTTGAATTCCATTTTTTGAATTAAAATTCTTTCATCTGGACTAATCGTTTTATACCATTAGTGAACCATTCAGGATATATACGCTTGGGAGTTTTAAATTTGGGAACAGATCTGTCGAAGAGATTATAAAGCTTTTCATAAAATGCATCCACGGCTGAATCGACATCGGAAAGTTCAATAGAAATGCCCAGTCTGGACTCGAGAGATCGACAAAAGCAGCGGATGTTTTCAGGCACTACTGATAACCTGCTTCTATATGCATTGTTAACGCGATGACTTGGTCGCAGCAGTTCCTTCCCGTTCTAAAACCGGCTTGCTGCTTGTTAATAATAAAATCGATCGTGAGCACTATTCTATAGTAGATAAGCTGTTCTAGAAACTTATAGTAAACAGATAAGTAAAAAGTAGTAATAATATATAATACATTCCTCAAGAATTAAAGTGGATAATTTGTGTATTTACAATGAATTCTAGAGTTCAATCAAACTACAGATTTATTATGTGATTTTTTACACACGTTTAACATACAAAAAATGTTATATAATGAAACGGATATGCAAAATACATATCCGTAACTGTAAACAAGGACAAACACCTCGTATTTTTAGCATTTACTTCTGTTCAATACATATGTTTCAGCCATCTAGGCCTCATCGGTTGAACTAGTGAAGCAATGTATATACAAATTAATACAGATCTGTTAAACAACGGATCTGTATCTACATTTACGCTAAAATCGTCTCCAAGCCATAACCAGTTTCGTTCTATCAGGCGACACCAATTTAATCAGTGACATCTGACGGAAGAAAGCGACTAGGCCAGAAAAGGCGATCTTCCGCTCGAATAGCAAGGCTATTACAAATAAGCGGAAAAATACGTATATTGGTGCTGTCCATTAACACGCGCCAGATGGCGGTAAATATACAAAAAAGGGATATTTATCAATACGTTTTGCACGTATTACGCCGTTGTTATATAATGAAACGGATATGCAAAATACATATCCGTAACTGTAAACAAGGACAAACACCTCGTATTTTTAGCTTCGTATATTTACCGCCATCTGGCGCGTGTTAATGGACAGCACCAATATACGTATTTTTCCGCTTATTTGTAATAGCCTTGCTGTTCGAGCGGAAGATCGCCTTTTCTGGCCTAGTCGCTTTCTTCCGTCAGATGTCACTGATTAAATTGGTGTCGCCTTATAGAACGAAACTGGTTATGGCTTGGAGACGATTTTAGCGTAAATGTAGATACAGATCCGTTGTTTAACAGATCTGTATTAATTTGTATATACATTGCTTCACTAGTTCAACCGATGAGGCCTAGATGGCTGAAACATATGTATTGAACAGAAGTAAATGCTAAAAGTACGAGGTGTTTGTCCTTGTTTACAGTTACGGATATGTATTTTGCATATCCGTTTCATTATATAACAACGGCGTAATACGTGCAAAACGTATTGATAAATATCCCTTTTTTGTATACAAAAAATGACAAAAATAAAACAATAATATTCAAGAGACAACAAAGTATAACAATGTATGTACAAGAATAAAATTTTTTATTACGGATTGGGCAATGGTACTTCTCCCAATATCGAGTTGATGATATTCCAATATCGTGTGCGGCCATCCTTAGCTCTTCGCAGTGCCCTCACTCTACTGGACATGGAATCAATTAAATTATTAATGAAAGACTAAGGGATATTTTGTCAAATGCCTCGCGGAACGTTGGCAAGCCGCCGTAATGTTTGGGGTGACTGTTTAATTGTCCTAATATTTCAGCCTCGACATGTTCAACCGGAAAACTAACTGGTCAATCCATTCAGTAAGTATTACATGACATGAATAGGACCATGACATTCAATGCAGTTGTTGACTGTACGGTCGCGCATTATCGTCGATTAAAGTAAAATTGTCGCCGATAACGGCAGCAAATGGTACAATAATCGGTGTTATGATACTAATCTGCCAGTCTAGTGGAACTTTCTATTCGTATATTACCTGATTCATAATAGCTAGAAGTTCTTGTTTTCTCCCTTCATTCATGTATTTAATAATTTCTGTGGTTACTTCATCATGTCCAGGTTCATTCCTGATTTTTATTTTCTCTATTGCCTCTGTTATCTGTGTATCCACAATCTGGTTGTAGCATATTGCTGTGTACTTTGGTTTTCAAAAAGGGTGCCAACATATTAAATGTGAATCGTTAATTATTATTAAACATGAATCATCATACACACATATTTTGTAATTTTGGACTCTTAAAATTGCTCTCAAGGTTTTTGTTTTACAAACATTGTTCCTTGCAACTAGGCCTAGCATTTAATTTAATAAGGAAAGAAATAATACGATAGCATGTTAAGTTTAATCCATTTATTATTCACACTTTGTCAAGACATACATTAATATTCAATTGTATTAAATATCGTCAATTATTAGTAAAACATAGTACGCCAATCTTATATCTAGTGAGATAATATTCACATTTATATAGATATAACGAGGCATCGAAAAAATTCATAATTGGAGTAGACTGGAAAATTGGGTTGGTACTTTAGCCACTTCCACATAATGACATTTATTATTTGACATTGAAACTATAAGTTTGTGTCAAATTTTTCAAAACTCTTATTAAGAAAATTTAATTTATTTAGATGTAAATGGACAACATTTTCAACAACTTCTGTAGCTATATGTAAATTTTGATTATGATTTCGATATTAAATAAATTATTTGTTTTCTTTTTTGTTGTAGTATCATTTCAATGCCATAACCTTTTTTTACAATGAAACCAAATGAAACTGTCAAGCATCAAGTAATGTGTCATTATGTGGAAGTGGCTAAAGTACCAACCCAATTTCACAGTCTACTCCAATTATGAATTTTTTCGATGGCTCGTTATAAATAAGACTTTGAAGATTTAGATTCCAATATCAATATTTCAAAACACAGCTGTGTATTACTTTAGGCCAGTGAGTTTTTATACCCTACAAGATGCTAAAGTGTTTTTATTTAAAAATGAATAAATTGTAAAGTTTGTAGATTTAATAGTATTAAAGGTTGATAATATTACAAAAGAAAAATGTGTTATTTCATATTTACGTGGCGAGAATTTACTCTGCTACATAATATCGTCAATAAGACACGATATATTTTAATTAGTATCTCATATATTTAAGGAGAATTTAAAATTTCGAGTTCTAAACCCAAGTATTTTTAAATGTTCGTAAGATTTGTTTTTCCAACTTGCAAGTTAAAAATAGCTGTATTTTATTATCTGTTTTAATACAGAAATTGAAATTACACACAATCAAATAAAATGTCCACATAAAACAAATAAACTTATAAATTTAATTTTTAGTATTTCAAAGTGTTGTGTTTTTGTTACATAATTTACCTGTCGAATTTCTTATTATATTAAACAAACTAAAGTAATAATTAGAGCTGGGGATGTTTGCGGTGTGCCAGGATAGTATTCAGTTAAACGCACGAATATAATGACCTTGTTTCGATCGGTAATGCATGCGTGTTTTTATTGCTTTACATGCATTCGCTATTTATATCACTTAGGTATGTCAGTTATGTGTACTGTATATAAATAACACACTTACCTTATTTACGATTATTATAGCATAGCGCCAAGTGGATAAGACTTGCAGTAAGTTTGTAGCATTAGATACGTTTCCATATTTGTAGCGGTGAGCGATGTACGCCGTGATGAATAATTTTTTTTATATTTTGAGAAAGACCGCTCGACATCTACGGATGTAACACACGCACAATTAAAATAATCTTTATAGATAGAAACCGAATCTACACTTGCACCATTACTAATTTGTTTTAATCTGGTAAAATCAAAATCATTGTTTATCACACTCTCGAACTTTTCTATTACATTAACATTTTTGTTGTCATTTACTGCGCATAGCTGGGCGTGTACATCGTCCAGTATTTGCAGTGACTCCGCTAACGATAATGCAGTATTTTGAAATTTCTCGATTGCGTTAAACAATCCTATATGATTGTTATAAATAGTTTGTAAATCTGCATCAAGGGAAGGGTTTTGAAAGAGTCTCTGGCTTTCCTTAATGGCTACAGCTTCGGCAGGATTGAATTGTAGAACCACAGATTTTATTTGTTGGAAATACTTGGCATAATAAAATGCCGCCTTTAACCAACTTCCCCTACGTGTAAGGATTGGCTCTGGTGGTTTGGGAATACCAGGGCACCGACTGTGAAACTCTCGAATTCGTTTGGGAGATTTTAGAAACACTTTTTTTGTGGTTGCTATTAATGCATCCACCTCTGGATAACATTGCCGAATAGTTTGTGCCACAAGGTGTAAAGCATGAACTTTACATGTCACATGCAAAAGTCTCTCACAATCTGCTTTAAGAGAACGGCCTACAGAACGCATTGTCGCAGCACCATCGCTCATAAACATCAGGAGTTGATTAGTTGAAACTTAAAATTTTTGTAGCGTATCGAGCACTACCTTCGTAATTACTTCGCTAGTGCACTTTTCCAATCTTTTTCTGGCTAATAAAATGGGAAATGTTGATTTGACAGGATCTAGTACACGCACTATAATATTCACAATAGAATGTTTTTTTCGATCTGTCGTTTCGTCGACACATACCCATAACTGTTTATCATTTACTACTGCTTTCATTCTGTTTTCAATGTCCTCACGCACAATTGGTAAATAGGTGAGTAACGTTCTCCGTGACGGTAGCTTTATGTTGAAGTTGTATTTATTCCAAAAGTCGTGAAAGGCTTTTTTATCTAGCAGGTGAACTGGCACATCGCAGATGAGTAGCATTGTCAATAAATCCAAAATGAATTGCGTTTTAGACAGCACATTATTTTTTTTGTCTTTGTGGTGTACACTTTCAACATGTCTTTTACAGTCGTATTTGTCCCAGCAAAGTAACTGTTTATCGCATAATTTACAAACCACTTTTGCTCCATTATAATACAAATCGGGAAAGTCTCGGATAAATTTCTTCACGGCGTTATACAATGGGCGCTTTCTTGGCTTGGGCACGTCCGTCATACTTATTAAATAGAGCTCAAGACAACACACGATCACGTTGCCAGTTCACGACTAACTAAAGTGTTTCGCTGCATCGTGTTTATACGCTGGTGGGGATGCACTACATACGGTCCTGCCGTACCGCAAACATCCTCAGCTCTAGTAATAATTTTCTTTAAATTAAAAATATAAAAATTCTGAAGACGAATTAAATTCAATACAATTATACAAAGGAAAATTTTATTTTGACCGCCGCTTTAAAACAATGTTTCGATAAGTTTCTCTCTCTTGAGAAATGATTTCTTTATATATGCCCCGTGACGTCAATTCTTTTTCGAATACATTTTAAGTTAGAATACTCTTCCAAATAATATCCCATATTTAAAAACTTTCGTTTTCTTTAATATTTCATTCTAATAATGTTTCATATTTTAAATGCATCCTTATTTTCAAGTGTTCCTTTTTTTAACTGGCCGACGACGTGTTTTCTTTACAATTCACGTTATCTTTGTTTGAAATTTTACGTACATCGTAACTGTTACAAAAACAATATTTATATATTTAATAAATTTTTCAAAATTCAAGTATTGATTATAAATCTTACTATAACTTAAAAATATTCTTTTATAAATTAGTATATATGTGGCATGATTTAATTTCTAAGTTATTAACAATTTTAAACAAGAACGTAAAGAAATATAATAATTTACATGACATTTTACATACAATATCACTTTACTAAATATACACAGATATGTTTTTCTTAACACGATCTGTATCATTGCATATAAAAACTTATTACAGAAAATAACAAGAAACTTTACATGAAATTGACTATGCGATTTGTTTTATGACGATGTTCATACAGGGTGTATTCAAAATTTACTTGTTTTAAATTTTTCATTATTGTTTTCAACTTAATTTAATTATTCAATTTATCTCGGTTAGAAGAACACAGCAATATGTTGCTGTTCTCTGTTTTGTTCAATATTTCAAAATTAATTTTCATCTTCCTCTAAGAGTTATTTAAAATGTTCCTTTCATCTTTCTATGATACGGGATCAGTTTTTTATGTTATCTACCTAGCTATGATGGAAATGAGTTAGAAAAAAAAAAAAATATTATTTCTCAACGTAAGAACCATTAACATTCCAATGTTTCTTTAATAACGCCATGCCTTCGCAAGAAATTATTTTGGTAATTCCGCAAAATACGACCCCCCATCGATTTCCACATCGTCAATCGATAAAAATTGACCCCGTCTCAAGTGTTTTTGGAGTTTTGAAAAGAGATAATAGTCACAGCGGGCGAGGCCGGGACTGTAGGGTGAATGTTGTAATTCCTCTAAGCCGCATTAATTATTTACTACTTGAACAATTTATGCCTTATGCATCCTGCAGTTGTCGTGTAGAAGTTTTTGTTCGAGTTTTCTGAACAAAATAGTGTCTTTGTAGACATTCCCCGTTATCGTAGTCTCTTTTGGTATATATTCAATTAAAATAATCCCCTCTCCGTCCCAGAATACTGTGGTCACAAATTTGTCATCTTCACAATTTTTGTTCGGGACTGAGCAGTCCGGAAATCCATCGTTCCGACACTTTGGTCATTCCAAAATCTTCGTGTAGAATATTAAAAACACTCGTTTCATTCCTATTTCTCTAGCAATAACTGAAACTTTTACTCGTCGGTCAGTCAACACCAAATCTTCAACTTTATGGACGATTGCTTTAGTTCGTGCTTCCAGAGGTCTTTCATTCTGTGGGTTATTATGAATGGATTCTCTGCCCAATTTGAACTGCTTAAATCAAAATTTGGAAATAGGAAGGGCTATTTTGTCAATGCACTGCCACCATTCTCTCATAAATATTCTTCGGGCTACTGCCTTCTTTTGATACAGATTTCATGACGCTTCTGTGTTCAAGTTTCAAATCACTCATTTCTCTTCTTTAAACGAATGTAAAGGTAACAAATGTTAAGCGTTTCGAACCAAACGTGGAGATGACGCTATAAAATGACACGGAAACTTGACCTAAGAAAATTGTCACAATAGGTTTCATGGCCAGGTAAATAACATAAACAATTCCCCTCGTATCTTCTTCGTTTGTGAATATATTTTCGTTTTTATCTTTTACATTCTTTAACATGTTTGCTTTTGGTTTTCTCATTTGTTTAAGAACATTGTAGAACAATTTTTGATTTTCGCTAAATGTTTCCGTTATTTTATTGGCAGAAATAGTGAAACTTGTCAAGTTTTTTTTATAATTTGCATTAAGCATATTTAAACACAATATTTTACCAAAAACCGTCTGCAACATCCATTAACAAGATTTTATGCGTGTCTAACATAGTATAATATATGCAGACCTTAAATTTGTGTTTGGTAGCTTACCATTATTATTATTACTATTAATACCATTCTTGTTACTGCAATCATTATTACCATTAAATTTTCCGCCCCGTTTCATTGAGAGCAATATTATTAACATGTTATACTATGCATTCAGATGCACTCTTGTTTGTAATAAATAAAAATACAATTTTATTACTTAAACTTGAATTAAAACCTATTCAATATTCAACATTGGAAAACGCACAAAAAATGTAAAAAGGCAAATAGAAACTCCATTATGCATAGCGAATTTCTTACAACTCCATATAAGACAAATATATAAATTATGCATTGGGCTTAATATTTTATTATTTAGTGAAAGTTAGCTGAAAGAGAAAACAGTCTCACAAAAATGTATTACTTACTTAAACGTAAAATATTTTATTGGGGTTTATTGCATTGCTGATTCTTGTTTCATTTCAGGAATACAAACTGGATAACTTTTAACTATTTACTTAGAAACTTAAGAATAATTTTAATATAAATATTACGTATACATTCTATGTTACGTAGTTCGTGCCATCTTACAACCAAATCACCCTTACTTAAAGCGAAAAAAAGGACAACTACATTTTTTACACAAAAAAGGGATATTTATCAATACGTTGCACGTATTACGCAGTTGTTATATAATGAAACAGATATGCAAAATACATATCCGTAACTGTAAACATGGACAAACACCTCGTATTTTTAGCATTTACTTCTGTTCAATACATATGTTTCAGCCATCTAGGCCTCATCGGTTGAACTAGTGAAGCAATGTATATACAAATTAATACAGATCTGTTAAACAACGGATCTGTATCTGTATCTACATTTACGCTAAAATCGTCTCCAAGCCATAACCAGTTTCGTTCTATCAGGCGACACCAATTTAATCAGTGACATCTGACGGAAGAAAGCGACTAGGCCAGAAAAGGCGACCTTCCGCTCGAATAGCAAGGCTATTACGAAAAAGCGGAAAAATACGTATATTGGTGCTGTCCATTAACACGCGCCAGATGGCGGTAAATATACGAAAAAGGGATATTTATCAATACATTGCACGTATTATGCAGTTGTTATATAATGAAAGAGATATGCAAAATACATATCCGTAACTGTAAACATGGACAAACACCTCGTATTTTTAGCATTTACTTCTGTTCAATACATATGTTTCAATACATATGGCTGAAACATATGTATTGAACAGAAGTAAATGCTAAAAATACGAGGTGTTTGTCCATGTTTACAGTTACGGATATGTATTTTGCATATCTGTTTCATTATATAACAACAGCGTAATACGTGCAAAACGTATTGATAAATATCCCTTTTTTGTATATTTACCGCCATCTGGCGCGTGTTAATGGACAGCACCAATATACGTATTTTTCCGCTTTTTCGTAATAGCCTTGCTATTCGAGCGGAAGGTCGCCTTTTCTGGCCTAGTCGCTTTCTTCCGTCAGATGTCACTGATTAAATTGGTGTCGCCTGATAGAACGAAACTGGTTATGGCTTGGAGACGATTTTAGCGTAAATGTAGATACAGATATAGATCCGTTGTTTAACTTCTTCTTCTTCTTCAGGTGCCATCTCCTCTCAGAAGGTTGGCTATCATCACGGCTATTCTCATTTTTGATGCTGCGGCTCTGAATAGTTCAATGGAGCTGCATTTATACCACTGTCTCAAATTATTTAACCAGGAAATACGTCTTCTTCCTATATTTCTTCTTCCCTGTATCTTACCCTGAATAATTATCTGTAGCAGAGCATATCTTTCCCCTCTCAACACGTGGCCCAGATATTGTAGTTTTCTTATCTTTATTGCGTTCAATATTTCCTTCTCTTTCCCAATTCTTTTAAGTACTTCACTATTCGAAACCCTATCTATCCATCTTAATTTCAGGATCCTCCTATATGCCCATATTTAAAATGCCTCTAGACGCTTGTTAGTGTCTTGCTTTAGCGTCCAGGCTTCCATCCCGTACAGCAGCACCGGGAACACGTAACATTTCAATACCCTGATCTTGTTTCATTATATAACAACAGCGTAATACGTGCAAAACGTATTGATAAATATCCCTTTTTTGTATATTTACCGCCATCTGGCGCGTGTTAATGGACAGCACCAATATACGTATTTTTCCGCTTTTTCGTAATAGCCTTGCTATTCGAGCGGAAGGTCGCCTTTTCTGGCCTAGTCGCTTTCTTCCGTCAGATGTCACTGATTAAATTGGTGTCGCCTGATAGAACGAAACTGGTTATGGCTTGGAGACGATTTTAGCGTAAATGTAGATACAGATACAGATCCGTTGTTTAACAGATCTGTATTAATTTGTATATACATTGCTTCACTAGTTCAACCGATGAGGCCTAGATGGCTGAAACATATGTATTGAACAGAAGTAAATGCTAAAAATACGAGGTGTTTGTCCATGTTTGCAGTTACGGATATGTATTTTGCATATCTGTTTCATTATATACATTTTTTACCTCCACATCTAACGCGGTAAAATATTTCAATTTAAACTGAGCATAATTGCCATAACATATTTGTAATAACTTTATAAAAATACGGTAATTCAATAGATCCATCACTGAAAACAAATTAATAAAGAAGAAATTCAGAAGTCTCCCTAAACTTAATTAAAATTAGATCTTGATGCACAATTACTGCAAAAATCTGTCAATCCAATTTTGTCAATCGAATTTTGTAATGCTGATTCCATTTCTAACATTCTTTTCTCAACACTTATTTATTCCGAGTCCATATTTATTATGATATTGTATTGCTTATAATTTGTTAATCACTACCACCAGAGATATTCTATAGTTTAGCTCGAGTGACCCATTCTATTCTACTAAATTACACTGATCAACAAATTTAAACTTTTTTTTAAGTAACATTGATGAAAATAGGTATACAGGCTGATCCAAATTAAGTGGTCACCTGTCACAGTCTGTTAAATTAGGAAACTTGTATTGTTTTTTTTTCCACTGATTACGATAGCGAAAACAGAAAAACAATTGAACGTGTAGATTCTCAGTTATTTTTAAAAATGTATATTTTTCTAATGGAACACCCAGTATATTATACCAATCGATGCAAAATCAATTGCTTAACAAAAGTGTTTATGTAACTTTTTCACAAAAGTTGAAAATAACCGAGGTAATTCAAAAACAAAGTGTCTATCCTTTAATAAAGATAAATATAGCTAAATATCTAAGAATCCATGGAGATTAACAAAATAAAATGCTTAAGTACCATTTAATTAAAGGGCAGTTTTTCTGTACAAGTGAGAGTGTGATAAAGTTTCACAAAATACTTCCGATTGTGTGTCAAAATAGTTATTTATGTACCAAGTTTCTAAAGTGATACTTTATTAAACGAGTCTGAGATTATGAGCCGAGCAAGCGAGGCGAGTAACAGGCGAGTTCAATAAAGTCACTTTACTGACGAGGTGCATACAAAATTTTATGGCCAACCGTAAATATTTTTAAAAATTGAATATGTTATAAGTTATCACATTTTATTATGACAAAGTAAGCACAGAAAAATAACAGCGAATAAAAAGCAAATCTACTTATTACTTGATATATTAAAAGTAAACGAAGAACCTGCCGTATTATAAAAATTAATTCCTGCAGTGGAAGAAGTTTCAATTGAACATGCTTGAGGATTATTATCTATGTTAATAACTTGTAAACCATTAGTAGAATTATCATTGGTAATTATGCTGCTAGTTTTACTTTCACCTAAAAATCGTCTTTGCAATTTTCATTTTATTGAGCACAGATTCCTCAACATAGGACTCTGCAATCATGTCGCTTTTCCATCCTTCGTGGCGTTTTAAATTTTCCTTACTGCCGCCTGCGTTGGCAAAGAGAGTGGCGGACGTTCGACGAAAAAATGTCCCGTATAAAGTGATGGCTCTGGCAAATGTAGATAGTTGGCAATTTTGCTTGGTACGCTTTCAAAAGTATGTAAGTAAGTACCCTCATAAATAAAAGTCAAGGGGATTAATCGGGTGATCTGGGTGGATCACCTGGACCAATCTATCTTGGATAATTGACGTTAACCCAATTTCGGACAGCAATTCCGAAATGTGGTGGTGCCCCATCCATGTGAAACCACATGTCTCGTCGAACATTCAGTGGGACATCCTCTAAAAGACCTGGCAGTTCGTCAATAAGAAATTTAAGGTAATTGTCGACATTTAATCTCCCAGGAAGAACGATAGGACCACCAATCAACAAGTCATCGATTAGGACCGCCCAAACATTAATAGAAAATTCATATTGAAATTTAGATGGGCGTATAGCTTTGGGATTTTCTGATGATCACCTGGGCAGGTTTCTCAGATTTGTAACACCACTGCTCCTGAACGTAGATTAATCTGTCCAGAGGACTGTTCTGCAGAAATTAAAATGAAGCCGTGGCTGTTTTAATATCCAGGTAGAATAAACAAGACGATCATAGTAGTCTGCTTCGAGCAGACCGTGTCCCCTGCGATAGTGATATGGATATAAACCCTCACGTTTTAAAATTCGCCAAACTGTCGTTCGTGGCCCTTCTAGTTATCTAGCGATTCGACGTACACTGAGAGTTGGATCCCTTGTAACAATAGCTACTGCTTCTTGCTCTTAGTCTGCTGGCAAATTTATTCCTTGGTCGAAAAGATAATCACACAGTCCGCATTCCCGAAATTGTCTGTGTACTTCCAGAAACGTTCTGTAATGAGAAATACGCCTATCGGGAAACCGATCTCGGTATTCAATAACTGCTTGACGTGCACTGCCGTTACAGTAGCCATACACAAAATGCATGTACGCATACTCTTGAGAAGAAAATCGGTAAGGCATTTTGAATAAAGAAAACGTGTCCACTCACTAATAAGCTGTTGTATGAACTGAAACGTAATGTAATCCTTTATTAAAAAATTTAACGTTAACAGCCATCCGAACATTTGTTTATTGTATGATATTCATGGTTCAGCACTTACGAAATAAGTAAGAACCTTCTTTATCATAAATCAATTTCCAGTACTCTTTTTTGTAGATCTCCAAGAAATTACTGTATGCACTACGACACGTGTTTATTTATTTTAGGATAGCATGTTATTATGCGACGTTAACAGTTACAGGCCTGTTATTGAATCGTATAACTTTTTTTAAATAAAATCAGTTTGTATTGACGTTAGGATTACATTTTTTTCATGATCTGACAATCACATTCATAGATGTGTAAGATTGAAACAAATAAAAATGGATATACAAGTTTTGCGTTTTTGTTACTTGAAATGAAGTCTACTTTACACTTCTAAAATTTGAAAATAACGATACGGGACCCTTGTATATATATTATAGCTATATTTTTCGTTTTAATCAGCGTGTTATTTTGTTTTGAATTGTGCAAAATTTCAGATTTCTTCAGAGTGTATGTTATATTATTAATGTTTTGAACAGAATTTTGTTATTGATTTTAACTGTTTCCAAATTTTTTCTGTACTTTCGTTTATTCTGTTTTATTCTATCTTTAGCAAGTTGATGTTTGTACATTTATTTTCAGGTTGCAGATATCCGGTACAACATTTTGTCGTTTCGTTTTTGGTAAATAGCGTTTGTAGTTTTAATAGTCTATATGCGCATGCGCCTAAGATCGCGCAATCTCTTTTCTCCGTTTTCAGACTGAGCTTCTGTACAAAAACTGAGTGGTACTACCTACCATCTTGTATTTTAGTCACCCACACCCGTCTCCACCGACAAAGGGCATACACGATAAATAGAAGCTCCTAGACTATTTTGCGATGCGACTACAGATTTCGTTTAGATTTTTACCATATTCAGACGCCATTGCTGCCCCTGCGCGCACCGTAGGGAGCAATTCTTGAATCTTTTTACAAAGGTATATCCAATTTTATTCAAAAAGAATGAACCATTGCAGAGATACTTAGGGGTTCCATACATTTTACTAACACTGTATAATATAAATACTCTGAATTCAAATCTGTTTTCAGTTTTTCTCTATCGGGCTAGGTTTTCATACAAAATCAAGTCAAATGTAATAATCTACTTATGTTTTCAATGAAATATAAACACATGCAGTTTAATTAACAGAAATATAAATAAACATATCGAAAAAAGATTAAAAGTGTATAATATCGAAAATCTTTATGTAACTTTTGATGAAACCAGAAAAGAAATTGTAGACAGCCGTGGAAAGTATAACTCAATGAAATAGAAATTATAAAATAATTCCGTTTATAAACCACAATAATTTGCAATTCAAATTTTAAATTTCTCAAATATTATCAAAAAAGGAAACCATTAAATATTGTAATATCAAAATATATATATACACATATTACAGAAAGGTATGTTAATGTGCTCGCTAATTATATTATGAGAACACATTTTTTTTATTTCGCGTAATTATCATTTCTGTAATTATATCTAATGCGATAGCATATTAATAATCTTCTTTTTACTTGATTTTTAGACGTGTATTTACCTCCAAGTGGTAATTTAAAACTCCTTAAGCAATAAATCTTGGCTTTAAATGGAATATTTAAATATATTATCATGATTAATTCGCTTTTAAATGGCAAAATCACCATTTGCCTTAAATAAATGTTCTTATATTAATTTTCCTTGTATTTTAAAATAATGACTAACTATCTGGGGAGGAAAGTATCTTAAAGTCGTATCTTCTTTATTAAATGTCAAAATTTTATTAGACTAGCAGCCACAGCATACAATTTAGGGTGTAAAATATAACGAGTGAATACGAAATTCAGTTTTAAACTTTAACCATGGCGAATTTATTAAACGTTGGAAACGAGTTAGGGTCCCTTACGCCGACTCTAGAGAGTAGTTTCCATAAATAAGTGAAAAATTATTAACGTTTCTTCTATACGAGAGCGATTTGATGGCAGAGTGACTTTTCAAAAGTTGGCAACACTTTCACCGCGTTGATTTGGTTTAAAAGTCTACTGCCAAATGTGTATACTAGTAGTATACTAGTAAGGCAATGGGCTCACCTCTAAGTCCTCTATTAGCTGAAATTTTCATGAAGCATATGACAGAAAAAATTCTTTCATCACAACTAGGTAAAAAACATATTAAATTTTGGTATCGGTATGTAGACGACATCCTTGCTTGCTTTAAGGGTACTCATAGACAACTATAAACATTTCTGAACTACATAAATTCAATCCATTCTAATATGAATTTTACAGTAGAAATAGAAGAGAATAACAGTATTAACTTCCTGGATTTAAAATTAAACAAATTAGATCAGAGCTTAAAATTTGATATATATCGTAAACCTACTTTCACTGATTGCATTATTCCCAAAGATTCATTACACCCTAAGACACACAATCATTCATTTTTTAATTCTATGATACATAGAGCATTAAATATTCCTTTGTCTAATGAATCTCTTGTTCGTGAAATCAATACTATAAAACAAATAGCGGTAAACAATAGTTATAATAGTAGCGTAATTGACAGTATACTAAAGAAAAAACAGTTACAAGTGGCCCTTAGTTTAGTATATCCTAAAGATAGTGCTAATTTGAAACAATTTGTCTCGTTAACTTACTTCGGTAAAATAAGCGAGCAAATTGGAAATATAATTTCAAAAAATAATAGTAATGTTAGTATAGCTTACAAACCATATGTAAAAACAAGTAATTTCATTTTTAACGCAAAACCTAAAACAGATATCAATAGTAAATTAGGAGTGTATAAATTAAATTGTAATGATTGTAAAAGTGTATATATAGGTCAGACTGGTCGAAGTTTTATTATACGGGTAAAGGAACATATGAGGTCATATAAACTAAAGAAGACAGATTCAACATTCGCTTCTTGTTACAGAAAGGCATACGTTTGGTCATCGTAAAATATTGCATTTGGCCGAGAAACCGAGAAAGGTCGTAAATTAAATCTTTTAGAGGCCCTAGAAATTTTTAAAAGCCGAAACAACACAATAGATATCGTTTTAAACGACCAGTTGGATCTTATATATACACCTCTTTTCCAATGTTGTATATAATAGTTAAGTATATAGTAGTAATTTTAAATAACATCATAAACCACCCCATATATTTTTGTGTCATTTATAAGTTCTATGTAGGCCTGTAACTTTTGCAGTTTGATAATGACATTGTATGTCGAAACCGCGGTCACGATTATATGTGAATAAAGTGGTACCTATAACAAAGTTATTGTTTTATTTTATCTTATTATTTTAAGATAAATAAAATTAAACAATCGTTTAAGGAAACTAGGGGAAGGTGTTCTAATATCAACCACTTAAGACTTTTCTCTAAATATATCAAAATTTATTTGAACTTGAAAGTTTTTATTTGGCCAAAACTTTCTCTGGTACCTTTTCTATAGAAAAACATGAGAATAAAGTAAAACATAAATTTTAACCAGTTTTAAATTAAAAAAATTGAAATATCTTCCTCGATCGATATTACCCATTTCCACGATAATTATCGACCACTTAAAAGGGTAATAATGATCGTTATTCTACATCATACTTGTATCACATTTAACACATGTATTAAAATCTTCTGCACGTTCAAATCCAGAACATGCAGAATGGGACCATACACCGCATTTACGACATCTCCACCATACTTCGTTCTTTCCAAAACCACAACGAACTTGACAAACATCTTTTTTCTCGAATTCGGGACGATTATGTTGTTTTTTTATATTGCTGTTTGTTGGCCATCCAGATTTATTAGTACCTTCTTCTTAACCACTGCCACATTTCCTTTAGATCGTTTTAATTCTTTTTCTTCTAATTCTGATTGTATTGGGTTGTGGTTAACTGGTTATGTGGTGGTGTAGAAGTTGGTATTTTAGATTTCTGCTTCTTTCTATTGGCGCTTCTTGAAACTCTTGCTGCAAGAATTTGATGACTATCTTCAAGTGACTTGTTTTTCAATTGTATGGCCTTGTCTTCGTCATCTGTTGCTTAATTAATATTAGCGCCGAATCTAAACTTTTTCGTGATATTTTTTTCAGTTTTACAAATTTTCTTTAGACAAACTATTTAAATATTCTGTCGGTAAATTTATTTTATAATTATTTTTTGCATCTTTTATTGCAGTCCATTGATATTTTGTAACGTGTGTTCAGAAACATTCGAAGTCAAGTGGGCTCTGAACAAAAAGTCGTATATCTTTACTTAAGTATCTGATTTGTAATAATTATTGAATGCCAACTGTTGTCTGTCAAAAATCAATCTATCTCAGACATGACTTCATATTTTCAAGGACTACTTTGACTTCGAATGTTTCTGAACACCCGTTATTTATTATTTATTCTAATGATTTTGCTATTGATTTATTTATTGATATATTTGAATTACTCGACTTTGGTAAATGTGTATACTACTTAACACTCACCTTACTCATGTTTATTATAAATATATTTTTATATATTTATTTAAACATCAGCAATAAAATATTTCCAGGCGTTTCCGGAGTATCAAGTAGTGTAGATAATAATATAGTTAATTTTACGAAAAAGGAGGGAAGTGGAGAGAGTTTAATTTTATTAAAAAATTGTTCACAATTCACCATAAATATTTCTAACAAGTAAAAATTTTCTGTTGTAGTTTGTAGTTGTAATGTAATAAAAGCAGTTTTGTGTATTTTTTTTTATTTAAAACTCCATCATTTTGTGTTTAGCTAATGTCATTGTCAATTTTAATTACCAGTTGATTTAGTTTGATTTTCTGCCTAGGCAGAAAATGTCCACTTTTTCTGACTAAGCAGGCATTAAAAATACACCTTTTAAGCCTGTCAAGTGTCATTAAAAAGCCGCTTTTAATGTCATTCGGAGAAAAACTATTTTAAATGTATAAAATTAAATTTTAAACATATCGATGGAGACCTTCACATGTGCATCATTGAATTTTGATTTTAAAAAAATACTCGCAATATGCCGCATGAATTTTCCATATATTCCAAGCTCTACTGATGACTTCGCTTAAATAGAAACGCATTCGTCTGCAGTTGAAATGACCATAGTTGAAATGACCATTAGTTAAATACGTTGTGCATGTCCATATGTACAGATACAGATATGTTTTAACATATTTGTATTAATGCGTATACACTTGATGTGTTCACATGTCTATATGCTATTTTATTAGGTATACTATTATTAAAAATAATAAACTAGCAATATCAAATTATTAGTTTATATTTAATTCATTATATTAAAAAGAAAAAACTTTAAAATAATTTATGTTCAATCTATTTGCTAAAATAATATATTTAATGGCGTAGTTACACCTATTTCAGTTCGTCGATTTAATTACGCGCCCGAATATCCTCGATGAATTATTCACTTAAAGTATCAAGCAGAAGAAATAACAAAAGCACAAAAAATCACTTTCGATCTCAGTGAAATCAGTCGGCAAAAATCGCGCAAACAGCGCGTAGTCTCGTTCAAGCGAATTTTGAAACTTTTGCTTTTGAAATTACGTGCTGCGAAATTCGAATGATGAATTCGTTCGCGTATCGCGAATGATCGAACGATTCGTGCTAGTCCGTTACGAACCGTCCGAAAACAAAGGAAAGTAAACACACATTTATTTAATTGACCAAAGAAAGCGATTATAATATGGAATTCAACGGTCAATTTGATGCTATTTCTGATGCTAAAAACGTGGCCCATGTGAACTGTTACACGTTTGTGTTAAGTGTGCAACATATTAATGTTAGTGAATGTCTTTTTTTTCGTCTTGCTTTCACTGATGACGCGCGAATGCGGATTCTTCATCTGGCGATAAGATGGATGAACAGAATGTGATCGTGAAGAAAAAAGTTACCGTAAATTTAAAAAAGGAAAAGTTATTTCTCATATAATACTTATATATAATTGGATTGTTTGTACTGAAGCAGTATTTCACGAGTTAACTAAAAGTTGA
Organism: Melolontha melolontha; assembly: GCA_935421215.2. Classification (NCBI taxonomy): domain Eukaryota; kingdom Metazoa; phylum Arthropoda; class Insecta; order Coleoptera; family Scarabaeidae; genus Melolontha; species Melolontha melolontha. Next base: position 39,180,082 of record OW285238.1, read on the forward strand.
AACCCTAAAAACAATTGATATTTTGAGGAAAAATATTTTTACCAAAGTAAAATACAAATTTAGCAAAGCAGAACTGCGTATCGTAAAAGTGAATGTACTAAAAAAAAGAAGTCTTTTTAAATATGCTACCAGCAAAAATATCGCAATGCTTCATCCAAATATAATTATTATGAAAATTTCATTCATCTGTCAAATTTGATAACCCATCAATACGATGACATTTTTTTGATTGTTGGAACAGCCAATAAAAATTAAATCAAGCGATAATTTGCACTAATGCAAATTATAATGGAATTAAAAAATTAATACAAACGTAGTTTTTAATGTTTAATGCGTAGCAAAGATTAAAAGTACAATAAAATGTCTAATTATTAAAATACTGAGAATTAAAAATGCAATTATTATAATTAATAACACAGGTCTACAGTGATTTTGATGTTTGAAAGCCGTTTGCTAATTTGTCTTATTCCAAAAAACGCCATATTTTTGCTCTATCACGTAAATTTTTTTTATAGCGCTCTATATCTTAAAAATGTTAATTTATTAATATACATACCTATGACAAGAATATGTTTGTTCCATGTTAGGCATTATTTTTAAATGAATTGATTTTTATGAAATTAAATGTGATTTGGCAACACTGGTTAATATTAGATTTCTCAGCAAAGCAACAGAGTCGGCGCAGAAGCGTCAATACAACGTTGAAACCTGCTTATGTGCAGTTTGGTTGTGTTAGTCATCGTGCTACTATGTCCGCGCGCTTGTTGTCTTCGTTGTTGCGTATTTTAAGTGTTCTAGAACGTATAAATATGGAAAGAAGACATTGTGTGAACAATCCGAATAACTTTTGTTATATCTGTGGTAGTTATGTCGTAGTAAAGCAGAGGCAAACTATAACTTCGTTTGTGAAAAATGTATACCACGCTTATTTTGGTGTAAAAATTGGCGACAAAGACAAGTCCTGGGCTCCTCATACTGTTTGTTCCGTTTGCGTTGAAGCATTAAGAAACTGGCAAAAAGGTAGGAAGAAATGTTTAAGCTTTTGTGTTCCTATGGTATGGCGAGAGCCTAGAAATCACAGTGATGATTGTTATTTTTGTTCGTGTAATGTTCAAGGATTCAACAGAAAAAATAAGAAACAAATTGTGTATCCCAATCTTGACTCTGCTATTCGACCAGTTCCTCATGGACCAGATGTACCGATACCTACCGCCCCAAAAGCACTAGAAAACGTCATATCGTCAGAATCAGAGGAATCTAATTGCGACCCAGATGACTCAGATTTCACACCAGATTTCAGAGAGCCCGAAGTGTTTAACCAGAGCGAACTAAATGATTTAATTAGAGATTTGCACCTTCCAAAGGATGCATCCGAATTGTTAGCCTCCCGACATCGTGAGAAACATTTACTGGCACCTGGCGTCACATCAAGCTTTTACCGGGATCGCGAAAAAGAGTTATGTCAATATTTTACTCAAGACGGACCGCTAGTGTATTGCAACAATATTCCTGACTTAATTTCAAAATTAGGAAATGTGCCGTATGTAAAAGAAGAATGTCGCCTGTTTATTGACTCAAGTAAGCGTAGTTTAAAAGGCGTTTTATTGCACAATGGTAACGAGCTGGCCTCGGTTCCCGTTGCCCATTCGGTACATTTAATGGAAAAGTATGAAAATTTTGAACTTCTTTTAAAGAAAATAAACTAATAATAAACTGGGGTGACCTTAAAGTGCTGTGCATGCTACTAGGCAACAAGGAGGTTATACAAAATTTCCATGCTTTATTTGTGAGTGGGATAGTTGAGCAAGGGATAGACATTGGACTCAAATAGAATGGCCCTCTAGAACAAGCCTTACACCTGGTAGCTAAAATGTATTAAGAGATAGCTTGGTTGGCCCCAAAAAAGTTTTACTGCCTCCTCTCCATATCAAACTTGGCTTGATGAAGCAGTTTGCTAAAGCCCTAGACAAAAATGGACAGTGTTTTAAATATTTGTGCGAGACATTTCCAGCCTTATCCGATGCCAAGTTAAAAGAAGGTATTTTTGTTGGGCCGCAGATAAGAACATTATGCAAAGACAAGGATTTTCAAAACACAATGACCAATGTCGAGAAAAACGCCTGGTTTTCATTTAAAGAAGTAGTTTCTTGGGAACTCTAAGGGCGAAAACTACGAAAATATTGTTCAAAATATGTTACAACACTTTCATCGTCTAGGTTGTAATATGAGTTTGAAAGTGCATTTCCTGTTTTCACACTTGAACTAATTTCCTGAAAATCTTGGAGCAGTTAGCGAAGAACAGGGAGAGAGGTTTCACCAAGACATTATGGAAATGGAACGGCGATACCAAGGCAGATGGAGCATAACGATGATGGCGGACTACTGCTGGATGTTAAAACGGGATATGCCCTTAAAAACATACAACCGAATGTCCGGACAACGCAGCTTTCTGGCAAAAAGACAAAGATTTCACTTAAAAAAGACTGAGTAAAGTATTTTTTTCCACTTTTTTAACTGGTATTCCACCTTTTTATTCAATAAACAAATAAATTTTTTTAGAAATATCGTTTTTTTTCATTTAATATTTGCAAAAAAACCTTACGTGATACAAATAAATGCATAGAATTTTTGAAATCAGCCTACCAAAATTATATAAAATCAGTTTTCAAAATAAAAACATCTGTCAAAAAGTTTAATTTTGTAGACCTGTGTAATTAAACCAGTCAACGTTTGTTTTTGTTCTGATGAATTAACATTAGCTGTAGAACTTGAAGGAATACTACCATTACTTCTAAGCTTCTAAATGAGTTACTCATGGAATTCTCTATCGAGTTGCATGTAAGGCTGAATTGAATTCACATTATCGTGTCCTGTTATTTTTTATTACTTGCATTTCGTTTACGCCTACTTTTGCCAGGTCACTTACAGTAGTTGCTTGGTGTGAATGATTTCTAAATTTAGATTTGCCATCCAAACCTGCTTTTTTTGGTGATCTTTTAGTGCATTTGGCAATTTCATTTTTCCCAACTGGTATATTTTTGTACTAATTACCTTTATATTTCCATTCTGGATTTGGTGTAAGAAATAGACGATTTGTTCTGATGTTGGCACCTCTTTTTGATAACAGTTTTTTTTGTTTAATCTTCAAAAAAATCATTCATACACAACAAAAAAAACATTTTAACTTACCGTACAGGGAAAATAGTTTCATTTACCTTGTTTGTGATTAACCATTTGCTGTCTGACAACATTTTACGTCCTCCTTGGCGAGTTTTAGTAAACAACGGATTATATTCAATTCTGTATGTTTTTGTACTGTTGTGAAACTTTTCTTCTTGAAAGAAATCCTGTAAACAATTAACAGCTTCGCCCCCTTGAAACGCTAATTTATAAGATGTAATATGGAATCATTCCGTCTGGAGTGTTTTCATCAAACAATTGTACAATTAATATAATGTATAGAATCCACGGTTGGCTCTTGGTGAAACATAATGAATAATTTACTAAAGAAAACACTCGGTATATTTGTTTCACAAAATATATTTATTAAATCTCTAACACGTGTTTCGACTTTACAGTCATTGTCAAAGAGTTTGTAAACTGAACTAAAAATACACTTCTACCACTATTTATGAGTTTTTAAAGACTTTATTACGGCATCAATAGTAGGGGTATTGAAAAAATCCAGCTGTGTATTTGTGACATGTCTATTAAGATTTATGGCTTTTTTAATTTCTAATATTTCGAGAAAGTCAAGTCTTTTTCCTTTATTACAAGTATGTAAAAGTTTAAAATTATTGGTATTGAACAAATGTGTATTTTTGATGCAATGTTCCGCGAATCCCGTATTCATATTACCATAAAGAATAGAACTTCTATGCTCTTTAATACGTTCTTTTATTGAGCGTCCTGATTGGCCAATGTATATCGCATCACAATCACTGCAACTTAATTCGTACACACCTGACTTATCACACAATTCTGTTTTTTCTTTATTATTTACTAAAATATTTCCTAGATTGACTTTATTCACTTGGATGACATTTAACCCTAATTTATTCAGTTTATTAGAAACTTTATTGCTAACCCCAGGTATATAGTTGAGTATGTGAAACGTTTTATTCGTTTTTGTATATGTTTTTGTATACTATCCTTACGAAGAATTTTTACTACGGGCACACATATACAAAAACGAATATTCTATTCTTTATGGTAATATGAATACGGGATTCGCGGAACATTGCATCGAAAATACACATTTGTTCAATACCAATAATTTTCAACTTTTACATACCTGTAATAAAGGAAAAAGACTTGACTTTCTCGAAATATTAGAAATTAAAAAAGCCATAAATCTTAATAGACATGTCACAAATACACAGCTGGATTTTTTCAATACCCCTACTATTGATGCCGTAATAAAATCTATAAAAACTCATAAATAGTGGTAGAAGTGTATTTTTAGTTCAGTTTACAAACTCTTTGACAATGACTGTAAAGTCGAAACACGTGTTAGAGATTTAATAAATATATTTTGTGAAACAAATATACCTACCGAGTGTTTTCTTTAGTAAATTAATTGTACAATTTTCAGGAATTCTTCATAAATAAACGCGCTTGAACTTGTTTTTCGTTTATCCGGTGTAATTTGCAGTGATTTTCATGTAATATCTCTTGCATCTCTTGCAAATTTAAATCTTATGTCATTAAATGACGCCAAAATCTTGATTATATTTTTCTTGGACGAGTTTGGGCGTAACGTTCCACATTGCATTTACAACAGTTTCTTTGTAAAATAATCCATATTTTTTTCAGTCTTTCAAAATAGAGTTAATTTCTTGTACATAAGTCTCCAGTACATAATTTCTTTGGACACAAAATTCTTGGAATTGTTTCCATATAGAAGATTTTAATTTTTTTCGCATTTGCCGGAGTTAACCTCTCTATTTCCTAGTTAATTTCGGCACCTGAAGCGTTTCCAAATCGCGGCATTTCGTGAAATGTGACAGCACTTATAAAGGGAACAGTTTTGTAAAATTACTGATAAATCAACAATTCTCCTTAATAACCCCAAACTAGCTTTTGTTAATTGTCATTGTGACAGAAACTACACGATTTAATTGATTCATGAAATTGTCCGTTAAATATAATTCGTGCAATATAAACAAATCGATAACTTAACATGCATTCGGTAAAATTTTCCAAAAATTATCGATAATTTTGCACTCGTTATATTACTACTGAAAATTCACTCCTTGAAACTTTATGGCGTCAGTGTGTGACATGAACATTTTCCGTAAGTATAAATGAGGTACAGACACGTTGCTTTGTCTGATATAAAACAGAACATATTTTATATTCTTAAACCTCAGTGATAGTTTGCACAACTACAACATACAATACAACATCCATAAAACGCAATTTTTCGAAATTTAGTAATTTTCCATTACAAGAGTGTGTAAATAATAATCGAATCTTATTGTGGAATGAACCAATTTGCGAAGTTGGCCAATTTGATACAATTAAAATGCTACTTGGAGGAGATAAGTCTTTCTTTGGAGACTGTGATTAAGTAAAAACTCAAAAATGCATAACGCCCCTAACCACAATTAATAATCGTATCCTAAATACGTATTTCGACAACTAAGTTATCATCATCAGTAGGTAAAAACCACTAATCAAACTGTTGAACATGAGGCACAGTAACGCTAACACACATAATCGCGCACAACTTTACACGGCGTCCACGTATACACTGACTTTAAAGTAAATACACAAACTAAAATTACGTCAACTTACCCTTCTTAAGAAAATATCAACACCATGTGTTTGTTCTCAACGCCCTCAACCTTTTCTACCGCTTTTCTAAGAATGAAAAAAGACAAATGTATGGGATAGGACCGCTGTCCGAGTTAAACGTATAAAATTTGTTTTAAACGATATGAATCCTTTCGTATACGTCGAGATCTCTGGGGTTGTTAATGTTTTTGACAAATTTTAACCCTTATACCCAGACGTTATGATCCGTGGCCAATGTATGGTTTGCGACGTTCGATTTTTCTGGTCTATTTTTCGGTACCTATTTCAGAAATTTTGAAATATTTAAAGGACTTGCTTTATAAAAGTTTTAAAAGGAAAGGAATACATGAGATTGACAACTCTGTATGGCGCAAAATTGTTTCCAATTTGGAGAAAAATTTTATGAACAGAAACAATACACAACAATGGGTAATTGCCTATCTCCTTTGATAGCTAATTTATTCATGAGTCAATTTGAAGCAGAATTTAAAAATAATGCTAAATATTTTCCAAGAGTTCAGCTACGTAGATGACATTTTCGCGATTTTTGATACACGGAAATGTGAATTAAACATGTTCGTTCAACAGTTAAATTTGAAATTTCCGACTATTTAATTCACGGTGGAAAAGGAAATAGTATATTAAACAACAATTATAGAAAAGCAATGTTTTACTAAACGAATATAGCGTTTGAGTACGAGCGAGCGGAGCGAGCGAGTAACTTAAAGCTGTATGAGTTTAGTAAAACTGCTTTTCTTACGAGTTTGTTTACACTATTTTTTCGCATTTTGCAAGAATAAGCATTATAAACTTAAAAATTTTAAATGTTATACAGGGTGGCCCAAAATGACCGAAGGGGTTTGAGTTCATTATAACTTCTTATTTAAGACATAATTATTGAATTTTTTTTATTTTAAATACAGTATATTAATGGAGAATATTTTTAAAAAAATTATATCTCGCAATGGATCGTTGATTTCAGAAATAAAGGTCAACGATTTTGGCACGTTGTTCAATTGTGTACTGTTCCATTTTAAATTCCCCAAGTCTTCTATACAAAATACTGAAAACAAAAAAAAAATTATAATAAAAAAGTTATAAGGAATTAAAACCCCTTCGGTCATTTTGGGCCACCCTGTAGTAGGTATTTGTACAGGTTTTCCGTAATTTGATTCGGCTTTGTTTATTTACATAATAACAACACAGTAACAGTAAACAAACTTCATTTTTTGTAAGTCGATTTGAGTTTTAGTTCAAAATGAGTCTTGCTACTAAACATAGGTACTTTAGAACATTATTCTGAAGATATTTTAAATGCCGCTCGAGAAGCGTCTTCGGGTTTACTTCCTTTGAAATCAAAAGAAAAATACGAGAAGACATATGAAATATTTTGTAATTGGAAGATAGCAAAAAAAGCACTAACAATTGATGAAAGTGTAATGCTAGCCAATTTTTTTGAGAAGGTAAGCTATTTGTTTCTATATATTTTAGTGTTATTCATACAATGTCTTTCATTATTTTAGGCAAAAGTCCTTAAGGCATCCAGTTTGTGGTCTACATATTCAATGTTGAAAAGTACTATACAAATTAGCGATAATATAGATATATCACAATATAAAAAACTAACTGCATTCTTGAAACGTCAAAATGACGGGTACAAACCAAAGAAGTCAAAAGTGTTGACTATGGGAGACGTTATGAAATTTTTGAAAGAGGCTTCAGATGACAAATTTCTATTAATCAAAGTGGTACTGATATTTGGTTTAAATGGGGCATGTCGGCGTGCAGAACTGTGCAACTTAACTGTAAACGATATAGAAGATACGGGGAAAATGTTAGTTATAAATTTACATGATACCAAAACCAAAAAGAGACGTATATTTACCGTAGGATCAGAGTGCAACGGATATGAAATTTATCATAAGTATTCACGATTGAGACCCAAAACCGTAAAACGCAATAGATTTTTCATTTACTACAATCACGGTAAGTGCACAATCCAAGCTATTGGCATCAACACTTTTGCAAAAATTTCCCAAAAAGTAGCAGAATACTTAAAACTCCCAAATGCGTCTGCTTATACTGGCCATTGCTTGAGGAGGACGTCTGGTACCTTCCTCGCTGACAGTGGAGCTGATATTCAAACACTTAAAAGGCATGGAGGATGGCAGTCAACTAGTGTGGCGGAAGGGTATATCGAGGAGAGCATTGCCAATAAGCTGAAAATTTCTAGAAGTATATTTCATCAGCAAGAACCAGTGGCACTTCACAATCATTCAGGAATACAGAAGGAGAATTATAATAATTTTCAGAAAGAGAAAATAGAATTGAATAAAATGGGTGTTGTTGGGTTTTCAAATTTGAATAATTGTACTTTTAATATATTTCACAATAGTTCCAATTCCAATATTTAAATAAATAATCAAACTGTGTTTTATTGACATGACATAACTATGTAGTAAAGTGACGTATCTATGTGGTAAAGTGCCACTTTAATAAACGATTTTGATTGTAGTAAAGTAGCACATTACTTGTCAAAATGCGAAAAACAATGATAGGATACCATTTGTAGATACATTAGTAATTAAAAAGAACTATTAAACTTAAATAAAACACCTTATATTTTCACATTTTTGTGAAAATATAAGGTGTTTTATTTAATTTTAATAGTGTAATAATTTCACAAGTGCTCAATATATACTACTACAATTAAGAAGAAGCAAACAATAAAAATCAATATTTTCTGGAAAGTAACCAATATCAATAGATTCATCACCGTGAATTCAAATCATAATTTTCAACATAAGACAGCTTCTTTTAATTTCTTAGTTAATCGGTGACTAAACTTTCCGTTAACAAAAGAGAGATATGAAATAGCACTGGATTTCATTAAAAACATGGCGAGGTATAATAACTTTAATTAATAAATTAATTAGAAAAATTTTAAATTTAAAAAAGACAATCCGCGAATCCACAAGTTTGATACTTCAAAGTAACCAGGAGAAAAAGTACGTGTGTTTACCATACCATCCAATCACGAAAAACATTAATAGAGTTGTTAAAGAACAAGGTCTCCAAGTTGCTTTTCGTTCCGAAAGCACCATCAAAAGTCTCCTAGGTAATACCAAAGATAAAATTAATTTGAATTGGAAATCAGGTATATACGAAATTAATTGCGACGATTCTAATTTAAAATACATAAGTCAAACGAAAACTAATATATATGTTCTAGTATTTTTTGTTACTAATTGCAGAATAAATGTTAAATATATTAACGAACAGTGAAATATGAAAAAATTCAGTAAAAAGACACAACTGAGAAATTAGTGATTTTGTTAAACAACTTCTACATTTAGGTTACACTTGGGACATCGTTGAAAAACATCGATGTTATTGATATTTAGTATCGATAAAAATGAAGATTGATGTTAAAAAAATATCTAAAAAGAAACATCGTTGTATCGATGTTATCAAGTTGTTATACCAATAATCCAGTCATTATGTACATTATGAATTGGAACGAGATCCCATCAAGCCAAATTGTTTATATGTTTTTGGGAGGGGGGGGGGGGGGTCAGGAGTACCTAATTTGAAGTTCTCAACCGAAAACCTTGTGACTATTTTCCGCTATTTAGAAAATAAGAGTGGATTTTTGTTTCCGTTGTAACTCGTCTCCTCGTCATTCTACGGGGATGTTGTATTGTTACTTTTTGGTCCTTTTTTTATTCTCTACAATTTGTATCATGTGACTTTTTCACCTAACATCGTCCATTTTCGAGATATTGGCGAAAATAGGACAAAATTTGGGGTACGAACTCGGTTCTCATTTTTTTTTCTTTATCGTCACGCATAGCGAAATAGTTATTTACGAACCAAGTGCGTGAAATCATATTTCGCGAATGAGTGACCAGTTTAAAGCGCGAGCCGTAGGCGAGCACTTTATGGACACGAATTCGCGAAATGTTTCACGCACGAAGTTTGTACAATATTTTTTGTACGAGAACTATAATAATAATACATATTGTTAAATACGTTATCGTTTATGACACACTACTAATCTCTTGATATTAATTAAAAAAATTTGAGTTGGCAGTATTGATTATTTGAAGTGACATTTAATTTAACATTATCAAATTCAAAAAATTCCATACAAAATAAAAACCTCACCAACAACAGGAATTCTGATAATGAAACGCAATGTACACCGCCTGAAATTCGCGAAGCTGCCAATATTGCAGTGGATAATTTATTACCCATAAAATCACATATTCAAAAGCACATACTAAATTCGTAACTTGGGCTAGATCTAAAAATATACAAAAATACTCCGAAAATTGTTTATTAGTTTATTTTCAAAATTTACAATCAAATAAATCATTATGGTCCACTTATTCTATGTTAAAATCATGCTTAATAATATATGATAATACGGATATATCTAAATATGCAAAACTCATAGCGTATTTAAAACAGATAACGAAGCAACATCAGCCTAAAAAATCAGCAGTATTAACCGAAGAACAAATTACTAAATTTATTGTTGAAGCACCAAATTCTTTGTTCCTACTAATGAAGGTAAAGTCATTTCCATATATTTAAATTCCATACAACACTATATGTATTTATAGGCTGTATTAATATTGGGTATTTCTGGAGCGTGTCGACGTGAAGAACTTTGCAAAATGTCATTGCGAGACATAGAATTTAAATCGAATTTAATTATCGTAACAATTCCAGAAACTAAAACAGGTAACAGCCGTACATTTGCAATCATTAAGCCTGAATGGATTGCATTAATTCGGCAATATGCAAATTTAAGACCGGACAGCCAGCAGCGATTCTTTTTAACATATCGCAATGGCAAGTGTGTTTGTTCACCTGTTGGTCTTAATACAAAATTGCAATGCGAATGGCTGAGTACCTTCAGCTTGATAGCGCAAGTAACTTCACAGGTCACTGTTTTCGAAGGAGTTCAGCGACATTGTTGGCAAACCAAGGAGGTGACTTGCTTTATTAAAAGGCATGGTGGATGGAAATCATCTACGGTTGCAGAAGGATATATCGAAAATTCTCTGCATAGTAGAATTCAATTAGCTAAACAATGACCCCGTTAGAGATATCGACTCCGCCTGCAACTTGTTCGACATCTGAAATACAAGATATATGTAATAATACAATCAACGTTACTCTATCTTCGCAATCAAGATCAATTCAAACAAACCAGTTAATCCCTGGGGTATCAATCTCTGGTTGTCAAAATTGCCCAATCAAAATTTTTAATAATTGTTCCGTTTCAATTTCTGAAAAGAATGAATAATGGTAATTTATATAATATTTGTTGCTGTTCTGATATTGAATTACATACCTTCCAAATATAACAATTTCTATTTCATTTCTTTTTATTTTCATAGAAAAACAACGGACTGGGTAGCATATTATTAAGGTTAGGGATTTATTATTTTAAAATGTCACTAAATTAATCAAGTTCCAGGAAGTACCAACTTTACTTTTACGCACTCGTGTTTAAAGTGACTTTTTACGCACGCAATTCGAATCGTGAAATGACAGGTTTTGATAAGTGAGTACAAAAAAATGTTTATCGTCAAACTTGTAGAGTACAATTCAATATTTTTGTTTTCCCTCCATCTTTAAAATTACGCGTTCTAGCGCCCCGTCATGTCGACAAGTCTGTGCGCAGTTTCGATTCTATTGCTCGCGCGATTGTGTAGATATGTTGGAACGGATTCACCGTTCTGAATAGAATTATTGAAAGACAATATAGGTAAATAAGACAGTGAAATTATGAGTCACACGTATAAAATTTATTATACAAATTTGTTTTCTTCCGGTCAAAAAGATATTTATGTCTTCCTTCTTTTCGATGATCCGTGCGCGCTAGAACCGCAGTTTTACAGATGGAGGCAAAACAAAAATATCGAATTGTAGGTACGGACGTGCTCTACAAGTTTGACGATAAACATTTTTTCGCTATGCGTAACGATAAAGAAGAAAAAAATGAAAACTGAGTTTGTACTGCAAATTTTGTCCTATTTTCGCCGACATCTCGAGAACGGACGATGTTAGGTGAAAAGTCATGTGACACAAATTGTAGAGAATAAAAAAAGAAACAAAAAGTAACAATACCCCCCGTTGAACGACGAGGAGCCGAGTTACAATGGAAACAAAAATCCACACTTATTTTCTAAATAGCAGAAAATAGTCACAAGGGTTTCGTTCGAGAACTTCAAATTAGGCACTCCTGACCCCCCCCCCCCCCCCCAACAACACACAAAAAATTTGACTTGATGGGATCTCGTTCGAATTCACGGCCTATTTTCGGACAGAATGACTGGACTACAACACCAACTGCTATTTCCATATAAGACATAAATGTGTTCAGTATTAAGAAACAATAATGATGATTGATTAATGAATAAGAAACTAAGTTAGGTTATGTTAAGTAGAATTCGTAATGTTTTTTTCCATATTTTTAATTTTAGGTAAGTTTAGCAATAGGTAGTAATTTTAGTTTATTCCATTTATTATTCAAGGTATTATTATTATTATTATTCAAGGTCAGGTTCAACTCTGAATCTCCAAAGAACATTAAATACATTTATTTGTAATATTTTTTATGTCTCTTAAATGGTCCCTAAACATTTATATAGGTATTTTATTTTATTTAAAATCATTGTACTGCAAACCAAAATACGTCATCACGAGCCGCGCCTGATGGAGTGGAATTAACCAACCACACGCATGGTGGTGACACTGCCAACATTCCACCAACCACTACGCTAAAAAAAATATCACAAAACACCTTCGCAAACGCATTGACAATAATTACAGGATCTGAGATTTCCTCTGAGAAATTCCAGATGCCCCATTCTTCTGATGAATAAAGTTCCAAAATTGCTTTGTATCTTTTACAATTCCAGACATGTATTTCTTGTATAAGCGATCAGTCTTGACTTTCACCAATTGGTGTTGTCCCACGAATAACGTAGTGGTTAGTGTGCTTAATTCAGTTAAAACTTTGGAATTTCAAACCAGGTTCGAATCTCACACGGGTACATTTCGCAATTTAAAAAATAAAAAGACATATATGTCAGACATGAATTTGGCAAGAACCAGCCCTTTTCAGGGGTACCCTGAAGACGCCGATATATTAACTGCCGAAACATCGGATTAACTTATGAAAAATATTGTTTTTCATAATTATTAATTTTTGCCAAAACTGTTTTAGAATCATGGACTGACATTTTTAATGTGTTTAGCTACATTCTATTTTATGTTTATTTCTCTATTTAAGCAAAATTATAATATTTGTTTAATTATTGCACTAGAATCTAATTCTAATTACTTTATATAAAAAAAGTTGTAAATTTTTAATTTAAAATAATCATCAAAAAGTTTTAGGTATTTAGTGATACTTTGGTTTGTTCGTCAATAAATTTGTTTTGCTCTAATTTTAAAATTATAAATAGAAATAATTAAATATTATACTAATAGCTATGTAAATTTATTTATTTATATATTTCCAATACTGCCGTTAGTTGAATAAACTAAAAATGCATTTAACTTTGTTACAGCTGGGCGGTATCAACTGTAATGACAAGGCAGAACTCTATTCCATCTCAGGATAATAAAGCCCAAGTAAATGCCTTAATCCCTTTGTGGGATATGTGTAATCATACTAATGGAAATGTAAGTACTTCTTTATTATGTTCCAATCAATTTTACACACACACACTTACTTTTAACAAAAATGTTGGGTTGTTAGGTGTATATTAAGTTTACCAATTTCACTCAGTGACATAAGATATTTTTTTATTTAATAGATACTTTAAAACTATTAAAAAGTGATGTTCAAGTTCACGTTGTTGCCTATATCAATATGTTAATAATAAGTTTTAATCTGTGAAACAAAGTTTTTTTCACTTCTGAGATATCTTAGTATATAATAAAATTCCTTCTCTAAAGTAACTATGCTTGCTAAAACTAACATCTTTTATTTTTAAGACTGCGAGATAGCAATATTAATTTGGTTATATTTTTATAATTTATTAAGAAAATATATTTAAATATCACACATAATAATAATCCATACACATTGTAATTTACCGAGGTCAGATCTACATCTAGGTGTAAGAAGGAGATTGAATTTCCATTTGTTTTTTTAAAAACATTACACTAGTTTACAAACTCCGGTCAACTTTTGGACCCGAGCATATGAGAACGATTCGTAACGTAATTTGATGTGCTGAATTCAAATCTTCGATTGGTTTGTCAAAAGTGATTCTAGTTTTCGAGTTCTCGCATGTTGACAGATCGTAACGACTGTCAGATGTTGGCATCGCTAGAAAAATCATTTCAATTGTATTCGAAACGGTTTTTTTTTGTATTTCAGAACGTGTAGAAATGCAGAGATAGCATTGCAAAGTCGATTTGAAGTGTTATTGTTACGTTTGCGGATGTTATGTGCTCGGAAAAAGTAGCAAAATAATGAGAAATGCGCTCGAAGATGTGTATTTGCTTTACCTTGGTTTCTCTGTAGCAAACACTAACAAGTGTGTGGCTGCCGAAATTGTTTTGTAACACGTGCAGAATAAACCTGTACAAGTGGTCACTCGGTGAAAATGTGTGCGTTTCATTTTCGCTGGCAATGCTATGGAGAGAGCCAAATTCTTTTACTTGATGAATATCGTCGGTATAAATGCAAAAAAAACACTACAGTATAAATATTCTAACGTATCATCAGTGTCCAAGTCAGTTCCACGTACAAGCAACGATCCATTGCCTGTTTGTCCAGGTACGAAAGCCAATGCTCTGGAAACTTCGACAAGTAGTGAAAGCGACTTCGTCATGGAAGCAAAACATTTAATTGCACAAAATGAACTGAATGATTTGATTTGTGATTTGAATTTATCGAAACAAAAAGCAGAGTTGCTGAGGAGTGGAATAATCTTGTCACTCAAACACAAGTCACTGTAAACAGAAACAGAAATTAGGAGCTTTTACAGTTTTTCAAAGAAGAAGAGAATATGTGCTTCTGCGATGGCATTTACGGTTTATTTGATGTGATGAATACCCCGTCCAATAGAAGTGATTGGCGTTTATTTATCGATGGTTCGAAATACAGCCTGAAGGGTGCTCTGCTTCATAATCGCAATAAAAAAACATTAATTCCGATTGCTCATGCAGTACAAACAAAGGAATGCTACGACACAAAACGTAACATTTTGACCAAGATCAAATAGAATGAGCACCAATGTTTGTGGCGATCTAAAGGTTTGAAAATAAATTCTAATTAAATCAATGATTTACATATTATTCCAACTGGTCTCTTTATGGTGATGCGATCTTTGGTTTTACCAAATTTTGCTGTTTTTTGTGCATGTGGGATGGCCCTGCAAGTGACCATCATTATGTGAAAAAAGATTGGCCAAGTCGTATTAATTATAATCCAGAAAAACAAAACCTGTCCTCCGAACCACTCTCTTCACATAAGACTTGGCCTTATCAAGAACTTCGTCAAAGCGCTCAACCGTGAAGAACCGGCTTTTAAGTACGAGAGACACCTTTTATATTTTTACAGTCGACCACTAGATGGTGCTTTTGACATATGTAATCACTATATCGCCTCACTCTGAGCAAACGCAACGATCCGAAAGCATGAATATTTCTAAAAAATCCCCTGAACGCTTTTAGTCAATCACAAAACAGTCTGTCGCGCAACCATTTGACAATTAATGTCACAAATTAGTGTCACCACTGTCACCCTATATTAAGCGTTTGAATAGTGATCATGCCGCGTTATACACAGGGAAGAGAAAGCCGAAATGATGAAATGGTATCACGCTGATAATTCTTATGAAAGAGTATGTGGCTTATTTGCCGGAAGATATCACGACAGGCCTATCCCGAACAAAGCTACAATTCGTAGACTTAAAAAGAAAATAGACATTACTGGTTCTGTACAAAATTTAAAACCATTATTCCCAAATCGCAGAGTTCCTAATGATACGTCCATTTTAGTATGCGCTGCAATAGAACTAAATTGAAATTTGACACTTAGCGATATTTCCAATGATTTAGGCATATGCTGCTCTTCCGTTAACCGCATACTAAAATTAAATGGTTTTCGTAATTATAAATATTCCAAACATCATCAATTATTTTACGGCGATGAGTTTAAACGGATGAATTTTCGTTATTATATAATTAATTTCTCATTATGAACAATTTATTTTATTATTTGTAAGAGTAAATTTTTCTTTACATTACTAGAATTTAATTTAGTTTTTATTAGTTCTGAAATTTATTTAGTATACTATGAATAGTTTTTGTGACCTTTATTATTAAAATTTAATTTATTAAATCTCTTGATGCCTTATTTGCAATTTTCTTGATCGCTTATTAATAATATCATTACGCTTTGTGTAACCACCGTCAGTATAACGTATTGCAATTTACTCATTACCATAACACAGGACTAAACAATTTATAGTCCTTTAATAATAATTTGGTAATCAGATAATTTTTCTTACGCGGCTCCATAATATGTAAGTATGTATGACATATGACATCGATTGCACGTTCGGATCGTTGCGTTTGCTCGGAATGAGACAGACTGTGTTGTGATGGGCTAAACGCGTTCAGGGGATTTGTATTTGGAGCGGGAGAAATATTCATACATTCGGATCGTTGCGTTTGCTCAGAATGAGGCGGTATTCTTAAAGTTTGACATTTGTCAATGAGAAATCCGCGGTAGCTAGAAATTGAGTCAGTAGTTTGTTGACAGTGACAGTTTTAAGGCAGTGAGTTTATAAAATAATGGAGATTACTTATGAAGGTTTTCGTTGGATGATATTTTACGATTATAAAGAAAGCCTAACTCCACAAGAATGCATTATATCGCTTCGGTCAACTTTTGGCAATGAAGCACCATCAGAGAAGATAGTTTACAATTGATTTGCAGAATTTCGTGATGGTTGTGCATCAGTGAGTGATGAATCACGTAAAGGTCGACCAAAAACTGTTTCTGATTCCAAAAGACATCGATGCGGTGCGAAAAATGATAGAACACAATCGACATGTAACTTACAGTTAGGTAGAGGCATCTCTTGGCATATCGCACACTGCAATTCCATCGATTTTACATGAACATTTATTTCTAAAAAAAATATGTTCCATATGGATTCCACATAACTTGACCGAAGCACAGAAAGCAGCTCGTGTCAATTGATGGATAGAGATGCGAAAAAAATTCGACGTAGGATTCGCAAAATCCGTATACAACATCGTGACAGGTGACGAAACATGGATATATGCATTAACACAAAAACAACAAAGTTTACTTTAGATGCTTATAAAAATTGTGACAGATTTGATGAAAATTGTGTAAGTAGGTTTCTAAAACATACATGAAAGCAGTATTTTCATCACTCTTTCGTTAAATCAACCTAATATGGGTAGTACTAATAATCGTGGACGTTAACAGAGCAATATAATTTTCTAGAAAAATTTAAGGCGAAACATAGAGTGATAAAATCGCAATTAAATATTAATCCAATAGAAAAGAAAATGATTCAAGTGAATAGGATATGTTTGTCGCATGAAAAAGAAGAGAAATTAACTGATAAACTGATGAATCAAAAGCATAGGAAAATCAGCATAAATGGAGAAATAAGAAAAGTAGAGAAAAGAAACATAAGATAATGAAATATAGAATAATAAATATATATAAAATATAAATATATAAATAAAAAATATAGAAATATATAGAAGAAATTGCGAAAAATAAACACTAATGAGGAAAAGGAAGCATCAAAGAAGATAACATAAGTCAACTACACCAGCCTTAAACTTTGAGGCAAAAATTATAATTAAGAAGAAGTATAACAGAAAAAATCTGGCATTGAATCTAATTAAATTATATCGTAAAAACTATTCTCTTAATATTGAGTTTCACCAATAGGCCATGATTTATTGATACAAGTGCCATTATGACACTTTCATTTCAGCTTTCATGAATTTAGATCGAAGAAACTTTGTCATATTTTGAAAGTATAATTGTATAAATTAACAAACTCTATATGATAACTGATAACATAACGAGCAAATTCCTAGCAAGAATTTGCTACAACTTCAAATGTGAATTAAGCTAACAATAATGTTTTAATAAACTGAAGGTATTTAATAATTATATTATATATATATTAATTCATTTGCTGCCATAAAACGCTTCTAAAATAATTTCGTTTTGGTCATGGAAGCCTTTGCAACGCCAGTACGCACCTAAAAATATTGCAATTATATCCAATGTGATAGATCTTATTGAACAAAATAATGTAAAAGGAATTAATTCTATTTTGAACAATTATTTGAAAGTGCAGAAGCCCTGTACTCGCTGTAAATCCCACAATGTCAGCTAGACACATAGATCATGTTAATTGGTGCAAAACCACTTTAATTTTTTATAATATTGTAGGCCACTTATTGAATATATTCATACGACGTCAAAAAAAACATCAGTCGTCTGTTTAGCTCTTAATACGAGTATTCGTCAAGAAAACTGAAAAAACCCTGAAAACGGCAATAATTTCTGAACGTGTTACAACTATAGTCCTAAATAATTACAGTACGGCAAATTATGAATAAAGCACCATAGTGCACCTACCAAAATTCTTCAAAAAATCTGTAATTAGTGACCAAAAAGAAGAACCATAGTGTACATAACATAATAACGCTCTCCCACATACTTCCCCTCAAACAGTGAATTGTTCAAACGAGTAGAATACTGATGGATCATCTACCATGTAGCATCGACTTAATGTCCAACTATTTTTTTTTATTTTCACATATCAAAAAGAGAAGAGAAGTTCTTTCAAATTCAAAAATATATTGACTATAATGGCGAAAATTTTGAGAAAATGCAATTATATTTTCCAAATGGTGTTTTACTATATTTCCCTCAATATTAAAGGAATATCTCCAAAATTTCAATATTAAATCCTCTAGTCTTGATTCATATCTACACTCTCAAATTTTACTATTTTCTAGTCATCATTTCCACAATATCTCTTGTTTGTTGCTTATTACAATTAAATGTTTTAATTACTAGCTCCTTTGAACTCTGTTCGTTTAGATTCAAATTAACTTCTTTTACTGCTCCAATTCTTTCAGTTTCCGCTTTCCCTTTACTAGTAAAATTCGTCCACATAAGCATTGATGTCCTTTACATCTTACATTGCTTCTCCACATATTTCAATCTTTCTCACTTCAATACTAGATTAAACATAATATAACTCTACTTTAATTCTTTCTCCTACAAAAAGTTTATTCATCTTTTTACTCCATAAAATAAACATACGAGGTGCTACCCAGAAATTTCCTAAATTTGAATGTGGCACGCGAAGGGAGTAGTATAGTTCTATATCGCTAGATGGTGTGAGATATATCTATACTAAGCCAGTCTATCAAACGGTATTGATAAGTGGCGAAAAACAGTTTTTGTGTTTATATTTGTTGAGTTGTGTTTGAGCTATTCTAAGACACTACAATGTCTGATGTGAAAGAGCAAAGAATGTTCATCAAATTCTGCTTCAAACTTGTTAAAACGGCTGTGGAAACTCTGAAAATGCTTAAACAAGCGTTTCGTGAAGATGATCTAGGCCAGACGCAAACTTATGAGTGGTGCAACCGTTTTAAAAATGTACAGGTGTTTATTAATGATGATGGGCATTCTGGTTATCCATCGACAACAAAATCCTGTGATGTTATCCTACAAGGCCGAAGGAGAACAATCTATAACATTTGTAACATTGTCGTACGGCGTTTGTCAGCGTATTATGTCCATTGAACTCAACATCCAGCGTATTGCTGCGAAATTTGCGCCAAGGTTACTCAGCACTGAACTTAAATGGCACCGTGTTCATATGCACAGAGCTGAAAGAAACTACCGAAAAGGATGCGAACTTCAGCACCAGAATCGTTACTGGCGACGAATCATGGGTATGCGGGTATGATCCCGAAACAAAGCAACAGTGAAAGACGCCATCATCACCACGACCGAAAAAAGCACGCAAGTTCGAAGCAATATCTAATCGATGTTGATTTGCTCCTTTGACGCTGATGCCATCGTGCACAAGGAATTTCTGCCGCCAGGTGAAACAGTTAATGGACGATTTTATTGCGATATTCTTCGGCGACTAAGATAAAATATTCGACGCGAGCGGTCTGTTACCCTTTCTCTTGTCCCTTGTGACTTCTCCTATTTCTGGACTTGAAACTGTAGCTCAAATGGCGGTTAACATGTTCCGCGGTTCATGGATAAGTCACTGGGATCGGTGTATTCATGCGGAAGGAGAGTACTTTGAAGGTAGTGAATGAGTTGTAAGAACAATTTTTGTGTTTTCTTCACATTCCAGGAATTTTTGAGTCGCACCCCGTACATACGTTCAATCATAGAAAGTAAATTAAGGTTAATATTATTATGACAATATTTATTAAAAGAAGGAAAGAAAGAAAACGATTTTGACAAAATTTTAAAAGCAACTTTGCTTTTTACATTTAAAAATCACATGACCAAACTGGAATTGCTTGTTTTTAGTTCTAAAATATGTAGAATTTGTTTCAATGCTTTAAATAAAATAATATATTTCCATTGAGTTAAAATTTGTTTGTAAACAATAAATTTTAATATTAAAGATGTACCGTCATTCAGCGCGAGCTAGTTTCTATTTTAGCCATTCACATAATAAAGTTACCAAAACAATTACAAAGTACTAATGTAGCGAATATACATATTTCTCTCAACATTGAAAATAATGTTTTCACTTTCTAACTCTGTTAATCTTTCTATCCAGATTTCCACTGACTACAATCCCGATCTAGATCGTTGCGAATGTCTGGCGGTCAGAAAATTTACAACTGGAGAACAATTATTCATTTTCTACGGTCCAAGAACAAATGCGGACTTGTTCGTACACAATGGGTGAATATATACTTAAACATATAAATTAAATAAAATTCGTCCCTTTGTCCTGAATAATAACTAACACTGCACCGAAATATCAAATTTTATATTAATTGTAACCAATGTTCTTTCTTTTTTAGATTCGTATATGAAGAAAACCAACACGACTTTTACCCGTTAAGTTTGGGAATTAGTCAGTCAGATGTATTGGGAAAGAAACGGTTAAGACTTCTATCAAGACTGAATATAGATAATGTAATTTTTAAACTCTCAAAAGGTTCTCCACCTATAGATGGAGAACTTTTAGCCTTCTTACGGATATTCAATATGAATGAAGGTAAATAAAAAATAAAGGTTTTATATAAAGTGCGAAAGAACTCACGATTCGTTGAATGAAGAACTTCTAAATTTTCCAATCAAAATTGTGTAGTCAGTGAATATAATTTGTATAACGTAGGCATTATAACGGGTGTTCAGAAACATTCGAAGTCAAGTGGGCTCTGAACAAAAAATCGTATATCTTTACTTAAGTATCTGATTTGTAATAATTATTAAATGTCAACTATTGTCTGTCAAAAATTGTCAGAATCTAATATCGAAGATACTAATTCATATTTTTTAATTTTGAAAATGGTATTTACTAACGTACACAAAGCATTCATGGTTGAAGCATATTTTCTAAATGGTCAAAAGATCGATGGCCAGTGGAAGTATTCAATTCAAGCTTGTTTGGAAGAATTTCGAGATGAATTTCCCAACCTTGCTTTTGATTATAATACTTTCAGTGTACACTAATCAGAATTGTTCCAGTTTTTCGACAAACTGGTAGTGTGGGACGCCAAGAGGGTGGTGGGCGACCAAGAGTCCGGACAGAAGAAGTGATTGGGAATGTTAGAGAAATAATGACTAATGCCCCTAAAACTTCAGTAAGAACTCTTGCTCAACAAATCCGGTTGTCAGTTGGTTCTTGCCATAAAGTTTTAAAAGAAGATTTACAGTTATTCCCATATCGTATAACTTGTTTGCAAGAAATCCTCGATATTGATTATCCGCGACGAGTAGTATTTTGCGAATGGTTTCCAAATAATTTTAATGATGATGTCCTAGACAGAACTTTCTTTTCAGACGAAGCATGGTTTCATGTTAGTGGATATGTTAACTCGCAAAACATGAGAATGTGGAGTGATACAAAGCCCAACAATTTTTATGTTGAAGCTCCTTTACATCCTCAGAAAGTTGGTGTTTGGTGCGCTATAAGTAGAAGAAGAATTATTGGTCCAATTTTTTTTAATGGTACCTTGACTGCAGAAAGATATCGACAGGAAATACTATTGCCTTTCTTTAATCAACTTCGCGATGATGAACTAGCTTTGGGATACTTTCAACAAGATGGTGCTAGAGCTCACACAGCGGGGGAAACAATGAATATGTTACAAGAAGTGTTTGGAAATCGTTTAATTAGTTTGAACAGCGATCATGAATTTCTTCCAAGATCTTGTGATCTTACACCGTGTGATTATTATTTATGGCCTTTTTTAAAAAATTCAATTTATCAAGTACCAGTGCAAGATTATATAGATCTCCAAGACAGAATCATAAATAAAATTAGTGAAATTAGAAATAGTCCCATACTGCAAAATGTATTTAGTAGCATTCGGAGGAGGTGCGTAAAATGCTTGGAAGAAGGTGGTGGACATTTTCAACATCATTTATAATTATTGTCATTATTGTTGGTAATTTATACAACTATAATTTATGATATTTATTATAAGGTTGTAATCTAAGGACTCTACAAACAATTTATTTGTTTCAAATTTATTTTAAGCCATTTCTTACAATAATTTGTTGAATGTTAATATATTAAACTAGTACGATAACTAGATACTATTGTCACTATAAGATGAATGAAACCTTTACTTGTAAAGTTATTTCCTCTTAATTCTGCATTGTCTTTTTACATGTTACTACAGATTAGATGAGCTTTATTACACAAGAATGAACAGCATATTAATTGGATTATGTAATTTTTTCCAGTTATCGCATGAAGAGGTGCTATTGTTCAGCAAGAATTCTCTAAAATATCAAAATACTTAATTTGAAATTTGCAAATTAATTACTGTTATCTTCTAAAATCATTATTTGACTAGTTTATATATTAATATGGCATATTAAAGTAATATATTTCGACATAAACTGACATTTGCGTGTATGATAACCTATAAAATTGTATTAAGTAAATGTATCAATCTATATCAGACATGACTTCATATTTTCAAGGACTACTTTGACTTCGAATGTTTCTGAACACCCGTTATAAATTTATAACAGGATACTGTAATCTTTAGATGAGATTTCTTAAGATGTCCCTGAAGACTATTCCATTGCGACTGTTCCAAATTTATTGCGTGGATTAATATTATAGTCCCCCTAGAAGGGTGAGCGACCTATCAAAAGACATACGGATCCGTAACACTTGGTCTGCCAGTCCACTGATCACCACTTTCCTACAAAAACAATTCGAAACATACTTGAGGGGGTAAAACCTCACCATTTGAATATAACTGAAATATTTTTAATATTTTTTATACAAATAATGAAGTTTTACCTACTCAAATATGTTTCAAATTGTTTTTCTTATGTACGCTGTCGGAGCTACTCATAGTGGAGAGACATGATAATTCAGTTTTTCATCGAAATGTAATTATCTGATGGAAACAACTTGCCTTGAGACTTACATTTGTCACGAAGATGGTGCTGGATGGTTTGGTTAACATTAGTCAATGAGCGGCGCTGAGTTTGTGTTCATGCTATCTTTTATGACTTGATTGTAGGCAGTAAGGGAGTTTTGGAAAATTTTGGTTATCGCAGCATAATACACTGACAAGTCTATAGCAAGACTAAGCCAATAATAGTCATTTTTCATCACAATTTTAGTCTTTTCATTATTGGTACTATTTCTTTCCTTTTTCATTTCGACTTTCTAAAGTATGAAACGAATTCACATACTTCTTTAAAGAAATGGAATTTGCATTATATAATTTTAAAAATTAGCTGTCACGGGACGCTTGGCAGATTTGAAACATCGAAATCGATTATTATTTAAAGAAGGGAATATAAACGAAAGAAATATTTAGATTGTCACCATCACTGTTACTTTCACTATCACTCATATTTAAAATCATTAAGAAGTTGTAAAGTATTCGGTTGAAAATACTTTGTTATGCTCGAAAGGACACTCCGATTGAAATGAAAACTTGAAACGATGCCGTGTACACAAGAAAAGCGACTATACCATACACTGATGAACACTCACACGTAAAAGCGACGAACGCCTAGTGTATAGCTTGTAGGTATAGCGTAGCGAGGGGGCGCCAGCATACACACAGGTTATAGCGTTCACCGATATACACGCACACACACTATACGCGCTGCAGAGAGAGGGGAGTGCCAGCAGTATGGCGAAGAGAGGAGAACACTGACTGAACGGGCATCCCGTGATAGCATTCAAGAACCGAGTTTACCCCCGTGAGGCGCCATTAGATGTTTCACATAAAAAAACTTCACACATATTTGTGTATATATTACGTATTAGGAAAATAAACTAATAATTTTTGAATTTGTTCAATTGTTATATTTAATTAAAATAGAATTATAGGTATCTTATGTAATATTTGCAATACAAAGAAACGTTCATGACTAGAGAAGCCAAATTGAGACGCGCGTCATAGGCGCGCACTTTATAATGTGTACATAAAAGAAATAATAAGTTGTAAATTTATGAAACGTGCTGGAACACTTACTGTTTAAATTCCTGTTTATAATAAAGTCGTGCTTATAATCAACTTATTCACTGCGCCTGACAATAATCGTTTTGTCGAACTACTAACTGCATGCAACGTATAGCTGGGGAATCATAAAGCGGGATAGTAAAATTCATCATATGTAAAAACACAAGAACTTTTTTTTTATCGGATAAATTTCTCTTTGTAACTAAATTATTTTGCCAATCAGTAATTTGTCGAAAAAAACTGTCTAATGTAAGTTTTTCGAACAAAATTACTGTTTGGTAAAATTTTGAGTTAAAAGGAAATTTATTCGCGAAAGAAAAGCACGAGTGGTTTTGGGCAAGACAAGTTAACGATATGAATAAAACTCTTTAAATTGTCTCTATATTGACGATCTTGTATTTCTTGTGGATTGCGGTATTAATTTTTTGATATTTGTTGTATTTTCTCCGGTTGAAATTTCCCCAAACCGACTCATATTATACATTTATGTTCAACGATACTTAATAGTTATTATAACGGACAGCTGCCAAAATAAATTAAGTGATGCGCGGCTACTAGATATGTAATCCAGTTTTGAAGAAGAAGCATTTTTATCGGTGATAAAAAGCTATGAAGTTTTATCGCTGTCAAAGTGACAAAAATGTCACCATCAAATGGACATTTTTATATAGGAGTCAATTTTAAATTGCAGCACCTATACTAATGTGTCACTAATAAAACACATTCTTTTTCTTAATTATCTAGCAAAAAAAACAAATGTACTAACGTGTCGATACATTTTGACAAACTTATTTTGACAAATTAAATTTGATAGTAGGTAACACATGACGTTAATCATTTCAAGTACACCTACATAGCAAAAAATATAGAATTTGTTCATAAGACTTGTCCCGCTTTATGATTCCGCAGTTGTACAACAGTCCGTACAGAAATCTATTAACATATTCGAAAGAATAAGCACCGCACCCGACGTATATAATAATAATAATAATGATAATAATAATAATAGTAATAATAATAATATATCCTTTATTTCAACACAAAGTTTTTTTTTTCACTACATACATTAATATAAATCAGAGAGGAAAAAAGCACGAAAACAAAAAACAAAAAAAAAGAAGAAAATGTTCTGAAACCTTAAGGCGTGGTTCAGATGGACGGAAAAGAATTTCCGCCGCCTGTTCTTCCACCAAAGCCTTAATGCACAGAATCACAAAAAATAAAAAGTTTGCCTAGTCTAACTTAAAGATAATATTCTGCTATTTTATATAATAATAATAAAATAATAATAAAAATACATAAAGAATAAAAAAATAAATAAAACAAACAATATGCAAATAATGCAATATGCAATAAAGCCTGTACATCCAGTTACGAATTATAAGGGCAGAACAGGCGCAAAGGAAAAAAAAAAAAGCAACAATATATACACATATATACACACACACATATACATATATATATATATATATATACATACACATATAAACATACAGGTTTAGTTAAAAGTATGGAGACGGCGATTTATTGTCGTTAATATTCATTTTAGGGAATTATGTTCAATATAAAAGTTTGTTAAGATATTTTGATCTACATTTGAGAATATTTGAATTTTTTTTCTTCAATTGTTTTTTTAGATACGCCTGTCCGCGCATTTTTTTTAAAATGAGAACTGGTAAATTTTGCTCTACCATTCGATAGAGAATTTTTTTCTCTTTACAATAATATTTTTGTATTTTTAAAATTCATTTTTTTTAATAACTTTTTTACAAGAAACATTAAACAAATTATTAACAAAGTAAATTAAAGTAAGTGTTCAAATTGTCGTCCATTAGTAATTTGACAATTACCCAATCGATTTACAAAACCCCGAACAGAGTTCTGTAAAAAATCTCGGGGAATTTCTTGTATCGTTCTGGTAATTCGGATTTGTAAATCTTCGACGTTATCGGGCTTATCACTGTACACTTTGTTTTTTACGTATCCCCAAAGAAAAAAATCTAGAGGACTTAAATCTGCCGAACGGGCTGGCCATTCAATGGTTCCTCGTCTTCCAATCCATCTGTGGGGAAAATCGTTGTCCAGATATTGACGAACATTTACACCATAATGTGGTGGGGCGCCATCTTGCTGGAACCAGATACTGTCATTGGGCAGGTGTTCATTGTTTTCATGAGGATAGAGCGTAGCACAAGCAGGTATTATTTCATTTTGCAATAACTGCAAATACAGAGCCGAAGTTAAATTGCCATTGATGAAAAGGGACCGATAATATGCCTAGAATGCCAACCCAAATATTAACCTTTTGGGGGTACTGCGTATGGTGCTCCAAAAGCCAAGAGGGATTTTCCAATGACCAGTATCTGCAGATATGTCTGTTTACTTCACCGGTAAGGCAAAAAGTAGCTTCGTCAGAGAAAAGAATGTGGTTGACAAAATTTTCATTATTATTGCAAATATTTAACATTTCTTCAGAAAATTGTAATCTCCTATCAAAATCATCTTCCGTTAA
Source organism: Melolontha melolontha (assembly GCA_935421215.2). Classification (NCBI taxonomy): domain Eukaryota; kingdom Metazoa; phylum Arthropoda; class Insecta; order Coleoptera; family Scarabaeidae; genus Melolontha; species Melolontha melolontha. The sequence goes on from OW285238.1 coordinate 39,207,161, forward strand.
CTCGTGTACAAAGTGTACCTTATAAGGTTTATACTTTTCACTTTTTAAAAATGACACGATCGATGACTGTGAAATATTGAAATTGGCCGCTAATTGATTGGTTGATAAATGGGGATATTCAGATACAGCCAATTAAAATATCCAGTTTGTTATCATCGCTTTTTGCTGTTCTAGGTCTACCACTCCTTGGCAAATCTTTAACGCTACCCGTTTGTTCAAAGCGTCTTAAAGTTTTACCAACAACGGATTTAGAAATTGGATTTCTATTTGGATGCGTATCATTAAATAAATTACAAACGTCTTGTAAACTTCTATCTCCATAACCCAACATCATAAGTATTTCAATTCGTTCATGTTCACTTAAACTCGCCATTGTTAATATTAACAGCAACAAATTGCACAAATGAATTATTTCTGTCAAAGATTTGACGTACACAATAACCACTGATAAAATTATGTCGCTCAAGTTTGTTTATCGCTACGCTTCTGTCTATCTGCGATGTACCGAACATCTGTTAAACACATGAACCGGCCTTTTCTTATAAAAAAGTAATTAAAATGAATTTTAAAAAAACAAAAATATTATTGTAAAGAGAAAAAAGTTCTCTATCGAATGGTAGAGTAAAATTTACTAGTTCTCATTTAAAAAAACTGCGCGGACAGGCGAAACTAAAAAACAATTGAAGAAAAAAAAAATTCAAATATACTCAAATGTAGATCAAAATATCCTAACAAACTTTTATATTGAACATAATTCCCTAAAATGAATATTAACGACAATAAATCGCCGTCTCCATACTTTTAACTAACCTTTATAGGTATATATATACATATACATACAAATACATACATACACGCACATACTAGCCGAAAACCATTATTGACGCTTAAAAAGATAGTATATGATTTGTTTCCTGAATGCCTTTGTCCCCAAGGATTTGTAACAAGCCGGAATAGAATTGTACAGATGATAAATGTTATGCGTGAAGGATCTTTCAAAAAGCGCCAATCTGTGTTTGGGGAGCTAATCAACTTGGTGTTGCGAAGATTAATATTATGTACATCAGACCGGAAACGTATCTTTTCAGTTAAGTTCGATGGCGTTTTCAAAGTTATAATTTTATGGTATAAACATAAGGCTTGAAGCTTTCTCCTGTTGGCATGTATATGACATTATTATACAAGGTGTTCTTGAAATAAACAGACAACATATGATCAATGGAAAGATGTAATTATATGGAATATAAATCCAAAATATTATCAGTCAACTACGATGCGAACCCCAAAATTAAAAACCCCAAAAATCACATTATGTTCCGTCTATGAATTCAAAATATTCAGAATGTAAATATGTACCTCTATCGAAGTTACACACACACACACACACACACACACACACACACACACACACACACACACACACACACACACACACACACACACACACACACACATGCTACAACGTATATTTACGTACGGTAAGTACATACAATTCTTACAAGTTACCAGATGATATACGGGATGTCCTTGAAATAAAAAGACAAAGTATAAAAAATGGAAAGATGTAATTATATAGAATATAAATCCAAAATATTGTGAGTCAACTACGCCACGAACCCCAAAATTAAAAACGCCAAAAAATCGTATCAGATTCCGCCTATGAATTCAAAATATTCAGAATGTAAATATGTACCTCCATAGAAGTTACACACACATACGCTACAACGTATGTTTACATACGTAACAGCTGTCGTTGTTACGAAAACTATAACATTGTTATATGCTAACCTCGTACAAAATCAGCTGTCTATACATTCAAGTGAATTATTAAAAATTAAGACGTGTTTCATCAAATTTACAAACCCATTTTAAAAAAATTACTAAAAATAATTTGTGGACTTTTACGTATGGAGTATTACGTTTTTTTTTTTGTTGCGAGACGTAAGAAATATAAAATATTAATATGGATTCCGAATGCCGCTACTGAATTTACACGTGGCAATGTTTATGTTTATAAAAACGCAAGAAGATAACCATTGTGTATAAGTTTGTATGGTAAGGGTTCGATAACCTGTTGCGAAAGTCAGCTGTTAAAAATTTATGCTTGCATTTGGTTTTTTAAAGACGATATATTAAAGGAACATGCACGATGTTTGCTTTACGGGCATTTAATGCTCTATTTGGTAACAATATACCTTTAATGGAAGACGTAAACGTAAATCGTATCGAAAGTACGTAACGATCGACAACTAAACGAAACTTTAAGCGAGAACGACAATAACAAAACTATTCTTCTTATTATTGTCGATCCCACAGTGGCGTGACAATTTTTTTAAAAATATATTCGGTATTTTCTTCTCACTTATGAGAGGGAATTTTGGGAAAATATTTTGGATTCATATATAATTATATGTGTCCATTTTTCATAGGTTGTCTTTTTATTTCCGGGACACCGGTATATAACAGTCTGTTGCAAAACAAATATGCGTCGCTCTCAATATACATACTACTATCTGAAACAGAAATAAGAAAAACACCCTAACCACAATATATATCAATAAATACTATATACGCCAGTGGGATAACACTGTTATCCCAGTCAGTGTTATCCCACTGGCGATTTGGTGAAGAGCATATCTTCTAAGGTTTACCTTAGCCAAAATCGCTACGTTTAACATTTTTTCAGTTTTAAGGTTATTCTACTGAAGATGGCAACTTAGTTGCCGAAATACGTATATAGTATTTATTTATATATATTGTGGTTAGGGTGTTTTTCTTATTTCTGTTTCAGATTTCAAGCCACAGTCTCCACCAATTTTCGAATACTACTATCTAATATGGCAGACGAAATTATGGAACCACAGTACGGGAAAAAGAAGGCTGCGAGTTGACCTGGTACTCCAAGTAAATACTCGAAATTGGCATCTCTATTCATGACAATTCCGTATAACATTAAATTATCTCTCGAAAATAAAGAATTAACAAAAACATTTTTAATAATACCAAAAATATTATTAAAAATCGAGTATTAAGAACACAATGCAAGTTCATATCTGTGTGAAAATTGTTGTCCAGACATGCAGACACATATTTCGTCCTGCTACATACTCGTCAGTGTATGATGCTGGGAAAGGCAAAATTCACAACAGCAACTTGCTTAGTGTATACAGTCAAGTCATAAAAGGCAAAATGGAACACAGCATATTATTAAAAATGTTTTTTTCTATTTTGCGTTCAAAATGAACTCATTATGAAACCAAAAACAGTATCGAAATGAGCTCTATTTCGATACACTTTTTTTCATTTTTCAATGTTGGCGTTGTTCGAATACAGAAATAAATATCATTGCTATCATATGATTTTAAGAATTTATGTACATTTGACAGATATGATATATGTTCGTATTTTACACAAACAACGTATGTTGTATACAATTGACAACAACATATATACTTTCTATGTCACTCATGTTTATATTTTTAAATGAAATATCAAGTAATGTTAACGAAAATTAATAAATAATATGTAATATAATATACTTCGCGGATAGCAAGATTTAAATTTGAAAATGTCAAGTATCAATGTGACCAACTGCATGCTTTATATAAAAATTAAACTCTGAACTTTCAAATTAAATAATTCCAATTTAAGCAATTTATTAATGTAAAAAACGCAAAATAGAAAAAATAGTATAAAAAACTCGTTTCATAAGGCCTTTTGCCACACTCGCTCTTTAGAAAACTCGCCGCTATCGCGGCTCGTTTTCTAAACTGATCTCGTGCGGCAAAATGGTGCCTTATGAAACTTGTTTTTTAATATACTATTATTTTATACAAATGGTTAGGTTTTACCCACCCAAGAATGATCCAAATTATTTTTTTAAATAATAAACAACAATAAAAAAATTCAGCCGCGATTTTACTATTACTGGAAGATATGACACACTGGGCTTGGACTAACACGTCAAATCAGCTAACCGATCTTGTCTAATTCAGCTTTTACACGAAGAAGTTAATTTCTATTGTTTTTATTGTTTGAAATATTTAGTTAGTTTAAATTGTTGTTATTTAAAATCACTTTACATTACTGTTTCCAATTACGGGATATCGTTTGGAACAATTGAATGCCATTCATTCTACATTTTAATGTCAGATCGACTGTCAAAAAGTTATGTATCCAGTAGCTTGATGATGCAATAAATAATGAAAATCCTCATTATCTCTGCCCGGAAACGTGTGACATTTTTGCGCAAGGAAACCATTGAAACTAAACTTCACATTCATGCGATTATTTTCTCAATATTTATAAGAATTTGCTATATATTTTAATGAATTTAATTTTAGATCAACTGGATCATTGGTTACTGAGTGACAAAAGCGATGATCTCCAATATTCTGATTGCGCTCTGGACACCTTGCTCGAAAAGAAAACTTGGAATTTCTTACAAACCAGAATGAAATTACTTTTAGCGGCTTACAAAACGACATTGAAAGACGACGAAGAATTTCTTAAAAATCCTCTAACAGAGCACGAAGCACTCGCTGTACGCATGGTCGCTACAGAAAAAAGAATTTTAAGTGGCGTCCTAGAATATGCCGAACAGTACATAAAGCAGTAATTATGTATTTCTACTTATTGTATAAAAGTAATTATTTATTTTCTTTATTTAAATTAATTTTGCTCTTATTTATATTGTAATCATTTATTAATTTGTGTCTAATTGTATTATCTACTATATATTTTTTGAAACATATGTTATTGATTGAAATGTATAAATATATGCATATGCTTATTTAATTAAATAAATATTAATATTAAATTTAAAAATTCATTTTGTTTTGATTTCACTATGCTCTTTACCTAGAAAAATAATTTTTATTTAATTTTAACCAAATATATAATAATAATATTATTATTTATTCACCCAAGAGACAATATAATCCAATACGCGTTATTAGTGCTGACGTCACGAGCGCCATTTCATTCTGAAGCGTTGATTATCCAAACAAATTCGATACAATGGTATTCCATAAAATAAATTTTAAATTTGTTCCTGTACTTAAGTAACTAATAAAAAGTAAGTGTAATTATTAGAGAACGGACACGCTTACCACATGACGCAAAGCCCAGTGCAGTACTGGCGAAAGGCTGTATTTCTAAAATATTTAATTTTATTTATATAATTGGAAAACGAACGGGTGGTGATCTATAAAATTATACGAAATACATATGTATTTGTTGAAAAGTTGTATTTTTAAAGTTTTTAATTTTATTTCTATAATTGGAACATTTTTATTTGTTCATTTTGTCGTTCAAGTTGAGTAAAGGAGTATTAATATTGACTAGCAATAGTTTCTCAAGGATTTCTTCTGTCAATTTTGTTCTCTTTGAATTAAGTACATCCTTATAAATAGAAAACGTCCTTTCTACATCGCAACTGGTTATAGGTACTGGAAATACTGGAAATATTCTTTTATTTCTTCATATTTAGCCGTTAGGTTTTGTGGAATTGTCTCCATACATAATAGCTGCAATGTAATTAAATCTGGATTTCTATTAAAACTGCGTCTAACTCTTGTCGAAGGCTACATCCGAAGTCACTTGGAATACTTTTCAAATTATTAACAGCCACATCTAATGTGGTTAATCCGTCATTTAATTTGAGATTTCGATTTTCAAAATAAGTGATTAGTTTTGGCAATTTTCCAAAGTGTTCGTGAAGAAAGTACAACTGATTTTTTAAATTTGGTATTTGTGGGAGCTCCTTGCACTCACCAATACTTCTAGCATCCTCCTTTAGTAGTGTTACGAAATGTTTTAGACTATCGAAATTCTCAGCATAATAACTAGAAGCTTCCAGCCATGTTCCCCATCTAGTTATTAATGGAGTGGGAGGCAGTGACAGAGATGGAAATTTTTCCCTGAAAAGAGCTACTCCCAATGGTGCTTTTCTGAAAACTTTTTTAAAAGCTGATACAAGTCTATCAACTTCCGAAAAAGTGTCTCTGATATATTCACAGATTCTGTGGAGAGCATGTGCTACACAAGTAATATGCAGCATATTAGGATATGTTTTCTTCAATAGTCTGCCTGTTTTTAACATATACGCAGCACTATCACTGACAAATAAAAGTATTTTTTCTTTGTACGTGGCGTCCGAATGAAGCATTTTTTGCATATTCTCCTTAATGGTTTCAGCAACTGTTTCCGCATCAACTCTATTTATAACACTTGTTGCTATTACATATGAGTTATAGGGAATAGTTGGATGTAGTACACCAGCTACAACATTTACCACACAGCGTCCTAACATATCCACCGTTTCGTCGGCGCTTATCCATATGTATTGATTTAAAAGATGGCTTCTAATGCGTTCTACTGTTCTCGTATAGCACCTAGAAACATAATATTTGCGTAAAGTTGATTCATCAGGAACATTTCGACCAGTATATTTTTTCAGAAATATTTTTAAAGTGGGATTGCTAAGTTTATTTAATGGAATATTAGCCGCCATAAAAGTTTTACAGAGTTCAGATGTGTTTGCGATCCTAAGTGACGAATTTTTGACGATATTTTACGGATTTTGTAATAAATTTCGGAATCACTGACAATGGACATACAATCAGTATGACCGTCAATCCAACTCGCCATTGTTTTACAATGCCGTTCTCGACATTCTTCCATATCATGTCTGAAAAAGTAACTTAAACAATGCTCTAGATCTAAATAAATGAAAACTAAAAATGTGTGCGTAAGTTATTGAAACTGAACGAAATTCAATGCACACTCTTACGTCGAAATAATTGGTAGAAATAGATTCAATCAAACGATATTATACAGGATCTATCACAAAAATTACGATGTAATTAACAGTTAAAACTATGAAAACAAGAAACTTACTCACAGCACTTTATTTATCTTACGAAATATAAACTAATAAATAAAATACATTATAAAAACCCCGCTTCTATCTACGCTCATGAAAACACTTTAAAAAGCACTATATTCTCGGAATACAATAGCTGGCTTGTCCATTGTTATCGCGGCGAGACCAGGTGTCCGAGTAAGTCAAACAAATACTTCATTGAATTACGCCGGGATGTACTGAGCGACGTTATACACAATTCCAATTGCCGATTGCGTTTTATGGAAATTGCGTCCGTTCTCTAGTTATAACATTATTCATTTTCGTATTGCTATGGTTAAATCTATAACTCATATTATTATATATATTATAATATATATTATATGGTGATGTGTTGTAAACTTGTAAACTACAATCAAGAAAAACATGCAAGTTTTTACCCTTTATATAACTTTATATAAACAACCTGACAACAAAAAACTAAACAAACCCTTAACACCATACAACATAATAGTAGCTCACAGAAATTCCAATAATCTCAAAAACCTATACTCAAAATTAAAAGACAAAATACCTACATTAAAGAAAACACGTTATTTATTAAATTCCAAGCAATGACTGCGAAGGCATATACACTGGCCAAATAACACAATATCTGCAAGAACGTTTAAATAGACACAAATTTTCAAGCAATAGTACAGCCCTTAGAAACATATCAAACAAACACACAAAACACAGTTTCACTTTCGATGAAACCGTAATAATTACATCTGAAAAACAACAAAGCAAGATCAGAAAGCATCCACATACAAATAAATACAAATTCAATAAATGACCGAACAGATTGAAATAACTTGTCCGCAATATACCTACCCATTATAGAACTCCTCCGTATAATAATATAAACATCACAAAAATAAAATAAAAAAAAAAGTCTGAGAACAGTTAAACCCCGCTCCCTGCAAAGTGTTGAGAAAATTAACATTCTTTCTATCCGTCAAAATAAACACATGGCCGAAAATTGTCTACCTGCTAATGCGAAAAGTTTAGTTTTATTTAAAAATGTGTAGCAAATACGCCACAATATATTAACACCACCAAAAATTTAATGTAAGTAGATTTATTACAATATCGTTCTCTTAACATTTTGAACATCTTAATAAATTTTACTGTTTTTGAAAATGGAACTATATATAGTATCGAAACGTCAAATTAAATATATTGAGATTTAATAAATATTAATTCTCATACACATGGAGTCCATCATAGTTCGTATATATACACGTAGTATAGAAGTGAAAGTCATGTCTGTCTCCGGATAACATGCACTGATGATCTGTAAAAACCGTGAAATATCGATATTTGCACGTTCCGGGCGGATGTCATTCACAAAAAAATTTCATTTTTCATTTGTACTGACAACTTGTACATCATATATATATATATTGAAAAGGTTAATTTTTCATGAAATTCGGCTTATTGGTAAATTATTCTTTAAATAAAAACTTATTTTAACGTTTCAACAATTATCGTCTTCTTCGGAAACACTTTGTTTTGGAGGTGTATAAACAAAAATTAAAAAATATGGTAATTATGTATATTGTATGGTACTTCGCATTTTCTACTGTTCTGTTGACTTACTGTATACTTATACATACTAAGGAGGTCAACTAAACTAAAACTACCTGCTTGCTTCATGTGTTTATTTTACATTTTTCCGTTTACCCCAGCATGTAATCTCATATTTTTAACATCATACGAGTAGCTTTAAAATAGTTGGGTGTTGATTTGAAATTAAAATGATCTTTATTTATAATATAGAAAAATATAATTTGGACAAATTTGCAATTTCATTACGATCGTTTACGGCTTTTTTTGTTTTTTAATGTGAATTAATTCTAATAGGTACTGATCTAGCCTTGTAATACTCTGTTTGGAGTATTTTAACATCTTTGTAATTGAAAGTGTGACTATTTTTGTCTTCATGTTTTTTTTTTGAAGCTGTGATATTTCTTGCATATTTATGACCATTGATTCTGTCTTTTAAATGATGTTCTGTTTGGCCTATATAAACACCACTGCAATCATTAAATGGAACGCTATAAATTATGTGTGATTTTTTTCCGTTGGAGTGGCTGCTTATAATTTTGTTTTTTGTGAAATTTAAGTTATTGTGATTTTTGTTATCTATGTGTATATCATAATTTTTTTTAAAAGAACTTATTTAGTTTCTCAGATAGATGAGGAACATACGGTATTGATAAATATTTTTCCGCTGTGTTTGTTTGTTCATTTACTGTGTATTGTTGTATATATATATATATATATATATATATATATATATATATATATATATATATATAGATATACCTATAGATAATTATTTCTTGACCTTTGTATGTTGTAGATTTTTTAAAGAAATTTAAAATATAAATTTTTATATTTTAAATTTCTTTGAAAAAGGCACCGTGTGCCGAAACATCTAAGATTGTTTTAAATATACCGCATGTGTCAAATATCATTAGCCATAGGGAATACGCGATGTATATGTATATGGAAAAGCCGATCCAATGCCGGCGTAGACCGCGACGGCCGGCAACGATTGTCTCCGATTGCTTTGCAAATACAAGTTAGCAGTAATCATTTGACCATCGACATAGGTACTTGTAACTTGTAATGCGTTCTAAAATAACATTTACGAATTGCAAGGGATTTGCTTTTCTTATTTCTTTCAGTAGATGCAGGAAATTTTTAAGCTGCGGTGCGTCGCATAAACAAAAGCGTAATTCTAATAAAATTAAAGAATAATCCATATAAAATAATCCTAATAAAATAAATAAAAAAGTATTCTAAAAATTATAATAAATTATACAAGAGGTTCAAAAATTCCTCCTTGCACAGCAAGACATTGTCCTAGGCGGTCGTAGAAATTAGCTCTTACATTTGCTAACATGTCGGCAGTTAAAGAATTCGCAGCCTCAGTAATTTTTTCTCTCAAGGCAACTAGATTTTCTGCTCTACCAGCTTCATGAGTATAAACAATATTTTTTAGATATCCCCACAAAAAGAAATCATTTGGAGATAGATCAGGAGATCCCGGGGGGGCATTTAATGTTTCCTGGTCCAGTAATAAGACGGTCAGAAAAAGTATTTCCCAGAAATTCCTTTACCCTCACTGCATTATGTGCTGGACAGCCATCATGTTGAAACCAAACGATTTCCTGATTTATTCCAATGCTTTGAATGGCGGGAAGTATTTGATTGTTCACTAATTCGAGATACTTGTCGGCATTTAATATACCATCAATAAAATAGGGGCCTATAGAATGGTCTCCTAAAATACCTGCCCAAACGTTTAGTTTTTGAGGATACTGAGTACGATTTGCAAAATGCCGGTGTTGATTTTCCAAAGCCCTACATCGAAGAACAGAGGGGATTGTGCTTTCCGTGTAATGGAAAGTTGATTCATCGGTGAAGAGAATATTTTTAACGAAATTTTCATCTCGATGTATCTTTTTCATAACGTCTTGACAAAACTCCATTCTCCGGAAATTGTTCTCGGGTAATATTTCTTGAGTTTTCGAATATTTGAAACATTTTAAACCATTACATTTCCAAATACGTGAAATAGTTGTGTTACTTGTACCCAATTCCTCGGCAGCACTTCCAGTAGATCTCGTGTTATCAATTTCCACAATACTACAAATTAATACATTCCGCCGTTCTCTTTCCTCAATTTTTTGTGGTGATACCTCTCTTGGTTTGCATTTCGTACAGTTATTCAGACAGAAACAAGTTTCAAATTTATTTATAATATTATAAATTGTTTGTCTGCCAGCATAAAACCATTTTACTAACTGAAGCTTTTCAGTGGGTGTATAAAAAGCCATTATACATTAATTTTATTGTACGCTGTCAAACTCTAACGCCCGCAGCTAGACTGAATGCAAAATTTCCAGTCAATCGATATCGGAGACAATCGTCAGTCGTCGCGGTCTTCGCTGGCATTGGACTGGCTTTCTCATGTACGTATACATTGGATGTACTCATACGTTGATTCTCTATGCCTAATGATATTTAACACATACGGTATACATATCAAAGTAAAACAGACCTTAAATCGCCGACTAATTTAATTTGCTATATATATTATATTAAGACACATTTTAATTCACATTCAGTCTTAATATGGTACACGAAGTGAATGTGAAGTCAACATTGGCTGTTAAGGATATATATTTTAAAAAATAAGAATTTATATAATTCAGGTATTTTATATAGGATCTGACCTCTATTATACTTTCCTCTAAACACAAACGGATCAATATATTCAAAAGTACAAGAAACTCTTAAGAACACTAATTTATCTATGAATGAAGCGAACAATATTATCATTATCTCTGATCTAGCACAGATATTATATCAAAAACATAAATAACTTCTACGAAATAACAGGTTTTTATCTTATCTGATAAGCGAACTGACGTTCACGCTTTATCAACAAAAGATGGCACAAGGTAACGTCTACGAAAGCACGTGCTAAACAATGTTCATACGTTCCCGCTAGTGATTCGCTTGTTTTCGTCATGTAAACAAATTTAAATCAGGTCCTTGTTTTATCAAATATTAATTTGGCTGTGAATGTAAAGCAAAGAACATCAAAACATGAGTAATTTGTTCAAAAAAGAATTGTTATTTAAGATCCTAGTGATTGGAGATTTCGGTGTAGGTCAGTATACAATAAAATTATGTATATACATATTTTTTTTTATTATTTAATTTAGCCTTGAGTTCATGACATTTTTAAAAACTATAATATCTTGAGATAGAAAGCTGTTGTAATTTGTACTTAATATGTAATTATTTATTTCATTGAAATGTTTTTTTAGTGCATATATGTAGATATGTAGATCAATATTTATTTTGTTTTTCTTGTTACAGGAAAAACTTCAATTATAAGACGGTATGCAGAAGGTAGGTTCTTTTAAATACCTTCGTTATTTTTAAACTTTTTAAATTTAAATTTAATAAATTTATAATTTTAATTAGTATATAAAATTTTTAATTGACATTTAAATTGACGAAGAACATTGATTAACGAAAAAGATACTTCATTATAACGCTAAAAAATTAGTAAAAATTTTATCGTTTCATATATTTATTATTGTAAACAACTACAATATTATTTCATCATAAAATGGGTTCATTAGGCGAATGAACACTATTAGATAGTTTATAAATGATGACATTTAAATCTATATATATATATACAAGGTGTGTATAAATTGTCGCAAAAGCTACACGTAGCGACATTCTTCGTTCGCTTTTGAATAAAAAATCTTAATGTTAAAATGTCGTATCATGCTTCGTAAATTCGTAAATGTCAAAATTTGACAGTAATGATTTTGATTGAACTCACTTTGAAATACAAACTTATTGTTCTACAACGTTGCCAACTGTGTTTTTCGTGGAAGTACGTTAATGAATAAATGTTTAAAACAAGCTTTTAAATCAAAAAGAAAACGTTTACGAAATAATACTAGTAAAAATGTTTTCTATAAACTAAATTGCATCTATCTCTATTAACAGATATCGAAGAGCAAAGGCTAGTTACGCACTAAAAGTCTGAACTTCAAGAACCTCGTGAAAACAAACGAAGCATGATACGACATTTTAACATTAAGATTTTTTATTCAGTACCAAACGAAGAACGTCGCTGCGTGTAGCTTTTGCGACAATTTATACACACGTTATATATACATATATATATATATATATATACCGATAGGTCCAACTCGCAACGGGCCATAGGCAACAATATACGTATGGAACGTAATGCAATGTGGCAACGTGTGTACGATGCCTATATTGAGTGACTTTCTTAAAATTTAAATTTATTTTGCAGAATTATTGATTTTTTTACTTTTATCTTTTAGAAAACGTTATTGTTTTTTTATTACTTAAAATTACTTTTCCGTAGCAGCTAAGAATACAATAATACAACAAATGGGCAAATTAGGTATACAGAACGAATATGCAAACGACTATATCCTTGCGCAGTTTAAGTCTTACTAAATTCTTAACTGCAATGCAATATGCAATGTGCTGCAATCGAAGGAGCTGCGCATGGAGGGGATTCGATTCGCTGTTGCCACACATTGCTGATATGGCCCGTTGCGAACTGGACCTACCGGTATATATACCGCGATATCATAAAGTTTCTGGGTCAACGGTGGCCATGGAGTGAAAAACGTCTGTCTTAATTTATATCATCCTTTTGAGAAAAATCTGATAAAATTTTCAGGTTAAGTGTCATGCTGACGTTAAAATTTGTCAATATATTAATCTTAATGTCAGTATGACACATACCCTGAAAATTTTATCAGATTTTTCTCAAAAGGATGATATAAATTAAGACAGACGTTTTTCACCCCATGGCCACCGTTGACCCAGAAACTTTATGATATCGCGGTATATATGTATATATAAATGAAAAACATTTCATTTGTTATTTATAGACTCACAAACTACATAATAGATTTTGATAAAATTTTGTGTGTGTTCCTTATGCTCTGTGGAAGGTTGTTATCATATTTGTTTCCAATTTTTATCAGCAAATATTAGAGAATCGAAAAATCGTAATGCAATTTTAAATCATTATATAAAAACCATGACAACGTGACATATAAAATACGGCAGTAGTAGTAGAATATAATATAATGTCGTTTTTATAATTATAAGTAATCGAATGTCTAGATTAAAAAAAAAACTCTTTGAAAAAGGCCATAAGTACAGAAACATGTAAGAGTTGAAGTATTATGCTCCAATTACTTCCGTCGATATTGAATGAAATTTTTCCACGTTCAAACACTTGCTGGCGGTAGAAAACATTAATTTAAAATAGAAAATTTAGAAAAACATCTAATTGTTAATTTTTTTAATAGTGCTTAGTTATTATCATACAAACAAATTTATTGAAATTTGGACAGTACAACGTCCATCAGGTCAGTTAGTTTTATATATTATTAGCATGATACTATTTTAAGAATTCGAAATATAAAAGATAGATATATTCTTTAATTGTAAGGAATTTAATATAAACTCTAGTTTAATAGTGCTTCATTTACGATTAGGATTTCTCACATGTCCAATACTATACAGGATTTTAGGGAATGCTTTAGCAAAAATTTACAGACCGATTTATTTATAAAATACAAACCAAAAAGTTATAAGCCATTTTTGTGTAATATGTAGGGTTTTGGAGAAAAGCATAGTTAAATTTGTTACTAATAAAGACACAAACAATAACTACTTATAGGCAAGACGCATATTTGTTACATATGCCTATGATATCTGTGACATTTTAAGCACTGTCAATATGACGCTTAGTTAAGTTACAAAAATAAAAACAACCCAAAATTCATAAACTTAAAGATAATGTTGAAAATGTTCACCATTTGCTTCAAGACAAGCTTGAGCACGTCTATTTAGTGACTGACTTACTCGAGTTAGTTCATTTTTCTTAAAAATTCTGCAGCCGCCATAATGCGATTTTCCTGATCTTCAATATTTTCTACAGGAGTCTTGTAGACCAGTGATTTCATGTAGCCCCAAAGATAGTAATCACAGCTGTTAAGATCAGGTGATCGAGGTGGCCAGGCATTTGGCTCACCTCGTCCAATCCACCGTTCACCGTAACTTTCATTTAAAAAGTTTCTGACCTGCAGAGTAAAATGATGCATGATCTACATTATTCTACGTAATTCCAAAGGTAATTCTTCTAGTAATCCTGATAATACTTCTTGTAAAACATGTAAATACCTCTCTCCATATAAACGATTTGGTAAATCATATGGGCCCATAAGTCGGGTACCAATTATTCCCGCCCACGCATTGATAGAAAATCGATGTTAAAAATTTTGTTCAATTATTGCATGAGGATTGATATCGGTCCAAACATGCCTGCTTTATAAATTAAGAATTCCACTTCTAGTAAAACAACATTCGTCAGTTATTAATTATATTTCCGAAAACAGGGTTTTCTGCAATTTTTGTTAACAGCCGATTGCAAAACGTCTAACGACAAAATCGTCCCTGTTCAAACTTTGAACACTTTCGAAATGATAAGGATACCAAAGAGATTCTTTAAGAGTCCTCCACACTGTCCAGTAACTAACTCCATCTTGGCGAGCTACCTCTCTAGTGCTAATTGAAGGATCTACTTCAACAATTTGAAGAATATTTTCGTCAACACCCACCATTCTTTGATCACTCATGAATAGAATATTGAACCATTTTAAATTGAGCAGAATTACTGTCAATTTGATATGTTTTAATTTTTTAATATTGCTAAGTAACATCTTAAATATTTTAATCAACACGTCACTTGATAGAAAAAAGGAGATTATATCAGTAGATGCCTAAATTTTTGGGATCTATCTTCTACATCGTGTTTCTCGAAAACCATGCTACTAAGAGAAAAGCGATAATAAGCTTTTTTGCAGAAATTTTAATAAAGAATATGTCCTTTAATTCTAGCTAAACCATTCCTTAACACGGTGTATAAAATTATTTAAATTCTTGTTTGAACGAATTATTTCTTGTTTTAAAATCATAGTTAAAGTTAAAAATTACATTATGAGTATACCAGAGAGTCGTCAACTTGGTAATTTGTGGACACCCAAAATACCAGAGAAAAATTGAAGTATTGTTTGCTTTTACAAATAGTTAAATCATATGATTATTTTTTAGAATGTATAGCCCTTAACCCGAAATACAAATGACCTTGTAATTTAATATAAATCGGCTGGCCTTTTAATGTTTATATGGGTTGAACCAATATGACATTATTATGATTGATTAGATTATTGTTCAATTAAGATATCTTAATGACGTTATGAGTAAAGAGAATCCAAAAAATGTAACCATATCGGAATGAGAAGTGTAAATAGTACAAGTTATGTAAGAACTGAAGCGATGTATGTTGAAATGTAGGTAATACATAGTGGATTAGCTCAAATTGCTGATTATGTATAAATTTACTATTTCGGGGAAATAAAAGCAATAGAAATAAAGTTCTTCAGTTTCCAGTTCGCGACATTTCGAATATTTTATTATATAACCCTTCATCAGACGCGATTTGTCATTATAATACGTTATTTATTTTTCTAAAATACGGATAACAATATCAATAAAATAAATAACTAAGCCACTGGCCCACTGGCAAGTGTTTCGCTAATCAACATACTTTGAATTCTTTTGCAATCGATAATTTCCGAATTCCAATCATTCCTTTCGCGCTTATACAAATCGATATCTTATCGTTTACCCCTCTGGCCCAATGAACTCATTTCTCGCAGTATACTTGCATATATACTTACATATTTTCTTTTGTCCGCATCAAACATAACATTGTATATATTCTACCTACACACTTGCATAATTATTATATTATATAACGTGCCTTCAAAAACTTTCCTCATTAGAGACGGCCATGCTTTTTTTTAATGCTTAGTGACAGTGCGCGTATTCTGTCACAAACGTATAATTTTGATAGTTTGGTTATGTCATCTAAATGTATGTAGTAATTAGCATTTTAGTTTTTTTTAAATTACAATAGTCAAAATTAAAAGAAAATAATACTAAAACAGATGTTGGAAATGTTGGCCATTATTTTAAAGACAAAGTTGAACTCTACACGTCATACTTTCAAAGCCATTTATTAGGATTTCTTGGGTTATGTCAGCACAAGAATCCACAATAGCATTACGAAGCTCTTCGATTGTGTGATGTCTGGTCTTGAAAATGGTAATCTTTAAATACGGTAAAATAAAATTAAATTAAAATTGTCAGATCTGGAGATCTTAGGGCAAAATTAATAATTCTTGTATCGAAAAATTCTTGCAAAAAAGCTATTGTTTCTCGAGATTTGTACACCGGTGCATTATCTTGCTGCAAATATCCTTCCGTAAGTTCATCAGCATGAAGTTCATTAATTAACGACTCTAATAATTCATTTCGATATCTTTCAGCAATTATGGTTTGATTAAAAAATATAGGCCCAATAATTCGTCTTCTTGAAACTGCTAGCCAGGCGCTTATTTTTTGTGAATGTAGCGTAGTTTCCACAAATTCATGAGGATTCTCTGCAGATCAAATTCTCATATTTTGCTTGTTTAAATATCCTGAAAGATGGAACCAAACTTCATCCGAAAAGAAGCATTTATCGAGAATGTCATTATTTGTGGCTTGTGGCGAATTCTTCGTAAAGATACGAGTTGTCTACGTACTTACAAGATTGCACTTACTCAAGAACAAGAACAAGCCTACAGACAGTAGAATGTGAAGAATTTTCAGTGACTCGGCCTTACAACAACTCAGAGTTGATCCGGAATTTCATAAGAAAATCATTTCAAGCGATGAGGCACATTTTTGGTTAAATGTTTTTATCAATAAGCAGGGTTCCTGCATCTGGAGTGATGCCATTCCAGAAGTGATTTATCAGTAACTTTTAAATCTTGAAAAGCTGATAGTTTGGTGTAAATTACATGCTGGATGAGTCATTGGACCTTACTTTTTCTTAAATGATAATGGTCGCACAGTTACAGGAATGAAGACCGTTATCAGACGATACTTAAGTGATTTCTTTTGGCTTCAACTTATTGCAAATCAAACCATTGCCGTCCACATGATAAGAGTAAAACAAAGCAAATAGGACCATCGGACCATCACAGCTATAACCAACGGAAACGGCATTAAATATTAACAAATATTAACTGGTATTTTGTTCTCCACACCTGATTTTTAGTAATATTTTGTATATTATTTAAAATGTCTTGTTTTATACAAAAAATGGTGAGGTTTCACCTACTCAAGAATGTTTCAAATTGTCTTTGATATTAATTCATTGTTTATGTAATTACTAGAGCAGACCAATTTCCGTGCGCGCCATGAGCGCCAGTATGGGAGTGTAATTCGTAATATATTAGAATATGCGATAGAATAGGGACGCAACATGAGCTTACAGAGAAGTAGAGACATTTATTCTATCAGAAATAATTAAATGTACATTTGGTTTTCTGCTATTAAAGTAATATGCATAAACACACGAAAAATAAGAATAGTACATATTATAGCAGCGTTGTATGTATCGTGCTCGGTAATGTTTGATTCGCGTATTTATTCCAAAATGAAATAAATGAATCATTACTTAACAAGGTAAACGGCAGTGTACACACAATCATACTCGTAGTTACACATAGTTCATGTATAAACTGTTGTCGATTAATTTTGTTATTATTGTGCTTCAAACTGCTTACGTATTCTTTACAATGTGTTTTTGACCAACACATTAGATATGTATTGCACACTAAACATTTAATTTTTGAGCCACATTTTATTACGCATGCTTACACTTACATGCAGTCTAAGCAAGTACCAAACACATACTGAATGCTTTTTATTAGTTCTGATGCAATACAATCATCCACACATCGGCACACATGGCGCGCACGGAAATTGGTCTGCTCTAGTAATTACGTTCTGCTATGTATATTTCACAATTAAACAAAAATGTATCCGATAGCAGATACACAAACCTTATTAAGAAAAGAGAAAGAGAACAAACATTCAGGCAGTTACATTCCTAACTTTCCTAACTTTATTGAGAACAACAGAAGTACATACATTTTTACATCATTGTCTCACATAATTCCCCACTAGTCTCCTTTTTAATATTTATCTCGAAATTTCGAAATACAGCAACATTTAGCTTTTTGTGCTTTAATTTCAAGACGAAATACTCTTTAAGTGATAATATATACCTACAGAATCTATTATTTAAATAGTTTCTAACGGCTTTAAGCATTAAAAATTTTTTAGAACATTAAAGGGCTTACTATATTTATGTACACATATTACTAATCTGTTTTCTATACATTACTTCCACACTAAAATCCTTGGTATTGGACTAAAACTAAAATAATATTGGAAGAAGTAAAGTTAAAAAGCTCGTTTTTTATATTTAACAGTTTTGAACATAATGAAAATGAATGTTATATAAGCTTCAGTATTTATTGTACATATTTATCTGTATTCTGCATATATACATGTTTAATATTAAGATTCAAGGTCATTAAAATGGTATCTGCTTCGACCTTGCAGCTTTTATTGACCCATGGGAAAATAAATAATGGGAAGAGTCCAAAATCTGTTTATGAAAGGATTGTTCGATTCTTTAAAATCTTAAGATTTCTTTAATTAATAATAATTTTAAAATTAACGACTTACAGTATTTTGACAAACAAATAAGCTCCTAATGTTAATATATTTTTCGTCGAGTAAAAAGCATTTGAATAATATCATTTTTAAACATATGTATTTAAACAAACAGGAACAAGAAAAATCTCTAACCACAATAGGTTAATAAACTTCTAAATACGTATTTCGGCAACTAAGTTGTCATCTTCAGTAGAACAATCTGAAAAAGAAAGATAAAATGAAGATATCCTCGAAGATATCACCAAATCGTAATAGATTTTTCTTGTTTCTGTCTTTTTCAGATTTCAGGCCAAAGTCACCAATTCGCATAGTTATTTAAGACAACATAAAATCCTTTTTCTAATCACAATAAAACATGTTTAAAATTTGACATGTTCTTTTTTATTGCCTTATATATTAAAGCAATTATAACTATTTTTTTTTCTTACAAAATAATAATTTGTTCTATTTCTCTGCTTTGTTAAAAATTTAATGACCGCGCGGTGTTTAATTTTTGCTAATTAAAATATTTTCATGTACTAGTGGCGTCACCTGATTACTGATTGCAGATTGTTGTAGTACAAAAGTAATAATCGCATAAAAAAAGTGTACACATGTATGCGATGATGCAGCTTCTGGAGAAAGTGATGTATCAGAAGTAGAAAATGATGACATAATGGACTGTGATTTTGATGCAAATTGCGATAAGTTCTCTGGAAGCTGTAGCGATGACGATGGTGATAACACTAATGCAGAAAGTATTAGTGATAGTGCCAAACCAGAATATTGCATCTCCAAATTTTTGTTTTCTCCAAACAGCCTGGAGTGGAGAATAGCTAAAAATAAAATTTAGCTACATAATATTCGTAATGCACCTTTCTGGGCAAAAAAACATATGGCTGCTGCACCAAGGGAAGCTTTTCAGTTATTTGTGATCGAAGTTGTCATGCAGAAAATTGTGCACTATACCAACCTAAAATCAAAACGTGTTTACAATAAGAAATCAAAAACGTGAACTTTACGCATTTTGTGGATTACTATTTACACTGGAGTTGATAGAAACTGGAATGTACGCACAAGGAAGATTTTTCTAATGAATTTGCTAATTCTATATTTTGAGCCACGATGTCCATATTTCGATTCGAAAAAATATGAAGATTTGACGATAAAAGAACTGACGAGAAACACGTTTAGAAACCAATAAATTAACACTGGTATCTTACATCTGGGATATTGTTATTCAGCAATGCAAAACGTGCATACCATATATACCAGACGATCGATCAGCCCTAGCATACGATGTAGCATTGTGGAGCGTACAAAAATGAATTATTGATATCTCTTATAGAGAAAAAGATGCTTAGTGTGTTCTTCAAAAATAGATCGCAAAAGCTAAATGGTATGTGCTAATTGTAAAAATAGTATATGTAATGAAACTAATGAATATTGTTGGGGTTTAATGAATGCTGGTTCTTGTTTCATTTCAATAAAACACACTTTGTAACCTTTTAACTTTTTACTTAACTCAAGAGTAAATTTTGATATATATATATATACATTAATATACATTTGCTTGCTTGGTGCCGTCTTACACCCAACTCACCCTTACTTCTAGTCAAAAAAGAACTAGGTATATACATTTTCTACCCCTACTTCTAGTGCGGTAAAATATTTAAATTTAAAATACATAATTGTCATAACAAATATAGTATAAGAATATATGCTGTTATTCTTATCTATAAACAATTTTTGTGATATAGGTGTCCTTGAAATAAAAAGATGCGAACCCCAAAATTAAAAACCCCCTCAAAATTGGATTATGTTACGTTATTCAAGATATTCTGAATGTAAAAACTTCTATTGAAGTTACACACACACAAACACATAGGCCCTAGCGTATGTTTACATACCGATGTTATAAAAACTATTACATTGTTGTATGCTAAGGTCAATCAAAACTATGTACAAAATTAGATGTTTACGCGTATTAAAAATTTAAAAAAAAAAGTATTATATGTATTACCTAAATGTTTTTTTTTTTGGGGGGGGGGGGGGGAGAAGTAAAAAATCTAATGGAATGGAATTCAATGTTTATGTTTACAAAATACTAGATAACATTGTGTAGACAGCTTTATATGCTAAGGATTTTATGCATTTTTTAAAGACGATGTATTAAGAAAAGATGTAATATGTGTACATACTCTACGGGCACATATATTAACGGTCTTTAATCTTTATCTTTAATCGTAGTAAGTGACGATCGAGAACCGACTAAATCGGACAGGATACTTAATGGAGAGATGGACAATAACACCATTCTTTTTATTATTATCTGTCAGCTTTAAAAGATATTGTTCTTGATATTCTTTATAATACATATAGTCGATCGCACAGTAGCGTAATAAAACTTTTTTAAATATAAAGTCTTTCTTTGGAGACTGTGGTTAAGTAAAACCTTAAAAAAAGGTATATAACCCCTTACCACAATTATTAATCGTATCCTAAATACGTATTTCGACAACTAAGTTGTCATCATCAGTAGGTAAAACCACTAAAGTTGTTGCGTAAGCTGTTGTGCTAGCTTTACTTTGCCCCATGTGCGATACCTTGATTAGTGGTTTTACCTACTGATGATGACAACTTAGTTGTCGAAATACGTATTTAGGATACGATTAATAATTGTGGTAAGGGGTTATCTTTTTTTAAGTTTTTTAAATATCTTCGTAATTGTTTTCTCGCTTATGAGAGCGAATTTTGGGAAAATATTTTGGGTGTATATTCTACATAATTTTATCTTGCCATTTTTCATATGTTGTCTTTTTGTTTCAAACTATTAATTATTTCTGGTAGAACTTTACTATTTACATCGTAGGCTCAGCGCATGTGCAACTTTGACACAAAACACTTTAAACACTTTTGAATATGAATAAAACCTATTCTACCGAGAACATATTACGCCGAAACACTCGTAGAAATGCAAATCAGGATGTAGTAGGTTTTGGATATAAAAAAACGATAAAAATTTTCTGCAAATATTGTCACTGTTGTAATTTCTATAGTTTCAGAGTTATATGAATACTGTTCAATGGAGGACATTGTCTTCAATCTCAGAGTAGTTTCCGAATTTCTTTTTATTAAATAGCGTATTTTAGCCATAAGGCTTTGGGTTTAATAGCAGGCGTTTCCCGCAATGTCACGTTTCTCTATTTTGACACTGTGCAGTCTTCTGTTAAATTTTTGTTTCTTTGATGATGCGCTAACTGTATTTTAACTTATTTGCATGTTTCTCTTCGCTTTTGTCTTAATTCAGTGGTTCAAAGTGCAGTCTCCGACGTCCTTAAATTCGACCACGGGATCGTACCTACATCTAAGTTAAACCCTTTCATCAAGCTGCTCTTCTATTCACTATTTCATAGAAATACTTGGTATACTATGACCTTAAACTTTTGCCGTTTATTGCCTGAGATTCTTATTTCAATGTGACTTCTTCATCAATGTTATCGCCTTCGTAGTTATTTTTTTACACCATTTTCTTTTTTAAAATCATTTTAATTCCGTCGCTTATAAAACCCCTTACCGCATTAATATTCGTATTTTAAATACGTATTTCAGCAACTAAATTGTCATCCTCAGTTGCTTCTGCATCTACCCTATTCGCCAGATCTAGCTCCCAGCGACTCTTCCCTAATTTGAAAAGACATCTCGGCAGAAAAATTTGGGTGAAATGCTAAGTTTGAAGACGCTGTAAGTCAGTATTTTTCAGGTTTGGACAATCAATTTTTTTTCTGGCGGTTTGAAGGGATGGGAAAAATGTTGGACCAAATGTATTTAGTTGCAGGGAAAATAAATTTTGTTTTACTTGGAAACATGTGTTTTTGTTAAAAAGACCGAAAACATTTCAAATATTCCTCGTAATATCGAAATATCCGGTCGTATCTGCCGTTCGTGTTAAAAATAGAAGCAGTGCTCCTTGGACTTTTGGTGCGACTAATCAAATTAACCCGCAAAACTATAGGTTTAGACGATGATTATGGTAATTTATATCATTTGTATTCTACTGCAAAAAAGTTGGAAAAAGTTTCCGTTTGACGCAAGAATCACTTGAAAATGACGAGCATCTCGATCAGCCGATTGATTTGGAAACGCCACAAAAGATTTTATTTATTGAAGAATTGGTATTAGAAGATTACCGCTGAAAGTGAAAAAATTATCACTAGTGTTCGCCGAATTCTGAATGACCATTCGGGTATGAATAAGGTTAGTGAAAGATCTGTACCACGACTTATTTCTACTTTGTGTCAAATATTCACGCTCGTTTTCAAACATGTACCATGGCGATGACCCAAAACCGATTTGAAGTACATTGTCATAAGAGATGAAATGATTATCCCGTATCCGAAAAGGAGTCAATGGAATTGCGGCGACCAGGTGAACCACGATCCTTAAAGCTAAAGGCTCATTAAATCAGCGAGAAAGATTATGGTCACGATATTTTGGAATTGTAAGGGCATTTTACTGATTCACTTTAAAGATGACAATACAACTGTCAACACCACAAAATATTAATTTAAAAAATATATATAACCCCTTACCACAATTATTAGTCGTATCCTAAATACGTATTTCGACAACTAAGTTGTCATCGTCAGTAGGTAAAAACTACTAATTAAAAGTCGCACATGGGGCACAGTTAAACAAGAGAAACGCTTCCGCACAACTATTATACACTGCAACCCTGTATAGACTGGGTCTATACAGTCTATACAGGGTTGCAGTGTATAATAGTTGTGCGGAAGCGTTTCTCTTGTTTAACTGTGCCCCATGTGCGACTTTTAATTAGTAGTTTTTACCTACTGATGATGACAACTTAGTTGTCGAAATACGTATTTAGGATACGACTAATAATTGTGGTAAGAGGTTATATACCTTTTTTAAATTTTTATTTAACCACAGTCTCCATTGAAAGAATTACCACAAAATATTCTTGTTTGTTGCATAAATTAAGAGACAATATTCGAGAAAATCGTCGAGGAAAATTGTCGAAAGGTGCCGATTACTGCATGATAATACATCCGTTTATAATACTTCAGAAATTCAACATCCACCGTGAAGTCCTGATATGGCTGCTAGCAATAATTTATTATCTTATTTAAGGAAAAAGATTATAGAGGTCATTTTCGTACCGATTTTGAGTTGGGAATAGCTGTAATACAACATTTTCAGGAGAAAACATTAGATTTTTTGCAAGAGTATAGAATTAGTTAGTGCAAATTATATTGAAAAATAAATATACATAATTAAATTTTCAAAACTTGGTTTTTTGTTTATAGGGCCTAAGGGCCCTATGTTACGAGCTAAGGCTCGTAACATAAAAAACTACTTCTACAGGAATTATAAAATTGTAAGGAAAGCGAAGTCCTTTATGAATTTTCTGTATTTTTGAATTTCATATGTTTATGCATTTAATATATAAAATGCATAACATATGAAATGCAAACAACAATTTAATTTCGAACTAGAAAACTAATGAAAGCTTGAATAACTACCAATTAAATGCTTGCCTGATGAATCATTGTTGGCGTTTAATTACGCTGGTTATGAGATTTGATTATGTTCATTCACATTCTAATGATTCATATATTATGATAATCACAATTATTATTATATAATTTATCCTATAATATATTCACTTCTTCTAAAAATATTTATATTTTCTGCGTAGGTACTTTCTCTTCAAAATATAAAATAACAATTGGTGCCGATTTTGCAGTGAAACAGCTAGAATGGGATTCAGATACTCGAATCAACATACAGCTGTGGGATATAGCGGGCCATGAACGATTCGGTTATCTTACGAGTGTTTACTACAGATATGCGTAAGTATAAATAAATTTGCTGTAATGTCTAATAGTAGATTACATGTGTCACTTACAATGTCTCTACGTCATTTATGACGTCTATTTTAATAATTGTAGATAAGTAATTATCAAAACCTGACACTTTTGTAACAATTTAATACAGTAGGCGCAAACTTAAATAGTTAAAATTTATTTGAAAAATTGATTGCTATAGTTATTAAGAAAATATAATCTTCTGTAGTAGTTTACGCAGACATAGTGGGTGAAAGGTGTTCAAAATATTCTTTAAATAGGGAAATACGTTACGTTAACTGTTTAAACCGTTCTTAGAACTGTCTTCTAACACATGCTCACTTTGATTATTTTGCTTTATGCTATGATGAACGTCAAAACAAGATCTTTGAATTTTATAATTGACATTTTTTCATAGCCTTGTCCTGATATAGCATGTAAGCATTCAGCAAATGTTACATTCGTACATTTTATTTTCTTATGTATATTCTTACCGTCGAGCCCCGGTATATTATTTTTCATTTTGCGAGTTTAATTTCATTTAATGCATACATATCGCCCTCTGATTTTATTATTTTGTAACCGTATCCCTCCCCTACCGTTTCTAAATTCATCCCGCATATAGAAGCATTCGTTCGAAGGCCGTTAACAAATCCAGTTTCGGATTATGTGTATATCGCCGATTAAAGGCGACGTTTAGAATTCACGAAAACTATGGCTTGAGTTTTCATTATCACTAATGCGGATCACTGCGTAGCACGTGAAGCCATCTTGGATTTGCCGTTTACCGCTATTTGGGGTTTAGCAACTTAAAGGGGCGAACCTCCCTTTTTCTGACATTACTTTAGTGCGGCATATCCTACACGAACCTCT
Organism: Melolontha melolontha; assembly: GCA_935421215.2. Taxonomy (NCBI): domain Eukaryota; kingdom Metazoa; phylum Arthropoda; class Insecta; order Coleoptera; family Scarabaeidae; genus Melolontha; species Melolontha melolontha. The sequence continues at coordinate 39,233,027 of OW285238.1, forward strand.
GGAATAAATAAACTAGCCCTGGCGAAGACATATCCAGACACCTGACACCTTAGTTACAACTGCTGACGGATTCGGTTCTCCAGTGTCGAATAGACAACGAACATCGTCAATCTTTAGAGGCCTGTATTGTCCATTGCAACTTCCATTTCCGGCTGAATGTACGTAGATACCGACCTGTGGGCGAATTTCCAGTGATCGAGGCGAAGAAACAAATAAATCGTATGATTTTCTTCATTTCCATTATATTTGTCATTTCTGGCACTAATTTACTGTTTTAAAGCATTAATAAATCATAATTTACCAAATTTTTGATTTTACAATAAATAGAAGCTCCCATAAAATTTGTGCGATACGACTACCGGTTTCGATCTGTTTTTGGTCATCTTATGGACGCCTACGCCTTCGCGCCGTAGGTGGCACAAAGCAGTACTCGTAATAAGTTCAATGTCTAGTTTTCTGAACCATTTTATTCCTTTCCGTAATGAATTTGAGTACGTCTTCATTTGATCGAACAAATCGATGTAAATTTTATGTTTATTGTAATCCACTGGTTCTTTTACGTCTTTACCAAAAAGATTTCAGTCTTTCCATCACGCCGTAATTACTTTAGGTAGCAATCACGTCTCCTTTTCGTAATTTCTTATCTGTTACCTATATGTTTTGGATTGAATTTTCCGTTGGTTCTTAGTGTTCCCACTGTATAAGTATTTTTCTTCTGCAACTGATGAACTAAGGAAAATAAGAATGAAAATAGAAAACACCCTATAAAACAATTTATTGAATCTCTAAAATGTCGAGAATCTCATTAATGCCGGTCGAAATCTTTCAGCAGAATTTATTTGCCTGCTGAATTAAGTATCTCTAAACTCTCTAAACTGGTGGATGCACAATTATCAAATGGCCAATAATGAGGAACTGAAAGTAAAATAATGTTTTTTTTTTAGAAATTATTTTAATAAAAACTTGAACGTTGGTTTTGGTAAACCAAAACCAGACTTGTGTTCCACATGCCTGCAATATAAACTGAACGGATGAGACACGAAAAGCCAATTTAATAACTCAACAACGCGTGCATACACTAAGACCTAACACTTTGTACAAATCGCTTCAGGAAGAAACAGAGAACGTAATTACGTTCCTTGCGTTCCTAATTTGGCACTTCCTAAATCCCGGACCAATCGGGGTATTTCTGTATGTAAATTAACTTCTACCACTTAGCCATCATGTGTGGTTCGTCCTAAAGTAGGTTGAATACAGACAATATTAAATCGTATGTTTGAACAGAAATGGACCATCAGTGAATTTCAAATAAAATTACATCATCTTTATATCATTTATTTTCAAATTTTGACTTTGAGGAACGAGTGCAGGTAATTCGAATCCTTTGTGATGGATGTGGAGCACAAAATAAAAATTCCGCAGTCGTTGGCATGTTAAACTATTGGCTACAGTACAAAGCCCTACCGCAAATTGAGACAATCGAGATCATCTTTCCAGTAGTGGTGCACTCAAACATCCCCCCGATAGTGTTTTTGGACAAATTGACACTATCTATAAAAAGCAGACGATGATTGTTGATCTTGATGAGTACATCAATATTATAAAAAATTTTGCTACTGTTTACAAAATTGAAAGAGATGCGGCAATTAAAGACTGGAGACGCGAAATTTAAAAAAGTTTTAAAACAACCCGGAGATTGACATTTTAAGTTCCAACCCTCCAAAAGACTAATAATTTTTAAGGGGAAAAAGGGAGTACCACTTGTAAGAGGTGAAGGATTTTACAGAAATGACTTGTGCATTCCTAAAAACAAAAGGTGCAAAAATATTTCGCACAAGTGGAAATTGGTGTACCTGTTAACGTGGATAAGAAACATAGCATTGTAAAGCTATTAGAAAAGCACTATCGTAAATAGTGGCAAGAAGATGACGCCTTAATATTTTTTAGAAAAGTTTTTCAAAATGTGTTGGGAAGCGCCCAAACAGCTGAAGGGGATAGTAACTGTGAAGAAGATTTTGGTGTTTAAAAACAATTTATTATAGTTTTTTGTATTAATAATGAATAAAATGTATTTTCAATATGTTTCGGCATTTCATTTTGGAAAGTATTTAAGATTAGAGCAAAATCCAATGTCCACTCTACTAATTGATTTTTAAAATCTCCGGTCTCCTCCTGATTCATAGTAATGATTTTATTATTTTTCGGTGTCAATAACCACCAACGTCGAAAAAATTCGGTGCCGAATAGGATCGAATAAAGAGGTTATAAGTTTTTTTGTGTTATCTGAAATTCTCTTTCTGCGAACGTGTCGGGTTTTGCTTCCAGGCGACTGAAAAGACAGTATGTATCTTTTCGCAAAAGGTCTGACTTGATGCTTTATTCTTTCCGCAATAAATTTGGAAAACTGCATATATAATATAGTTTGTAAACTTTAATCCCAAATTTATAGCGGATATTAGTTATGTATTGTCGGAAAGTGAATAGTACTGTTCACTTTTCGACAATACATAGTGGGATCTATAAAGAATGCTCTCTTGGGAAAATAACTTTTTAGAAATTTCAGATCACTAGATTAGTAAGCGAAAAGATTTCAGCAGGCTGTGATTACTTCATTGCTACTAAAGGGCAATAGTTTGCAGCAATTGAAATTGATTTCAATATCAAAGATTTTTGAATTTGTTGTCGTATCAGTCATTTTTACAACAGTATGATATAGACCTATCCAAATCAAGATTCCAATGAAACATTTCATTTCCTTGTGATTTGCACCATGCCATTCGTGAATCTAGTTTTGGTAATTCTTGTATAAATTATGTACAGTACCGCATGCTTGTTTATTTCTGTCACTATTAATTCTACGACTTCTTGAACTTGACTACTAACTTGAAAAAATCGTAAAGCCTTCTTGACTCACTCCAGAATCTGTTGCGGTAAAGAGAAATAGTTTCAGCGTTAGTTCTGATCAGCTTAGAAAAAGCTTTTGGTATCAAAAGCAAATTCAATGAAAGGGTTGGTGTTTACAAAGACTCGTGAAGGATGTGACCCATACATCGCATAAATAGTACTATGGATAAAACTCAATATGCAGAGTTCTTTTCTTATTATTACATCTACATTTTTTCTATGTATAACTGTAAAAAGAAAATTATGAATGCATTAGCAACATAGTAGGCAACCAATCATACATTTATGTATGACGGGTTGCATTTATTTACTAACATAATTTGAAACATACTTGAGTGGGTAAAACCTCACTAAATTTGTATAATACAAAAGTATTTTTAATAATATAAAAAAATAATATTAAAAATGAGGTGTGAAGAACACAATACAAGTTCATTTATGTTTTTTTTAATGTATCTTCTCCAAAGACGTAGATACGTATTTCACATTTCTACATGTTCGTCGGTACGCCCCTGTTGGAGAAGAGACACATTCAAAACAAACATAACTACGTTACTATTTATTTAATGTATATTAATATTTATTTAATGCAAATAAAATAACTTTTCTGTAAATTCGCTATTCTATTTTTTTTTTGTATTGAAAAATTACACCGAAATGTACGATAGTCCAAAATGCCTGGCTACATCTAAAAGCGATCCGACCGTTCCTCTAGATAACACAGGATATTCAGCTTCATGTGTTCTGTTAACACGTGATTGGTTCTATTTTTTTATGTAGGAATATAGAAAACAAAACAACTTCTTTGAATTTGTTAAAAATATTTAAAATTGTTTTCGCACAAGTTATAGGACTGTCAGAATAATTAACGGAAAACAGGTCTCTGGCCGTCCTTAAACTATGTATTATTCTTCTGATACCACATTGTCATTGCTACCTTTTCATCTTTGTTGAAATGATTTAAATAAATTATCTACTTTTCAATAAAATGTATTTAATTTAAGATTCATGAATGAATAAAAATTCAGAAATATTTGACATAAAAAATATTTTTTTTCTCTTCATTGCAAATTAATTTAAGAATTAAGCTATAGGTAAATCCTTCACTGGTGTAGTCCTACTATACCGCTAACGCATTAACAATTTTCTTCTTAAAATTATACATATTGCTATGGATTTTTCCTTAAATAATATTTTAAATTTTAAATTTGAATTTAATTAAAAATGAATGTACATTATTTGTGGATATCTGTGTATATCCGATATGTTATTTCATGTGCTAAGATAAAAAAACTTGATTTTTGGAGGTCGTCTTTATGTGAAAGCGATAGAGAGATATTTTGAGGGGGAGACCTACATCTGAACTATGACAAGAACGTTGTATTTCTTTGAAATATATATATATATATATATATATATATATATATATATAAATATAATAACTTCGTGACCTTGGTATGATATGGTAAACCTAATCAGTAGGCGATTAAAGGTCTGTATATTACTTCAAAATATATGTATTTAAAAAACTCTACATGTTTCGGCTTCATATTTTGTATTCTCTTGAAAAAGGCGTATACAGCCGAAACATGTAGAGTTTTTTAAATACATATATTTTGAAGTAATATACAGACCTTTAATCGCCTACTGATTAGGTTTACTATATATATATATATATATATATATATTTAGTGTTTATAAGAATTTTATTTTTCTTATTTATTTGATTGGCCGTGTCTTAACATTAAAAATAATAGACTTTTTATTGGTTTAGCGACCTTTTATTGAATTATGATGTTTTATTCTACGACGTTTCGACTTTTATTATTTTTCAGTCTTTTTCAAGTAACTAGAAACAAGAATTAATGCAATGAGAACATGAGAACTGTGTTTGCTTTTGTGAGATTGAATTAACAATTAAATTAACAATTAAAATTAGATTAAAGACTGAATTACCAATTAGATTAACAATTAAAGTTAAAATTTAAAATTAGATTAATAATGAGTAAGGACAATTAAAGTGATTACATCTGTATAAATGAATTGAAAATTTGAATTAAACTACAATACAGTAAGGTAACTAGAAACAAGAATTACTACAATGAAAACGTGAGAGCTGTGTTTGCTTTTGTGAGACTGAATTAACGATTAAATTAACAATTAGAATTAAAATTAGATTAAAGACTGAATTACCAATTAAATTAACAATTAAAGTTAAAATTTAAAATTAGATTAATAATGAGTAAGGAAAAATTAAAGTGGTTAAATCTGTATAAATGAATTGAAAATTTGATGTTTAACTACATTACAGTAAGAAACAATGAATGAACAATGAATGACAAAACTCACCGTTTCTTTTGGTTTTCAAAATCACGCATTCTGTGTAACATGAGTTATCGGGGGCCCGAGACCTTTTTTTGTAACGAACCGATCGCACTGGTTGGAATATTGTAAGTGTTTGTGGCTTTGTTAAGAGAGGTTAATTTCTGTTCTATTTTGGAATTTAGCAAATTGGTCAGGACCGTGTTTAGGAGTATGTAGTAAAAGTATTTAGAAATGGGATCTGATAAAAAGTTTTTTTTGTTTTTTGGTTTGTGTTTGTCTGGGGGGGGGGGATTTGATTTTATCTATTGTTTAATGAGTGGGTAATAGAGTTTAGACAGTCCATCAATTTCGTTTCTGTCGTTGATTGTTCTGCTGTTTTTGAAAATGTGGATCATTTCTAAGACCTCCCTAGCTTTTGTATTCTTTTTCTGTGTTATTACTTTGGTGTTATCAAAATCAAAATTATGTTTTAGTGTCAATTGGTGTTTTTTTAAAGCAGTTTGATTTTTTGCGTATTTGTGACCTTTCAATCTTTCTTGTAGTAACTGTTTTGTTTGGCCTATGTATACTTTGTCACAGTCTTTGCAGGGTATGTTGTATATTGTGTGTGATTGTTTTAGTGTAGGTGTTGAGTCTTTTAGTTTGGTGTGTAGGAATTTTATGTTTTTACCGCTTTGGTGTGCTATTTTAAACACATGTTACACAGAATGCGTGATTTTGAAAACTAAAAGAAACGGTGAGTTTTGTCATTCATTGTTCATTCATTGTTTCTTACTGTAATGTAGTTAAACATCAAATTTTCAATTCATTTATACAGATTTAACCACTTTAATTTTTCCTTACTCATTATTAATCTAATTTTAAATTTTAACTTTAATTGTTAATTTAATTGGTAATTCAGTCTTTAATCTAATTTTAATTCTAATTGTTAATTTAATCGTTAATTCAGTCTCACAAAAGCAAACACAGCTCTCACGTTTTCATTGTAGTAATTCTTGTTTCTAGTTACCTTACTGTATTGTAGTTTAATTCAAATTTTCAATTCATTTATACAGATTTAACCACTTTAATTTTTCCTTACTCATTATTAATCTAATTTTAAATTTTAACTTTAATTGTTAATTTAATTGGTAATTCAGTCTTTAATCAAATTTTAATTTTAATTGTTAATTTAATTGTTAATTCAATCTCACAAAAGCAAACACAGTTCTCATGTTCTCATTGCATTAATTCTTGTTTCTAGTTACTTGAAAAAGACTGAAAAATAATAAAAGTCGAAACGTCGTAGAATAAAACTTCATAATTCAATAAAAGGTCGCTAAACCAATAAAAAGTCTATTATTTTTAATATATATATATATATATATATATATATATATATATATATATATATTTAATCTAATTCGGGATGATTTGATTGTGTTAATTAGTTGATGGTATTTGATATTCAATTCCCGTATATTCTACGAGATTGTTATTCTCGTAATTTTGATAGTATTTGATTAAACAACGTTTTCTTGTCAGCGTGTCTCCTAAAACTATAAGTTTTTTTATTTTATGATATCATAAAACTTTGATTAATATAATAAGAATATTTATATTGTATTCAATATTGTTAGTTAAGGGTCTTAATTAGTAGAGAAAAATAATAAAGAGTATTATTAATCTTCTGTTATAAAAAAAATTATAATTGTAAAATTTTGCTCGTTTGGAAGTCAAGGGTATTTTTTCATGTGTTTGATGTTTGCACATGCGTAGATTTGGTCGTGTATTAAATTTGATTATACAGTGTGGTTCTCTGGGGAGAAATTAAAGATAAACTTTATTATTTTTTAGATAAGTTGTTCGGAGTAATTTAGAGGAAGTTTTAATCCACTTAGCTGTCAATTTACAGTGGATATATTTTACCTCATTGTGTCATTGTTAGATATTTTATCTTTATACTTTGTAAAGATAGTTTTTTTTCTTTTTTGATTTTTTTGTATTAAATATTCATTTAAATATTCGTTTCATTTCATATACCATTTATACCAATTAATTTATTATTATTAATTATTAAAATATAAGTAACAGAGAAAATATATAAATAAATTAGTGTGATTTATTCACTGGCGCCAAGTATTTTCTACAGAACACGGATTTCCTTATTGGAACCCTGAGAAGTAAGAAGTCTCACATTTTTGAAAATCCACCGACTGAGTATCCGAGTTGGGAAGATTAGTTGTGGATGGTGGCAAATTAATTCCACAAACCACTATTCATAGCAATATGTGTAATAATAAAGAAAAACTCCGTATAAATATCTTTAGAACTGCAATGTTTCCATTTTTCTAAAGAGTATTTGCAGTTGAGGAGTATGGCAGTTTCAACATGAAAACGCTCCAAGAGGAATGGCTTTTACAAAATGCTTGGCTTTATAAAATGTGGGTCATCTTATGACTCTCCTGTTCTCTTAACCTAAACACGATTGAGAACTCGTTGCAAGTTGTGAAAACAAAAATAGCAAAAAGCAATAGAAAAAATTAAAATTATTTATTTAATTATGTCGAACGAACATAAATGAAGAGTACACCAGCGGAAACTTATCAAACGTTAGTGGAGTCGATGCCAAAAAACTGTGCACAAGTTATTAAAGCTGAAGGCTATTCCGCTAAATATTAATATGTATGAATTATAAATAACTTGTGAAAAAAATTTATTGGATTCATCTCCAATTTCCTTCAATTAAATTAACTTTTGTTAATTAAAAATCAAAGCCAAAATTCAAATATTTCAGTATTTATAGTTGTAAGGATAGCATAGTACATTTCTAACATTGTGAAATTTTGAGCAACAAGTAAAATCCAGGTGATTTTCAAATTTATAGATAATAATAATAGTCCCCATAATAGCCTTCCAGGCATTTGGGGGTAGTATCATGGTAGGCTTGTTACAACTTGAGCCGTTCAGTACATTGGGACGGTAACGTGGCTAACGCTACGCACCGACCGCTATTATTATCCAAGAGCTTTACCTTCAGGCAGTGACGTAACGAGGGCATGAAGCCCCTGTGGCAAGTGTCGAACTTGCACCTTAAAAATTTTAATGTAACCAGTTAAATTTTACTAAATGCAATATACTCTCGTGAGCAAAAAAAACGGGACACTGTTTCTGCGTGGGTTTAAATTGTGATTACTTAAGTGTCTATCTTTACTCATAATAGTAAGTCAGGAATTGTCAAAAATGTGTGTCTTATTGACATTTATTAAACATTTTTAAAATAAATTGAATAAAAATTACTAAAAACGACAGAGAAAGATTATTTATTAAATTAAAATAATTATTACATCAAAATAATTAGTATTTCGTCATTCTACCGTTATTATTAACTGCATCTAATCTTGTAGTCATTGAAGCGACAATATTTTGTACAACATTTATAGAAATTTGATGCCAAGCATTTTGAACAATCTCCCAAAATTCTTCCTGGGTATAAACTCTATCTCATTAATCCCCCATACATTTTCAATGGGATTTAGATAAGGACTGTAGGGCTGGATGTCTCAAGTTCAAATTTCATTCTCTTGTACAAGATGAGGCAGGAAATTGTGTTGTTCTTATAGCTTCCTTTAATGTTTTGAAAGGATTGTGCCTAATCTCAGTAACTAACGTTTCGTCTTCCTGCGTATTTGAAATTTTGTTACGTTCGTAAATTATTTTCCGGTTTAAATTATCCTCTTCGCTCCATTTTTTTTATATATTCTTGCGGCTGAACTTTTACCAATATTAAATTGAACCCATACACTTCTTAATGATTTCCCATTTTTTCAACTAGTAACAAGTCTGGCTTTATCAGTTTTCGAAAGATGCGGCATTTTCAAATTTGAATTAGCACCTATGATATATAATTTGACACGTGCACACGTAAAGTTTGAAAGTTAATCAAACATCGTCAAAATTACAACGCTAAAAAATAAAGGAAATTGACATAACGATTTTGACACTGTCCCGATTTTTTTGCTCACGACAGTATTAAATACTAACGAGTGATCATTATAATTCTCACTCGTAGCAGGCCGTGTATATAAAAAGTATGTCGTAACTTAAGTCAGTAAGATGTTAATTCAAACGTCTATCAATGTCAATTACATGTATAACATATAGTTTGATCAAAATAAAAAAAATAGTGGCTTTTAACGATATGCATAAAACTTTTATGGTAGACTGTTAGTTCCTTATATCTCAAAAAATTATATAAATTAAAATCCCAACATTTTAATTAACATTTTTAATTCATTTTATGACAATCATGACGTTTGAAAACATTTTGACTGATCTCCTCTAGTAACTTAACTTACGACATGCTTTTTGTTATACATGGCTTACGTGAGTGAAAATTTTAATGACCACTCGTTATTAACCTCATCAAAATGAGTTGCCTGTATATACAATATTGTATTTATCAAGGTATTTGTATGAATAAATAATCTATAACCTAAATAGGAACAAATGTTTATTCATATTCAATAACGACAAATTTAAAGAAATACAAAACACCCTGTGCCTTTAAAATGACACTTATGCAACCAGTTTAACAGATTGTAAAAGTCCCCAACTAAAATAGCCTAATTCTCTTTTGTGAATAAAACCAGACTATTTATTAATAATAAAAGAGGTAGAATTATATTATGATTTTTATTGTACAGATTGTATTTATTATTTATCGTAGTAAATTTAATATTTACAATAAATGTTGTCACAACATTACTACCACGATAAACGTGCACTGTAAATTGGATTGCAAACGATATTAAATGAAGGCACAGTAGGTAGGTATATGTATTATATATCGTATAAAATAATATAATAAAAACATAAAACAGTTTAGCTTATTTTATAAAGTAATTTTTCTAGCTTTTTCATTTGCAAATATTATATCGTCATAATCTAATGTTTTTGCAACATCTTTTTCATTTGTTATTATAAACATGTTTGTTAATCGCTCTTGTCCAATAGTAGAATGGAGATACGATTTTACAATTTTTAATTTGCTAAACAAACGTTCGCAGGAAGCTGTTGTTACAGGCATTGTTATGAAAATTCTTAATGCTATGTCTAGATTTGGATACGTGTTTTGTAATAAGAATTCGAAATTTTTTTGCAAGATTTGAAAAGCGTCCATATAGCCAAAATTTTCAAAAACTTCCACAGTTTGATATTTGAAACCCTCAATTTCACAAATTCTGGAGCATCCAAGGTGCTATTATATTTCAATGTTACATATCGTTTCACCGGGTCGGTCGGTATCCTTTGTTTAGCGCGCCCAAAAGCTGGGACCGAAAAAACGCCATCGATATTATTGGCTAGACTAGGGTATGAACCTGCTCCATACAGATTCATACTCTAGTGACCTACCCACTAGACCAACAGGGTCCAAATTTATAAATGCTAATTATATGTCCGTATCTATATGTATGTGAATTAGGTCCATAAAATTTCATTTTCCGTGATAAAGCATAAATACGTACTTTTTTAAATAAGAGTAATCACTTAAACTTTATTTTCAGTGTCAAGAATGTTAAAAAAAAGGTAATAAACCATCGATACAGGGTCTCTTAAACTAATTTCTTAGAAAGAATCATCAGACTTATTTATTTTGTGAATATGATATAACAATACATTTATTTTTTTAAAAATATCACTATATTTAAATGCAATATTTCAATGATTTCAGAGTGGCAGCAGCTATAGTTTTTGATCTGACTAGACCAGATACATTTCTATCTGTTTCAAAGGTAATATACTAGTTCTAATTATGTGTACATATATGACCTATATAAAATGGAACTGATACAAATTTGCTTATTTTGGATTCAGTGGTTGAATGATCTTCGGGAAAAAGTGTTTCTACCCCATGGAAAACCATTACCTGTGATAATATTAGCAAATAAGGGAGATGTAGCAGCAAACAAAATACCACCTCAGATGGAAGAATTTTGCAAAAATAATAAAATTTTATCGTGGTATATTACGTCGGCAAAAGAAAACAGAAATATAAGTTAATGTCAGAAAAAGTGCTTTAATCATAAATGCTTTAATATTTTATTTTTAGACGAAGCAATGAATAAAATGGTGACCGAAGCATTAGAAAATCATCAAAACAATAATTCGTATAACTTGGATTCGATAACGATTGCTGAAGAAGCAGTTAATCAGAAGCACAATAGACGTATATGTTGTTCACGTTAGATTTCTTTAAATACATATTAATTACTGTGTTATTAATAATCTCTTATAAATTATTTATATTTGTATAAATTGTTTAATATATATATTTCTTTTACATTTCTGTTATTTGGTGGTTTTATTCATTTAAACATGCTTCAAAACTCACACAAGTTCTTAATTTTTAAAATATAAAAGGAACTACTATTGAGAAACTTTATTGGACGAAAATTTTTCTTTAAACTTATGAACACAAAGAAATAAAACGCTAAGATAATATCTCAACTAAATCGAAAATATCAAGTCATAACAAAATGGGTCGTGTATTGACCAAGTGAGCAATATTCCTTCTCCAAACTTCACTTGCATTTTATTTAATTAATTCTAGGAAATTGGTAGGTGTTAAACGGAATTGACAAAATTATTAAATTTGAGATCGTCTGTTTAGTACGCTAAATCCAATTGGGAATAATGGACACACGAAAAAAGTATACTACGTTGGTGAACTGTTTCTTCATGTAAGTAGGTAACTCGGAGGAAAGAACACGGACTCTCCACTTTTCCAAAAATAAGGTCCAGTAAATTTAGATAAAAATTTGGTTAATGTGTTAGTTTTAAAATGGTTCTCTCTCGACTTAGCAGTCAGTGAATAAAAAAAACAGTATGTATGTTGTTGATCTGTCAAATGTAATAACTGTATTTTTTTGATATTTGATAATTAAACGATATTACTTCCAAGCGTTACTCTGTGTTAATTTTATCAGGTTATGGGCCCAGAGTTAGAGGCATACCTGCGTAAAGAGTAAGATTTCGTCATTTGTTGTGAAATCATAAAAGGAGTATTAGAGTTTATCAAGTTCAGTAAGTAGAAAAGAAATGGCGCCAGAGAGTTCGATAAGCATCGAAAAATTGAAAGGTAGCGAAAATTACCACACATGGAAATTCGCAATGCAAAATGTGTTGGATTTCTGTGGATTAGATAATTGTATTACTAATCCATGTACCGAAACGGATGAAGTGAAATTAAGAAAAGCGAAGGCACGCATAGTTCTGTCAGTTGACGAATCCTTGTATGTACACATACAAACCTTATCTACGGCAGCACAAATATGGAGTGCATTAAAGGAGCTGTACGATAATCGTGGTCTGACTAGACAGATTGGGTTGCTACGGAAGCTAATAACAATTCGCCTGGAATGCTGTAGTTCGATGGCAAACTATGTAAATGAAATTATGTACAGCCAATAAGCTGAAAGGTGTTGGCTTTGATATCACTGATGAATGGATAGGAGCTATTATGCTGGCAGGTCTGACTGACAAATTTAAACCATTCATAATGGGTATTGAAAGTAGTGGTGTCAAGATCAACGGTGACAAAATTAAATCCAAACTTCTTGATGGAAACTACAGTGAGTCCGCAGAAAGTGCATTGTATAGCAGAAACAAAAACGGAAATTCAAAGAAAGGTAAGCATAATCACAAAAAGCAGCTAACTTGTTATATTTGCAATCGGAAAGGACATATTTCTTCACACTGTCCAGAAAAAGGAAAAATGGTGGGAGCTTTAAAGAAACCGGATAAGCGTGATTCAAAGGTTGCGTTTAGTGGCACATATTTTTCCTACGGAAATAAATCGAATTCTATGGAATGGTTCATAGATAGTGGTGCAACACACCACATGACGCCAAATGCGAAGTGCATATCGCAGACAAGCATCTCAAATGTTAAAGAGATTACCGCAGCAAATAATGGGAAAATGAAGGTAACAAGAGTTGGAAATACCTGTTTTCCAGTAAATGGAGTGGAGGTAAAAATAGAAAACGTGTTATTGGTACCGGACTTGACAGCAAATTTATTATCAGTGGGCCAAATAGTAAATAAAGACAATATGGTAGTATTTAATGGTGAAGGTTGCAGTATTTACAATGAGAACAATGAATTATTAGTGCGTGTAGACTCATCATCCAGGGTTTACATACTTAAAAGTGACCATGTATCAAGCCTTGTTGCAAGTGACACATCAATAGACCTGGTGACCTGGCATAGACGGTTAGGACATTTAAACTTTAGTGATATGCGAAAAATGATGAATGGGCAAATAGTAAGTGGTTTGAACTTTTCGGAGACAAATAGCATGTCAATCAATTGTGAAGTTTGTGCGGAAGGTAAGCAAACCCGACTACCTTTTAAGCATGTTAGCAAAAGGGCTAAAATCTTGCTTGACTTAGTCCATACTGATTTATGTGGCCCGATGGAGATGGAATCAATAGGTGGCGCCAAATATTTTCTAATATTTATCGATGATCATTCTCGGAAGGTATTTGTGTATTTCTTAAAAACTAAAGCAGACGTGTTAGACGTGTTCAAAGAGTTTAAAGAAATGGTTGAAACACAAGCAGAACGCAAAACAAAGGTTTTACGTACGGATAATGGCACATAATATTGCAACTGGGACTTTAACAAATTTTGTGCAAAGTATGGAATTAATTATCCATCAAACCACAAATGTGTATACTCCACAGCAAAACGGTGTTGCGGAACGAATAAACCGCACCATAGTGGAGCGTGCCAGATGTATGATTTTTGATGCGAAACTGGAGAAACAGTACTGGGCGGAAGCTGTAAATACAGCTGCATATGTAATAAATAGATCGTTTAATTCGGTATTGGTCGACAATACGCCAGAAGGAATTTGGGCTGGATCGAAGATAGATCTAAGCAATATAAGAATTTTTGGATCATCTGTTATGGTGAACGTACCAAAGCAACGCAGGCAGAAATGGGATCGAAAGGCCAGAAAGATGATTTTCGTAGGATACAGCAACACTACACAGGGATATCGTTGTTTAGACCCCATAACGAACGAAGTAGTAACAAGTAGAGATGTGATCTTCATGGAGATCAAACTACAGGTAATGGATACCTCATCCACTTATCTTGATGAGAATTCTATTTCAGTGGGAGACAATTCAACTCGTGTTGAGACAAACATCGAGGAAATTGAAGATGAAGCTATTCAACCCATTCTGGCAGATAGTTCGTCTATCGAAGAGAATAACGAAGATGAAAATTATCCAAATGATGAACCCTACGTACCAGAGGGAATGGTGACGCCGCCAACTGAGGTTCGACGTTCAAATCGTACGCCAAAACCTACGAAATCGGATGACTACATTTATGTTGTCAGTGCAAGCGATTCGGATAACGATCCAACCACAATCACAGAAGCATTGTCATGTAACGAGCGCAAAGAGTGGAAAATGGCCGTAGAAGATGAATTACAGTCATTAAGGGATAACAGCACATGGACATTGGTAGAATTACCAAAGAAACGGAAGGCAATTTAAAAGCAAATGGGTTTTTAAAACCAAATATGATGACAACGGACACGTAATACGGAGAAAAGCTCGACTGGTCGCTAAAGGTTGTTCGCAACAGCCTGGTGTCGACTATACCGAAACATACGCACCAGTTGTCGGCTACACATCTATTCGTTTCCTAATTGCACTTGCCGTAAAAAAGGGCCTAAAAATAGATCAAATGGATGCCGTTACTGCATTCCTGCAAGGTGATCTTGCGGAAGAGATCTATATGGAACAACCGGATGGATACGACGACGGAAGTGGTAGAGTGTGCCGATTGAATAAGGCAATCTATGGTTTGAAACAAAGCGGTCGTCAGTGGAATTTGAAGTTAGACCAAATGCTAAAGTCATTCGGACTCATCAAATCCCAAATAGATACCTGTATATATTTTTCGGAAAAATCGCAACTGATTGTAGCTATTTATGTTGACGATCTTTTGATTTTTTGGAAAGACATCAACAACCGTGACAATTTAAAAAACGCTCTGAGTGAAGCTTTTCATATGAAGTACATGGGTAAAGTAAAACACTGCATTGGTCTGAATATTACATATGATGAAGAGATCAATGTGATCTCACTAGATCAATCAAAATATATTAAGGAAATATTGGATAAGTTTGGAATGGCAAAATGTAAACCGGTAGCCACACCCAGTGACCCAAGTCAAAGGTTATCCGTTAGCATGTGCAAAGATGAAACAATTGTTAATGTTCCATATCAGGAAGCTGTAGGTAGCCTATTATACTTGGCACAAGGCACAAGACCGGACATAGCCTATGCCGTAAACGACGTAAGCCGTTTCAATTCTAATCATGGAACAGCCCATTGGCAAGCGGTGAAGCGAATTTTTCGATATTTAAAAGGGACAGCGAATTTAAAACTTCGCTATGGTAGCAATGAAGATTTAATTGGTTATTCGGATGCAGATTGGGCTTCTGATGTTGATAAGCGGCGATTATGTACAGGATATGTATTTGAAATGAGCGGTGGGGTAATATCATGGTCGAGTAAGCGACAACCGACTGTAGCGTTGTCAACAGCTGAAGCTGAGTAAGTACAAAAAAAAATATGGCTTTGTCTTCAACTATTCAGGAAGCAATGTGGTTGAAGCAGCTCGGGCAGGACTTGGATGTGAGTTTAAAGACTCACTCAACGATCATCGCATGTGACAATCAGAGCGCAATTAATTTAGCCCAATCTGATGGATATAGAGCTAGATCGAAGCATATAGATGTTCGACATCATTATATTAGAGAGCGAGTGAAAGACCATGCAGTCAACATCATGTATGTTCCAACGCAAGGAATGGTGGCCGACAGCCTTACAAAAGCTGTTCATAAAGAAAAGGCGCAATTTTGTGCTATAAACATGGGGTTAGTTTGATGGTAATGAAACCTGACATTAATATGTTTTTTAGTTTTCATTAAGTGGGAGTGTTAGTTTCAAAATGGTTCTCTCTCGACTTAGTAGTCGGTGAATAAAAAAAACAGTATGTATGTTGTTGATCTGTCAAATGTAATAACTGTTATTTTTTTGATATCTGATAATTAAACGAAATTACTTCCAAGCGTTACTCTGTGTTAATTTTATCATAATGTTATTTATCTTAAATTGATTTTTAACATTGTACAATGAATATAATTTTGTAATAGACTTGATTTCTTCTATGTCTAGTCTAGAATATGGAAAACTAAAGATAATTTCACTTCTTATGCGCTTTCTTACATAGGGAATATTTATCGCCATATTTCACAAAGTTCATCATGTTTTCTTTTAGACAGTTTTAGGACCTAACACTAAGAAATATTATGAACAATATTACTATAATCCTCTTTGTAATGATTCTCCATTAAGTTATTTAATTAGATTGTATAAGTTTATGTATGTTTAAGAATTTTATATGTTGAAATTTATAAATCAAGATTTAACAATCATGTAAATGGAGAGATGTTATGAAAGGTTACAGACATTATTTTGTGATAATTGATCATGTAAAATAAACACTACTGTTTTTATTACTATATTGTATGTACGTACTGATAATATATAGTTCTTGTATCATTATAGTATAGTTATAAAAACGTATTTTCCTGTTCATTTAATTGAAATATTAACTTTTTTGAAAAATAATTTTTCCAGTAAAAATGTAAAAACTATGTCTGCAATTTTATTTCAAATATAATTATAGATATACGTATAATTACACCTTTTGTTTAATTCGGATGAAATGTTTCACAGAATTCTATAAACTTTAAAAAACTAAAATTCATCATGAAACGAGTTTTAATGTTTCTAATTTCTTAACATCTCTTTTCCTAGATACACATACTTAAATATTATGTTTCACTACAGTAATATACCTAGTATTTACATTAATTTTGTTGACTAATTATTTTCATTTAAAATACAAAAATAAACATGCTAATTTACTTAACATCTCATACACAAGATTTTAAAAATTTAATACCACTGACAACTTCACTGAAACAGTTGTAACTAAATCTAAACAAAGACTTCAGTGACAAACTTCTTCCATCACAAATTTTTCACCTTTTCAACATTGCAAGTTTCCTTGCAGAAACAAAGTTTTTAGTTAATAATTTTATTTAAACTATATTTTTACTAAATAAAGTTTGTATGTTACTAAAGCTGCATTTAGTGTTAGATAACGATATCAAAATATATCTAAATACTTAGAAAAAATATATCTATTTATATGATACAGAACAATTAATTCTGCTATACCGAACAAAAAAAACACAAACTTTAAAAGTATATTTCAACTATTTAACAAAGAAAATAACCACTAATTTATATCAAAGCTAAAAAAAAGCTCAACTCAGCTAGGATTCTGACCCATTTTTTGAGCAGCTGCTAAAGCATTCTCATTCGCTATCATTTGAAATTCCTGAAAACGTTGTGAAATTCTCTGATTTGCTTTTAAAAACTTTTCCAGACAGTTCAATGCGCATTTTTCCTGCAAAAATATAACATTAATGTTCAGTCAAATAGAATATTGCCAAATAGGCATTTATTTGTTACAGTACTATAAGAAACCACATACTTCTTTCGATTTTACAGTCCTTGAGGTAAAATCTGTAATACAATCATTGAAGCATAATTCCGTCAATCGATTATAGGATACAAGAAAATCTTTGAACTGAAATTTGAATTACACATTAGTTGGTTCATATTCCAGGGAAGGAGGTCAAAGAAATATACCGTTTTAATGTGTTCAGGATCTAAATTGTCTGCATCAATACTTGGAGGTAGAGGGACACTCATTTTAATTTAAAATTCTGAAAAATATAGAAGGAAAGAAATGTACTACACTATAGAATCGATACCAGGCAATATGAGGTTATATTTTAGTTACATCTTCTAAATTTTAAACTTGGTCGATATTATAGAATTCTCTGAACTTGACTGAAAACTTGACTGTTTTGAAATCTACATATCCTACCTGCCTTCTTATAACTTATAACTTTATAACTTATAAATTAGGCTTGCTAAGCCTGGAATTAGGCTTAGCAAGCCTAATTTCACGAATGAGGGCGCAACTAGTTTTAACAGGGCGGATATGTTTTATTTAGTTTAAATTTAGTCATGATAAATAATGAAAGATGTGAGGCGTGTATCAAATGTGCCCATTATAATTTAACCTTTACAATTAAAATAATTTGTTTAATAGGTGCTTCATAGATGTCACAACATATATAAAATTGTAACTATTTTTTTCTGCCAATGTTTTTCTCCTATTCAGAACATTTGATTTATAATAAGTTATTATTTATGAATAAGAAATATTAAATCACACTTTCTAAATTGTCCCAATTTGGTTTTAAAAAACATTTCTATAATTTATATCGACCAGGAAATGTTTTATTATTAGTTTAGTTTCTCTATTATAGATGACGCAACATCAACCAAACGCCAAGTTGACTTTTAACCGTCAAAATTTCTGTTTATACGCGCGCCTATTAGAACTTCCGGTTGAATTTTTAAATTTTAATACGGGTGGATTATGTGAATTCTACCTAACAGTAGGGTGTTAACCGTTAAATGCCGCTTGTGACTTAAATTTCGAGTGTATGTATACCTAACCTATATTAGGAAGCATTATATAAAAATGGATAAGAAGAAGCAGAGGAAAGTAACATGTAAACAAGGCGGAAAAAAATGCAATTCTAAATGTAACAAACAAAAAGCAGTAGTTCATAAACATTTCGATCCTTCAAAACGAATTAGAAAACCTTCTCAGCATGAGGATTTTCCCGAATTTTTGCTAAGTGACGACAATAACTTAGAAAAATCAAAAAGAAATAGAGGCACAAAGAAAACTTCACAATCAAATGTTGCAAGTGAAAGTAGTTTAAGAAGATCAAGTAGTGATAATAAAAAAACGATAAGACGAAAATCTATTTCGCCAACTACAAGTCAATCTAAAGTTTGCTCTAATAAGATAATAATGCCGTCGAGTTCTTTTAACACACGATTGGAAAACAGAATTCAACGAAATATAGAAAACATAAACAATCGCGGGAACATGAGAATGTCTATCAAAGATGTGCGTTGTAGACTACAACAGAAATTAAAAGTGGACAAATATAACCCTGTTTGTTCTCTAAAATCCTTAGAAAAAGCTGTATCTGAATCTACCCAATCCAGTTCAAAACAATGTGCGTGTCCCGAAGATGATCTTTACTTACAAAAATTAAGAAAAGAAATTTCTAGTTCCAAGTTTAGTCCTAGTAGTGATATAAAGAAAACAGTAAGTGATTTGAAATCGGAAATCGCGAAATATCGAGAAACTCTAAATAAAAATGTGAACTTTCTTCAAAAACGATTAGGACCGAAATTTTTCGAGAAATATCCCTCATCAACACCTGTTGATACAAAATATACTAGAACAATTAAAATTCCAGTGCAAACTGATTCGTTCAATCCTTTGGTCGGCGAGGAAAATAAATTGGATACTGCCGCTAAAGCTGGGGATTCTCAGTCAGGTACATAAACATTGAAGTCTTTTACAGTATAGTTTATGGATAGTAGTCGAGTAGAGTGTAGTATAATTAGAGTATGCAAATAAATAATAATGTCTTCTAAAGATTTGACTAGATTTACCAGATTGTTTGAATTTAGTTCATCCATCATTTTAAAATTAGTATGATAACTACAAATTTGGTAATATTGAATATACAAAATTCGATTGCCGGAATTTTAAAACTAACAAATAGTTATGCATCCTTATTTTAAGTTTTTCAGATTCTTTTTTCCCACTGCTATGAAGTATACCATATTAAGAGGTTCCATATACCTACATTCATTGAACATAACACTAATTATATAGGAAAGGGTTGCTAAAACAAAACAAAATAGTCTTGCAAAAATGTATTACTCATCTAATTTAAAATATTTAAAAACACAATTATTTATTTGCTCAAATGGGAGCCTCTTTGGGACACTGATTTATCCCAGAGTACATTGACGCTGTCATATTGCTTATTATGGCCATATGACCATTGGAAAGCAATATCGTCATTAAATGTAATCTATGTAACTCCATATAACTAAAGTTTCATTCATGTTTACGTAACAAGGGGTCACATTGATCACTTTATTTTGTCCATAGAACTTTGTTTGTGTTTCGGAAATTAAAAAATGTCAATTAAAAGGTCTAGATAGGAAAATGCCACCATATATATAGCTCTTTCACTCCATC
Organism: Melolontha melolontha; assembly: GCA_935421215.2. Classification (NCBI taxonomy): domain Eukaryota; kingdom Metazoa; phylum Arthropoda; class Insecta; order Coleoptera; family Scarabaeidae; genus Melolontha; species Melolontha melolontha. The sequence goes on from OW285238.1 coordinate 39,253,547, forward strand.
ACGGCGCATAGAGCTTCCACCAAGAATCTCTATTCAGCTTTGTGCCAGCTCTCCTCAACTTTTCCAGTGTTCCTAATCTTCTAGTCTGTTCTTCTTTTCCATGTTGTCATTGGTTTTGCCCGGCTTCTTAGTCCGGTTACAGTCCATCTCATGGCGTACCTGGTTATGTCCTCTTTGCTCTTTCTTAGTATATGCCCTATCCAATTCCACTATCGCTTTAATATTACATTCTTTATTCGCTCTGGTTCACTACTCTTTATGAGTGATTATGTTCGGTCAGAACAGCTTCAGAATTTTCCGGAGGCAATTACTTATGAATACGCGAATTCGTTATTGGTCTTTTTCTATCATGTATCAGGCTTCACATTCGTACAACAACACAGACTTGATCTTGCTGTAAAAGATTTTCAGCTTAATTCTGCGATTAATCTGTCGACCCCTATACGTTCTTCAATAAACCATATGCTTGTTGTGCCTCCCTAACTCTGATCTTTCCATTACATTAATTACTCCGCCGAGGTATTAGAATTCCTATAGGTACCTTTTCAATATTTTGCTGATTTATTTTTCTTTCCTCCTTAGCCTTTTCACTTATTATCATTTCTTTTGTTTTTGGCAACATTTATTTCCAACATTATTTTTGCAGCTTCTTTTTCTAAGTTTGAAAGCATATTTTTTATATCTTTTATAGTATGTGATGGTTCCACGTTATTGTTTTTAAGTCCTTTTTCTCTGGTTAGTGCACATATTAATGCCACCATGTAAGTAAAATCTTAGCAAAAAGAATAATACAAATGTGATCAATTCCACATGCAATTTGGAACTTTGGAGTCCCCTGATAAATCTACTTGAAATGTGTAAAATATTACAAATGAAACAGATATGTATGACACATACTTGTATCTGTACACATAGACACACACCTCGTATTTTCCAATGTTTACTTCAGTCAAAGACACGTGTTTCTGTCTCAATAGACTTAGTCAATTTGGCTAATGAAGTATAATTTGATGGCTCGCCTTCTAGGTAAGTAGCTATTATACCACCAAATAGGACAAAATTTGCTACTTACCTAGAAGGCGAGCCATCAAACTTTACTTTATTAGCCAAACTGACGAAGTCTATTGAGACAGAAACACGTGTGTTTGGCCGAAGTAAACGTTGGAAAATACGAGGTGTACGTCCAAGTGTACAGATACAAATATGTGTAATGATTTGTAACAAATGTGTAATGTGTGCTTAACGTATTAATGCACTCAAATTTCTTTGGTATATGTACAAAATATGTGTAAAAAGATCATATCTTTCGTATTTATAAATCGATGTTGTAAATTTTTGGATGTAATTACTTCGATTCCCTTTAATTTTTAAAGTGTTTATTTTCGTATACAGAATACATTATTCTTTTTCTTCTAACAATATACTTATTCTTGTGTTAAAGTTTGTTAATAAAAAATCAATTTTGTCTTAAATATTTTTGCACCTCGACTTAGTTTACAAATCTTATCATATGGTGGTTTCATCAGCTTTGGCTGGCATTCTTATAATGGCACAAATGCCTGCTAACATCACTGTCGATATATCCTTGGGCATAAGTTTGAAAGTTTTTTTCAGCTTATAGCCATCAACTGTACATTCAGTTTCTGAAATTTTGCCTGAATTTTACACACGTATTTGTATTGTATTAAAATTATTTCTTTCCACGAAAATTAACTAAGACTTTCTGTCACTAAAAGTTGTGAGTCTGGTTGCATATATTGCACTTCCTATATTTCCACAACCGAACAGTTTCCTTAAATGTATCCTCTAAAGTTTCTTCTGCGGCATCTGAGCTGCTGCTGATAACGATAGCAACACTTTTTTCTAGTTGCGTTCTTAGAGTGTTTTGGCCAAAACAATTTGCTGTGTAACAATTCAGAACAAACACCCTCAACACCAGACCTTGGATCAGATACCTTTAACGTTGTCAGAATTTTTTCGAGGAGTTTGCTACGGTTGAATTGGCGCAAACAAGTAGCGCAGAGCCCGATAATTAAGTTTCACTTTATTGCATATTCCTGAAGATAGTTTGTAGTCGGTAAGTACGGCACGCCAGGCTACTTTAGAGGTCTGAAGAATGCCACGTATAGTTTATATCCATAAACGAATTACAGAAACATTTAAGTGCGTTGCTAAATTATCACCGATTAATAGTTTTCATCCTACTAAACGCAACGGTCGCGGCATGAACCAGGTTTTAAGCCAGTCCTAAAATTTAATGGTATCCATCCAACCACCCATCCATGATAGGCATTATTAAATCTACATACGATTATGAAACAAGACTTGTTACAACATGGGTGACCATGAATATCTCCCCCTTCCATGTATTGTATAGGCATTCACTTTTATATATCACATAAGGCGGCAGTAGCATCGCATCCGCATATCCACAAACCATTATTATAGTGTTTTTGTGCTTTTAGAATTATTTGAAGCTTTGAAGCTTTTTCGGGATAACACCTCTTCGATATATAACACGCGGCTTCCCACGTTGACACATGTTTGTTTCATCATAATTAGAGAGGCTTTTAGATTTTATGCCTTCCAAAATTTCTTTTAAGTTTGTGAAGTAAATTTCTATAGTTTCCTCAGAAGCAGTCGCAGGATTTTTATTTATAATACTATTGTGCTACTTCTGCTTTAGTGCCCAATGTTGATCTGGAATGTTATTGTATTGTGTCTTTATACGACATAACTTGCAATTTAATTTAAAATATGAGAACAATCATTTATCATAAGAAGGGTAAAGATGTGTAAAATTATCATTAAAAATCGTTCTCTAAGTTTGATTATTATGGTTACTGACAAAACAACCAAACTTCGTAATCGTCGCTAATAAATATAAGCTTTCCCAGGAATTTCATAATTCATCATTCATTATCATATTTTTTGGATTTAAAACTGTGAATTTGATTGCAATCTACTGTTTTCGGTATGCACGCTGAGTAAATTCAGTGAAAACCCAAAATTGATATACTTGACCGCAGCATTTACGAAGACGCTTTCTTCTGCAGTTGATAATATACATTGCCGTCCACCAGCATTACGAAATTTGTTATTTAAAGTATCGAATGGGATTTTATATTCGGAAACTTCTCCGCTTATTGATAACTGCCCATTAGAGATTTTTTGAAGAGCTTCTTCGAATTGTTTTTCCGTGTAATTCTTACAAGTGCGTGTCTTGGATTTTTTTTACATATTCGTACTATCTAGAACAAGAAATAGTCTGAAGTATAAAAATAATGAAAACAGTCAACTAGGAAGTCACTTTGATAATGAACAAAGTCAACCGACACTTGTGATCAAAACGACTCGTTGTCACGATTTTTGAGCAATTTGAGAAGATTATATAAATTTATGGCATCCTGACTAATGCCTAAGTATGAACATACCATATCTTCAATTAACTTTTCATTTAGAGTAGCCTATGATTTTAATATAAATTTTGGATCATTGTGGAACAGAAAGGTTTTTGGAAAGTCAAGTTTTCACAACGATCATAGTTAAGTCAATTTATTGAAAAGTTGTCTTATTAATTAGAGTATTTATTATCATGTTAGAAATACAACACAAAGTTTTTATTGTTGGAAGTTATTTTGGAAGTGGTAGATTAGTAAATGGACAGTAGATTTATGCAATTAATCAATGTATACAGGATTTTCGACAACAGTTTCCGAATCTTTCAAGCACGTTTGAGCAACTGGCTAGTCAAATTCATGGTTGTGTTGACAGATTTCGTGGAACGGGGACAGTATTTCGTAAATCTGTGAGCGGAGCACCTAAAAAAAGAGGTGCTGATTGCATTGAAGATGTTCGACATCGAATGGAAAACACACGAAAGAAATCCGTTGCGAAACTGTCGCAAGAAGTTCAGTTGTCAGTTGGAACATGCTACACTATTCTTAAAAAAAGATTTAAAATTATATCCATATAAAATTCAAGTAGTTCACGTTGATAACGATAGAAGAACCGAGTAGTGTGCCAATGGTTCTTGAATAACTTGAATAATGATGGTGTTCTTAATAAATGTTTCCTTACTGATGAGGCCTGGTTTCATCTTTCGGGATATTTAAGCAAACAAAATACGAGGGAAGATCAGAAAATTTCTAGAACGAGACACACAACACCACTTTTCGGGGTAAAATCATATTTATTTTTCTACATAGTCTCCTAGTAACTCTATACATTTAATCCAACATTTTTCAAGATCTTTTATTCCTCCAGAAAAATAAAAGCTATCAAGACCTTCCAAATGTTTATTTACAGCTTCGATGATTTCATTATTCCACGAGAATTTCTTTCCAGTCAACCATTTCTTGATGTTCGGAAATAGAAAGAAGTCCGAAAGGGCCAAATCTGGCGAGTACGGTGCATGTTCAATTAATTGGAATCGTAATTCGTGCCGTTTCACCATCGCAATTGCCGCCTTGTGGGACGGGGCATTGTCTTGGCGAAAAAAGACTTTTTCTTTGTCATATGAGGCCTTTTGGTTTTGATTTCTTCGTTTAATCTGTCCAATAATCTCGCATAATACGCGCCTGTTATTGTCCTCCCATGTTGCAAGTAGTCAATATAAAGTATTCCTCGGAAATCCCAAAAATCGGTAGCCATCACCTTTCCAGCTGGCGGCATCATCTGGCCTTTTTTGGAGTTGGTTCACCGCGTACTGTCCACTACTTTGATTGTGTTTTAGTCTTTGGGATGAATTGGTGTAGCCACTTTTCATCGACGGTTACAAAACGTCTCAAAAAATCTACAGGATTACGCTTGAACATGTCTAGACATAGCTGAGAAATGGTCACACGAGCTTGCTTTTGATCGTCTGGCAGCAAACGCGGCACCCATCTTGCTTTTTCACTGAGCTTTCTCATGTCCAAATGTTGATGTAAAATGTAATGTGCGCGGCCATATGATATGCTTACTGCCTCTCTCGACTTTAATCGGCGATCATTCATTCCCTGAACTTTTCTAATGGTTTCTTTATCGGTTGATTTTTTGATTTTCCAGAACGCGAAGCATCTTCTATGCTTATTCGACCATGTTTAAATTTACCAATTCAGTTCGCAACAGTTGCATACGACTATGAAGACTCTCCATGAACTTTCTGTCTAATTCTGTTTTTATTTCTTTAGCATTTAAGCCTTTCAAAAAAATGTTTAATAACTGCACGGAATTCGATTTTATTCATTATTAAGAAAATGCCCACACTGTTTACTTGGCTTGGCTATAACGTCTATACTTTATGCACTATCTGTCTATAAATTTGACACCAGTTATGTAATACATGGGGCACTCAAAACACATGAACGGTACGCGCGTACATGGTTCCTTCTAGAAACTTTCCGATCTTCCCTCGTATGAGAATAGGGTCAGCAGAAAAAAAATCCTCATGAATTTGTGGAAACACCATTAGATAAGCATAAAATTGGTGTTTGGCTGGCGGTGTCAAGGAGGCGAATTATTGCACCAATATTTTTAATGGAACAATAAATGCTGAAAGATACCGAAATGACTTATTTGAACCCTTTATTAATCAGTTACATGACGATGAAATTACAGAAGGATTTTTCCAAGACAATGCTCCACCACAAACGGCTCAACAAACACGTGCTCATTTGGAAGAATTCTTTGATAATTCTTTAGTGAATTCCTTCAAGGTCTCCAGATCTCACAATTCTGGATTACTTAATTTATCCGCACATGAAGAACACGATTTTTAGAACGCCACAATATAGATTTGAAGAACTTTGCAATAGTATTAGAGAAATTTGTGATAATATAATCCCTCATTTGTCAAACGCATTTGAAAACATGAAACGCAGAGTTCATGTGTGCATCGAGACAAAAAAGAACATTTCAAGTATCTCTTTAACGTAGTATTTTTACAATAAACGCATTTCTGTAAATAAATATCTTTTATTTAAAACATTTCACAAGAAATAAGATTAACCTGTAACACAACTAAATTGTAATCTGTCAGATGAAAAACTTTACTGTTTCACAGTGTTCCCAATTTATATTTAATTTAATTGAATTTTAATTGAATTGAAGGCATGATATATTAAAAATTATCTAGAATTTATTCCTACCTTTGTACACTCAAAGTTATAGAATTTTAATCAAAATCATATCCCAATACTCTTACAACTAATTTTTAACAAGTTCAAATTCGCGCACTAACAAGTGATTGTGTCGATGTTTAAATTATTATTATTATTATAAGGGATTGTTTCTGGTTTCGTTTCTTTCAGTGTTATTTTGTTATAACTTTTAGTATTTTAAAGAATCCGTTTTATATTGTATATTTATCCTATATTTTTTTATAAATATGAATTTTAATTTACTACCTTATTTTTGGTGTAGTTTTCGTTTCTTCTTTTTAGTCCATTTCTTTCTGTTCTTAGTATTTCTCTATATTTTCATTAACTGGAAAATTCTCGTAGGGCAACCATGATAATGGATTAGAGGCCATACAGATTGGTTGCATATTCGTAATGATACCGAGATATATTGCAGTGCCTGTTCATTAAGTTTAAAGCTTCCACAAAATGTAATGTGCAGAGACATGTTTCTTCGAAAACTCATCAAGATAACATATGAACATCTGCACCTGACACTTTTAACGAAGAACTGTGTTCATGGCGGACAATATCCCATTCAAAAAGCTTAACAATCCAGTCCTCAAGAGGTTTCTTACAAAATATACTTATCGTCATATACCAGATGAGTCTACTTTACATCAATACACTTACCAAGTGGGAGAACCATTGAAAAAATACTAATCAACCTATCTGGTCATTATCTTCGGATAAGTGCAGACGAAACAACGGATGTAAAGGGACGATATGTGTTAAATGTAGTTGTTGGTATTCTTCATCCGACAACCTAATACCAACTATACTTAATTGCAATTAAAATATTGCCACTCGTAAATGGTGAAACAGTGGCAGAAGTAATTGATCAATATATTCATAATATTCTGCCATCGGATAACAACTATAAAGACAAGATGCTATTATTTTTGACTGATGCGGCAGCTTATATGTTAAAAACAGGGAAGTGTGCAACACATACACTACACAGAGTATGCGAAAACATCAGCGGTCATTTTCTAAATGTTGATAAGTTAGTTTCATCATTTAAAAAGATATTTGTCAAAGCTGAGACAAAAAGTTGATGCCATATTTAGCAGAAACCCAGTTTTGAATATATTATATCAATTCTGCACAGAACCGATTTAAAAATCTATACATTCGAAGTATGGTGCACTTTTGCAACATTTTAATCACGCACGCATCACCAGTTGTGATGTGGAACGGACATTTTCTATTTTTAAAGTCGTTTTAACATCTTAAAGAACTAATTTAACATAGGAACACCTTGAACAAATTTTAGTTGTTCATTGTAATGTTTTACACTTTCAATGTTTCACAGAAAATACATAGTAAAAAATAATACACGAATCAAATTGTTCGAAGCTCACCGATCGCTTACAGATACATACCTATTGCGAATACAAGGGGCTATGAATCATCAATCGCTCGAATCCGCTCTCTG